>CM023858.1:27936542-29253017 GCA_013389735.1 Phaseolus lunatus | reverse complement strand
GCTTCTCGTCGTACTCTTGTGTGGAGATGCTGAATCGCAACGCGGAGGGGGTAACTGGAGGAGAGGGAGGGAACTCACTCTTTCTCTCGTCGAATACAACAATGTTTTTTTCTTTTCTCTCAGCAGTGGATTTTTTGTAACTAAACCAACTTATCCCTCCAAAGCAGCTGCCACCACCCTACTCTGCAGGGAAGTTGCGTGCACTCTTCCCTGAACAGTACTACTAAGCGTGCCTCTGCGCAGGCTACGCTCTGAGGTCACTATTCTGAACCACTCTTTTGTCTACGTGGCGCGCGTGCAGAACATCTCTTGCTGGGAGTCTGGGGCCCACGTTCTCTGGGTGTAACTCAACGTCCGCGATGACTTTCGCCGATGACTACCAGCTCGAGAGAAACCACTGATGACCTCTCGCGCGAAGACGATCCACCGATGACCTCGCGCGAAGACAACTACCGATGACCTCGCGCGAAGACACCACCGATGACATCTTCCTGGCGAACGACCGATGTCTTCCTCTGGGAGACCACCGATGTCTTCCCTGGCGACGCCCTCATAACTCTCGCGCCTTGGCCACGTCCCATGCCTCGCGCCCTGGCAATGCCCGCGTGCCTCGCGCCCGCGCGATCCCGCATGCCCCTCGCGCCCGCGCGATGCCTGCATGCCTCTCGCGCCCGCGCGATGCCTGCATGCCTCTCGCGCCCGCGCGATGCCTGCATGCCTCTCACGCCCGCGCGATGCCTGCATGCCTCTCGCGCCCGCGCGATGCCTGCATGCCTCTCACGCCCGCGCGATGTCCACCTGGCGCTCATGTGTAGCAGGCGACCGGCGACCTCGTAGCCTTCTAAACTTAACTTTTTCCTCCCTTTCTATTCTAAATAAAAACATACTTAGAATTCATTTAAAATATAACTCTTTTATTCCAATTTAATTTTTCAGGTCCTTACATTCTCCCCAACAAGAAAAATTTTCGTCCTCGAAAATTGGATTACAAGGAAAAGAGGTATGGATAAGCCTCCCTCATGGGTTCTTCTAACTCCCAAGTTGAATCCCCGATCTCTCATCCCACACCACTTTCACCATGTCGATGGTCTTGCCTCTGAGCTGTTTACTTTGCCGATCGTCAATCCTGACTGGTTTTGCTTCAAAGGACAAGTCATCTCTGATCTGCACGTCGTCTACATCCAGCACATGACTGGGGTCTGCCATGTACTTCCTCAGCTGTGACACGTGAAAGACATTGTGCAGATTCGCCAGATGGGGAGGTAGGGCGATCTCATACGCCACTGGGCCAATCCTTCTTAAGATCTGATATGGTCCCACGAACTTAGGGGACAACTTCTTTGACCTGATCGCCCGCCCTACACCCTTGGTTGGTGTCACTTTCATGAACACGTGATCTCCAGCAGCAAACTCCAAAGGCTTTCTCCTCTGATCTGCATAGGACTTCTGCCTACTCTGAGAAGCTTTCATTCTGCTTTGTATCTGCTTTACCTTCTCGGTCGTCTGTTGAATCAACTCTGGCCCAACCAAGACTGCCTCGCCCTCTTGGTACCAACATAAGGGGGTTCTGCATTTCCTCCCATACAGGGCTTCATATGGGGCCATCCCAATACTGGCGTGGTAGCTATTGTTATAGGTAAACTCCACTAGTGGCAACACCTCCTCCCAACTTCCCAATTGATCCAAGACGCACGCCCTCAGCAGATCTTCCAGAGATTGGATCGTTCTCTCTGACTGACCATCTGTTTGGGGATGATATGCAGAGCTCATCCTCAACTTAGTTCCCAAGCATTCTTGTAAGGTCTGCCAAAACCGTGAAGTAAACCTGGGATCTCTATCTGAAACGATGCTGGAAGGCACTCCATGCAGCCTTACTATTTCTTGGATGTATAGCTGTGCCAGCTTGACCATAGGCATCTTCATATTCACTGGAAGAAAGTGGGCACTCTTCGTCAGCCTATCAATGATGACCCAGATTGCATCATGACCTTTTGCCGATCTGGGTAAATGAGTGACAAAATCCATGGCGATGCTGTCCCACTTCCACTCAGGGATATCCAGTTGCTGCAACAGCCCGCCAGGTCTTTGATGCTCTACCTTCGCCTTCTGACACGTTAAGCAGGTTGTCACATACTGGGCGATGTCCCTCTTCATGCCCGACCACCAAAATGACTCCTTCAAGTCATGGTACATCTTGTTCATGCCTGGATGAAGGTTAAGGCGACTCTTATGACCTTCCTCTAGGATCATCTTCTTCAACTCATCATTTGCAGGTATGCAAATTCTGCCATCAAACCTCAAGATCCCATCATCGCCCATCTCAAAGCCTCTCGCCTGATCTGTCCCTAGTGACTCTACAGTGCGCTTCAGGCTAGGGTCCTCCAATTGCTTATCCTTCAACATTCCCAGGAAGTCATTAGTTATAGTCAGCTTGCTACAACTAATGTGATTCACGTGAAATTCTACTCCAAGGTTTAAGTCTCTGAACTGCTCGATCAGTTTCTGCTCTTCCATCATCATGGTGGCGACTTGTATAGACTTCCTACTCAAGGCATCTGCCACTACATTGGCCTTCCCTGGGTGATACATGAGTTGAAAGTCGTAATCCTTTAGGAATTCCATCCACCTTCTTTGTCTCATGTTTAGTTCCTTCTGATCGAACAGGTACTTCAAGCTCTTGTGGTCACTGAACACCTGGAACCGAGCTCCATATAGATAGTGCCTCCAGATCTTCAAGGCAAAAACCACTGCCGCCAACTCCAAGTCATGCGTAGGGTAGTTTCTCTCATGAACCTTGAGTTGTCTTGAAGCATATGCAACCACTCTCTTCTCTTGCATTAAAACACATCCCAAGCCTTGATGTGAAGCGTCACAGAAGACATCAAAAGGTCTTCCTACCTCGGGGATCACCAGCACTGGAGCACTGGTCAACCTCTCCTTTAGTTCCATGAAGCTCTGCTCACATCGGTCGGTCCAAGCAAAAGGTTGGTCCTTGCGGGTTAGCTGTGTTAAAGGAGCCACTATCTTGGAAAAATCCTCAATAAACCTCCGATAGTAGCCCGCCAACCCCACAAAGCTCCTTATCTCAGTCACGGTCTTAGGACGTTCCCATTGCAGCACTGCCTCTACCTTGGCTGGATCTACCGAGATCCCTTGGGCAGATATCACGTGTCCTAAGAAGTTGACTTCCCTCAGCCAGAACTCACACTTGGAGAACTTGGCATAGAGCTGCTTCTCTCTCAGTATTTCCAATACTGTCCTCAGGTGTTCCTCATGCTCTTCCTCGGTCCTTGAATAAATGAGGATGTCATCTATGAAGACCACCACAAACTTATCCAAGAAAGGGCGAAAGATCCTATTCATGTAGTCCATGAATAGAGCTGGAGCATTGGTGACTCCAAATGGCATCACTACATACTCGTAGTGCCCATATCGAGACCTAAAAGCTGTCTTCTGAACATCTTCAGCTTTTACCAAGATTTGGTGATACCCCGATCTCAGGTCAATCTTGGAGAACACCGAGGCCCCATGAATTTGGTCCATCAAATCATCAATCCGAGGTAGGGGGTACTTGTTCTTGATGGTCAATTTGTTCAATTGCCTGTAGTCTATACACAACCGAGACCCTCCATCCTTCTTCTTGACTAGGAGCACTGGAGCTCCCCATGGAGATACGCTGGGTCTGATGAATTGCTTCTCCAGCAACTCTTCCACTTGCTTCTTTAACTCCACTAACTCGGCTGGTGCCATCCTGTAAGGTGCCATTGATATTGGTCCAGCTCCAGGTACCAAGTCAATAGAGAATTCCACTTCTCTCTTAGGGGGTAACCCAGGCACCTCTTCTGGGAATACATCTGTGAAATCTTTCACCACTTGTATCCTGTTTACGTCCCCTTTATTCTCCACTTCCAACCGGGCGAGCACCACGAAGCACCTCGCCCCTCCTTCCAGCTCTGATCGCCCTCGTTGAACTGATAACACATCCGATTCTTGGGGGTCTGGAAACGCTACTTTCTGCCTACCACAGTCTATGAGAACGTGATTGGCAGCTAACCAATCCATTCCCAGGATAACATCCAGGTCCTGAAGAGGTAGGCAGATCAAGTTCACCTTGAATCTGCGTCCCTCCACAATTACTGGACATTCGGGGCACACCGTAGAGGTCGACACCTGTCCTGACGCAGGTGTAGAGACCAACAGTTCGAAAGGTAACTCCTTCACTAGGAGGCCCAACTCAGCTACACACAGGCTTGACACAAAGGAGTGTGTCGCTCCAGAATCAAACAAAGCCCTTACACCTCTACCAGCAATAAAACAAACACCTTGGATGAGGTTACCTGACTGAGCTGCCTCTGTTCCAGACATGGCGAACACCCTCCCTGTTGCCTGAGGTCTGTTGCCCTCGTTCCTCAACTGTTGGGAGCCACTGGGTTGGGTCGCCCCATTCCTGCTAGGGCACTCTCTAGCAACGTGCCCTATCTTTTGGCAGACAAAACATCTCCTCTCTGAAATCTTCTTGAAACAAGCATTGGAGGCGTGTGGTCCACCACAGTGAAGACACTTGGGTTTCCAAGGTTGCTGCTGTTGAAACTGGGGAGGTGCTGCTCCTGCCCGATGTGGTGGAGGTCTCGCATAGGGTTTGCTTTGTGGGTGCTGTGCCTTAGCCCTCCCACTGGAGGAACCTCCTTGGTGTGACCTGATCACCCGAGAATCACCCTTTTCCAGGGTCTCCACCATCTTCGCCTTCTCCACTAAGGCGTGGAATTCCCTGATGCACATCGGGGCTAGGGTCCTCTTCAGCCCATGCTTCAGTCCTTCTTCGAATTTTCTACATCTCCAGGCCTCGGAGGTCGCCTGGGTATAAAACCGGGCGAGGTACTCAAAACGAGCAGCATAGGCGTTTACTGACATGTCCCCCTGCTCCAACTTTAAGAACTCAGCTTCCCTTGCAAACTTGGCACTGTCAGGGAAGTATTTCTCCAAGAACTTCACCCTGAAGCTCTCCCAATCCAATACATCCTCTCGTGCCTCCATCATCTGCTGAGCTCCCATCCACCAGAACTCAGCTTCTCCTGATAGCAGATAAGTGGCGAACAGCAGCTTCTTCTCTTCAGGGCAGGAGGTCGCCCTAAAGATTTTCTCCAACTCCCTGACCCACTGATCTGCCTGGTCAGGGGTAGCATTCCCACTGAACTTAGGTGGGTTGTGCCTCATGAACTCGGCCAGTCCCATCTGTTCTTGGGGCTGACCGACGTGGGAGTTTGTCTCAGCAGATCGGGCAGTTTCCCAGTGTTGCATTGTGGCTTGATGGTTCTGAGCCATCGCCGCATTCTGCTGCTGAATGGCAGTCGCCATCATCTCGATGGCCTTGGCGATCTGGCTCATCTCTGAGGAAGGTTGGGGTGGGGTAGAAGGTCTACGTGCCATCTTCTTCGTTCTGGATTCTGAATCTATTGGTTTCTATATTCCCTACAACTACAAGAATGAGATCGATCAGAAATCAATTCATTCAGGAGGTACCATCTAGACCTTACAAAGGTCAGCATCTCAAAGTCATTAAGAATTTGAGTTCATCAACAAAGTTATAACACTTATAATCCCAAACAAAACACCAGAACAGTTACTGGTGTGCAAACATCAATCTAAACTACCACCTCAGTCAAATTCAAGGACACTCAGAAATCACACCCAGAATTCAACGTAGGCTAAACATCAAACCTTTGGAATTAAGATTAAGAATTTTCCCGATCCAGTTATGAGTGTGCACCCTCATTACTTTATCAGGATCTCCTCATTCTTAATGCTAAGATTTTCAATTAGAGCATACATTCACTAAGGCATACACAAACTTTCAATACCAAAAACGTTTTGAAAACCTTCCACTATAGTGGTTATTTAAACTCAAATAAGTTTTATGAGCAGAAGAAACACAATGGATCCACAGCCCTCAGGTCATCCTAAGGCGAACTGCTCTGATACCATTAATGTAACATCCCGCCAAAATACTATACAAATGTATATAATGAAAATAAAGGTAACAAATAGATTCTATGAACAAAATATTATATATATGAAATGTAGTTTCTCCTCACAGGGAGTTTAATACAAATTCGGTCAAATTTTTCCAGAAACATAAACAAAATACAGTAAAAAAAAACGAAGCAGGCGATCTCCTATCGGAAGAGACCGATCTCCTATCGAACGAGGCCGATCTCCCATCGGAGGACCCAAAACAGCCGATCTGCTTCCGGCGACCACTCCCTAAGGAGCTCTACTTCCTGGAAGATCATCTGCTCCCGTGTAAGTTATACACGATCATCACAGTTTTAAGAGAACAGCCACAGAACCAAAACACGCAGGGTAAGCTATATAATTTAAAGGAAGTTTAAATCATGAACATGACAATCAAAGTAAAACAAGTTTCAAAATATCCATGTAAAACGTAGAGTTGCTCATATCATTCACCTGATCGCCCAAAATCACACATTTCACAACATTCACCCATAGTCATTCCATTTCACAATACTGCATCAAGTGTCTATAAACTATCAATGTTTCTCATTTCTCACGTCAGACTTTCCACTGACTCACCACACAAGACACTTGACACTACTTCCGGATTGACTCGTGCGTTGATTAGACTCAGAGATCTGCACCTGTCATACCACACCACTGTGAAATCCACACAGGGTCGCTGTGAATCCACACAGCATGCGCATATATCATCTCAATGTCAATAGTTCTCCTGGTATGACAGGGTTAATCCATAGGACAGGCGGAGCTCGTTCTTTTTCACACGAGACGCCCATCATATAGACCTCCTTCGACTCTCAACAACTGAGTAACTTCCTCTACGTGATTCCATTACCTCAGCAGAGTCAGGATATCCCCTTAGGAATCACCGATCAATGCACCTACTACAAGATCTTACACGGTATTTTCTTTCCTGAAAATACTATGCCTCGATCCCACATTCACAGCATTCAAAAACATCATACCACTCGAGTAATTGATTCAAGTCACAGCAACGAATCATTTCAAGGTTCAGATCTTCGAATATTTCATTTAAATCTCAAGTAGTTTCAAAACAACACCCAAAAACAGAGAGTTCACAAACAACGCCAAAACCGGCGATCTAGTTCAAAAACAGGGTGTTTCGAAGACTGTATATAAAACCGGCGACCACGTCGCCCAAGCACACAAACAGAGCATTTTACGCAGATGAAAACAAAAAATGGCGACCACCTCGCCCTCACTTCAGAGATAGCTACACTATGGCTTGTATGGAAAAAGGTCTAGCTTCCCTTACCTGGACTTGCGCAACCACCAGGAGCTTCGAAATCCAACAGAGCTTGAAGAATGCCTTGGCTCTATTCTTGAGTCTGGTTTTGAAGGAGTTGCAGAGAACTTTCCCAGGTGCTCCAATGGTGTTGCTTCTCGTCGTACTCTTGTGTGGAGATGCTGAAATCGCAACGCGGAGGGGGTAACTGGAGGAGAAGGGAGGGAACTCACTCTTTCTCTCGTCGAATACAACAATGTTTTCTTTTCTCTCAGCAGTGGATTTTTTTGTAACTTAAACCAACTTATCCCTCCAAAAGCAGCTGCCACCACCTACTCTGCAGGGAAGTTTGCGTGCACGCTTCCCTGAACAGTACTACTAAGCGTGCCTCTGCGCAGGCTACGCTCTGAGGTCACTATTCTGAACCACTCTTTTGTCTACGTGGCGCGCGTGCAGAACATCTCTTGCTGGGAGTCTGGGGCCCACGTTCTCTGGGTGTAACTCAACGTCGCGCGATGACCTTTCGCCGATGACTACCAGCTCGAAGAGAAACCACTGATGACCTCTCGCGCGAAGACGATCCACCGATGACCTCGCGCGAAGACAACTACCGATGACCTCGCGCGAAGATACCACCGATGACATCTTCCTGGCGACGACCGATGTCTTCCTCTGGGAGACACCGATGTCTTCCCTGGCGACGCCCTCATAACTCTCGCGCCTTGGCCACGTCCACATGCATCGCGCCCTGGCAATGCCCGCGTGCCTCGCGCCCCGCGCGATGCCCGCATGCCCCTCGCGCCCGCGCGATGCCGCATGCCTCTCGCGCCCGCGACGGATACCTGCATGCCTCTCACGCCCGCGCGATGCCTGCATGCCTCTCGCGCCTGCGCGATGCCTGCATGCCTCTCACGCCCGCGCGATGTCCACCTGGCGCTCATGTGTAGCAGGCGACCGGCGACCTCGTAGCCTTCTAAACTTAACTTTTTCCTCCCTTTCTATTCTAAATAAAAACATACTTAGAATTCATTTAAAATATAACTCTTTTATTCCAATTTAATTTTTCAGGTCCTTACAAGAGGCATGCGGGCTTTGCCAGGGCGCGAGGCATGTGGACGTGGCCAAGGCGCGAGAGGCATGCGGCTTTGCCAGGGCGCGAGGCATGTGGACGTGGCAAGGCGCGAGAGGCATGCGGGCTTTGCCAGGGCGCGATGCATGTGGACGTGGCCAAGGCGCGAGAGGCATGCGGGCTTTGCCAGGGAAGACATCGGTCGTCTCCCAGAGGAAGACATCGGTCGTCTTCCAGGGAGAAGGAGACATCGGTCGTTCGCCAGGATGAGTCAGCAGTGGAAAGTTATCGCGTGACGTCGAGTTTCACACAGAGTAAAGTGGGACCCAGACTCCCAGCATGAAACGTCCTGCACACACGCCACGTAGACAAAAAGGGTGGTTTAGAGTGGTGACATCAGAATGTTGGCATGCGCAGGAGACACTCGCGGTCGTACTGTTCAGAGCAGTGGTTGGCATGCACAAGCGACAACAGTGGTAGTACTGTTCAGAGCAGTGGTTGGCATGCACCAGAGACAACAGTGGTCGTACTGTTCAGGGCAGTGGTTCTCAGACTTTCCTGCAGAAGGGGTGGCAGCAGCAGCATGCGTGGACAGGTAAGTTGGGATTCAAAAGCCACTGCGGGAAGGCAAAGAACGTTACAGACTCAAGAGTGTTAGAGTGAGTGCAAAACTTCCTCCCTCCTTCTTCCCCTTCCTTGCGTTGAGACTCAGGCAACCTCCAGCATCAGTACGACAAGCGACGTTGTCCTTAGAGCACCTAAGAGGTTCTCTGCAAGTTCTACAGACCAGGGTGAATTCTACAGACCAGTGCTGAAAACAGAGCTAAGGCATCCTTCAGGCTCGGTGGGTTTTGAGCTCGCGGTATTTTACGCAAGTCCAGGTAAGGGAAGCTAGACTTCATTTTCAATACAAGCCATAGTTTAGCTATTTCTGAAGTGAGGGCGACGTGGTCGCCGGTTTCGTTTCATCTTTGTAAAATGCTCTGTTCTTATGTGTTTGGGCGACGTGGTCGCCGGTTTTATATACAGACTTCGAAATACCTTGTTTTTGAACCAAATCGCCGGTTTTGGCGCTGTTTTACGAACTCCCCTGTTTTTGGTGTTGTTTTGAAACTGTTTGAGATGTAAATGTGATATTCGAAAACATGAACCTTGGAGTGAGTTTTGCTGTGATTGGAATCATTCATTTAAGTGTGGCATGATGTGTTGAATGTTGTGAATGTGGATCGAGGCATAGTATTTTCAGGAAAGGAAATACCGTGTAAGATCGTGTAGGATGTGCATTGATCGGTGATTCCTCAGGGGATATCCTGACTCTGCTGAGATAATGGAATCACATAGAGGAAGTTACTCAGTTGGTGAGAGTCGAAGGAGGTTCATATGAATGGGCGTCTCGTGTGAAAAAGAACGAGCTCTGCCTGTTCTATGGATTAACCCTGTCATGCTTGGATGGTGATGATATTGAGATTCATTCTACGCTTGTGAATGTGTGTGATTTCACGGCGACCCTGTGAATGTGTGTGATTTCACAGTGGGCAGTATGACAGGTGCAGATCTCTGAGTCTAATCAATGCATGAGTCTTCCGGAAGTAGTGTCAAGTGTCTTGTGTGTTGAGTCAGTGGTGGTCTGACGTGAGAAATGAGAAACATTGAATTGATAGACACTTGATGCAGTTTTGTGAAATAGAATGACTCTTGAGAATATTGTGAAATGTGTGATTTCTGGGTGATCAGGTGAAGAGTATGAGAAACTTGATAACTTTACGTGAATATCTTGAAATTGTTTACCTTGATTTTATTTTAAGTATCCTTATTTAAACTCTTTTTAAATGTCTAGCTTACCCTGTGTTTTCGTTTGTGTTGTGGCCTTTTCTTAAACCTGTAATGATCGTGTATAATTTACACGGGAGCAGATGATGTTGCAGGAAGTAGAGCTCTTTAGAAAATTGTCGCTGGAAGGAGATCGCCTGTTTTCTTTTCTGTTGGGTGATCGCCCCTCTTGCTGCTTTATAATAGGAGATCGCCTTTATGAAAGGAGATCGCCCTTCTTATAGGAGATCGCCTATATGAAAGGAGATCGCCCTTCTTATAGGAGATCGCCCTTTTTGCCAGGAGATCGCCTATCTGTCTTTTGTATTGTATTTCGTTTACGTTTTTAATGGAGAAGTGATCGTTTGTATTAAACTCCCTGTGAGGAGAAACTTATTTATTTTATATAAAGATTTTGCTCACTTCAATCTATTTGTCACCTTTATTTTCGTTTTATATTTATTTTCAAAGAAATTTGGCGGGATGTTACACCTGAGGTCTGCTGCCTTCGTTTCTCATCTGCTAGGAGCCACTGGGTTGGGTCGCCCCATTCCTGCTAGGGCATTCTCTAGCAACGTGCCCTGTCTTTTGGCAGGCAAAACACCTTCTCTCTGAAACCTTCTTGGGGCACACGTTGGGCGTGTGTGGTTCACCACAATGGAAACACTTGGGTTTCCAAGGTTGCCGCTGCTGAAACTGGGATGACGTTGTTCCCACCCGATGTGGTGGAGGTCTCGCATAAGGCTTGCTTTGTGGGTGCTGCACCTTAGCCTTCCCACTGGAAGAACTTCCTGGGTGTGACCTGATCACCCGAGAATCACCCTTTTCCAGGGTCTCAACCATCTTCGCCTTCTCTACTAAGGCGTGAAATTCCCTAATGCACATCGGGGCTATGGTCCTCTTCAGCCCATGCTTCAGTCCCTCCTCAAACTTCCTACACCTCCAAGCCTCAGAGGTCGCCTGGGTGTAGAACCGGGCGAGGTACTCAAAACGAGCAGCATAGGCGTTCACTGACATATCCCCCTGCTCCAACTTCAGGAACTCAGCTTCCCTCGCAAACTTGGCGCTGTCAGGGAAGTATTTCTCCAAGAACTTCACCCTGAAGCTCTCCCAATCCAATACATCCCCTCGGGCCTCCATCATCTGCTGAGCTCCCATCCACCAGAACTCAGCTTCTCCTGATAGCAGATAAGTGGCGAACAGCAATTTCTTCTCTTCAGGGCAGGAGGTCGCCCTAAAGATTTTCTCCAACTCTCTGACCCACTGATCTGCCTGGTCAGGGGTAGCATTCCCACTGAACTTGGGTGGGTTGTGCCGCATGAACTCGGTCAGTCCCATCTGTTCTTGAGGCTGACCGACGTGGGAGTTTGTCTCCGCAGATCGAGCAGTTTCCCAGTGTTACATTGTAGCTTGATGGTTCTGAGCCATCGCTGCATTCTGCTGCTGAATGGCAGTTGCCATCATCTCGATGGCCTTGGCAATCTGGCTCATCTCTGAGGAAGGTTGGGGTGGGGTAGAAGGTCTACGTGCCATCTTCTTCGTTTTTGATTCTGAATCTATTGGTTTCTATATTCCCTACAACTACAAGAATGAGATCGATCAGAAATCAATTCATTCAGGATGTACCATCTAGACCTTACAAAGGTCAGCATCTCAAAGTCATTAAGAATTTGAGTTCATCAACAGGATTATCACACTTATAACTTCAAACAAAACACCAGAACAGTTACCGGTGTGTAAACATCAATCCAAACGACCACTCTCAGTCAATTACAAGAACACTAAATAAATCACACCAGAATTCAATGTAGGCTAAACATCAAACCTTTGGAATTAAGATTAAGAATCATCTCGATCCAGTTATGAGTGTGCACCCTCATTACTTTATCAGGATCTTCTCATTCTTAATACCAAGATTTTCAATTAGAGCCTACATTCACTAAGGCACACACAAAATTTCAATACTAAAAACGTTTTTGAAAACCTTTCACTATAGTTGTTATTTAAAACTCAAATAGATTTTATGAGCAGAAGAAACACAATGGATCCACAGCCCTCAGGTCATCCTAAGGACGAACTGCTCTGATACCATTAATGTAACATCCCGCCAAAATAAAGCCATACATACATGTATAATGAAAATAAAGGTGAACAAATAATATTGAAGAATGATAATATATATATAAGTAATGAAGTTGCTCCTCTTAGGGAGTTTAATACATAACCAGTCAAATGTTTTCAAAATTTAACGAATTCAATCAAATACAACAAGACCGGCGGTCTCCACACATGAACCGGCGATCTGGTAACAGAAGGCCCAAACAGGCGATCTGCTAGCAGGACATAAATCCGGCGATCACCACCAAGAGATAGAAAACCGGCGATCTCTTCCTCGGCGACCACTCACTAAGGAGCTCTACATCCTGGAAGATCATCTGCTCCCGTGTAAGTTATACACGATCATCACAGTTTAAAGAGAAAGACAGCCAACGAGCAAAACACGCAGGGTAAGCTAGATATTTTAAAGAGAGTTTAAATAAGAACATTAAAATCAGGGTAAGCAATTTTCAAGATATTCACGTAAAGCTATAGATTTTCTCAATACCCTTCACCTGATCGCCTAGAAATCACACATTTCACAATATTCTCGAGAGTCATTCTATTTCACAAAACTGCATCAAGTGTCTATAAATTTCAAGTTCCTAATTTCACATGTCAGACCACCACTGACCCAGCACACAAGACACTTGACACTACTTCCGGAAGACTCGTGCATTGACTAGACTCAGAGATTCTGCACCTGTCATACTAAACAGCTGTAATGTTTACCAGCTATGCGCATCAACACAAACTCAATCTCAAGTTCATCATTCTCACAGTATGACAGGGTTAATCCATATAACAGGCCAAGCTCGTTCTTTTTCACACGACTCACCCATACATATGGACCTCCTTCGACTTTCAACGCCTGAATAACTTCATCTATGTGAATTCATTATCTCAGGAGAGTCAGGATAATCTCATTATAGACATCACCGATCAATGCACATCCTACACGATCTTACACGGTATTTTCTTTCCTGAAAATACTATGCCTTGATCCCACATTCACATCATGCAACACATCTCATAACACTTAAAGGAAAGATTTCAATCACAGCAAAACTCACTCCAAGGTTCTTATTTTCGAATATCTCATTTAAATCTCATACCGTTTCAAAGCAACATCAAAACCAGGGAGTTCGTAAACAACGCCAAAACCGGCGATCTAGTTCAAAAACAGGGTATTTCAAAGTCTGCATTTAAAACCGGCGACCACGTCGCCCAAACACATAGCACAGAGCATTTTACAAGGATGAAAACGAAGACCGGCGACCACGTCGCCCTCACTTCAGAAATAGCTAAACTATGGCTTGTATTGAAAATGAAGTCTAGCTTCCCTTACCTGGACTTGCGCAAAACACCAGGAGCTCCGAAACCCAACGAAGCTTGAACAACGCCTTGGCTCTGTTTTTGCGTCTGGTTGAAGGACTTGCAGAGAACCTCCCAGGTGCTCTAATGGTGCTGCCTCTCGTCGTACTCTTGTGTGAAGATGCTAGAATCGCAGCGCGAAGGAGATATCTGGAGGAGAAGGGAGGTAACTCACTTTTTCTCTCTTTGAATGCTGCAACGTTTTTTTTTCTCTCAGCAGTGGGTCTCTGCATCTTAAACCAACTTATCCACCAAAAGCAGCTGCCACACCCACTCTGCAGAGAAGTCTGAGTGTACGTTTCCCTGAACAGTACGACTACAGTTGTCTCTTGCGCAGGCCAACCACTCCCTGAACAGTACTACTGAGCGTGCCTCTGCGCAGGCTAACACTCTGAGGTCACTATTCTGAACCACTCTTTTTGTCTACGTGGCGCGCGTGCAGGACGTTCCATGCTGGAAGTCTGGGTCCCACCTTCTCTGTGTGTAACTCGACGTCGCGCGATGACCTTTCACCGATGACCACAAGTGCGAAGTCTATCCACCGATGACCTCTCCCGCGAAGGCTATCCACCGATGACCTCTCGTGCGAAGGCCATCCACCGATGACCTCTCGCGCGAAGGCTATCCACCGATGACCTCTCACGCGAAGACAATCCACCGATGACCCCTCGCGCGAAGACAATCCACCGATGACCTCTCGCTGGCGAACGACCGATGTCTCCCCCTGGCAAAGCCCGCATGCCTCTCGCGCCCTAGCAATGCCCGCATGCCTCGCGCCCTGGCGCTCATGTGTAGCAGGCGACCGGCGATCATGTACTACTAGGCGATCTCATAGTCTTCCAAACTACACTTTCCTTCCTTTTCATTTTAAATAAAGACATACTTAGAATTCATTTAAAATATATCTCTTTTATTCAAATTTAATTTTACAGGTCCTTACAATGACTGATTCCTCATCCTGGCAGACAACTGATGTGTCACCCTAGAAGACCACCGATGTCTCACCCTGGCAGACAACCGATGTCTCAACCTGGCAGACCACCGATGTCTCACCCTGGCAGACCACCGATGTGTCTCCCATCCTGGTTGATGACCAACGTTCCTCTCATCCTGTTGGCGATCTCTTATCGCCCTTGTGTGTGACGAGAACACATCGCCTTACTGTGCTCACCGATGTCATATCGTCACACCTTGCTGAAGGTTCTTCATCCCACTATGTTACGTCCAAGGTATCACCTCCACATGGCTTGGTGACGTCGGTAGCTTCACATTTCCAAGAGTAGATCAGCACCACTCCTCTTACGCCCATGCATGCAACACTAAGGGCGATCTCTTCTGCTCAAGCATAGAGCTTCGCATGCACAGCGTATCTAAGGCTTAACCCACACCTTGATACGCGTGGTTTTTGGAACCCACTATGGTTAATCCAAGATCTTGACCACATACTACGTGCACTCCCGTCGATCACGTACACCCTAGGCGATTGGCGATCATGTCTCCTCTAGGCGACAGGCGATTATGTGCCAGAGAAGTCGGAGATCGCCTCCGTCTTCAACAACGGCGATCTCGTAGATTTCAAAGTTACACTTATCTTCCTTTACTCTTCTTGATCCCCATGTCTTCCTCGAGCACACCCACGTGATTACTTCACGATAAGGTCATCGCACCTGACTACTTTGTTAATACAATAGTCAGCCGACCAACCTCTACCAGCTGACCCCAGACCTTGGGCGGCGTCCGAGGTCCGACTACTACGAAACTTCTATTACCAGCTCTTTGTATTTTAAATAATAATAACTTCTGAAATTATTTAAATATGACACTTTTATTCCAATTAAAATTTCTAGGTCCTTAGACCCCACACATAAAAACAGAGCATTGTGAAAAGGAATATGAAAACCGGCGACCACGTCGCCCTCACTTCAGAACCTACTCGCCTAACATTTTTATAAACGAAAATGCTAGCTTCCCTTACCTGGACTAGCACAAAATACCAAGAGCTCCAAAACCCACCAAAGCTTAAAGATGCCTTAACTCTGTTTTAGCGTCCGGTTTGGAGAACTTGCAGAGAACTTCCCAGGAGTCCAAGGGCAGTCGTCGCTCGTCGTACTGGTGCTTGAGGATACCTGAATCGCAGCGCGAAGGAGAGAAAAGAGAAGGATGAAGGTAAACTCACTCTGTCACTCTTGAACCACAGCAACGTTCTCTCCTCTCAGAAGTGAGTTTTTGAATCTAAACCAACTTGTCCACAATTGCCGCTGCCACCACCCACTCTGCAGGAAAGCTTGCGTGCACGCTTCCCTGAACAGTACGGCCACGTGTGTCTCTGCGCATGCCAACTCTCTGATGTCACTATTCTGAACCACCCTTTTTGTCTACGTGTCGCGCGTGCAGGACGTCTTATGCTGGGAGCCTGGGTCCCACCTTATCTGTGTGAAACACGACATCGTGCGATAATATTCCACCGATGACCGCTCGCGCGATGACTATCCACCGATGTCTCATCCTGGCGGACGACCAATGTCTCTCCCTGGAAGACGACCGATGTCTCTCCCTGGAAGACGACCGATGTCTCTCTCTGGAAGACGATCGATGTCTCGCCCTGGCGATGCCCGCATGCCTCGCATCCTGGCGATGTCCGCATGTCTCGTGCCCTGGCGATGCCCGACGACACGTCGCCACGTCGCCACGCCTTGCTGAAGGTTCTTCATCCCACTATGTTACGTCCAAGGTATCATCTCCACATGACTTGGTTACGTCGGTAGCTTCACATTTCCAAGAGTAGATCAGCACTACTCCTCGTGCGCCCATGCATGCAACACTAAGGACGATTTCTTATGCTCAAGCATAGAGCTTCGCATGCACAGCGTATCTAAGGCTTAACCCACACCTTGATACGCGTGGTTTTTGGAACCCACTATGGTTGATCCAGTATCTTGACCACATACTGAGTGCACTTTCGGCGATCATGTGCACCATAGGCGATTGGCGATCATGTACACTACAGGCGATTGGCGTTCATGTGTAGTCTAGGCGACAGGCGATTATGTACTAACCAGGCGATCTCATAGTCTTCTAAGCTACACTTTCCTTCCTTTTTATTTTAAATAAAAACATACTTAGAATTCATTTAAAATATATTCCTTTTATTCCAATTTAATTTTACAGGTCCTTACATTCTCCCCAACAAGAAAAATTTTCGTCCTCGAAAATTGAATTACAAGGAAAAGAGGTATGGATAGGTTTCTCTCATGGGTTCTTCTAACTCCCAAGTTGAATCACCCGATCTCTCATCCCACACCACTTTCACCATGTTGATGGTCTTGCCTCTGAGCTGTTTACTTTGCCGATCGTCAATCCTGACTGGTTTCGCTTCAAAGGACAAGTCATCCTTGATCTGCACATCGTCCACTTCCAGCACATGACTAGGGTCTGCCATGTACTTCCTCAGCTGTGATACGTGAAAGACATTATGCAGATTCGCTAAATGGGGAGGTAGGGCGATCTCATAAGCCACTGGACCAATCCTCCTTAAGATCTGATATGGTCCCACGAACTTAGGGGACAACTTCTTTGATCTGATCGCCCGTCCTACACCCTTGGTTGGTGTCACTCTCATGAACACATGGTCTCCAGCAGCAAACTCCAAAGGTTTTCTCCTCTGATCTGCATAGGATTTCTGCCTACTTTGAGATGCTCTCATTCTGTCTTTTATCTATTGCACCTTCTCGGTCGTCTGCTGAATCAACTCTGGTCCAACCAATACTGTTTCGCCCTCCTGGTACCAGCACAATGGAGTTCTGC
This sequence comes from Phaseolus lunatus, assembly GCA_013389735.1. Classification (NCBI taxonomy): domain Eukaryota; kingdom Viridiplantae; phylum Streptophyta; class Magnoliopsida; order Fabales; family Fabaceae; genus Phaseolus; species Phaseolus lunatus. Next base: position 29,235,585 of record CM023858.1, on the reverse strand, counting down.
ATTTCCTTCCATACAAGGCTTCGTATGGCGCTATCCCTATGTTGGCGTGATAACTGTTATTATAAGTAAATTCCACCAGCGGCAACACCTCATCCCAACTTCCCAATTGATCTAAGACACATGTCCTCAGTAGATCTTCCAAGGACTGGATCGTTCTCTCTGACTGTCCATCTGTTTGAGGATGATATGCCGAGCTCATTCTCAACTTAGTTCCCAAGCAATCTTGGAGAGTCTGCCAAAACCGTGAGGTGAACCTGGGATCTCTATCTGAAACAATGCTGGAAGGCACTCCATGCAACCTCACTATTTCTTTGATGTACAACTGTGCCAACTTGGCCATAGGCATCCTCATATTCACTGGAAGAAAGTGGGCACTCTTCGTCAGCTGATCTACTATGACCCAGATTGCGTCATGGCCCCTTACCGATCTAGGTAAATGGGTAACAAAATCCATTGCAATGCTGTCCCATTTCCACTCAGGGATATCCAGTTGCTGTAACAACCCGCCAGGTCTTTGATGCTCTATCTTCGCCTTCTGACATGTTAAGCAGGTTGTAACATACTGGGCGATGTCTTTCTTCATGCCCGACCACCAAAATGACTCCTTCAAGTCATGGTACATCTTGTTCATGCCTGGATGTAGGCTAAGGCGACTCTTGTGACCTTCCTCTAGGATCATCTTCTTCAACTCTTCATTTGCAGGTATGCAAGTTCTGCCATTAAATCTCAAGATCCCATCATCGCCCATCACAAAGTCTTTAGCCTGGTCGGTCCCTAGTGACTCCACAGTACGCTTCAGACTAGGGTCCTCCAACTGCTTATCCTTTATCACTCCAAGGAAGTCATTAGTTATAGCCAGCTTACTACAACTAATGTGATTTACATGAAATTCTACCCCAAGGTTTAAGTCTCTGAATTGCTCGATCAGTTTCTGCTCTTCCATCATCATGGTGGCTACTTGTATTGATTTTCTACTCAAAGCATCTGCCACTACATTGGCCTTTCCTGGATGATACATGAGTTGAAAATCATAGTCCTTTAGAACCTCCATCCACCTTCTTTGTCTCATGTTTAGTTCCTTCTGATCAAACAGGTATTTCAGGCTCTTATGGTCATTGAACACCTGGAACCGAGCTCCATATAAATAGTGCCTCCAAATCTTAAAGGCAAACACCACAGCCGCCAACTCCAAATCATGAGTAGGATAGTTTCTCTCATGAACCTTGAGTTGCCTTGAAGCATATGCAACCACTCCTTTCTCTTGCATCAAAACACATCCCAAACCCTGATGTGAAGCATCACAGTAGACATCAAAAGGTCTTCCTACATCTGGGATCACCAGCACTGGAGCACTAGTCAACCTTTCCTTTAGTTCCATGAAGCTCTGCTCACATCGGTCGGTCCAAGCAAAAGGTTGATCCTTGCGGGTCAACTGTGTTAAAGGAGCCACTACCTTGGAAAAGTTTTCAATGAACCTCCGATAGTAGCCTGCTAAGCCCACAAAACTCCTTATCTCAGTAACTGTCTTAGGACGTTCCCACTGAAGCACTGCCTCCACTTTGGCTGGATCTGTAACATCCCTCCAAATTACTTTGAAATAAATATAAAATGAAAGTAAAGGTGACAAATAGATTCTATGAACAAAATATTATATATATGAAATGAAGTTGCTCCTCTTAGGGAGTTTAATACAAATTCGGTCAAATTTTCCAGAAACATAAACAAAATACAGTAAAAAAAAAACAAAGCAGGCGATCTCCTATCGGAAGAAACCGATCTCCTATCAGAGGAGCCAAAACAGCCGATCACCTATCAGGACAGAAAAAAACAGGCGATCACCCGATAGAGGCAGAAACAGGCGATCACCCGATAGAGACAGAAAACCGACGATCTCCTCCTCGGCGATCACTCACTAAGGAGCTCTACTTCCTGGAAGATCATCTGCTCCCGTGTAAAATACACGATCATCACAGTTTTAAGAGAAAACCACAGAACCAAAATACGCAGGGTAAGCTAGATATTTTAAAGAGAGTTTAAATCATGAACATGACAATCAAAGTAAAACAAGTTTCAAAATATCCATGTAAAACGTAGAGTTGCTCATATCATTCACCTGATCGCCCAAAATCACACATTTCACAACATTCACCCATAGTCATTCCATTTCACAATACTGCATCAAGTGTCTATAAAAATTCCAAGTTTCTCATTTCACCTGTCAGACTTTCCACTGACTCACCACACAAGACACTTGACACTACTTCCGGATTGACTCGTGCGTTGATTAGACTCAGAGATTTGCACCTGTCATACCACACCACTGTGAAATCCACACAGGGTCGCTGTGAATCCACACAGCATGCGCATATATCATCTCAATGTCAATAGTTCTCCTGGTATGACAGGGTTAATCCATAGGACAGGCGGAGCTCGTTCTTTTTCACACGAGACGCCCATCATATAGACCTCCTTCGACTCTCAACAACTGAGTAACTTCCTCTACGTGATTCCATTACCTCAGCAGAGTCAGGATATCCCCTTAGGAATCACCGATCAATGCACCTACTACAAGATCTTACACGGTATTTTCTTTCCTGAAAATACTATGCCTCGATCCCACATTCACAGCATTCAAAAACATCATACCACTCGAGTAATTGATTCAAGTCACAGCAACGAATCATTTCAAGGTTCAGATCTTCGAATATTTCATTTAAATCTCAAGTAGTTTCAAAACAACACCCAAAAACAGAGAGTTCACAAACAACGCCAAAACCGGCGATCTAGTTCAAAAACAGGGTGTTTCGAAGACTGTATATAAAACCGGCGACCACGTCGCCCAAGCACACAAACAGAGCATTTTACGCAGATGAAAACAAAAATGGCGACCACGTCGCCCTCACTTCAGAGATAGCTACACTATGGCCTTGTATTGAAAACGAAGGCTAGCTTCCCTTACCTGGACTTGCGCAACCACCAGGAGCTTCGAAATCCAACAGAGCTTGAAGAATGCCTTGGCTCTATTCTTGAGTCTGGTTTTGAAGGAGTTGCAGAGAACTTTCCCAGGTGCTCCAATGGTGTTGCTTCTCGTCTTACTCTTGTGTGGAGATGCTGAAATCGCAACGCGGAGGAGGTAACTGGAGGAGAAGGGAGGGAACTCACTCTTTCTCTCGTCGAATACAACAATGTTTTCTTTTCTCTCAGCAGTGGATTTTTGTAACTTAAACCAACTTATCCCTCCAAAAGCAGCTGCCACCACCTACTCTGCAGGGAAGTTTGCGTGTACGCTTCCCTGAACAGTACTACTAAGCGTGCCTCTGCGCAGGCTACGCTCTGAGGTCACTATTCTGAACCACTCTTTTGTCTACGTGGCGCGCGTGCAGAACATCTCTTGCTGGGAGTCTGGGGCCCACGTTCTCTGGGTGTAACTCAACGTCGCGCGATAACTTTCCACTACTGACTCATCTTGGCGAGCGACCGATGTCTCCTTCGCCCTAGAAGACGACCGATGTCTCCTTCGCCCTGGAGGACGACCGATGTCTTCCCTGGCGACGCCCTCATAACCCTCGCGCCCTGGCTTCGTCCACATGCATCGCGCCCTAGCGATGCCCGCATGCCTCGCGCCCGCGCGATGCCTGCATGCCTCTCGCGCCCGCGCGATGCCTGCATGCCTCTCGCGCCCGCGCGATGCCTGCATGCCTCTCGCGCCCGCGCGATGCCTGCATGCCTCTCGCGCCCGCGCGATGCCTGCATGCCTCTCGCGCCCGCGCGATGCCTGCATGCCTCTCGCGCCCGCACGATGTCTTCATGCCTCGCGCCCTGGCGACGTCCACCTGGCGCTCACGTGTAGCAGGTGACCGGCGACCTCGTAGCCTTCTAAACTTAACTTTTTCCTCCCTTTCTATTCTAAATAAAAACATACTTAGAATTCATTTAAAATATAACTCTTTTATTCCAATTTAATTTTTCAGGTCCTTACAGGATCCACCGAGATCCCCTGGGTAGATATTACATGTCCTAAGAAGTTGACTTCTTTCAACCAGAACTCACACTTAGAGAACTTGGCATATAATTGCTTCTCCCTCAGGATCTCCAATACTGTCTTCAGATGTTCTTCATGTTCTTCCTCGGTCCTTGAATAAATGAGTATGTCATCTATGAAGACTACCACAAACTTATCCAAGAAAGGGCGAAAAATCCTATTCATGTAGTCCATGAACAGAGCTGGAGCATTTGTTACTCCAAACGGCATCACCACATACTCATAGTGCCCATAACGAGACCTAAATGCTGTCTTTAGAACATCTGCAGCTTTTACCAAAATTTGGTGGTACCCCGATCTCAGATCAATCTTTGAGAACACCGAGGCCCCATGTAATTGATCCATCAAATCATCAATTCTAGGTAAAGGATACTTGTTCTTGATGGTCAACTTGTTCAACTACCTGTAATCTATACACAGCCGAGACCCTCCATCCTTTTTCTTGACTAGAAGCACTGGAGCCCCCCATGGAGATACACTGGGTCTGATGAATTGTTTTTCCAACAACTCTTCCACTTGCTTCTTTAGTTCTACCAACTCGGCTGGAGCCATCTTGTAAGGTGCCATTGACACTGGTCCAGCTCCAGGTACCAAATCAATAGAGAATTCCACTTCTCTCTTAGGAGGTAATCCAGGTATTTCTTCTAGAAATACATCCACGAAATCTTTCACCACATGTATCCTGCTTACGTCCTCTTCATTCTTCACTTCCAACCGAGCTAGGATCACGAAGCACCTCGCCCCTTTTTCAAACTCCGACCACCCATGCTGAGCAGATATCACATCTGACTCTTGGAGGTCTGGAAACGCTATTTTCTGACTACCGCAGTCTATGAGAACATGATTGGCAGATAGCCAATCCATTCCCAGGATAACATCCAGGTCCTGAAGAGGTAGGCAGATCAAGTTTACTTTGAACCTGCGTCCCTACTATCACTGGACATTCAGAGCAAACTGTAGAGGTCAACACCTGTCCTGACATAGGTGTAGAGACCAACAGTTCAAACGGTAACTCCTTCACTAGAAGGCCCAACTCGGCTACACACAGGCTTGACACAAAGGAGTGTGTCGCTCCAGAATCAAACAAGGCTTTTAAACCTCTACCAGCTATAAAACAAACACCTTGCACTAGGTTACCTGACTGAGACGCCTCTGCTCCTGTCATCCTTGTTGCCTGAGGTCTGCTGCCTTCATTCCTCAACTGCTGAGAACCACTGGGTTGAGTCGCCCCATTCCTGTTAGGGCACTCTCTAGCAACGTGCCCCATCTTTTGGCAGGTGTAACACCTTCTCTTTGAATTCCTCTTGAAGCACACATTGGATGTGTGTGGTCCACCACAATGGAAACATTTGGGTTTCCAAGGTTGTTGCTGTTGCAACTGGGATGACGCTGTTCCTGCCCGATGTGGTGGAGGTCTCGCATAGGGCTTGCTTTGTGGGTGCTGCACCTTGGCCTTCCCACTGGAAGAACCCCCTGGGTGTGACCTGATCACCTGGGAATCACCCTTTTCCAGAGTCTCCACCATCTTCGCCTTCTCTACTAAGGCCTGAAATTCCCTGATGCACATAGGGGCTATGGTCCTCTTCAGCCCATGCTTCAGTCCCTCTCGAACTTCCTACACCTCCAAGCCTCAGAGGTCGCCTGGGTATAGAATCGGGCGAGGTACTCAAACCGAGCAGCATAAGCATTCACTGACATCTCCCCCTGCTCCAATCTGAGGAATTCTGCTTCCCTTGCAAATCTTACACTATCTGGGAAGTATTTTTCCAGAAATCTCACCCTAAAGCTCTCCCAGTCTAACACTTCAGCTCTGGCTTCCATCATCTGCTGAGCTCCCATCCACCAAAACTCGGCTTCTCCAGATAGCAGATAGGTGGCGAACACCAATTTCTTCTCTTCAGGGCAGGAGGTTGCCCTAAAGATTTTCTCCAACTCCCTAACCCACTGATCTGCTTGATCAAGGGTAGCATTCCCACTGAACTTGGGTGGGTTGTGCCTCATGAACTCGGTCAGTCCCATCTGTTCCTGAGGCTGACCGACGTGGGAATTTGTTTCAGCCGACCGAGCAGTTTCCCAAAGGTGCATTGCAGCTTGATGATTCTGAGCCATTGCTGCATTCTGTTGTTGGATGGCAGTTGCCATCATCTCAATAGCCTTGGCAATTTGGCTCATTTCCGAAGAAGGTTGGGAAGGGGTAGGAGGTCCACGTGCCATCCTTCTTCGTTTCAGATTTTGAAACTATTGGTTTCTATATTCCCTACAACTACAAGAATGAGATCGATAAGAAATCAATTCATTCTGGAGGTAACCTCTAGACCTTACAAAGGTCGGCATCTTAAAGTCATTAAGAATTTGAGTTCATCAACAGAATCATAATGCTCAAAAATAGAAAGCATAACACTGAACAGTCATGGGTACAAACTACCAGTCAAATATCACCACACTTAATAATTGGGATAAAACACACCAGAAGTGGATATATGCTCAACATCAAACTTTTAGAATTAAGATTGAGAACATCTCGATTCAGTTATGAGTGTGCACCCTCACTACTTTATCAAGATCCTTTCACTCTTAATACTAAAATTTTTCATTTAGAGCCTATATCTACTAAAGCACAGACAAGATTTCAATCGGAAAACATTTGAAAACCTTTCACTATAGCTTTGATTAAGACTCAAATAGCAGAAGAAACACAATGAACCCACTCTCCTCAGGTCATCCTAAGGACGAACTGCTCTGATACCATTAATGTAACGCCCCTCAAAATATAGGTCATATTTATATAATAAAATAAAGGTGAAACAATAATATCAAAATTGGACATAGATATATACATAATATAATTCATCCATTAGTACAAATGTGCCTCAAAATAATATCCCTTTTTGAGGAAGTTTTAATACATCTCCATACAGGAGTTTTCAAAATAAAATAAAACCACAGCATTCAAAACCGGCGATCTCCTAACAGAAAACAGAAAACGGGCAATCTCCTATCAGAAACAGAAAACAGGCGATCGCCTAACAGAAACAGAAACAGGCGATCTCCTTCTGGCGACCACTCACAGAGGAGCTCTACTACCTGCAACCTCGTCTGCTCCCGTGCAAATATACACGATCATCACAGGTTTAAGAAAAACAACCACGATACAAGATAAAAGGGTAAGCTATATATTTTTAAAAACTTTAAATATGAAACTTTATATCAATAGAAAGCATAAATCTTCACACCATTCATAATCTATATCAATTTCAACCATCAACATCCCCATATTCAACAAACTCGTCAAGTGTCTATTCAATACATTCAATATTCATGGTTCACACGTCAGACTTTCCACTGACTCATAACATATAGACACATGACTCTACTTCCGGAAGACTCGTGCGTTGACTCAGACTCAGAGATCTGCACCCGTCATACCACACCACTGTGAAATCCACACAGGGTCGCTGTGAAATCCACACAGCCATGCGCATACATAATCTCAATATCATCACTCTCCCAGTATGACAGGGTTAATTCATATAACAGGTCAAGTCAGTTATCTTTCAAACAACTTACCCATACATATGAACCTCCTTCGACTCTCCACAACTGAATAACTTCATCTATGTGATTCCATTATATCAGCAGAGTCAGGATATCTCCTTCTAGACAAGTCCCTAGTCAATGCACATTACACACGATCTTACACGGTATTTTCTTTCCTGAAAATACTATGCCTTGATCCCACATTCACGACATTCAATGCATCATACAACACGTAAAAGCACCATTCCATCATATAATATTTTGAATCTTTTCTTAAACAATCCCAATCACAGAAACAAACATTCCAAGGTTCAGATTTTCGAATATCACATGCATCTCACATTTCAATCTCAAACAGTTTCAAACGACACTAAAATAGGGGAGTTCAAAATCAACATTAAAACCGGCGATTACGTCGCCCCACACATAAAAACAGAGCATTGTGAAAAGGAATATGAAAACCGGCGACCACGTCGCCCTCACTTCAGAACCTACTCGCCTAACGTTTTTATAAACGAAAATGCTAGCTTCCCTTACCTGGACTAGCACAAAACACCAAGAGCTCCAAAACCCACCGAAGCTTAAAGATGCCTTAACTCTGTTTTAGCGTCCGGTTTGGAGAACTTGCAGAGAACTTCCCAGGAGTCCATGGGCAGTCGTCGCTCATCGTACTGGTGCTTGAGGATACCTGAATCGCAGCGCGAAGGAGAGAAAAGAGAAGGATGAAGGTAAACTCACTCTGTCACTCTTGAACCACAACAACATTCTCTCCTCTCAGAAGTGAGTTTTTGAATCGAAACCAACTTGTCCACAATTGCCGCTGCCACCACCCACTCTGCAGGAAAGCTTGCGTGCACGCTTCCCTGAACAGTACGGCCACGTGTGTCTCTGCACATGCCAACTCTCTGATGTCACTATTTTGAACCACCCTTTTTGTCTACGTGTCGCGCGTGCAGGACGTCTCATGCTGGGAGCCTGGGTCCCACCTTATCTGTGTGAAACACGACATCGCACGATAACCTTCCACCGATGACCGCCCGCGCGATGACTATCAACCGATGTCTCATCCTGGCGGACAACCAATGTCTCTCCCTGGAAGACGACCGATGTCTCTCTCTGGAAGACGACCGATGTCTCGCCCTGGCGATGCCCGCATGCCTTGCGCCCTGGTGATGTCCGCATGTCTCGCGCCCTGGCGATGCCCGACGACACGTCGCCACGCCTTGCTGAAGGTTCTCCATCCCACTATGTTACGTCCAAGGTATCATCTCCACATGACTTGGTGACGTCGGTAGCTTCACATTTCCAAGAGTAGATCAGCACTACTCCTCGTGCGCCCATGCATGCAACACTAAGGACGATTTCTTATGCTCAAGCATAGAGCTTTGCATGCACAGTGTATCTAAGGCTTAACCCACACCTTGATACGCGTGGTTTTTGGAACCCACTATGGTTGATCCAGTATCTTGACCACATACTGAGTGCACTTTCGGCGATCATGTGCACCATAGGCGATTGGCGATCATGTACACTACAGGCGATTGGCGTTCATGTGTAGTCTAGGCGACAGGCGATTATGTACTAACCAGGCGATCTCATAGTCTTCTAAGCTACACTTTCCTTCCTTTTTATTTTAAATAAAAACATACTTAGAATTCATTTAAAATATATTCCTTTTATTCCAATTTAATTTTACAGGTCCTTACAGATGAGACATCTAGTATGGAAAATATTTTCTCTTTGACTTTCATCAAAGGGTTTCAAAACTTGTCCTAGCATGCGTCTCACAACCAATAAGTCTCCTTCATGTGGACTTTCATTCTCTTGCTCACTTGGGGACCTAGAAGGTGTTAAAGATCTAAAGGAAAGAGAACTATGTTCACTCACAACTACCCCATCATGCATCATCATATTTTGCTTTGAAGGACAATTAGAATCAATATGACCATAGCCTAAGCATTTAAAGCACTTTTTACTAGAAGTTTTAGTTGGTGATTTAGGAGTAGAAGTGGAAGGCTTAGAATCTCTAGGTTTGAAAGCAGAGTCCTTTGAAGGGAATTTTGAAAAAGACTTATGTTTGTTTTTCCAAGAAGAGTGGTAAAAGCCATCATTATGAGAATTTTTAAAAGAATTTTTTCTTTGAAAGTTGAGACTACCTTGATGGCAAGGTGAACCAATATTTCTAAAGAAGAATACTCGTAAAGTTCTACCACATCTTGATATCCCTTCTTAGACCACTAACAAATCTAGCCATTTTAGCTTCATCACTTTCATGCATATCTACTTGAATTAAAGTTGTTTCAAGTTCTTTAAAATAAGCATCCACACTTTGTGTGCCTTGATGAAGCCGTTGGAGCTTCAATAAGATTTCTTTCCTATACTGTGGAGGCACAAATCTAGCGTGCATGCATGACTTTAAATCATCCCAAGAGACCACGGGAGGTCTCTTGTTTAGCCCAATGTCCATAAGAGTTTTGTGCCCCCATTGCATGGCATAGTCCATAAATTCTAAGGAGGCTAACCTAACTCTTTGGTCATCTCGGACCTCATGTACATGAAAAATTTGATCTACTTTAGCCTCCCAACCTAAGTACACATTAGGATCACCATCTCCACTAAAACTAAGCAATTTTACATATGCTTTGCCACATTTTGGCGCCTATCTTCAAATTGGTGCATCCTCCATTCGACTTCTTCACCATTTCCATGATAACTTTGAGAACTCCGTGAGGCATGCCTATGATGATGATGATGTTGTCTCCTTTCATGGTTGTGGTGAGGTCTTTCATAAGCCATCTCTAATCTTTGGAGTCTCTCCTCCATTTGTCTCATCTCCTCCTCTTTTTGTGCAATGGTTCTTTTAGCTTCCTTTAATTCACCAATGAGGAAAGCTTTTTGAGGAGAATGTGGCTTAGATGATTCACCACTTGAAAGATTAACCATAATAACATTAAACACAAAACACAAAGAAAAAACAATTAGTAAAAACAAGTTAGAAGCAATGTAGCTTGCGGCAATGTATAGAAAGAGCACTCAACCACTACAAGAAAAATTTTCTTTCCTTAGCTAAGCCTCACTTGTGGATTGGATGAGCCTCAAGTGAAAGATGCCAAAGCAAACTACACTTACTCAAAGAACAATTCACCACAAAACTTGAGGAAACAAGGAAAAGACAAGCAAGAAAAGGTATAAGCAAGAAATAGTTAAACCAAAGTTGGAAAAGATTATGACAAAACTTGAGAAGGAAGACAAACAAGTAAAAAGGCACAAAATAAAACTCAAGGAAACCTACTAAACTTTTAATGAAGAAAGATATTGTATTCTTTAGAACTTGTAAAAAGCAAAAGGATAAAAAATTCCACAAGGTAGATAACAATTTGCCAATCAAGTTGAATCCAAATTTGAAAATGAAATTGATGTGCAAATGTAATGGATTGATGCGGTTCCAAACTGTTTTGAACTATATTGCTCACTGTTTTTTTTTATACTACATTAACATATGGAAAGAAAGATCCATAGTTTGCATCATAACAATTTGCTTAAGAACATTCAATTGGCACAAAAATTTGTGGTGATGGATTCAATATAATTGAACACTTGAAATCATATGTTAAGAACTTGAAATCAACTTCTACTAAAACAAATATCTAAAGACAATGAAAACTTTCAAAATTAAAAGCTAGTAAGTAGAAGCAAAACAAGGACACCTAGAACACTAGTGAACATAAAAACTCAAAGTAAAAGGCAAGATCAAAGAAAGGAATATACTAGAAACATATTCAAAACGAAAAATGCAATGAATATAAGGTGCTGAAAAATAAAACTGCAAGAAATAGGTGCTGGAAAATTAAAAGCAAGAAAATAATGACAAGAATTTAAAGGTACTTGAAATTCAAGGTGCTAGAATTTAAATTGCTTGAAAGTAAAGTGCTAATTCAACTCATCAATATGACAAAAACCGTAGCTCATGATATCACATGATGTGAGTTGATTTTAGATTGATTGATTAGGTGACACTTACATAGAATTGGGATCAAGATTCTTAAGCAATTTAGGTGAGAAACCTTAAGAAAATTCCCACTGGACATTAACTTAACAAGTGTTAAGTAGATGTGAAGGTTCATTTCCTAAGGTCAAAGGAAAAAACACAATTATAGGTGATGAATGAATGAATAAGGTGCGGATAAGGTGTAGAATTAAAAGGCACAAAACAGAATTGGAAAATCACACAAGAACAAGGAGGCTTAAGGAAGCATCAATGGAGGTCATGGCCTTCCTATGTGATGAACCAAACTCATGAGCATGAGTGCCATATCCTTAAACAACAATTAATTGGAACAAAACAAGCAAGGAAACAAGATAACTTAATAGAATCACAATTAAAGACAATTGAACTGATTAGAAGCATCAAACAAAATAATACAACCGATTGAAATGAAGAACACAACACTTAAACCGAATAGATTGGAGATTATGGTGCGAAAATGGAGATGGAAGATGACAGCAAGAAGAACTTATGTGGTTGAAGCCATGGAAGGGAAGAACACGCCACTTGGAAGGTGATTGATCCAAGATAAGTGCAAGAATACCGCCACTTGAGAGCTTCCCAAACACTCACAAGATGAGACAAAGCTAGGAGAAACAAGTCTCACAATTTTCTCACAATTCGTGTAGAGTTTCTTTACTTCCAATTCAAGTTGTGAATACAAGAACCAAGCACCTCTATTTATAGTGTTTGAGGGGCGATTTTCACTAAGCAAAAGAGTGGGAAATTCAAAGCCTAAGCCATTTGAAAATGGCGCCTAAAACTAGGTCACATGGAAGGAGTGACTTGGTTTCTCACGTTGGCACCCCCCTAAATCTACACCTACACCTTCTTTTTATGTCACATGAAAGGTGTGACTTAGCTTTGTACATTGGCACCCCCTATTCCTATATTTAAACCTTCCTTTTATGTTCTACTAAAAAACTACTCTAAAGAAATTACAAAAAGAGATATCAATTGATGCTCATCTCCCAAAGCCTTGGCCTTGCTCCTAGTAATTCTTTGAGGTATGAATTGAGCTTGAGCTTCATGTTGGGCTTGAGCCTCATGTTGGGCTTGGGCCTCATGTTAGGCTTGGGCCTCTTGTTGGGCTTGGGCTTTTTGGGCTTGGGCCTCTACTCCTTGGTCCTCATCACCTTGTGACGTGAACCTTCACACTTACTTAACCAATTGGTTAAGTTCGTGTCCAATGGGGATCTTCTTAGGGTCACCATAATTGTGCTAAAATCTCAATCTTAAGTACAGTGTCACCTAACATGAAAACATCTAAAATCAACTCACATCAGAACGTGTGATGAGTATATATTGAAGAGTTCCAACGACCGAGAGATATAAGGTAGGATCTTCCATGGCAGATGAAGCATCTTTCTATAGACGAATATTGCACTGCATTGGTGTGGGAAGAGGATTGGCTGATAGCATGTTCTTGCGACATAAAAGATCATTGATGTACTTGGTTTGAGAGAGTAAAATATCACCACTCTTTAGTCGATTGACTTCAATACCAAGGATGTAGTGTAGCGGGTCAAGATCCTTTACAGCAAAGCAAGAACTTAGTTTGGATATAAGACTGTTGACTTCTTGCCCTGAAGATCCTGTGATGATAATATCATCAGCATATATTAAGACAAATATAGTATATGAACGCTCTCGCTGGGAGCCTGGGTCCCAGCTTAACTGTGTGTTAACAGGAAACCCCCGATGACTGATCAGTGCTTCTTTACATCTCGCGATCTGCTTCCAGGCGCTCATCGCGCTCTGCCTCCAAGCGCTCACCTGACACTAATCTGCGGGTGATGGTCCCTTAGCAACCGACCACCGATCATAATTCCGAGGGATCTCCTCCCTGATTCACCTGCTATCCTCTACCACGTGTCACCCTGTGAACGGTCCACGTGGTCAACTGCTGTTGACGTCATCGACTACCGATGACCGACCGGATCAGACATCAATTTGATGAATGGGCCATGCAGAGGAGACAACATGAGATAACACAACGGGAATGGTTGATGGCTTCACAACTAGGATATAAGTTTCATTGTAATCATATCCTTCGGTTTGACTGAAACCTTTTGCAACAAGACGGACTTTATGTCTTTGAAAGGTGTAACATCCCGCCAAATCCTTTTCATATTTATATAATGAAAATAAGGTAAAACAATAATATCGAAGTGAACATATATATATATATATATAATGAAATTTCTCCTCACAGGGAGTTTAATACATATCCAGTCAGTTTCCAAAACTTAAACAAAATACAGCAAAATAGAAAACAGGCGATCTCCTAACAGAAACAGAAAACAGGCGATCTCCTTCCGGCGACCACTCACTGAGGAGCTCTACTTCCTGCAACATCATTTGCTCCCGTATAAATTATACACGATCATCACAGGTTTAAGAAAAACATCCACAAAACAAAAACGCAGGGTAAGCTAGATATTTTAAAGAGAATTTAGATATGAAATTTTAAAATCAAGATAAAACAAATTTAAGACACCCACGTAAAAACCATCAACTTTCTCATTCCCTTCACATGACCATCAAGTAATCACATATTTCACAATTTCCTCAAAAGTCGTTCAATTCACATAATCCTTCAAGTGTCTATCATTTTCAATGTTTCTCATTTCTCACGTCAGACTTCCACTGACTCATCACACATAGACACTTGACACTACTTCCGGAAGACACGTGCATTGACTAGACTCAGAGATCTGCACCTGTCATACTACATTGCTGTAAAGTTCCCACAGCTATGCGCATCAACATAATCTCAATCTCAATCTCATCACTCTCCTAGTATGACAGGGTGAATCCATACAACAGGTCAAGTAGTTATCTTTCAAACAACTTACCCATACGTATGAACCTCCATCGACTCTCAACGCCTGAATAACTTCATCTATATGATTCCATTATATCAGGAGAGTCAGGATATCTCATTATAGAAATCACAGATCAATGCACATCCTACACGATCTTACACGGTATTTTCTTTCCTGAAAATACTATGCCTTGATCCCACATTCACAACATTCAACACATCATATAACACTTAAATGAACGATTCCAATCACAACAACAATCATTCCAAGGTTCAGATTTTCGAATATCACATTTCAATCTCAAACAGTTTCAAACGACACTAAAACAGGGAAGTTCGAAATTAACATTAAAACCGGCGATCACGTCGCCCCACACATAAAAATAGAGCATCGTGAAAAAGAATATGAAACCGGCGACCACGTCGCCCTCCCTTCAGAACCTACTCGCCTAAAGTTTTTATAAACGAAAATGCTAGCTTCCCTTTCCTGAACTTGCGCAAAAACACCAAGAGCTCCAAAACCCACCGAAGCTTAAAGATGCCTTAACCTGCACCATGGAGCCTTAGTCACAAAACTAGCTATACCACTCATTTCTACGTTAACAGAGATTATTCCTGAAGCCAAGAGAGCTGCATGCAACGCCTATGCAGAGGCAACCCTCTCAAGTGCAGGATCGACTCGAAGAACAGAGCGAAACAACTTACTCTATTTTAGCGTCCGGTCTGGAGAACTTGCAGAGAACTTCCCAGGAGTCCAAGGGCAGTCGTCGCTCGTCGTACTGGTGCTTGAGGATGCCTGAATCGCAGCGCGAAGGAGAGAAAAGAGAAGGATGAAGGTAAACTCACTCTGTCACTCTTGAACCACAACAACGTTCTTTGCCTCTCAGAAGTGAGTTTTTGAATCTAAACCAACTTGTCCACAATTGCCGCTGCCACTACCCACTCTGCAGGAAAGCTTGCGTGCACACTTCCTTGAACAGTATGGCCACGTGTGTCTCTGCGCATACCAACTCTCTAATGCCAACTATTTTGAAACACCCTTTTCTGTCTACGTGTCGCGCGTGCAGGACGTCTCATGCTGGGAGCCTGGGTCCCACCTTATCTGTGTGAAACATGACATCGCGCGATAACCTTCCACCGATGACTCATCCTGGCGGACGACCGATCTCTCTCTCTGGAAGACGACCGATGTCTATCCCTGGCGATGACCGCATGTCTCTCGCCCTGGCGATGCCCGCATGTCTCTCGCCCTGGCGATGACTGATGACACGTCGCCACGCCTTGCTGAAGGTTCTTCATTCCACTATGTTACGTCCAAGGTATCACCTCCACATGACTTGGTGACGTCGGTAGCTTCACATTTCCAAGAATAGATCAGCACTACTCCTCATGCGCCCATGCATGCAACACTAAGGACGATTTCTTATGCTCAAGCATAGAGCTTCGCATGCACAGCGTATCTAAGGCTTAACCCACACCTTGATACGCGTGGTTTTTTTTTTTGGAACCCACTATAGTTGATCCAGTATCTTGACCACATACTAAGTGCACTTTCGGCGATCAGGTACACCATAGGCGATTGGCGATCATGTACACTACAGGCAATTGGCGTTCATGTGTAGTCTAGGCAACCGGCGATTATGTACTAACCAGGCGATCTCATAGTCTTCTAAGCTACACTTTCCTTCCTTTTTATTTTAAATAAAAACATACTTAGAATTCATTTAAAATATATTCCTTTTATTCCAATTTAATTTTACAGGTCCTTACAAAAGGAACCATCTGCATTGTATTTATTTTTAAACAACCATTTGCATCCAACAACTTTAGCACTAGAGGGAAAAGGGGTAAAAGTCCAGGTGTGATTGTTGATAAGGGAAGCATATTCAACGTGCATGGCTTGTAACCATGAAGGGGAAGAAATAGAATCTTGCATAGTAGTGGGAATGTAAGAATGTAAAGCAATATGAGTGTGAAAATTTTTAGGTTTGAAAATACCTGCTTTGGATTGCGTTACCATGGGATGTTTATTGACAAAGTTATTAGCAGTAATATTATTTGACAGAGATGAAGTTAGAGAAGAAGTAGTTGTTGGAAAAGAGGTTGTATAGGATGTAAAAGTAATATTATTATGAGAGAGAGAAGTAGTGGAGGTGTTATGATTAGAATAAAAAATAGAGGATGTAAGTGGCATAAGAATGGTTAAAGATGGATTAGAGATAGCAGAAGCATTATCTTAGGATGCATGAGCAATAAAGTTGTACTTAGGGAGATTGTATGTGAATAATTCTTCATGAAAAAGCACAAGACGAGAAACATAAGTCTTACTGGTGGAGGAGAGACAGATATAACCTTTGTTGTATAAGCTATAACCAAGGAAAAGACAACAAAACAACCTGAAATCCAACTTGTGTTTATTGCATGATCAAAGCAACGGAAAACAAGCACATCCAAGGATTTTGAATTTTGCATAATCAGGATTAGTATTAAAAAGCCTTTCATGAGGTGAATAATTGTGAATAACAGGAGAAGGTAAAGCATTGATAATATGCATGACAGTAGTAATGCTTCACCCTAAATTTGGATTGGTAAAGAAGCAGAGGCAAGCAAAGTTAATCCCATTTCAGTTATATGATGATGCTTACGTTCAATTGAACCATTCTATTCATGAGTATGTAGACAAATGAGACGATGATAGATGCCAAATTCATGAGTGAAACGTCTGAAACATAGAAATTCTTTTGCGTTATCAGTTTGAATAGCTTTAAGTTTGTGACCAGTTTGTGTTTTAGCAAAAATCTTAAAACGAGTAATAGTAGTTAGCGCTTGTGACTTATTATGCAGAAGAAATAACCAAGTATATTTAGTATATGCATCCATAAAAGATATGTAATATCTTGCACCATTGGAAGCACGAACCAGAGAGGGACCCCAGATATAAATGTATACTAATTATAACGGTGCAATGTAGTGAGTGTTAGAAACAAAAGTTGATGAAACTTTCCACACAAACAAGCATTACAAAATTGCATTTGAGTTTTGTATGAAACTTTCCACACAAACAAGCATTACAAAATTGCATTTGAGTTTTGTATGAAACTTTACATGCACTCAAAATACGTTTAATAATAGAAAAGTTATAGTGACCAAGTCTGCCATAGCTGTAACATGGGAAGTTTAGGTTTATAAGCAGCATGATTAACAATGTAACACATGAGAGTCATTTGAAGGAGGAAACACTTAAAGACCATCTTTAACTATTTTTTGAAGTAAAATCTGATGAGTATCCTGATGTTTAACATAACAAGCGTTAGCAAAGAATTCAAAATACACATGATTATCTCTTGCAAATTGAGCAACACTAATTAAATTCTTAGTTATAATAGGGACATGAAGAAGGTTACGAAGGAAAAATCTTGTATTCGTGTGTGGGACAATATAGTATGCAAAACAAATGTGTAAAATTTCCATACCTTGATCATTACCTAGCTTTAAGTTTTCATTGCCATGATGAATTTGCTTATTGGTGAAGATATTGGAATCATTTGTTACGTGATGGGTAGCTCCACTATCAGGGTACCATAAAGGATCCTCAATGGTTGAAGGTGCATCAAGAATGGAGCATGTGGAATCTTGATCAGCTAAAGATGCATATTGAGTCATGTTAGCATTGAAAGAATGTGTGGAAGGTGGATCATACCAGTGTCAGCACGTATTAGCCGTATGCTCCATTTTGTGACATATTTGACAAAAGTGTTTGAGAGTTTGCTAAGGAGAGAATTGATTTGAAGGAGAGCGAAAGTTTGTTCTAGATCCAACGAAGCAATTATGAGAAGGGAAAAACCAGAGTGATTGGAAGAACATCCACTACGAAAGTTGTTATTACTGAGTTTATGTGTTTGTTTGACAGGATTGTTGAAAGGCCATGTAGTAGAAGTGGTGTTAACTTGAAGACCAGAGGATTGAGCCAACCTGTGCTTCTCGAACCTTTCTTCTTGGGCAAGTAGAAGAGCTTCAAGCTCATCCACATATCAGTGCAGGAAAGAATGGAGGTAATAAAGGCATCGTAGTCTTCCGAAAAACCATCTAAACTAGCATAAACATGCTCAGTTGAAGACACAGGAGCACTAATAGAAGCGTGCAAGTCTACCATTTTCTTGATATCGAGGATGTACTTAGAGATTGAACGTTCATTCTTTGACATTTTGAGAAGAAGACACAACTTCTTGATCATGACACTGGTATGAGAAGCATAGTAAGTGGTAAGACGTTGCCAGATCTCTGCAGAAGAATCAAGGTCGATCATCTTGATTAGGATTGTAAAGGACATAAATGCAAGAAGCCATGCGACCAATAGTTGATCTTGTCTGTGATAATGAAGGTAAGCAGTATTAACCACCATTTCTTGATTTTCATTTGGGAGAAAGCATGGAGGAATGGAATTACCTTCTGATTCGGTCGGTCATCGGTAGTCGATGACATCAGCAGCAGTTGACCACGTGGACCATTCACAGAGTAACACGTGGTAGAAGATAGCAGGCGAATCAGGGAGGCGATCACTCAGAATGGTAATCGCCTATCGCCTGATGAGTAATCGCCTATCGCCTTGAGGTGAGTAATCGCCTATGGCCTTGAGGATGAGTAATCGCCTATCGCCTTAAGGATGAGTAATCGCTCATCGCCGGTATGGATCAGTAGTCGCCTAGATTGCACATGATCGCCGTGTGTTAAGGTTAGGAGATCAGGTGGTCAGCAAGTCGCCGAAAGAGCACATCGTCGGGTGTTTGAGAAGACTTGGCAAGCACTTGTTGTATGGTCTAAGTACAGAGGATAAGTGGCATATCTGCCACCATGTGTAGTGTGAGCTGCAATGCCCAGGGTTAACCAGCTCGCCATGTTAAGGTTGCGCCCAGAGTAGCCTGTGTACTAAGCTACTCCCTGTGTGGATAACTTAGTCGCAGGGGCACAGTGGAAGTAACGTTTCAGCTGCAGATACTCCAGATGGTGACATGTGTACGACCAGATGTTATCCACGTGTCAAGAGGAATAACCGTCAGGAGAGAGAAAGACTCAGGTATATATACGAAACTCTTAACGAAATTGAGGAGGTTTTTACAGATTCTTACAGCTTACACATTTGAGAGTTTCAGTGACACACGAGTCTCACAGAGAGATTCAGATATAGTTTTGGTGCTCCTGTTGCCTGACTTGAGAGTCGGAGCTACAACGGCCGCCAGAGGCGCCGTCTGTGTGTTTTGCAGGCAGCGTTTAGAGTTCTGGCGGTGGTTCTTGGAGCGTTCCTGCAGAACAGAAAGCTAGACGAAGGAGTGACGAGGCAATCCTCCACGTTCGAGTCAAGCGGCAAGATCATTTGGCGCCCACCGTGGGGCCCGTGTGAATTTTTATTCCCATCCACGTTGCAGTTCTTGAAGTTTCTTGAAGTTTCTTAGAGCTTCTTGACCATTTCGTCGAAGTGAAGTTACGCCGAAAGTGTTGAGAAGATGAGAGGAAGAACAAGGCAAACCTCACCTGCGCCATCTGCTGAAGAAGGAGCTGTTACCATGGCGCAAGCAGTGGAGATGATGCGCGCGCTGCAAGATAGTGTCGCGGAATCGAGAGCTGAGCAAGAGAAAATGCGTGCAGAGCTGACTACATCGCAGAGAAGAAACGAAGAGCTGAGCCGTATGAATGAAGAGCTGCGTAGGGAATTGCAGGAGCAGAAGGAGCGCGCAGTTGAAGAGAGGACGTCGACGCCGCAATCGCCTCCTAGAGTATTCCCTATGCCTTTCTCCCCCGAGATCATGAACACGGTGGTGCCTCCCAATCTGGTGGGACTGAAAGCGTCGTTCGCGGGGGTGGAAGATCCAGAAGCACACCTGACAGCCTTCCACACTCAGATGATGCTGACTGGAGGTTCAGATGTTGTGTACTGCAAGATGTTCATGAGTACACTGAGCGGAGTAGCTATGGAGTGGTTCGTGAGCCTGCCAGAGGGCCACGTCACTTCCTTCCATCAGTTTGCGAAGCTGTTCACGGAGCAGTACATCATTAACCGACCTGCGCCAGTAGTGTCCTTCGAACTGTTTGACGTGCGCCAGTATCAGGGGGAGCCGTTGAGGGACTACCTCAATCGCTTTAGGGCGCAGGTGGTGAGATTGCCCGTCAAGGATGAAGACATGCTGGTGCATGCATTCAAGAGAGGTGTCCTCCCTGGTCCTTTCAGTGAATCGCTCATCAGGAGCCACCCTGCCACCTTCACCGAGATACGGCGACGTGCGGTGGCACACATAGTAGCAGAGACAGAGGTCTCTGAGAAGAGAGGAAGTGCTGCACCGTCGAAGCCACGTGGAGGTCAGGGGAATCAGCAGCAACAGGCGCGGGTGCATGAGATCAAGGAAGGGAGGAAGGAGCAGAGAAGGTCTCGCCCTTATGCACCAAGGAAGGACCAGTCCAGGGGGCGTGCAAGCAACGCACCCCCCAGGTATGATTTCATGATAAGTTTGGCGGAGCTGATCGCCATCCCTGCTGTGGCAGCAAGGCTCCATGTGCCAGAGAAAACCGACAGGGTACTTGGAGGGAGGAAGGATGAGTGGTGTGAATTCCATCAAGCTTATGGACATACACTCCGTAATTGCCTAGCGTTGGGGCGTCAGCTTGCTAAGCTGGTGGAGACAGGGTTCCTGACCGATTACCTGCAGAAGACACAAGGTGATCGCGCTTCGGGGTCCCAGGAAGGCGACCAGCAGCATGAACTCCCTGTGTTTGGGGAGGTGAGGTGATGGAAGAGGCTACACTGGGGGGGCTCCCAGAGCTGAAGCGGAAGGCGTGATCGCCCCACGTGTGTGCATCGCCAGGGCGGTCATTGCCGGTTAAAGGAGACCCCATCCAGAGTGGTTGAGACGTTGGAGAATGGAGCTTGTCGACTGGCGACTCTGGACGTAACGACTATTCCCAGAACCCAGGACGCTACACGCTTCTTTCCTACTTTCGTTAAGTTGTAAAGTAGATGCGCTATCGCGCTGTACACACACTTAGTGTATTAAACAGTTGAGCAGATCAGGGGCACTCTTTTTAACGATGCCACCTAATAAAAGATTTTCAGTACATAAAGTGTGCGAGTGTTCCCAGTTTAAAGTTCTCCTTGCCCCAGGTGCAAGACAAGGTGATCGGTGGTGAGTTACCAAGTGGCCACCACCCGCAGATCAGCCCCTAGATAAGCGCTGGGATGTAGAGCGCGATCAGCCATCAGTGCATGCAGACCACGGTCAGCCGTCGGTGCATGTAGAGAGTGAGTACTCGGTCGATGCACGGTCATCGGGGTCTTGCTAACACGTGTTAAGCTGGGACCCAAGTTCCCAGCGAGAGCGTTAAGCATGCACCTCGTATGATTCCAGAAGAAGAGATCCTCGCCGGTCGGGACGTCGGTGAACGCGCGATGAGGCAATGCAGGCAGGGCGCGCCCAGTGTGTGCGCTTAGACAGCCACGCCTGGCGCCCCCCTGGGAGTGTGCACCCATGAGAAAGTCCTCTTCCTCTACTTTATACAGCAAGGTTGAGGCAACAGAGAAAGTCCTCACCTCTGCTTTATACAGCAAGGTTGAGCCAAGAGGAAGTCCTCCTTGCCTTTGAGCAAGTGCAGGCACCAGAGGAAGTCCTCCTTGCCTTTGAGCAAGTGCAGGCGAGAACAGAGGAAGTCCTCCTTGCCTTTGAGAAAGTGCAGGCACCAGAGGAAGTCCTCCTTGCCTTTGAGCAAGTGCAGGCGAGAACAGAGGAAGTCCTCCTTGCCTTTGAGCAAGTGCAGGCGAGAACAGAGGAAGTCCTCCTTGCCTTTGAGTAAGTGCAGGCACTAGAGGAAGTCCTCCTTGCCTTTGAGCAAGTGCAGGCGAGAAAGAGGAAGTCCTCCTTGCCCTTGAGCAAGTGCAGGCGAGAACAGAGGAAGTCCTCCTTGCCTTTGAGCAAGTGCAGGCACCAGAGGAAGTCCTCCTTGCCTTTGAGCAAGTGCAGGCGAGAACAGAGGAAGTCCTCCTTGCCTTTGAGCAAGTGCAGGCACCAGAGGAAGTCCTCCTTGCCTTTGAGCAAGTGCAGGCGAGAACAGAGGAAGTCCTCCTTGCCTTTGAGCAAGTGTAGGCAACAGAGGAAGTCCTCCTTGCCTTTGAGCAAGTGCAGGCACCAGAGGAAGTCCTCCTTGCCTTTGAGCAAGTGCAGGCGAGAAAGAGGAAGTCCTCCTTGCCTTTGAGCAAGTGTAGGCAACAGAGGAAGACCTCCTTGCCTTTGAGCGAGTGCAAGCGAGAAAGAAGAAAGTCCTCCCTCGACTTTGTACAGCGAGGTTGAGGCAAGAGAGAAAGTCCTCTCCCTTTGCTTTTTACAGCAAGGTTGGGGCGAGAGAACCAAGTCCTCTTCCTCTGCTTTTCACAGCAAGGTTGAGGCGAGAGAAAAGTCCTCTTCCTCTGCTTCTTACAGCAAGGTTGAGGCAAGAGAACCAAGTCCCTTCCCTCTGCTTTTTACAGCGAGGCTGAGGTGAGAGAGGCAAGACCTCACCCACGACTTCTTATGTAAGGACCTGTAAAATTTAATTGGAATAAAAGAGATATATTTTAAATGAATTCTAAGTATGTCTTTATTTAAAATGAAAAGGAAGGAAAGTGTAGTTTGGAAGGCTATGAGATCGCCTAGTAGTACATGATCGTCGGTCGCCTGCTACACATGAGCGTCAGGGCGCGAGGCATGCAGGCATCGCGCGGGCGCGAGACATGCAGACGTCGCGCTGGCGCGAGGCAGGTGGACGTCGCGCGGGCGCGAGGCATGTGGACGTTGCGCGGGTGCGAGGCATGTGGACGTCGCGCGGGCGCGAGGCATGTGGAAGTCGCGCGGGCGCGAGGCATGTGGACGTCGCCAGGGCGCGCGAGGCATGTGGACGTCGCCAGGGCGCGAGGCATGCGGGCATCGCCAGGGCACGAGAGGCATGCGGGCATTGCCAGGGCACGAGAGGCATGCGGGCATCGCCAGGGCGCGAGGCATGAGGGCGTCGCCAGGGTTAGGCATCGGTCGTCCCCTACAGGGAGACATCGGTCGTCTTCCAGGGCGAGGGGGGGGACATCGGTCGTTCGCCAGGATGAGTCAGCGGTGGAAAGTTATCGCGCGACGTCGAGTTTCACACAGAGTAAGGTGGGACCCAGGCTCCCAGCATGAAACGTCCTGCATGCGCGGCACGTAGGCAAAAAGAGTGGTTCAGGCTAGTGACCTCAGAGTGTTAGCCTGCGCAGAGGCACGCTTAGTCGTACTGTTCAGTGAAGCGTACACGCAAACTTCCCTGCAGAGTGGGTGGTGGCAGCGGTTTTTGTGGAGAAGTCAGCTTAAGATACAAAAACCCATTTCTGAGAGAGAAAGAAAGAAACGTCGCAGTTGTTCAAGAGCGAAAGAGTGAGTTCACCTCCCTTCTTCTCCATTCTCTCATTCGCACTGCGATTCTAGCACCTTCACACAAGAGTACGACGAACGACGACCACCATTAGAGCGCCTGGGAGGTTCTCTGCAAGTCCTTCAACCAGACGCAAAAAAAAACAGAGCCAAGGCGTTGTTCAAGCTTCGTTGGGTTTCGGAGCTCCTGGTGTTTTGCGCAAGTCCAGGTAAGGGAAGCTAGCCTTCGTTTTCAATACAAGCCATAGTTTTGCTGTTTCTGAAGTGAGGGCGACGTGGTCGCCGGTTCTCTGTTTCTTTTCGAAAGGCTCTGTTCTATGTGGTTGGGCGACGTGGTCGCCGGTTTTAAATACGGGTTTCGAACTCCCCTGTGTTTGACGTTGTTTGAAGCTGTTTAGGATTTAAATACAATATATATGTGATATTCGAAAGTTTGAAACGTTGAAATGATTGTTGCTGTGATTTGAAATATTCCTTTGCATGGTATGACGTCTTGAATGCTTTGAATGTGGGATCGAGGCATAGTATTTTCAGGAAAGGAAATACCGTGTAAGATCTGTATAGGTGTATTGACTAGGGGCTTGTCTAGAAGGAGATATCCTGACTCTGCTGAGATAATGGAACCACATAGAGGAAGTTATTCAGTTGGTGAGAGTCGAAGGAGGTTCATACGTATGGGTGAGTTGTTCAAGAGGGAACGAGCTCGGCCTGTTATATGAATTCACCCTGTCATACCGGGAGAGTTGATGACATTGAGATTATATGCGCATGGCTGTGTGGATTCACAGCGACCCTGTGTGGATTTCACAGTGGTATGGTATGACAGGTGCAGATCTCTGAGCCTGAGTCAACGCACGAGTCAATCCGGAAGTAGTGTCATGTGTCTATGCATTGTGAGTCAGTGGAAAGTCTGACGTGTGAACCATGAATACTGAAATTTGAAATAGACACTTGACGAGTTATGGAATATGAGTATGTTGATGGTTGAAAATTGATATGGATCATGAATGGTGTGAAGTTTTATGCTTACTATTGATTTAAAAGTTTTTAAACCATCTAGCTTACCCCTTTTCTTTTGTATTGTTCTGTGGTTATTTTCTCTTAAACTGTGATGATCGTGTATTTTACACGGGAGCAGATGATCTTCCAGGGAGTAGAGCTCCTTAGAGAGTGGTCGCCGAAAGGAGATCGCCTGTTTCCGTCTCTATCGGGTGATCGCCTGTTTCTGCCTCTATCGGGTGATCGCCTGTTTTTCTGTTCTGGTAGCAGATCGGCTGTTTTGGGTCCCCTGATAGGAGATCGCCGGTCTATGTAGGGAGATCGCCGGTTTTCATTTTAGTTGGCTGTATTTTGTTTAAATTTTAGAAAAATATACCGGTTATGTATTTATCTCCCTGTGAGGAGAAACTTTATTTACATATATATGATTTTGTTCATTTCAATCTATTTGTTACTTTTATTATATGAACATGTATGGTATTTTGGCGGGATGTTACATCTTACAGCGAGGTTGAGGCAGGAGGGGTCGTCGAGAAGCACTTTTCTTCCCCAAAACACAGGCGTCATAGTTGGTGTTCAGACCCTCTATGCACTCAGTGCTGGTGTGGCAGAGAAGTGCAGCGAAGCCAGAAGCGCGATGACTGATCGGTGGTGCACTAACATGCTAGTCGGTGGTCGGTGGTAGAAGCAAGTTCTGCTGCGTGAAGCCGAAGCGTTTAGGCCCGTTAAGTCAGTCATCCAGCACGAAGTTATGTTGAAGGCAATGCTAAGGTAACAGTTAGCCGCGATCAAGTCAGAGGCCAAGTTTGAGGGGTTGCAGTTAGATCGCGCTAAAGCCTAAGCTAGTTAACAGTTAGTCACATGCAGAGAGTTAAAGAGAAGAAACGCAGCGAACCCTAGCGCGTTTGAGAAGAAGAAAACAGGGAAGGTGAATCTCTAGATGATCCAGAGAGATGCTTTGAATGTTTGAAGGCGAAGAAGAAGGAATGAAACAGTGTTAGTACCAGAGTGTACGCTCCTGTAGACCGCCAGAAGACGATTTCTTAGTCTCTTCGCTGAGAACAAGTTCACAGCTCGAGACTGGGGGGCTTGTGATTCGGTCGATCATCGGTAGTCAATGACATCAGCAGCAGTTGACCACGTGGACCATTCACAGAGTAACACGTGGTAGAGGATAGCAGGCGAATCAGGGAGGCGATCACTCAGAATGGTAATCGCCTATCGCCTGATGAGTAATCGCCTATCGCCTTGAGGTGAGTAATCACCTATCGCCTTGAGGATGAGTAATCGCCT
This sequence comes from Phaseolus lunatus, assembly GCA_013389735.1. NCBI lineage: Eukaryota > Viridiplantae > Streptophyta > Magnoliopsida > Fabales > Fabaceae > Phaseolus > Phaseolus lunatus. Next base: position 29,209,426 of record CM023858.1, on the reverse strand, counting down.
ATCGCCTTGAGGATGAGTAATCGCTCATCGCCGGTATGGATCAGTAGTCGCCTAGATTGCACATGATCGCCTTGTGTTAAGGTTAGGAGATCAGGTGGTCAGCAAGTCGCCGAAAGAGCACATCGCCGGGTGTTTGAGAAGACTTGGCAAGCACTTGTTGTATGGTCTAAGTACAGAGGATAAGTGGCATATCTGCCACCATGTGTAGTGTGAGCTGCAATGCCCAAGGTTAACCAGCTCGCCATGTTAAGGTTGCGCCTAGAGTAGCCTGTGTACTAAGCTACTCCCTGTGTGGATAACTTAGTCGCAGGGGCACAGTGGAAGTAACGTTTCAGCTGCAGATACTCCAGATGGTGACATGTGTACGACCAGATGTTATCCACGTGTCAAGAGGAATAACCGTCAGGAGAGAGAAAGACTCAGGTATATATACGAAACTCTTAACGAAATTGAGGAGGTTTTTACAGATTCTTACAGCTTACACATTTGAGAGTTTCAGTGACACACGAGTCTCACAGAGAGATTCAGATATAGTTTTGGTGTTCCTGTTGCCTGACTTGAGCGTCGGAGCTACAACGGCCGCTAGAGGCGCCGTCTGTGTGTTTTGCAGGCAGCGTTTGGAGTTCCGGCGGTGGTTCTTGGAGCGTTCCTGCAGAACAGAAGGCTAGACGAAGGAGTGACGAGGCAATCCTCCACGTTCGAGTCAAGCGGCAGGATCACCTTCCAAGAAGTGTGTGAAATCAAGACCACGAAGTGTAGCTAAGGCTTGTTGTTTCCACACAAGATAGTCAAGCTTTAAAGAAATATGAGTGTTGAAATGGTGGAGATGTAGTGGTGGCGTAGCCATATGGTGGATAGAAATATCAGAAGTAGAGGAAGAGGGAGACTCACAGGAGGTCTTGAAAGAGAGGGAAAAAAAAATATGTGGCTTTATGATACATTGTAAGAAGAAATAGAAAAGAGAGAAAACATTGTATTGCATTCTGAAAGTTCATTTTGATACAAAGAGAATGAGTGTATATAAAGCAGATACACCTAAGCAACTGAAAGATAGATAAACTAACTACTAAAAGTCTAACACAAATACTTTTAGTTTTGTTTTTCGATTTTAGGAGAGGATTGTTTTAATTAAAGCTATGTAATTGTCCTTAACTTTTTAACATTTCTAATTATTGAAAAAATGTTTAAAAATACTAAAAATAGTTCAAGCAAAGGTGAATAAGTGAAAATCATTTTTGACCAAACATCACCCACTTAGATTAGTTTGAAGTAAAATCTTGGAATACTAGTAGCTTATGTTCAAAAAAAAAAAAACAAAGGTCAATGAAATTGAAACATGTACTATGATTACCGGATCATGCATTTCCGAACTAGCTAATAAAAGATATGATGAAGAGAACCTTTTATGAACAGTGTGAAAAGAAGATGCATATTCAAAGGACTGGGACACCTTAAGGGGGAAGGGATCCATCCATCTAAGGATCAGGTAAATCTGAGACAACCATAGCATCCGATCTTGCAGCTTAACTTCTTGTCGGTATAATCCAAGACAAATTGCCAATGAAATAGTGTAATAATTATTTATTCATCAATAACTCCAATAATACATCATATCAATATAAAATAAATTTAAGTATAGTTTTTTTTATTTCTTGTAATAAAAAAGGTAAATTCAGTTATCACTTTTACAAGTTTTAGTTTTATTTATAATTCTTACATGTATTTTTCTTCTAAAGTAAAGCGGTAATATTTAAAACAGAGTTAGATGTCAGAATTAATAAGTAATAGACGTCAAAAAAGGAAATTAAATCGAGTGAACCTTATTTAGAGGAAAGTCCTAAATGATTTTTTGTTTTATAACTTTAGAGAGTAATTTAAAAATTGATTGGAATACGCGTGGAGGTGTCTGCATATCTTGGGTGATTGGGTATACTGAGGACTTTTCCTGATAAACTGGATCCAGTTGCTTCCTCGCTGTTGATTCAAAGATGACTTCTAGTTGAAGTAAATGAGGCAGATGCTCTAGGCCAGATCTCTCATATTGATCTCACCCTGAATCCAGTGTCCTTCACTTCATTCATGGAAGATTCCATTGCGCTCACCTAGAATGCAACTTACCAAAAGTTTTTTACTTCTGAATAAAAACAAAAACACTTTAAGAGGCACTTAGAACACTAATGGCACCCAAGAAAGGAAAACAAGCAACAAAAGAATTGGGCAAGTAAGGATGGCATTACGATGCAATTCATTGCCTTTATCCAAAACAAATATTACTCACCAATTCTCTGAATGAGTATATTCGTATAAACTTCCCTTTTTCTTTCTATCTTCTACATTTGTTATTTGATTAGGAAAAGCTGAAAAAGAAAAGGAAGACAATTGTTGACTTTTCTATCTGGGAGATGTTAAATCTGAATACATTTATTGAGATTCAAAACTGTGCCTTGATTCTGGCACGGTCTAAGTTATGTTATAGTCGGTAGCAAAAGGGCTAGATGCTACAGTTAACTATTTGAACAGGGCAACAAGCTAAAAATGAAAACAGGAACTTGTGTAAGAATTTCATAAGGAAACAATATATCAATTGATTTCTTTACACGCTCATACAGGGGTTAAAAAAAGAAGAAACCAAGAAAAGAATAACTGAATCAACGAGGCTGATTTTCTTATTTCACCTCGTATGGCCAGTTTGCAAACCGCAGTGTGGAAAACTATGTCAAATAATGAGAGAACAGAAGAAACGTGAAGTTATTTGCAGAACTACACCATTCAAAGTTGCTGCAACTTACGAAGATGCTCCAGTAATGAAGTAGCCTTCCGTTTGGCCCTCTCTGTACCAGTTCGAGCAAGTTCAGAGAGAGGTATGACGGCACCAAGTCTACTTATACAAGCAAGATTATCGGCATCCCTCTTGCACAAGGCAAGAAGAATAGCAGCTGCATTCTCTTTATTGCGAGGCAATCCGGTCCTCAAAAGATCTATCAAAACTGGTATAGTGCTGGCTTTTACTATAGCAATTTTTGCCTCTTGGTGGCTGGCAAGAACTGACATTATTGTTAGGGCTTCGTCAACCATTGATTTGCTTGAATCTGTAAGCATTTTCAACAATGCTGTGATGATCCCTGCCCTAATGGCCCTGCCCTTGTTCCCTTGATAAATGCATAAATTGAATAATGCTGTTGCTGCATCCTTCTTTCCTCTAGGACTCCCGTTTTGGAGCAATTCTACCAAAGCGGGTATGGCTCCTGACGCACCAATTATGATTTTGTTCTCATCTGCAAGTGACAAGCTGAAAAGGGTTGCTGCTGCATTTTCTCTTGCTTCCATGGTTCCAGCACGGAGGACTTGGACAATGGATGGAATGGCACCAGCAAGCATTATAAGTCCTTTGTTATTTTCATAAATGGAAAGGTTTAGAATTGATGTAACAGCATTGTCTTGCGTCAGTACATCTTCTGATGTTAGAAGGTTGACTAGAACTTGAATTGCTCCAGCTTCAGCAATTAGTATCCTATTGTCAGTACTACGTTTGGATAGTGATCGAATTTCGGTAACAGCTGCTCTACGCTCCTCAACAGACCGACTGGAGAGCTTCCGCACCAGAGCTTCAATTGCTGCTATGTCACCCGTAACGTCTCTGAACGACCCATCACTCTTCTTTATTTTCCCATTAGTTAGTCCTGTTGGCTGCTCAATGTTGTGCTCAATACACCACTGATAAATAAGGCTCCTTAAAACATAATTAGGTGTGAGGGTCAAATGTTGGAGCTTCTGCTGAGTTTTCGGACATGTTGTATTTCCACAATCTATCCATCTCTGTATGTAAGATCTCTCATACGTCTGCAGAATAACAGAAGCAGGAAATTTAGAGACCAGAAAAATTTGCAGGAATATTTCTTTTGTCGATGCAACATCTGTGATGAATTTACCTGACCAGTCGCCACAATAACAGGATCCCTCATTAGTTCCAAGGATATAGGGCAAAGAAAATCTTCAGGAATCACAATTGCTTCAGGCTTTTTAACCTCAGGGAGACTCTTTGTCTCAGAAATTTCTTGACTTTCAGGATCAGATTCATTCAAAAAGAAAACTTCAGAAGAAGCAGGGATGCTCCTTGCTCTTTCCAAGCGAGATCCAGCCCGATTACTGCTGCTATTATTCTCTCCATTGTTCTTAGCAATGCTGTCTAGTTCGGATAAATTTTCAGGACAGCTATGTTGTTTGTACAATCCACCCACGGATTTGGCAAGAACCTGACTAATTTCTTCAGTCAGTGGCTGGGATAATTCATGAGATGGCATCTTTGAAATCATAAACCCATATTTTTCTGTGGCTCGTTTCAATTGCGTTCTCACCAAATCCACCTAGAAAAGCAGATAATGTCAGCAAATTAACTCGAGCAAATAGTATATCAAATTAAAAACCAACCCACTCATCCAAATTCTACCTGTTCTTTGACTTCCTCTGAGATGTCCAAATTGTCATACGACAAATTACTCAACAGTTTCTCCAATTTCCATGTCACACACTGAAATTGGAAGACAATGGTCTTTGCAGCTCCATCCTTAAATCAAGATACATCAAATTTCAGAGAAGTAAACAGACATCCTTTTTACACATAGACATGCCCACAGAAATTCAACCCCCGTAAGATTCCGACTTAAGCAATTCAACAAGTGCAAAATTATCTCTCTATTTAAAGAACACATTGTAAGGACACACAAAGTTACCAAGACACGAAGAACAACACCCAGAATGCCAAACAGAAGAACACTCCCATTCAATGAAACAACACAACGGACATTTTTTTTTTTCTACAAATATCCCATTGAGGCAAGTTTGTTCCAGACACGGTTTAGTTCTAAATGCAAGAACCTCTCTCATAAAGGATTCAAACCTTGATTCGCCACATTGCGACAATAGTCTCTTCTACAAAACCGACCCTCTTTGTAAACAGCACAAAGAACATAGGGAAACCCTGAGTAACTTATATGGGAGGTATTTTACTTTCTCCACTGAAACATAACAATAGATAGCGATTTGATTGCACGCATTACACCCATCTCAACAAAAAAGATTCAACTAACAATTTCCTGAAATACCTACTCTCACAAGTAACAATTGAACTTTATAATAGATTTCATCAACACTAATAACTTTTGCAGACCCACCCAATCACCGACACCAAATTCAAGAAAGTTTTCCTAAAAAACATTTTGTACTATGTTACGGTTAGTGAAAGGAATGCAAAAAAGAGCTCAAAGTTTGGGAGTTTTAGCTAGCGAACTACAGATCTAAATTACTTAAAAACCGAAGAATACGACGTAGCAGCTTAAGTTTCGAAACCCCCCCAAAGGGTTGGCGTTGGAATAGATCAAGAACTCACAGAGGAGCAATTGGAACGGAAATTTCTCGCGACGGAAAGCAAGCTTCTTGCAGAGTGAAGAGCGAGGACAAGATCAGATGACCAAGATGCCGCGGAAGAGGAGGAAGAAGAGGAGGAAGCGGAAGAGACAACATTGTTGCTGTTGTTGAGTTCTCTAATCTCCTCGAACAAGTGGGCAAGGAGGGAGATCCGGCGAACCAGATCGGTGCAGTCCTTGCGGAACAGGGCGTCGGCGGCAATGGGCGTGGCGGAGGAGGAGCCAGGGCACATTCCGGCGATGTCATGGACCAGACAGAGGAGCTCTGGCGTGTGGTCTCCGGCGAGTTCGCCGGCCATTGTCGCTGCAAAGGTTAAGAGGTTAAGGTTGTGTTGTGTGTTGAGGAAAGTGAGTCAGAGAGAGTCTAATAAGGTATGTGAGGAGACTTATCAAGTGTGGACACGTACAAACATTGCAAATTGCTGTAATAATGTGTTTCATCGGGTTTTCTAAATTAATTAAATTATATAATATATAATATTTTTTATTTCAGTTGCTGAGAAAAATGAAAAATAAAATAGTTAATTTAGTTTATCTAGTTAATAACAATTAATAATTAATTGGTTGGTTTCATTCTTGAGAGGGTTAACGTGACGCCTTAAAGGGGGCAAAGCGAGAATCTCGGAGGAATTGAAATTGGGGGAAGAATGATAATGAAAGAGAGTAATGAAACAGGAGGATACAGTTGGGTTTGGAATATTATGAATTGTAATGTAACTAACTACTATTTTTCCTAAATATATATCATATATTATATTTTAATCTCTTGGGATTTTTAACCATTCTTTTTGCCACAACCTACTTCTAAGATAATAAGAACTAATGATCAAAATACTAAAATATCATAATTATAATAAATCAATTTTTTTTATATATTTTAGATTTTTTTATATAATAATATATTTAAAATTTTCTCACATTCATAAATAAATTATATAACATCGTAATTAAAATACAATACAAAATTACTATCATATTTAAGCAACACTTATACAGTTTATTAAATCTAAATATATCATTATATCCATATATATCTTCATTTTCAATCCAAAATATAAATCAAACCATTTGATTGAAATAATGTAATTCAAAATAGTTAAAAAAATATTAATAATAATCAATTTTGAATTATGTTTTATTTTATATCAATTCATATTAAACAGCAATACACAATCCCATTTGTTTTATGAAGTATAATTAATAATTTTAATAAAGTACGAACAATATAAATATTTAATTCTATATTATCTATGCAATAAAAATGAATGTTTACGATAATTGAATTAAAAGTTACAATCACATATGATTTACAATAAATACGATTAAATAATTGTTGAGTATAGACATTACGCAAAGTAGCAATAGTCATAAATTAAGAACTAGGCAGCGGCGGAGCCGCGTGACAGCAACGTGGAGCACAGGTCTGTCTGAATTTTTCTTTTCCTATTTCTTCAAACAAAAAGCAACAAAAAGCAAAGAAACTAAATATTTATTTATTCATAAAAAAATAAGCATTTATTATTTTTTAATATTATCTTATCGTTTGCTTTAAACGTCATAAACTGACAATTTTTTATTATTTTCTGAACCCCCGGCTTCTCTGCCTTCCGTTCTTTTTCCAAATGCACCAAAAATCCACTACCGTTTATTTCTTTCCATTTTCAATAATAGCTGCTCCATTACCTTTTATACCCTCACTGTAACATATTAAGTCATAAAATATCTATATTTATGAGACATAACAAGAGCCTTGTGATTTGTACTGTGTGGTTTCTTTATTTATTTTTTTACAGTTGAGCTTGTAATTATTAAATACTTATTTAAGCAAATAAATGGAGCAATATTAACTGCGAAAGTATTTAAGAGTTTAAAGGAAAAAATTAATTATCTGTTAATTAATTTATGAAAGAAGGGGTTTTAAGTTTTAACAGTTAGCTAAGTTATCTGTTTTTGTTTTTGTTGTGAAATTTTGATTTGTTACAATGGTTTTGGTTGGTAGCTGGAAGAGAAGCATTAAGAATAATGCAGGAAAAATAGAAAGAAAGAAAAAAGGGTGAGGATGCAAGGTCGTCTGCCAACCTGTAAAGCCATCATATTGTCGTCTTACTAGGACAACTATCAACCATCCAGATAACCAAAATAAGGTATATATATCAATAAATTATAATCGCAGTTTTTATAAGCGAATAATCCAAAAACTTGTGGTTAATAACAATTACATAACATCACTAATGAAAACAGTTTCTAGTTTAATAGTTTATGATCCGGTCGGTCATCGGTAGTCGATGACGTCAACAGCAGTTGACCACGTGGACCGTTCACAGGGTGATACGTGGTAGAGGATAGCAGGTGAATCAGGGAGGAGATCACTCAGAATGGTGATCGGTGGTCGGTTGCTAAGGGACCATCACCCGCAGATCAGTGTCAGGTGAGCGCCTGAAGGCAGAGCGCGATGAGCGCCTGGAAGCAGATCGCGAGATGTAAAGAAGCACTGATCAGTCATCGGGGGTTTCCTGTTAACACACAGTTAAGCTGGGACCCAGGCTCCCAGCGAGAGCGTTACGCAAGAAGCACAGATCAGTAGTCGCCCATCGCCGTGTGTGAAGACCAGTAATCGCCTAAATTGCACATGATCGCCGTGTGTGGAGATTAGGAGATCAAGTGCCTATCGCCGTGTGTGAAGACCGGTAATCGCCTAGATTGCACATGATCGCCGTGTGTGAAGGTTAGGAGATCAGGTGGTCAGCAAGTCGTCGAAAGGAGCACATCGCCGGGTATTTGAGAAGACTTGGCAAGCACTTGTTATATGGTCTAAATGCAGAGGATAAGTGGCATGTCTGCCACCATGTGTAGTGTGAGTCGTGATACCCAGTGTTAATCAGTTCATCATGTTAAGGTTGCGCCCAGGGTAGCCTGTGCACTAAGCTACTCCCTGTGTGGATAACTTAGTCGCAGGAGCAAAGTGGAAGTAACGTTTCAGCTGTAGGTACTCCAGATGGTGACACGTGTATGACTAGATGTTATCCACGTGTCAAGAGGAATAACCGTCAGGAGAGAGAAAGACTCAGGTATATATGTGAAATTCTTAACGGAATTAGGGGAGATGGATTTTTGGTTGTGATTCACTTGTACACGGTTCTGAGTTTCTTTAAGATTCTTTGTTGATTCAATCACTGACTTGAGTGTCGGAGCACAACCGGCTGCAGAGGCGTCATACTGTTCTTTCAGGTTTCTTGGAGGACTTTCAGGTGAAGGTCATTGGTGTAATTGGCGTGAAGCTGGTGAGGACGAGGTTCTAGAAGGAGAAGCTCTAACGCTTTGGTCAAGAGGCTGGATCAGTTTATAAGAATTTTATAACAGGATAAAAATATATAAAAACAAATATATGTGTATTATGTCTCTAAGATGAGCTCTTTCAACACTAGTTACTCTTCCATGGATTATGGGAGGACTTTACTCCATGAATCTATCTATGTTCAAAGAAACAATTTTATGAATTGTCCGAGTTGCCTCACTACCATCTTGGTGGTCTCCAACTTATATAGATGTTGGTAAAGTTACACTCCGGTATTGGAGAGAGTGAATATCAGATACACGCTCTAGATATTGGTTTATAATATTAAACCCTAAACAAAGAAAAATACATATATCAAAAAGTTAGAATTAAGATAGAAATTTTTCTTAATCTAGTTCGAAGCATTATTACAACTTTATCTCCATTTTCATTATTTTTCTAATGCATTCTTCTTCTTTTTTTCCTCTCTTCAAATTATCACACACAAAGAAATATATCTAACCCATCCCTTCTCGTCTTTTTAAAGTTTGACATACTTATAACATCCCAATAAATAAATAAATAAATATATATATATATATATATTTTATGTTAGTACATAACTTACAATATGCTTAAAAAAAAAAAAAGCATGTATAGTGTTTTAAAATTAAAAAAAAAAAAAACACTTAAAACTTCCGCCTCTTATGGTCTGGTATTAAGTATAATCATCACAGTTAAAAACAAGACACAAAAAATCAAAGGATGAGTTAATATTTGAATAACATATCATTTTATATATATATATATATATATATATATATATATATATATATATATATATTAACACATATATCTCTATAGTTACACATTTTCAATTTATTAAAAAAAATTATATGTGATGATTATTTTTGTATATTGTATCATTCATAAGTTACTATTTATGCATGTGGCGATTCCGTGTATCCAACTCCATGATCTGAGGATAATTTAATACAACTTTCCAAAGGACCCTTTATGAGCATGTCCCACTAGAAACTAACATATTTGGTCATTTTAAGCTCTTTTTATATTTTTTAATAAAGTTTCCATGTTAGGCATTACTATGTAACTTGACATCTTAGCTATGCTGACACCTCAAGAAAAAAGAAACTACAATAAAACTATGGAGGGACTAGACCAAAACCCATATGTGAACAAAAACAATACATAGGTAGACTATACCTATTTATAAAGAATTCTAAGAACAAACTAGATGGAAGTCTATTATACCAATGAAATGATTCTCTATGAATAGATCCTAAATTAGCCAACTTATTAGCACACACATTCCTTTCACAAAAAATATGAGTAACCCTAAACCTGATTTTCCCACAATAATTAAGACAAGTATTCCATCGATTATGAAACATCCATGGAACAATAGTCCTAGCAGTAAACGCAACACAAACCAAGGCAGAATCACATTCAAGCCATACATTAGTAAATCCCATCTTTTGAACTTCCTCTAAAGCATATATAACTCCATAAAACTCAACAACCAAAACAGTCTGAACATCAAGAAATGTAGAGAAACCCTCAATAAACTCCCTATACTCCCACGAAAAATACCTCCACAAGTAGCAATACCAGGATATCCCCTAGCAGCCCCATCTATGTTAATTTTAACCCACCTTGGCGAAGGGAACTCCTATCTAACAAGAAGAGGATGAAGAACTTTACCAGTACGAGTATTATACCAAAAAATTTAATGATGCTGAAATCTAACATATCATTCTTCATTGAAGCTTTAGACAAATTTCCCACGAGACAAGCTAAGTCTTTAATTACCGAAATAGCCTGAGAAACATCAATCTTATCCTGAAATCTAGCATAATTCCTCATACGCCATATCATCCAAATAGAAAAAAGTTATCACAGGAAGCTTAAGCAATTTAACTAAAGAACTACCATCACTCTTAATAAAAGAAAGAAGATCTTCCTTATTAGAGAACCGAGGAGTAAGAAAAACCTACTAAACCCAACTCCAAATATGCAAAGCATTAAAACATTCAAAAAATAAATGTTGAATAGATTTCTCATGCTTTTCACAAAACATACACATAGAACGTATTTGCAAACCTTTATGTTGAATATGCTGATCTGTAGGAAGTCGCCCATGAAAAAATTTCTAGAGTACTAGAGTGTTGGAAGGCGGAATATATGAAAACCAAATGAATTTACCCCAACCACAGTGATGTGAGTTGATTTTATATTCACCTAATTTGTAACACTTTATTAAGAATTGGATCAAGATTCTTAGGACAATTAGGGTGAGTCACCTAGAGAAAATCCCCACTGGACATTAACTTAGCAAGTGCTAAGTAGATGTGAAGGTTCATTTCTAAAGGTCCAAGAGAAAAACACATGAATAGGTGAATTATATGATGAACAACGGTTGGAATCCGAATGGGTAAAATAAGAACAACAACATAAACTCAAGAATAATAGCAAAACAACACAAGAACACAAGATTTGAAACAAGAACACAACAAGAATTGAAACTAACAATAGAAACACAACAAGGAATAAAACCCACTAATGGAAATTCAAGAACTCAACAGGAAAATGGGTATCTATGGAAACCGAACCAAAAACAGAATCATATAACTTGTTTGCATCGATGAAAATGAGAATTAAGTGCAGCAAATGAAAGAGGACAACTCAAGGAAGAGATTGAACCGAATAGAATTGCAAACAAACAAGTAGAACACAAATGGATAATTATGGAAGATGAAAGGAAATGGACTTATGTGGTTGTAGCCATGGAGGGAGGGGCTTCACGCCACTTGGAGGGTGGTTCTTCCAAGATGAGTGAGGAGTGCCGCCACTTGAGAGTCCCCAAAGCTCACAAGATAAGACATGGAAGAAGAGAAGAGAACTAGTCTCACAAACTCTCTCTCACAACAATTCTAGATAGTTTCTTTACTTCAAAATTCAACTTGTATTACAAGGTACCAAGCACTCCTATTTATAATGAGGAGAAAAGGTCATGTTACAAGGGAGAAGGAGTGGGAAGAGTCACTCTTCTAGCTCTTTCTAGCGCTTAAGTGAGAAAGGAGTAGGAAGAGTCAGTTCTTCCACTTTTTCCTAAAAATGCGCCTATAATGCCTTACAATTAGAGGTATCTTTTGGTTTTCCTCATTGGCATACTCCTACGGCTATTTCTATATTATTTACAAATGTTTATACAAGGGTAATTAAAAAAAGAGATAGTATTTGATGCTCTTTACCCAAAACTTTAGCCTTGCTCCTTGTAATCCTTTGAGGCATGAAGATTAATACCTTTCTCCTTTTGTTGGCATCAGCATACTTGCCAACTTTCTTCTCAATTTGTAGCTTGATGTGATTATGCAAGTTGTAAGGACCTAGAAAATTTTATTGGAATGAAAGTGATCTCGCCGCGGACTTGAGCGTGGGGAAAATGCCTTGTCACTCCTTCGTCTAGCTTTCTAACTGCTGTGCGTTCTGCAAGGAGGCTCCAGGAACCTTCGACGGGACTCCGAATGATGCCTGTAAAACACACAGACGGCGCCTCTAGCGGCCGTTGTAGCTCCGACGCTCAAGTCAGGCAACGGGAACACCAAAACTCTCTCTCGGATCTCTCTGTGTAAGACCCGTGTGTGTGTGTCCTCAGTCCTCTTTGATTCGAAAACTGAGTGTTCTTGGATTTGTGTTGTGTATTCTGAGGGAAAGACTGCATACCTGGTTTTGGTGTTCTTCTTCCTCATATAAACCCGCGTAGCCCCTACTGGCTACCTCTAGGGCCACTTAATTACTCTGCACTGTCGTTTCCACTCCCCAGGGCTACCTTGCGTGCCAGCCTTCTTCACTTGAGTGCCAAGTCTGACAAGGAAGGCTGCGTGGGTACCTCTGTACCCCTCGACTTCTGTGCCTATCTTCCCTACCTATTCTCTGGGAACATCTTCACCATCCACGTGGCAGACATGCAACCCACTAGGAGACTCTAACCTTGATGGGTTCTCGTCCCAGCAGGATTCTGCACCTAACTGCGTCTTCTCATCTTCATGCGTGGTCGTCTCGCTACTAAGGCCGCTCCCTGCCTCTGGGCGCTTTACTGATCTTTGGTTGCGTTGTTCACATCGCGCGGCCGATGTCACCTCAACACACACCGATGACCGAGGTGTCTCTCATCCTGGCCGATGTCCGATGGCGCTTCTTCACGTCCTCGTGCTCTGCTTATGGAATCAGGCGAGGTCCTTGAGTAACGTTCTCGCTGGGAGCCTGGGTCCCAGTTTAACACGTGTTGACAAGGAACTCCCGACGACTGATCACTCTGCATGCACCACAGGCGCATCCCCTGGGAGCAGGCACTGTAAGGACCTGGAAAATTAAATTGGAATAAAAGTGGTATATTTAAATAATTTCGGAAGGTGTCATTATCTAAAATACAAAGTTAGTAAATGAAGTTTCGTAGTGGCAGACATCGGACGTCGCCCTTGACCTGGGACATGATCGCCTGTCGAGTAGGTTGTACATGATCACCGAAAATGCACGTAGTAGGTGGTCACCATCCTGGATCAACCAGAGTGGGTTTCAACAGCCACGCGTATCAAGGTGTGGGTTAAACCTTAGATGCGCTGTGCATGCGAACTCTATGCTTGAGCGAAAGAGATCACCCTTAGTGTAGCATGCATGGAAGAACGAAGAGAAGTGCTGATCTACTCTTGGAAATATGAAGCCACCGACGTCACCGAGTCATGTGGAGAAGATACCTTAGACGTAACATAGTGGAATGAAGGACCTCAAGGAAGGCGTGGCGATGTGTCATCGAGCATCGCCAGGGCGCAAGGCATGCAGGATCGCCTGGGCGCGAGGGGCATGCGGGCATCATCAGGGGGAGAGGTCATCGGTTGTTAGCCTTCGCGCGAGAGGTCATCGGTTGTTAACCTTCGCGCGAGAGGTCATCGGTTGTTAGCCTTCGCGCGAGAGGTCATCGGTTGTTAGCCTTCGCGCGAGAGGTCATCGGTTGTTAGCCTTCGCGCGAGAGGTCATCGGTTGTTAACCTTCGCGCGAGAGGTCATCGGTGGATAGTCTTCGCGCCTGTGGTCATCGGTGAAAAGGTCATCGCGCTACGTTAAGTTATACACAGAGAACGTGGGACCCAGACATCCAGCATGAGACGTTCTGCATGCGCGCCACGTAGACAAAAGAGTGGTTCAGAATAGTGACCTCAGAGTGTTAGCCTGCGCAGAGGCACGCTTAGGTGTACTGTTCAGCGAAGCGTACACGCAAACTCCCTGCAGAGTGGGTGGTGGCAGCGGTTTTTGTGGAGAAGTCAGCTTAAGATGCAAAAACCCATTTCTGAGGGAGAAGGAAAGAAACGTTGCTGTGGTTCCAGAGCTAAAGGGTGCGTTTATCTCCCTTCTCCTCCATTCTCTCCTTCGCACTGCGATTCTAGTACACCTTCACGCGGGAATACGACGAGCGACAGCCACCATTGGAGCACTTGGGTGGTTCTCTGCAAGCTCTTCAAAACCAGACTCAAGAACAGAGCCAAGGTTCTGCAAGCTTCGTTGGATTTCGGAGCCCCTGGTATTTGCGCAAAATCCAGGTAAGGGAAGCTAGACCTCTTTTCCATACAAGCCATAGTGTAGCTTTTTCTGAAGTGTGGGCGACGTGGTCGCCGTTTTCGCTTTCGTCTTCATGAAATGCTTTGTGTTATGTGTTTGGGCGACGTGGTCGCCGGTTTTAAACATAGCCTTTGAAATACCATGTTTTTGAACTAGATCGCCGGTTTTGGCGCTGTTTTGCGAAATCTCTGTTTTTGATGTTGTTTTGAAACTACTTGAGATTTACATGAGATATTCGAAGATCTGAAGCTTTGAAATGTTTGTTGATGTGATTTGAATCATTTACTTGAATGGTATGATGTGTTTGGATGTGGGATCGAGGCATAGTATTTTCAGGAAAGGAAATACCGTGTTGAGATTGGTTAGGAAAGTGCATTGATCAGTGAGTAACCTGTTAATGAGACGATCCTGACTCTGCTGAGATAATGGAATCACGTAGATGAAGTTATTCAGTTGGTGAGAGTCGAAGGAGGTTCGCATGAATGGGCGAGTAGTTTGAAAAAGAATGGGCTCGACTGTTATACGAATTAACCTTGTCAGGCTGTATGGTGATGTGTTGAGATTCATCGTATGCTTGTGAATGTGTGAGATTTCACGGCGACCCTGTGGATGTGTGAGATTCCACAGTGGGCAGTATGACAGGTGCATGTCTCTGGATACTAAGTTCAACGCACGAGTCAATCCGGAAGTAGTGTCAAGTGTCTTGTGTTGTGAGTCAGTGGAAAGTCTGACAAGGGAAATGAGAAACTTGAATATTGATAGACACTTGATGCTGTATTGTGAAATGGAATGACTATGGGTGAATGTTGTGAAATGTGATTTTGGGCGATCAGCTGAATGCTATGAGTAGCTCTACGTTTTACATGGATATTTGGAACTTGGTTTACTTTGATTGTCATGTTCATGATTTAAACTCTATTTAAAGATATCTAGCTTACCCTTTATTTTGTATTGCTCTGTGGCTGTTTTCTATTAAAAACTGTGATGATCGTGTCTTTTACACGGAGCAGATGATCTTCCAGGGAGTAGAGCTCCTCAGTGAGTGGTCGCCGGAAGGAGATCGCCTATCTCCGTCTCTACCGGGTGATCGCCGGTTTATGCCTCCATCGGGTGATCGCCGGTTTTCGTGTCCTGATAGAAGATCGCCCGTTTTGAGGTCTTCTGTTAGAGATCGCCGTTTTAAAGTTGGAGATCGCCGTTTTCTTTTGAGACCGCCTGTCTTACTGCATTTCTTTTAATTTCGTAAAATCTTGCAAACATTTGATTTGGTTATGTATTAAACTCCCTAAGAGGAGTAACTTCATTTCTGATATATATAAATACATATTATTTTGCACTCTTCAATATTATTTGGTTACACTTAATTTCAAGTATACATGGATGTATGTATTATTGTGGCGGGATGTTACATTAATGGTATCAGAGCAGTTCGCCTTAGGATGACCTGAGGGCTGTGGATCCATTGTGTTTCTTCTGCTCATAAAAATTTAATTGAGTTTTAAATAACAACTATAGTGAAAGGTTTTCAAACGTTTTGTATTGAAAAGTTTGTGTGTGCTTCTGTGCTTTAGTGAATGTATGCTCAAATTGAAAATCTTGGTATCAAGAATGAGAAGATCCTGATAAAGGAATGAGGGTGCACACTCATAACTGGATCAAGATGATTCTTAATCTTAATTCCAAAGGTTTGATGTTTAGCCTACATTGAATTCTGGTGTGATTTTTGAGTGTTCTTGAATTTGACTGAGGTGGTAGTTGGATTGATGTTTGCACACCAGTAACTGTTCTGGTGTTTTGTTTGGGATTATAAGTCTTGTGATTCTGTTGATGAACTCAAATTCTAGATGACTTTGAGATGCTGACCTTTGTAAGGTCTAGCTGTTACCCCTTGAATGAATTGATTCTTATCGATTTCATTCTTATAGTTGTAGGGAATATAGAAGTCAATAGATTCAGAAGATGGCACGTAGACCTGCTACCCCACCTCAACCTTCCTCAGAGATGAGTCAGATCGCCAAGGCCATAGAGATGATGGCGACTGCCATTCAGCAGCAGAATGCGGCGATGGCTCAGAACCATCAAGCCACAATGCAGCACTGGGAGACTGCTCGGTCGGCTGAAACAAACTCCCACGTCGGTCAGCCCCAAGAACAGATGGGACTGGCCGAGTTCATGAGGCACAACCCACCTAAGTTCAGTGGGAATGCTACCCCTGATCAGGCAGATCAGTGGGTCAGGGAGGTGGAGAAAATCTTTAGGGCGACCTCATGCCCTGAAGAAAAGAAGCTGCTGTTCGCCACTTATCTGCTATCAGGAGAAGCTGAGTTCTGGTGGATGGGAGCTCAGCAGATGATGGAGGCCCGAGAGGATGTTCTGGATTGGGAGAGCTTCAGGGTGAAGTTCTTGGAGAAATACTTCCCTGACAGTGCCAAGTTTGCAAGAGAAGCTGAGTTCCTGAAGTTGGAGCAGGGGGAGATGTCAGTGAACGCCTATGCTGCTCGTTTTGAGTACCTCGCCCGGTTTTATACCCAGGCGACCTCCGAGGCCTGGAGGTGTAGAAAATTCGAAGAGGGGCTGAAGCATGGACTGAAGAGGACCATAGCCCCGATGTGCATCAGGGAATTTCACGCCTTAGTAGAGAAGGCAAAGATGGTAGAGACCCTGGAAAGGGGTGATCCTCGAGTGATCAGGTCACACCAAGGAGGCTCTTCCAGTGGGAAGGCGAAGGTGCAGCACCCACACAGCAAGCCATATGTGAGATCTCCACCACATCGGGTGGGAACAGCTTCGTCCCAATTTCAGCAACAACAAACGTGGAGACCCAGGTGTTTCACATGCCAAGAGATAGGGCACCTTTCTAGAGATTGTCCCAACAGAAAAAGGATGACTCAACCCGTTAATTCACAGCAGTTGAGAAACGAGGGCAGAAGACCTCAAGCAGCAGGGAGAGTGTTTGCCATGTCTGGAGCGGAAGCCTCTCAATCAGGTAATCTAGTACAAGATACTTGTTTATAGCTGATAGATACGTTATAGTTTTGTTTGATTCTGGAGAGACACACTCTTTTGTGTCAAATCGGTGTGCAACCGAGCTTGGGCCATATAGTGGAGGAGCTGTCGTTTGAACGATTGGCCTCTGCACCTGCTTCAAAAACAGGTTTTGACCTCCCTAGGTTGCTCTGAATGCCCAGTGATAGTAGATGGAATGAAAGGAACAAGTGTGAGTTAGATTTGGCAGTACCAAGGTTTAGTCCCAGTTACGTATAAGTCATGGAGAGTAAATAAGCAAGAGGCTGGGGGTTTAAAGCTTAAGCATGTGTAACCATGGGAAGTACCAGAGTTAAATTCCAAGGAAGGAATTTTCTTTTGAAGCGTAGAAGATGCTCATGTCAATGAAACAGCATGAGATGGTTCTAGCTTAGGCTTCACGCAGAATGGATGCTGTTTGGCTGACCGGGATTTGAAAGAGGATTATGGAAATGGTGGGTTGAGATAAAAGGCTTCCGAAAATGTAAGCCTCCGAAGTTTTTGGGCAAATAAGATGTAGATCGACCTGTGAATGTAGAAGGGAAGGAGGATATGGCTGTGGATAAAAATGAGGGTAGGCCGTGTTATGATGATGTTGAGTCTTTCTAGAGATGTAGTAAATTTCAGAATGATGGGTGTGGAAGGGATGGTGAGTGGAAATAGCCTGTGGTATCTGGGACAGAAGGAGAATAGGGTTATCCTTAGGCAAGAGATTCTGGAGGCAGAGGTGCGTTCGTTCTCGTATGCCTTCTGGATAGGCACCTGAAACCGACGTCAATGCATCCAACGTATACATTGAAGAAGAAGGTCGTAATGGGAACAGGAAGTCGAGTTGGCAAAAGGGGTCATAATAATAATTTGGAAGGTAACAGCAACAGAAACCTTGTCTTTGTAAGGTACAGAATTATGCAGCGGAGTAATGAATAAAAAGTGTCCCTTTTGGGAGCGTGGGAATTTGATCAGCAGTTGAGAAGTCGGTGAATGATTTGATCAAGATGCAGGAGTTGATTCCTAGAAGGACACTTCGGACCCTAGTTTGAGTTCGCTAGGGGGTGGCATGAGTTATGGACAGCTGCCCCCCTTTCCTCCCAATGAAGGGATCTTGCCCGCTTTCTCTAAAGGGGCTAGTCCTGGTTACGTTAAGGACCTAGTTCTAGACTTGTTCAACAAAGTCTTCAAGGTTGGAAGTAGAGTGTGAATGCTGGAGTTGGCACTCTATGGGACAGCATATCCCATGTACAGGGATGTAAAATGGATTTTGATGAAGTATTGAGGTAGGAAGAGTTGGTTCAATAGATCACCGAGAGGGTGAATTTGATACAGGACAGAATAAAAGTTTCTTAAGGTCAGCAAATGTCCTAGGCAGAGCAGAGGAGGAGACCTTTGGAGGTTGCTGCTGGGGTCATGTCTTTATGAAGGGGGACACCAGCCAAGGGTGTAGGGTAGGCGATCAGATCAAAGAAGCTGTCCCCTAAGTTTGTTGGGCCATATCGGATCTTAAGGAGGATAAGTCTAGTGGCTTATGAGATCGCCCCACCTCCCCAATTAGCAAGTCTACATAATGTATTCCACGTATCATAGCTAAGGAAGTCCCTTGCAGACCCTACTCACGTGTTGGGAGTGGACAACGTGAAGATCGGGTGATTCACCATGGGAATTTGAAGAAACCATGAGAGAAGCATATCCTTACCTCCTTCCTTGTAACCCAATTTTCGAGGACGAAAATTTTTCTTGATGGGGAGAATGTAAGGACCTGGAAAATTAAATTGGAATAAAAGTGGTATATTTAAATAATTTCGGAAGGTGTCATTATCTAAAATACAAAGTTAGTAAATGAAGTTTCGTAGTGGCAGACATCGGACGTCGCCCTTGACCTGGGACATGATCGCCTGTCGAGTAGGTTGTACATGATCACCGAAAATGCACGTAGTAGGTGGTCACCATCCTGGATCAACCAGAGTGGGTTTCAACAGCCACGCGTATCAAGGTGTGGGTTAAACCTTAGATGCGCTGTGCATGCGAACTCTATGCTTGAGCGAAAGAGATCACCCTTAGTGTAGCATGCATGGAAGAACGAAGAGAAGTGCTGATCTACTCTTGGAAATATGAAGCCACCGACGTCACCGAGTCATGTGGAGAAGATACCTTAGACGTAACATAGTGGAATGAAGGACCTCAAGGAAGGCGTGGCGATGTGTCATCGAGCATCGCCAGGGCGCAAGGCATGCAGGATCGCCTGGGCGCGAGGGGCATGCGGGCATCATCAGGGGGAGAGGTCATCGGTTGTTAGCCTTCGCGCGAGAGGTCATCGGTTGTTAACCTTCGCGCGAGAGGTCATCGGTTGTTAGCCTTCGCGCGAGAGGTCATCGGTTGTTAGCCTTCGCGCGAGAGGTCATCGGTTGTTAGCCTTCGCGCGAGAGGTCATCGGTTGTTAACCTTCGCGCGAGAGGTCATCGGTGGATAGTCTTCGCGCCTGTGGTCATCGGTGAAAAGGTCATCGCGCTACGTTAAGTTATACACAGAGAACGTGGGACCCAGACATCCAGCATGAGACGTTCTGCATGCGCGCCACGTAGACAAAAGAGTGGTTCAGAATAGTGACCTCAGAGTGTTAGCCTGCGCAGAGGCACGCTTAGGTGTACTGTTCAGCGAAGCGTACACGCAAACTCCCTGCAGAGTGGGTGGTGGCAGCGGTTTTTGTGGAGAAGTCAGCTTAAGATGCAAAAACCCATTTCTGAGGGAGAAGGAAAGAAACGTTGCTGTGGTTCCAGAGCTAAAGGGTGCGTTTATCTCCCTTCTCCTCCATTCTCTCCTTCGCACTGCGATTCTAGTACACCTTCACGCGGGAATACGACGAGCGACAGCCACCATTGGAGCACTTGGGTGGTTCTCTGCAAGCTCTTCAAAACCAGACTCAAGAACAGAGCCAAGGTTCTGCAAGCTTCGTTGGATTTCGGAGCCCCTGGTATTTGCGCAAAATCCAGGTAAGGGAAGCTAGACCTCTTTTCCATACAAGCCATAGTGTAGCTTTTTCTGAAGTGTGGGCGACGTGGTCGCCGTTTTCGCTTTCGTCTTCATGAAATGCTTTGTGTTATGTGTTTGGGCGACGTGGTCGCCGGTTTTAAACATAGCCTTTGAAATACCATGTTTTTGAACTAGATCGCCGGTTTTGGCGCTGTTTTGCGAAATCTCTGTTTTTGATGTTGTTTTGAAACTACTTGAGATTTACATGAGATATTCGAAGATCTGAAGCTTTGAAATGTTTGTTGATGTGATTTGAATCATTTACTTGAATGGTATGATGTGTTTGGATGTGGGATCGAGGCATAGTATTTTCAGGAAAGGAAATACCGTGTTGAGATTGGTTAGGAAAGTGCATTGATCAGTGAGTAACCTGTTAATGAGACGATCCTGACTCTGCTGAGATAATGGAATCACGTAGATGAAGTTATTCAGTTGGTGAGAGTCGAAGGAGGTTCGCATGAATGGGCGAGTAGTTTGAAAAAGAATGGGCTCGACTGTTATACGAATTAACCTTGTCAGGCTGTATGGTGATGTGTTGAGATTCATCGTATGCTTGTGAATGTGTGAGATTTCACGGCGACCCTGTGGATGTGTGAGATTCCACAGTGGGCAGTATGACAGGTGCATGTCTCTGGATACTAAGTTCAACGCACGAGTCAATCCGGAAGTAGTGTCAAGTGTCTTGTGTTGTGAGTCAGTGGAAAGTCTGACAAGGGAAATGAGAAACTTGAATATTGATAGACACTTGATGCTGTATTGTGAAATGGAATGACTATGGGTGAATGTTGTGAAATGTGATTTTGGGCGATCAGCTGAATGCTATGAGTAGCTCTACGTTTTACATGGATATTTGGAACTTGGTTTACTTTGATTGTCATGTTCATGATTTAAACTCTATTTAAAGATATCTAGCTTACCCTTTATTTTGTATTGCTCTGTGGCTGTTTTCTATTAAAAACTGTGATGATCGTGTCTTTTACACGGGAGCAGATGATCTTCCAGGGAGTAGAGCTCCTCAGTGAGTGGTCGCCGGAAGGAGATCGCCTATCTCCGTCTCTACCGGGTGATCGCCGGTTTATGCCTCCATCGGGTGATCGCCGGTTTTCGTGTCCTGATAGAAGATCGCCCGTTTTGAGGTCTTCTGTTAGAGATCGCCGTTTTAAAGTTGGAGATCGCCGTTTTCTTTTGAGACCGCCTGTCTTACTGCATTTCTTTTAATTTCGTAAAATCTTGCAAACATTTGATTTGGTTATGTATTAAACTCCCTAAGAGGAGTAACTTCATTTCTGATATATATAAATACATATTATTTTGCACTCTTCAATATTATTTGGTTACACTTAATTTCAAGTATACATGGATGTATGTATTATTGTGGCGGGATGTTACAGGCACCCACTCGGGGAACGTGCGGTGATACCATGCAGGCAGGGATGCGCCTGGCGAGTGCGCTTAGACAGCCACCCCTAGTGCTCCCTTGGGAGCATGCACCCACTCAGTGAAGAAAGTCCTCACCCTCGACTTTATACAGCGGGGTACAGGCAGAGAAAGTCCTCTACCTCTGCTTTTTACAGCAAGGTTGAGGCGAGAGAAAGTCCTATTCCTCTGCTTCTTACGGCAAGGTTGAGGCAAAGGAACCAAGTCCTTATCCTCTGCTTCATACAGCAAGGTTAAGGCAATAGAGAAAGTCCTCACCTCGACTTTATACAGTGAGGCTAAGGCGAGATAAAAAGTCCTCACCTCGACTTTGTACAGCGAGGTTGGGGCGAGAGGAGAAAGACCTCACCTCGACTTCCTACAGCGAGGCTGAGGCAAGAGGGGTCATCAAGAAGCAGTCCTCTTCCCTAAAACACAAGCATCATCTTCAGAGGTCGGGTCCTCTATGCACTTAGCGCTGGAGTGACACGGAAGTAATGCAAAGCCTGAAGCGCGATGACTGATCGGTGGTGCGCAAACAGGCTAGTCGGTGGTCGGTAGTAAAGCTCTGAGTCTGAAAGCTTCCCCAAACAAGCTCTCGGGCGATCAGTCGAAGCATTTAGACGCCATCAGGTCAGTCATCCAACATGAACTTATGCATAAAAGATTTATATACAAGTTTGTAGCAGCAAGAGAAATTACACAAAAGGAGAAGTGGCAAGGGAAGAAGCTCAAGGAGGAGGAATGAGCCTGCCATCGCCACTGAATGGTGGAGGCTAGGTTGGGTAGAGTCCAAGTGTGGCAGGACGCAGTGAACCTGCTGCAAGCCCATGGAACCCATCTATCAGAACCTCGGCACCAGCAGCCATGGTCTCAGGTACATCAGCTTCGAGCTCCTTCTTCTCTTTGGCAACAAAGACCACTTAGTCTCTTCGCTGAGAACAAGTTCACAGCTCGAGACTGGGGAGCTTGTGATCCGATCGGTCATCGGTAGTCTATGACGTCAGCAGCTGATGACGACGTGGGTCAGTCACAGAGTGACGCGTGGCACGAGATAGCAGATGAACCAGGGTGGAGATCGTTCAAGAACGGAGATCAGTGGTCGACTACCGAGTGACCACCAGAAGATCGGTTCCTACAAGAGTGCTTGGAAGCAGAGCGCGAGAGTGATGAAGCACTGATCCGTCATCGGTGTATACAGAGTGATCAGTCATCGGTGCATGTAGAGTGATCAGAAAGTGATATATTTTAAGTAAATTCTAAGTATGTTTTTATTTAAAATATAAAGGAAGGAAAGTGTAGCTTAGAAGTCTACGAGATCGCCGTTGTTGAAGACGGAGGCGATCCCCGACTTCTCTGGTACATAATCGCCTGTCGCCTAGAGTACACATGATCGCCAATCACCTATGGTGCACATGATCGCCAATCGCCTATGGTGTACATGATCGCTGAAAGTACACTTAGTATGTGGTCAAGATACTGGATCGACCATAGTGAGTTCCAAGAACCACGCGTATCAAGGTGTGGGTTAAGCCTTAGATACGCTGTACATGCGAAGCTCTATGCTTGAACATAAGAAATCGTCCTTAGTGTTGCATGCATGGGCGCACGAGGAGTAGTGTTGATCTATTCTTGGAAATGTGAAGCTACCAACGTCACCAAGCCATGTGGAGGTGATACCTTGGACGTAACATAGTGGGATGAAGAACCTTCAGCAAGGCGTGGCGATGTGTCATAAGTCATCACTAGGGCGAGGGACACGCGGGCATCGCCAGGCGAGAGAGACGCGGGCATCGCCAGGGCGAGAGAGACGCGGGCATCGCCAGGGCGAGAGAGACGCGGGCATCGCCAGGGCGAGAGACACGCGGGGATCGCCAGGGCGAGAGACAGACGGTCATCGCCAGGATGAGGGACACATCGATCGTCTTCCAAGGAGAGACATCGGTCATCTTCCAGGGAGAGACATCGGTCGTCCGCCAGGATGAGACATCGGTGGATAGTCATCGCGCGAGCAGTCATAGGTGGAAGGTTATCGCGCGATGTCGTGTTTCACACAGATAAGTTGGGACCCAGGCTCCCAGCATGAGACGTCCTGCATGCGCGACACGTAGACAAAAAGGGTGTTTCAGAATAGTTAGCATCAGAGAGTTGGTATGCGCAGAAACCCACGTGGTCATACTGTTCAAGGAAGTGTGCACGCAAGCTTTCCTGCAGAGTGGGCGGGGGGCAGCGGCATTTCTGGGCAAGTTGGCTTAGATTCAAAACTCACTCCTGAGAGGCAGTGAACGTTGCTGTGGTTCGAGAGTGATTGAGTGAGTTAACTTTGGTTCCCTGTTTCTTTCCTCTCCTTCTCCCTGCGTTCAGACGTCCTAGCGAACCAGTTGAAGATCGGCGACTGCCCCTGGATTCCTGACGTTGTGCTCTGCAAGTTTTCTGCTCAAAGCCCTAAAACAGAGTAAGTCGTTTTGCTCTGTTCTTTGAGTCGAGTCTGAATTTGAGAGGGTCATCTCTGCATAGGTTGTGCATACGACTCTTTTAGCTTCAAAAATCGTCTCTGTTAACACAGAAAATGAGTAATCTCGTTAGTTTTGTGATCGGGACTCTATGGTGCAGGTTAAGGCATCTTTAAGCTTCGGTGGGTTTTGGAGCTCTTGGTGTTTTTGCGCTAGTCCAGGTAAGGGAAGCTAGCATTTTCGTTTATAAAAACGTTAGGCGAGTAGGTTCTGAAGTGAGGGCGACATGGTGGCTGGTTTTCATATTCTTTTTCACAATGTTCTGTTTTTATGTGTGGGGCGACGTGATCGCCGGTTTTAATGTTGATTTCGAACTCCCCTGTTTTAGTGTCGTTTGAAACTGTTTGAGTTGAAATGTGAAATGCATGTGATATTCGAAAATCTGAACCTTGGAATGATTGTTGCTGTGATTGGAATCGTTCATTTAAGTGTTATATGATGTGTTGAATGTTGTGAATGTGGGATCAAGGCATAGTATTTTCAGGAAAGAAAATACCGTGTAAGATCGTGTAGGATGTGCATTGATCGGTGATTTTTATAATGAGATATCCTGACTCTCCTGATATAATGGAATCATATAGATGAAGTTATTCAGGTGTTGAGAGTCGATGGAGGTTCATATGTATGGGTAAGTTGTTTGAAAGATAACTACTTGACCTGTTGTATGGATTAACCCTGTCATACTAGGAGAGTGATGAGATTGAGATTGAGATTATGTTTATGCGCATAGCTGTGGGAACTTTACAGCAATGTAGTATGACAGGTGCAGATCTCTGAGTCTAGTAAATGCACGAGTCTTCCGAAAGTAGTGTCAAGTGTCTATGTGTGATGAGTCAGTGGAAGTCTGACGTGAGAAAGATGAATATTGAAAATGTGATAGACACTTGATGGTTGTGTGATATGAATGAGAAAGTGGTGGATTTATGTGGGTGTTTAAAAGCTGATTATGTTGATTTTAAAGTTTCATATTTAACGTTTTAAAAATATCTAGCTTACCCTTTTGTTTTGTATCGTGGTTGTTTTTCTTAAACCTGTGATGATCGTGTATATTTGCACGGGAGCAGATGAAGTTGCAGGTAGTAGAGCTCCTCAGTGAGCATTTCTTGAGGAGGAGATCGCTGGTTTTTGAATGCTGTTGTTTGGTTTTATTTTGAAAACTCCTGTATGGAGATGTATTAAAACTTCCTCGAGAAGGGATATTATTTTGAGGCACATTTGTATTAATGGATGAATTATATTACGTATATATATATCTATGTTAAATTTTGATATTATTGTTTCACCTTTATTTTATCATATAAAAATGACCAATATTTTGAGGGGCGTTACACAAGTCTTTTATAAAAGAAGCTTTTTCAAAACCATCTTTGCATAAAACATCATCAAATACAGGAATTGGAAGAAGATCTAGAGGTGTCAAAGGATTGAATCCATAAACAACCTCAAAAGGAGAGTGGGATGTGGTAGAATTTACTACTCTATTATAAGAAAAGTCAATGTGAGGTAGTAAATTCTCCCACACCCAAGGGTTCCCAGAAAGAAAGCATCTCAACATTTGACCCAAAATTCTATTAACCACCTCAATTTGACCATCAGTTTGGGGTGATAAGTAGTAGAAAACAAGAGTTTTGTGCCAAGTTTGCCCCATAATGTCCTCCAAAAGTGGCTTAAGAACTTAGAATCTCTATCAGAAACAATGCTTCTAGGAATCCCATGTAATTTAACTACTTCCTTAAAGAAGACATTTGCAATATAACAAGCATCATCAACTTTGTGGCATGGTATAAAATGAGCCATTTTAGAAAATCTATCCACAAACACAAAGATAAAATCCATTCCTTTTGATGTCTTGGGAAGACCTAAGATAAAATCCATGGAAATATCTACCCAAGGCATTGTAGGAATTGGAAGAGGGGTATACAAGCCATGGGGTTGCACTTTAGACTTAGCCTTCCTACATGCTATACACTTATCACAAAAGTTATGTACAGATTTTCGCATGTGTGGCCAAAAGAAATGCTCATGTAATATATTTTGGCTACCCCAAAATGTCCCATTAATCCACCCTCATGTGCTTCTCTAACAAGAGATTGTCTAATAGACCCATGTGGAACACAAAGTCATTTTCCTTTAAAAAGAAATCCATCTTGGATAAAAAAATCTGTGTCCACCTTTAGAACACTCTTGATAGATGAGAGAAAAATCAAGGTCATCATGATAAAGTTCCTTTATGTGATCAAAACTAAGAAATTGAACATCTAAAAGATTTAACAAGGTATATCTTCTTGAAAGAGCATCTGCCACAACATTTATTTTACCTTGTTTGTGTTTGATCACATAAGGAAATTGCTCAATGAATTCCTCCCATTTAGCATGCCTCTTATTAAGCTTGCTTTGGCCTTTCAAATATTTAAGAGATTCATGATCACTATGTATCACAAATTCTTTAGGAAAAAGATAGTGTTGCCAATTGTGCAAAGCTCTAACAAGTGCATATAACTCTTTATCATAAGTGGATCTTGAAACACATCTTGGAATTCCTTTACCAAATTATCTAAATATGTTGGACTAACTATAGCCATATCACATGCAAAAGTACTAGGAATAGCTAAAAAAATAGGCTTTTGAGCAACTATTACCTTGTTGACCTTTTGGTTAGAAATAAGAAGACTTTTCTTTGAAACTTTTTTTTCATTTTCATTCTCTCTATTTTTCTTCATTGTAACTTGGTCCTCATGGACTTCTTTTGGAGAGAGAGACTTTAATATGACCTTGTGCCCATGGAAGTCAAAAGAAAGTTTGTTAGTAAAGCCATCATGAAAAACTTTTCTATCAAATTGCCATGGCCTACCTAAAAGAACATGTGTAGCTTCCATAGGTACAACATCACACAAGACCTCATCTTTATATTTACCAATAGAAAATGCAATGATAACTTGTTTGTTAACAATGATTTCACCTACCTCACTTAATCATTTTAATTTATAGGGCTTTGCATGAGAGATAGTAGACAATCCAAGCTTATCTACGACTCTTGTGCTAGCCACATTAGCGCAACTCCCACCATCCACAATCAAAGAACATAACTTGTTATTAATGAGACATCTTGTATGGAAAATATTTTCTCTTTGACTTTCATCAAAAGGTGTACAGACCAGTTCTCGTACACCGAGAATAGCTAGTAATGGTGAGCCACGTCATCTAGGTCCCACAGCATGGGCCAGTGCCACGCGGGCTGGGTCCCACGAGTAGCATGGACTAGTGAGCTGATTAGTCATCAGCATGTCGATCACCAGAGTGGAACGATGTGTCCTCGTCATGCAACACGGTGATGAGTCCTCGACAACAGAGTGAGACGAGGTGACATCGGTCTTGGGTGTTTTGAACAGCAGAACTAGACCATGGAAGGTGGGTCCCAAGATAAGATTAGTTATCAATAAAATGCCTAGAGGCAGGGAGAGGCCTAGGTCACGAAGCATCCATGCGTGTGGCAGGGAAAACACAGTTAGGTGTAGAGTCTTGAAGGGTTTGAGTGCCTATTAGGATTAGGGTTTCCAAGTGAAGCTACATGCATGACACGTGAACAGTGAGAGCACTCCCAGGATAGATGGCCCCAGAGATTAGGTGCACGAGGGGGTACCCAAGTGGCCATCCTGTTAGAATTTGCACTCCAGTTAAGGGAAGCCTTACGCGCTAGATTATCCTAAGACTGGGTAATAGCGGCGCGAGGGTATTCCTGCAGAAACCCTAAATATGGGTAGCGGCACAGAGGAAACCCTAGACTATATAAAGGGTAGTAAAACACTTCACAAAGGTACGTAGTTTCTAAACCTAAACAAAGATACAATATACACTTGGTGTGCTTGCCCTAGTTTTTGACTTGAGCGTCGAAGTGCATACGGCCGCTAGGGCGCCCCTTCTGTCTTTGCAGGTGCAGTTTTTTGCGATCCAGTGAAGCCATACCTAAGGAAAAGGAAGGAGGTGCGAGGTTGTCGTAGAGTCAACTGATAGGAGAGTCAACCGGCAAGAACATTTGGCGCCCACCATGGGGCTGAAATAAAACAGGGTCCCATTCACAAGCGAAAGAGGAGAATCTAGCGAAATAAGGAATACCAGGCAAGGATCTGTCCCACCTAATGGGGGTGAAGGTGTCACCATGCAACAACTCATGGAAACGATGCGTGCCCTCCAGGAGACGGTGGCAGAATCAAGGGCGATCAGGCACGTATTCAGATGGACCTGGCCGCATCACAGGCCAGGAATGAAGAATTGCATAGGGTGAATGAGGAGTTGCGCATGAACCCGCGTAATTTGTAGCAGACAGGGGATCGCGCGGTGGATGATCGAGCCTCGCCTACACCACCTAGGGCGTTCCCAATGCCCTTTTCCTAGGCGATAATGGACACCGTGGTGCCAGCCACCTTTGTGGGCCCTAAAATCGTGTTTACGGGGGTGGAGGACCCAGAAGCGCATCTCACAGCATTCCACACTCAGATGATGCTGTCAGGAGGTTTCGATGCAGTGCATTGCAAACTTTATATGACCACGTTGACTGGGACAGCGTTGGAATGGTTCATTAGCTTGCCTAAGGGACACATAACGTCCTTCACGCAGTTTTCCACGCTGTTCAGGGAGCAGTACATTGTCAATCGGGCTCCCCCGCCAATGTCTTATGACCTATTTGATGTAAGGCAGTATCAGAGAGAGTCCTTGAGGGATTATCTTAATCGATTTGGAGCAATGGTGGTGAGGCTGCACACCAAGATCAAGGATATGGTGGTGCACGCCTTTAAGAAGGGGATACTGCCAGGACCCTTTAGTGAATCTCTCATCAGAAATCGCCCCAAGACCTTTGGCAATATCAGGCGCCGTGCCGTCGCCCACATTGCAGCAGAGGGGGAGCTCAACGAAAAATGCGAGAGCGTGGCCCCCTCATGGTCAATGGTGCCCAGGGTGCACGAGGCGATGACAGAGAAGAGGGCACAGGGTATGCAGAAACCCTACGAGGCCAGGAAGCCCCAGACTAGGGCACGCGCGAAGGAGGATGTGCCCCCCAGACATAACTTCCTGGTAGAGTTGAAGGAGCTGATCGCTATTCCTAACGTAGCGGAAAGACTGAAGGTGCCCCGTAAGACAGACAAGAGGCTGGGGCCCAATAAGAATGCATGGTGTGAGTTTCACCAGGCGTTTGACCATCCTATCCGTAACTGCTTGGCCTTAGGTCACCAGTTGGATCAGTTGGTCAAGAGTGGTTTCTTGAACGACTACCTGCGGGAGTCACAAGGGGAGAGGTGGTAGTGACCCCAAGAACGGACCAGGGGCCCGAGGTGCCCATACATGGTGAGATCCACACCATCTCAGGAGGGTTCTCGGGAGAAGGGTGCACTTCATTGCAACGGAAGAAGTACGCACGATTGGTGATGACGGTTAAGGCACACGAGGAGGACCACTTCCCAGATGTTGATCTCACGTTCACAAAGACAGATCGCCAGGATGTTGTCCCTCATGAAAATGATCCAGTGGTGATATCGATGGTCACTGTGGGAAGAAGGGTGCATCGGGTGCTTGTGGATCAAGGAAGTTCAGTCGATGTAATGGTCGACCTTCAATAACCTCTAGTTGTCTCCAGACCAGTTAAGACCTTACACTAGTTGCCTATATGGGTTTGCTAGAGTCCAGATCGAAGTGCGGGGGCATATAGAACTGAGGACCACCTTCATAGATGGAGTGGCCTCCCGTACAGAGAACATCAGGTACCTTGTCATGAACGCCTCCTCAGCTTACAACATATTATTGGGCAGACCAGCCCTGAACAGGTTAGGGGCGATGGCATCGACAAGGCATATGAAGATGAAGCTGCCTTCTATGGAAGGAGCAGTGATCAGCATAGGTCAGATCAGAAGGAGGCAAAGAAGTGCTACGAGAATAGCCTCAAAACAAAGAGAGGAGTGTGCACAGTGACCACCCAACCACCAGGTGGGGTGTGTACCATTGTTGACCTGGCTCGAGGAGGAGTCAGGGTCACACGAGCAGAGGTCGCCTGAGAGAGACGGCCTGAGCCAGTTGAAGATGTCCTAGAGAGAGAGATTGGA
The DNA here is from genome assembly GCA_013389735.1 of Phaseolus lunatus. Taxonomy (NCBI): domain Eukaryota; kingdom Viridiplantae; phylum Streptophyta; class Magnoliopsida; order Fabales; family Fabaceae; genus Phaseolus; species Phaseolus lunatus. The sequence goes on along the minus strand of CM023858.1, from coordinate 29,179,027 downwards.
GGTAAGGTGTTCAAGCTTGGCAAATCCTTGTGCCAAGACGCTTAGGACCAGATTTCCAGAGCCATAGAGCGACACTTGGATGCTTTCGCATGGTCTGCCTCAGACATGCCGGGCATCGACCCCGATTTCCTATGTCATCGCCTTGCAATGGACCTTCAGGTCAAACCTATCCATCAGAGGAGGAGGAAGTTTAATGAAGAGAGGAGACAGGTGATAAAAAAGGAGACGCAGAAGTTGTTGAGGGCTGGTCATATCTGGGAATTTCAATATCCTGAATGGCTAGTGAATGTGGTATTGGTGAAGAAAGCCAATGAGAAGTGGAGGATGTGTATATATTTCATCGACCTCAACAAGGCATGCCCAAAGGACTCTTATCCTCTGCCAAATATTGATGCGTTGGTAGACAGCGCCTCAGGCTGCAAGCTACTCAGTTTTCTGGATGCTTTTCCTAGCTACAACCAGATCAAGATGCATCCCATGGATGGTGTAAGACAGCGTTCATGACTGAGCTGTCTTGCTATTGCTACACAGTCATACCCTTTGGGTTGAAGAATGCAGGTGCCACCTACCAAAAGACTGATGGACAAGGTACTTGCACCCATGATAGGACGCAATGTGCAAGCCTATGTGGACGATATGGTGGTGACGTCGCAGGTAAAGGATCAACACATTGCTTATTTGGAGGAGCTATTCACTATGATAGCTAAGTACAGGCTGAAGCTGAACCTAGAGAAGTGTGTTTTTGGGGTGGAAGCAGGCAAGTTTTTAGGCTTCTTGCTCACTAAGCGTGGGATAGAAGCTAATCCTGATAAATGCGCTACAATCCTTGCTATGAGGAGCTCGACGTCAGTGAAGGAGGTTCAGAAGTTGACGGGGTGGATGGCCACCCTATCCAAATTCGTATCAGCTGGGGGAGATAAAGGCCACCCCTATTTCCAGTGCTTAAGGAGGAACAGTAGGTTCTTGTGGACCAGGGAGTGTGAGGAAGCATTACTCAAGCTGAAAGAATATCTGGCCAGCCCGCTGGTGTTGTGCAAACCACAGCTCGGCCCTCCGCTGCTCCTGTATTTTGCAATCACTGAGAGGGCAGTGAGCTCAGTTCTCATGTAGGAGCAAGACCAGATTCAGAAGCCAATCTACTTTGTTAGCAAAGTATTGCAGGGGCCTAAGGTGAGGTACCAAGCCCTAGAGAAGGCAGCATTGGCCGTAGTGTTCTCCGCAAAAAGGCTTCGCCATTACTTCCAGAGCTTCACAGTGGTGGTGATGACAGACCTACCCATTCGTAAAGTTTTGCAGAAGCCAGATGTAGCAGGAAGGATGGTACGCTGGGCAGTAGAATTGTCAGAGTTCGACATACAGTACGAGCCTAGAGGCCTTATCAAGGGCCAAATTTATGCCGATTTTGTAGCCGAGTTGTCCTCGGCTGAAACCCACCAGGAAGAGTCTGACTTCAGATGGGTGCTCTCGGTAAATGGGTCTTCTAATCAACAAGGCAGCGGAGCTGGCGTGATCTTGGAAGGACCAAAGGGGCTATTAATTGAGCAGGCCCTACAGTTTGCTTTCAAGGCCAGCAACAACCAGGCAGAGTACGAGACCCTAATCGCTAGAATGTTGTTGGCCAAAGAGATGGGTGCGCAGAGTCTTCTAGCAAAAAGTGACTCCCTATTGGTCACGAGTGAAGTGGCGGGAGAGGACTAGGCCAAAGACCCCCAGATGGCCTCCTACTTAGAATGTGTCCAAGTGTTGAAGAGTTCATTTGCAGCATTTGAGTTGGTGCATGTCCCTAGAGAGCAGAGTGCCTGAGCCGACTTGTTAGCAAACCTCGCAAGCTCGGGCAAGGGGGGCAGGCAGAGGACGGTCATCCAGGAGACCCTGACGACACCTCGCACCTATACGGCTGATAATTTGGTAGGAGTCCATCAGATTAGCAAGTCAGATGGTGGGAAGAGGAGTCATCGTTCGTTGACCCAAGAAACCTTGAAGAAGCCAAGGGTCAACGTGTATCTGGCGTTGGGGGAAGGGTCATCGCAGGTTTGCCTGGTGCAGAGAGGAGAAACGTGGATGATGCCTTATAAGGGCTACTTGGTTGATGGGATGCTACCAATGGAGCAAATGGAGGCGAGAAAAATAAAGAAGAACTTGACCAAGTATACACTCATTGATGGGGAGTTGTACAGGCATGGGTTTACCCACCCTATTCTGGTGTGTGTACATGGTGAGCAGTGTTAGGAATTATGGCTTTAAACTAGAGGGGGGGGTGAATTGTTTAAAGAGGTTTTCACAAACTTTTTGAAGCTAGAATGAGTTTATCTCAGAAACCAATTGATTAAGGAATTCAGTTAGCCAAAACAGTAAGCAAAACTGCACTGTCAGAAAAACAATCGGTTGTTTCTTCGAAACAATCGGTTGTTTATATCAGCAAACAACAAACAAACTGAATTTAAAAAGTAAGGGATAGAAAGATTGTACACAGATGTTTATACTGATTCACTCCAACCCAGAGCTACATCCAGTCTTCTCAGAACCCCTGAGGAAATCCACTAAGCAATCACACCTTGATCACTTACACAACAACCAAGAGAATGACCTTGAAAACCTCAAGACACACACACTCTCCTTGGCCAACACTAAGATTGCTGATCTTGAACACCTCAAGAACACACAGCCAATCTCAGCAACAATACAGAAAAAATGTTTCAGCAGTTTACACATATTACACTTGTTACAGATGAAGATCTGAAATCAATACAAGTAGAATCCTATTCCAATACCTTGATCAATTTCTTTAGCTCTTAAGCAATCTCAGCACTTTTTAAAACTCTCTTAGAAAAACTTTGTCAAAAGAATTCTCTTTTTTAAAAGAGATTTTCTGAATTTATATAAAGAAGTTTGTTACCAAATCTTAACAAACCCATAAAAGCTTTCAAAAAGATTGGTCAAAGCATTTAATGACTGGAGCGTATTCAGTTTCAAATCATTTAAAGCTCAGTCAAAGAAAATAGTTTTTCTGTTAAGGTTCCAAAACAAACAATCGGTTGTTTCCTCGAATCAATCGGTTGTTTTGTCACTTAACAGTTTTCTTCATTCAAAAACAGTTTTCAAACTTTCTCAAAACATCTAAGTATAAACAATCGGTTGTTTCGACAGAACAATCGGTTCTTTCAACTTAGTTTGAAAAACACTTTACTTTGTTTAAAGATTGAGATGCTAAGTGCTTTGAGATTTAATCTAAGGGTGGATTACAACATTAAACTACCCCAGAACAAAACAATAAACCAATACAGCAGCATCAAGCAAAGCAGAGGCTTCATCATCCTTCAAAGGATTTGGATTCTTCAAAACCTTGAACACCACTTGGTTCAACAATCTCCCCCTATTTGATGAAGACAAATCCCTGGTGCTTGTGTTGTACTGATTAAATCTGAAGCAGTTCCTGCAGAGAAAACATTTGTACTATCCAAAGCTTCTTACAGCAGCAAGTTAGATTATACCTCTTTTAACATAAAATTCAATCGGTTGTTTACACGAAACAATCGATTGTTTCTATCAGCAGCAGCAGAAAACACTTTTATACTCAGAGATTTAAACATTTTTATGCATATAAGATACAGATATACAAATACCAATAATTCTCCCCCTATTTGTCTTCACAAATAAATTTTAACATGTACCAAACACAGATTTTAAGAGAGATTATTTAGATCAAGAATACCTAACTCATTTCTTAAGAAGAAAAACCTCGCTTTTGGCAAAGGCTTTGTGAAGATGTCAGCTAGCTGCAGTTTGGTCTCCACAAACTTCACTTCACAGTTCCCATTTTGCACATGATCTCTGATGAAATGATGTCTTATTTCAATATGTTTGGTCCTTGAGTGCTGGATTTGATTTTTGGTAAGATTGATTGCACTTGTGTTATCACACATCAAAAGAACTTTGCTGATTTGTACACCAAAATCTGCAAGTTGTTGTTTGAGCCATAGGATCTGTGCACAGCAGCTACCAGCAGCTATATATTCTGCCTCAGCAGTAGAGAGAGCAACACATGCTTGTTTCTTGCTATGCCATGAGATTAGGCTAGAGCCAAGAAGGTGACAAGTGCCACTTGTGCTTTTTCTATCTAGCTTGCAACCTGCGAAATCAGAATCTGAATAACCAATTAAATGTATTGGAGAATGAGAGGGATACCATAATCCTACAGATGATGTTCCTTTGAGATATTTCAGAATCCTCTTTGCAGCTTTGAAGTGTGACTCTTTAGGATTTGCTTGAAATCTTGCACATAGACACACCGCAAACATAATGTCCGGTCTACTTGCTGTTAGATAAAGCAATGATCCAATCAAACCTCTGAATTTTGTTTGATCTATACTCGTTCCAGCAGTATCTGCATCCATGTAGCAACTTGATGGCATTGGAGTGCTTGCCTCTTTGCAATTCTCCATTTCAAACTTTTTGAGAATCTCCTTGCAATACTTTGATTGACTTAAGAAGATCCCATCCTTTGTTTGTTTAACCTGCAATCCAAGAAAGAAAGATAGTTCTCCCATCATAGACATTTCAAACTCACCTTTCATAGCAGCCACAAATTCTTCGCACAACCTATCTTGTGTAGCACCAAAGATGATGTCATCAACATATATTTGCACTAGAATTATTTCTGCATGTGACTTCTTGATGAAGAGAGTCTTGTTTATCATTCCTCTTTCATAGCCAAGAGATAGCAGAAAGTTGCTAAGCCTCTCATACCACTGCCTTGGAGCCTGTTTCAGTCCATACAAAGCTTTCTTCAACTTGAAGACATGGTTGGGATACTTGTGGTCTTCAAAACCCGGTGGTTGATCTACATAGATTTCCTCATTGATGTAGCCATTCAAGAAGGCACTTTTTACATCCATTTGGAAGAGTTTAAAACCACTCATACATGCAAAAGCCAGCAGCAACCTCACAGCCTCCAATCTAGCCACAGGAGCAAAGGTTTCACCATAGTCTAAGCCCTCTTCTTGATTGTAGCCTTTGGCAACTAGCCTTGCTTTGTTTCTTGTGATCACTCCTTCCTCATCTAGCTTGTTCCTGAAAACCCATTTTGCATCAATAATATTCATTTCATTAGTTCTAGGAACAAGAAACCATACCTCATTTCTTTCAAATTGATTTAGCTCTTCTTGCATAGCTTCAACCCACTTCTCATCCTTGAGAGCTTCTTCAATTGACTTTGGTTCAATTTGAGAGACAAAAGTTGTGTGTCTGCAGTAGTTTGAGATGGAGCTACGTGTGGAGACACCTTCCTTTATCTGCCCTATGATTTTATCCAGTGACAGATCTCTGGGAATTCTCCACTCTTTGGGCAGCTCACTCTGTTGCAGAATTTCAATCGGTTGTTTCTGTGAATCAACCGGTTGTTTTTCTGCACAGATATCCAGCTTCTCCAAACTGATGCTCTATTCGTCTTCCTCAGCACTGATCTTTGGGTTCTCACTGATTCTGCGATCTACCTCATCAAAGACTACATGAACTGATTCTTCTACAGTCATTAACCTTTTGTTGTAGACTCTATAAGCATGGCTTGTGAGTGAATAACCAATGAAAATACCAAGGTCAGCTTTCTCATCAAATTTTCCCAAGCTTTCCTTTCCATTGTTGAGTACAAAACAGTTACAGCCAAAGACTTTGAGGTGACTGATGTTAGGCTTTCTTCCATTGAAAAGTTCATATGGAGTTTTCTTCAAAAATGGGCCTTACAAGCACCCTATTCATCACATAACAAGAGGTACTCACTGCATCTGCCCAAAAATACTTAGGAAGTGAAGATTCACTAAGCATTGTCCTTGCAAGCTCTTCAAGAGACCTGTTCTTCCTCTCTACAACTCCATTTTGCTGTGGTGTTCTTGGAGCAGAGAAATTGTGTATGATTCCCAACTTCTCACAGAACTTGACAAACTTCTCATTTTGGAATTCTCCTCCATGATTACTCCTTATTGAGCCTATGTTGCTGTCCTTTGTGTTTTGAAGTCTTCTTGCTAGCTTTTTGAATGCAGCAAGGGCATCACTCTTTGACTCCAATAACAAGGTCCAAGTGTACCTAGAGAAATCATCAACAATAATAAGAGCATAATAATTTCCACCAAGACTCATAGTTCTAGAGGGTCCAAAGAGATCCATGTGAAGGAGTTCAAGAGGTCTCAATGAAGAGACAACATTTTTGGTTTTAAAAGAACTTTTCACTTGTTTCCCTTTTTGGCAAGCTTCACAAATGTGATCCCTCTCAAACTTGAGTTTTGGCAGCCCAATCACAAGATCTTTTGATATTAGCTTGTTCAAATGATTCATGTGAATATGAGCAATTCTTCTATGCCAAAGCCAAGATTCATCTTGCTTGGATAGAAGACATCCAATTGGACATGGTGAAGAGATATCTAGAAGATACACATTATTAACTCTCTTACCTACCAACATTACCTCTTTAGTGTTGGGTAGACAAATTTCACATGTGTTTGCCTTGAACATCACTTGATACCCCTTGTCACACAGTTGGCTAATACTCAGCAGATTATGCTTTAGGCCTTCAACAAAGAGCACATCATGAATCACCAAGATGTTCTCATCTCCTATGGATCCTCTTCCAAGTATTCTTCCTTTGTTGTTATCTCCATAGGTGACATGACCCTCTTGCTTGAAGGATATTCTCAGGAACTTTGATTTGTCCCCTGTCATATGCTTGGAGCATCCACTGTCCAAGTACTAAAGCTGCTTTCTTTCCTCCAAGTTTTCCTACAAAGAAAATTCTCAAGTACATAGGTTTGGTCCCCTTATGAATGAGGGTCCATCTGGTGTATACTCATCAACACAAGCTTTATTTTTCTTGGGAATCCACTTCATAAGCCCTTTAGGAACAACATGTTTTCTGATTTTACAGAATCACACAGAATGACCTCTTTTCATGCAATAGAAGCGTTCGATTGTTTCGATGGTCCAATCGATTGTTTTTCTGGCTTTTTTGAAAAAGTTTTTGAAAATCTATCTTGCTGGTTTTGTGGATTAAAACCCAATCCTGATTTTCGAAAAACACACTTTTGAGATGCTAGCATACTTTCAAAGTTGGATTGGCCTTTAGAAAGCTTATCCACTATTTTAACAAGATAGTGGACCTTCTTTTCAAGATTTTCGCAATTTTCACAAACTAGAGTGTCACACTTGCAAGAGGAGTTTTTGTAAATGATTTCCAGATTTTCAAAATCCATTTTTGAATTTTCTAAATCCTCCTCCAGTGCTTTTACCCTGTTTTCAAGCCAGCTATTCTTTTCTTTCAATCGATTGTTTAAGAGAGCCAATCGGTTTGCTTCTTCATGTGTTTCTTGAAAGGCTTGAAGCAATTGACCATAATTTTCAGAGTTTGATGAACTTACACTACATGAGTCATCCTCCCTTCTGGCCATTAAGCAAAGATTGAGGTTTTTCTTATTTTGTCTTTTCTTCCTTCTTGCTTGACTCTTTGTCATTGCTTCCTTTGGTTCATGAGCATCCTTGAGAGTCTCCCACATTTCCTTAGCAGTTTTGTACTTTGATATCCTGAAAAATTCATTAGTATCTAGTGCAGAAGCTATAATGTTTTTAGCAGACCTATCAAGCTGAGCCATCTTACATTCATCATCTGTCCATTTGGACAAAGGTTTTATAGTAAAGGAATTATTCTTTTTGAACTTTGGAATGTAAGGACCATTCTCAATTGAGTCCCAAATTCTTTGATCAATTGATTCAATAAAGATTTTCATTCTTGCTTCCCAAAACTTATAATTCAATCCACAGAATAAAGGTGGTTTGTAGATTGAAGCACCCTCCTCAAAAGATAGTTTTCCAGCCATAAAAAAAGATTTTAGATCAACTTGAATAACTTTCAAGAACCAATCTCTGATACCAATTGTTAGGAATTATGGCTTTAAACTAGAGGGGGGGTGAATTGTTTAAAGAGGTTTTCGCAAACTTTTTGAAGCTAGAATGAGTTTATCTCAGAAACCAATTGATTAAGGAATTCAGTTAGCCAAAACAGTAAGCAAAACTGCACTGTTAGAAAAACAATCGGTTGTTTCTTCGAAACAATCAGTTGTTTATATCAGCAAACAACAAACAAACTGAATTTAAAGAGTAAGGGATAGAAAGATTGTACACAGATGTTTATACTGGTTCACTCCAACCCAGAGCTACATCCAGTCTTCTCAGAACCCCTGAGGAAATCCACTAAGCAATCACACCTTGATCACTTACACAACAACCAAGAGAATGACCTTGAAAACCTCAAGACACACACACTCTCCTTGGCCAACACTAAGATTGTTGATCTTGAACACCTCCAGAACACACAGCCAATCTCAGCAACAATACAGAAAAAATGTTTCAGCAGTTTACACATATTACACTTGTTACAGATGAAGATCTGAAATCAATACAAGTAGAATCCTATTCCAACACCTTGATCAATCTCTTTAGCTCTTAAGCAATCTCAGCACTTTTTAAAACTCTCTTAGAAAAACTTTGTCAAAAGAATTCTCTTTTTTAAAAGAAATTTTCTGAATTTATATAAAGAAGTTTGTTACCAAATCTTAACAAACCCATAAAAGCTTTCAAAAAGATTGGTCAAAGCATTTAATGACTGGAGCGTATTCAGTTTCAAATCATTTAAAGCTCAGTCAAAGAAAATAGTTTTTCTGTTAAGGTTCCAAAACAAACAATCGGTTGTTTCCTCGAATCAATCGGTTGTTTTGTCACTTAACAGTTTTCTTCATTCAAAAACAGTTTTCAAACTTTCTCAAAACATCTAAGTATAAACAATCGGTTGTTTCGACAGAACAATCGGTTCTTTCAACTTAGTTTGAAAAACACTTTACTTTGTTTAAAGATTGAGATTCTAAGTGCTTTGAGATTTAATCTAAGGGTGGATTACAACATTAAACTACCCCAGAACAAAACAATAAACCAGCACAGCAGCATCAAGCAAAGCAGAGGCTTCATCATCCTTCAAAGGATTTGGATTCTTCAAAACCTTGAACACCACTTGGTTCAACAATGTGCACGCGGATAATGGCAGAGCTCCATGAAGGAATATGTGGGAGCCACATTACAAGTCGCGCTCTGGCATCCAAGGCCATTCGTGCAGGGTACTACTGGTCAACCATGAGGGAAGATTGCACGAAGTACGCGCAACAGTGCAAGCAGTCTCAACTACATGCTGATTGGCACAAGGCGCCGCTAGAAGAGCTCAGGTCGATATATAGCCCTTGGCCATTCCACACATGGGGAATCGATATTCTGGGGCCTTTCCCTTTGGGTGTGCGGCAGATGAAGTACCTCATGGTCACCATATAATATTTCACAAAGTGGATAGAGGTTGAGCCAGTAGCACAAATCACAGCCCATAAGGTCCAACATTTCGTGTGTAAGAACATAGTTTGTCGCTTTGGCGTACCCAAGAGCTTGGTGTCTGATAATGGCACTCAGTTTGCAAGCCAAAAGTTAGGAAAGCTGTGTACAGAGTTGGGAATCAAGCAGGTGTTTGCATCAGTCGAGCACCCTCAGACTAATGGGCAGGTCGAGTCAGCCAACCGAGTCCTGCTTAGAGGATTGAAGAGAAGGCTGGAGAAAGCCAAAGGGACTTGGGCAGAGGAGGTTCCCAGAATTGTGTGGGCTTACCATACTACTCCTCAGTCCACCACCAAAGAGACACCCTTCAGCTTGGTGTATGGTTCAGACGCTATGATCCCTGTTGAGATCCAGGAAAGCTCGCCACATTTCCAGAATTTTGTGGCTGAGGAATCCAACGAAGAATGAAAGGTGAACCTGGACCTCTTAGATGAAGTAAGGGAAGAAGCGGGAATCAAAGCCGAAGCATTGAAGAGAAGGGTGGAACTCAAGCACAGTTCCAAGTTGAGAGCTTAGCAGTTCCAGGTCGTCGACTTGGTGATGCGGAAAGCTATTCCCTACCAGATGGAGAACAAGCTGTCCCCCAAGTGGACTGGTCCCTTTAGAGTGACAGAGGCCCTGTGAAATGGGGCGTACAGACTCGAGACTTTTGAGGGTGGGGGGATTCCTCGTACATGGAATGTGACTCACCTTAAGTTTTATTTCAGTTAAGTTGTAACATTGTACACAGTTTAGGGGACACTCTTTTTTCCCTTACAAGGGTTTTTAATGAGGTCACCCAATAAAATTTTCAGTTAAGATATAGAGTTAAGATATATTCTTGAATATTTTGTACAATGTAGCTAAGAACCTATTACTTGGGGTTAGAGGTCTCGAAAGTGGGAAGGTAGGTTCGCATAGAACACCTTCCCTTCGAGTGAGAACACCCAAGTTAAACAGAAGGGTTTGCTAGTTAAAATCCTCCCTCGCCTATGGGTGATGGGAGGTCAGTTAAGAACCTTTCACTTGGGGTTAGAGATCTCGAAACTGGGAAGGCAGGTTCGCATAGAACACCTCCCCTTCGAGTGAGAACACCCAAGTTGAACAGAAGGGTTCATCAGTTAAATCCTCCTTTGCCTACGGGCGATGAGAGGTCAGTTAAGAACCTGTCACTTGGGGTTAGAGGTCTCGAAAGTGGGAAGGCAGGTTCGCATAGAACACCTCCCCTTCGAGTGAGAACACCCAAGTTGAACAGAAGGGTTCGTCAGTTAAATCCTCCTTTGCCTACGAGCGATAGAGGTCAGTTAAGACTCGTCAGCTTGGGTTAGAAGTCTTGGAAGCAGGAAAGGAAGATTCACAAAGAACGCCTCCCCTTTCGAGTGAGAACACCAAGGACGACTCATTCCAGTGAAATCCTCCCTTGCCTCGAGTAAGGAGGGGTCTAGTGAATACAAATCGGTGTTAGAAGTCTCGAAGGGGTAAAAGGAAGGTTCGTAAGAAACACCTTCTCCTTGAATGAAAACACCCAAGTTGAACGACAGGGTTTGCCAGTGAGACCCACACATGCCTATGGGCGATGAGAGGTGAGCTAAGAAACAGTCTGGTGTTAGAAGTCTCGAGGTGGAAAAAAGGGGTTCGCAGAGGACGCCCCCCACTCGAGTGAGAATACCATGGTTGAACGAGGTGGTTTATTAGTTAAATCCTCTTTTGTGTAGTGCAAGGAGAGGTCAGTTAAGAGTTGTCCAATTGGGTTAGAGGTCTCGAGGTCGGGAAGGGAGTCATGAAGAACCCTTCTCCCTTGAGTTAAAATGCCAAAATAGAAAATGAAGTGACGTAGTCCACCAGTAAGGGTTCACCCACAGTGGAATCTCTTATCCTAGAGTGGTGATTATGCCTATTAGTCAAAGTTAAGCGTGCTACCTATGGGGCGATTCTACGTTGAAGAAGTTGTTAACTAAGTACGCTAAGGTAGCCAAACAACAGCTGAGTACTAAAGATTCAAGTCGTGATACAAGTCGTGCAAAGAAAGTATGAAGCGCCAATGCGAGTAAGTTGATCACAAGACAATTAGGTGTGCAAATTCAAATATTATTAAATTAAAAGGGTGATTACAAGAAGTTCAGGTATTGAATACAACTGCTCAAGAGACCTATCTTGGGACTATTTGCTCGTCGACTACCTGCATTGATACAGAGAAAGGCGAGAGGTCCATCTCAGGGTGCGCGCAGGCAACCTGAGCAAGGGCATCGCCAAACCCCTCCCCATAGGCATCGGTGGCATCCTCAGTCAGTTCTGCTTTTGTCTTCTTGAGCAGCTCGGTTTGTTGGGCAAGCTCTTCCTCCACTCTGCCCAGCTGAACTTCTTGGTTGGTGGCCCTCTCCTCCAGCTTGACCACCTTTGCTTGGGCCCCTTCCAACTATTCCTACAGTTCAATGACTTTGTTGCGGAGGGGAAGGACCTTGGCCTTAAACTGGAGGGCCTCCTACCCTTTGTTGAAGAGAAGTTTCTTGGCCTCCTTCTCTCATTGGCGAAGACTGCTCAGCTCCTGGTTCATAGTAGTCTCGCGCTTAGAAGCCATTTGGACCTGGAGAGCCAAGTCCTTCAGTTGGGACACCTCTTCCCTTAGCCCCATCTCTGCGTCCGCTTGGTTAAGTAGAACGCTGGAGGTAGCTAGGAATTTGCCAAGACTAAGACTCATACGGTCCCTCAGTGAACCCCCGTCTAAGGCCTCCAGTGCTTCTTTGGCAGGAAGGCACTTGAGGGCGTGTTGGAGGATGGTGGGAAGCTCGAGGGCAGAAGGCACTTGACCATCTTTGGGAGCATTCTCCCCCCCCCCCACCTTCGATCACCAAAAATTGTTCAGGAGGAGAGGAGGCGCTTGGGGGGTGCTCCCTAAAGGATGGAGGTTGCCCCTATGTAGCAGAAGAGGTCACTGCAGCAACCTCTACCCTGGCTCTTTTGAAGACGAGGCTTGAGTCAGTATCCTCACCCTCAGAGAGCACCACCCCTGCTATCCCTTTCTGTTTGCCTTTAGAGATTGGGCTTGGGGCAACAACGGCAGGGGAAGTGTTGACCAAGTGGTGTTCAATGTTTTGAAGAATCCAAATCCTTTGAAGGATGTTGAAGCCTCTGCTTTGCTTGATGTTGTCGTGCTGGTTTATAGCTTTGTTCTGGGGTAGTTTAAATCTCAAAGCAATTAGCATCTCAATCTTTAACAAAGCAAAATGTTTTTCAAGCTAAGTTGAAACAACTGATTGTTTTGTCGAAACAACCGATTGTTTACACTTAGGTGTTTTGAGAAAGTTTGAAAACTATTTTGAATGATGAAATCTGTTAAGTAACAAAACAACCGATTGATTTGAGGAAACAATCGATTGTTTGTTTTGGAACCATAACAGAAAAAACTGTTTTCTTTGACTGAGCTTTAAATGCTTTAAAACTGAATACGCTCCAGTCATTAAATGTTTTGACCAATCTTTTTAAAGCAATTAAGAGTTTGTTAAGATTTGATAACAAACTATATCTTGGTATAAATTCAGAAAAACTGTTTTTAAGTATTAAGAATCTTTTGACAAAGTTTTTCTAAGAGAGTTTTTCAAAGAGTTGAGATTGCTTTAAGATTTTTGTGATTGATCAAGGTGTTGGAATAGGATTCTACTTGTATTGATTTCAGATATTCATCTGTAACAAGTGTAATCTTTGTAAACTGCTGAAACAATTCGTTTGTGTGTTTTTGCTGAGATTGGCTGTGTGTTCTTGAGGTGTTCAAGATAAGGAATCTTAGTGTTGGCCAAGGAGAGTGTGTTTCTTGAGGTGTTCAAGGTCATTCTCTTGGTTGTTGTGTAAGTGATCAAGGTGTGGTTGCTTAGTGGATTTCCTCAGGGTTTCTGAGAAGACTGGATGTAGCTCTGGATTGGAGTGAACCAGTATAAACAACTGTGTACAATCTTTCTATCCTTAACTCTTTAAAGTTAGTTTGTTTGTTGTTTGTTGGTATAAACAACTGATTGTTTCGAAGAAACAACCAATTGTTTTTCTAGTATTACAGTTTTGCTTGCTGTTTTGGCTAACTGAATTGCTGAATCAATTGGTTTCTGAAATAAATTCATTCTATAAGGGAAAATTTTGCGAAAACTCCTTTAAACAATTCACCCCCCCTCTAGTTTAAAGCCATCTTTTCTAACAATTGGCATCAAGAGCTTGGTTCTTGAAAGTCATTCAAGTTGATCCTAAAATCTTTTTAAAATGGCTGATAGACTACCATTTGGGGAAGATGCCTCAATAAACAGGCCACCCTTGTTTTGTGGTTTGAATTACCAGTTTCGGAAAGTTAGAATGAAAATATTTATGGAATCTCTTGACAAAGGAATTTGGGATGCAATTGAAAATGGTCCTTTTATCCCAATGTTTGAAAAAGATGGTTCTGTCATTGAGAAGCCATGGTCTCAATGGACTGATGCAGAAAGCAAAAAGGCCAAATTCGATTGCATTGCCAAAAATATTATAACCTCTGCTTTAAATTCTGATGAGTTTTTCAGGGTCTCACAATGCAAATCATCAAAAGAAACGTGGGATACTTTGGAAGTCACTTATGAAGGAATAAATGAGGTTAAAAGAGCTAGAAAGCATGCTCTCATCCAAGAGTATGAGATGTTTAGAATGCTTAAAGGTGAAACAATAGCTGAGGTGCAGAAAAGGTTTACACACATCATCAATCACCTTATGAGCCTAGACAAGACGTTTGACAAAGAAGAGCTAAATATCAAGATCTTGAAATGTCTTGATAGAGCATGGCAACCAAAGGTAACTGCTATTTCCGAATCTAAAGATCTAACATCTTTAAGTGTTGCCTCTTTGTTTGGAAAGCTGAGGGAACATGAGCTAGAGATGAATAGACTCAATGTTCAAGAGAGTGAAGATAAGCACACAAGGAGCATAGCCTTGAAAGCATCCAAACATAAGGGAAAGCAAGATTCAAGTGATGAGGAAAATCTTAGTTTGCTGTCAAGAAAATTCAGCAAATTCCTAAAGAAAAACCGCAACAAAGACAACAACAAGGATAGGTATGGAAACTAGAAACCCAATGATTTTAATTCAAATAACTATACTTGTTTTGGTTGTGGTGAGCAAGGTAACATAAAGGCAGATTGTCCCAACAAGAGCAAAGAGAAAAAGACAAGCTACAAGGAGAAGAAAGGCTAGACAAAAGGAGCCTACATAGCTTGGGATGAAAATGAGGTGTCATCATCAAGTGAAGATGAAAAAGCCAACATATGTTTAGTAGCTGAGGATGATGATGATTCTTGCAGTTCAAGTGAGGTAAGTTCATGTGCTTCCTTAAATGAACAAAATTATAGTGAATTGCTTGAAGCTTTTCAAGAAACACATGATGAAGCTAATAGATTGGTTCTTTCAAACAACTGATCGAAAGATCTTAACAGTGGGCTTGAAAAGAAAGTTAAATCACTTGAAGAGGATCTGAGAAAAGCAAAAAATGATTTTGAAATATTGGAAAATCATTTCAAAAATGCCTCTTGCAAGTGTGATACTCTCATTTGCACAAATTGTGAAAATCTTGAGAAAAAGGTTCACTATCTTGTTGAAACTGTGGACAAGCTTTCAAAGGGGAAGTCTGTAAGGACCTGAAAAATTAAATTGGAATAAAAGGATATATTTTAAATGAATTCTAAGTATGTTTTTATTTAAAATAAAAAAAAAGGAAGGAAAGTGTAGTTTAGAAGATTATAAGATTTCCTTGTTAGTACATAATCGCCGGTCGCCTAGACTACACGTCATCGCCAGGGCGCGAGGCATGCAGACGTCGCCAGGGCGTGATGCATGCGGGCATCATCAGGGCGCGAGGCATGCGGGCATCTTCCAGGGGGAGACATCGGTCGTCCGCCAGGATGAGGCATCGGTGGATTGCCTTCGCGCGAGAGGTCATCGGTGGATTGTCTTCGCGCGAGAGGTCATCGGTGGATTGTCTTCGCGCGAGAGGTCATCGGTGGATTGTCTTCGCGCGAGAGGTCATCGGTGGATAGTCTTCGCGCGAGAGGTCATCGGCGAAAGGTTAGCGCGCGATGTCGAGTTGCACACAGAGAAGGTGGGACCCAGACTCCCAGCATGAAACGTCCTGCACGCGCGCCACATAGACAAAAAGGGTAGTTCAGAATAGTGACATCAGAATGTTGGCATGCGCAGGAGACAACAGTGGTCGTACTGTTCAGGGCAGTGGTTGGCATGCACAAGCGACAACAGTGGTCGTACTGTTCAGGGCAGTGGTTGTCAGACTTCTCTGCAGAGTGGGTGGTGGCAGCTGCTTTTGTGGACAAGCTGGTTTAAGATGCAAAAACCTGTAACATCCCGCAAAATAAAACCATACATACATGTATAATGAAAATAAAGGTAAACAAATAATATTGAAGAGTACATGATATTATATATATAAGAAATGAAGTTGCTCCTCTTAGGGAGTTAAATACATAACCAGGTCAAATGTTTTCAAAATTTAAAACGAAATTCAACCAAATACAACAAGACCGGCGATCTCCATACATGAACCGGCGATCTGGTAACAGAAGGCCCAAAACAGGCGATCTGCAGCAGGACATAAATCCGGCGATCACCACCAAGAGGTAGAAAACCGGCGATCTCTTCCTCGGCGACCACTCACTAAGGAGCTCTATATCCTGGAAGATCATCTGCTCCCGTGTAACAATTACACGATCATCACAGTTTTAAGAGAACAGCCACAGCACCAAAACACGCAGGGTAAGCTAGATATTTTAAAGAGAGTTTAAATAAGAACATTAAAATCAAGGTAAAAGCATCTTTCAAGATATCCATGTAAAACTTAGAGTTGCTCATACCCTCCACCTGATCGCCCAGAAACCACACATTTCACAATATTTCCCAGAGTCGTTCTATTTCACAAACAGCATCAAGTGTCTATAAATTCCAAGTTCCTCATTCCACACGTCAGACCACCACTGACCCAGCACACAAGACACTTGACACTACTTCCGGAAGACTCGTGCATTGATTAGACTCAGAGATCTGCACCTGTCATACCATACCACTGTGAAATCCACACAGGGTCGCTGTGAATCCACACAGCATGCGCATATATAATCTCAATGTCAATAGTTCTCCCGGTATGACAGGGTTAATCCATAGGACAGGCGGAGCTCGTTCTTTTTCACACGAGACGCCCATTCATATGAACCTCCTTCGACTCTCACCAACTGAGTAACTTCCTCTATGTGATTCCATTTTCTCAGCAGAGTCAGGATATCCCCTTAGGAATCACCGATCAATGCACATCCTACACGATCTTACACGGTATTTCCTTTCCTGAAAATACTATGCCTCGATCCACATTCACAACATTCAACACATCATACCGCCCTTAAATAAATGATTCAAGTCACAGCAACGATCGTTTCAAAGATTCAGATTTTCGAAGATCACATTTAAGCTTCAACAGTTCAAAGTAACACCAAAAACAGAGAGTTCGCAAACAACGCCAAAACCGGCGATCTAGTTCAAAAACAGGGTATTTCGAGTCTGCATTTAAAACCGGCGACCACGTCGCCCAAACACATAGCACAGAGCATTTTACAAAGATGAAAACGAAAACCGGCGACCACGTCGCCCTCACTTCAGAAATAGCTAAACTATGGCTTGTATTGAAAATGAAGTCTAGCTTCCCTTACCTGGACTTGCGCAAACACCTAGAGTTCCGAAACCCAACAAAGCTTGAAGAACGCCTTGGCTCTGTTTTTGCGTCTGGTTGAAGGACTTGCAGAGAACTGCCCAGGTGCTCTAATGGTGGCTGTCGCTCGTCGTACTCTCGTGTGAAGGTGCTAGAATCGCAGCGTGAAGGAGACAACTGGAGGAGAAGGGAGGTAACTCACTCTTTCTCTCTTTGAAGGCTGCAACGTTTCTTTCTCTCAGCAGTGGGTTTTCTGCATCTTAAACCAACTTATCCACCAAAAGCAGCTGCCACCACCCACTCTGCAGAGAAGTCTGAGTGTACGTTTCCCTGAACAGTACGACTACAGTTGTCTCTTGCGCAGGCCAACCACTCCCTGAACAGTACTACTGAGCGTGCCTCTGCGCAGGCTAACACTCTGAGGTCACTATTCTGAACCACTCTTCTTGTCTACGTGGCGCGCGTGCAGGACGTTCCATGCTGGAAGTCTGGGTCCCACCTTCTCTGTGTGTAACTCGACGTCGCGCGATGACCTCTCACCGATGACCACAGGCGCGAAGTCTATCCACCGATGACCTCTCCCGCGAAGGCTATCCACTGACGACCTCTCGTGCGAAGGCCATCCACCGATGACCTATCGCGCGAAGGCTATCCACGGATGACCTCTCGCGCGAAGACAATCCACCGATGACCTCTCGCGCGAAGACTATCCACCGATGACCTCTCGCTGGCGAACGACCGATGTCTCCCCCTGGCAAAGCCCGCATGCCTCTCGCGCCCTGGCAATGCCCGCATGCCTCGCGCCCTGGCGATGCCCGCATGCCTCTCGCGCCCTGGCAATGCCCGCATGCCTCTCGCCCGCGCGATGCCTGCATGCCTCGCGCCCTGGCGACGTCCACATGCCTCGCGCCCGCGCGATGCCTGCATGCCTCGCGCCCTGGCGCCCATGTGTAGCAGGCGACCGGCGATCATGTACTACTAGGCGATCTCAGAGTCTTCCAAACTACACTTTCCTTCCTTTTCATTTTAAATAAAGACATACTTAGAATTCATTTAAAATATATCTCTTTTATTCCAATTTAATTTTTCAGGTCCTTACAAAACCCACTTCTGAGAGAGGGGAACGTTGCAGTTGTTCAAGAGCGAAAGAGTGAGTTTACCTCCCTTCTCCTCCATTCTCTCCTTCGCACTGCGATTCTGGCACCTTCACACAAGAGTACGACGAGCGACGGCCACCATTAGAGCACCTGGGAGGTTCTCTGCAAGTCCTTCAAACCAGACGCAAAAACAGAGCCAAGGCATTCTTTAAGCTTCGTTGGGTTTCGGAGCTCCTGGTGTTTTGCGCAAGTCCAGGTAAGGGAAGCTAGCCTTCATTTTCAATACAAGCCATAGATTAGCTGTTTCTGAAGTGAGGGCGACGTGGTCGCCGGTTTCTTTTTCATCTTCGTGAATACTCTGTTCTATGTATTTGGGCGACGTGGTCGCCGGTTTTATATACAGACTTCGAAATACCTTGTTTTTGAACCAGATCGCCGGTTTTGGCGTTGTTTGCGAACTCCCTGTTTTTGGTGTTGCTTTGAAACGGTTTGAGATTTAAATGAGATATTCGAAAATAAGAACCTTGGAGTGAGTTTTTGCTGTGATTGAAATCATTCATTTAAGTGTTGTATGATGTGTTGAATGTTGTGGATGTGGGATCAAGGCATAGTGTTTTCAGGAAAGAAAATACCGTGTAAGATCGTGTAGGATGTGCATTGATCGGTGATGTCTATAATGAGATTATCCTGACTCTCCTGAGATAATGGATTCATATAGATGAAGTTATTCAGGCGTTGAGAGTCGAAGGAGGTTCATATGTATGGGTGAGTCGTGTGAAAAAGAACGAGCTCGGCCTGTTATATGGATTAACCCTGTCATACTGTGAGAATGGTGAACTTGGGATCGAGAATGTGTTGATGCGCATAGCTGTGGAAACATTACAGCAGTTTAGTATGACAGGTGCAGATCTCTGAGTCTAGTCAATGCACGAGTCTTCCGGAAGTAGTGTCAAGTGTCTTGTGTGCTGAGTCAGTGTAGTCTGACGTGTGAAATGAGGAACATTGAATTGATAGACACTTGATGCATTTTGTGAAATAGAATGACTCTTGAAAATATTGTGAAATGTGTGATTTCTTGGCGATCAGGTGAAGGGAATGAGAAACTTTATAGTTTTATGTGGGTATCTTGAATTTGTTTTACCTTGATTTTAAAGTTCATATCTAACTCTTTTTAAATGTCTAGCTTACCCTGTGTTTCTTTTGTGTTGTGTTTGGCCTTTTCTTAAACCTGTAATGATCGTGTATAATTTACACGGGAGCAGATGATGTTGCAGGAAGTAGAGCTCCTTAGTGAATTGTCGCTGGAAGGAGATCGCCTGTTTTCTATATCTGTTGGGCGATCACCCCTTTTGCTGCTTTCTGATAGGAGATCGCCTTTATGATAGGAGATCGCCATTCTAATAGGAGATTGCCCTTCTGTCAGGAGATCGCCTATCTTTCTATTGTATTGTATTTTGTTTACGTTTTAATGGAAAAGTGATCGTATTTGTATTAAACTCCCTGTGAGGAGAAACTTTATTTACATATATATATAATTTTGTTCGCTTCAATCTATTTGTTACTTTTATTTTCATTATATAAATATGAATAGTATTTTTGGCGGGATGTTACAAAGTCAAACTTTGAGAATGTCTTGGCATCTCAAAGGTGTGTTTTTGGAAAGGCTGGTTTAGGCTTCAATCCACAGAACAAGCAAGATAGGTTTTCAAAATCTTTTTTAAGAAAATCAGAAAAAAAACCGATTGTTAAGACGAAACAACCGGTTGTTACATGCTTTTACTGCATGAAGAAAGGCCACTCTGTTAGATTCTGTAAAATTAGGAAGTATTATGTTCCTAAAGGTCTTATGAAATGGATTCCTAAGGGATGTGATGTTTCTAACAGCAAAGTAAAGTCAAATGGACCCAAATTTGTAAGGGGACCAAATCTTGCTACTTGAATTAGTTTATGCAGGAAAAATAAAGAGAAAGAGAAGAACTGAGCCATCTGATCAAGCTGTTGAAGAAAAAGGTAGTCATTGTAGCCGAATCAATGCTATGCAAAAGATCAAAACAGTAAAAAGAAGTTTTCTTGATCAACAAGCAATTGGATCATTGAAGAAAAAACACAAGGATAAGACTTTCCTTTAATTGTTCTCAATCTTTGTTTCAAAGTTCTTTCTTGTGATTAATTTTCTTTTTAAATCAATGTAATCTGCTTTAATCTGTTTCTGTTAATGGCTAAAGTTTAAAAATCAAGTTTTTTTTAACTGCTGCAGAAAAACAACCGATTGTTTCTTCGAAACAACCGATTGTTTTGAGTCTGACAACACTGAAGAAATTGATTTAATTTTTTTGTATCCGTTGCAGATCAATTTCAAAAAGGGAGAATTCTGGTGAAAAGATCTGTGTTGAAAGCTGAACATGCTCAGAAAGAAGTTACTGCTATCATAAAAGAATATATTCCAAAATCTTGGAAATTTAAGAGCCTTTATGACTAGTCAAAGATCACATGTGAAGACCATGTGATTTTCAGTTTCTTTTTCTGACATTTTCTGTGCAGAACAGAGTCAAGTCCTCTCTCTTTGAAAATCAGGTACCCATTGAATGAAATTAAATTCAAATTGATTTTCTTATTGCTATAAAATCAGGTGCATATTTTTTCCACAAGAACAACCAATTGCAACATCTCTTGCAATATCTCTTGCACCATCTCTTGAAAAATCTGGGAAGTGTGCTCTCCTCTATTTTCATCTCTGCTGTCATGGAATCAACCCCTCCCACCTCCAAAGGAGTCAAAACCAGGGCTGTAAGGTCTGGAGGAAGGTTAGAAGGCTGGTTTTCTGGAGATAAGGATCTCATTGAGAAGTGATCCTGCCGCGGACTTGAACGTGGAGGATGTGCCTCGTCACTCCTTCGTCTAGCCTTCTACAACTGCACGTTCTGCAAGAACGCTCCAAGAACCTTCGTTAGAACTCCAAACGATGCCTGCAAAACACACAGACGGCGCCTCTAGCGGCCGTTGTAGCTCCGACGCTCAAGTCAGGCAACAGGAACACCAAAAACTCTCACTGAATCTCTCTGTGAGACTCGTGTGTGCTCTGATCCACTTTCTCTCTCTGTGGCTCAATTCTGTTAGCATTGTTGAACGTGTACAAACGCTCTCACAATGACTCAGAAACTGTGTGTGGAATTTGTGTAAAATTGTAATCTCAAAACTTGTGTAAGAATCTTCGTACCTTACATGAGGTGGAGTACCTTTATACTGGGCCGCGCCTCTCTCTCAGATGGTGACACGTGGAGGCATGGAGCTGACATCTAACCGTACATGTGTCACATCTGAAGGGGTTCTGCGCTTTTCTCTGTGCGGCTAAGTTATCCTCTTGCGGAGTAACTTAGCGCATTTCTTCTCTTTGAGTGAGTCGCATGCTCCCAGGAGAGCGCCAGGTGTGGCTGGCCTGAGCACACTCACCAGGCGCATCCTGCCTGCATGGTCTCACCATACATCATCTGAGTGGGTGCATGCTCCCAAGAGAGCACTGGGTGTGGCTATTCTAAGCACACTCACTAGGCGCATCCTGCCTGCATGGTCTCACCGCACGTCTTCTGGTTTGACATCATGCGAGGTGCATGCGTAACGCTCTCGCTGGGAGCCTGTGTCCTAGTTTAACACGTGTAGCAAGAAACCCTGACGACCATGCCCCGATGACCGTGCGGTGCCTCATTACCTTCCACCGATGATCGTGCGGTGCCTCATTACCTTCCACCGATGACCGTGCGGTGCCTCATTACCTTCCACCGATGACCGTGCGGATCAAGAAGTATAGATATGAGACAAGTATCAAGAAGATAAACAACCCCAAGGTTGTATGCTTTGATTGGCTGAAAAGTCAAAAGCTTGATAATGTGAGAAGGCTGCTCAAGGATCAATCTCTCAGAAAATTCCTAGAGATGAAGGGAAACATCTATCCAGATTTGGTGAGGGTTTTCTACACTAACTTGAAGTTTGAGGGAAACAATCTAGTTTCTCATGTGAAAGGTGTGGAAATGGAGATAACTCATGAAGTTTGGGCTGCTGTTGCTGGGCTTAAGTTCTCTTGCCTGCGAATCAACAAAGGAAACCTTGGTGTGGTGGAGGATTTTAACAAAATTCAGTTCTACAAAAGTTGCTTGAAGAATAATCAATCTCAAGTTAGCACATGCTCGGTTGGAGGTTTGAAGCTTGATGAGAGGTTGCTTGCTCTCATTATAACTTGGATTCTAACTCCAAGGGGGAGTAACCACTGTGTGTTAACTGAAGAAGATCTAGTTTACATCTTCTGCATCACCAAGAAAGTCAAGGTTAATTGGATTCATATAATCAAAGAACACATGCAAAAAGCCACGAGGTTAAGTGATTATCATTATCCCTATGCTGTTTTAATATCTAAGTTTTACTCTTTTTTGAAGTTAATCTTGAAAATGAAACTTCTAAGCTGGTCAAGTCAACTCAAGAGTTGAACAATGGATCACTCAGCAAGATGGGCTTTACAAAAGTAGGTGGAAAATGGATAAGTAAGGATGGTGATCATGGTGCCTCATCTAGTGGTGCTGCTCATCTTGAACAAGAAGAACCTGCTGATATGGATGTTTAACATGAGGATCCAACTGGTGATTTTCAAGGTGCAGGACCTAGTGCTGATGATGGACATCAAGGAGAAAGAATACAAACCATGTCTCCTTTTGAAAGACTCATGGTGAATAGGCTAGATAGCTTTGCGGAAAATCAAAGGAATCTTCATGATCTCTGTGTTAGTAATTTCCAGAGGATTGACACTAGGTTTGACAACATGGATGCAAGGTTTATGACTCTGGATGAACAGATTGAAGCTATCCAGAATCAAATCTTTGATCTTCAGTTTGCTAATGAAAAAGAATGAAGGAAAAACAACCGATTGGTCATCGAAACAATTGATTGTTTTTGGCTCTTCTTTTCTGGTTTTAAAATTTCTTTCCTTCTGCTGTTGCTGCTCTATTCTGATGTAATGGAAACAATATCTTGTTTTATCTCTTATCTTTGTCTATTTGTGAAGACAAATAGGGGGAGATATATGCTGTGTTTCAAGTTTGTTTTAAGTTTCTGTTTTTCAAGTTGTTAAAAACAGTTTGGGTGATATGTATTTTGTCTCTGATACTAATTGTTTTAAGCTTTAATCTGTTAATCTGAATGCTAATAGAATATCAGAAGTTCAATGTATTGCTCAAAGTTCTATTGCAGGAACTGCTTCAGATTTAATCAGTACAACACAAGCACCAGGGATTTGTCTTCATCAAATAGGGGGAGATTGTTGAACCAAGTGGTGTTCAATGTTTTGATGAATCCAAATCCTTTGAAGGATGTTGAAGCCTCTGCTTTGCTTGATGCTGCTGTGCTGGTTTATAGCTTTGTTCTGGGGTAGTTTAATGTTGTAATCCACCCTTAGATTAAATCTCAAAGCAATTAGCATCTCAATCTTTAACAAAGCAAAATGTTTTTCAAGCTAAGTTGAAACAACCGATTGTTTTGTCGAAACAACCGATTGTTTACACTTAGGTGTTTTGAGAAAGTTTGAAAACTGTTTTGAATGATGAAATCTGTTAAGTAACAAAACAACCGATTGATTCGAGGAAACAATCGATTATAACAGAAAAACTATTTTCTTTGACTGTGCTTTAAATGCTTTAAAACTGAATACGCTCCAGTCATTAAATGTTTTGACCAATCTTTTTAAAGCAATTAAGAGTTTGTTAAGATTTGATAACAAACTATATCTTGGTATAAATTCAGAAAAACTATTTTTAAGTATTAAGAATCTTTTGACAAAGTTTTTCTAGGAGAGTTTTTCAAAGAGTTGAGATTGCTTTAAGAGTTTTGTGATTGATCAAGGTGCTGGAATAGGATTCTACTTGTATTGATTTCAAATATTCATCTGTAACAAGTGTAATCTTTGTAAACTACTGAAACAATTCATTTGTGTGTTTTTGCTGAGATTGGCTGTGTGTTCTTGAGGTGTTCAAGATCAGCAATCTTAGTGTTGGCCAAGGAGAGTGTGTTTCTTGAGGTGTTCAAGGTCATTCTCTTAGTTGTTGTGTAAGTGATCAAGGTGTGGTTGCTTAGTGGATTTCCTCAGGGTTTCTGAGAAGACTGGATGTAGCTCTGGATTGGAGTGAACCAGTATAAACAACTGTGTACAATCTTTCTATCCTTAACTCTTTAAATTCAGTTTGTTTGTTGTTTGCTGGTATAAACAACCGATTGTTTCGAAGAAACAACCAATTGTTTTTCTAGTATTATAGTTTTGCTTGCTGTTATGGCTAACTGAATTGCTGAATCAATTGGTTTTTGAAATAAATTCATTCTATAAGGGAAAAGTTTGCGAAAACTCCTTTAAATAATTCACGCCCCTCTAGTTTAAAACCATCTTTTCTAACAGGGAGAAGGACCAGCAAGACTTGAGCCACCTGCTGTGCGGCGACCCAACAGATCGGCCAGCCTCTTCTTCTTCTCAGCATCAAGAACCATGTCTGCAACAAACAGCAAGTATGAGATACAGTGCAACACATAAATTTGTTTAACATAAACAAAGGTAAAGACAAGAAGAAATAAAGCAAGTACCAAGATAGATGTTGAGAGCTTCAGCGTCATACTCATGGCTAATCAGCTGGGCAGTGTTAAACACCACTCCCCATCTAGAGAGAAGATGGCACAAGTCGCGATCACAGGGGGCCAGCTCCTTAAGACCCCAGGGTTTCTTGAACTTTAGCTTCTCCACCCAGTACAAAGGAAACCCGTCGAGCAGAGTGGAGTTATAAGAGTTGCAGCAGACCCTAAAGAACTTCCCTTTGAAGCCCTTGTAGGATTGCTGGAAGAGAGTCAGCAGGACTCTCCCCGCCACCCCGTTGAGGCTTACCCAAAGCCTCTTCCCGGGGCTTTTCGCTTCAAAGAAGTGGAGGAAGACGTCCACAGAAGGAGGGAACCCTAGGTGGTTGCATAGAATGGAGAAGACCCTCACGAAGGTCTAGCTGTTGGGGTGTAGCTGGGCAGGTGCCACGTTGAGCTCTATGAGGAGGGCCCTCTCGAACCCGGTGAAGGGCAAGCGGACCTTGACCCGCTTGAAGATGGTGGTGTAGAGGAAGAAGAAGGGTTCTCCGTCGTTAGAGCGATCGTCCGCGCACACTGGTTCGCCTTCTGTGCAAGGTCGAACCGAGACGTACGCATCACTTTCCCTACCGAAGATGCACCCTTTGATCTCGTTATCACCATCCCCGTGTCTTCTCAAGTCCTCACAGGAGGTGAGGGTTGAGGTCTCAGCAAGGAGCTCCTGAGGGGCCCAGGAGTAGAGGGCTCTATAGTCAACTGTGGGAGGAGGGTTGGAAGTAGTTTTTGTTCTTGCCATCTCGAATCTAAAACAAAAGGAGAGGCAAGAGGAAGGAAACAAAGCTTTAGAAGAAAGAGAGTGTGTGTTTCAAATGGTGGACAAAGACTCAAAGATGAAGAACGCAATCAGGGCAGAAGAACAAAAACCCTAAAGTGCAGAAATCATAAATAGTCCCAAAGCAATTATAGCATGTAACGGGTAGTAGAATCATAGGACAAAGGCAAGAGAAGGAGTAAAAATCATATCTTTAAGTAAATGAAGACGAGGGGTTGCGATAGTTGAATTGAGAGTGGAAATGCTCGAGAGATGATGATGATCGCAAGAGTTTGAGTGAAAGTGATGAAATAGTGCTGAGGCGCGGGTTTTTGAAGGGGTTTAACGTAGGCAAGGGAGCGCAAACGTTAAGAAGCCCTAACCATTGATCTAGCCACGTGTCCACAAATTAAAGGGGTTTGGCGAGATGTCACTTCAGTGCACTGTTCATGTCCTTTCGCTCATCGCCACGTAGGTCGCCCAAGCCGATGACTTAGTCTCTTAGTTGAACAGGTTAACAGCTTGAGACTGGGGGGCTTGTGTACTGACCAGTCCTCGTACACCGAGAACAGCTAGTAATGGTGAGCCACGTCATCTGGGTCCCATAGCATGGGCCAGTGCCACGCGGGCTGGGTCCCACAGGTAGCATGGACTAGTGGGCTGATTAGTCATCAGCATGTCGATCACCAAAGTGGAACGATGTGTCCTTGTCACGCAACAGGGTTATGAGTCCTTGGCAACACAGTGGGACGAGGTGACATCGGTCTTGGGTGTTTTGAACAACAGAACTAGACCATGGAAGGTGGGTCCCAAGAGAAGATTAGTTTTTAGTAAAATGCCCAGAGGCAAGGAGAGGCCTAGGTCACGAAGCATCCATGCGTGTGGCTGGGAAAGCATAGTTAGGTGCAGAGTCTTGATGGGTTTGAGTGCCCATCAGGATTAGGGTTTCCAAGTGAAGCTACATGCATGGCACGTGAATAGTAAGGGCACTCCCAGGACAGATGGCCCTAGAGATTAGGTGCATGAGGGGTACGCAAGTGGCCATCCTGTTAGAGTTTGCACTCTAGTTAAGGGAAGCCTTACGCGCTAGATTACCCTAAGACTGGGTAATAGTGGCGCGAGGGTATTCCTGCAAAAAACCCTAAATATGGGTAGCGACATAGAGGAAACCTTAGACTATATAAAGGGTAGTAAAACACTTCACAAAGGTACGCAGTTTCTAGACCTAAACAAAGATAGAATATACACTTGGTGTGCTTGCCTTATTTTTTGACTTGAGCGTCGGAGTGCATACGGCCGCTAGGGTGCCCCTTCTGTCTTTGCAGGTGCAGGTTTTTGCGATCTAGTGAAGCCATACCTAAGGAAAAGGAAGGAGGTGTGAGGTTGTCGTAGAGTCAATCGATAGGAGAGTCAACCGGTAGGAGAGTCAACCGGCAAGAACAAAAGGTTTCAAAACTTGACCAAGCATGCGTTTCACTACTAACAAGTCACCTTCAAGTGGACTTTCACTCTCATACTCACTTGGGGATCTAGGAGGTGTGGAATGTCTAGAGTTTTCGGATTCATGCTCACTAACAACTACCCCATCATGCATCATCATATTACGTTTGGAAGGGCAATTAGAAGCTATGTGACCATATCCTAAGCATTTAAAACATTTCTTACTAGACGATTTGGTTGGTGATTTATGATTAGAAGTGGAAGGCTTTGAATCCTTAGGTTTGAAAGGTGAATCTTTAGAAGGAAACTTTGAAAAAGATTTGATTTGATTTTTCCAAGAGTTGTTGTAGTAGCCATCATTATGAGTATTTCTAAAAGCAAGGTTCTTTGCAAGTTGAGATTCAACCTTGACAGCAAGGTGAACCAAATTTTCTAAAGAAGAGTACTCATAAAGTTCTACAACATCTTGAATATCCCTTCTAAGACCACTTACAAATCTAGCCATCTTAGCTTCCTCACTTTCATGTATATCTACTTTAAGCTAAAGCGTTTCTAAGTCCTTGAAATAAGCATCCACACTTAGCGTGCCTTGGTGAAGCCTTTGGAGCTTCAACACTAGGTCTTTCCTAAAGTGTGGTGGAACAAATCTAGCGCACATACACTCTTTCAAATTGTTCTAAGAAACCACGGGAGTTTTCTTGTTTAGCCCAATGTCAATAAGAGTTTTATGCCACCATTGCATGGCATAGTCTAAAAGTTCTAAAGAAGCTAGTTTAACCCTTTGGTCTTCTTGGACCTCATGTACATGAAAGATTTGTTCAACCTTTGCTTCCTACCCCAAATATACACTAGGATCACCCTCACCACTAAAGCTAGGTAATTTTACAAAAGGAAAATATGGTTTTGCTTCATGGTGCCTTCTTTCTCTATGATAGTGATGATGTTTATGTCTTCTCCATTTGGTTTCTTCTTCATGGCCAAATGAGTTGGAAGAACTTCTTGATGAATTTCTATGGTAATGATGCTTTCCATTTGTAGAATGGTTGGACCTATCATGATTCACTTCAAGCCTTTGCAATCTTCCAATTGTCTTATAGCTTCATCTTTTAGTGCAAGTGACCGTTTGGCTTCCTTTAATTCACCAAGAATGAAAGCTTTTTGTGGAGAATGTGGTTTGGAAGATTCACAACTTGAAAAATTAGCCATTTTAAAAACAAGACAGCAAACACATTGAACAAACAATTAAAGAAAACAAGGTTAGAAAACTAGAACAAGTAGTGTTGCAGTTACGTAAAATTAAAGGCACTCAAATCACTCCAAGAAATGATACTTTCCTCAACCAAGTTACTCTGTGGATTGGAATAGCCTCAAGTGAAAGATGCCAAAGCACTCAACACTCACCCAAAAATAACCACCACAAAACTTGAAGAAACAATAAAAGACAAGCAAGAAAAAGGACAAATCCAAAAGGGTTTAGCAAAAGGAATACAAGATATAGGACAAAACTTAATGAATAGAAGACAAGCAAGAAAAGGCACAAAATAATACTCAAAGAATACTCACTAAACTTGTAATCAAGAAAGAAAATAAAACTAAAAAACTTGTCAAAGTAAATGGATCGAAAATTCCACAATGTAGACAACAATTTGCCAATTACTATGAATCCAACTTTTGTATGAAAATTAATGTGCAAAAGATAGAAAAGATGCAAATACCAAACTGTTTTTAAGGGTTTAAAACAGAGTTGGTTGTGTTTTACCTCTGTTTCGGTACTATTTTTCTGTTTTTTTTTTATACAATATGGAACTTATGTAGTGAAAGAACCATAATATGCATCATATAGAAGTTGAAACATCAATCAATTTGCACAAAAATTTTATGATGGATTCAAGACAATTGAACACTTGAAATCAAATGTTTGGAACCTCTAATCAACAAGTACTAAAACAAATTCAAGAGAAGAACAAACTTTCAAAATCAAAAGCAAGCAAGTATAGGCAAGATTAGGACACCTAGAACACTAAGAACATAAAACTCAAAGCAAAAGGGAAGATCAATGAAAAGGCACAACTAAAACATATTCAAACCAAACAAAAGCATGAATATAAGGTGCTGGAAAAGTAGAATACACGAAATTATAGGTGCTGGAAAAAAATTGCTCAAAATTAAAGTGCTACTTCAACTCAAAACACAAACACACACCATAGTACATGATACCACATGATGTGAGTTGATTTTATATTCATTTAATTTGTAACACTTTATTAAGAATTGGATCAAGATTCTTAGGACAATTAGGGTGAGTCACCTAGAGAAAATCCCCACTGGACATTAACTTAGCAAGTGCTAAGTAGATGTGAAGGTTCATTTCTAAAGGTCCAAGAGAAAAACACATGAATAGGTGAATTATATGATGAACAACGGTTGGAATCCAAATGGGTAAAATAAGAACAGCAACATAAACTCAAGAATAATAGCAAAACAACACAAGAACACAAGATTTGAAACAAGAACACAACAAGAATTGAAACTAACAATAGAAACACAACAAAGAATAAAACCCATTAATGGAAATTCAAGAACTCAACATGAAAATGGGTATCTACGGAAACCGAACCAAAAATAGAATCATATAACATGTTTGCACCGATTAAAATGAGAATTAAGTGCAGCAAATGAAAGAGGACAACTCAAGGAAGAGATTGAACCGAATAGAATTGAAAACAAACAAGTAGAACACAAATGGGTAATTATGGAAGATGAAAGGAAATGGACTTATGTGGTTGTAGCCATGGAGGGAGGTGCTTCACGCCACTTGGAGGGTGGTTCTTCCAAGATGAGTGAGGAGTGCGGCCACTTGAGAGTCCCCAAAGCTCACAAGATAAGACATGGAAGAAGAGAAGAGAACTAGTCTCACAAACTCTCTCTCACAACAATTCTAGATAGTTTCTTTATTTCAAAATCAACTTGTATTACAAGGTACCAAGCACTCCTATTTATAATGAGGAGAACCGGTCATGTTACAAGTTAATATAGCTATGATCACTACTTCTATCGTATCCATATATTCTATTTTACAGAAAACATTAATAAATTCAGAAAAGGAAGAAGTTATAACAAAAAGACATAGTTTTGGAATATTTGTTCTATATGGGCAAATGCAAATCGGGCAAATCTTTACTCAGAGTAGAAAAGAAACCTAAAAGAATTGAATAAGTCCATTCAGAAACAAGAAAATTACATTGTGATTGGGCTTCGATCTCGATGAAAGCAATACATCAA
Organism: Phaseolus lunatus; assembly: GCA_013389735.1. Taxonomy (NCBI): domain Eukaryota; kingdom Viridiplantae; phylum Streptophyta; class Magnoliopsida; order Fabales; family Fabaceae; genus Phaseolus; species Phaseolus lunatus. Next base: position 29,148,696 of record CM023858.1, on the reverse strand, counting down.
TGAGAAGATAGTTCACTAAATTATGGGAAGAGTCACTCTTCTAGCTCCTTCTAGCGCCTAAGTGAGAAAGGAGTAGGAAGAGTCACTTCTTCCACTTTTTCCTAAAAATGCGCCTATAATGCCTTACAATTATAGGTATCTTTTGGTTTTCCTCTTTGGAATACTCCTAAGGATATTTCTATATTATTTACAAATGTTTATACAAAAGTAATTACAAAAAGAGATAGCATTTGATGCTCTTTACCCAAAACTTTAGCCTTGCTCCTTGTAATCCTTTGAGGCATGAAGGTTTTTGAGATAGTTTGTCCTTGAGCTTTTTGGGCTTGGGCCTCACTTTCCTCTTCTACTTGATCTCCATCACACAGGGAACTCTTGGTTCCAAGAAAAAAGTCCTAGACAATTTAAGAAATTACCAGTGATGCACTTCAAGCTCTTGATTGTGGTGGAGATGTGGAAAGGCAGCTAAAGGCTTGAGGAATGAGGAGAAATCGTGAGGTGTGAGTGACGTTAGGGTTTGGTGATGATGGATGCTTTGAAGAGGAAGTTGGTGAGGCCAACCTTCCAAGAGCTCACTAGGCGGTGTAGGCTTGCAAGCAAGAGGAGACTTGAGAGGGAATGGATTCTATTTCAGAATTCTTCATTCACATTAATATCAAATCTGCATACAAAGAGTTTATGGAAAGTTTTTATAGATGAGAAAGATGAGGTAACTTGCTCCTTAAGCTACCTTAACCCTAGTTAAGCAAGCTTAACTATGGTGAGTTTGGTGGCTTAAGGAGAGGTGTATTTATCCTCTAAAGATGCTTTAGAGATCCTTGCTTGTGTAACAAGTGAGGATATTCTAGAGTGTCTTTGATTCATCTACAATATACTATTTGAAAGTATTTAAAATACAAATTCTATACAAGCATATTCTACTTATTTATACAGATAGTTCTTTTGTCTATTATTTTGTATGGTGGCTTGGATGGTTTGCCATCAAGCTCCCCCCTTCAAAAGGATCTATCCTCAAATCCGGTTGATAAAACCACCTTATTTGAAGAAAGAGTCTTTATGTTCCTTCGGGCTCATGAATCCACCTAAAAAGAACAAAAAGAAAAATAATCAAACATAAAAAGAAGGGGTGCAAAATGGTAGCACATGTATAGGGCGCAAGAATCCACTTTAAAAGAAGAAAAAGAAAATAAGTAGACAACAGAAAAAGAAATGGTGCAAAAAGGTAGTACGTGTATTGTGGCAATTAGATGTGGAAGAAATAAGAAAGGAAGAAAAGAAAAGGTACCTGGAAGTGCTGATGAAGTAGTAAGACATAAAGGTTTGAAAGGTAAAGAAGAAATAGGGCTAGATGGTACCTGTATATCTAATTTTTCCTTTTCTATTTTCTTTTTAAGTTGGATAGCATCGACTCGCACTTCCTCAAGAGTAAGGGGATACAAAATATATTTATGGTTATTTTGGAAAAATGATTTTATTAGTATGCCCATCATGGATTGTATTATTGTCAAACTGCCAAGGATGAAAAAGGATAATGTGTCCGATGTCCATAGGAATTACATCACATAGAATCTTATGAACATATTTACCTATCTATATAGGCACCTGGACTCGGGTGTTGACAATTGTACCGACCAGTCCTTGGACACTAAGAACAGCTAGTAATGGTGAGCCATGTGAGCTGGATCTCACAACATGGGCCAGAGCCACGTGGGCTGGGTCTCACGCGTAGCATGGACCAGTGGGCTGATTAGTCATCAGCATATCTATCACCAGAGTGGAACGATGTGTCCTCGTCACGCAACAGGGTGATGAGTCCACGACAACGGAGTGGGACGGTGTGACATCGGTCTTGGGTGTTTTGAATAGCAGAACTAGATCATGGAAGGTGGGACCCGAGAGCAAGACTAGTTATCAGTAAAATGCCCAGAGGTAGGGAGAGGCCTAGGTCACGAAGCATCCATGCATGTGGCAGGGAATGCATAGTTAGGTGCAGAGTGTTGAAGGAATTGAGTGCCCGCAAGATTAGGGTTTCCAAGTGAAGCTACATGCATGGCACGTGAACAGTGAGAGTGAAGGAGGTGCAAGATTGTCGTAGAGTCAACCGACAGGAGAGTCAATCGGCAAGAACAGTTAGCGCCCACCGTGGGGCCGAAATGAAACAAGGTCCCATTCACAAGCGAAAGAGAAGAATCTAGCGACATGAGGAATACCAGACAAGGATCTGTCCCACCAAATGGGGGCGAAGGCGTCACCATGGAGCAACTCATGGAAACGATGCACGCCCTCCAGGAAATGGTGGTAGAATCTAGGGCAGATCAGGCACACATTCTGTAACATCCCGCCAAAATACTATACAAATGTATATAATGAAAATAAAGGTAACAAGTAGATTCTATGAACAAAATATTATATATATGAAATGTAGTTTCTCCTCACAGGGAGTTTAATACAAATTCGGTCAAATTTTTCCAGAAACATAAACAAAATGCAGTAAAAAAAAACGAAGCAGGCGATCTCCTATCGGAAGAGACCGATCTCCTATCGAACGAGGCCGATCTCCCATCGGAGGACCCAAAACAGCCGATCTGCTTCCGGCGACCACTCCCTAAGGAGCTCTACTTCCTGGAAGATCATCTGCTCCCGTGTAAGTTATGCACGATCATCACAGTTTTAAGAGAACAGACACAGAACCAAAACACGCAGGGTAAGCTATATAATTTAAAGGAAGTTTAAATCATGAACATGACAATCAAAGTAAAACAAGTTTCAAAATATCCATGTAAAACGTAGAGTTGCTCATATCATTCACCTGATCGCCCAAAATCACACATTTCACAACATTCACCCATAGTCATTCCATTTCACAATACTGCATCAAGTGTCTATAAACTATCAATGTTTCTCATTTCTCACGTCAGACTTTCCACTGACTCACCACACAAGACACTTGACACTACTTCCGGATTGACTCGTGCGTTGATTAGACTCAGAGATCTGCACCTGTCATACCACACCACTGTGAAATCCACACAGGGTCGCTGTGAATCCACACAGCATGCGCATATATCATCTCAATGTCAATAGTTCTCCTGGTATGACAGGGTTAATCCATAGGACAGGCGGAGCTCGTTCTTTTTCACACGAGACGCCCATCATATAGACCTCCTTCGACTCTCAACAACTGAGTAACTTCCTCTACGTGATTCCATTACCTCAGCAGAGTCAGGATATCCCCTTAGGAATCACCGATCAATGCACCTACTACAAGATCTTACACGGTATTTTCTTTCCTGAAAATACTATGCCTCGATCCCACATTCACAGCATTCAAAAACATCATACCACTCGAGTAATTGATTCAAGTCACAGCAACGAATCATTTCAAGGTTCAGATCTTCGAATATTTCATTTAAATCTCAAGTAGTTTCAAAACAACACCCAAAAACAGAGAGTTCACAAACAACGCCAAAACCGGCGATCTAGTTCAAAAACAGGGTGTTTCGAAGACTGTATATAAAACCGGCGACCACGTCGCCCAAGCACACAAACAGAGCATTTTACGCAGATGAAAACAAAAATGGCGACCACGTCGCCCTCACTTCAGAGATAGCTACACTATGGCTTGTATGGAAAAAGAGGTCTAGCTTCCCTTACCTGGACTTGCGCAACCACCAGGAGTTTCGAAATCCAACAGAGCTTGAAGAATGCCTTGGCTCTATTCTTGAGTCTGGTTTTGAAGGAGTTGCAGAGAACTTTCCCAGGTGCTCCAATGGTGTCGCTTCTCGTCGTACTCTTGTGTGGAGATGCTGAAATCGCAACGCGGAGGGGGTAACTGGAGGAGAAGGGAGGGAACTCACTCTTTCTCTCGTCGAATACCACAATGTTTTCTTTTCTCTCAGCAGTGGATTTTTTGTAACTTAAACCAACTTATCCCTCCAAAAGCAGCTGCCACCACCTACTCTGCAGGGAAGTTTGCGTGCACGCTTCCCTGAACAGTACTACTAAGCGTGCCTCTGCGCAGGCTACGCTCTGAGGTCACTATTCTGAACCACTCTTTTGTCTACGTGGCGCGCGTGCAGAACATCTCTTGCTGGGAGTCTGGGGCCCACGTTCTCTGGGTGTAACTCAACGTCGCGCGATGACCTTTCGCCGATGACTACCAGCTCGAAGAGAAACCACTGATGACCTCTCGCGCGAAGACGATCCACCGATGACCTCGCGCGAAGACAACTACCGATGACCTCGCGCAAAGATAACCACCGATGACATCTTCCTGGCGAACGACCGATGTCTTCCTCTGGGAGACAACCGATGTCTTCCCTGGCGACGCCCTCATAACTCTCGCGCCTTGGCCACGTCCACATGCATCGCGCCCTGGCAATGCCCGCGTGCCTCGCGCCCGCGCGATGCCCGCATGCCCCTCGCGCCCGCGCGATGCCTGCATGCCTCTCGCGCCCGCGCGATGCCTGCATGCCTCTCGCGCCCGCGCGATGCCTGCATGCCTCTCACGCCCGCGCGATGCCTGCATGCCTCTCACGCCCGCGTGATGCCTGCATGCCTCTCGCGCCCGCGCGATGCCTGCATGCCTCTCACGCCCGCGCGATGCCTGCATGCCTCTCGCGCCTGCGCGATGCCTGCATGCCTCTCACGCCCGCGCGATGTCCACCTGGCGCTCATGTGTAGCAGGCGACCGGCGACCTCGTAGCCTTCTAAACTTAACTTTTTCCTCCCTTTCTATTCTAAATAAAAACATACTTAGAATTCATTTAAAATATAACTCTTTTATTCCAATTTAATTTTTCAGGTCCTTACACATTCAGATGGACCTGGCCGCATCGCAGGCCAGGAATGAATAGCTACACAGGACAAAGGAAGAATTGCGCATGAATCTGCAGAATTTGCAGCAGACAGGGGATTGCGTGGTGGATGATCGAGCCCCGCCTACGCCACCCAGGGCGTTCCCTATGCCCTTGTCCCAAGCGATCATGGACACCGTGGTGCCAACCACCTTCGTGGGCCCTAAGACCATTTTTACAGGGGTGAAGGACCCAGAGGCGCATCTCACAGCATTTCACACTCAGATGATGCTGTTAGGAGGCTCCAATGCGGTGCATTGCAAACTCTTCATGACCACATTGACAGGGACAACATTGGAGTGGTTCATTAGCCTGCCTAAGGGATACATAACATTGTTCACGCAGTTTTCCACACTGTTCAGGGAGCAATACATTGTCAATCGGGCTCCCTCGCTAGTGTCTTATGATCTATTCGATGTAAGGAAGTACCAGGAAGAGTCCCTGAGGGATTATCTCATTAGGTTTGGGGCAATAGTGGTGAGGCTGCACACCAAGGACGAGGATATGGTGGTGCACGCCTTCAGGAAGGGGATTCTGCTAGGACCCTTCAGCGAGTCACTCCTTAGAAATCGTCCTAAGACTTTTGGCAATATCAGGCACCGGGCTGTCGCCCACATTGCAACGGAGGGGGAACTCACTGAAAAACGTGAGAGCATGGCCCCTTCATGATCACGAGGGCCCAGTCGTCCTCAACCCATGTGAGTGCACGAGGCAACAACAGAGAAGAGAACGTAGGGGAAGCAAAAATCCTACGAGGCCTGGAAGCCCCAAACTAGGGCACGCGTAAAGGAGGATGTGCCTCCCAGACATAACTTCCTGGTGGAATTGAAGGAGTTGATCGCTATCCCTAACGTAGCGGAAAGATTGAAGATGCCCCCAAAGAGAGACAAGAGGCTGGGGCCCAACAAGAACGCATGGTGCGAGTTCCACCTGGCGTTTGGCCATCCCATCCACAACTGCTTGGCCCTAGGTCACCAATTGGATGAGTTGGTGAAAAGTGGCTTCTTGAATGACTACCTGCGGGAGTCGCAGGGGGGCGAGGTAGTAGTGACCCCGAGGACTGCTCAGGGGCACGAGGTGCCCATACATGGTGAGATCCACACCATCTCAGGAGGGTTCTCAAGGGGAGGGTGCATCGCATCACAACGGAAGAAGTATGCACGATTGGTGATGGCGGTGGAGGCATACGAGGAAGACCACTTCCAAGACGTTGACCTCACTTTCCTGAAGGCTGATTGCCAGGACATTGTCCCTCATGACAACGATCCAGTGGTGATATCAGTTGTAATGGTGGGAAGGAAGGTGCATTGGGTGCTTGTGGATCAAGGAAGCTCTGCCAATGTGATGTTTTGGTCGACCTTCAACAAGCTGTAATTATCTCCAGACCAGTTAAGACCCTATACTAGTTGCTTATATGGATTTGCTGGAGACCAGGTCGAAGTGCGGGGGCACATAGAGCTGAGGACCACCTTCACAGATGGAGTGGCTTCCCGTACAGAGAACATCAGGTACCTTATCGTAAACGCCCCCTCAGCTTACAATATATTGTTGGGCAGACCAGCCCTAAATAGGTTAGGGGCGGTGGTGTCAACGAGGTATATGAAGATGAAGTTGCCTTCTATGGAAGGAGCAGTGATCACCATTAGGTTAGATTAGAAGGAGGCTAAGAAGTGTTACGAGAATAGCCTCAAGACAAAGAGACGGGTGTGCACTGTGACCACCCAACCACCAGGTGGGGTATGCACCATTGTTGACCAGCCCAGAGGAGGAGAAGGTGATGGGTTGCTCTTCAAGACCATTTGTTCTTCTTGAAATATGAGGTAAAAAGATGGTGGAAGCTATGGATGATATGGGTCAAGGATGGCTCATATAGAGCTATGGGTTCCTTGTAGGTGCATGAAAGGTATGGAGAGTGATAGGTTAGGCCAAATCACTTGGAGAAAGGTGCAGATGAAGATCAAAGTGTCTAAGCTAGAGAGACTAGACAAAGAGTAGAAGCTAGCATAATTTTGGCAGCATTTACTCATATAAATTGATCTTAAAAAAACATGAGCCAAAGCACCCTATTTATAGGAGATGGTGCCTTGGAGAGTAAGGAGCAAGGGTAGGATGGGGAATACATAAAAGAGGGGGCTGCTAGGGTGTTGACTAAAGGTCAATGCAGCCCCTTAGCATGCTTCTAGAAGGTAGGGCTACATTCCTACCCTAAAAGGCCTAGGTACAAGCTAAATTGTTAAATATACCCCCTATTGTGCTAAATGAACCCTACTCTACTGAAATTACAAATAAACTGAAATTAATTGATGCTCAGCTCCCATGGCTTGGGCTCTACTCCTTGTGGTCCTCTGAGGGGTCTTTGAATATGTAAAGAAAAGTTTCTCTGCCATCAGTAGCAGAGTCCCAATTTTCTTAAATACTCTTTTCCATGGACCTAGTTGTTGGGCCTGAGCTTGGGCTTAGGCTTGGGCCTCTTCCATCATCCCCTCCTTCTTGAGAGGATCTGTCCTTAGATCTACAGGGTTGATCTCAAACAGCAACTGATCCGGTCGGTCATCGATAGTCGATGACGTCAGCAGCAGATGACTACGTGGGCCAGTCACAGAGTGACGCGTGGCATGAGATAGCAGATGAACCAGGGTGGAGATCGTTCAGGAACGGCGATCAGTGGTCAGTTACCGAGTGACCACCATCAGCAGATCAGTTCCTACATGAGCGCCTGGAAGCAGAGCGCGAGAAGTGATGAAGCACCGATCAGTCATCGGTGCATGCAGAGCGATCACTCATCGGGGGTTCCTTGTCAACGCGTGTTAAACTGGGACCCAGGCTCCCAGCGAGAACGTTACCCAAGGACCTCGCCTGATTCCATAAGCAGAGCACGACAACGTAAAGAAGCGCCATCGGTCATCGGTCAGGGTGACACATCGATCACCGGCCAGGATGAGAGACACCTCGGTCATCGGTATGTGTCGAAGTGACATCGGCTGCGGCGATGTGAACAATGCGACCAGTGATCAGTAAAGCGCCCAGAGGCAGGGAGTGGCCTTAGTCGCGAGACGACCATGCATGAAGATGGGAAGACGCAGTTAGGTGCAGAATCCTGCTGGGACAAGAACCCATCAAGCATAGAGTCTCCCAGTAAGGTTGCATGCATGCCACGTGGACCGCGAAGGTGTTCCCAGAGATTAGGTAGGGCAGATGGGCACAGAAATTGAGGGGTACAGAGGTACCCACGCGGCCTCCCCTGTCAAACTTTACACTCAAGTGAGGAAGGCCTGCACGCAAGGTAGCCCTGGGGGGGGGTAGGTAACGGCAGTGCAGAGTAATCAAGTGGCCCTAGAGGTAGAGTAGGGGGCGACGCGGGATTATATGAGGAAGAAGAAACACTGAACCAGGTACGCAATACGTAACCCAGAAATTAGACAAAGAGAGTTTTCGGTGTTTCCTTGCCCAAACTGACTTGAGCGTCGGAGCTACACCGGCTGCTAGGGCGCCCCTCTGTGTTTGCAGGAACCGTTTGCTTCGTTCAAAGGGAAGCCAACTGGAGGAACAGACGCGGACGCGGGAGGAACACGGAGCCCATCCACGCTCGAGTCCACCGGCGGGAACAGCAGCCTTATTCCTGCTTTGAAAACTATGCTCATCCTCCAGGATCAAATATTAACCTACAGTAAACATTATAGAAAAGTGAGATAAGAAAATTAAGACTAGTGTATTCAAATAAAATAGTAAGGAAATAAGGCCCTTTTCTATTTTTATAAAAGTTTTGTTTGAAAGAAATAGGGCCCTTTTCAACAATATTTTTGCTTCCTTTGTGTTGTTCATTGCCCAAGATAAGCAACATCACAAAGTGTTGTTTTTTTGATTTTTGAGAATAAGAGTAAGCATCATCATTCAAAGGAAAAGAAGACTTCAAAGTATTGCAATCCCCCTTTAAGGGTTCTTTTCCCACTATGCTTGTAGGAGATGTTGTAAGATACTCTTCATTCTTTCTAGATTCCTCTTCTTTTTCAAATAACCACTCACTTGGCTTTTCTGTGTAGGAAAGATTTATATCTATATCTGGTTCAGGTTCAGACACAGATTTTTCTTCAAGCATATTCTCACAAGGGTTTTCTATGGAAGAAGAATTTAAGTCAATGTCTGGTTCAACTCCAAACAAAGGATTTTTTGTACTTTCCTTTTCTATCATCACTTTTTCTCTCTTTTCTTTCTCTTCTCTATCTTTCCTTTCATTCTCCTCTCTTTCTCTTTTGTCTTTCTCTTCTTTCTTTTTGATAAGAGCTTGTAATTTTTCTTTAAAATCTTTTTCTCTTCTAGTTCTTCTAGGTGGAGGTTGATAATAATCATTAACTCTCAAACTCCCCTTAGCATGTGAGTCATTTGACCTAGAACTAGATGCATGTGATGCCTGGGGTTTTTTTAATTTTCTAATGTATTCATCTTTTTCCTTGCCAATCTTCAACACTTCTTTCAAAATTGCAAGATGGGCATCTCTTTCTTTTTTATCTTCCAAAATTTGAGCCTCATGTTGCAATTGTCTTAGTGATAGTGATTGAAAATCTCTAGCCAATTGTTTCAAAAGAGATTTTGTGGATTTTCTATCATTTTCACTATGACTTGAAGAATGAGTAGACATGTTTAGGGTTTGTGATAAAAGTAATTTTCAAAAAGAAAGATAAGTGGAGTGAAGTAGGTAATTACCCAGGAAAGGGAGGTGGATCACTAGGATCTCTTAAGTACCAAGCCTTTCCTTAGCCAGATACTATCCCACAACACTTTCACAAACCTTTCTCTAAGCAATTTACTTAGAGAACAATCAAAGATAAAAACAAAATTTTTATGCAAGAAAAAACTATATAAAGCAATAAAACACAATTGAAAATTGCTATCTATAAAGCTTTTAAAATTAGTCGAATCCTAAGGTGAGGCTTCTTGGCACTTTGGAACCTTGAAGACACACTCACCGTCTAAGACGTATTAATCCACTAATTAATCAATGTCCTTGCAAATTACAACTCAAAGAAATACAAAGAAATTAGGTTAACAAATTTTGATGCACAAAAATTTAAAGTCCTATTCTATGCACTCCTTCACTTGTATCTCCTTTGTGTATATTTGTGTATTTTTCAATGAGGTTGCTGCTGTCCCTTGCTTTGTCTCCTTAGGTTATTCAACCTTAAATCTTTAATCCAGCTCCTCTTTAGTGATATGGCTTTCACCAAAACAAAATTTTAGCTCCACACTCACCAAAGCACTTTTTAGGTCAAATCCACCAAAGAGAGGTCAAGCAAGTTTTAAAGCAACAAAACTCAAATTTAAAATCAAGGACTACTGCAAATGGAGTTGATAGTTGACAAGACTTGAAAGAGTATTCAATAAAATTTGACAAGCAAAAAATTAAGGCACACAAGAAAAGGTAGCACACAAAGTGGAATCCTAGTGAATGGAACTAGAATAGATGAATAAAACCAAAACAGCACTACAGAATTTTTTGTGTAAAATTTTTCATAACTTTCCAATTTTATGCTGGACAGAATACTTCAAATTTGAGCTTGAAATTTTAACCACAGAAACTTCAATGTTTTAGCTCAATATAGGCGTTGGAATTTCACCAAAACAGTGAGTCAAATAATTGTAATAATTTTTCAGAAATCACTGCCGCGTCAGCGTTTTTTCAGAGTCAGGATTTTTGCACTCTGTTCGTATTTCATTTATCATTTTTTTTGTATTTTGAATTTTGATGTGCTTCTTTTTTTCAATTTTTCTTAACACATCAAAATACTCAAATCCAAAATTTCAGAATTTTTTACCAACAAATTTAATTTCTGGGAACGATTCCAGCCAGAACAGTAGCAGTGAAAACAGAGAAATCCTAACTTGAAATTAGAAAACGGTAAAGAAACTTCAAAAACACAATGGAAATGATTGGATACGAACTTGTATGGAACTAACACACAAGTATGAACTCAAATACGAAAGTATAAAAGGCACCAAAGCTTCAAAACCAGAAATATAAACTGCACTCAAAACAAAATCAAGCAACCAAATCAACAATAAAAGGCACCACTTGGAATTTATGACATTGTAGGATGAACATGACTTTGACAAAACTTGTATGGATTCAAAAATCAAAATGACTCAACCACAAACACTTTGCACTGATTAAAAACATCAATAAGACTCAAATAAAATAAAAACAGAACAGCCAACACAAAAGGAACCTAAAACAGTTTTAAAATGGAAGTTCAAGATCAAGTTGAACCAAAAATACCAAATAGAAATTTAAAAACAGCAACACCAACTTAAAAAGAAATTAAAAACAGCAAGACATTTAAGGATATGATGAACAACATGGAATAAAGAAGAAGACTCAAAAAATAAAATGAAGAGAACACTTATCACTTGAAGAACCAAAGCTCTAGATACCAAATGATGGGTTGTTCTTCAAGACCATTTGTTCTTCTTGAAATATGAGGTAAAAAGATGGTGGAAGCTATGGATGATATGGGTCAAGGATGGCTCATATAGAGCTATGGGTTCCTTGTAGGTGCATGAAAGGTATGAAGAGTGATAGGTTAGGCCAAATCACTTGGAGAAAGGTGAAGATGAAGATCAAAGTGTCTAACCTAGAGAGACTAGACAAAGAGTAGAAGCTAGCATAATTTTGGCAGCATTTACTCATATAAATTGATCTTAAAAAAACATGAGCCAAAGCACCCTATTTATAGGAGATGGTGCCTTGGAGAGTAAGGAGCAAGGGTAGGATAGGGAATACATAAAAGAGGGGGCTGCTAGGGTGTTGACTAAAGGTCAATGCAGCCCCTTAGCATGCTTCTAGAAGGTAGGGCTACATTCCTACCCTAAAAGGCCTAGGTACAAGCTAAATTGTTAAATATACCCCCTATTGTGCTAAATGAACCCTACTCTACTGAAATTACAAATAAACTGAAATTAATTGATGCTCAGCTCCCATGGCTTGGGCTCTACTCCTTGTGGTCCTCTGAGGGGTCTTTGAATATGTAAAGAAAAGTTTCTCTGCCATCAGTAGCAGAGTCCCAATTTTCTTAAATACTCTTTTCCATGGACCTAGTTGTTAGGCCTGAGCTTGGGCTTAGGCTTGGGCCTCTTCCATCAGAAGGGGTCACACGAGTAGAGGTCGCCCGAGAGAGATGACCTGAGCCAACTAAAGACATCCTGGAGAGGGAGATTGGAGATAAGGTGTTCAAGCTATGCAAATCCTTGTGTTAAGACGCGCAGGACCAAATTGCAGGAGTCATAGAGCGACACCTGGATGCCTTCGCATGGTCCGCCTCAGACATGCCTGGCATCGACCTTGATTTCCTGTGTCATCGCCTTGCTATGGATCCCTAGGTCAAACCTGTCCGTCAAAGAAGGAGGAAGTTCAATGAAGAGAGGAGACAGGTCATCAAGGAGGAGACGCAGAAGTTGTTAAGGGTAGGTCACATCCGAGAGATCCAATATCCGGAGTGGCTGGCGAATGTGGTGCTAGTGAAGAAAGCTAATGGGAAGTGGAGAATGTGTGTAGACTTCACTGACCTCAACAAGGCGTGCCCAAAGGACTCCCATCCCCTGCCAAGTATTGATGCCTTGGTGGATAGTGCCTCGGGCTACAAGCTGCTCAGCTTCCTAGATGCCTTTTCTGGCTACAACCAGATCAAGATGCATCCCATGGATGAGTGCAAGACAGCGTTCATGACAGAGCTATCTTGCTATTATTACACAGTCATGCCCTTTGGGTTGAAGAACGCAGGTGCCACCTACCAGAGGCTGATGGACAAGGTGCTTGCACCTATGATAGGACGCAACGTGCAAGCCTATGTAGATGACATGGTGGTGAGCTTGCAGGTGAAGGATCAACACGTCGTTGATTTGGAAGAGCTATTCACAATAATAGCTAAGTACAGACTGAAGTTGAACCTAGAGAAGTGTGTTTTTGGGATGGAAGCAGGCAAGTTTTTAGGCTTCTTACTTATTGAGCGTGGGATAGAGGCGAATCCTGATAAGTGCCCTGCAATCCTTGCTATGAGAAGCCCAATGTCAGTGAAGGAGGTTCAGCTGTTAACAGGGGAGATGGCTGCTCTGTCCAGATTCGTATCAGCTGGGCGAGATTTAGGCCACCCCTATTTTCAGTGCTTGAGGAGGAACAGTAGGTTCTTGTGGACCAAGGAATGTGAGGAAGCGTTCCTCAAGCTAATGGAATACCTAGCCATCCCACCAATATTGTGCAAACCACAGCTCGGCACCCCACTGCGCCTGTATTTTGTAGTCACTAAGAGGGCAGTGAGTTCAGTTCTTGTGCAGGAGCAGGACTAGGTTCAGAAGCCAATCTACTTTGTTAGTAAAGTATTGCAAAGGCCTGAGGTGAGGTACCAAGCCCTAGAGAAGGCGGTGGTGTTCTCGGTGAGGAGGCTTCGCCATTACTTCCAAAGTTTCACAGTGGTGGTGATGACAGACCTACCCATTCGTAAGGTCTTGTAGAAGCCAGATGTAGTGGGAAGGATGGTATGTTGGATTGTAGAATTGTTAGAGTTCGACATACAGTACAAGCCCAGAGGCCCTATCAAGGGCCAAGTTTATACTGATTTTGTAGCTGAACTATCCTCGGCAGAAACCCACCACGAAGAGTCTGACTTCAGATGGGTACTCTTCGTAGATGGGTGTTCTAACCAACAAGGTAGCGGAGCTGGCGTGATCTTGGAAGGACCAAAGGGGCTATTGATTGAGCAGGCCTTGCTGTTTGCTTTCAAGGCCAGCAACAACCAGGCAGAGTACGAGACCCTAATTGCTAGGATGTTGTTGGCCAAAGAGATGGGTGCGCAGAGTCTGCTAGCAAAAAGTGACTCCCTATTAGTCACAGGCCAAGTGGCGGGAGAGTACCAGGCCAAAGACCCTCAGATGGCCTCCTACCTAGAATACGTCCAAGTGTTGAAGAAGTTATTTGCAGCATTTGAGTTGGTGCATGTCCCTAGAGAGCAGAATGCTCGAGCCAACTTGTTACCAAAACTCACCAGTTCGGGCAAGGGGGCAGACAGAGGACGGTCATCCAGGAGACCCTGAGGACACCTCGCACTTACACTGCTAAAAATTTGGTAAGAGTCCATCAGATTAGCAAGTCAAATGGTGGGAAGAGGAGTCATCGGTCGTTGACTCAAGAGACCTTGAAGACGCTAAGGGTCAATGCGTATCCAGCGTTGGGAGAAGAATCGTCACAGGTTTGCCTGGTGCAGAGAGGAGAAACGTGGATGACGCCTTATAAGCGCTACCTAGCTGATGGGATGCTCCAAATGGAGCCAATGGAAGCAAGAAAAATAAAGAAGAACTCGACTAAGTACACACTCATTGACGGGGAGTTGTACAGGCATGGGTTTACTTATGTAAGGACCTGAAATTTATTGGAATGAAAGAGTATGTTTTAAATAAATTCTAAGTATGTTTTATCTAAGTTAAAAAGGAAGGAAAGTGTAGTCTAGAAAAAACTATAAGAGTTCCTTGTTTATACATCATCGCCGGTCGCCTGCTACATATGAGCGCCAGGTGGACGTCGCGCGGGCGCGAGAGGCATGCAGGCATCGCGCGGGCGCGAGAGGCATGCAGGCATCGCGCGGGCGCGAGAGGCATGCAGGTATCGCGCGGGCGCGAGAGGCATGCAGGCAACGCGCGAGCCCGAGAGGCATGCAGGCATCGCGCGGGCGCGAGGCATGTGGACGTGGCCAAGGCGCGAGAGTTATGAGGGCGTCGCCAGGGAAGACATCGGTCGTCTCCAAGAGGAAGACATCGGTCGTCTTCCAGGGCGAAGGAGGCATCGGTCGTTCGCCAGGATGAATCAGCAGTGGAAAGTTATCGCACGACGTCGAGTTTCACACCTTGAAGGTAAGACCCAGACTCCCAGCATGAAGCGTAGTGCACGCACGCCACGTAGACAAAAAGGGTGGTTCAGAATAGTGACATCAGAATGTTAGCATGCGCGGGTGACACCCACGGTCGTACTGTTCAGAGCAGCGGCTGGCATGCACAAGCGACAAACAGTGGCAGTACTGTTCAGAGCAGTGGCTGGCATGCACAAACGACAAACAGTGGCAGTACTGTTCAGGGCAGTGGTTCTCAGACTTCTCTGCAGAGTGGGTGGTGGCAGCTGCTTTTGGTGGATAAGTTGGTTTAAGATGCAGAAGACCCACTGCGGAGAGAAACAAGAAACGTCGCAGCCTTCAAAGAGAGAAAGAGTGAGTTACCTCCTTTCTCCTCCAGTTGCCTCCTTCGCGCTGCGGTTCTAGCACCTTCACACGAGAATACGACGAGCGACGGCCACCATTAGAGCATCTGGGCAGTCCTCTGCAAGTTCTTCAACCAGACGCAAAAACAGAGCCAAGGCGTTCTTCAAGTTTTGTTGGGTTTCGGAACTCTAAGTGTTTGCGCAAGTCCAGGTAAGGGAAGCTAGACCTCTTTTTCCATACAAGCCACAGTGTAGCTATCTCTGGAGTGAGGGCGACGTGGTCGCCATTTTTGTTTTCATCTGCGTAAAGTGCTCTGTTATGTGTTTGAGCGACGTGGTCGCCGGTTTTAAACATAGTCTTTGAAAACGCTCTGTTTTTGAACTAGATCGCCGGTTTTGGCGCTGTTTTACGAAATCTCTGTTTTTGATGTTGTTTTGAAACTACTTGAGATTTACATGAGATATTCGAAAATATGAATCCTTTGAAATGGCTATAGCTGTGATTGCATCGTTTACTTGAGTGGTATGATGTCTTTGAATGCTGTGAATGTGGGATCGAGGCATAGTATTTTCAGGAAAGGAAATACCGTGTAAGATCTGTATAGGTGTATTGACTAGGGGCTTGTCTAGAAGGAGATATCCTGACTCTGCTGAGATAATGAAATCACGTAGATGAAGTTATTCAGTTGGTGAGAGTCGAAGGAGGTTCGTATGAATGGGCGAGTTGTTCAAATGGGAACGAGCTCGGTCTGTTATACGAATTAACCTTGTCATACCGAGAGAATGGTAACAATGAGAATGGTAACAATGAGATGGTATATGCGCATGCTGTGTGGATTCACAGTGGTAGGTATGACAGGTGCTAATCTCTGGGCCTGAGTCAACACACGAGTCAAATTGGAAGTAGTGTCATGTGTCTATGCATGGTGGGTCAGTGGAAAGTCTGACATGTGAAATGAGAAACTGGAATATTGATGGACACTTGATGCTGTGTTGTGAAATGGAATGACTATGGGAAATGTAGTGAATTTGTGATTTTGGGCGATCAACTGAATGCTAATTGTAGTTCTACGTTTTACATGGATAATCTTGAAACTTGTTTTACCTTAAATTTATTGTTAATGTTCCTATTTAAACTCTATTTAAAGATATCTAGCTTACCCTTTATTTTGTATTGCTCTGTGGCTGTTTTCTATTAAAAACTGTGATGATCGTGTATTTTACACGGGAGCAGATGATCTTCCAGGGAGTAGAGCTCCTCAGTGAGTGGTCGCCGGAAGGAGATCGCCTATCTCCGTCTCTACCGGGTGATCGCCGGTTTATGCCTCCATCGGGTGATCGCCGGTTTTCGTGTCCTGATAGGAGATCGCCCGTTTTGAGGTCTTCTGTTAGAGATCGCCGTTTTAAAGTTGGAGATCGCCGTTTTCTTTTGAGACCGCCTGTCTTACTGCATTTCTTTTATTTTCGTAAAATCTTGCAAACATTTGATTGGGTTATGTATTAAACTCCCTAAGAGGAGTAACTTCATTTCTGATATATATATAAATACATATTATTTTGCACTCTTCAATATTATTTGGTTACACTTAATTTGCAATTATTCATGGATGTATGTATTATAAAGGCGGGATGTTACAACTTACCCCATCTTGGTGTGTGTACATGGTAAGCAGTGCATGCGGATAATGGCGGAGCTTCATGAAGCAATATGCGAAAGCCATATTGGTGGTCGTGCTCTAGCATCCAAGGCCATTCGCGCAGGGTACTATTGGCCAACGATGAGGGAAGACTGCACGAAGTACGCACAGCAGTGCAAGCAGTGTCAACTACATGCTGACTGGCATAAGGCGCCGCCAGAAGAGCTTAGGTCGATATACAGCCCTTGGCCATTCCACACCTAGGGAATCGACATTCTGGGACCTTTCCCTTTGGCTGTGCGAAAGATGAAGTACCTCGTGGTTGCCATAGAATATTTCACAAAGTGGAAAGAGGTTGAGCCAGTAGCACAAATCACAGCCCATAAGGTCCAACATTTCGTGTGGAAGAACATAGTATGTCGCTTTGGCGTACCCAAGAGCTTGGTGTCTGATAATGGCACCCAGTTTGCAAGCCAACAGTTAGGGAAGCTATGTACGGAGTTGGGAATCAAGCAGGTGTTTGCATCAGTTGAGCACCCTTAGACTAATGGGTAGGTCGAGTCAGCCAATCGAGTCCTGCTCAGAGGACTGAAGAGAAGGCTGGAGAAAGCCTAAGGAACTTGGGTAAAGGAGGTTCCCAGAATTGTGTGGGCTTACCACACTAATTCTCAGTCCACCACCAAAGAGACACCCTTCAGCTTGGTATATGGTTCAGATGCTATGATCCCTGTAGAGATCCAGGAGAGCTCGCCACGCTTTCAGAATTTCGTGGCTGAAGAATCCAACGAAGAGAGATAGGTGAACCTGGACCTCCTAAATGAAGTAAGGGAAGAAGCGGGAATCAAAGCTGAAACATTAAAGAGAAGGGTGGAACTCAAGCACAGTTCCAAGTTGAGAGCTCGGCAGTTCCAGGTCGCCGACTTGGTGATGTGGAAAGTCCATCGCTACCAGATGGAGAACAAGTTGTCCCCCAATTGGACTGGTCTTTTCAGAGTGACAGAGGCCCTTGGAAATGGGGCGTACAGACTCAAAACTTTAGAGGGTGGGCCGATTCCTAGTACATGGAATGAGACCCACCTTAAGTTTTATTTCAGTTAAGTTGTAACGTTGTACACAGTTTAGGGGACACTCTTTTTTCCCTTATAAGGTTTTTAGTGAGGTCACCCAATAAAATTTCTAGTTGAAGTATATTCTTGAATATTTTGTACAATGCAGTTAAGAACCTGTCACTAGGGGTTAGAGGTCTCGAGAGTGGGAAGGCTGGTTCGCATAGAACACCTCCCCTTCGAGTGAGAACACCCAAGTTGAACAGTAGGGTTCGTTAGTTAAATCCTCTCTCGCCTTCGGGCGATGAGTGTAAGGACCTGTAAAATTAAATTGGAATAAAAGGGGTATATTTTAAATGAATTCTAAGTATGTTTTTATTTAAAATAAAAAGAAAAGAGAGTGTAGTTTAGAAGACTATAAGAGTTCCTTGTTAGTACATAATCGCCGGTCGCCTAGACTACACGTCATCGCCAGGGCGCGAGGCATGCGGGCGTCGCCAGGGCGCAAGGCATGTGAGCATCTTCCAGGGGGAGACATCGGTCGTCCGCCAGGATGAGGCATCGGTGGATAGTTTTCGCGCAAGAGATCATCGGTGGATCGTCTTCGCGCGAGAGGTCATCGGTGGATCGTCTTCGCGCGAGAGATCATCGGTGGAGCGTCTTCGCGCGAGAGGTCATCGGTGGATAGTCTTCGCGCGAGAGGTCATCGGTGGATAGCCTTCGCGCGAGAGATTATCGGTGGTTTGTCTTCACGCGAGAGGTCATCGGTGGATAGTCTTCGCGCCAGTGGTCATTGGTGAAAGGTTATCGCGCGATGTCGAATTTCACACAGAGAAGGTGGGACCCAGACCCAGCATGAAACGTCCTGCACGCGCGCCACGTAGACAAAAAGGGTGGTTCAGAATAGTGACCTCAGAGTGTTAGCCTGCGCAGAGGCACGTTTAGTCGTACTGTTCAGGGCAGCGTACATGCAAACTTCCCTGCAGAGTGGGTGGTGGCAGCTGTTTTTGTGGACAAGTTGGTTTAAGATGCAAAAACCCACTTCTGAGAGAAAGGAACGTTGCAGTGGTTCAAGAGTGAAAGAGTGTGTTTGCCTCCCTTCTTCTCCTTTTCTCTCCTTCGCACTGCGATTCAGGCACCTTCACCCAAAAGTACGACGAGCGACGGCTACCATTAGAGCACCTGGGAAGTTCTCTGCAAGTCCTACAAACCAGACGCAAAAACAGAGTGAAAGCATCTTTTAAGCTCCGTTGGGTTTTGGAGTTCTTGGTGTTTTGCGCAAGTCCAGGTAAGGGAAGCTAGCTTTATTTTCAATAAAAGCCGTAGATTTGCCGTTTCTGAAGTGAGGGCGACGTGGTCGCCGGTTTCATATTCTTTTTCGTGATTCTCTGTTCTATGTGTTTGGGTAACGTGGTCGCCGGTTTTAAACTCCTTTTTCATGATGTTCTGTTCTCATGTGTTTGGGCGACGTGATCGCCGGTTTTAAATACAGATTTCGAAATCCTCTGTTTTGGACGTGATCGCCGGTTTTGGCGTTGTTTTTTTGAACTCCCCTGTTTTTGGTATTGTTTGAAAACTGTTTGAGATTTAAATGTGATATTCGAAAATCTGAACCAGGGGATGATTGTTGTTGTGATTGGGATTGTTCATTAAATGTTGTATGATGTGTTGAATATTGTGAATGTGGGATCAAGGCATAGTATTTTCAGGAAAGAAAATACCGTGTAAGATCGTGTAGGGTGTGCATTGACCGGTGATTCGTTTTTATGAGATATCCTGACTCTCCTGATATAATGGAATCATATAGATGAAGTTATTCAGGCGTTAAGAGTCGAAGGAGGTTCGTATGTATGGGTGAGTTGTTTGAAAGAGAACGAGCTTGACCCGTTGTATGGATTAACCCTGTCATGCGAGGATAGTGATGATATTGAGACTCATTTATACGCTTGTGAATGTGTGTGATTTCACGGCGACCCTGTGAATGTGTGTGATTTCACAGTGGTGCAGCATGGCAGGTGCAGATTGTAACATCCCGCCAAAATACTATTCATATTTATATAATGAAAATAAAGGTAACAAATAGATTGAAGTGAATAAAATTATATATATGAAATGTAGTTTCTCCTCACAGGGAGTTTAATACAAATTCGGTCAAATTTTCCAGAAACATAAACTAAATACAGTAAAAAAATCAAAACAGACGATCTCCTATCGGAAGAGGCCGATCTCTTATCAGAAGACAACAAAAGGGTGATCGCCTAACAGAAGTAGAAACAGGCGATCTCCTTCCGGCGACCACTCACTGAGGAGCTCTGCTTCCTGCAACATCATCTGCTCCCGTGTAAATTATACACGATCATCACAGGTTTAAGAAAGAGCCAAACACAACACCAAAGAAACACCACAGGGTAAGCTAGACATTTGAAAAAGAGTTTAGATATGAACTTTAAAATCAAGATAAAGTGGGACCCGGGCTCTCAGCATCAGACGTACTGCACGCGCGACACGTAGACAAAAAGGGTGGTTCAGAATAGTGACCTCAGAGTGTTAGCCTGCGCAGAGGCACGCGTAGTCGTACTGTTCAGGGAAGCGTACACGAAAACTTCCCTGCAGAGTGGGTGGTGGCAGCGGCTTTTGTGGACAAGTTGGTTTAAGATTCAAAAACCCACTTCTAAGAGGCAAAGGACGTTGCAGTGGTTCAAGAGTGAAAGAGTGAGTTTACCTTCATTCTTCTCCTTTTCTCTCCTTCGCGCTGCGATTCAGGCATCCTCAAGCACAGTGCGACGAGCGACGACTGCCCTTGGAGCACCTGGGAGGTTCTCTGCAAGTTCTACAAACCAGACGCTAAAACAGAGCTAAGGCATCCTTTAAGCTCAGTGGGTTTTGGAGCTCTTGGTGTTTTGCGCAAGTCCAGGTAAGGGAAGCTAGCCTTATTTCCAACGAAAACCTTATATTAGATGATTGAGATGATGGGGCGACGTGGTCGCTGGTTTTCAACTGTTATTGTATAATCCCCTGTTTTTGGACGAGATCGTCGGTTTCGGCATTGTTTTTCGAACTCCCCTGTTTTTGTGTTGTTTGAAACTGTTTGAGATTTAAATGTGATGTTCGAAAATCTGAACCATGTAATGATTGTTGTTGTGATTTGAAATCATTCATTTAAGTGTTATATGATGTGTTGAATGTTGTGAATGTGGGATCAAGACATAGTATTTTCAAGAAAGGAAATATCGTGTTGAGATTGGTTATGAGGTGTATTGATCAGTGAGTATCCTGTGAATGAGACGATCCTGACTCTGCTGATATGATGGAGTCACATAGATGAAGTCATTCAGTTGGTGAGAGTCGAAGGAGGTCCATATGTATGGGTAAGTTGTTTGAAAGATAACTGACTTGACCTGTTATATGGATTTACCCTGTCATACTGTGAGAGTGATGAAATTGAGATCGAGATTGTGTTGATGCGCATGGCTGTGGGAACATTACAGCAATGAAGTATGACAGGTGCAGGTCTCTGGATGCTAAGTTCAACGCACGAGTCTTCCGGAAGTAGAGTCAAGTGTCTTGTGTGATGAGTCAGTGGAAGTCTGACGTGAGAAATGAGAAACATTGAAATTGATAGACACTTGATGAATTATGTGAATAGAACGACCCTTGAGGAAATTGTGAAATATGTGATTACTTGATGGTCATGTGAAGGGAATGAGAAAATTGATAGTTTTTACGTGGGTGTCTTTAATTTGTTTTATCTTGATTTTAAAGTTTCATATCTAAACTCTCTTTCAATTATCTAGCTTACCCTGTGATTTTTGGTGTTGTGTTTGGCTTTTTCTTAAACCTGTGATGATCGTGTATAATTTACACAGGAGCAGATGATGTTGGAGGAAGTAGAGCTCCTCAGTGAGTGGTCGCCAGAAGGAGATCGCCTGTTCCTATTTCTTTTAGGCGATCACCCTTTTTCTATTTTCTGATAGGAGATCGCCGTTCTCTGATAGGAGATTGCCGTTCTCTGATAGGAGATCACCTTTTGCTGTTAGGAGATTGCCTGTCTTTCTATTTTACTGTAATTTTGTTTACGTTTTTGGAAAATTGACCGATTATGTATTAAACTCCCTGTGAGGAGAAACTTCATTACATATATATAATTATGTTTACTTCAATATATTTGTTTACCTTTATTTTTATTTTATAAATATGAAAGGTATTTGGCGGGATGTTACATTAATGGTATCAGAGCAGTTCGTCCTTAGGATGACCTGAGGGCTGTGGATCCATTGTGTTTCTTCTGCTCATAAAGTTTATTTGAGTTTTAAATAACAACTATAGTGAAAGGTTTTCAAACGTTTTTGTATTGAAATTTTGTGTGTGCTTTAGTGAATATATGCCCTAACTGAAAATCTTAGTATTAAGAATGAGAGGGTCTTGATAAAGTGGTAAGGGTGCACACTCATAACTGGATCGAGATGATTCTCAATCTTAATTCCAAAGGTTTGATGTTTAGCATACATTGAATTCTGGTGTGATTTACGTCATTTTATTGAGTGTTTTTGTAATTGATTGAAAGTGGTTGTTTGGATTGATGGTTGTATACCAGTAGCTGTTCTGGTGTTTTGCTTGAGGTTATAAGTATTATGATTCTGTTGATGAGCTCAAATTCTTGATGACTTTGAGATGCTGACCTTTGTAAGTCTAGATGTTACCTCCTGAATGAATTGATTTCTTATCGATCTCATTCTTGTAGTTGTAGGGAATATAGAAAACTCATAGTTTCAAGATCTGAAACGAAGAGAGATGGCACGTAGACCTCCTACCCCTCCCCAACCTTCTTCAGAAATGAGCCAGATTGCCAAGGCTATTGAGATGATGGCAACTGCCATCCAACAACAGAATGCAGCGATGGCTCAGAACCATCAAGCTGCAATGCACCATTGGGAAACTGCTCGGTCGGCTGAGACAAATTCCCACGTTGGTCAGCCTCAGGAACAGATGGGACTGACCGAGTTCATGAGGCACAACCCACCCAAGTTCAGTGGGAATGCTACCCCTGATCAAGCAGATCAGTGGGTCAGGGAGTTGGAGAAAATCTTTAGGGCGACCTCCTGCCCTGAAGAGAAGAAATTGGTGTTCGCCACCTATCTGCTATCTGGAGAAGCCGAGTTCTGGTGGATGGGAGCTCAGCAGATGATGGAGGCTCGAGAGGATGTGTTAGACTGGGAGAGCTTTAGGGTGAAATTCCTGGAGAAATACTTCTCAGACAGCGCAAGGTTTGCGAGGGAAGCTAAGTTCCTAAAGTTGGAGCAGGGGGATATGTCTGTGAACGCCTATGCTGCTCGGTTTGAGTACCTCGCCCGATTCTATACCCAGGCGACCTCCGAGGCCTGGAGGAGTAGGAAGTTTGAAGAGGGACTGAAGCATGGGCTGAAGAGGACCATAGCCCCGATGTGCATCAGGGAATTTCACGCCTTAGTAGAGAAGGCGAAGATGGTGGAGACTCTGGAAAAGGGTGATTCTCGGGTGATCAGGTCACACCCAGGGGGTTCTTCCAGTGGGAAGGCTAAGGCGCAGCATCCACAAAGCAAGCCCTATGCGAGACCTCCACCACATCGGGCGGGAACAACGTCATCCCAGTTGCGGCAGCAACAACCTTCGAAACCCAGATGTTTCACGTGCCAAAAGATGGGGCACATTTCTAGAGATTGCCCTAACAGAAATAGGATGACTCAAACCGTGGGTTCTCAGCAGTTGAGAAACGAAGGCAGCAGACCTTAGGCAACAGGGAGAGTGTTTGCCATGTCAGAAGCAGAAGCGTCTCAGTCAGGTAACCTCGTGCAAGGTGTTTGTTTTATAGCTAGTAGAGGTGTAAAAGCTTTGTTTGATTCTGGAGCGACACACTCCTTTGTGTCAAGCCTGTGTGTAGCCGAGTTGGGCCTTCTAGTGAAGGAGTTACCTTTCGAACTATTGGTCTCTACACCTGCGTCAGGACAGGTGTTGACCTCTACAGTTTGCCCCGAATGTCCAGTGATAGTAGAGGGACTCAGATTCAAAGTGAACTTGATCTGCCTACCTCTTCAGGACCTGGATGTTATCCTGGGAATGGATTGGCTAGCTGCCAATCACGTTCTCATAGACTGCGGTAGTCAGAAGATAGCGTTTCCAGACCTCCAAGAGTCAGATGTGATATCAGCTCAGCATGGGTGGTCGGAGTTGGAAAAAGGGGCGAGGTGCTTCGTGATTCTAGCTCGGTTGGAAGTGAAGAATGAAGGGGACATAAGCAGAATACCTGTGGTGAAAGATTTCATGGATGTATTTCCAGAAGAAATACCTGGATTACCCCCTAAGAGAGAAGTGGAATTCTCTATTGATTTGATACCTGGAGCTGGACCAGTGTCAATGGCACCTTACAGGATGGCTCCAGCCGAGTTGGTAGAATTAAAGAAGCAAGTGGAAGAGTTGTTGGAGAAACAATTCATCAGACCCAATGTATCTCCATGGGGGGCTCCAGTGCTCCTAGTTAAGAAGAAGGATGGAGGGTCTCGGCTATGTATAGATTACAGGCAGTTGAACAAGTTGACCATCAAGAACAAGTACCCCCTACCTAGAATTGACGATTTGATGGATCAAATACATGGGGCCTCGGTTTTCTCAAAGATTGATCTGAGATCGGGGTACCATCAAATTTTGGTAAAAGTTGAAGATGTTCAAAAGACAGCATTTAGGTCTCGTTATGGGCACTATGAGTATGTGGTGATGCCGTTTGGAGTCACAAATGCTCCAGCTCTGTTCATGGACTACATGAATAGGATTTTTCGCCCTTTCTTAGATAAGTTTGTGGTAGTCTTCATAGACGACATACTCATTTATTCAAGGACCGAGGAAGAACATCTGAGGACAGTGTTAGAGATTCTGAGGGAGAAGCAACTCTATGCCAAGTTCTCTAAGTGCGAGTTCTGGCTGAAGGAAGTCAACTTCTTAGGACACGTGATATCTGCTCGGGGGATCTCAGTGGATCCAGCCAAGGTAGAGGCAGTGCTGTAGTGGGGACGTCCTAAGACAGTCACTGAGATAAGGAGCTTTGTGGGTTTGGTTGGCTACTATCGGAGGTTTATTGAGGACTTTTCCAAGGTAGTGGCTCCTTTAACACAGCTGACCCGCAAGTATCAACCTTTTGCTTGGACCGACCGATGTGAGCAGAGCTTCATGGAACTAAAGGAGAGGTTGACTAGTGCTCCAGTGCTGGTGATCCCAGAGGTAGGAAGACCTTTTGATGTCTACTGTGACGCTTCACATCAGGGTTTGGGATGTGTTTTGATGCAAGAGAAAAGAGTGGTTGCATATGCTTCAAGGCAACTCAAGGTTCATGAGAGGAACTACCCTACGCATGATTTGGAGTTGGCGGCTGTGGTGTTTGCCTTGAAGATATGGAGGCACTATTTATATGGAGCTCGGTTCCAGGTGTTCAGTGACCATAAGAGCCTGAAATACCTGTTCGATCAGAAGGAACTAAACATGAGACAAAGAAGGTGGATGAAGTTTCTAAAGGACTACGATTTTCAACTCATGTATCATCCAGGGAAGGCCAATGTAGTGGCAGATGCGTTGAGTAGAAAATCAATACAAGTAGCCACCATGATGATGGAAGAGCAGAAACTGATCGAGCAGTTCAGAGACTTAAACCTTGGGGTAGAATTTCATGTAAATCACATTAGTTGTAGTAAGCTGGCTATAACTAATGACTTCCTTGGAATGATAAAGGATAAGCAGTTGGAGGACCCTAGTCTGAAGCGTACTGTGGAGTCACTAGGGACCGACCAGGCTAGAGACTTTGTGATGGGCGATGATGGGATCTTGAGATTTAATGGCAGAATTTGCATACCTGCAAATGAAGAGTTGAAGAAGATGATCCTAGAGGAAGGTCACAAGAGTCGCCTTAGCCTACATCCAGGCATGAACAAGATGTACCATGACTTGAAGGAGTCATTTTGGTGGTCGGGCATGAAGAAAGACATCGCCTAGTATGTTACTACCTGCTTGACGTGTCAGAAGGCTAAGGTAGAACATCAAAGACCTGGCGGGTTGTTACAGCAACTGGATATCCCTGAGTGGAAATGGGACAGCATTGCCATGGATTTTGTTACCCATTTACCCAGATCGGTAAAGGGTCATGATGCAATCTGGGTCATAGTAGATCGGCTGACGAAGAGTGCACACTTTCTTCTAGTGAATTTGAAAATGCCCATGGCTAAGTTGGCACAGTTGTACATCAAAGAAATAGTGAGGTTGCATGGAGTGCCTTCCAGCATTGTTTCAGATAGAGATCCTAGGTTCACTTCACGGTTTTGGCAGACCTTACAAGATTGCTTGGGAACTAAGTTGAGAATGAGCTCGGCATATCATCCTCAAACAGATGGACAGTCAGAGAGAATGATCCAGTCCTTGGAAGATCTGCTAAGGACGTGTGTCTTGGATCAATTGGGAAGTTGGGATGAGGTGTTGCCGCTGGTGGAGTTTACCTATAATAACAGTTATCACGCTAGCATAGGGATAGCGCCATACGAAGCCTTGTATGGAAGGAAATGCATAACTCCATTGTGCTGGTACCAGGAGGGCGAAACAGTTTTGGTTGGACCAGAGTTGATTCAGCAGACGACCGAGAAGGTGAAACAAATACAAGGCAGAATGAGAGCTTCTCAAAGTAGGCAGAAATCCTATGCAGATCAGAGGAGAAAGCCTTTGGAGTTTGCTGCTGGAGACCATGTGTTCATGAGAGTGACACCAACCAAGGATGTAGGACGGGCGATCAGATCAAAGAAGTTGTCCCCTAAGTTCGTGGGACCATATCAGATCTTAAGGAGGATTGGTCCAGTGGCTTATGAGATCGCCCTACCTCCCCATTTAGCGAATCTGCACAATGTCTTTCACGTATCACAGCTGAGGAAGTACATGGCAGACCCTAGTCATGTGCTGGAAGTGGACGATGTGCAGATCAGGGATGACTTGTCCTTTGAAGCGAAACCAGTCAGGATTGACGATCGACAAAGTAAACAGCTCAGAGGCAAGACCATCAACATGGTGAAAGTGGTGTGGGATGAGAGATCGGGTGATTCAACTTGGGAGTTAGAAGAACCCATGAGAGAAGCCTATCCATACCTCTTTTCCTTGTAATTCAATTTTCGAGGACGAAAATTTTTCTTGTTGGGGAGAATGTAAGGACCTGTAAAATTAAATTGGAATAAAAAGGGATATATTTTAAATGAATTCTAAGTATGTTTTTATTTAAAATAAAAAGGAAGGAAAGTGTAGTTTAGAAGACTATGAGATCGCCTGGGTAGTACATGATCGCCTGTCGCCTAGGTTGCACGTGATCGCCAGTCGCCTATGGTGCACATGATCGCCGAAAGTGCACTCAGTATGTGGTCAGGATACTGGATCAACCAGAGTGGGTTCCACAAAACCACACGTATCAAGGTGTGGGTTAAGCCTTAGATACGCTGTGCATGCAAAGCTCTATGCGTGAGCATAAGAAATCGTCCTTAGTGTTGCATGCATGGGCGCATGAGGAGTAGGGCTGATCTACTCTTGGAAATGTGAAGCTACCGATGTCACCAAGTCATGTGGAGATGATACCTTGGACGTAACATAGTGGGATGAAGAACCTTCAGCACGGTGTGGCGATGTGTCGTCGGGCATCGCCAGGCGCGAGGCATGCGGGCATCGCCGGGCGCGAGGCATGCGGGCATCGCCGGGCGCGAGGCATGCGGGCATCGCCAGGCGCGAGGCATGCGGGCATCGCCAGGGCGCGAGACTTGCGGGCATCGCCAGAGCGCGAGGCATGCGGTCAGTGCCAGGGCGAGACATCGGTCGTCTCCCAGGGAGAGACGTCAGTCGTCCGCCAGGACGAGGCATCGGTGGTTAGTCATCGCGCGAGCGGTCATCGGTGGAAGGTTATCGCGCGATGTCAAGTTTCACACAGATAAAGTGGGACCCGGGCTCTCAGCATCAGACGTACTACACGCGCGACACGTAGACAAAAAGGGTGGTTCAGAATAGTGACCTCAGAGTGTTAGCCTGCGCAGAGGCACGCGTAGTCGTACTGTTCAGGGAAGCGTACACGCAAACTTCCCTGCAGAGTGGGTGGTGGCAGCGGCTTTTGTGGACAAGTTGGTTTAAGATTCAAAAACCCACTTCTGAGAGGCAAAGGACGTTGCAGTGGTTCAAGAGTGAAAGAGTGAGTTTACCTTCATTCTTCTCCTTTTCTCTCCTTCGCGCTGCGATTCAGGCATCCTCAAGCACAGTGCGACGAGCGACGACTGCCCTTGGAGCACCTGGGAGGTTCTCTGCAAGTTCTACAAACCAGACGCTAAAACAGAGCTAAGGCATCCTTTAAGCTCGGTGGGTTTTGGAGCTCTTGGTGTTTTGCGCAAGTCCAGGTAAGGGAAGCTAGCCTTATTTCCAACGAAAACCTTATATTAGATGATTGAGATGATGGGGCGACGTGGTCGCCGGTTTTCAACTGTTATTGTATAATCCCCTGTTTTTGGACGAGATTGCCGGTTTTGGCGTTGTTTTTTGAACTCCCCTGTTTTTGTGTTGTTTGAAACTGTTTGAGATTTAAATGTGATGTTCGAAAATCTGAACCATGTAATGATTGTTGTTTTGATTTGAAATCATTCATTTAAGTGTTATATGATGTGTTGAATGTTGTGAATGTGGGATCAAGACATAGTATTTTCAGGAAAGGAAATACCATGTTGAGATTGGTTATGAGGTGTATTGATCAGTGAGTATCCTGTGAATGAGACGATCCTGACTCTACTGATATGATGGAGTCACATAGATGAAGTCATTCAGTTGGTGAGAGTCGAAGGAGGTCCATATGTATGGGTAAGTCGTTTGAAAGATAACTGACTTGACCTGTTATATGGATTTACCCTGTCATACTGTGAGAGTGATGAAATTGAGATCGAGATTGTGTTGATGCGCATGGCTGTGGGAACATTACAGCAATGAAGTATAACAGGTGCAGGTCTCTGGATGCTAAGTTCAACGCACGAGTCTTCCGGAAGTAGAGTCAAGTGTCTTGTGTGATGAGTCAGTGGAAGTCTGACGTGAGAAATGAGAAACATTGAAATTGATAGACACTTGATGAATTATGTGAATAGAACGACCCTTGAGGAAATTGTGAAATATGTGATTACTTGATGGTCATGTGAAGGGAATGAGAAAATTGATAGTTTTTACGTGGGTGTCTTTAATTTGTTTTATCTTGATTTTAAAGTTTCATATCTAAACTCTCTTTCAATTATCTAGCTTACCCTGTGATTTTTGGTGTTGTGTTTGGCTTTTTCTTAAACCTGTGATGATCGTGTATAATTTAAACGGGAGCAGATGATGTTGCAGGAAGTAGAGCTCCTCAGTGAGTGGTCGCCGGAAGGAGATCGCCTGTTCCTATTTCTGTTAGGCGATCACCCTTTTTCTGTTTTCTGATAGGAGATCGCCGTTCTCTGATAGGAGATCGCCTTTTGCTGTTAGGAGATCGCCTGTCTTTCTATTTTACTGTAATTTTGTTTACGTTTTTGGAAAATTGACCGATTATGTATTAAACTCCCTGTGAGGAGAAACTTCATTACATATATATAATTATGTTCACTTCAATATATTTGTTTACCTTTATTTTTATTTTATAAATATGAAAGGTATTTGGCGGGATGTTACAGGCGGAGTGGTAGAGGTCGGTCGGTGGACCATAGTGTGTTCCAGAAATCACATGTAGGGAGGTGTGATTTGAACCTTAAGAGCGCCATGCATGCAGAATAACTGCGGGACTTTACGCTTGGACATAAGGGATTTACCTTAGTGTTGCATGCTTAGGCACGTAAGGATTGAGTACTGAGCTGCCCTCGGGCAGGAGAAGCTACCGACGTCACCGAGCCATGTGGGGGTGATAACACAGGTGTGGAGTACTGGTAGGACGATCCCCCAACAGGGTGTGACGATGTGGCATCAGTCGACAGAAGCAAGGCGATGTGTCCTCGCCACATCAAGGACGATGAGAGATCGCCAGGGCGAGAGACACGCGGGCATCGCCAGGGCGAGAGACAGACGGTCATCGCCGGGATGAGGGACGCATCAGTCAACTTCCAGGGAGAGACATCGGTCGTCTTCCAGGGAGAGACATCGGTCGTCTTCCAGGGAGAGACATCGTTCGTCCGCCAGGATGAGACATCGGTGAATGATCATCGCGCGAGGTCGTGTTCCACACAGATGAGGTGGGGCCCAGGCTCCTAGCATGAGCGTCTTGCATGCGCGACACATAGTCAGTGAGAGTGCTTCAGAACAGTGGCTCCAGAGAGTTGGTATGGAAAGTGACCCAGAGTTGGTGTGCACAGAGACCCACGTGGCCATATTGTTAGAGGAAACCCACACGCAAGGTTGCTCAGAGAGTGGGTAATGGCAGTGAAGGCTAAAGAGCCGTTCGACCTTAAGAGCTGAGGGAATCAGCTCATTTAGTTCCCCTTTCTCCTTTCTCCTCCACTCGAAGACGCAGCTATCCTCACGTACCATTGCTACGATCGGCGACTGCCATTGTCCTTCTGGGAAGTCTCTGCAAGTTCTCCCGTCAGGACGCTAGAACAGAGTAAGTCGTTTTACTCTATTTTTCGAGTCGAATCTGAGCTTGAGAGGGTTGCCTCTGCATAGGCGTTGCCGGCGACTCCCTTAGCTCCAGAAATCGTCTCTGTTAGCGTAGAAAATGAGTAGTATAGTCAGTTTTGTGATAAAGGCTCCATGGTGCAGGTTAGGACATCTTTAAGCTTCGGTGGGTTTTGGAGCTCTTAGTGATTTTGTGCAAGTTCAGGTAAGGGAAGCTAGCATTTTCGTTTATAAAAACTTTAGGCGAGTAGGTTCTGAAGTGAGGGCGACGTGGTCGCCGGTTTCATATTCTATTTCACGATGCTCTGTTTTTATGTGTGGGGCGACGTGATCGCCGGTTTTAATGCAAATTTAGAAATCCCCTGTTTTAGTGTCATTTTGAAATTGTTTGAGATTGAAAGGTGAAATGCATATGATATTCGAAAATCTGAACTTTGGTATGATTGTTTCTGTGATTGGGATATTTTAAGAAAAGATTCAAAATATTATATGATGGAATTGTGCTTTTACGTGTGGTACGATGTACTGGATGAATGTGAAATTGTGATCAAGACATAGTATTTTCAGGAAAGGAAATACCGTGTTGAGATTGGTATTAGAGTGTATTGATCAGTGAGTATCCTGTGAATGAGACGATCCTGACTCTGCTGATATAATGGAATCACATAGATGAAGTTATTCAGTTGTTAAGACTCGAAGGAGGTTCATATATATGGGTAAGTTGTTTGAAAGATAACTAACTTGACCTGTTATATGAATTAACCCTATCATACCGGGAGAGTGATGATATTGAGATTATGTTTATGCGCATGGCTGTGTGGATTTCACAGCGACCCTGTGTGGATTTCACAGTGGTGTGGTATGACAGGTGCAGGTCTCTGGATGCTAAGTTCAACGCACGAGTCTTCCGGAAGTAGTGTCAAGTGTCTATGTGTGATGGGTCAGTGGAAGTCTGACGTGAGAAAGAGAAATATTGAAATGTGATAGACACTTGATGGATTTTTGTGGAATGATTGATACTTGAGGAAATTGTGAAATGTGTGAATATTTTATGGCTATGTGAAATGAATGAGAAAGTGATGGAATTATGTGGGTGTTTAAAAGCCGATTATGTTGATTTTAAAGTTTCATATTTAACGTTTTAAAAATAGCTAGCTTACCCCTGTGTTTTATTTCGTGGTTGTTTTCTTAAAACTGTGATGATCGTGTGTAATTTACACAGGAGCAGATGATGTTGCAGGCAGTGGAGCTCCTCAGTGAGCATTTCTGGAGGAGGAGATCGCCGGTTTTTGAATGCTGTTGTTTTGTTTTATTTTGAAAACTCCTGTATGGAGATGTATTAAAAATTCCTAGAAAAGGGATATTATTTTGAGGCACATTTGTATTAATGGATGAATTATATTATGTATATATCTATGTTAAATTTTGCTATTATTGTTTCACCTTTATTTTATTATATAAAAATGAACAATATTTTGAGGGGCGTTACATTAATGGTATCAGAGCGGTTCGTCCTTAGGATGACCTGCGGGCAGTGGATCCATTGTGTTTCTCCTGCTCACAAATTTTATTGGGGTTTTAAATAAAAGCTATAGTGAAAGGTTTTGAAGGTTTTCTTATTGAAATTTTGTGTGTGCTGTAGTGAATATATGCTCTAACTGAAAATTTTAGTATTTAGAATGAAAGGATCTTGATAAAGTAGTGAGGGTGCACACTCATAACTGGATCAAGATGATTCTCAATCTTAATTCTGAAAGTTTGATGTTTAGCATATATTGAATTCTGGAATGATTTGTTGCATTTTATTGAGTTTTTTTGTAATTGATTGAAATTGGTTGTTTGGGATTGATGGTTCATACCATTAGCTGTTTTGGTGATATGCTTGGGTAGGTATCATGATCGGCTGATAAACTCAAATTCTAGATGGATTTGAGATGCTGACCTTTGTAAGACCTAGTGTGGTCTTATAAATGAATTGATTCGTTATCAAGTTCATTTTATAGGAGTATGATTAGAGAAAAATAGTTTCCTAATCTTACGCAAAAAATGGCTCCTAGACCGCCTACCCCTCCCCAACCTTCTGCAGAAATGGGCCAGATCGCCAGGGCCATTGAGATGATGGCGAGTGTTATCCAGCAGCAGAATGCGGCAATGGTTCAGAATCATCAAGCTGCAATGCAGCATTGGGAGACCGCCAGATCGGCTGCAACAGCTTCCCACATCGGTCAGCCTCAGGAGCAGATGGGACTGACCGAGTTCCTCAGGCACAACCCACCCAAGTTCAGTGGGAATGCTACCCCTGATCAAGCAGATCAGTGGGTCAGGGGGTTAGAGAAAATCTTCAAGGCGACCTCTTGCCCTGAAGATAAGAAGTTGGTGTTTGCCACATACCTGCTATCTGGAGAAGCCGAGTTCTGGTAGATGGGAACTCAACAAATGATGGAAGCCCGAGACGAAGTATCAGACTGGGAGAGCTTCAGGGTGAAGTTTCTGGAGAAATACTTCCCAGATAGTGCAAGGTTTGCCAAGGAAGCTGAATTCCTCAGGTTGGAGCAAGGGGAGATGTCAGTGAATGCTTATGCTGCTCGGTTTGAGTACCTCGCCCGGTTTTATACCCAAGCTATCTCTGAGGCTTCGAGGTGTAGGAAATTTGAAGAAGGACTGAAGCATGGGTTGAAGAGGACCATAGCCCCTATGTGCATCAGGGAGTTTCACGCCTTGGTGGAGAAGGCGAAGATGGTGGAGACTCTGGAGAAGGGTGAGTCTCGGGTGATCAGGCCACACCCAGGGGGTTCTTCCAGTGGGAAGGCCAAGGTGCAGCAGCAGCAGAATAAGCCTTATGCGAGACCTCCACAGCATAGGGCAGGGGCAGCGATTGCCCAGAATGTCCAGTGATAGTAGAGGGACGCAGGTTCAAAGGAAATTTGATCTGTCTACCTCTGCAGGATCTGGATGTTATCCTAGGAATGGATTGGCTATCTACCAATCACATTCTCATAGATTGCAGTAGGCAGAAAGTGGTGTTTCCCGATCTCCGAGAGCCAGATGTGATATCTGCTCAGCAGGTACGGTCGGAGTTGAAAGAAGGGGCGACGTGCTTTGTGATCCTAGCTCGAGGGGGAGTGAAGAATGAAGAGGATATGGGCAGTATACGTGTGGTGAAGGATTTCACGGATGTGTTTCCAGAAGAAATACCTGGACTACCGCCTAAGAGAGAAGTGGAATTCTCTATTGATTTGGTACCTGGAGCTGGACCAGTGTCAATGGCGCCATACAGAATGGCTCCAGCCGAGTTGGTAGAACTAAAGAAAACAAGTGGAAGAGTTGTTAGAGACGCAGTTAGTCAAGCCCAATATATCTCCATGGGGTTTCCAGTGTTGTTGGTTAAAAAGGAAGATGAAGGGTCTCAATTGTGTATGGACTACAGGAAGTTGAATAAGTTGACCATCAAGGACAACTATCCTCTAACCGTAATTGTATGAAACTCAATTTCAGATGTTCAATGAATACTTGTTTGATCAGAAAGAGTTGAACATGAGGTAGAGAAAAGGGGTGGAGTTTATGAAAGATTATGATTTCCAACTTATGTATCATCCAGGGAAGGCCAATGTAGTGGCAGATGCTTTGAGTAGAAAATCAATGCAAGTATCAATCATGATGATTGAAGAGCAGAAGCTGATCGAGCAGTTCAGAGATTTAAACTTGGGAGTGGAATTTCATGTTAACCATATTAGTTGTAGTAAGTTAACTATAACTAATGATTTCATTGGAATGATAAAGGATAAGCAATTAGAGGACCCTAGTCTGAAACGTATTGTGGAATTGGTAGGCACCGATCAGGCTAAGGACTTTGTAATGGGAGATGATGGGATCTTGAGATTAATGGCAGGATTTGCATACCAGCAAATGAAGAATTTAAGAGATATCAAAAATTTTAACTTTGCTCTTCTGGCAAAATGGAAATGGTGGATGATGAGTGATGAAAAAGGGAAATGGAAAGATATTCTTGTATCCAAATATGGCTCGGAACTTGGAAGAAGCCAAGCTCATTTGAAATATCAATCGTGGTGGTGGAGAGATGTATGTAAAGTGTGCGAGGAAGGTGAAGATGATGGTTGGTTCCAAAAAGTTATCATTTGGAAAGTTGGAGATGGAGAGAATGTTAGATTTCAGGAGGATGCGTGGGCCACTAACTCTAACTTTAAATTGTTGTTTCCTAGACTTTACTCCATTTCTGTGGACCAAGGCAAGACGGTGGGAGAGGTAGGTTTTTGGGAGGATTCTGGGTGGCAATGGTATGTTGTATATGGGAGAAGAGGAATAGAGTTGTCTTTAAGCAAGAAATTCCGGATGCAGAGAAAATTTTCCAATCGGCTCCACTACTTGTCTGGTTGTGGTTGAGATATAGGGTGCGTTCGTTCTCGTATGTTTTTTTTTCCGGATTGGCACCTGAACTCAAAATCAATGCATTCAATGTATACGTTGAAAAAGGAGGTAATAATGGGAGCAGAAAGCCGGGTTGGTAAAAGAAGTCATAATAATGATTTAGAAAGTAAACAGCAACAGGAACAACTTTTTAACTAATATGGATGGGAAGTTTTGCGGGTACCTTGTCTTTATAAGGTGCAAAATTATGTAGTTTAGTGGTGAACCAAGGGTATTTTCCTTTAAGGAGCGTGAGAATTAGATCTGCAGCTGGGAAATCGATGGATGGTTTTGATTGAGACGCAGAGGTTGATTTCTAGAAAGATATTAATGCAGCATATTCCATATGCAGGGATGTAGAATGGAATTTGATGAAGTATTGGAGTAGTAAGAGGGAGCAGCAAGCGTTGGATTCTGTTGAATTTTGCTTGGGTATGTCAAGTTATGAGCTGGTTGTGGTTAAGTACATGAAGGAGCATATAGCTGGTGTGGGAAGCTGAGTTTCCCCGTGAGTCATCAGTCTGTTTGTAGGTATATATTAGGTGTTTTAATGATGGAGGAGGCAAGCAACACTCAGGTTAGGCAAGGGTCAACCAATTTTGTGGTATAGTGTTGGCCCCTTTTGGAGGTGGTTCTGCTTTAAGTCGCCTGTAAGGTTAACTAATGAATAGCCATGTTTGTATGAGAAATGAGGGAAGCCTGTCCCTATCTCCTTTCCGGTAAGTTCATTTTCGAGGATGAAAATTTTTCTTGTTGGGGAGATTGTAAGGATCTAGATAATTATTTGGAATAGAAGAAGTATAATTTTAATGAATTCTGAATATGTTATTACTTAAAACGAAAAGAGCTTGTAATGGAAATTTCATCGTGGTCAGACCTCGGAGGTCGCCCAAGGTCTAAGGGCGGCGTGGTAGAGGTCGGTCGGTGGACCATAGTGGGTTCCAGAAATCACATGTAGGGAGGTGTGATTTGAACCTTAGGAGCGCCATGCATGCAGAATAACTACGGGACTTTACGCTTGGACATAAGGGATTTACCTTAGTGTTGCATGCTTAGGCACGTAAGGATTGAGTACTGAGCTGCCCTCGGGCAGGAGAAGCTACCGACGTCACCGAGCCATGTGGGGGTGATAACACAGGCATGGAGTAGTGGTAGGACGAGCCTTCAACAGGGTGTGACGATGTGGCATCAGTCGACAGAAGCAAGGCGATGTGTCCTCGCCATACCAAGGACGATGAGAGATCGCCAGGGCGAGAGACACGCGGGGATCGCCAGGGCGAGAGACACGTGGTCATCAACCAGGATGGGAGACACATCGGTGGTCTGCCAGGGTGAGACATCGGTGGTCTACCAGGGTGGGACATCGGTGGTCCTCCAGGGTCAGACATCGGTTGTCTGCCAGAGTGAGGAATCGGTCGTCCGTCAGGAAGAGGAATCGGTCATCGCCGGTATGAGAGGCATAGTCATCGCGCGAGCAGTCATCGGTGGAAGGTTATCGCGCGATGTCGTGTTTCACACAGATAAGGTAGGACCCAGGCTCCCAGCATGAACGTTCTGCATGCGCGACACGTAGACAAAAACGGTGTTTCAGAATAGTTAGCATCAGAGAGTTGGTATGCGCAGAAACCCACGTGGTCATACTGTTCAAGGAAGTGTGCACGCAAGGTTGCTCAAAGAGTGGGTAATGGCAGAGAAGGCTAAAGAGCCGTTCGACCTTAAGAGATGAGGGAATCAGCTCATTTAGTTCCCCTTTCTCCTTTCTCCTCCACTCGAAGACGCAACTATCCTCACGCACCAGTGCTACGATCGGCGACTGCCATTGTCCTTCTGGGAAGTCTCTGCAAGTTCTCCCGTCAGGACGCTAGAACAGAGTAAGTCGTTTTACTCTATTTTTCGAGTCGAATCTGAGCTTGAGAGGGTTGCCTCTGCATAGGCGTTGCCGGCGACTCCCTTAGCTCCAGAAATCGTCTCTTTTAGCGTAGAAAATGAGTAGTATAGTCAGTTTTGTGATAAAGGTTCCATGGTGCAGGTTAGGACATCTTTAAGCTTCGGTGGGTTTTGGAGCTCTTAGTGATTTTGCGCAAGTTCAGATAAGGGAAGCTAGCATTTTCGTTTATAAAAACTTTAGGCGAGTAGGTTCTGAAGTGAGGGCGACGTGGTCGCCGGTTTCATATTCTATTTCACGATGCTCTGTTTTTATGTGTGGGGCGACGTGATCGCCGATTTTAGTGCAAATTTCGAAAATGTAAGGACCTGTAAAATTGAATTGGAATAAGAAGGGATATATTTTAAATGAATTCTAAGTATGCTTTTATTTAAAATAAAAAGGAAGGAAAGTGTAGTTTAGAAGACTATGAGATCGCCGGTCGTCTACTACACATGATCGCCAGGGCGCGAGAGGCATGCGGGCATCGCCAGGGCGCGAGGCATGTGGACGTCGCCAGGGCGCAAGAGGCATGCGGGCATCGCCAGGGCACGAGGCATGTGGACGTCACCAGGGCGCGAGAGGCATGCGGGCAACGCTGGGGCGCGAGAGGCATGCGGGCGTCGTCGGGACACGAGGCATGCAGGCATCGCCGGGTCGCGAGAGGCATGCGGGTGTCGCCAGGGATAGACATCGGTCGTCTCCCAGAGAGAGACATCGGTCGTCTTCCAGGGAGAGACATTGGTCGTTTGCCAGTATGAGACCTCAGTGGATAGTCATCGTGCGAGCGGTTATCGGTGGAAGGTTATCGCGCGATGTCGAGTTTCACACAGATAAAGTGGGACCCAGACTCCCAGCATGAAACGTCCTGCACGCGCGCCACGTAGACAAAAAGGGTGGTTCAGAATAGTGACATCAGAACGTTGGCATGCGCAAGAGACACTCGCGGTCGTACTGTTCAGGGCAGTGGTTGGCATGCACAAGAGACAACAGTGGTCATACTGTTCAGGGCAGTGGTTGGCATGCACAAGAGACAACAGTGGTCGTACTGTTCAGGGCAGTGGTTGGCAGGCGCAAGAGACAACCGTGGCCGTACTGTTCAGTGAAATAGTACACTCAGGCTTTCCTGCAGAAGGGGTGGCAGCAGCAGCATACGTGGACAGGTAGGCTTGGATTCAAAAGCCCACTGCGGGAAGGCAAAGAACGTTACAAAGACTCGAGAGTGAAAGAGTGGGTGCATCTTCATCCCTCTCTTTTCTCTCCTTCGCGCTGCGATTTAGGCAACCTCAAGCACCAGTGCAACCAGCGACGACTGCCCTTGGAGCACCTGGGAGTTTCTCTGCAAGTCCTACAAACCAGACACTAAAACAGAGCTAAGGCATCCTTTAAGCTCGGTGGGTCTTGGAGCTCTTGGTGTTTTGCGCAAGTCCAGGTAAGGGAAGCTAGCTTTATTTTCAATAAAAGCCGTAGATTAGCTGTTTCTGAAGTGAGGGCGACGTGGTCGCCGGTTTCATTTTCATCTTCGTGATGCTCTGTTCTATGTGTTTGGGCGACGTGGTCGCCGGTTTTAAATACAGATTTCGAAATCCCCTGTTTTTGGACGAGATCGCCGGTTTTGGCGTTGTTTTTCGAACTCCCCTGTTTTTGGTGTTGGTTGAAACTGTTTGAGATTTAAATGTGATATTCGAAAATCTGAACCTTGGCATGATTTTTGCTGTGACTGGAATCGTTCATTAAGTGTTGTATGACGTGTGAATGTTGTGAATGTGCGATCAAGGCATAGTATTTTCAGGAAAGAAAATACCGTGTAAGATCGTGTGTAATGTCTATTGACTAGGGGCTTGTCTAGAAGGAGATATCCTGACTCTGCTGATATAATGGAATCACATAGATGAAGTTATTCAGTTGTGGAGAGTCGAAGGAGGTTCATATGAATGGGTGAGTCGTGTGAAAAAGAACGAGCTCGGCCTGTTATATGAATTAACCCTGTCATACCGGGAGAGTGATGATATTGAGATTATGTATGCGCATGGCTGTGTGGATTTCACAGCGACCCTGTGTGGATTTCACAGTGGTGTGGTATGACAGGTGCAGATCTCTGAGCCTGAGTCAACGCACGAGTCTTCCGGAAGTAGTGTCAAGTGTCTATGTGTGATTAGTCAGTGGAAGTCTGACGTGAGTAATGTAGAGAAATTGTTGATAGACACTTGATGGTTGTGTGGTATGAATGAGAAAGTGATGGACTCTTGTGAATGTTTAAAAAGGCTGATCTACGCTGGTTGTCCAGTTTATAATTTAAAGTTAAAAAAATATCTAGCTTACCCTTTGTATTGTTCTCTAGCTGTTTTCTCTTAAAACTGTGATGATCGTGTATTTTACACGGGAGCTGTAACATCCCGCCAAAATAATACATACATACATGTATAATGAAATTAAGTGTAACCAAATAATATTGAAGAGTACAAGATAATATGTATATATATCAGAAATGAAGTTACTCCTCTTAGGGAGTTTAATACATAACCAAATCAAATGTTTTCAAGGTTTAACGAAAATAAATGAAATACAGTAAGACCGGCGGTCTCAAAAAAACGGCGATCTCCAACATAAAACGGCGATCCCAAACAGAAGACCTCAAAACGGGCGATCTTCTATCAGGACACGAAAACCGGCGATCACCACCGAGAGGTGGAAATAGGCGATCTCTTTCCCCGGCGACCACTCACTAGAGAGCTCTTCTTCCTGGAAGATCATCTGCTCCCGTGTAACAATTACACGATCATCACAGTTTTGAGAAAACAACCACAATAACAGATAAAAGGGTAAGCTAGATAATTTAAAAGAAGTTTAAATCAAGAACATGAAAATCCAAGTAAACCAAGTTCCAAAATATCCATGTAAAACGTAGAGCTGCTCATAGCATTCAGCTGATCGCCCAAAATCACAACTTCACAACATTCACCCATAGTCATTCCATTTCACAATACAGCATCAAGTGTCTATCAATATTCAAGTTTCTCATTTCACATGTCAGACTTTCCACTGACTCACCACACAAGACACTTGACACTACTTCCGGATTGACTCGTGCGTTGATTAGACTCAGAGATCTGCACCTGTCATACCACACCACTGTGAAATCCACACAGGGTCGCTGTGAATCCACACAGCATGCGCATATATCATCTCAATGTTACCATAGTTCTCCTGGTATGACAGGGTTAATCCATAGGACAGACGGAGCTCGTTCTTTTTCACACGAGACGCCCATCATATAGACCTCCTTCGACTCTCAACAACTGAGTAACTTCCTCTACGTGATTCCATTACCTCAGCAGAGTCAGGATATCCCCTTAGGAATCACCGATCAATGCACCTACCACAAGATCTTACACGGTATTTTCTTTCCTGAAAATACTATGCCTCGATCCCACATTCACAGCATTCAAAGACATCATGCCACACTTAAAAGAATGATTTCAATCACAGCAATAGCCATTTCAAAGGATTCATATTTTCGAATATCTCATGTAAATCTCAAGCAGTTCTCGAAACAACATCAAACACAAGGAGTTCGCAAAACAGCGCCAAAACCGGCGATCTAGTTCAAAAACAGGGTGTTTCGAAGACTGTATATAAAACCGGCGACCACGTCGCCCAAGCACACAAACAGAGCATTTCACGAAGACGAAAGCGAAAACGGCGACCACGTCGCCCACACTTCAGAAATGGTTCAACTATGGCTCGTAGTAAAGATGAAGGCTAGCTTCCCTTACCTGGACTTGCGCAACCACCAGGAGCTTCGAAATCCAACGAAGCTTGCAGAATACCTTGGCTCTGTTTTTCGCGTCTGGTCTGAAGAACTTGCAGAGGACTACCCAAGTGCTCCAATGGTGTTGCTTCTCGTCGTACTCTTGTGTGGAGAGGCTGAAATCGCAACGCGGAGGAGGGAACTCACTCTTTCTCTCTTCGACTGCAACAACGTTTTCTTCCTCTTCAGTAGTGGATTTCAGTAACTTAAACCAACTTATCCCTCCAAAAGCAGCTGCCACCACCCACTCTGCAGGGAAGTTTGCGTGTACGCTTCCCTGCACAGTACTACTAAGCATGCCTCTGCGCAGGCTACGCTATGAGGTCACTATTCTGAACCACCTTTTCGTCTACGTGGCGCGCGTGCAGAACGTCTCTTGCTGGGAGTCTAGGTCCTACGTTCTCGGTGTGTAACTAAGCGCCGCGCGATGACCTTTCGCCGATGGCTACCAGCGCGAAGACGAACCACCGATGACCTCGCACGAAGACAAACCACCGATGACCTCTCGCGCGATGACAAACCGCTGATGACCTCTCGCGCGAGGACAAACCACTGATGACCTCTCGCGCGAAGACAAACCGCTGATGACCTCTCGCGCGAGGACAAACCACTGATGACCTCTTCCTGGCGAACGACCGATGTCTCACCCCCCCCCCTGATGATGCCCGCATGCATCGCGCCCTGGCGACGCCTGCATGCCTCGCGCCCAGGCGATGACGTGTAGTCTAGGCGACCGGCGATGATGTATAAACAAGGAACTCTTATAGTTTTTTCTAGACTACACTTTCCTTCCTTTTTAACTTAGATAAAACATACTTAGAATTTACTTAAAACATACTCTTTCATTCCAATAAATTTCAGGTCCTTACAGGAGCAGATGATTTTCCAGGAAGTAGAGCTCCTTAGTGAGTGGTTGCCGGAAGGAGATCGCCTGTTTCTGTCTCTATGTGGTGATCGCCTGATTTCTGTTCTGATAGCAGATCGGCTGTTTTGGGTCTTCTGTAAGGAGATCGCCGGTTTATGTAGGGAGACCGCCGGTTGCATTTTATTTGGCTGTATTTTGTTTAAGTTTTGGAAAAATTGACCGGTTATGTATTAAACTCCCTGTGGGGAGCAACTTCATTTTATATAAATACGTATGTTCACTTAAATATTTTTGTTTTACCTTTATTTCATTTATATTTATGAAAAGTAATTTGGCGGGATGTTACAGAAACCCCCTGTTTTAGTGTCGTTTTGAAATTGTTTGAGATTGAAAGGTGAAATGCATATGATATTCGAAAATCTGAACTTTGGTATGATTGTTTCTGTGATTGGGATTGTTTAAGAAAAGATTCAAAATATTATATGATGGAATTGTGCTTTTACGTGTGGTATGATGTACTGGATGAATGTGAAATTGTGATCAAGACATAGTATTTTCAGGAAAGGAAATACCGTGTTGAGATTGGTATTAGAGTGTATTGATCAGTG
Organism: Phaseolus lunatus; assembly: GCA_013389735.1. Classification (NCBI taxonomy): domain Eukaryota; kingdom Viridiplantae; phylum Streptophyta; class Magnoliopsida; order Fabales; family Fabaceae; genus Phaseolus; species Phaseolus lunatus. Next base: position 29,106,648 of record CM023858.1, on the reverse strand, counting down.
AGTATCCTGTGAATGAGACGATCCTGACTCTGCTGATATAATGGAATCACATAGATGAAGTTATTCAGTTGTTGAGAGTCGAAGGAGGTTCATATGTATGGGTAAGTTGTTTGAAAGATAACTAACTTGACCTGTTATATGAATTAACCCTGTCATACCGGGAGAGTGATGATATTGAGATTATGTTTATGCGCATGGCTGTGTGGATTTCACAGCGACCCTATGTGGATTTCACAGTGGTGTGGTATGACAGGTGCAAGTCTCTGGATGCTAAGTTCAACGCACGAGTCTTCCGGAAGTAGTGTCAAGTGTCTATGTGTGATGGGTCAGTGGAAGTCTGACGTGAGAAAGAGAAATATTGAAATGTGATAGACACTTGATGGATTTTTGTGGAATGATTGATACTTGAGGAAATTGTGAAATGTGTGAATATTTGATGGCTATGTGAAATGAATGAGAAAGTGATGGAATTATGTGGGTGTTTAAAAGCCGATTATGTTGATTTTAAAGTTTCATATTTAACGTTTTAAAAATAGCTAGCTTACCCCTGTGTTTTATTTCGTGGTTGTTTTCTTAAAACTGTGATGATCGTGTGTAATTTACACGGGAGCAGATGATGTTGCAGGCAGTGGAGCTCCTCAGTGAGCATTTCTGGAGGAGGAGATCGCCGGTTTTTGAATGCTGTTGTTTTGTTTTATTTTGAAAACTCCTGTATGGAGATGTATTAAAACTTCCTAGAAAAGGGATATTATTTTGAGGCACATTTGTATTAATGGATGAATTATATTATGTATATATCTATGTTAAATTTTGATATTATTGTTTCACCTTTATTTTATTATATAAAAATGAACAATATTTTGAGGGGCGTTACAAGGTGCACACTCATAACTGAATCGAGATGTTCTCAATCTTAATTCTAAAAGTTTGATGTTGAGCATACATCCACTTCTGGTGTGTTTTATCCCAATTATTAAGTGTGGTGATATTTGATTGATAGTTTTGTACCCATGACTGTTGTAAGGACCTGAAAAATTAAATTGGAATAAAAGGATATATTTTAAATGAATTCTAAGTATGTTTTTATTTAAAATAAAAAAAGGAAGGAAAGTGTAGTTTAGAAGATTATAAGATTTCCTTGTTAGTACATAATCGCCGGTCGCCTAGACTACACGTCATCGCCAGGGCACGAGGCATGCAGACGTCGCCAGGGCGCGATGCATGCGGGCATCATCAGGGCGCGAGGCATGCGGGCATCTTCCAGGGGGAGACATCGGTCGTCCGCCAGGATGAGGCATCGGTGGATTGCCTTCGCGCGAGAGGTCATCGGTGGATTGTCTTCGCGCGAGAGGTCATCGGTGGATAGCCTTCGCGCGAGAGGTCATCGGTGGATTGTCTTCGCGCGAGAGGTCATCGGTGGATAGTCTTTGCGCGAGAGGTCATCGGTGGATAGTCTTCGCGCGAGAGGTCATCGGCGAAAGGTTATCGCGCGATGTCGAGTTGCACACAGAGAAGGTGGGACCCAGACTCCCAGAATGGAACGTCCTGCACGTACGCCACGTAGACAAAATGGATGATTCAGAATAGTGACATCAGAATGTTGGCATGCGCAGGAGACACTCGCGGTCGTACTGTTCAGGAAGTGGTTGGCATGCGCAAGAGACAAACGTGGTCGTACTATTCAGAGAAACGTACACTCAGACTTCTCTGCAGAGTGGGTGGTGGCAGCTGCTTTTGTGGACAAGCTGGTTTAAGATGCAAAAACCCACTTCTGAGAGAGGGGAACGTTGCAGTTGTTCAAAAGCGAAAGAGTGAGTTTACCTCCCTTCTCCTCCATTCTCTCCTTCGCACTGCGATTCTGGCACCTTCACACAAGAGTACGACGAGCGACGGCCACCATTAGAGCACCTGGGAGGTTCTCTGTAAGTCCTTCAAACCAGACGCAAAAACAGAGCCAAGGCATTCTTTAAGCTTCGTTGGGTTTCGGAGCTCCTGGTGTTTTGCGCAAGTCCAGGTAAGGGAAGCTAGCCTTCATTTTCAATACAAGCCATAGATTAGCTGTTTCTGAAGTGAGGGCGATGTGGTCGCCGGTTTCGTTTTCATCTTCCTGAATGCTCTGTTCTATGTGTTTGGGTGACGTGGTCGCCGGTTTTATATACAGACTTCGAAATACCTTGTTTTTGAACCAGATCGCCGGTTTTGGCGTTGTTTGCGAACTCCCTGTTTTTGGTGTTGCTTTGAAACTGTTTGAGATTTAAATGAGATATTCGAAAATAAGAACCTTGGAGTGAGTTTTGCTGTGATTGAAATCATTCCTTTAAGTGTTATGTGATGTGTTGAATGTGGTGAATGTGGGATCAAGGCATAGTATTTTCAGGAAAGAAAATACCGTGTAAGATCGTGTAGGATGTGCATTGATCGATGATTCCTAATGAGATATCCTGACTCTGCTGAGATAATGGAATCACATAGAGGAAGTTACTCAGTTGGTGAGAGTCGAAGGAGGTTCATATGAATGGGTGAGTCGTGTGAAAAAGAACGAGTTCGGCCTGTTCCATGGATTAACCCTGTCATACTGTGAGAATGATGAACTTGAGATCGAGATTGTGTTGATGCGCATAGCTGGGGAAACATTACAGGTGTTTAGTATGACAGGTGCAGATTTCTGAGTCTAATCAATGCACGAGTCTTCCGGAAGTAGTGTCAAGTGTCTTGTGTGCTGAGTCAGTGGTAGTCTGACGTGAGAAATGAGGGACCTTGAAATTGATAGACACTTGGTGCATTATGTGAAATAGAACGACTCTTGAAAATATTGTAAAGTGTGTGATTTCTTGGCGATCAGGTGAAGGGAATGAGAAACTTTATAGTTTTATGTGGGTATCTTGAATTTGTTTTATTCTGATTTTTATGTTCATATTTAAACTCTCTTTAAAATATATAGCTTACCCTGCGTGTTCTGCTCTATGGCTGTTTTTCTCTTAAAACTGTGATGATCGTGTAATTTTTACACGGAAGCAGATGATCTTCCAGGAAGTAGAGCTCCTTAGTGAGTGGTTGCCGGGGAAGAGATCGCCTGTTTCTATCTCTTGGTGGTGATCGCCAGATTTATGTCCTGATAGCAGATCGCCGGTTTATGTATGGAGACCGCCATTTTCGTTGTATTTGATTGATTTCGTTCAGTTTTGAAAAACATTTGATTGGTTATGTATTAAACTCCCTGTGAGGAGCAACTTCATTACTTATATATATAATTATGTTCTCTTCAACATTATTTGTTTACCTTTATTTTCATTATATAAATATGAATAGTTTTTGCTGGGATGTTACAACTGTTCGGTGTTATGCTTTCTATTTTGAGCATTATGATTCTGTTGATGAACTCAAATTCTAAATGACTTTGAGATGCTGACCTTTGTAAGGTCTAGATGTTACCTCCTGAATGAATTGATTTCTTATCGATCTCATTCTTATAGTTGTAGGGAATATAGAAACCAATAGTTTCAAAATCTGAAACGAAGAAAGATGGCTCGTAGACCTCCTACCCCTCCCCAACCTTCTTCGGAAATGAGCCAGATTGCCAAGGCTATTGAGATGATGGCAACTGTCATCCAACAACAGAATGCAGCAATGGCTCAGAATCATCAAGCTGCAATGCACCATTGGGAAACTGCTCGGTCGGCTGAAACAACTTCTCACGTCGGTCAGCCTCAGGAACAGATGGGACTGACCGAGTTCATGAGGCACAACCCACCCAAGTTCAGTGGGAATGCTACCCCTGATCAAGCAGATCAGTGGGTCAGGGAGTTGGAGAAAATCTTTAGGGCGACCTCCTGCCCTGAAGAGAAGAAATTGGTGTTCGCCACCTATCTACTATCTGGAGAAGCCGAGTTCTGGTGGATGGGAGCTCAGCAGATGATGGAAGCCAGAGCTGACGTTTTAGACTGGGAAAGTTTCCGAGAGAGGTTCCTAGAGAAATAATTTCCAGATAGTGCAAGGTTTGCGAAGGAAGCGGAATTTCTCAGGTTGGAGCAAGGGGAGATGTCCGTGAACGCTTATGCTGCTAGGTTTGAATACCTAGCCAGATTTTATACCCAAGCTACCTCTGAGGCTTGGAGGTGTAGGAAGTTTGAAGAAGGTTTAAAGCATGAGCTGAAGAAGACCATAGCACCCATGTGCATCAGGGAGTTTCATGCCTTAGTAGAGAAGGCAAAGATGGTGGAAACCTTGGAAAGGGGTAATTCTCGGGTGATCAGATCACACCCAGGGGGTTCTTCCAGTGGGAAGGCCAAGGTGCAGCACCCACAAAGCAAGCCTTATGCGAGACCTCCACCACATCGGGCAGGAGCAGTTCCGCCCCAGTTTCAGCAGCAACAAACATGGAAACCCAGATGTTTCACATGCCAAAAGATGGGGCACATTTCTAGAGATTGTCCTAGCAGAAATAGGATGACCCAACCCTTTGGTTCTCAGCAGTTGAGGAATGGAGGCAGTAGACCTCAAGCAGCAGGGAGAGTGTTTGCCATGACAGGAGCAGAGGCGTCTCAGTCAGGTAACCTAGTGCAAGGTGTTTGTTTTATAGCTGGTAGAGGTGTAAAAGCCTTGTTTGATTCTGGAGCGACACACTCCTTTGTGTCAAGCCTGTATGTAGCCGAGTTGGGCCTTCTAGTGAAGGAGTTACCGTTTGAACTGTTGGTCTCTACACCTGCGTCAGGACAGGTGTTGACCTCTAATGTTTGCTCTGAATGTCTAGTGATAGTAGAGGGATGCAGGTTCAAAGTAAACTTGATCTGCCTACCTCTTCAGGACCTGGATGTTATCCTGGGAATGGATTGGCTATCTGCCAATCACGTTCTCATAGACTGTGGTAGTCAGAAAATAGCGTTTCCAGACCTCCAAGAGTCAGATGTGATATCTGCTTAGCATGGGTGGTCGGAGTTGGAAAAAGGAGCGAGGTGCTTCGTGATCCTAGCTCGATTGGAAGTGAAGAATGAAGAGGATGTAAGCAGGATACATGTGGTGAAGGATTTCATGGATGTATTTCCAGAAGAAATACCTGGATTACCTCCTAAGAGAGAAGTGGAATTCTCTATTGATTTGGTACCTGGAGCTGGACCAGTGTCAATGGCACCTTACAGGATGGCTCCAGCCAAGTTGGTAGAATTAAAGAAGCAAGTGGAAGAGTTGTTGGAGAAACAATTCATCAGACCCAGTGTATCTCCATGGGGGGCTCCAGTGCTTCTAGTTAAGAAAAAGGATGGAGGGTCTCGGCTGTGTATAGATTACAGGCAGTTGAACAAGTTGACCATCAAGAACAAGTATCCTCTACCTAGAATTGATGATTTGATGGATCAATTACATGGGGCCTCGGTGTTCTCAAAGATTGATCTGAGATCGGGGTACCACCAAATTTTGGTAAAAGCTGAAGATGTTCAAAAGACAGCATTTAGGTCTCGTTATGGGCACTATGAGTATGTGGTGATGCCGTTTGGAGTAACAAATGCTCCAGCTCTGTTCATGGATTTCATGAATAGAATTTTTCGTCCTTTCTTGGATAAGTTTGTGGTAGTCTTCATAGACGACATACTCATTTATTCAAGGACCGAGGAAGAACATGAAGAACATCTGAAGGCAGTATTGGAGATTCTGAGGGAGAAGCAATTATATGCCAAGTTCTCTAAGTGTGAGTTCTGGTTGAAGGAAGTCAACTTCTTAGGACATGTAATATCTGCTCAGGGGATCTCGGTGGATCCAGTCAAAGTGGAGGCAGTGCTTCAGTGGGAACGTCCTAAGACAGTTACTGAGATAAGGAGTTTTGTGGGTTTAGCAGGCTACTATCGGAGGTTCATTGAAGATTTTTCCAAGGTAGTAGCTCCTTTGACTCAGTTAACTCTCAAAGATCAACCTTTTGCTTGGACTGAAAAGTGTGAGCAGAGTTTCATGGGGCTGAAGAAGAGGTTGACTAGCGCTCCAGTGTTAGTGATCCCAGATGTGGGAAATCCTTTTGATGTTTACTGTGATGCTTCACATCAAGGTTTGGGATGTGTGTTGATGCAAGAGAAAAGAGTGGTTGCATATGCTTCAAGGCAACTCAAAGTACACGAGAGGAACTATCCTACCCACGACTTAGAGTTGGCGGCTGTGGTGTTTGCCTTGAAGATTTGGAGGCATTATTTGTATGGAGCTTGGTTTCAGGTGTTTAGTGACCATAAAAGCCTGAAATATCTGTTTGATCAGAAGGAGTTAAATATGAGACAAAGAAGATGGATGGAGTTCTTAAAAGATTATGACTTCCAACTGATATATCATCCAGGGAAGGCCAATGTAGTGGCAGATGCTTTGAGTAGGAAATCAATACAAGTATCAACCTTGATGATTGAAGAGCAGAAATTGATTGAGCAGTTTAGAGACTTAAACTTTGGAGTGGAATTTCATGTTAATCATATTAGTTGTAGTAAGTTAACTATAACTAATGATTTCATTGGAATGATAAAGGATAAGCAATTAGAGGATCCTAGCCTGAAGCGTATTGTAGAATTACTAGGCACCGATCAGGCTAAAGGCTTTGCGATGGGCGATGATGGAATCTTGAGATTTAATGGCAGAATTTGCATACCTGCAAATGAAGAGTTGAAGAAGATGATCCTAGAAGAAGGCCACAAGAGTTACCTTAGTCTGCACCCAGGTATGAATAAGATGTACCAGGATTTAAAAGAGTCATTTTGGTGGTCGGGCATGAAGAAGGAGATAGCTCAGTATGTTGCTACCTGCTTGACATGTCAGAAGGCGAAGGTAGAACATGTAAGGACCTAGAAACTTTAATTGGAATAAAAGTGTTATATTTAAATAATTTCAGAAGATGTTATTATTTAAAATACAAAGAGTTGGTAATAGAAGTTTCGTAGTAGTCGGACATCGGACGTCGCCCAAGGTCTGGGGTCAGCTGGTAGAGGTCGGTCGGCTGACCATTTTATTAACCAAGTAGTCAGGTGCGATGACTTTATCATGAGGTAATCACGTGGGTGTGCTCGAGGAAGACATGTGGATCAAGAGAAGTAAAGCAAGAAAAGTGTAGCTTAGAAGTCTTCTACGAGATCGCCGTTACTGAAGACGGAGGCGATCTCCGACTTCTCTGGCACATAATCGCTTGTCGCCTAGAGGAGACATGACCGCCAATCGCCTATGGTGTACGTGATCGACGGGAGTGCACGTAGTATGTGGTCAAGATGCTGAATCAACCATAGTGAGTTCCAAAAACCACGCGTATCAAGGTGTGGGTTAAGCCTTAGATACGCTGTGCATGCGAAGCTCTATGCTTGAGCATCAGAAATCGTCCTTAGTGTTGCATGCATGGGCGCACGAGGAGTGGTGCTGATCTACTCTTGGAAATGTGAAGCTACCGACGTCACCAAGTCATGTGGAGATGATACCTCGGACGTAACATAGTGGGATGAAGAACCTTCAGCAAGGTGTGACGATGTGACATCGGTGACCAGAGTAAGGCGATGTGTTCTCGTCACAGACAAGGGCGATAAGAGATCGCCAACAGGATGAGAGCAACATCGGTCATCAACCAGGATGGGAGACACATTGGTGGTCCTCCAGGGTGAGACATCGGTTGTCTGCCAGGATGAGGAATCAGTCGTCCCTCAGGAAGAGGAATCAGTCATCACCGGGATAAGGCACATCAGTCATCGCCGGTATGAGAGACATGCGGGCATCGCCAGGGCGCGAGGCATGCAGTCATCGCCGGGCGCGAGGCATTGCGGTCATCGCCAGGGCGAGACGTCGGTCGTCTCCCAGGGAGAGACATCGGTCGTTCGCCAGGATGAGACATCGGTGGATAGTCACCGCGCGAGAGGTCATCGGTGGAAGGTTATCGCGCGATGTCGAGTTTCACACAGATAAGGTGGGACCCAGACTCCCAGTATGAAACGTCCTGCACGCGCGACACGTAGACAAAAAAGGGTGGTTCAGAATAGTGACATCAGAGTGTTGGCCTGCGCAGAGGCACGCGTAGTCGTACTGTTCAGGGAAGCGTACACGCAAACTTCCCTGCAGAGTGGGTGGTGGCAGCGGCTTTTGTGGACAAGTTGGGTTAGATTCAAAAACCCACTTCTGAGGGGCAAAGAACGTGGCAGTGGTTCAAGAGTGAAAGAGTGAGTTTACCTTCATCCTTCTCTTTTCTCTCCTTCGCGCTGCGATTCAGGCATCCTCAAGCACCAGGGCGAGGAGCGACGACTGCCCTTAGAGCACCTGGGAGGTTCTCTGCAAGTTCTACAAACCAGACGCAAAAACAGAGCTAAGGCACCTTTAAGCTTCGGTGGGTTTTGGAGCTCTTAGTGTTTTGCGCAAGTCCAGGTAAGGGAAGCTAGCCTTATTTCCAACGAAAACCTTATATTAGATGATTGAGATGATGGGGCGACGTGGTCGCCGGTCTTCAACTGTTATTGCCTAATCCCCTGTTTTTGGACGAGATCGCCGGTTTTGGCGTTGTTTGTCGAACTCCCCTGTTTTTTGGTGTTGTTTGAAACTGTTTGAGATTTAAATGTGATATTCGAAAATCTGAACCTTGGAATGAGTTTTGCTGTGATTGGAATCGGTCATTTAAGTGTTATATGATTTGTTGAATGTTGTGAATGTGGGATCAAGACATAGTATTTTCAGGAAAGGAAATACCGTGTTGAGATTGGTTAGGAGGTGTATTGATCAGTGAGTATCCTGTGAATGAGACGATCCTGACTCTCCTGATATAATGGAATCATATAGATGAAGTTATTCAGGCGTTGAGAGTCGATGGAGGTTCATACGTGTGGGTGAGTTGTTTGAAAGAGAACGAACTTGACCCGTTGTATGGATTAACCCTGTCATGCTAGGATAGTGATGATATTGAGATTCATTTATACGCTTGTGAATGTGTGTGATTTCACAGCGACCCTGTGAATGTGTGTGATTTCACAGTGGTGCAGTATGACAGGTGTAGGTCTCTGTGTAACATCCCGCCAAAATAATACATACATACATGTATAATGAAATTAAGTGTAACCAAATAATATTGAAGAGTACAAGATAATATGTATATATATATCAGAAATGAAGTTACTCCTCTTAGGGAGTTTAATACATAACCAAATCAAATGTTTTCAAGGTTTAACGAAAATAAATGAAATACAGTAAGACCGGCGGTCTCAAAAAACGGCGATCTCCAACATAAAACGGCGATCCCAAACAGAAGACCTCAAAACGGGCGATCTTCTATCAGGACACGAAAACCGGCGATCACCACCGAGAGGTGGAAATAGGCGATCTCTTTCCCCGGCAACCACTCACTAGAGAGCTCTTCTTCCTGGAAGATCATCTGCTCCCGTGTAACAATTACACGATCATCACAGTTTTGAGAAAACAACCACAATAACAGATAAAAGGGTAAGCTAGATAATTTAAAAGAAGTTTAAATCAAGAACATGAAAATCCAAGTAAACCAAGTTCCAAAATATCCATGTAAAACGTAGAGCTGCTCATAGCATTCAGCTGATCGCCCAAAATCACAACTTCACAACATTCACCCATAGTCATTCCATTTCACAATACAGCATCAAGTGTCTATCAATATTCAAGTTTCTCATTTCACATGTCAGACTTTCCACTGACTCACCACACAAGACACTTGACACTACTTCCGGATTGACTCGTGCGTTGATTAGACTCAGAGATCTGCACCTGTCATACCACACCACTATGAAATCCACACAGGGTCGCTGTGAATCCACACAGCATGCGCATATATCATCTCAATGTTACCATAGTTCTCCTGGTATGACAGGGTTAATCCATAGGACAGACGGAGCTCGTTCTTTTTCACACGAGACGCCCATCATATAGACCTCCTTCGACTCTCAACAACTGAGTAACTTCCTCTACGTGATTCCATTACCTCAGCAGAGTCAGGATATCCCCTTAGGAATCACCGATCAATGCACCTACCACAAGATCTTACACGGTATTTTCTTTCCTGAAAATACTATGCCTCGATCCCACATTCACAGCATTCAAAGACATCATGCCACACTTAAAAGAATGATTTCAATCACAGCAATAGCCATTTCAAAGGATTCATATTTTCGAATATCTCATGTAAATCTCAAGCAGTTCTCAAAACAACATCAAACACAAGGAGTTCGCAAAACAGCGCCAAAACCGGCGATCTAGTTCAAAAACAGGGTGTTCCGAAGACTGTATATAAAACCGGCGACCACGTCGCCCAAGCACACAAACAGAGCATTTTACGCAGATGAAAACAAAAATGGCGACCACGTCGCCCTCACTTCAGAGATAGCTACACTATGGCTTGTATGGAAAAAGAGGTCTAGCTTCCCTTACCTGGACTTGCGCAACCACCAGGAGCTTCGAAATCCAACGAAGCTTGCAGAATACCTTGGCTCTGTTTTTCGCGTCTGGTCTGAAGAACTTGCAGAGGACTACCCAAGTGCTCCAATGGTGTTGCTTCTCGTCGTACTCTTGTGTGGAGAGGCTGAAATCGCAACGCGGAGGAGGGAACTCACTCTTTCTCTCTTCGACTACAACAACGTTTTCTTCCTCTTCAGTAGTGGATTTCAGTAACTTAAACCAACTTATCCCTCCAAAAGCAGCTGCCACCACCCACTCTGCAGGGAAGTTTGCGTGCACGCTTCCCTGCACAGTACTACTAAGCATGCCTCTGCGCAGGCTACGCTATGAGGTCTCTATTCTGAACCACCTTTTCGTCTACGTGGCGCGCGTGCAGAACGTCTCTTGCTGGGAGTCTAGGTCCTACGTTCTCGGTGTGTAACTAAGCGCCGCGCGATGACCTTTCGCCGATGGCTACCAGCGCGAAGACGAACCACCGATGACCTCGCACGAAGACAAACCACCGATGACCTCTCGCGCGATGACAAACCGCTGATGACCTCTCGCGCGAGGACAAACCACTGATGACCTCTCGCGCGAAGACAAACCGCTGATGACCTCTCGCGCGAGGACAAACCACTGATGACCTCTTCCTGGCGAACGACCGATGTCTCACCCCCCCCCCTGATGATGCCCGCATGCATCGCGCCCTGGTGATGCCCGCATGCCTCTCGCGCTCTGACGATGCCTCATGCCTCGCGCGCCCTGGCGACGTCCACACGCCTCGCGCGCCCTGGCGACGTCCGCACGCCTCGCGCGCCCTGGCGACGTCCACACGCCTCGCGCGCCCTGGCGACGTCCACACGCCTCGCGCGCCCTTGCATGCAACACTAAGGGTGATCTCTTTTGCTCAAGCGTAGAGCTTCGCATGCACAGCGTATCTAAGGCTTAACCCACACCTTGATACGCGTGGTTGTTGGAACCCACTCTAGTTGATTCAGTATCTTGACCACATACTACGTGCATTCCCGCCGATCACGTACACTCTAGGCGATTGGCACTCATGTCTCCTCTAGGCGACAGGCGATTATGTGCCAGAGGAGTCGGAGATCGCCTCCATCTTCACTAACGGCGATCTCGTAGGAGACTTCTTAGCTACACATTTCCTCCTTTACTCTTCTTGATCTACATGTCAGCCGACCGACCTCTACCAGCTGACCCCAGATCTTGGGCGACGTCCGAGGTCCGACTACTACGAAACTTCATTTACCAGCTCTTTGTATTTTAAATAATAACATCTTCTGAAATTATTTAAATATACCACTTTTATTCCAATTCAATTTTACAGGTCCTTACACTCTGGATGCTAAGTTCAACGCACGAGTCTTCCGGAAGTAGTGTCAAGTGTCTTGTGTGATGAGTCAGTGGAAGTCTGACGTGAGAAATGAGAAACATTGAAATTGATAGACACTTGATGAATTATGTGAATTGAACGACTCTTGAGGAATTGTGTAATATGTGATTACTTGATGGTCATGTGAAGGGAATGAGAAAGTTGATGGTTTTTACGTGGGTGTTTTAAAATTGTTTTATCTTGATTTTAAAGTTCATATCTAAACTCTCTTTCAAATATCTAGCTTACCCTGTGTATTTGGTGTTGTGTTTGGCTTTTTCTTAAAACTGTTATGATCGTGTATAATTTACACGGGAGCAGATGATGTTGCAGGAAGTAGAGCTCCTCTGTGAGTGGTCGCCGGAAGGAGATCGCCAGTTTCTGTTTCTGTTAGGCGATCACCCTTTTCTGTTTTATGATAGGAGATCGCCCTTTTCTGTTAGGAGATCGCCTGTTTTTCTATTTTTGCTGTATTTTTGTTTAAGTTTTGGAAAATTGACCGGTTATGTATTAAACTCCCTGTGAGGAGCAATTTCATTATATATATATATATATATATACATATGTTCATTTCAATATTATTATTTTACCTCTATTTCATTTTATAATTATGAAAAGGATTTGGCGGGATGTTACATTAATGGTATCAGAGCAGTTCGTCCTTAGGATGAACTGAGGGCTGTGGATCCGTTGTGTTTCTTCTGCTCACAAAAGTTATTTGAGTTTTAAATAACTATAGTGAAAGGTTTTCAAACGTTTTTGTATTGAGATTTTGTGTGGTTTAGTGAATATATGCCCTAACTGAAAATCTTAGTATTAAGAATGAGAGGATCTTGATAAAGTACTGAGGGTGCACACTCATAACTGGATCGAGATGATTCTCAATCTTAATTCCAAAGGTTTGATGTTTAGCATACATTAAATTCTGGTATGATTTATTTCATTTTATTGAGTGTTTTTGTAATTGATTGAAAGTGGTTGTTTGGATTGATGGTTGTATACCAGTAGCTGTTCTGGTGTTTTGCTTGAGGTTATAAGTATTATGATTCTGTTGATGAGCTCAAATTCTTAATGACTTTGAGATGCTGACCTTTGTAAGGTCTAGATGTTACCTCCTGAATGAATTGATTTCTTATCGATCTCATTCTTGTAGTTGTAGGGAATATAGAAATCCTATAGTTTCAAAATCTTAAACGAAGAAAGATGGCACGTAAACCTCCTACCCCTCCCCAACCTTCTTCGGAAATGGGCCAGATTGCCAAGGCTATAGAGATGATGGCAAGTGCTATCCAACAACAGAATACGGTAATGGCTCAGATTCATCAGGCTGTAATGCATCATTGGGAAACTGCTCGGTCGGCTGAAACAGCTTCCCACATCGGTCAGCCTCAGGAACAGATGGGACTGACCGAGTTCATGAGGCACAACCCACCCAAGTTCAGTGGGAATGCTACCCCTGATCAAGCAGATCCGTGGATCAGGGAGTTTCATGCCTTAGTAGAGAAGGCAAAGGTGGTGGAGACCCTGGAGAGGAGTGATTCCAGGGTAATCAGATCACACCCAGGGGGTCCCTCCAGTGGGAAGGCCAAGGTGCAACACCCACAAAGCAAGCCTTATGCGAGACCTCCACCACATCGGGCAGGAGCAGTTCCGCCCCAATTTCAGCAGCAACAACCATGGAAACCAAGATGTTTCCGTTATGGTGGGTCACATAACGTCAAGGTGTGCTCCAAGGGGAATTCAGAGAAAGGATGCTTCAAATGCCAAAAGATGGGACATATTGCTAGAGAGTGTCCTAACAAGAATAGGATGACTCAACCCGGTGGTTCTCGGCAGCTTAGGTGTAACATCCCTTCAAATTACTTTGAAATAAATATAAAATGAAAGTAAAGGTGACAAATAGATTCTATGCACAAAATATTATATATATGAAATGAAGTTGCTCCTCTTAGGGAGTTTAATACAAATTCGGTCAAATTTTCCAGAAACATAAACAAAATACAGTAAAAAAAAACCAAAGCAGGCGATCTCCTATCGGAAGAAACCGATCTCCTATCGGACGAGACCGATCTCCTATCAGAGGAGTCAAAACAGCCGATCACCTATCAGGACAGAAAAAAAACAGGCGATCACCCGATAGAGGCAGAAACAGGCGATCACCCGATAGAGACAGAAAACCGGCGATCTCCTTCTCGGCGATCACTCACTAAGGAGCTCTACTTCCTGGAAGATCATCTGCTCCCGTGTAAAATACACGATCATCACAGTTTTAAGAGAAAACCACAGAACCAAAATACGCAGGGTAAGCTAGATATTTTAAAGAGAGTTTAAATCATGAACATGACAATCAAAGTAAAACAAGTTTCAAAATATCCATGTAAAACGTAGAGTTGCTCATATCATTCACCTGATCGCCCAAAATCACACATTTCACAACATTCACCCATATTCATTCCATTTCACAATACTGCATCAAGTGTCTATAAAAATTCCAAGTTCCTCATTCCACACGTCAGACTTTCCACTGACTCACCACACAAGACACTTGACACTACTTCCGGATTGACTCGTGCGTTGATTAGACTCAGAGATCTGCACCTGTCATACCACACCACTGTGAAATCCACACAGGGTCGCTGTGAATCCACACAGCATGCGCATATATCATCTCAATGTCAATAGTTCTCCTGGTATGACAGGGTTAATCCATAGGACAGGCGGAGCTCGTTCTTTTTCACACGAGACGCCCATCATATAGACCTCCTTCGACTCTCAACAACTGAGTAACTTCCTCTACGTGATTCCATTACCTCAGCAGAGTCAGGATATCCCCTTAGGAATCACCGATCAATGCACCTACTACAAGATCTTACACGGTATTTTCTTTCCTGAAAATACTATGCCTCGATCCCACATTCACAGCATTCAAGACGTCATGCCATACAAAGGAATATTTCAAATCACAGCAACAACCATTTCAACGTTTCAAACTTTCGAATATCACATATATATTGTATTCAAATTCCAAACAGCTTCAAACAACGTCAAACAGAGGGGAGTTCGTAAAACAGCGCCAAAACCGGCAATCTAGTTCAAAAACAGGGTGTTTCGAAGACTGTATATAAAACCGGCGACCACGTCGCCCAAGCACACAAACAGAGCATTTTACGCAGATGAAAACAAAAATGGCGACCACGTCGCCCTCACTTCAGAGATAGCTACACTGTGGCTTGTATGGAAAAAGAGGTCTAGCTTCCCTTACCTGGACTTGCGCAAAACACCAGGAGCTCCGAAACCCAACGAAGCTTGAACAACGCCTTGGCTCTGTTTTTGCGTCTGGTTGAAGGACTTGCAGAGAACCTCCCAGGTGCTCTAATGGCTGTCGTCGCTCGTCGCACAGGTGCTGGAGTTTGCCTGAGTTACAGCGCAAAGGAGAGAATGGAGGAGAAGGGAGATAAACGCACCCTTTAGCTCTGGAACCACAGCAACGTTTCTTTCCTTCTCCCTCAGAAATGGGTTTTTGCATCTTAAGCTGACTTCTCCACAAAAACCGCTGCCACCACCCACTCTGCAGGGAGTTTGCGTGTACGCTTCGTTGAACAGTACACCTAAGCGTGCCTCTGCGCAGGCTAACACTCTGAGGTCACTAGCCTGAACCACTCTTTTTGTCTACGTGGCGCGCGTGCAGGACGTTCCATGCTGGAAGTCTGGGTCCCACTTTACTCTGTGTGAAACTCGACGTCGCGCGATAACTTTCCACTGCTGACTCATCCTGGCGAACGACCGATGTCTCCTTCGTCCTGGAAGACGACCGATGACTTCTTCTGGGAGACGACCGATGTCATCCCTGGCGACGCCCTCATAACTCTCGTGCCCTGGCCACGTCCACATGCATCGTGCTCTGGCGATGCCCGCACGCCTCTCGTGCCTTGGCCACGTCCACATGCCTCGTGCCCTGGTGATGCCCGCATGCCTCTCGCGCTCTGACGATGCCTCATGCCTCGCGCGCCCTGGCGACGTCCACACGCCTCGCGCGCCCTGGCGACGTCCGCATACCTCGCGCGCCCTGGCGACGTCCGCATACCTCGCGCGCCCTGGCGACGTCCACATACCTCGCGCGCCCTGGCGACGTCCACACGCCTCGCGCGCCCTGGCGACGTCCACACGCCTCGCGCGCCCTGCATGCAACACTAAGGGTGATCTCTTTTGCTCAAGCGTAGAGCTTCGCATGCACAGCATATCTAAGGCTTAACCCACACCTTGATACGCGTGGTTGTTGGAACCCACTCTGGTTGATTCAGTATCTTGACCACATACTACGTGCATTCCCGCCGATCACGTACACTCTAGGCGATTGGCGCTCATGTCTCCTCTAGGTGACAGGCGATTATGTGCCAGAGGAGTCGGAGATCGCCTCCATCTTCACTAACGGCGATCTCGTAGGAGACTTCTTAGCTACACATTTCCTCCTTTACTCTTCTTGATCTACATGTCAGCCGACCGACCTCTACCAGCTGACCCCAGATCTTGGGCGACGTCCGAGGTCCGACTACTACGAAACTTCATTTACCAGCTCTTTGAATTTTAAATAATAACATCTTCTGAAATTATTTAAATATACGACTTTTATTCCAATTCAATTTTACAGGTCCTTACATTCTCCCCAACAAGAAAAATTTTCGTCCTCGAAAATTGAATTATAAGGGAAAGAGGTAGGGATATGCTTCTCTCATGTTTTCTTCAAACTCCCTCTGGTGAATCACCCGATCTTCACGTCGTCCGCTTCCAACACGTGACTAGGGTCTGCAAGATACTTCCTTAGCCGTGATACGTGAAATACATTATGCAGGTTTGCTAAATGGGGAGGTGGGGCGATCTCATAAACCACTGGACTGATCCCCCCCTTAGAATCTGATATGGCCCAACAACTTAGGGGACAGCTTCTTTGATCTGATCGCCCATCCTACACCCTTGGCTGGTGTCCTCCCTCATAAAGACATGATCCCCCAGCAGCAAACCCCAAAGGTCTTCTCCTCTGCTCTGCCTCGGACATCTGCCGACTTTGAGAAACTTTCATTCTGCCCTGTATCAGTTTCGCCCTCTCGGTTGTCTGCTGAGCCAACTCTTCCTACTCCAATACTTCATCGAATTCCATTTTACATTCCTGCTTATGGAATATGCTGCCCCAATGAGCGCCAACTCCAGTACTCACACTCTACTTCCAACCCTGAAGACTTGGTCGAGCAAGTCCAGAACTAGGCCCTTAACAGAACCAGAACTAGCCCCTTTAGAGAAAAGTGAGCAAGATCCCTTCATCGGAAGGAAAAAGGACAGCTGGCTACTGCTCATGCCTCCTAGTCCATTCAAAACTAGGATCCGAAATATCCTTCTAGGAATCAACTTCCGCTTCTTGATCAAAACCATCCATCGACTTCCCACTGCTGATCTAATTCTCACGCTCCCTACAGGAATACCTTTGGTTCACCACTATGCTACATAATTCTGCACCTTATAACGACAAAGTTCTTGTTGCTGTTACTTTCTAAATCATCCTTATGACTTCTTTTGCCAACTCGGCTTCCTGTCCCCATCATTTCCTCCTTGTCCAATGTATACATTGGATGCATTGATTTGGGTTCAGGTGCCCATCTGAAAAGGCATACAAGAACGAACACACCATATCTCTCAACCACAATCATGTAAGTAGTGGAGCCGATTGGAAAGTTTCCTCTGCATTCAGAATTTCTTGCTTAAGGACAACTCTATTCCTCTTCTCCAAGATACAACAGACTATTGCCTCCCACATTCCCTTCCACACCTGATTTTACTTGGATGACATACGTATAAGATAGAAGTTCTCAAGGTGGGACCTCAAACCCTTATGTCGAACCAATAGAACACTTATCCACTTGAAGCACATAGACCAGCCACGTTGCTTTAAAGTTAAAGTTAGTGGCTCACGCACCCTCCTGAAATCTCACATCCCCTCCGCCTCCAACTTTCCAACAATGACTTTTTGGAACTAACCATCATCTTCACCCTCCTCGCACACCTTACGTACATCTCTCTACCACCACGATTGATATTTCGAATGAGCTCGGCTCCTCCCAAGCTCCGAGTCATATTTGGATACAAGAATATCTTTCCATTTCCCTTTCTCATCACTCCTCATCCACCATTTCCATACTCATCTTCCAAATCACGGTCCACAAAACAGCATCCATTCTGCGTGAAGCTTTCTCTCTTCTCCCAGTAACTTCTCTACTTGGTATTTTTCAGCAAATTTCTCTGACTAATTGAACTTTAGACATAAATACAATATCTCCTCTTTCCTTTTAAGCTTGTGGTTAAGCTAGAGTCATCTCATGCTGTTTCATCGACATAAACATCTCCCAAGCTTCAAATAAAAGAACGTTCATTCTTTCATTTTTGGAACTTAACCCCGGTACTTCCCATGGATACACATGCTTAAGCCCTTAAACCCTCAACATTCAGCTTATATACTCTCCATAACTTACATGTAGCTGAAACTAAACCTTGGTGCACTAAATCTAACTTACACTTCCTCCTTTAATTCCATCAACTCAGCTGGAGTCATCGACACAGGTCCAGCCCCAGGTACCAAAACAATAGAGAGTTCCACCCCTCTCTTAGGAGGTAATCCAGGTATTTCTTCTGGAAATACTTCCATGAAATCTTTCACCAAGGTATCTGGCTTACGTCCTCTTCATTCTTCACTTCCAACCGAGCTAGGATCACGAAGCACCTCGCCCCTTCTTCCAACTCTGACTGCCCTTGCTGAGCAGAAATTACATCTGATCCTTGGAGGTCTGGAAACGCAATCCTCTGACTACCGCAGTCAATGAGAACGTGATTGGCAGCTAACCAATCCATTCCCAGGATAACATCCAGATCCTGAAGAGGTAGGCAGATCAAGTTTACTTTGAATTTGCGTCCCTCTACCATCACTGGACATTCAGGGCAAACTGTAGAGGTCAACACCTGTCTTGATACAGGTGTAGAGACCAACAGTTCAAACGGTACTCCTTCACTAGAAGGCCCAACTCGGCTACACACAAGCTTGACACAAAGGAGTGTGTCGCTCCAGAATCAATCAAAATTCTAACGCATCTACCAGCTATAGAGCAACACTCTGTACTAAGTTACCTGACTGAGATGCCTCCGCTCCAGACATGGCAACCACTCTCTCTGCCGCTCGAGGTTGACTGCCTTTGTTCCTCAACTGCTGGGAACTAACAGGTTGAGTCATCCTTTTTCTGTTAGGACAATCTCTAGAAATGTGCCCCATCCCTTGACATGCGAAACACCCTTTCTCTGAATTCCTCTTGGAGCACACCTTGACTGTGTGTGGTCCACCACAGTGGAAACATTTTAGTTTCCAGGGTTGTTGCTGCTGAAACTGGGGCGGTGCTGCTTCTGCCCTATGCTGTGGGGGTCTCGAATAAGGCTTGCTTTGTGGGTGCTGCACCTTGGCCTTCCCACTGGAGGGACTCCCTGGTTGCGATCTGATTACTCTGGAACTACCCCTCTCCAGGGTCTCCACCCTCTTTGCCTTCTCCACTAAGGCATGGAATTCCCTGATCCACTGATCTGGTTGGTTCGGAGAAATGTTCCCACGGAACTGGGTTGGGTTGTGCCTCATGAACTCGGTCATCCCCATCTGCTCCCGAGGCTGATTGACCTGGGAAGCTGTTGCAGCCGATCCAGCAGTTTCCCAATGATTCATTAAAGCCTGATGAATCTGGGCCATTACCGTATTCTGCTGTTGGATGGCAGTTGCCATCATCTTCATGGCCCTGGCGATCTGACCCATCTCTGAAGAAGGTTGGGGAGGGGTAGAAGGTCTACGTGCCATCTCTCTTCGTTTCAGATTTGGAACTATAGGTTTCTATATTCCCTACAACTACAAGAATGAGATCGATAAGAAATCAATTCATTCAGGAGGTAACAGCTAGACCCTACAAAGGTCAGCATCTCAAAGTCATTAAGAATTTGAGTTCATCAACCGGATCATAATACTCATAATCTCAAGCAAAACACCAGAACAGCTACTGGTATACAACCATCAATCCAATCAACACTTTCAATCAATTACAAAACACTCAATAAAACAAAATAAATCACACCAGAATTTAATATATGCTAAACATCAACCCTTTGGAATTAAGATTGAGACTCATCTTGATCCAGTTATGAGTGTGCACCCTCACTACTTCATCAAGACCTTCTCATTCTTAATACTAAGATTTTCAGTTAGAACATATATTCACCAAAGCACACACAAAATTTCAATACAAAAACGTTTGAAAACCTTTCACTATAGTTGTTATTTTAAACTCAAATAAATTTCATGAGCAGAAGAAACACAATGGATCCACAGCCCTCAGGTCATCCTAAGGACGAACTGCTCTGATACCATTAATGTAACATCCCTTCAAATTACTTTGAAATAAATATAAAATGAAAGTAAAGGTGACAAATAGATTCTATGCACAAAATATTATATATATGAAATGAAGTTGCTCCTCTTAGGGAGTTTAATACAAATTCGGTCAAATTTTCCAGAAACATAAACAAAATACAGTAAAAAAAAACCAAAGCAGGCGATCTCCTATCGGAAGAAACCGATCTCCTATCGGACGAGACCGATCTCCTATCAGAGGAGTCAAAACAGCCGATCACCTATCAGGACAGAAAAAAAACAGGCGATCACCCGATAGAGGCAGAAACAGGCGATCACCCGATAGAGACAGAAAACCGGCGATCTCCTTCTCGGCGATCACTCACTAAGGAGCTCTACTTCCTGGAAGATCATCTGCTCCCGTGTAAAATACACGATCATCACAGTTTTAAGAGAAAACCACAGAACCAAAATACGCAGGGTAAGCTAGATATTTTAAAGAGAGTTTAAATCATGAACATGACAATCAAAGTAAAACAAGTTTCAAAATATCCATGTAAAACGTAGAGTTGCTCATATCATTCACCTGATCGCCCAAAATCACACATTTCACAACATTCACCCATATTCATTCCATTTCACAATACTGCATCAAGTGTCTATAAAAATTCCAAGTTCCTCATTCCACACGTCAGACTTTCCACTGACTCACCACACAAGACACTTGACACTACTTCCGGATTGACTCGTGCGTTGATTAGACTCAGAGATCTGCACCTGTCATACCACACCACTGTGAAATCCACACAGGGTCGCTGTGAATCCACACAGCATGCGCATATATCATCTCAATGTCAATAGTTCTCCTGGTATGACAGGGTTAATCCATAGGACAGGCGGAGCTCGTTCTTTTTCACACGAGACGCCCATCATATAGACCTCCTTCGACTCTCAACAACTGAGTAACTTCCTCTACGTGATTCCATTACCTCAGCAGAGTCAGGATATCCCCTTAGGAATCACCGATCAATGCACCTACTACAAGATCTTACACGGTATTTTCTTTCCTGAAAATACTATGCCTCGATCCCACATTCACAGCATTCAAGACGTCATGCCATACAAAGGAATATTTCAAATCACAGCAACAACCATTTCAATGTTTCAAACTTTCGAATATCACATATATATTGTATTCAAATTCCAAACAGCTTCAAACAACGTCAAACAGAGGGGAGTTCGTAAAACAGCGCCAAAACCGGCGATCTAGTTCAAAAACAGGGTGTTTCGAAGACTGTATATAAAACCAGCGACCACGTCGCCCAAGCACACAAACAGAGCATTTTACGCAGATGAAAACAAAAATGGCGACCACGTCGCCCTCACTTCAGAGATAGCTACACTGTGGCTTGTATGGAAAAAGAGGTCTAGCTTCCCTTACCTGGACTTGCGCAAAACACCAGGAGCTCCGAAACCCAACGAAGCTTGAACAACGCCTTGGCTCTGTTTTTGCGTCTGGTTGAAGGACTTGCAGAGAACCTCCCAGGTGCTCTAATGGCTGTCGTCGCTCGTCGCACAGGTGCTGGAGTTTGCCTGAGTTACAGCGCAAAGGAGAGAATGGAGGAGAAGGGAGATAAACGCACCCTTTAGCTCTGGAACCACAGCAACGTTTCTTTCCTTCTCCCTCAGAAATGGGTTTTTGCATCTTAAGCTGACTTCTCCACAAAAACCGCTGCCACCACCCACTCTGCAGGGAGTTTGCGTGTACGCTTCGTTGAACAGTACACCTAAGCGTGCCTCTGCGCAGGCTAACACTCTGAGGTCACTAGCCTGAACCACTCTTTTTGTCTACGTGGCGCGCGTGCAGGACGTTCCATGCTGGAAGTCTGGGTCCCACTTTACTCTGTGTGAAACTCGACGTCGCGCGATAACTTTCCACTGCTGACTCATCCTGGCGAACGACCGATGTCTCCTTCGTCCTGGAAGACGACCGATGACTTCTTCTGGGAGACGACCGATGTCATCCCTGGCGACGCCCTCATAACTCTCGTGCCCTGGCCACGTCCACATGCATCGTGCCCTGGCGATGCCCGCATGCCTCTCGTGCCTTGGCCACGTCCACATGCCTCGTGCCCTGGTGATGCCCGCATGCCTCTCGCGCTCTGACGATGCCTCATGCCTCGCGCGCCCTGGCGACGTCCACACGCCTCGCGCGCCCTGGCGACGTCCGCATACCTCGCGCGCCCTGGCGACGTCCGCATACCTCGCGCGCCCTGGCGACGTCCACATACCTCGCGCGCCCTGGCGACGTCCACACGCCTCGCGCGCCCTGCATGCAACACTAAGGGTGATCTCTTTTGCTCAAGCGTAGAGCTTCGCATGCACAGCATATCTAAGGCTTAACCCACACCTTGATACGCGTGGTTGTTGGAACCCACTCTGGTTGATTCAGTATCTTGACCACATACTACGTGCATTCCCGCCGATCACGTACACTCTAGGCGATTGGCGCTCATGTCTCCTCTAGGTGACAGGCGATTATGTGCCAGAGGAGTCGGAGATCACCTCCATCCTCAATAACGGCGATCTCGTAGGAGACTTCTTAGCTACACATTTCCTCCTTTACTCTTCTTGATCTACATGTCAGCCGACCGACCTCTACCAGCTGACCCCAGATCTTGGGCGACGTCCGAGGTCCGACTACTACGAAACTTCATTTACCAGCTCTTTGAATTTTAAATAATAACATCTTCTGAAATTATTTAAATATACGACTTTTATTCCAATTCAATTTTACAGGTCCTTACATTAGGAATGAAGACCGTAGGCCGCAGACAGCAGGGAGAGTGTTTGCTATGTCGGGAGCTGAGACATCTCAGTCAGGTAACTTAGTACAAAGTGTTTACTCTATGGCTGGTAGATGCGTTAGAATTTTGCTTGATTCCGGAGCGACACACTCTTTTGTGTTAAGCCTGTGTGTAGCCGAGTTGGGCCTTCTAGTGAAGGAGCTGCCGTTTGAACTGTTGGTCTCTACACCTGCATCAGGACAGGTTGCAACCTCCATAGTTTGCTCTGAATGTCCAATGATGGTAGAGGGACGCAGGTTTAAAATAAATTTGATCTGCCTACCTCTTCAGGATCTGGATGTTATCCTAGGAATGGATTGTCTATCTGCCAATCACATTCTCATAGATTGCGGTAGGCAGAAAATTAGCGTTTCCAGACCTCCAAGAGTCAGATGTGATATCTGCTCAGCATGGGTGGTCGGAGTTGGGAAAAAGGGGCGAGGTGCTTCGTGATCCTAGCTCGGTTGGAAGTGAAGAATGAAGAGGACGTAAGCAGGATACATGTGGTGAAAGATTTCATGGATGTATTTCCAGAAGGAATACCTGGACTACCTCCTAAGAGAGAAGGTTTCACGCAGAATGGGGGTTGTTTTGTTGATCGGGATTTGAAAGATGAGTGTGGGAATGGTGGGTTGAAGTTAAAGGCTCCTGAACTTGGCAAATGAGGATGCAGCTCTGTCTGTGAATGTAGAAGGGAAGGAGGTAATGGCTACGGATAAGAATAAGGATAAGCCATGTTATGATAGTGTTGATTCACTTCCGTTGAGTTCTTCTGGTGATGTTAGGAAATTGCAAAAAGTTAGATGAGGAAACAAAACTTTCTGTGCCTTGTGTTTCTGATGGGATGGGATTTGCAGCTAATCCGTTAGGTGGCAGTTGTAGTGATCAACATCTCGTTTCTGATCCTAGAAACAATGCTGCATCGTCAGCCGTAACAACAAGTCCTCACCCTGAACGCAGTGAGGGATTTATGATCTGTGTGTTGAACACTGAGCACCCTGAGATCCCATGCAATGCTAATATGGATGTATCCATTGGAATTCCTGAGTGAGCAGCTCCGAAATCCCAACCAGTTGCTAAAGAGGTGGGTTTTTCATAATCTGCTATTAGTAATCAAAGAACAGATGAACCAGATGGGCGCCTGAAGGAAAGAAGCCGTTCTCTTTCAGTCTTTTGCTGCTTCAAGATCGGTTCGACAAGAAACGGTGCCTAATGTGAATTCGAGCTACAAACCTGTCGTTTTTGAACTGAAAAGTGAAAATCCTGGAAGGAACTCTATCTCTGCAGTTTCTAGACAGAATAACAATGTGGATGCCAACCCAAGTCATGGCAAATCAATTCGTGCCAATGATGGACATCTGAAACAAGAGAAATTAGAAGTTTAAGGATCAAAATTTTGAGAGGGGTTTTCTGGTCTGCAAGTCTCTACTCCTACCAATGAAATGACAAAATGTGGACCAAAGCCTAATCTGTTCTTCCAGGTCGGTGCTAGTATAGGGGTACTCTGGCGTGATGGTGGCGTTAGAGAATGCTGATTTAGATGAAAAATCTAGAGTGTGTCTCCAAGGCTGCTGAAGGTCCAGTACGATGATTTGCTTGATAAAGAGGGACTGCAGAAACTAGAGGAATGGGTCTCTTCATCTTGAGGGACAGCTACTGATTAATTGGGTATGCGATGTTCAGACCGCTTAACAGTCAAGCCATGCTCTCCTGAACGCCATTCAGGTCGCCCTCTTGAGTTTGAATCAGCAGTGTATGCCTGGTGGTATGATGGGTGGTGGGAAGGTGTTGTAACTGCAGCTAATGTCAGTAGTAGAGGGATCTTCGTCAGATGGCTCTGCCTTAGAAAGTGAATCATCATCCGTCCCCAAAGTTGAAGTTGCTAAGAAGGTGAGCAAGAATCGTTTGGTTGGGAAAACCCCTGTGGATCTGGAAAATATGAAGGGAATAACTTTGAGGGAGCCACTCTATGTCGCTCCTGAAGATAAGGGTAACAACTCTAGTGGTGGCTATGAGGACGAAGCTGACAAGGCTGTGAAAACACTTCTGGCCTTAAATGAACACAAGGATAATAACTCTTGTAGAGGCAGTGATGATGTTGACGATGAGGAGAAGACCTTTGGAGTTGTAGTTGGAGATCATGCATTTATGAAAGTGACACCGACCAAGGGTGTAGGACGAGCTATCAGATCAAAGGAGCTGTCTCCTAAGTTCGTCGGGCCATATCAGATCTTAAGGAGGATCGGTCCAGTGGCTTATGAAATCACCCTACCTCCCCAATTAGCAGATCTGCATAATGTCTTTCACGTGTCACAGCTAAGGAAGTATCTTGCAGACCCTAATCACGTGTTGGAAGTAGACGATGTGCAGATCAAGGATGAATTGTTGTTTGGAGTGAAACCAGTCAGGATTGACGTTCAGCAGAGTAAGCAGCTCAGAGGCAAGACCATCAACATGGTGAAGGTGGTGTGGGATGACAGATCGGGTGATACAACTTGGAAATTAGAAGGAACCATGAGAGAAGCCTATCCTTACCTCTTTTCCTTGTAATTCAATTTTCGAGGACGAAAATTTTTCTTGTTGGGGAGAATGTAAGGACCTAGAAACTTTAATTGGAATAAAAGTGTTATATTTAAATAATTTCAGAAGATGTTATTATTTAAAATACAAAGAGTTGGTAATAGAAGTTTCGTAGTAGTCGGACATCGGACGTCGCCCAAGGTCTGGGGTCAGCTGGTAGAGGTCGGTCGGCTGACCATTTTATTAACCAAGTAGTCAGGTGCGATGACTTTATCGTGAGGTAATCACGTGGGTGTGCTCGAGGAAGACATGTGGATCAAGAGAAGTAAAGCAAGAAAAGTGTAGCTTAGAAGTCTTCTACGAGATCGCCGTTACTGAAGACGGAGGCGATCTCCAACTTCTCTAGCACATAATCGCTTGTCGCCTCGAGGAGACATGACCGCCAATCGCCTATGGTCTACGTGATCGACGGGAGTGCACGTAGTATGTGGTCAAGATGCTGAATCAACCATTGTGAGTTCCAAAAACCATGCGTATCAAGGTGTGGGTTAAGCCTTAGATACGCTGTGCATGCGAAGCTCTATGCTTGAGCATAAGAAATCGTCCTTAGTGTTGCATGCATGGGCGCACGAGGAGTGGTGCTGATCTACTCTTGGAAATGTGAAGCTACCGACGTCACCAAGTCATGTGGAGATGATACCTTGGACGTAACATAGTGGGATGAAGAACCTTCAGCAAGGTGTGACGATGTGACATCGGTGACCAGAGTAAGGCGATGTGTTCTCGTCACAGACAAGGGCGATAAGAGATCGCCAACAGGATAAGAGCAACATCGGTCATCAACCAGGATGGGAGACACATCGGTGGTCCTCCAGGGTGAGACATCGGTTGTCTGCCAGGATGAGGAATCAGTCGTCCGTTAGGAAGAGGAATCAGTCATCACCGGAATGAGGCACATCAGTCATCGCCGGTATGAGAGACATGCAGGCATCGCCAGGGCGCAAGGCATGCGGTCATCGCCGGGCGCGAGGCATTGCGGTCATCACCAGGGTGAGACGTCGGTCGTCTCCCAGGGAGAGACATCGGTCGTCCGCCAGGATGAGACATCGGTGGATAGTCACCGCGCGAGAGGTCATCGGTGGAAGGTTATCGCGCGATGTCGAGTTTCACACAGATAAGGTGGGACCCAGACTCCCAGCATGAAACGTCCTGCACGCGCGACACGTAGACAAAAAAGGGTGGTTCAGAATAGTGACATCAGAGTGTTGGCCTGTGCAGAGGCACGCGTAGTCGTACTGTTCAGGGAAGCGTACACGCAAACTTCCCTGCAGAGTGGGTGGTAGCAGCGGCTTTTGTGGACAAGTTGGGTTAGATTCAAAAACCCACTTCTGAGGGGCAAAGAACGTGGCAGTGGTTCAAGCGTGAAAGAGTGAGTTTACCTTCATCCTTCTCTTTTCTCTCCTTCGCGCTGCGATTCAGGCATCCTCAAGCACCAGTGCGACGAGCGACGACTGCCCTTAGAGCACCTGGGAGGTTCTCTGCAAGTTCTACAAACCAGACGCAAAAACAGAGCTAAGGCACCTTTAAGCTTCGGTGGGTTTTGGAGCTCTTAGTGTTTTGCGCAAGTCCAGGTAAGGGAAGCTAGCCTTATTTCCAACGAAAACCTTATATTAGATGATTGAGATGATGGGGCGACGTGGTCGCCGGTCTTCAACTGTTATTGCCTAATCCCCTGTTTTTGGACGAGATCGCCGGTTTTGGCGTTGTTTTTCGAACTCCCCTGTTTTTGGTGTTGTTTGAAACTGTTTGAGATTTAAATGTGATATTCGAAAATCTGAACCTTGGAATGAGTTTTGCTGTGATTGGAATTGGTCATTTAAGTGTTATATGATGTGTTGAATGTTGTGAATGTGGGATCAAGACATAGTATTTTCAGGAAAGGAAATACCGTGTTGAGATTGGTTAGGAGGTGTATTGATCAGTGAGTATCCTGTGAATGAGACGATCCTGACTCTCCTGATATAATGGAATCATATAGATGAAGTTATTCAAGCGTTGAGAGTCGATGGAGGTTCATACGTATGGGTGAGTTGTTTGAAAGAGAACGAGCTTGACCCGTTGTATGGATTAACCCTGTCATGCTAGGATAGTGATGATATTGAGATTCATTTATACGCTTGTGAATGTGTGTGATTTCACAGCGACCCTGTGAATGTGTGTGATTTCACAGTGGTGCAGTATGACAGGTGTAGGTCTTTGGATGCTAAGTTCAACGCACGAGTCTTCCGGAAGTAGTGTCAAGTGTCTTGTGTGATGAGTCAGTGGAAGTCTGACGTGAGAAATGAGAAACATTGAAATTGATAGACACTTGATGAATTATGTGAATTGAACGACTCTTGAGGAATTGTGTAATATGTGATTACTTGATGGTCATGTGAAGGGAATGAGAAAGTTGATGGTTTTTACGTGGGTGTCTTAAAATTGTTTTATCTTGATTTTAAAGTTCATATCTAAACTCTCTTTCAAATATCTAGCTTACCCTGTGTATTTGGTGTTGTGTTTGGCTTTTTCTTAAAACTGTTATGATCGTGTATAATTTACACGGGAGCAGATGATGTTGCAGGAAGTAGAGCTCCTCTGTGAGTGGTCGCCGGAAGGAGATCGCCAGTTTCTGTTTCTGTTAGGCGATCACCCTTTTCTATTTTCTGATAGGAGATCGCCCTTTTCTGATAGGAGATCGCCCTTTTCTGTTAGGAGATCGCCTGTTTTTCTATTTTTGCTGTATTTTTGTTTAAGTTTTGGAAAATTGACCGGTTATGTATTAAACTCCCTATGAGGAGCAATTTCATTATATATATATATATATACATATGTTCACTTCAATATTATTATTTTACCTCTATTTCATTTTATAATTATGAAAAGGATTTGGCGGGATGTTACAGAACATCAAAGGCCTGGCGGTTTGTTGCAGCAATTGGATATCCATGAATGGAAATGGGACAGCATCGCTATGGATTTTGTTACCCATTTACCCAGATCGGTAAGGGGTCATGATGCAATCTGGGTCATCATTGATCGGCTGACGAAGAGTGCTCACTTTCTTCCAGTGAATATGAGGATGCCTATGGCCAAGTTGGCACAGCTGTACATCAGAGAAATTGTGAGGTTGCATGGAGTGCCTTCCAGCATTGTTTCGGATAGAGATCCCAGGTTCACTTCACGGTTTTGGCAGACCTTACAAGATTGCTTGGGAACTAAGTTGAGAATGAGCTCGGCATATCATCCTCAAACAGATGGACAGTCAGAGAGAACAATCCAATCCTTGGAAGATCTGCTGAGGACGTGTGTCTCGGATCAATTGGGAAGTTGGGATGAGGTGTTGTCGCTGGTGGAGTTTACTTATAATAACAGTTACCACGCCAGTATTGGGATGACACCATATGAAGCCCTGTATGGGAGGAAATGCAGAACTCCCTTATGTTGGTACCAGGAGGGCGAAGCAGTCTTGGTTGGGCCAGAGTTGATTCAGCAGACAACCGAGAAGGTGAAACAGATACAAGGCAGAATGAAAGCTTCTCAAAGCCGGCAGAAATCCTATGTAGATCAGAGGAGAAGACCTTTGGAGTTTGCTGCTGGGGATCATGTGTTTATGAGAGTGACACCAACCAAGGGTGTACGACGAGCTATCAGATCAAAGAAGTTGTCTCCTAAGTTTGTTGGACCATATCAGATCTTAAGGAAGATAGGTCCTGTAGCTTATGAGATTGCTCTACCTCCCCAATTAGCAAATCTGCATAATGTCTTTCACGTGTCACAGCTAAGGAAGTATCTTGCAGACCCTAGTCACGTGTTGCAAGTAGACGATGTGCAGATCAGGGATGACTTGTCGTTTGATGCGAAACCAGTCAGGATAGACGATCAGCAGAGTAAGCAGCTCAGAGGCAAGACCATCAACATGGTAAAGGTGGTGTGGGATGACAGATCGGGTGATTCAACTTGGGAATTAGAAGAAACCATAAGAGAAGCCTATCCCTACCTCTTTTCCTTGTAATTCAATTTTCGAGGACGAAAATTTTTCTTATTGGGGAGATTGTAAGGATCTAGATAATTATTTGGAATAGAAGAAGTATAATTTTAATGAATTCTGAATATGTTATTACTTAAAACGAAAAGAGCTTGTAATGGAAATTTCATGGTGGTCAGACCTCGAATGTCGCCCAAGGTCTGAGGGCGGCGTGGTAGAGGTCGGTCGGTGGACCATAGTGGGTTCCAGAAATCACATGTAGGGAGGTGTGATTTGAACCTTAGGAGCGCCATGCATGCAGAATAACTGCGGGACTTTACGCTTGGACATAAGGGATTTACCTTAGTGTTGCATGCTTAGGCACGTAAGGATTGAGTACTGAGCTGCCCTCGGGCAGGAGAAGCTACCGACGTCACCGAGCCATGTGGGGGTGATAACACAGGTGTGGAGTAGTGGTAGGATGATCCCCCAACAGGGTGTGACGATGTGGCATCAGTCGACAGAAGCAAGGCGATGTGTCCTCGCCACATCAAGGACGATGAGAGATCGCCAGGGCGAGAGACACGCGGGGATCGCCAGGGCGAGAGACACGCGGGCATCGCCAGGGCGAGAGACAGACGGTCATCATCGGGATGAGGGACGCATCGGTCGACTTCCAGGGAGAGACATCGGTCGTCTTCCAGGGAGAGACATTGGTCGTCTTCCAGGGAGAGACATCGGTCATCTTCCAGGGAGAGACATCGTTCGTCCGCCAGGATGAGACATCGGTGGATGGTCATCGTGCGAGGTCGTGTTCCACACAGATGAGGTGGGGCCCAGGCTCCCAGCATGAGCGTCTTGCATGCGCGACACGTAGTCAGTGAGAGTGCTTCAGAACAGTGGCTCCAGAGAGTTGGTATGGAAAGTGACCCAGAGTTGGTGTGCGCAGAGACCCACGTGGCCATACTGTTAGAGGAAACCCACACGCAAGGTTGCTCAGAGAGTGGGTAATGGCAGTGAAGGCTAAAGAGCCGTTCGACCTTAAGAGCTGAGGGAATCAGCTCATTTAGTTCCCCTTTCTCCTTTCTCCTCCACTCGAAGATGCAGCTATCCTCACGTACCAGTGCTACGATCGGCGACTGCCATTGTCCTTCTGGGAAGTCTCTGCAAGTTCTCCCGTCAGGACGCTAGAACAGAGTAAGTCGTTTTACTTTGTTTTTCGAGTCGAATTTGAGCTTGAGAGGGTTGCCTCTGCATAGGCGTTGCCGACGACTCCCTTAGCTCCAGAAATCGTCTCTGTTAGCATAGAAAATGAGTAGTATAGTCAGTTTTGTGATAAAGGCTCCATGGTGCAGGTTAGGACATCTTTAAGCTTCGGTGGGTTTTAGAGCTCTTAGTGATTTTGCGCAAGTTCAGGTAAGGGAAGCTAGCATTTTCGTTTATAAAAACTTTAGGCGAGTAGGTTCTGAAGTGAGGGCGACGTGGTCGTCGGTTTCATATTCTATTTCACGATGCTCTGTTTTTATGTGTAGGGCGACGTGATCGCCGGTTTTAATGCAAATTTAGAAATCCCCTGTTTTAGTGTCGTTTTGAAATTGTTTGAGATTGAAAGGTGAAATGCATATGATATTCGAAAATCTGAACTTTGGTATGATTGTTTCTGTGATTGGGATTGTTTAAGAAAAGATTCAAAATATTATATGATGGAATTGTGCTTTTACGTGTGGTATGATGTACTGGATGAATGTGAAAGAGTGATCAAAGCATAGTATTTTCAGGAAAGAAAATACCGTGTGGAGATTTTATGAGGGTGTATTAATCTGTGAGTATCCTGTGAATGAGGTGATCCTGACTCTGCTGATATGATGGAATCACATAGATGAAGTCATTCAGTTGGTGAGAGTCGAAGGAGGTCCATATGTATGGGTAAGTCGTTTGAAAGATAACTGACTTGACCTGTTATATGGATTAACCCTATCATACTGAGAGAGTGATGATATTGAGATTGAGATCGAGATTATGTTTATGCGCATAGCTGTGGGAACTTTACAGCAATGTAGTATGACAGGTGCAGGTCTCTAGATGCTAAGTTCAACGCACGAGTCTTCCGGAAGTAGAGTCATGTGTCTATGTGTTACGAGTCAGTGGAAAGTCTGACATGTGAACCATGAGTATTGAATGTATTGAATAGACACTTGACGAGTTTGTGGAATATGGGGATATTGATGGTTGAAATTGATATAGATTATGAATGGTGTGAAAATTTATGCTTTCTATTAATATAAAGTTTCATATTTAAAGTTTTTAAAAATATCTAGCTTACCCTTTGTTTTGTATCGTGGTTGTTTTTCTTAAACCTGTGATGATCGTGTATATTTGCACGAGAGCAGATGAGGTTGCAGGTGGTAGAGCTCCTCAGTGAGCATTTCTGGAGGAGGAGATCGCCGGTTTTTGAATGCTGTTGTTTTGTTTTATTTTGAAAACTCCTGTATGGAGATGTATTAAAACTTCCTCGGAAAGGGATATTATTCTGAGGCACATTTGTATTAATGGATGAATTATATTATGTATATACCTATGTTAAATTTTTGATATTTTTGTTTCACCTTTATTTTATTATATAAAAATGAACAATATTTTTGAGGGGCGTTACATCGAGGGGGTAAAAGGAAGGTTCGTAAAGAACACCTTTCCCTCGAGTGAGAATACCCAAGTTGAACAGCAGGGTTCGCTAGTGAAATCCTCCCCTTCCTATGGGCAATGAGAGGTTAGCTAAAAACACCCTTGCCTTTGGGCGATGAGAGGTCAACTATAAACCATTACTTGAGTTAGAAGTCTCGAAAGTGGGAAAGAAAGGTTTGTAGGAGAACGCCTCCCCTTTCAAGTGAAAACACAAAGAGCGAGTCATGCCAGTTAAATCCTCCCTTGCCTTAAGTGACGAGAGGTCAGTTAAGAAACAGTTTGCGTGTTAGAAGTCTCAAGGTGGAAGAGAGGGTTCGTAGAGAACACCTCCCACTGGAGTGAGAACACCAAGGTTGAATGATGTGGTTTAGCAGTTAAATCCTCTCTTGCATGGTGCAAGGAGAGGTCAGTGAAGAGTTGTCCAATTGGGTTAGAGGTCTCAAGGTCGGAAAGGGAGTCATGAAGAACCGTTTCCCCTTGAGTGAAAATGCCAAATGGACAAAAAAGTGACATAGTCCACCAGTACAACCGGTGAAGCATTTCTCTACGAGAGGGGTTCACCTACAGTGGGTTCTCTTACCCTCGAGTGGTGATTATACCTATCAGTCAGAGTTAAGCGTGCTACCTATAGGGTGATTCTACGTTGAAAAGGTTGTTAACCAAGTATGCTAAGGTAGTCAAACAACAATTGAGTACTGAAGATTCAAGTCACGCAAGGAAAACATGAAGTGCTCAATGTAAGTAAGTTGTTCATAAGACAGTTATATGCACAAAGTCAAGTATTATAAATTAGAATTATGATTACAAGAAGTTCAGCTATTTGTTACAACTGCTTAAGAGATCTACTTGGGGAAGATTTGTCCGTCGACAACCTGCATTAATACAGAGAAAGGCGAGAGGTCCATCTCAGGATGCACACAGGCAACCTGAGCAAGGGCATCGCCAAACCCCTCCCCATAGGGGTCAGCGACATCTTCAGTTAGCTCTGCCTCCATCTTCTTGAGCAGTTTGGCTTTTTGGGAAAGCTCCTCCTCCACTCTACCCAGCTAAACCTCTTGGTTAGTGGCCCTCTCCTCCAGCTTGGCCACTTTCGCTTGGGCCCCCTCCAACTATTCTTTAAGATCGATGACCTTGTTGCGGAGGGGAAAGATTTTGGCCTCAAGCTGGAGGGCCTTCTGCCCCTTGTCGAAGAGAAGTTTCTTGGCCTCCTTCTCAGATTGGCGGAGACTGCTCAGCTCCTGGCTCATGGCAGTCTCGCGCTTGGAAGCCACTTAGACTTGGAGGGCTAACTCTTTCTTCAGCTTGGCCACTTCCTCTCTCAACCTCGCCTTTGCCTCTGCCTGGTTCAGTAGAACGTTGGAGGTAGCGAGGAATTCACCAAGGCTTTGACTCATTCGGTCCCTTAGTGAACTCCTGTCCAAGACCTCCAACGCTTCTTTAGCAGGAAGGCGTCTAAGGGCATGTTGGAGGATTGTGGGAAGCTCGGGAGCAGGAGGTGCCTGATCATCTCTCGGAGCATTCTCCCCCCCCACCATCGATTGCCAGGAGTTGCTCAAGAGGAGAGGAGGCACTTGGGGGGTGAACCCTGAAGGATAGAGGTTCCACCTCAGTAGCAGAAGAGGTCACTACAGCAACCCCTACCCTGGCCCTCTTGAACATGAGGCTTGAATCGGTATCCTCGCCTTCCAAAACGACTCAGCAGATCAGCCAACCTCTTCTTCTTCTCAGCATGAAGTACCATATCTGCGACAAACAATAAGTATGAGTTACAGTGCAACACATAGCATTACTCAGCATAAACAAAGAGTTAAAGAATGAAAAGCGAGTACCAACATAGATGCTGAGGGTTTCGGCATCGTACTCATGCCTAATTAGCTGGGCAGTGTTAAACACTACTCCCCAGCTGGAAAGGAGATGGCACAACTCACGGTCGCAGGGGGCCAGTTCCTCAAGACCCCGAGGTTTCTTAAACTTCAGTTTTTCAACCTAATACAGGGGAAACCCGTCGAGCAGAGTGGGGTCGTAGGAACTGCAGCAAACCCTAAAGAAGTTCCCTTTGAAGCCCTTGTAGGATTGCTAAAAGAGAGTCAGGAGGACTCTCCCCGCCATCCCGTTTAGTCTTACCCAAAGCCTCTTCCCAGGGCTCTTCGCTTCGAAGAAGTGGAGGAAGACGTCCACGAAAGGAGGGCACCCCAGGTGGTTGTACAATATGGAGAAAGCCCTCACGAAGGCCCAGCTGTTAGGGTGCAGCTAGGCAGGTGCCACGTTAAGCTCTGTGAAGAGGGCCCTCTCGAACCCACTGAATGCAAGCGAATCTTGACTCGCTTAAAGATGGTGGCGTAGTGGAAGAAGAAGGGTTTTCCGTCATTGGAGCTATCGTCAGCGAATACTGGTTCGCCCTCTGTGCAAGGTTGAACCGAGACATACGCATTGAATTCCCTGCCAAATACGCACCCCTTGACCTCATTCTCGTCATCCCTATGTTTCCTCAAGTCTTCACAGGTAGTGAGTTTTGAGGTCTCAGAAAGGAGTTCCTCAGGGGCCTAGGGGTAGAGGGCTCTGCAGTCGATTGAGGGAAGAGGGTTGGAAGTAGTTTTTGTTATTCCCATCTCGAATCTAAAACAAAATGAGAGGCAAGAGGAAGGAAAACAAGGGTTTAGAAGAAAGCGATGGTGTGTTTCAATTGATGGACAAAGACTCAAAGACGAAGAATGTAAACAGAGTAGAAGAACAGAAACTCTAAAGTGCAGAAATCATAAATAGTCCCAGAGCAGTTATAACATGTAATGGGTAGCAGAATCATGAAATGAAGGCAGGTCAAGGGGTAAAAAGCATACCTTTAAGCAAATGAAGACGAAGGGTTGCAAGAGTTGAAGTGGGAGTGGTAGCGTTCGAGAGAAGACGATGATCGCAAGAGAGTTTGAGTGAAAGTGATGGAACAATGCTGAAGCGCGAGTTTTTAAAGGGGTTTAACGTAGGCAAGGGCAAAGGAGTGCAAACGTTAAGAAGCCTTAGTCATTGATTTAGCCACGTGTCGGCAGATTAAGGTAGTATGGTGAGACGTCCCTTGAGTGCACTGTTCATGTCCTTTCACTCAGAGCCACGTAGGTTGCTCGAGCCGATGACTTAGTCTCTTCGCTAAACAAGTTAACAGCTTGAGACTGGGGGGCTTGTGTACCGACCAGTCCTCGAACACCAAGAACAGCTAGTAATGGTAAGCCACGTGAGATGGGTCCCACAGCATGGGCCAGAGCCACGTGGGCTGGGTCCCATGAGTAGCATGGACCAGTGGGCTGATTAGTCATCAACGTGTCGATCACCAGAGTGAAACGATGTGTCCTCGTCACGCAACAGGGTGATGAGTCCTCAGCAACAGAGTGGGATGATGTGACATCGGTCTTGGGTGTTTTGAACAGCAGAACTAGATCATGGAAGGTGGGTCTCGAGAGCAAGACCAGTTATTAGTAAAATGCCCAGAGGTAGGGAGAGGCCTAGGTCACAAAGCATCCATGCGTGTGGCAGGGAAAGCACAGTTAAGTGCAGAGTCTTGAAGGGTTTGAGTGCCCGTCATGATTAGGGTTTCCAAGTGAAGCTACACGCATGGCACGTGAACAGTGAGGGCACTCCCAGGACAGATGGCCCCAGAGATTAGGTGCACGAGGGGGTACCCAGGTGGCCATCCTGTTAGAATTTGCACTCCAGTTAAAGGAATGTGACGTTCCAGATTACTCTCAAATTGAGTGATAGCGGTGCGTAACTGTATGTCCCAGAAACCCTAAATATGGGTAGCGATGCAGAGGAAACCCTAGACTATGTAAAGGGTAGTAAAACACTTCACAAAGGTACGCATTTTTTAGACTGAAACTGATATACTATACACTTGGTGTGCTTGCCCTAGGATTGACTTGAGCGTCGGAGTGCAAATGGCCTCTACGGCGCCCCTTTCTGTCTTTGCAGGTTCAGGTTGTTTCGATCCAGTGAAGCATTACCTAAGGAGGGGGGAGGAGGTGCGAGATTGTTTTAGAGTCAACTGATAGGAGAGTCAACCGGCAAGAACAACAATGATACCATTATTTTGATGAATCCAATATAAACGAGATGGAGAAGGATGGGGTTGAGTGGGTAAAGAAAGTTTATGGACTAACCTAGTACTACAATAGTTACAACAAGTCCCACTATCAATGATTAAGGAACATATATGCCCTAGAATTTGGCAGCGGGTATGAAAGAGGTTCTCACGTTGCGAACTAGTGAGTTCTATAGGTTGAGTATGGAGTAGGCGTTGGACGATGAAATGTTCTCTTGTATAAGGATGACATTCTTCATCAGAAACGGGGACCTCCTCGGGATCAGAAGTAGAAGAAGAATGGGGCTATGTATTTTCAGGATTCTATAAGAACAAATCCTTTTTTTGTGGACATTTGGAAGAGTAATGACCTTGTTCGAGACATTTAAAACATTGAACCAATTTGGACTTACGCCCTTGGATGAAGAAGTATAGAAAGATTTGTCTTGATTTTTAGTGATATCTTTTTCTTTGGGAGTAGGTCGGGGAGGGACTAAAGTATCTTTCCAAAAATCTTTAGGAGTAGTGGAAGAAGAAAGAACAAATTTCCTAAAAGAGAGTTTACATTTAATTTGGTCTTCTACGTGAATACAGAGTTGCATAAGATCATATATGGTAGAGGCTTGAATTTATTCGGATATGAAAATTGAGGCCACTTAGAAACCCGATGATTGTCAAGTAAGGTTCTTCATGAATGTCGACCCGTAATAGAAGCAACTCCATTTTTTACCTATACTGATCAACTGATAAATCTTTTTGAGTGAGATGATGGAGTTGATTCATAAGATCACGATTATAAAAAGAAGGAGTATATCGTTTGCGTAAAGCAAAACAAAGTTCATTCCAATATTTAATGGGAGGGTTATGATGTAATTGAAGATCACGAGAATAGGCAGTCCATCAATGTATAGCACCTTCTTGGAAGCTAAGGGTGGCTAAGACCACCCGATGCTCATGGTCAACGTGATGACAATCAAATATTTGTTCAACCTTCATCTCCCAGTTTAAATAGTCATCTATACTAGCCGTTCCAAAAAAAGAGGGAAGAGATAGTTTGGGTTCCCTAAACGTGGAATGGCGGTGAGTGTGGAAAGGTTTAGGAGGTGGTTGAAAAAAATCATGATTATGATGGCAACTGTATCCATCATGACTAGGAGGGGGACTAGGGTGGTGAACACTGGCGCATTGATGAGAAGGGTCACGATGCCGACTACGAGATCGGCGAGATTTGTGGTCACGTTCGAGCACAAGCTGATGTAAAAGATTTTAAATTTCCTGTAATTATAAATCATGATTTTGAAGAGTAACCGTGATATCAATGGGAGATGGAGAATGTAAATTCACATCCACACTGGAATGATGGGAAGGATCACTCATGTTTGGAAAAAGAAAGAGAACAACAAAAATTTCCGTAGAAGGAAAAAAAATGTACAGAAAGAAAAGGAGTAAAAACAAAGGGAAAAAGAAGGAGTTAAAGGGAAAGTTGAAGCAAGAAAGCAAGAGTAAGAAATTATTAAGTTCACTCCTCGAAAAGCAAGGTGAGTCACAAGGACTATTTAAGTACCAAGGCTTGCCTAGCCAGAGTTTACCTTAATGATAACTCACAAAAGTTTCCAACAACACAACTTGAAAACAATTTGAAGAAAATGAAAGTATGTATGTAAATGCGCTTAAAACCAAAGAAAGATTATTCTATTTGAAAATAAAAGCCCTAATGTATCACAGAGATGTAAAAATCAAGAAAAGAAATACAAGAAGAAGAAATAGAAAAACAACAAGAAAGAATGTAGATGCTAGTCTAAACCTAGGGTGATAGTGCAATGAACACTTAAGAGCTCACTAACACACTACCACACTAATGCACGAAATGATTACAAAGTTTAGTGAGATTGCTTAATAGAGCATTTTACCAAACTAAAATTAAAACTAAAAGGTGTAGAACAATTGAAATGCAGAAAAAATTCTGTGATACTCAAATTATAAGAAAAATACAATTGTTGAGAAAAACTGTAAATGAGGTGTATTGATTTAATTATGGTGAAATGAAGTAAGCTGAAAGCTTCTCTGGCCCCTTTCTTTCTCTTCTTGATAGTAAGTCTAGTTAGCCATTGAGAACTCACCGGAAATTGAAATCACTTCACTTCCTAAGGCAGCCTTCAAGCACCATCAAAGACCAAACAAGAGAGAAAAGAAGAAAAAAAAGTAAGAAAAGCAAAAAATTTGGAAAAGCTAAACACAATAAGAATAGAAGTGACAAAATAGAATAGAGAGCCAATCAAAAGACAAGCAAAAAAATTAAGGCAATCAATAAAGGGAGCACAAGCAAAAGGACCTAAGAAAACTGCTAGAGCAGATTTAAAAAACCAAAATCTAGGTAAACTGATAGTGACTGTTCTAGAATATATACAAAAAAATTTGCAAAACAAAAAAGGCCAAAATTTTAATGGTACAAACTACAGAAAATGATTCACAAGATGACAAAAATTTGAGGTCAAAAGGTTTAGTGAGCACAGAGAAATAAATGGAACAAAACGCACAAATTGCAAGCAAAAAGGACCCAAGCCTAAGACTATGTGTAGTACTGACCACGAAAAGTGTATGAATTATGGTAAATTGGATATAGTGAATTGGAGTGTGAAATTTTTATGGTATATGATGAACTCAATGATGAAAAAGATTCCACTAATGTGAGGGAAAAAGGATGTGTATATACGGAGAAACAAATCAACCAAAATTGGATAAAAACACAAACAGTTTGGCAGTAACTTTCAAACTGACAACGTATATTGTAAAATTTATTGTAATTGTTGTACAACGAATTTGGAGCTGAAACTTTAGCTGAAGATTGGGAACATATGAAACAAGATATGGTAAAAATTTCAGGCTAAAACCCTAAGGGAGTTAGGTGCAAAAGAATTGAAACCGAGAGCACCAATGAACACTAAAACAGTGTGGCAACAACATCAACGTCCTGTCTTTTAACAATTATAATTTTTTTTGGAAATGTAATTAGGACATGTATTTTTTTAAATAGGGTTTTGCACATGTAAATTGTGGTACACAAAAAATTTCAAAAGGTTTGGATACATATTGTGGTCAAAATAAATTTTGCAAACTAGGGGAAAAGTATAAAATTCTGGAAACTGGAAGAAAAACCTAAGGAATCAAATGTTGAAAAAAGCACAAGGAAAACAGTGGAATTAATGCAAGAAACTCACCAATGAACAATGACAAGTAAGGAAACGTAAAGCAAACACACAAAACTAGAGGATGACACAAAAGGTGTAAAAACAACAAGACTTTAGTATTAGTTACTATAATATTTGTTGTTATTGTGCATAGTCGTTATTATGTACTGTTGCATGTTTGTTACTTGTAAATACCTGTTGATAGTTGTTGTTATCCCTAAAAAGATAGGGACGTGCATTTGTAACAGAATGTTAGTTTGCGATTTAGCACATGAAAATCATTGGTGCACATGGTAGGCCGTTTTTTCTGTTAGAGATAAAAGATCCACAAATAGTTGGTATGTAATTGAGAAAAAACGTAAACAGTGTGCATAAAACAACAACACATGAGGAGTTTTGACAAAAATTAAGCAAAATTTGAACGTTACAATTGACATGCAAATTTTAAAAATGTTCTCGCCGGTTGACTCTACTGTTGGTTGACTCTACACGATCACGCACCTCCTTTCCTCACCTTGAATTAGGCTTTGCTGTTTCGAAACAACCTACACCTGCAAGATAGAAAGGGGCGCCCTAGAGGCCGTTTGCACTCCGACGCTCAATTCAAAACTAGGGCAAGTAAACCAAGTGTATTGAGTATCTGTGTTTAGGTCTAGAAACTGCGTACCTTTGTGAAGTGTTTTACTACCCTTTATATAGTCTAGGGTTTCCTCTGCGCCGCTACCCATATTTAGGGTTTACAGGAATACCCTTGTGCCGCTATCACCCAAACGTAGAGTAATCTAGCACGTAAGGTTTCCTTAACTGTAGTGAAAATTCTAACAGGATGGCAACCTGGGTACCCCCTCGTGCACCTAATCTCTGGGGCCACCTATCCTGGGAGCGCCTTCACTGCTCACGTGTCATGCATATAGCTTCACTGGGAAACCCTAATCCTGATGAGTACTCAACCCCTCAGGACTCTGCACCTAACTGTGCTTTCCCTGCCATACGCATGGGCACTTCGTGATTTAGGCCTCTCCCTACCTCTGGGCAATTTCACTGATCACTGGTAGTCCCTTGGGCCTACCATAGATGTTCTAGTTCTGTTGTTCGAAACACCCAAGACCGATGTCACATCGTCCCACTCTATTGCCGAGGACTCATCGCCCTATTGAGTGACGAGGACACCTCAGTCCACTCTGGTGATCGACACGCTGATGATTAATCACCCACTAGTCCATACTACCTATGGGACCCATCCCACGTGGCTCTAGCCCATGCTGTGGGACCCAGCTGACGTGGCTCACCATTACTAGCTGTTCTTGATGTCCGAGGACTGGTCAGTACAAAAAACAAAAGACAACACCGAAAAAAAGACAAAAGTATATTAAAACACGAAATTGGGGCAAGAAACACCAACCAAACGTGTGAATCACCGCAAGAACAACCCTAGTTGTGGAGGTTTTGTTGTGGCACATTGGTGGCTGAATTGGCACCAGAAAGAACCAATCAAATAGCTAGGAAAAACCAAGAAAAGGCACACTCAAGTGAGATAAACAGTGAAACACCACAAAGATACAAAATGAACCGATTAAAACAAGCAACATTAGCAAGAAATTGAAGAACAGTAGCAAGAACAAGAGGCAATGCAGCGGAAACTCAAAGAAAGTGTTTGATGAATGTTTAAAAAATAATCTAGGAAAACTGAATTTTAATTGGTGGAAACAAGAATTAAGCAGTGGAAAACATAAATTAAATGGTGGAAAGGACAATTTTTTTTTTTTGAAGAACTTGGCTTAGCTTTGGCTAGATCTTGACGTGCTCTGATCCACTTGATGCACTCCAAGCTCTTGATTGTGGTGGAGGTGTGGAGAGGCAACGAAAGGCTTGAGGAATCAGAAGAAACCGTGAGGTGTGAGTAAGATTAGGGTTTGGTGATGATGGATGCTTTGAAGAGGAACTTGGTGAGGCCAACCTTCCAAGAGATCACTAGGTCGTGTAGGCTTGCAAGAAAGAGGAGACTTGAGAGAGAATGGATTCTATTTTAGAATTCTTCAATCACATTAATATCAAATTTGCATACAAAGAGTTTATGTAGAGTTTTTTTAGATGAGAAAGATGAGGTAGCTTGCTCCTTAAGCTACCTTAACCCTAGTTAAGCAAGCTTAACTATGGTGAGTTTTGGTGGCTTAAGGAGAGGTGTATTTATCCTCTAAAGAGGCTCTAGAGATCCTTGCTTGTGTGACAAGTGAGGATCTTCTAGAGTGTCTTTGATTCATCTACAATATACTCTTTGAAAGTATTTAAAATACAAACTATACAAGCGTATTCTACTTATTTAAGATAGTTCTTTTGTCTTTATTGTTTTGTATGGTGGCTTGGATGGTCCACCATCAACCAGACTCATCTAAAATCTAATTAGAAATATCCTATGCCTCCGTAACCATGATACAATTAAAAAAATGAGGCATCTGTTGTAAAGACAAGGGAATATTCCAATCACAACCAGTCCAAAACTGAGAGACTATATCCGGAATGCTAGCATCATTAGATAGCTTTGCGATATTAGCTAAAGAAGTAGTAGAACACCATTTATCATTCCAAAAATTAATAAAAGTACCTATACCAACAGTCCAAGAAGTATTATGAAGTATAGTACCATAAAATTGCTTAATTCCATGCCAAAGAGATTAGGATCGATAAACCATTCGAAGCTTGTATTTTGATTTAAGAACTCTGACTTTCAAGAGAAAAGACGAAGGCTTGTTACTATAAGCAAAGTTTCAAGCAAGCTTAAGAAGATACACATTATTTTCTTGATGAAGATTAATAATCTTCAAACCTTCATTCTTAAGAGAAGAACAAATCCTAGTCCAATTAACTATAGCTATACCTTTTTTCAGAATATCACCAGTCCAAATAAAATTTCTATACCACTACTCAACTTGCTTAAGAAGGGAAATAAGACATTTATACATATTAAAGCTATAAGCTAGAAATCCAGTAATCACCGTATTAACCAACTGAATCCAACCTATCATGCTAAGAGATTTACCTTTCCAAGATGCTAGCTTCAATTTGACTTTATCAGTCAAAGGTTGAAGAAATCGACAATTTGGAGCACCAACAAAAATAGACACTCCTAAATAAGGAAAAGGTAAACAACCATGACTACAAGAAAGAAGACGTTGATTTTTTGTGACAAATCTTGCAAAATTATCCATGGTGGAAAAACTACTCTTAGAA
The DNA here is from genome assembly GCA_013389735.1 of Phaseolus lunatus. NCBI lineage: Eukaryota > Viridiplantae > Streptophyta > Magnoliopsida > Fabales > Fabaceae > Phaseolus > Phaseolus lunatus. The sequence continues at coordinate 29,063,914 of CM023858.1, read as the reverse complement.
TTATTAACATATTAACCTAAAAAATCTTCATATATTTTAAGAAAAACACTCAAATTTCTAAGAGACTTATTATCCGTCCTACATAAAACAAATATATCATCATCATATAAAATATAAGAGGGAGTGACATAACCTTGTGGACTAGCCATATGCAGAATCTTCTTATCATTCACAAGCTTAGAGATGCCTCTGCTGAGAACTTCCTCAACAAGACAGAAAAGTAAAGGAGACAATGATTCTCCTTGTTTGACACCTCTACTACAAGGAAAAAAACTCACTAAACTACCATTTATCCTGATAGAAAGCATAGTCGAACGGAGAATTGTACTAATTCAACCAACAAACAAGGGATAAAAACCAAAGCGTGTCAAAACTAATAATAAGAACTTCCAACTTAGAGTGTCAAATGCTTTATGAATATCAACTTTATAAGCCACATTACCTCCTCTAACCTTTTTAGAAAGCATGTTCATATCTTTAGAAGCAATATCAATACAATCCTGAATCTGTCTACCCTGCACAAACCCATATTGCTTAGGAGAAATGATTCTAGCAACCACAATTGCAAGCCTATCCACAATTATTTTGGAAATAATCTTAAATTTGAAATTAACAACAGCAATCGACTTGTAATCTTTAATGGATTCAACACCCTGAATCTTAGGAATAAGAGATACCACATTACCATTCATTCCAGGAAGAACCCAGCTTTGTTTAAAAAATTGTTGAACAACTTTGCAAACATTTGTCCCAATAATTTCCAACCAAAAATGATAGAAAACACCACCAAAACCATCAGGACCAGGAGCACTATTACCATTAAGATTAAAAACAACATTCTTGATTTCCAAATAATCAGGGCATTTAATCAACATCATATTCTCCTTAGAGAAAACCAACTCAGGAATATAAGTACCAATAAAATCTTCCATATTACCTATATCCTAATCATTAGAAACAGACTTTGCGTAAAGATATTTATAAAAATCCAAAATATGATCCTCAATAAGTTGAGGATCCTGAATAACCTCATTATCAATACGTAGGCAATGAATCTCACTAGAATTATTTCTTTTCTTAACCACAACATGGAAAAAAAATAGTATTTCTATCCCCATCTTTAAACTAGAGCATCCTGGCCCTTTCTTTCCAAAACAAATATTGACAGTGAAAAGCATGATCAAGCTCCTCCTTAGAAATCTTTCCTTGACAGAGAAACCCATTAATATTAGACAAAGTAGCAGTCTCTAAGGTTTTTTTGAATACCAAGGAGGAGACCCTGCTTAAGAAGCATTGAATTGTGAACATTATTACCAAAAGAATTTTTATTCTAGGCTTGGAGCTCAATTTTAAACCTTTTTAACTTATGTTGCAAAATAAACATAGGATAACCAACAACTGTATTAGCCCAAGAACCATGAATAAGCTTCATACATGAACTATCCTAAAGCCACATAGAAAAGAAATGAAAATTGCTAACCTTCCTTAAACAATTACTAGCAAGAATAGGGGAGTGGTTTGGACAATAACATGATTCTTTGATATTCTATGGAATCAACTTGAGTTGGCAAAGATTAGGCACTTTTATAGAAGAGGATCAATGTTCTATATTTCAAGAACTCACCAAATCTTGCACCAAAAACCAAACTCACATGGAAGCTCCATTTAATATCAATTGAACCGATTAAAAAGCTGGAAAAACAAGTTTGAACCGAACAAGAAAGAAGGAAAACAGAAAATGAACCGTTCAAAATCAAAGAAAAGGAAGAATAGTTGCTGGAAAACTGAAAACAGAACCAAAAACTCAAGAAAACCAACTCAAAACATGAACAACTAAAGAGAAAAAAGGAAGGAGAATAGAAAACTTATGAAAATGGATGTAGATTGGTATGAACACGCCACTAGAAGTGATGGATGCTCCTAGATGAGTGTGCTGCCGCCACTTGAGGACACCATGGATCCTTCAAGATAAGACTAGAGAAGAAGGCTCAAAGCTCTCCAATATTCTCTCAAAATTTGAGTAGAGTTTCTTTACTATCAATTTCAATCTAGAAAATACAATAAGGGAGGCCTCCTATTTATAGCATGAGGAGCCTTGGAGAACAAGTTGTGAGGGTAGTAAGGGAAGACACAATATGGTGCAGCCTAGGTCATTGACTTTGGTCAATGCCACACCATTTCACTCATTTCTAGAAGGTAGGGTTTCCTTCCTTCCCTAATGGACTTCATAAGCCTAAACTTATAACTTCACCTCCTTATTTACTTCTACACCTATTTACTAATACACCCCCCTAAGACTCCTAACTAAAGACTAAAAGATGCTATAACAATAGAGGTTTCTAATGTTTCCCTCTAAGCACCATCAACCAAAGAAATTACGAAAAGAGAGAATAATTGTTCCCTAGCTGTAACGCCCCTCAAAATATTGTTCATTTTTATATAATAAAATAAAGGTGACACCATAATATCAAAAATTTAACATAGATATATACATAATATAATTCATCCATTAATACAAATGTGCCTCAAAATAATATCCCTTTTCGAGGAAGTTTTAATACATCTCCATACAGGAGTTTTCAAAATAAAACAAAACAACAGCATTCAAAAACCGGCGATCTCCTCCTCCAGAAATGCTCACTGAGGAGCTCTACTACCTGCAACCTCATCTGCTCCCGTGCAAATATACACGATCATCACAGGTTTAAGAAAAACAACCACGATACAAAACAAAAGGGTAAGCTAGATATTTTTAAAAACTTTAAATATGAAACTTTATATCAATAGAAAGCATAAATCTTCACACCATTCATAATCTATATCAATTTCAACCATCAATATCCCCATATTCCACAAACTCGTCAAGTGTCTATTCAATACATTCAATACTCATGGTTCACATGTCAGACTTTCCACTGACTCATAACACATAGACACATGACTCTACTTTCGGAAGACTCGTGCGTTGAACTTAGCATCCAGAGACTTGCACCTGTCATACTACATTGCTGTAAAGTTCCCACAGCTATGCGCATAAACATAATCTCGATCTCAATCTCAATATCCTCACTCTCTCAGTATGACAGGGTTAATCCATATAACTGGCCAAGTCAGTTATCTTTCAAACGACTTACCCATACATATGGACCTCCTTCGACCCTCACCAACTGAATGACTTCATCTATGTGATTCCATCATATCAGCAGAGTCAGGATCGCCTCATTCACAGGATACTCACAGATCAATACACCCTCATAAAATCTCCACACGGTATTTTCTTTCCTGAAAATACTATGCTTTGATCACTCTTTCACATTCATCCAGTACATCATACCACACGTAAAAGCACAATTCCATCATATAATATTTTGAATCTTTTCTTAAACAATCCCAATCACAGAAACAATCATACCAAAGTTCAGATTTTCGAATATCATATGCATTTCACCTTTCAATCTCAAACAATTTCAAAACGACACTAAAACAGGGGATTTCTAAATTTGCATTAAAACCGGCGATCACGTCGCCCTACACATAAAAACAGAGCATCGTGAAATAGAATATGAAACCGGCGACCACGTCGCCCTCACTTCAGAACCTACTCGCCTAAAGTTTTTATAAACGAAAATGCTAGCTTCCCTTACCTGAACTTGCGCAAAATCACTAAGAGCTCCAAAACCCACCGAAGCTTAAAGATGTCCTAACCTGCACCATGGAGCCTTTATCACAAAACTGACTATAATACTCATTTTCTACGCTAACAGAGACGATTTCTGGAGCTAAGGGAGTCGCCGGCAACGCCTATGCAGAGGCAACCCTCTCGAGCTCAGATTCGACTCGAAAAACAGAGTAAAACGACTTACTCTGTTCTAGCGTCCTGACGGGAGAACTTGCAGAGACTTCCCAGAAGTACAATGGCAGTCGCCGATTGTAGCACTGGTACGTGAGGATAGCTGCATCTTCGAGTGGAGGAGAAAGGAGAAAGGGGAACTAAATGAGCTGATTCCCTCAGCTCTTAAGGTCGAACGGCTCTTTAGCCTTCTTTGCCATTACCCACTCTATGAGCAACCTTGCGTGCACACTTCCTTGAACAGTATGACCACGTGGGTTTCTGCGCATACCAACTCTCTGATGCTAACTATTCTGAAACGCCCTTTCTGTCTATGTGTCGCGCATGCAGAACGCTCATGCTGCGAGCCTGGGTCCCACCTTATCTGTGTGAAACACGACATCGCGCGATAACCTTCCACCGATGACTACTCGCGCGATGACTATGCCTCTCATACCGGCGATGACCGATTCCTCTTCCTGACGGACGACCGATTCCTCACCCTGGCAGACAACCGATGTCTCCCCCTGGCAGACAACCGATGTCTCACCCTGGCAGACCACCGATGTCTCACCCTGGCAGACCACCGATGTCTCACCCTGGCAAACCACCAATGTCTCACCCTGGCAGACAACCGATGTCTCACCCTGGCAGACAATCGATGTCTCACTCTGGCAGACCACCGATGTCTCACCTTGGCAGACCACCGATGTCTCACCCTGGCAGACCACCGATGTCTCACCCTGGCAGACAACCGATGTGTCTCCCATCCTGGTTGATGACCGATGTTCCTCTCATCCTGTTGGCGATCTCTTATCGCCCTTGTGTGTGACGAGGACACATCGCCCCACTCGGGTCACCGATGTCACATCGTCACACCTTGCTGAAGGTTCATCCTCCCATTCCTCTAAGTCTGTGTTATTACGGTTCACACTACTCATGGTGGCAGACATGCCACCTATCTTCTATATCACTCATCTTCTGTATTTAGACCACATACTAAGTGCTTACAGAGTCTTCTCAAATACATGGTGATGTGCTCTTTTCGGCGATCATGTACACCATAGGCGATTGGTGATTTCATACGGGGGAAGTCGGAGGCCGCCGCCTTCTTCAAAAACGGCGATCTCCTTGACTTCTAAGCTACACCTTCCTTTCTCTTACCCTTCTTGATTCACGTGCCTCCCTCCCTTGAAGCACGCCCACTTGATTACCTCACGATAAAGTCATCGCACCTGATTACTTGGTTGGTACAATGGTCAACCGATCGCCCTCTACCAGCTGATCCCATACCTTGGGCGACGTCCGAGGTCTGACCACTATGATATTTTCTATTTTTATGTCCTTTTTATTTTAAATAATAACATACTCAGAAATTATTTAAAATCTATCACTTCTATTCCAATTAATTTATAGGTCCTTACACTAGCTCCTAAAACTTTGAACATGCTTCTTGTAAGCCTTTGAGGTGGGCTTTGATCTTCATGGGCGTCCTCTATTTGCACCTCTACCTCTTCTTGATCTTGTTGATTGGCCTCCATGTCCACTAGAGCTTGATCTCCATCAATTTTTAACAAGAACCTGATAAGTACAAGAATCCCATTCATCCAGGCACACTTCATTATATAAAGCCCTATCTAGTTTTCTATGAATTTTGAGTAACTATATCCTCCCATTACACCAAGTATAACAAGGTCTAGTAAAAGGCATATAACTAAGAACATTAGTATTAATCCAATCAAGCAATTCATTACAAGAAACCTGATTAGGAGTCACCCCCCTTTGCAGTCATCAGCCAAGAGTACAACATTAAAATCTCACAAAATACACCAAGATCCTGTGAAGAAACTAAGATCCCTCCACAAAAGTTGTCTAACCAAGTATGTGTTAGCACCATAAACACTTGCAAAGCTAAAGCATTTATCATGCAGAAGGCAAGTTATAGAAATAAACTGATCATTGACCAAGAAATTTTGGACAAGATTTGGAACGACAAACACCAAAGCTTAGCAGCTTTATTAATGATAGGAGACGTAGCAACCAAATGCAGATTAACAGATTTAAAAAGAACATCCAAAACATCAGTGTATGACATCATTGGTTCAACAACAAAAACAAGGAGAGGTTTATGCAGTTTAAGTAAATTAAACAACATCTCCATAATTTTTTGGTTTGCCAGTCCTGTGACATTCCAAAAAAAAGAAGAGACCTTCATTGCGACATTTTTGATAGAAATGCCTTAGCAATTTTCTTGGATTTACCAATCCCCTTAGGTGGTCTCCCTGGTTTTCTAGTAGTAAGAACAATTTCTGCCCCAATATCACTAACATTCTCTCTATCTCACTAGGATCCACCCAAAATTTGGAGACGACTTGATTTTCAACATAGTTATATGTTTAGAATTAATATCAACAATGGTAGACGAAATAATTGGTATATCAATATTAGGACCACCTCCCGCATCTGTAATTTTCAAACCATCAAGAGATGAAAAGTGATTTTGCAGGACCAATGTATCATTATCTAGGAGTAGTGCTTTTGCATCCCCAAGTGAGTTAGCCATCCGAGGAGAGGCATGACGTGACAGAGAGGGTACATCCATAGTAGCAGAGACCTCCACATGATAATCATCAATAGGAGTCGTAACATCCTTTGCATCTACGACAAGTTGTGAATTAAAGCCCTTGGCTTGCATAAAAGCCTGTGAATCCCTTACCATCCCCGGTTCTAAAACCCAGACTGTATCAAAAATGGGAGTGGACAATCCCTGCCTGGGTGAGGACCTATGATGATCTGAGGCATCCTCGAGAGAAGGCATATTTGAAAAATCATCCTCACTTCCATTTGTTTTATCGGAGTCAAGTTGACCCAAGAGTGACCCTACATTAGTCACACTAGAAACTGATCCTGCCGCTTGACTCGAACGTGGAGGATTGCCTCGTCACTCCTTTGTCTAGCCTTCTGTTCTGTAAGAACGCTCCAAGAACCACCACCGGAACTTCAAACGCTGCCTGCAAAACACACAGAAGGCGCCTCTAGCGGCCGTGTGCACTCCGACGCTCAAGTCAGGTAACAGGAACACCAAAAACTCTCATTGAATCTCTCTATGAGACTCGTGTGTGCTCTCAGATCCACTTTCTCTCTCTATAACCGTTTTCTATTATCACTGTGCAACGTGTAAGAACGCTCCCACAGTGACTCAGAGATTGTGTGTAACTGTAAACTGTAAAATGTGTAAGCTGTAAGAATCTGTAAAAAACTCCCCTTACCTTACATGACGTGGAGTGCTTTATACCTGGGCCACGCCTCTCTCCCAGATGGTGACGCGTGGAGGCATGCAGCTGGCATCTACCGTACATGCGTCACACCTAGAGGGCTTCTGCGCTTCTCTCTGTGCGGGTCGCATGCTCCGAGGAGAGCGCCAGGGGTGGCTGGTCTAAACTCACTCGCCAGGCGCATCCTGCCTGCATGGCCTCGCCGCACGCCCTCTGAGTGGGCATCATGCGAGGTGCATGCGTAACGTTCTCGCTGGGAACCTTGGTCCTAGCTTAACACGTGTTAGCAAGAACCCCGATGACCGATCGCCCTCTGCATGCACTTACGACCGATCGCCCTCTGCATGCACTTACGACCGATCGCGCTCTTCATGCACCAACGCCCGATCGCGCTCTTCATGCAGTAACGCCCGATCGCGCTCTTCATGCAATAACGCCCGACTGGTGCGTCATAACTTCCCCCCAATAACCCGGCGGTGCCTCATGCCTATCCACCGATGTCTGTGCGGTGCTTCCAGGCGCTTATCTGGGCACCGCTCTGGGGGTGGTGGCCACTTGGTATCTGACTACCGATCACCGTTCTAGGTGATCTCCTCCCTGATTCACTAGCTCTTTCTACCACGTGCCACCCTGTGCATGGTCCACGTGGTCACCTGCTGCTGACGTCATCAACTACTGATGACCGACCGGATCACAGGCCCCCCAGTCTCGAGCTGTGAACTTGTTCTCAGCGAAGAGACTAAGTGGTCGCGCCCTCGGTCCACGTGGCAAGTGGGGCCATGCCACGTGCTGCTCACGTATCTGCTCCTCGATGTTATGGCTTCCATACTTTATCTCTCGACACATGGACACATTAATGGCCACCACTGAGTGTCGCTACCGTTTCCTTCATTCAACAGAAGCGTGTGCATCCCTCTGGATCATCTAGAGATTCACCTTTTCTATTTTCTTCTTCTCAACCGCGCTAGGGTTCGCTGCGTTTCTCCTCTTTAACTCTCTACATGTGACTAACTGTTAACTAGCTTAGGCTTTAGCACGATCTCACTGCAACCCCTCAGACTTGGCTTCTGACTTGATCGCGGCTAACTGTTACCTTAGCATTGCCTTCAACATAACTTCGTGCTAGGTGACTGACTTAACGGGGCCTAAACGCTTCGGCTTCACGCAACATAACTTGCTTCTACCACCGACCAGCGACTAGCATGTTAGTGCACCACCGATCAGTCATCGCGCTTCTGGCTTCGCTACACTTCTCTGCCACACTAGCGCTGAGTGCATAGAGGGCCTGAACACCAACTATGACGCCTGTGTTTTTGGGAAGAAAAGTGCTTCTCGATGACCCCTCTTGCCTCAACCTCGCTGTAAGAAGTCGTGGGTGAGGTCTTGCTTCACTCACCTCAGCCTCACTGTACAAAGTCGAGGTGAGGACTTTTTCTCTCGCCTCAGCCTCGCTGCACAAAGTCGAGGTGAGGTCTTTGTTATCTCGCCTCAACCTCGCTGTACAAAGTCGAGGTGAGAGGACTTTCTCTCGCCTCTGCCCCACTGTGCAAAGCCGAGGGAGAGGACTTTCTCTTGCCTCAGCCTCGCTGTACAAAGTCGAGGTGAGGACTTTCTCTTGCCTCAGCCTCGCTGTACAAAGCCGAGGGTGAGGACTTTCTTGCCTCTGCCTCGCTGTACAAAGTCGTGGGAGAGGGCTTTCTCTCTTGCCTCAGCCTCGCTGTACAAAGCTGAGGTGAAGACTTTTCTCTGTTGCCTCAACCTTGCTGTAAGAAGCGAAGGAAGAGGACTTTTCCTCTTGCCTCAATCGTGCTGTATAAAGCAGAGGAAGAGGACTTTCACTAGCCTGCACCTCGCTGTACAAAGTCGAGGGAGGACTTTCTTCTCTTGCCCCAACCTTGCTGTATAAAGCAGAGGAAGAGACTTGGTTCTCTTGCCCTAACCTTGCTGTAAGAAGCAGAGGAAGAGGACTTTTCTCTCGCCTCAACCTTGCTGTAAAAAGCAGAGGAAGAGGACTTTTCCTCATGCCTCAGCCTCGCTGTACAAAGTCGAGGTGAGGACCTTTCCCTCATGCCTCAGCCTCGCTGTACAAAGTCGAGGTGAGGACTTTCTCTTGCCTCAGCCTCGCTGTACAAAGCCGAGGTGAGGACTTTCTCTTGCCTCAGCCTCGCTGTACAAAGCAGAGGAAGAGGACTTTCACTCGCCTACACCTCGCTGTACAAAGTCGAGGGAGGACTTTCCTCTATTGCCTACACTTGCTCAAAGGCAAGGAGGTCTTCCTCTTTCTCGCCTGCACTTGCTCAAAGGCAAGGAGGACTTCCTCTGTTGCCTACACTTGCTCAAAGGCAAGGAGGTCTTCCTCTGTTCTCGCCTGCACTTGCTCAAAGGCAAGGAGGTCTTCCTCTGTTCTCACCTGCACTTGCTCAAAGGCAAGGAGGACTTCCTCTGTTGCCTACACTTGCTCAAAGGCAAGGAGGTCTTCCTGTGTTCTCGCCTGCACTTGCTCAAAGGCAAGGAGGACTTCCTCTGTTGCCTACACTTGCTCAAAGGCAAGGAGGTCTTCCTGTGTTCTCGCCTGCACTTGCTCAAAGGCAAGGAGGACTTCCTCGTGGGTGCACGCTCCCAGGGGAGCACCAGGCGTGGCTGTCTAAGCGCACTCACCAGGCGCACCCTGCCTGCATGGTCTCACCGCACGTTCTCTGAGTGAGTGCATGCTCCCAGGAGAGCACCTGGCGTGGCTGGTCTGAGCGCACTCGCCAGGCACATCCTGCCTGCATGGCCTCATCGCGCGTTCTCTGTGTGAGTGCATGCTCCCAGGAGAGCACCTGACGTGGCTGGTCTGACCGCACTCGCCAGGCGCATCCTGCCTGCATGGCCTCATCGTGTGGTTCCATGCACGTCCCCACCGGTGAGGAGCTCTTCTTTTGGAATCATGCGAGGTGCATGCGTAACGCTCTCGCTGGGAACTTGGGTCCCAGCTTAACACGTGTTAGCAGGACCTCGATTACCATGCACCGACCGATCTCTCCACATCTGGAATCATGTGAGGTGCATGCGTAACGCTCTCACTGGGAGCCTGGGTCCCAGCTTAACACGTGTTAGCAAGACCCCGATGACCATGCACCGACCGAGTGCTCACTCCCTACATGCACTGACGGCTGATCGCGGTCTGCATGCACTGATGGCTGATCGCGCTCTACATCCAGGCGCTTATCTAGGGGCTGATCTGTGGGTGGTGGCCACTCGGTAACTGACCACCGATCACCTGTACTTGCACCTAGGGCAAGGAGAACTTTAAACTGGGAACACTCGCACACTTTATGTACTGAAATCTCTTTTTATTGGGTGGCCTTGTTAAAAAAGGTGCCCCCTGATCTGCTCAACTGTTTACAGTAAATATATTGAGCATCTACTTTACAACTTAACCGGAATAGAAACTTAAGTGTGCAGCGTTCTACATCCTGGGAATCACTGCTCCATCCAGAGTCCCCAGAAAATAAGTTCCACTCTCCAACACCTCAACTACTCTGGACGGGGTCTCCTTTTTTCGGCGATGACCGCCCTGGCTACGCCTGACTCATGAAGGGCGATCATGCCCTCTGCTTCAGCTTCCACCTGAGCTACCTGGGAGCCCCCCAGCGTAGCATCTTCCATCATCTCACGTCCCCATGCACAGGGACTTCGTGTTGCTGATCACCTGCCTGGGACCCCGAAGCGCGATCACTTGGCGCCTCTCTTCTTAGAGACCTCTGCCTCTGCTACTATGTGCGCCACCGCGCGTCGCCGAATCTTAGCAAAGGTGGCAGGGTGGCTCTTGATGAGCGATTCACTGAAAAGGCCAGGCAGCGCGCCTTTCTTGAACGCATGCACCAGCATGTCCTCGTCCTTGCTGGGCAATCTCACCACGTGCGTGCCAAAACGGCTGAGGTAGTCCTTCAGCGACTCCCCCTGGTACTAGCGCACGTCGAATAAATCATAGGACACCACTGGTGGCGCTCTGTTGACGATATACTGCTCTGTGAACAACTTTGCAAACTGATGGAAAGAGGTGATGTGGCCCTCTGGCAGGCTCACGAACCACTCCATAGCTACTCCGCTCAGCGTGCTCATAAACACCCTGCAGTACACAGCCTCTGAACCTCCAGACAGCATCATCTGAGTGTGCAAGGCGGTTAGATGCGCTTCTGGATCTTCCACCCCCGTGAACGACGCCTTCACTCCCACCAGGTTGGGAGGCACCACCGTGTTCATGATCTCGGGGGAGAAAGGCATAGGGAACGCTCTAGGAGGCGATGGCGGCGTCGACGTCCCATCTTCGACTGCGCGCTCCCTCTGCGCCTGCAACTCCCTACGCAATTCTTCGTTTACGCGGTTCAACTCCTCATTTCTGCTACGCAATGCAGTCAGCTCTGCATGCATCTTCTCTTGCTCAACTCTTGATGCCACGACAGTATCTTGCAGCGCGCGCATCATCTCCATGACCTGCGCCATGGTAACAGCACCTTCTTCAGCAGGTGGCGTAGGTGAGGTTCGTCTGGTTCTTCTACTCATTTTCTCAAGAACCTCGACGAAAGCTTCAAGAAACTGCAAGAACCTCAAGAAACTGCGACGTGGATGGGAACAAGATTTACACGTGCCCCACGGTGGGCGCCAAATGATCCTGCCGCTTGACTCGAACGTGGAGGATTGCCTCGTCACTCCTTCGTCTAGCCTTCTATTTTGCAGGAACGCTCCAAGAACCACCACCGAAACTCCAAACGCTGCCTGCAAAACACACAGACGGCGCCTCTAGCAGCCGTGTGCACTCTGACGCTCAAGTCAGGCAACAGGAACACCAAAAACTCTCACTGAATCTCTCTGTGAGACTCGTGTGTGCTCTCAGATCCACTTTCTCTCTCTATAACTGTTTTCTGTTATCACTGTGCAACGTGTAAGAACGCTCCCACAGTGACTCAGAGACTGTGTGTAACTGTAAACTGTAAAATGTGTAAGCTGTAAGAATCTGTAAAAAACTCCCCTTACCTTACATGACGTGGAGTGCTTTATACCTGGGCCGCGCCTCTCTCCCAGATGGTGACATGTGGAGGCATGCAGCTGGCATCTACCGTACACGCGTCACACCTAGAGGGCTTCTGCACTTCTCTCTGTGCGGGCCGCATGCTCCCAGAAGAGCGCCAGGGGTGGCTGGTCTAAACTCACTCGCCAGGCGCATCCTGCCTGCATGGCCTCGTCGCACGCCCTCTGAGTGGGCATCATGCGAGGTGCATGCGTAACGTTCTCGCTGGGAACCTTGGTCCCAGCTTAACACGTGTTGGCAAGAACCCCGATGACCGATCGCCCTCTGCATGTACTTACGACCGATCGCCCTCTGCATGCACTTACGACCGATCGCGCTCTTCATGCATCAACGCCCGATCGCGCTCTTCATGCAGTAACGCCCGATCGCGCTCTTCATGCAGTAACGCCCGACCGGTGCCTCATACCTTCCCCCCGATGACTGGGCGGTGCCTCATGCCTATCCACCGATGTCTGTGCGGTGCTTCCAAGTGCTTATCTGGGCACCGCTCTGGGGTGGTGGCCACTTGGTATCTGACTACCGATCACCGTTCTAAGTGATCTCCTCCCTGATTCACTAGCTCTTTCTACCACGTGCCACCCTGTGCATGGTCCACGTGGTCACCTGCTGCTGACGTCATCAACTACTGATGACCGACCGGATCAGAAACATCAATTATATTACCAATAGAACCTTCCACAAGTGTCGGCTATGGATCTTTCTTCCGATACTCTTTAGGTTGTTTAGGAACCACGGGGTCCCCCACAACCTTCCCCTGTTCCCATTCATTAGGAATTTTCTTCTGAGAAGACTTATGTTGAGATCCAGTAACACGACCTTAAGTATGAATCACACGACACTAAGCAAGTTCATGCCCAATCATCTTATAGTGAGAGCAAAATGGAGGGAGCCATTCATATTCCACGTCGACTATAAATGCAAAGCCTGAACGTTCAACCAAAAGCTGATTTGGAAGAGAGGACAAAAGATCAATATCGACCATCACTCTAGCAAACAAACCCCTATTCTTTTTCATGGTATGATCATCCAAAGACAAAGGAGTACCAATGCCTCTAGCAATAGAAAATATCTCCCTTGGTCTCCAATATTCCAAAGGCAAATTGTAGATTCTAACCCAGGCTTGGGTTTTAGTACTCTTCATAGTAGATGGAACAAAGTCTTTTGTCCAGGCTAACAATCTCAAGAAACCAGGAGATAACTGCCATGAACCCATCTCGAGAACCCACCACATTTCTTCTAAAGAACGAAACTCAAACTCATAAAAACCCTTCCCAAGAGAGATTGCTTTCCATGGTCCAATAGCCTTCCACACAAGCTGCAACTTTTTAGTTAAATCAAGGTGTGTGAGAGGTTTATCCCCCTTAGATAGAATAATCCAACCATGTAAATGGGTTTTGCAATCCTCAAGACCAGCCAAGTAATCTTCCTCTTCAACCCAGACAACAACCATGTCCCTCTTGATACAACGTGTAGGTAGTTGGGATAAAGGGATGTCACAAGTATTGCCCAAGGCCTGAGCAAAGATTTTCCTATGTCCTTGTGTAGCAACCACCTTCTTAATTGGAACCACTTCATTTACTTTCAAATAACCCCAAGGTATCAAGAAACCGATAGAGGCCTCCACCACTCTTGAAGTTCCACAAAACTCTAAGAAAAGACACCCTTAACCCTACAACACCACCGCCAGCAACAATCGCACACGTTTCTTTAACAAAATATTGACTTTACAACAAATTAGATCTGGCTACATGAAAAAGGTGTCAACTTTTGTTGTGTACAATGCCTTGACACCACTGCCAACAACACCCACACATGTTTCTTTATAAAAATCTTGACTTTACCACAAATTAGATCTGACTACATGAAAAAGGGGGCAACTTTTTTGTATGCAATGCCTTGACACCCCCACCAACAGCACCTACACACGCTTCATGATAAATCTTGACTTTACCACAAATTAGATCTGGCTACATGAAAAAGGTGTCAACTTTTGTATTTTACTTGTCTACTCAGGATATGATATATCACAATCCTTATATTGTTCCATTTCTTAATAAATCACATTACCATGTAGGTAATTTGCCAAACTCATTAACCAATCAATTTAGTTCAAAACCAACTCAATTTATCATACCACGTTATCATTCAAATTAATTCATCATTAGTCACCATATGCATCCGTTCATACCTACCAATACAATAATATCACACACACACACATAATTACATATCATCCAGAGACACATAACTACATATCATCCATTAGCTAACCACACCTTAAAACATGCATTTGAAATAAGTGATATGTTTCTTTGAGTGAACAAACCTCACTTGAGTGAATTATCATCTCAAATTAGGGGAAAATCCCTCACACCATTTCAATGATACATCACATTGCTTAGTGATAAGAGCTTTGAAGGAGAGAGAATTAATTTAGTTTCTTCCTCGCTTGAGCATTCATCATTCAAATAAAAAAGAGTCAACATTGACTCTTATCATTCAACCATTACACCATTGCTTAAAAGATGTGAATTCTTGTATTAAGTCACAACCTTCCAAAACTCACCTCAATTTTCTAAGTTTTAATCACTTGAGCAACCAAGCATTACTTAGGCAATGATAATTCCAAAAGAAAGACAATTACTTTAATATCTCTCTCATTTAAATTTTAAACTGTGGCTTGAGCAATAAGCATCGTCGCTTGAGTGACCAATGTGACACTTAAGCCGCAGTGCCTTAATGTTCTATCAAAACAATGATTGTCATCATTTTAGTGTGATACAATCCAAGTCAACAAGGAGATGACCAAGGACTCAAGAGACCATTCACATTCATCTGAACAATCAAGACAAGACCCTACCAACGATCTAGCGGACCTCAGCAGAAGAAGAAGTAGGCGTAGAGCAAAACACCAATTGTTCTTTCTTCTGGTCTACTTAAAAAATATAGAATATGTTTGTAAATAATTTGGGCTCACTTTAAGGGTCCAAATAGCAAAGATAGACTAGAATAAGGTGCCTTTAGCATAGTAGGGGGTGTAGTTAGCATTTTGGCTTGTTCTTGGCCCTTTTGGAAGTCATTTTGACCTAGTTTCTAGAAGGATAAGCCTAGGATGCGGGTTTGACTTAGTCAAATTGATGGAGATCAAGTAGAGGAGGATTTCACTAATGGAGGAAGAGGCCATCCACCCAAGCATTTAAAATTCTTCTTACTAGTCTTTTTAAAAAATAGAACATTTTGGGTTCTCTTGAAAATTCAAAAGATAGTAGTATAAATAAATCTTTGTAAATACTCTTGTATAAATTTGTAAATAATATAGAAATAGCCTTAGGAGAATGCCAAAGAGGAAAACCCAAAGAAACCTCTAAATGTAAGGCATTTTAGGCACTTTCTTTCGGAAAAAGTGGAAAAAGTGACTCTTCTACTCCTTTCTCTCTTAGGCACTAGAAGGAGCTAGAAGAGTGACTCTTCCCACTCCTTCCCCTTTGTAACATGTCCAGCCCTCCTTATTATAAATAGGAGTGCTTGGTTCTTAATAATAAAAAAGTTGAAAGTTAGAAGTAAAGAAATTATCTTGAAATTGAGAGAGAGTGAGTTTATGAGATTTGTCTATTCTTCTCCTCCATGTCTTATCTTGTGAGCTTTGGAGACTCTCAAGTGGCGGCACCTCCTACTCATCTTGGAAGAACCACCCTCCAAGTGGCGTGAATCACATCTCCAAAAGGCTACAACCACATAAGTCATTTCTATTCATCTTCTAAAAATACCCATTTGTGTTTTCTTGTAGTTTTTCCATTTTCAATCGGTTCAATCTTTTCCATGAGTTGTTTCCTTTCATTTGCTGCCATTGTTCTGCACTTTGTTTGGTTTATTTCCTTCTTTTCTTGATGTTTTAATTTCGTCCAAACCATGGGTTTCCATATACATGTGTTGTTCTTGTTTTCCATCCATGGGTTTTTGTTCTTTGATGAGTTTCTTTGTGATTTTCTAATTCCTATTGAATTTCAATCAGTATTTTCACTTGTTCTTGGTGTTCTTATGTTGTTCTTGTGTTCCCTTTGAAGTTTGGTACTGTTCTTGAATTACCCATTCATATTCCATTGTTATCTTACACTACAAGTTACCTATTCATGTGTTTTTAGTATGAACCTTTGTTTTCTTGAGTAGAAACTCTATTAATTGTTCTTTAGAATTTTGATCCTAATTCTTGAAAGTGTCTTGAATACAATGAAACCTACATCAACTCAACCCAAACCAAGAAAGTTTCATAAGAGACTCACATCATGTGGTATCTAGAGCCATGGTGTTGATTTGTTGATTGTGAGTTGAATAGACACTTTCTCTTTGAGCAATTTGTTTTTCTATCACTTTAACTTTGTGCATTCTGTTTTCCAGCACATATTTTCGTGCAAAATTTTTTTTCCAGCCCTATATTCATGCTTTTTTTTTTTTTGAATATGTCTATAGTTTGTGCCTTTTCATTAATCTCACCTCTTGCTTTGAGTTTTATGTTCATAGTGTTCTAGGTGTCCTAATCTTGTCTCTACTTGCTTGCTTTTGATTTTCAAAGTTTGTGTTTCTCTTGAATTTGTTTTAGTACTTGTGATTAGAGGTTACAAACATTTGATTTCAAGTGTTCAATTGTCTTGAATCCTTCACAAAATTTTTGTGCAAATTGATTGATGTTTAAACTTCCATATGGTGCATATTATGGTTCTTTCACTACATAAGTTCCATTTGGTATATAAAAAAAAAAAAACAGAATTGAAAACATAACAAAACAGCACCAATTCTGTTTTTAAATCCTTCAAAACAGTTTGGTATTTTCATCTATTCATTCTTTTGCACATTAATTTTCATACCAAAGTTGGATTCATATTGATTGGCAAATTGTTGTCTACTTTGTGGAACTTTTGATCCTTGTATTTTGACAAGTTTATGAGTTGTGTACCGACCAGTCCTCGGACACCGAGAACAGATAGTAAAGGGTGAACCACGTCAGCTGGGTCCCACAACATGGGCCAAAGCCACGTGGAATGGACCCCGTAGGCAGTTTGGATTAGCGGGTGATTAGTCATCAGCGAGTCCCCACAGAGAAGGGTGATTACCAGAAGGGACTGATGTGTCCTCGTTGCTCCGCAGGTTGATCAATCCTCGGCAACAAAGTGTGATGAGGTGACATTGGTCTTGGGTGATTTGAACAACACAACCAGAACAGCTAAGGTTGGTTCCTAGAGTGGGTAAATGACCAGTTAAATACCCAGAAGCAGGGAGAGGCCTGGATCACAAAGAGCTTATGCGTGTGGCAGGGAAAGCACGATTAGGTGCAGAGTCCTGAGGGGTCGAGTACTCATCAGAACTAGGGTTTCCCAGTAAAGGCTACATGCATGGCACGTGAACAGTAAGGGCACTCCCTGAACAGGTGGCCCCAAAGACTAGGTGCACGAGGAGGCATCCAGGTGGTCATCCTGTAGTGTTTGCACTCCAGAAAAGGAAACCTTATGTGATAGATTACCCTAAGACTGGGTGATAGCGGCGCGAGGGAATTCCAGTAAACCCAGAATATGGCTAGCAGCGCAGTGAACCCTAATTAGGGCTAGCGGCACAGTAAACCCTAGACTATATAAAGGAAAGTGAGATACTTCACAAAGGTACGCAGTTTCTAGACCTAAACACAGAGAGACTCAATACACTTGGTTTTTTTGCCCCATCTTGACTTGAGTGTTGGAGTGCAAACGGCCTCTAGGGCGCCCCTTTCTCTTTTGCAGGTACAGATTGCTTCGAAAGAACCAAGCATTTATCAAGGTGAGGAAGGAGGCATGTGAGTGTCGTAGAGTCAACCGACAGGAGTCAACCGGCAAGAACATTTGGCGCCCACCATGGGGCCGGAGTAAAACAAGGTCCCATACACGAGAGTAAGAGAGAAGAAACCACAGAGATGAGGAATACAAGACAAGGCTCTGTTCCACCAAATGCGGGTGAAAGCGTTACCATGCAATAACTCATGGAAACAATGCGCGCCCTCTAGGAGACGGTGGTGGAGTCTAGAGCGCATCAGGCGCGTATGCAAATGGATCTGGCTGCGTCTCAGGCCAGGAACGAAGAATTACACAGGGCAAACGAAGAGCTGCGCGTGAACCTGCGTAATTTGTAGCAAGCGGGGGATCGCGCGGTGGACGATCGGCCTCCACCAACGCCGCCAAGGGCTTTTCCCATGCCCTTCTCCCAAGCAATCATGGACACGGTGGTCCCAACCACCTTTGTGGGGCCTAAGACCGTGTTCACAGGAGTGGAAGACCCTGAAGCGCATCTCACAGCGTTCCACACGCAGATGATGCTGTCAGGTGGATCAGATGCAGTGCATTGCAAGCTCTTCATGACCACGCTGACAGGGACAGCGCTGGAGTGGTTTGTTAGCTTGCCCGAGGGACATATCACGTTCTTCGCACAATTCTCCATGCTGTTCAGGGAGCAATACATTATCAACAAGGCTCCTCCACCAGTGTCCTACGATCTCTTCGATGTAAGACAACACCAAAGGGAGTCCCTTAGAGATTACCTCAACAGGTTTGGGGCAATGGTGGTGAGGTTGCACACCAGGGCCTTTCAGCGAGTCCTTGATCCGCAATCGCCCCAAGACTTTCGGCAACATTAAACGACGTGCAGTTGCTCACATAGTCGCCGAGGGAGAGCTTAATGAGAAGCGGGAAGGCAGGTTCATAGAGAACACCTCCCCTTCGACTGAGAACTCCCAATGTGAACAGAAGGTGATCCGGTCAGTCACCGGTAGTCGATGACGTCAGCAGTGTAACATCCCGCAAAATAAAACCATACATACATGTATAATGAAAATAAAGGTAAACAAATAATATTGAAGAGTACATGATATTATATATATAAGAAATGAAGTTGCTCCTCTTAGGGAGTTAAATACATAACCAGGTCAAATGTTTTCAAAATTTAAAACGAAATTCAACCAAATACAACAAGACCGGCGATCTCCATACATGAACCGGCGATCTGGTAACAGAAGGCCCAAAACAGGCGATCTACAGCAGGACATAAATCCGGCGATCACCACCAAGAGGTAGAAAACCGGCGATCTCTTCCTCGGCGACCACTCACTAAGGAGCTCTACATCCTGGAAGATCATCTGCTCCCGTGTAACAATTACACGATCATCACAGTTTTAAGAGAACAGCCACAGGACCAAAACACGCAGGGTAAGCTAGATATTTTAAAGAGAGTTTAAATAAGAACATTAAAATCAAGGTAAAAACATTTTTCAAGATATCCATGTAAAACTTAGAGTTGCTCATACCCTCCACCTGATCGCCCAGAAACCACACATTTCACAATATTTCCCAGAGTCGTTCTATTTCACAAACAGCATCAAGTGTCTATAAATTCCAAGTTCCTCATTCCACACGTCAGACTACCACTGACCCAGCACACAAGACACTTGACACTACTTCCGGAAGACTCGTGCATTGACTAGACTCATAGATCTGCACCTGTCATACTGCCCACTGTGAAATCACACACATTCACAGGGTCGCCGTGAAATCACACACATTCACAAGCGTAGAATGAATCTCAATATCATCACCATCCAAGCATGACAGGGTTAATCCACACCACAGGTCGAGCTCGTTCTCTTTCAAACAACTCACCCATACGTATGAACCTCCTTCGACTCTCAACGCCTGAATAACTTCATCTATATGAATTCATTATCTCAGGAGAGTCAGGATATCATGACGAATCACCGGTCAATGCACATCCTACACGATCTTACACGGTATTTTCTTTCCTGAAAATACTATGCCTCGATCCCACATTCACAACATTCAACACATCATACCACTCTCAACTAGATGATTCAATCACCGCAATAGTCATTTCAAAGGTTCATGTTTTCGAATATGTCATTTGAATCTCTAACAGTTTTCAAAGCAACACCAAAAACAGAGAGTTCGCAAACAACGCCAAAACCGGCGATCTAGTTCAAAAACAGGGTATTTCGAGTCTGCATTTAAAACCGGCGACCACGTCGCCCAAACACATAGCACAAAGCATTTTACAAAGATGAAAACGAAAACCAGCGACCACGTCGCCCTCACTTCAGAAATAGCTAAACTATGGCTTGTATTGAAAATGAAGTCTAGCTTCCCTTACCTGGACTTGCGCAAACACCTAGAGTTCCGAAACCCAACGAAGCTTGAAGAACGCCTTGGCTCTGTTTTTGCGTCTGGTTGAAGGACTTGCAGAGAACTGCCCAGGTGCTCTAATGGTGACTGTCGCTCGTCGTACTCTCGTGTGAAGGTGCTAGAATCGCAGCGCGAAGGAGATATCTGGAGGAGAAGGGAGGTAACTCACTCTTTCTCTCTTTGAATGCTGCAACGTCTTTTTTCTCTCAGCAGTGGGTCTCTGCATCTTAAACCAACTTATCCACCAAAAGCAGCTGCCACCCCCACTCTGCAGAGAAGTCTGAGTGTACGTTTCCCTGAACAGTACGACTACAGTTGTCTCTTGCGCAGGCCAACCACTCCCTGAACAGTACTACTGAGCATGCCTCTGTGCAGGCTAACACTCTGAGGTCACTATTCTGAACCACCCTTTTTGTCTACGTGGCGCGCGTGCAGGACGTTCCATGCTGGAAGTTTGGGTCCTACCTTCTCTGTGTGTAACTCAACGTCGCGCGATGACCTTTCACCGATGACCACTTGCGCGAAGTCTATCCACCGATGACCTCTCGCGCGAAGACAATCCACCGATGACCTCTCGCGCGAAGTCCATCCACCGATGACCTCTCGCGCGAAGGCTATCCACCGATGACCTCTCGCGCGAAGACAATCCACCGATGACCTCTCCCTGGCGAACGACCGATGTCTCCCCATGATGATGCCCGCATGCATCGTGCCCTGGCGACGCCTGCATGCCTCGCGCCCTGGCGACGACGTGTAGTCTAGGCGACCGGCGATCATGTATTAACAAAGAACTCTTATAGTTTTCTAGACTGCACTTTCCTTCCTTTTTAACTTAAATAAAAACATACTTAGAATTTATTTAAAATAATCCTTTTTATTCCAACTTAATTTTTCAAGGTCCTTACATTCTCCCCATCAAGAAAAATTTTCGTCCTCGAAAATTGAATTACAAGGAAAAGAGGTATGGATAAGCCTCCCTCATGGGTTCTTCTAACTCCCAAGTTGAATCCCCCGATCTCTCATCCCACACCACTTTCACCATGTCGATGGTCTTGCCTCTGAGCTGTTTACTTTGCCGATCGTCAATCCTGACTGGTTTTGTTTCAAAGGACAAGTCATCCCTGATCTACACATCGTCTACATCCAGCACATGACTAGGGTCTGCCATGTACTTCCTCAGCTGTGACACGTGAAAGACATTGTGTAGATTCGCCAGATGGGGAGGTAGGGCGATCTCATAAGCCACTGGACCAATCCTTCTCAAGATCTGATATGGTCCCACGAATTTAGGAGACAACTTCTTTGACCTGATCGCCCGTCCTACACCCTTGGTTGGTGTAACTTTCATGAACACGTGGTCTCCAGCAGCAAACTCCAAAGGCTTTCTCCTCTGATCTGCATAGGACTTCTGCCTACTTTGAGAAGCTTTCATCCTGCTTTGTATCTGTTGCACTTTCTCGGTCGTCTGCTGAATCAACTCTGGCCCAACCAAGACTGCCTCGCCCTCCTGGTACCAACATAAGGGGGTTCTGCATTTCCTCCCATAAAGGGCTTCATAAGGTGCCATCCCAATACTGGCGTGGTAGCTATTATTATAGGTAAACTCCACTAGTGGCAACACCTCGTCCCAACTTCCCAATTGATCCAAGACGCACGTCCTCAGCAGATCTTCCAAGGATTGTATCGTTCTCTCTGACTGACCATCTGTTTGGGGATGGTATGCAGAGCTCATCCTCAACTTAGTTCCCAAGCACTCTTGTAAGGTCTGCCAAAACCGTGAAGTGAACCTGGGATCTCTATCTGAAACGATGCTGGAAGGCACTCCATGCAACCTCACTATTCCTTGGATGTATAACTATGCCAGCTTGGCCATAGGCATCTTCATATTCACTGGAAGGAAGTGGGCACTCTTCGTCAGCCTATCAATGATAACCCAGATTGCATCATGACCCTTTACCGATCTGGGTAAATGGGTGACAAAATCCATGGCGATGCTGTCCCATTTCCATTCAGGGATATCCAGTTGCTGCAACAACCCGCCAGGTCTTTGGTGTTCTACCTTTGCCTTCTGACACGTTAAGCAGGTTGCAACATACTGGGCGATGTCTCTCTTCATGCCCGACCACCAAAATGACTCCTTCAAGTCATGGTACATCTTGTTCATGCCTGGGTGAAGGTTAAGGCGACTCATATGACCTTCTTCTAGGATCATCTTCTTCAACTCTTCATTTGCAGGGATGCAAATTCTGCCATTAAATCTCAAGATCCCATCATCGCCCATCACAAAGTCTCTCACCTGATCTGTCCCTAGTGACTCCACAGTACGCTTTAGACTAGGGTCCTCCAACTGCTTATCCCTTAACATCCCAAGGAAGTCATTAGTTATAGTCAGCTTACTACAACTAATGTGATTCACGTGAAATTCTACTCCAAGGTTTAAGTCTCTGAACTGCTCGATCAGTTTCTGCTCTTCCATCATCATGGTGGCGACTTGTATAGACTTCCTACTCAAGGCATCTGCCACTACATTGGCCTTCCCTGGGTGATACCTGAGTTGAAAATCGTAGTCCTTTAGGAACTCCATCCACCTTCTTTGTCTCATGTTTAGTTCCTTCTGATCGAACAGGTATTTCAGGCTCTTATGGTCACTGAACACTTGGAACCGAGCTCCATATAAATAGTGCCTCCAGATTTTCAAGGCAAATACCACAGCCGCCAACTCCAAGTCATGCGTAGGGTAGTTTCTCTCATGAACCTTGAGTTGCCTTGAAGCATATGCAACCACTCTCTTCTCTTGCATTAAAACACATCCCAAGCCTTGATGTGAAGCGTCACAGAAGACATCAAAAGGTCTTCCTACCTCGGGGATCACCAGCACTGGAGCACTGGTCAACCTCTCCTTTAGTTCCATGAAGCTCTGCTCACATCGGTCGGTCCAAGCAAAAGGTTGATCCTTGCGGGTCAGTTGTGTTAAAGGAGCCACTACCTTGGAAAAATCCTCAATAAACCTCCGATAGTAGCCCGCAAACCCCACAAAGCTCCTTATCTCGGTGACTGTCTTAGGACGTTCCCACTGCAGCACTGCCTCTACCTTGGCTGGATCCACCGAGATCCCCTGGGCAGATATCACGTGTCCTAAGAAATTGTCTTCCCTCAGCCAGAACTCACACTTAGAGAACTTGGCATAGAGTTGCTTCTCCCTCAGGATCTCCCATACTGTCCTCAGGTGTTCCTCATGCTCTTCCTCGGTCCTTGAATAAATGAGGATGTCGTCTATGAAGACCACCACAAACTTATCCAAGAAAGGGCGAAAAATCCTATTCATGTAGTCCATGAACAGGGCTGGAGCATTGGTGACTCCAAACGGCATCACTACATACTCATAGTGCCCATACCGAGACCTAAAAGCTGTCTTTTGAACATCCTCAGCTTTTACCAAAATTTGGTGGTACCCCGATCTCAGATCAATCTTGGAGAACACCGAGGCCCCATGAATTTGGTCCATCAAATCATCAATCCTAGGCAGGGGGTACTTGTTCTTGATGGTCAACTTGTTCAACTGCCTGTAATCTATACACAGCCGAGACCCTCCATCCTTCTTCTTGACTAGGAGCACTGGAGCTCCCCATGGAGATACACTGGGTCTGATGAATTGCTTCTCCAGCAACTCTTCCACTTGCTTCTTTAACTCCACTAACTCGGCTGGTGCCATCCTGTAAGGTGCCATTGACACTGGTCCAGCTCCAGGCACCAAGTCAATAGAGAATTCCACTTCTCTCTTAGGGGGTAACCCAGGTACTTCTTCTGGGAATACATCCGTGAAGTCTTTCACCACGTGTATTCTGTTTACGTCCCATTTATTCTCCACCTCCGACCGAGCGAGTATCACGAAGCACCTTCCACCAAGTTACCTGACTGAGGCACCTCTGCTCCTGTCATGGCAACCATTCTCCCTGCTGCCTGAGGTTTGCTGCCTTCATTCCTCATCTGTTGGGAACCACTGGATTGAGTCATCCTATTTCTGCTAGGATAATCTCTAGATATGTGCCCCATCTTTTGGCATTTAGGTTTCCATCTTTGTTGCTGCTGGAACTGGGGCGAAACTGCCCCTACCCGATGTGGTGGAGGTCCCGCATAAGGTTTGTTTTGTGGGTGCTGCACCTTGGCCTTCCCACTGAAAGAACCCCCTGGGTGTGACCTGATCACCCGAGAGTCACTCTTCTCCCGTGCCTCCACCATCATCGCCTTCCCCACTAAGGTGTGAAATTCTCTTATGCACATCGGGGATATGGTCTTCTTCAGCTCATGCTTCAGTTCCTCTTCAAACTCCCTACACCTCCAGGCCTCGGAGGTCGCCTGGGTATAGAACCGGGCGAGGTACTCAAAACGAGCAACATAGGCGTTCACTGACATATCCTCCTGCTCCAACTTCAGGAACTCAGCTTCCCTCGCAAACTTGGCGCAGTCGGGGAAGTATTTCTCCAAGAACTTCACCCTGAAGCTCTCCCAATCCAATACATCCCCTCGGGCCTTCATCATCTGATGAGCTCCCATCCACCAGAACTCAGCTTCTCCTGATAGCAGATAAGTGGCGAACAGCAATTTCTTCTCTTCAGGGCAGGAGGTCGCCCTAAAGATTTTCTCCAACTCTCTGACCCACTGATCTGCTTGATCAGGGGTAGCATTCCCACTGAACTTGGGTGGGTTGCGCCTCATGAACTCGGTCAGTCCCATCTGCTCCTGAGGCTGACCGACGTTGGGGTTGCAGCCGATCTGGCGGTCTCCTCATACTGCAGCGTAGCTTGGTGATTCTGAGACATCGCCGTACTCTGCTGCTGGATGGTACTCGCCATCATCCCAATGGCCCTGGCGATCTGGCCCATTACAGCAGAAGGTTTGGGAGGGGTAGGCTGTCTAGGAGCCATTCTTCTCTGTAGAAGATTAGGAAACTATTGGTTTCTATATCCCCCCCCCCACAACTATAAGAATGAGATCGATAAGAAATCGATTCATTCAGGAGGTAACATCTAGACCTTACAAAGGTCAACATCTCAAAGTCATTTAGAATTTGAGTTCATCAACAGGATCATAATGCTTATAACATCAAGCATAACACCAGAACAACTACTGGTATGCAGTCATTAATCCAATCAACCACTCTCAGTCAATTACAAGATCACTAAATAAATCACACCAGAATTCAATGTAGGCTAAACATCAAACCTTTGGAATTAAGATTAAGAATCATCTCGATCCAGTTATGAGTGTGCACCCTCATTACTTTATCAGGATCTTCTCATTCTTAATACCAAGATTTTCAATTAGAGCATACATTCACTAAAGCACACACAAAATTTCAATACCAAAAACGTTTTGAAAACCTTTCACTATAGTTGTTATTTAAAACTCAAATAGATTTTATGAGCAGAAGAAACACAATGGATCCACAGCCCTCAGGTCATCCTAAGGACGAACTGCTCTGATACCATTAATGTAACATCCCGCAAAATAAAACCATACATACATGTATAATGAAAATAAAGGTAAACAAATAATATTGAAGAGTACATGATATTATATATATAAGAAATGAAGTTGCTCCTCTTAGGGAGTTAAATACATAACCAGGTCAAATGTTTTCAAAATTTAAAACGAAATTCAACCAAATACAACAAGACCGGCGATCTCCATACATGAACCGGCGATCTGGTAACAGAAGGCCCAAAACAGGCGATCTACAGCAGGACATAAATCCGGCGATCACCACCAAGAGGTAGAAAACCGGCGATCTCTTCCTCGGCGACCACTCACTAAGGAGCTCTACATCCTGGAAGATCATCTGCTCCCGTGTAACAATTACACGATCATCACAGTTTTAAGAGAACAGCCACAGGACCAAAACACGCAGGGTAAGCTAGATATTTTAAAGAGAGTTTAAATAAGAACATTAAAATCAAGGTAAAAACATTTTTCAAGATATCCATGTAAAACTTAGAGTTGCTCATACCCTCCACCTGATCGCCCAGAAACCACACATTTCACAATATTTCCCAGAGTCGTTCTATTTCACAAACAGCATCAAGTGTCTATAAATTCCAAGTTCCTCATTCCACACGTCAGACTACCACTGACCCAGCACACAAGACACTTGACACTACTTCCGGAAGACTCGTGCATTGACTAGACTCATAGATCTGCACCTGTCATACTGCCCACTGTGAAATCACACACATTCACAGGGTCGCCGTGAAATCACACACATTCACAAGCGTAGAATGAATCTCAATATCATCACCATCCAAGCATGACAGGGTTAATCCACACCACAGGTCGAGCTCGTTCTCTTTCAAACAACTCACCCATACGTATGAACCTCCTTCGACTCTCAACGCCTGAATAACTTCATCTATATGAATTCATTATCTCAGGAGAGTCAGGATATCATGACGAATCACCGGTCAATGCACATCCTACACGATCTTACACGGTATTTTCTTTCCTGAAAATACTATGCCTCGATCCCACATTCACAACATTCAACACATCATACCACTCTCAACTAGATGATTCAATCACCGCAATAGTCATTTCAAAGGTTCATGTTTTCGAATATGTCATTTGAATCTCTAACAGTTTTCAAAGCAACACCAAAAACAGAGAGTTCGCAAACAACGCCAAAACCGGCGATCTAGTTCAAAAACAGGGTATTTCGAGTCTGCATTTAAAACCGGCGACCACGTCGCCCAAACACATAGCACAGAGCATTTTACAAAGATGAAAACGAAAACCGGCGACCACGTCGCCCTCACTTCAGAAATAGCTAAACTATGGCTTGTATTGAAAATGAAGTCTAGCTTCCCTTACCTGGACTTGCGCAAACACCTAGAGTTCCGAAACCCAACGAAGCTTGAAGAACGCCTTGGCTCTGTTTTTGCATCTGGTTGAAGGACTTGCACAGAACTGCCCAGGTGCTCTAATGGTGACTATCGCTCGTCGTACTCTCGTGTGAAGGTGCTAGAATCGCAGCGCGAAGGAGATATCTGGAGGAGAAGGGAGGTAACTCACTCTTTCTCTCTTTGAATGCTGCAACGTCTTTTTTCTCTCAGCAGTGGGTCTCTGCATCTTAAACCAACTTATCCACCAAAAGCAGCTGCCACCCCCACTCTGCAGAGAAGTCTGAGTGTACGTTTCCCTGAACAGTACGACTACAGTTGTCTCTTGCGCAGGCCAACCACTCCCTGAACAGTACTACTGAGCGTGCCTCTGTGCAGGCTAACACTCTGAGGTCACTATTCTGAACCACCCTTTTTGTCTACGTGGCGCGCGTGCAGGACGTTCCATGCTGGAAGTCTGGGTCCTACCTTCTCTGTGTGTAACTCGACGTCGCGCGATGACCTTTCACCGATGACCACTTGCGCGAAGTCTATCCACCGATGACCTCTCGCGCGAAGACAATCCACCGATGACCTCTCGCGCGAAGTCCATCCACCGATGACCTCTCGCGCGAAGGCTATCCACCGATGACCTCTCGCGCGAAGACTATCCACCGATGACCTCTCCCTGGCGAACGACCGATGTCTCCCCATGATGATGCCCGCATGCATCGTGCCCTGGCGACGCCTGCATGCCTCGCGCCCTGGCGACGACGTGTAGTCTAGGTGACCGGCGATCATGTATTAACAAATAACTCTTATAGTTTTCTAGACTGCACTTTCCTTCCTTTTTAACTTAAATAAAAACATACTTAGAATTTATTTAAAATAATCCTTTTTATTCCAACTTAATTTTTCAAGGTCCTTACAAGCAGCAGATGACCACGAGGACCATTCACGGGGTGACACGTGGGATAAGTTAGTAGCAGAATCAGGGAGGAGATCACTCAGAACGGTGATCGGTGGTCAGTTGCTAAGTGACCACCACCCGCAGATCGGTCCCTAGATGAGCGCCTGGAAGCAGAGCGCGAGAAGTAATAAAGCACAGATTAGTCATCGGTGCATGGTCATCGAGGTTTCTTGCTACACGCAGTTAAACCGGGACCCAGGCTCCCAGCGAGAGCGTTACGCATGAATGAAGCACTGATCAGTCATTGGTGCATGGTCATCGGGGTTTCTTGCTACACGCAGTTAAACCGGGACCCAGGCTCCCAGCGAGAGCGTTACGCATGAATGAAGCACTGATCAATCATCGATGCATGGTCATCGAGGTTTCTTGCTACACGCAGTTAAACTGGGACCCAGGCTCCCAGCGAGAGCGTTACGCATGCACCTCGTATGATTCCAAACCAGAAGAAGAAGAGTTGCTCGCCAGTAGGGTTGTGCATGAGGATGGTATAAGAGAGCTAGTAAGCTGGTCAGTGATCAGTGACTCTCTTAACCCACTACGTGCATGGCACTGTGCGGTGAGACAATGCATGCAGGATGCAGCGCCTGGTGAGTGCTCTCCTGGGAGCATGCGACTCACTCAGAGGCAAGAAACGCGCTAAGTTACTTCGCGAGGGAATAACTTAGGCGCACAGAGGAAAGCGCAAAGGCCCTTCAGGTGTGACACATGTACGGTTAGATGTAAGTTGCATGCCTCCACGTGTCACCATCTGAGAGAGAGGCGCGACCCAGATATAAAAAGCACTCCAAGTCATGTAAGGCATGGTTTGGAGTTCCACAAAAGGTTCTTGGAGCGTTCTTGTAGAACACGCGGTTGTAGAAGGCTAGACGAAGGAGTGACGAGGCATATCCTCCACACTCGAGTCAGAGGCAGGATCAGAAGGGTTCACCCAGTTAAATCCTCCCTCGCTGATGAGCGATGTGAGGTCAGTTTGAACCTGTCACTTGGGGTTAGAGGTCCCGTAAGCGGGAAGGTAGGTTCGTAGAGAACACCACCCCTTCGAGTGAGAACTCCCAACGTGAACAGAAGGGTTCACCCAGTTAAATCCTCCCTCGCCTATGAGTGATGTGAGGTCAGTTCGAACCTGTCACTTGGGGTTAGAGGTCTCGTAAGCGGGAAGGTAGGTTCGTAGAGAACACCACCCCTTCGAGTGAGAACTCCCAACATGAACAGAAGGGTTCACCCAGTTAAATCCTTCCTCGCCTATGAGCGATGTGAGGTCAGTTCGAACCTGTCACTTGGGGTTAGAGGTCTCGTAAGCGGGAAGGTAGGTTTGTAGAGAACACCTCCCCTTCGAGTGAGAACTCCCAACTTGAACAGAAAGGTTCATTCAGCGAAACCTTCATTGGCCTTTGGTGATGTGAGACTAGCAAGGACTCGTCACATTGGGTTAGAAGTCTTGGAAGCGGGAAAGGAAGGTTCATAAAGAACGCCTCCTCCTCCGAGTGAGAACACCAAGGACGACTCATACCAGTGAAATCCTCTTTTTCCTATGAGCGATCAGAGGTCAGATCGAGCCTTTCGGAAGGGGTTAGAAGTCCCGACAGTGGAGAGTAAGTTTGCATAGAATGCCTCCTTGTCGGGGAAGAAATCCCAATTCGAGCAGAGGGTTCACCAGTGAGGCCCACCTTTCCCTAAGGGCGATGAGTGGCCATATGAAGTTTGTTATCTTGTCAGGTGCATACAGAGTCTTGTTCATGGTATGATCACCTGTCCTAGTGAAAGGCAAAGCTCACAATGACCTAGCAGAATTAAGTGTGCACTAGAAGATAGAGTTCGCAGAAGTTGAGAATGCAAAGTGATGGAACAGTGAAGTGGCGCGGGGTTTTGAAGGAGTTTAACGTAGGCAAAGAAGCGCAAACGTTAAAAACACCCCAACCGTTGATGCGGCCACGTGTCTACAGATAAGAGGGGGTTGGTGAGATGTCCCATCAATGCATTATTCATGTCCTTACGCACAAAGCCACGTAGGTCGCCCAAGCCGATGACTTAGTCTCTTCGCTGAAACAAGTTAACAACTTGAGACTGGGGGGCTTGTGTACCGACCAGTCCTCGGACACCGAGAACAAATAGTAAACGGTGAACCACGTCAGCTGGGTCCCACAGCATGGGCCAAAGCCACGTGGAATGGACCCCGCAGGCAGTTTGGATTAGCTGGTGATTAGTCATCAGCGTGTCCCCACAGAGAAGGGTGATTACCAGAAGGGACTGATGTGTCCTCGTCGCTCCGCAGGTTGATCAGTCCTCGGCAACTGTAACGCCCCTCAAAATATTGGTCATTTTTATATTATAAAATAAAGGTGAAACAATAATATCAAAATTTAACATAGATATATACATAATATAATTCATCCATTAATACAAATGTGCTTCAAAATAATATCCCTTTTCGAGGAAGTTTTAATACATCTCCATACAGGAGTTTTCAAAATAAAACAAAAACCACAGCATTCAAAACCGGCGATCTCCTCCTCTAGAAAGTGCTCACTGAGGAGCTCTACTACCTGCAACCTCATCTGCTCCCGTGCAAATATACACGATCATCACAGGTTTAAGAAAAACAACCACGATACAAAACAAAAGGGTAAGCTAGATATTTTTAAAAACTTTAAATATGAAACTTTATATCAATAAAAAGCATAAATCTTCACACCATTCATAATCTATATCAATTTCAACCATCAACATCCCCATATTCCACAAACTCGTCAAGTGTCTATTCAATACATTCAATACTCATGGTTCACATGTCAGACTTTCCACTGACTCATAACACATAAACACATGACTCTACTTCCGGAAGACTCGTGCGTTGAACTTAGCATCCAGAGACCTGCACCTGTCATACTTCGTTGCTGTAAAGTTCCCACAGCCATGCGCATAAACATAATCTCGATCTCAATCTCAATATCCTCACTCTCACAGTATGACAGGGTTAATCCATATAACAGGTCAAGTCAGTTATCTTTCAAACGACTTACCCATACATATGGACCTCCTTCGACTCTCACCAACTGAATGACTTCATCTATGTGATTCCATCATATCAGCAGAGTCAGGATCGTCTCATTCACAGGATACTCACTGATCAATACACCTCATAACCAATCTCAACACGGTATTTCCTTTCCTGAAAATACTATGTCTTGATCCCACATTCATAACATTCAACACATCATATAACACTCAATTGAACGATTCCAATCACAGCAACAATCATTCCAAGGTTCAGATTTTCGAATATCACACGCATTTCACATTTCAATTCAAACAGTTTCAAACGACACTAAAACAGGGGAGTTCAAAATCAACAATTAAAACCGGCGATCACTTCGCCCCACACATAAAAACAGAGCATCGTGAAAAAGAATATGAAACCGGCGACCACGTCGCCCTCACTTCAGAACCTATTCGCCTAAAGTTTTTATAAACGAAAATGCTAGCTTCCCTTACCTGGACTTGCGCAAAATCACCAAGAGTTCCAAAACCCACCGAAGCTCAAAGATGCCTTAACCTGCACCATAGAGTCCCGATCACAAAACTAACGAGATTACCCATTTTCTGCGTTAACAGAGATGATTTCTGAAGTTAAAAGAGTCGTATGCACAACCTATGCAGAGATGACCCTCTCAAATTCAGACTCGACTCAAAGAACAGAGCAAAACGACTTACTCTGTTTTAGGGCTTTGAGCAGAAAACTTGCAGAGCACAACGTCAGGAATCCAGGGTAGTCGCCGATCTTCAAGTGGTTCGCTAGGACGTATGAACGCAGGGAGGAGGAGAGGAAAGAAACAGGGAACCAAAGTTAACTCACTCAATCACTCTCAAACCACAGCAACGTTCACTACCTCTCAGGAGTGAGTTTTGAATCTAAGCCAACTTGCTCAGAAATGCCGCTGCCCCCCGCCCACTCTGCAGGAAAGCTTGCGTGCACACTTCCTTGAACAGTATGACCACGTGGGTTTCTGCGCATACCAACTCTCTGACACTAACTATTCTGAAACACCCTTTCTGTCTACGTGTCGCGCATGCAGGACGTCTCATGCTGGGAGCCTGGGTCCCACCTTATCTGTGTGAAACATGACATGGCGCGATAACCTTCCACCGATGACTTCTCGCGCAATGAATATCCACCGATGTCTCATCCTGGCGGACGACCGATGTCTCTCCCTGGAAGACGACCGATGTCTCTCCCTGGAAGACAACCGATGTGTCCCTCATCCTGGCGATGACCGTCTGTCTCTCGCCCTGGCGATCCCCGCATGTCTCTTGCCCTGGCGATGCCCGCGTGTCTCTCGCCCTGGCGATGCCCGCGTCTCTCTCGCCCTGGCGATGCCCGCGTCTCTCTCGCCCTGGCGATGCCCGCGTCTCTCTTGCCCTGACGATGCCCACGTGTCTCTCGCCCTGGCGATGCCCGCGTGTCTCTCGCCTGGCGATGCCCACGTGTCTCTCATCCCGGTGATGACTTATGACACATCGCCACGCCTTGCTGAAGGTTCTTCATCCCACTATATTACGTCCAAGGTATCACCTCCACATGGCTTGGTGACGTCGGTAGCTTCACATTTCCAAGAATAGATCAGCACTACTCCTCGTGCGCCCATGCATGCAACACTAAGGACGATTTCTTATGCTAAAGCATAGAGCTTCGCATGCACAGCGTATCTAAGGCTTAACCCACACCTTGATACGCGTGGTTTTTGGAACCCACTATGGTTGATCCAGTATCTTGACCACATACTAAGTGCACTTTCGGCGATCATGTACACCATAGGCGATTGGCGATCATGTGCACCATAGGTGATTGGCGATCATGTGTACTCTAGGCGACAGGCGATTATGTACCAGAGAAGTCGGAGATCGCCTCCGTCTTCAACAACGACGATCTCGTAGACTTATAAGCTACACTTTCCTTCCTTTATATTTTAAATAAAAACATACTTAGAATTTACTTAAAATATATCACTTTCATTCCAATAAAATTTTCTAGGTCCTTACAGCAACAAAGTTTGACGAGGTGACATCGCTCTTGGGTGATTTGAACAACACAACCAGAATAGCTAAGGTTGGTTCCCAGAGTGGGCCAATGACCAGTTAAATACCCAGAAGCAGGGAGAGGCCTGAATCACGAAGAGCTTATGCGTGTGGCAGGGAAAGCACGGTTAGGTGCAGAGTCCTGAGGGGTCGAGTACTCATCAGAACTAGGGTTTCCCAGTAAAGGCTACATGCATGGCACGTGAACAGTAAGGGCACTCCCTGAACAGGTGGCCCCAAAGACTAGGTGCACGAGGAGGCATCCAGGTGGTCATCCTGTAGTGTTTGCACTCCAGAAAAGGAAACCTTATGTGCTAGATTACCCTAAGACTGGGTGATAGCAGCACGAGGGTATTCCAGTAAACCTAGAATATGGCTAGCAGCACAGTGAACCCTAATTAGGGCTAGCGGCGCAGTAAACCCTAGACTATATAAAGGAAAGTGAGATACTTCACAAAGGTATGCAGTTTCTAGACCTAAACACAGAGAGACTCAATACACTTGGTGTTTTTTACCCCATCTTGACTTGAGTGTCGGAGTGCAAACGGCCTCTAGGGCGCCCCCTTTCTCTTTTGCAGGTGCAGATTGCTTCGAAAGAACCAAGCATTTATCAAGTTGAGGAAGGAGGTGTGTGAGTGTCGTAGAGTCAACTGACAGGAGAGTCAACCGGCAAGAACAAGTTGTAATTTCTTTCTTGATTATAAAGATTAGTGAGTATTCTTTGAGTCTTATTGTGTGCCTTTTATTGCTTGTCTTTCATTCCTTAAGTTTTGTCATATATCTTGTATTCTTTTTGCACTACCCTTTCTTGTTTTGTACCTTTTCTTGCTTGTCTTCTATTCTTCTTTAAGTTTTGTGGTGGTAATTTTTGGATGAGTGGTTGAGTGCTTTGGCATCTTTCATTTGAGGTTACTCCATTCCACAAGAGAAGCTTGGTTGAGGGAAATATAATTTCTTGGAGTGATTTTGAGTGCCTTAATTTTTTACCAAAACCGCACCACTTATTTCTTTGTTTTCTAACCTTGTTTTCTTTAATTATTTGCTATTTGTGTTTGCTGTATTGTTTTGAAAATGGCTCAATATTCAAGTGGAGAATCTTCCAAACCACACTCTCCACAAAAAGCTTTCATTCTTTGTGAATTAAAAGAAGCCAAAAGGTCACTTGCACAAAAAGATGAAGCTATAAGACAATTGGAAGAAAGATTGCAAAGGCTTGAAATGACTAATGAAAGGTCCAGCCATACACACCATAGAAGACGCCATTCTTCAAGGCATTCATCAAGAACTTCTTCCAACTATCATGGACATGAAGATGAAACCGAATGGAGGAGGCATCATCATTATGAAGAAAGGCGCCAACATGTGGCAAAGCCTTATATGCCTTTTGTAAAATTACCCAGCTTTAGTGGTGAAGGTGATCCAAATGTATATTTGGGGTGGGAAGCAAAGGTTGAACAAATCTTTCATGTACATGAATCTCTTATGAACCTTTCTTGGTTTGGGTTGAGTAACACAACAAGAATTGAAACTAGTAATAGAAACACAACAAGAACACAACCTACTATTGGAAATTCAAGAAAACAACATGAACCATAATACCCATGGAAACCGAGCCAAAAACAGGTTTCTATAACAAGTTTGAACCAATTAAAATGGAAGAACAACACATCAAATGATAGAGGACATCACAAGGAAGAGAATGAACCGATTAGAATTGAAAACAAACAAGTAGAACAAAAATGGGTATTTTTAAAATATGAATAGAAATGACTTATGTGGTTGTAGCCTTTTGGAGGTGTGATTCATGCCACTTGGAGGGTGGTTCTTCCAAGATGAGTGGGAGGTGCCGCCACTTGAGAGTCTCCAAAGCTCACAAGATAAGACATGGAGGAGAAGAAGAGACAAGTCTCACAAACTCACTCTCTCTCAATTTCAAGATAATTTCTTTACTCCTAACTTTCAACTTTTTTATTATTAAGAACCAAGTACTCCTATTTATAATAAGGAGGGTTGGACATGTTACAAAGGGGAAGGAGTGGGAAAAGTCACTCTTCTAGCTCCTTCTAGTGCCTAAGAGAGAAAGGAGTAGAAGAGTCACTTTTTCCACTTTTTCCTAAAGAAAGTGCCTAAAATGCCTTACATTTAGAGGTTTCTTTTGGTTTTCCTCTTTGGTATTCTCCTAAGGCTATTTCTATATTATTTACAAATTTATACAAGAGTATTTACAAAGATTTATTTATACTACTATCTTTTGAATTTTCAAGAGAACCCAAAATGTTCTACTTTTTAAGAAGACTAGTAAGAAGAATTTTAAATGCTTGGGTGGATGGCCTCTTCCTCCATTAGTGAAATCCTCCTCTACACTATCTCCATCATGCTCCCCGGGTTGGAGAGAATTCGTCCATGAATTCAGAATCCCTACATATAACAAAGTCAGTTTGCTATCAAATAAAGTAGTGGATGATAGTAAAGGCAAACTTGACTTAGCATTATGAATCATTGGGATGTCGGAAAAATAAGTCCTATAGACAGACCATGTTGGAAAAAAATGTGGGGGAATGATTATTTTCTTAGGAAAAATTCCTTTTAAAGGGTAAAAACCATTAGTAGGTATGGAAAAATCATCCCTAACATTTTTCAACCAATATGGAGTGCAAGTAGGAACTTTTGGTAATGAAAAAGACAAAGAAGAAGAATACCTTGGATGCTCAAATTGAGGCATAGCATGAGTCAAAAAGATTGATTTAGTTGATAAGGTATTATGACTCATTTTATAATTTTCTTATTTTTCATTTTCTCTTTTATTTTTCATTTTTAATTGGTCCTCATGAACTTCTTGTGGAGAGAGGGGTTTTAAGGTAATCTTGCACCCTTGGAAGAAAAAAGACATTATATTGGTGAGGCCATCATGTAAAACATGTCTATCAAATTGCCAAGGCCTCCCTAAAAGAATATGGGTTGCTTCCATAGGCACAACATCACATAAAACCTCATCTTTATACTTTTCTATTTCAAAATTTATGAGGACTTGTTTATTAACCATGATTTCTCCCTTTTTAGTAAGCCATTGGAGCTTATAGGGCTTGGGATGAGAGATAGTGGGTAAAACAAGCTTTTCAACCACTCTTGTACTAGCCACATTAGTACAACTACCCCTATCAATTATAATGGAACATAACTTTTTGTTGATAAGGCACCGGGTATGGAAAATATTTTCTCTTTGGGTATCATCCAAAGGTTTTTGAATTGTGCCTATCATGCGCCCTTATCACCAATAAGTCACCTTCACATGGTATTTCACATTCATTATCACTAGGGCTAGGGGAAGGGGAGTTAGATTTAGAAGAATTATCATTATGTTCACTTACAACTAAACTCCCTTTTACCATCATGGTTCTTTTTGTTGGACAATTTGCGGCTATATGACCATAACCTAAACACTTAAAACATTTCTTACTTGAGGTTTTGGTTGGTGATTTAGAAATAGAAGAATTATGAGAGTCCTTTTGTTGAGTGGATTCTTTAAAAGATTTGGAAGTAGTATCAAGTTTTGAAATGTGATTTTTACCCTTCCAAGTTGAGTTATAGAAACCATCATTATGAGTTTTCTTAAAAGAATTTTTCTTCAAAATTTGTGATTCAACCTTGATGGCAAGGTGAACCAATTTTTCCAAAGAAGTATACTCATAAAGTTTTACAACATTCTGAATATCTTGTCTTAATCCACTTACAAAACAAGCCATCTTAGATTCTTCACTTTCATGCATGTTAATATGAGTTAAAAGCGTTTCAAGTTCTTTATAATAAGCATCCACACTAAGTGTGCCTTGATGAAGCCTTTGGAGCTTCAAAAAAAGGTCTTTCCTATAATGTGGAGGCACAAATCTAGCGCGCATGCATTCTTTCAAATCATTCCAAGAGATCACGAGAGGCCTCTTTTTTATCCCAATGTCCATAAGAGTTTTATGCCACCATTGCATGGCATAGTCTAGAAATTCTAAAGTAGCTAGCTTTACCCTTTGGTCTTCTTGGACCTCATGTACATGAAAAATTTGTTCAACCTTTGCTTCCCATCCCAAATATACATTTGGATCACCTTCACCACTAAAGCTAGGTAATTTTACAAAAGGCATATAAGGCTTTGCCACATGTTGGCACCTTTCTTCATAATGATGATGCCTCTTCCATTCGGTTCCATCTTCATGTCCATGATAGTTGGAAGAAGTTCTTGATGAATGCCTTGAAGAATGGCGTCTTCTATGGTGTGTATGGCTGGACCTTTCATTAGTCATTTCAAGCCTTTGCAATCTTTCTTCCAATTGTCTTATAGCTTCATCTTTTTGTGCAAGTGACCTTTTGGCTTCTTTTATTTCACCAAGAATGAAAGCGTTTTGTGGAGAGTGTGGTTTGGAAGATTCTCCACTTGAATATTGAGCCATTTTCAAAAGAGTACAGCAAACACAAATAGCAAACAATTAAAGAAAACAAGGTTAGAAAACAAAGAAATAAGTGGTGCGGTTTTGGTAAAAAAATTAAGGCACTCAAAATCACTCCAAGAAATTATACTTCCCTCAACCAAGCTTCTCTTGTGGAATGGAGTAACCTCAAATGAAAGATGCCAAAGCACTCAACCACTCATCCAAAAATTACCACCACAAAACTTGAAGAACGATAAAAGACAAGCAAGAAAAGGTGCAAAACAAGAAAGGGTAGTGCAAAAGGAATACAAGATATATGAAAAAACTTAAGGAATGAAAGACAAGCAATAAAAGGCACACAATAAGACTCAAAGAATACTCACTAAACTTTATAATCAAGAAAGAAAGTACAACTCATAAACTTGTCAAAATACAAGGATCAAAAGTTCCACAAAGTAGACAACAATTTGCCAATCACTATGAATCCAACTTTGGTATGAAAATTAATGTGCAAAAGAATGAATAGATGCAAATACCAAACTGTTTTGAAGGATTTAAAAACATAATTGGTGCTGTTTTGTTATGTTTTCAGTTCTGTTTTTTTTTTTTTTATATACCAAATGGAACTTATGTAGTGAAAGAACCATAATATGCACCATATGGAAGTTTAAACATCAATCAATTTGCACAAAAATTTTGTGAAGGACTCAAGACAATTGAACACTTGAAATCAAATGTTTGTAACCTCTAATCACAAGTACTAAAACAAATTCAAGAGAAACACAAACTTTCAAAATCAAAAGCAAGCAAGTAGAGACAAGATTAGGACACCTAGAACACTATGAACATAAAACTCAAAGCAAAAGGTATGATCAATGAAAAGGCACAACTAAAACATATTCAAACCAAACAAAAGTATGAATATAAGGTGCTGGAAAAACAGTAAACACGAAATTATAGGTGCTGGAAAAAAATTGCCCAAAAAGAAAATGTCTATTCAACTCACAATCAACAAATCAACACCATGGCTCTAGATACCACATGATGTGAGTCTCTTATGAACCTTTCTTGGTTTGGGTTGAGTTGATATAGGTTTCATTGTATTCAAGACACTTTCAAGAATTAGGATCAAAATTCTAAAGAACAATTACAAGAGTTTCTACTCAAGAAAACAAAGGTTCATACTAAAAACACATGAATAGGTAACTTGTAGTGTAAGAAAACAATGGAATATGAATGGGTAATTCAAGAACAGCAACCAAAGTGCAGTAACAACACAAAAACAGTACAAAGAAACAAGAGTTAAGACAAGAACACAACAAGAAGTGAAACTAGAAATAGAAACACAACAAGAACACAACCTACTATTGGAAATTCAAGAAAACAACATGAACCATAATACCCATGGAAACCGAACCAAAAACAGGTTTCTATAACAAGTTTGAACCGATTAAAATGGAAGAACGAAACATCAAATGATAGAGGACATCACAAGGAAGAGAATGAACCGATTAGAATTGAAAACAAACAAGTAGAACAAAAATGGGTATTTTTAAAATATGAATAGAAATGACTTATGTGGTTGTAGCCTTTTGGAGATGTGATTCATGCCACTTGGAGGGTGGTTCTTCCAAGATGAGTGGGAGGTGCCGCCACTTGAGAGTCTCCAAAGCTCACAAGATAAGACATGGAGGAGAAGAAGAGACAAGTCTCACAAACTCACTCTCTCTCAATTTCAAGATAATTTCTTTACTTCTAACTTTCAAATTTTTTATTATTAAGAACCAAGCACTCCTATTTATAATAAGGAGGGTTGGACATGTTACAAAGGGAGTGGGAAGAGTCACTCTTCTAGCTCCTTCTAGTGCCTAAGAGAGAAAGGAGTAGAAGAGTCACTTTTTCATAAAGAAAGTGCCTAAAATGCCTTACATTTAGAGGTTTCTTTTGGTTTTCCTCTTTGGCATTCTCC
Organism: Phaseolus lunatus; assembly: GCA_013389735.1. NCBI lineage: Eukaryota > Viridiplantae > Streptophyta > Magnoliopsida > Fabales > Fabaceae > Phaseolus > Phaseolus lunatus. The sequence goes on along the minus strand of CM023858.1, from coordinate 29,024,224 downwards.
TAAGGCTATTTCTATATTATTTACAAATTTATACAAGAGTATTTACAAAGATTTATTTATACTACTATCTTTTGAATTTTCAAGAGAACCCAAAATGTTCTACTTTTTAAGAAGACTAGTAAGAAGAATTTTAAATGCTTGGGTGGATGGCCTCTTCCTCCATTAGTGAAATCCTCCTCTACTTGATCTCTATCACAAACCCTAAGGCTGCCCATTTTCTTCCTTTTCCCATCCTACCCTTAAGCTTACTCTCCAAGGCTCCTAAACCTATAAATAAGGAGGCCTACCTCATGTATTTATAAGTTGAAAATTATAGTAAAAAAATTCTGAACAAATTTTGTGTGAGTAGTGAGTGAGTGAGTGAGTCTCATCCATTTTGGTCTTGTCTTATGGGTGATGATGCTCTCAAGTGGCGGCCTCCTCCCACTTATCTTGGTGGTTCCACCTCATCAATTGGCGTGATACATCCTAGCTCCACCATCCATAAGTTCTTCTTTCATTTATCCATTCCATTCTTGTTTTGTATCTTCCTTGTTTTGTAATTGTGATTCGGTCTTGTTGGAGACTCTTCTTGAGTAAGGATCATCATTTGGAATGGCTTGTACACCATTGATGCATTCCTTTTCTCCTCTTTAAGTTTCGGCTTGCATCCATCATCACCTCAATTATGTCTTTTCTCTTTTGCCTTATGGAAATGAACGTTCACATCTACTTAACCACTTGGTTAAGTTAATCTCCAGTGGGGATTTTCCTTAGGTTCTCACCTTAATTTTCTTAAAATCCAATCCTAAGTGAAGTGTCACCATAAAATGATCAATCATAAAATCAACTCACATCATAGTGTCACTTAGGAGGTCAATCCAATACTCAAGCAATATATGTAGGAAACCATAAAATCATAACAATAATGGATTGTACAAATCATCAAAACCAATACATTCTAATACATATAACAGTTCTTACTTTTTTAACTCAAATATATTCTTAATGTGATTATTATTAAGACCTTGGACAATTTATCTAAATAGTCTATTAAGCCCATTAGACGGACTATTGAGGCACTAGACTATTTATGATTCATTAGATGGTCTAATGACCAAAAAATCATATGTGGAGTTTGTGTTTTATGTTTTGATAATAATAAAAACTAATTGAATTATTTACTTGTATCTTAACTGTTCTAATAAGTTTTGTACAATTGTAGTACACATGAGACTCTCTGAGCATCCACATATACTTGCTAAAGACGCATTTAATCAAAGTAATATAATATCTGAAAACTAAAGATTTTATTTTCAAGTTTTGTGGAATAAGAAGATATCACTAGTACAAAAAACGTTAATAACGACTATGAATAACGACAGTTGAGAAAACCCCGTCGTAGCAAAAAATGCAGTGGCATTTTCGTAAATAATTTGAATATTCGATGCTTTATAACGACGGTTATAGCTATAACCATCGTTAATAATGGCCACAGTGAGAAATAACGAAGGTGGGAGAACCATCGTTAATAATGGCCACAGTGAGAAATAACGATGGTTAGGTGGGAGAACCATCATTATAAATGTTTTTTTTGTGAAAAATAACGATGGTTAAATGGCTAACTGTCTTTATAAATGTAAATAAAACGAAAATTTTCCTTGCTTGCGCTCTTGCACTCACTCCTTCTCTAGCCCGTGCCCTAAACCCTTACTTCTTCTTTTTCTCCTCTATTTGTGTCGCCGCCTCATTTCTTCCTCTCTCCTCCATGCCATTGAGCTCACCCCCCCACGTACTCCCTACCACCATTACTACAAGCCATCTCCCTCTACACTAGCAGTCGGATGTTGCCACCGCGTTGTCTCTCTAGCCATACCGCGGCCACAGCCGCAGGTCCTCCACACCGCTTCACTTAAGCACCATGTCACATGTCCACACGCTGCAAGGACCTCCTTTTCACCTCACCACCATGCCGGACCACTTACTGCCACCTAACTGCCCACCACGGACTTGGCTGCACCCGCAACTCCACTTAGTTAGTCTTTTTAAAATTTTTTAATAAATATTTTCATGTGTGTTGATTTATTTAGTTAGTAGGTTAGGTTAGAGTAGTTTAAGGTATGTGTCATCACTAAAAAGAAAGAAAGCAAGGCTCATCTGGTTTGCATAATTGAGGCAATATTTGATGGAAATAATGTATATTTGGTGAAAGAGTCCTCAGATTGAAGAGTAGAGTGATAGATTTGGAGTTGCCAAAAATTAGTGCGAAAAAACTTCGAACGGTCATAACTTTTGATAGAGAAGTCGGATGGAGACGCGTAAAAAATGAAAGTTGCTCGAAACGAGGCAACAAATCAAGTGGCCAATTCTGAAGGGGATTGGGGTCCACCAAAATTCCAAAAATCCATCATTCACTATTATTTTTTTTTATTTTTAAGTATTATTTAGGTATTTTTTCAGGTATTTTGAGGTTTTAGTTCTCATAATTACACTTGTCAGAAAATTCTAAAATTTTGCATGATGTTTCCTAGTATAAATTAGAGATTTATCAAACCATTATGATTATATTCACAAATTTATTACTCATACATTACATTACGTAATGTTATGTCTTTGTTATAACATGAAATCTTATTGTTTCAGTGTTTGTTCAGTGGGAGGGAAGGAAGTGCAAATGCAAAACAAAACCCACTTGGATGCACCTAAGGTATTTAAAGTATATTTCTTCATTCACTTTAATGTGTCTAATTCATTCATTTAATAGAGGTTGACTATGAGTACAGTTACTATGTTATGCAATGCATGTCGACTATCGAGCTGGAATTCATACAGGTTTAGATCAGGTAATACCTCAATACAAAAACACTTCAAAATTTAGGGTTTAGAATCACATAGAATTTTTTCATATATTTGTATAGCTTTTTGTAGAATGTTATATGTACTAATTTATCGTATGTATATGCAGACTTTTATATTTAAATTATGATATTACATGTATTATTGTTCTGAAAATTTGATATTTTATACAGGATTAGAATATATATAATAATAAAATATTTTTTTTAAAAATAATATATTTATTAATGGTTCCAGATGGAACTGTCTTTAAAGCCTGTTTTTAGGGTTATAACGATGGTTCCATCTTAGAACATTGTTATAAATACCTTCTTTTTTCCCCCTTTATTTGGCAAAGCAGAATAACGATGGTTTTTAACACATGTCGTTAATGTGGTTTTATAATGACAGTTCTAGAACCATCATTATAAATAGTTGATTTACAATGACATTTGCAATAACGACGGTTCCTGAACCATCTTTATGTAGCCTTTTTAATGTCATTAATGTAGTGTTTTGTACTACTGTATTCACAATGGATTTTTTAGGAAACAAAAATATCATTATTATCTCTCTCAGAATTATCTTGCTTAAACATATTTATCAGTTATGATATATTTCTAATATCTCTAAATCTCTTAAACAAAAACTAATTGAATAATTGAAAATTTCAAGTACTTTGTTTTTAACAACACGTATTATATAAAACAATAAATATTTTTTGACTATGTTTTAATTTGTATTTTGTAACCTAAATACTTGTAAATTATTTTCTTAATTAGATTCGAAGTAAAAATAAATTAAGAAATTACAAATCTTTGCCTTCTGTTTTAAGGGTCCAATACAAAAAAGATGAAGATATAAAGATATTGCACTTCAAACTTAGCCAATTAAAGTATCAAATGACATAATTGAAAAACTATATAAAGGATTTGAATGTGAAGAACAAAAGCAAGACAAGCCAACCAATATAAGTTATTCAAGTGATCGTGCTAAAAATACAGGAGTTGTAGTGAGCGTCTAATCGAGTCATTATAGTGTCAAATCTTTTTAGTGCAGTGCTAAACCTTTGTAATTCTTTACATTGTGAAGTTATACCCTTGTGAGCTTTATTTATGCTCTCTTTGAGAGTGTTCTTTGTTTTCTTAAGAGTTCTTAATTTCAAGAAGAGGTGAGAATACTTGTTGTAACATGGAGAGTTGAGAATACTTTTTGTAACCAAGTGTTTTGGTTAGTGGAAGCTCTTAGGTAGTTTCTTAAAGGGACTAGATGTAGCCTAAGTTTGGGTGAACCAGGAAAAATTCTTGTGTTGATCTCTCGTTACTTGTGTTGTAGCTCATACTTTGTTTTTACTCTATTATTCTTTTTAGACGATCTGTTAGATGATATGCTGGACAATATATATTACATAGTTTTTTTTATCCATTGCATAAGAGTTTAAGACACCATTCAACCCCACTTATTGAGCCAACAGTACCTATAGTTGGTATTAATGCTAACCTTTAGAGTTAATTCTTAATAGGACAAGAGCAAACTATCTTGGTAGACTTTATGGACTCTGAAGGTCAATTTGTTAATCCTCCACCTTTCTTTAACGGAGAAAAGTTTGAATTATGGAAACTCCGATGACTTCTTTTCTTAATTATTGTAATATTGATCTACTGGAGATTATTGAAATTGGTATCCCCTCGTTACTTGATATCATTGGTAAGTTGCTACCAAGAAATGCTTGGTCCGAATAATAGAAATATAAATATCAGTTGAATGTCATGGCTAGGCATATTCTAAGATGTTCTCTACCTTGAGAAGAGATTGTGAAATTCCATGTCATGCCAAGTGCAAAGGATATGTGGGAAACTCTAGCCTTAACACATGAAGGATCCAAAGAGGTCAAGAGAAACAAATTGACACTGCTCAGATGCCAACATAAGATGTTTTCCATGCAAAAATATGAGAGTTTCAAAAAATGATTGCAAGGTTGTAGACTATTCTCAATATTCTAAGATCTCTTTGAGCAACTATTAGTCATTTTGAGATCAATAATAAGGTGTCAAGGACTTGTTCCCCTCTATGGAGAGCATAGGAAACTACTTTGAAAGCATCTATGGACTTTGGAAGAAATGGTAGGCATTCTACTTATACATGAACATGTACTGCAATGTGATGCCAAAACCGTCAAAATTAAAGAAGGCAATGTCTATCAAAATCTATGACAATGCAATAAATAGTTCTGATACAGATCATGATGAACTTTCATTTCTTACAAATAAATTCAAATTATATTGAAAAAGTATGGAAATTGTTCTCGCCGATTGACTCACCTGTCGGTTGACTCTGCGACACTCACACGCCTCCTTCCTCACGTTGATATGTGCTTGGCTCTCTCGAAAGAATCTGCACCTGCAAAAGAGAAAAGGGGCGCCCTAGAGGCCGTTTGCACTCCAACGCTCAAGTCAAGATTGGGCAAGAAACACCAAGTGTTTGAGTATTTCTGTTTAGGTTTTGAAATTGCGTACCTTTGTGAAGTATTTTACTGTCCCTTATATAGTCTAATGTTTACTGCGCCGCTAGCCCTAATTAGGGTTCACTGCGCTGCTAGCCATATTCAGGATTTACTGGAATACCCTTGCGCCGCTATCACCCAACCTTAGGGTAATCTAGCACATAAGGTTTCCTTCTTTGGAGTGCAAACTCTAACAGGGTGACCACCTGGGTGCCTCCTTGTGCACCTAGTCTTTAGGGCCACCTGTTCTGGGAGTGCCCTCACTGTTCACGTGCCATGCATTTAGCTTCACTGGGAAACCCTAGTTCTGATGAGTACTCGACCCCTCAGGACTCTGCACCTAACCGTGCTTTCCCTGCCACATGCATAAGCTCTTCGTGATTCAGGCCTCTCCTTACCTCTGGGTATTTAACTGGTAACTGGTCTCCTCTCTGGACCTACACTGAATGTTCTAACTTTTTTGTTCAAACACCCAAGACCGATGTCACCTCGTTACACTCTGTTGTCGAGGACTCATCACCCCGCTGAGTGTCGATGACATATCAGTCCATTCTGGTGATCATCACGCTGATGACTAACCACCCTTTTCTATGGGGACACGCTGATGACTAATCACCCTACTAGACCTTACCACTTGTGGGGTCCATCCCACGTGGCTTTGGCCCACCCTGTGGGACCCAGCTGACGTGGCTCACCCCTTACTGGCTGTTCTCGGTGTCCGAGGATTGGTCGGTACAAAAATCATAATGGCAAAAAATTCAGGCACAAAGATCACAAGGAGAAGATCATTTGCTATGAGTGCAAAAAGCTTAAAAACTACAAGTTAGAATGTCCACATCTTGAAAAGGGAAAAGAGAAGGAAGAAAAAAGGGAAAAAAGAAGAAGAAACTTTAGAAGGAAAAAGAGTTTCATGTCTACATGGAGGATCTAGATTCTTCCAATTCAAATTCTGATCAAGAAGCACACATTGGTTTCACGGCAGGCACCATCTATAATTCCACTTCAGAAGTGTTTAATGAAGAGGTAGATTTCTTTGACATACATTTTCTTAGAGAAGCATATCAAGAAGTCATACTTAATAATGCTAAAATTGTTAAAGATTTTAAGGAGATGAAATGAAAATATAAAGATGCCTACAAAGAAATTGAGTTAATGTAGAAAGCGTATACAACATCTAATAAGCTATCAGTTGAATATGATCAAATCCTTAAGACTCATAAGGATTTGTTTAGACGATCTTCCTGGACATTATGTTAAGCCCCTAAATGATTTGTTGAGACACTAGATGGTCTACGATGTACTAAATGATTTGATAATAAAAATATTAATATGTGGAGTTTATGTTTTTATATTTTAGTGATAACAAAAACTTACTGATTGATTTACTTGTATCTTGACTTTTCTAACAAGTTTTGTACAACTATAGTACACAATAGACTCTTTGAATATCTACAACATGTGTTCACACTAGGACAATATGTATAAACAACGACTATTTATTTAATGCGTTTTGAGGGTTAGCTGTTGTCATTCAAAACGTGGTGGCATTTTTGAAATTAACTTCATTTACGAATGAATGCATTCTTAAATCAAAGTGCATGATTTAAGAATAATAGTCGCATTCTTAAACCATTTTTTACTTTAATTATGAAGCGCTCCACTTATGTTTTCATACTTTCTTTCTTCTTGGCGCTTTACGTTTTCTCTATGTTTTTGCTCGGGTGTTCCTTTCTTCTTTTGCGAGTTTCATTTGTGTTTTCGTGCCATTGTAAGTTCGTTTTGATCTGTTCTCTTTCTTTTCACCAATGGTTTATAAATTTTTTTCATTTTACTTATTTGTTTATTTTCTTGCATTGGCGAAGGGTTCTCTGGCGCTTTGATGAGGACCTAAAAGGGAATACGCCTACTGACCAGGCCCAACCTCAGAGGAGACAAACTAGGAGCATGACACAAGACCAAGGGCCAAGTCAGGATGCTCCCACCATTGCCTTAGCTCCCACTTTACCTCAGAGGATTACAAGAAGTAGAGCACAGGCTTTGGGTGCTAGGCATCAATTATTTCCTTTATTTGTAATGCTAGTAAAATAGGTGTCCTTAAGTATTAGAGGGGGGGTGTACTAGCAAATAGGTGCCTTTAACAATAGAAGGGGGGTGTGTTATCAAGAGTGGCAATTTGACCTACCTTCTATAACTCTAGGGTGATGGGTGTGGCATTGACCTTGGTCAATACCCTAGTCGCCCCACATTTTGTAATTCCCTCCCTACCCTTTAAGCTTGCTCACCAAGGCTCCTAAACCTATGAATAAGGAGGTCTACCTCATGTATTTCCAAGTTGAAAGTTTAAGTAAGGAAACTATACACAATTTTTGTGTGAGTTGTGAGTGAGTCAGCTCCTCCTAAATTGGTCTTATCTTGTGGGTGTTGATGCTCTCAAGTGGCGGCCTCCTTCCACTCATCTTGGTGATTCCATCCCATCAAGTGGCGTGATCCTTTCCAAGCTCCACCTCCATAAGTTCTTTCTTTCATCAACTCTTCCGTCTTCCATTCCTTGTCTCATTTTTTAGCTTCTTTAATTGTTGCCTTTGTATTCTCGGTTTGGAGACTCATTTATGAGTGAGGAGCATCATTTGGAATGACTTGTACACCATTGATGCATTCCTTTTCTCCTTTCTAAATTCTAAGTTTCGATTTGCATTCATAATCACCATATCCATGTCTTTTTCTCTTTGCCTTATGGAAATGAACCTTCACATCTACTTAACCACTTGGTTAAGTTAATATCCAGTGGGGATTTTCCTTAGGTTCTCACCTTAATCATCTTAAAATCCAATCCTAAACAAAGTGTCACCATAAAATGCTAAATTATAAAATCAACTCACATCACACTTCATTTTCTCTTTTGTTTCTGCTCTCGTCTTCTGCGAGCCTTCATTATCTTCTGATCCGATCGGTCATCGGTGTCCGATGACGTCAGCAGCAGATGACCACGTGGGCCAGTCACAGAGCAACGCGTGGCATGAGATAGCAGATGAACCAGGGTGGAGATCGTTCGAGAACGGCGATCAGTGGTCAGCTACCGAGTGACCACCACCAGAAGATCGGTTCCTACTTGAGCGCCTGGAAGCAGAGCGCGAGAAGTGATGAAGCACCGATCAGTCATCGGTGCATGCAGAGTGATCAGTCGTCGGGGGTTCCTTGCCAACACGTGTTAAACTGGGACCCAGGCTCCCAGCGAGAACGTTACTCAAGGACCTCGCCTGATTCCATAAGCAGTGCACGACAACGTAAAGAAGCGCCATCGGACATCGGCCAGGATGAGAGACACCTCGGTCATCGGTGTGTGTCGAGGTGACATCGGCCGCGCGATGTGAACAACACGACCAATGATCAGTAAAGCGCCCAGAGGCAGGGAGTGGCCTTAGTCGCGAGACGACCATGCATGAAGATGGGAAGACGCAGTGAGGTGCAGAATCCTGCTGGGACAAGAACCCACCACGGTTAGAGTCTCCCAGTGGGGTTGCATGTATGCCACGTGGACGGTGCAGATGTTCCCAGAGAATAGGTAGGGCAAATAGGCACAGAAGTCGAGGGGTACAGAGGTACCCACGCAGCCTCCCCTGTCAGGCTTTGCACTCAAGTGAGGAAGGCCTGCACGCAAGGTAGGCCTGGGGGGTAGACAGCGGCGGTGCAGAGCAATCAAGTGGCCCTAAAAGTAGCCAGTAGGGGGCGACGTTGGTTTATATGAGGAAGAAAAATGCCAAACCAGGTATGAGATACGTAACCCAGAAATTAGACAAAGAGAGTTCTTGATGTTTCCTTGCCCAAACTGACTTGAGCGTCGGAGCTACACCGGCCGCTAGGGCGCCCCTCTGTGTTTGCAGGAACCGTTTGCTTCGTTCGAAGAGAAGCCAACCGGAGGAACAGACACGGACGCGGGAAGAACGCGGAGCCCATCCACGCTCGAGTCCGCGGCGGTATCATCTTCTTTGTGCCATTATAAGTTCGTTTTGAGTTCTCTTTCTTCTTCACCATTGGTTTATATATTTTTTCGTTTCTCTTATCTGTTTATTTTCTTGTATTGGCTAAGGTCACCACTGCTTCATTGTCTGCTGTTTGGGTTTTTGCTATGTCGTATTTGCTTCGTCGTTGCTTCCACTGCCATTGTTGCCGCCACCATTGCTGCCACCGTCGTTGCTGCCTTAGGGTTCAGGGTTTTAATTTTTTTTTAAAAAAAATAAATAAGAATGCAGCTATTTATCATAGCCACATTTATAAATCACCTTTACGAATGTGATTATATGACTTCCTTCTTATCTCTTCAATTTAAGACTACGTGTACAACAAATGCGGCTATATAGCCGTCGTTGTAAATATAAAATAGTCGTCATTGTAAACCCTTTCTGCACTAGTGTCATAAACAATTTGATGAACAAATTGAACGCGTAACATATTTTGTTTAAAACATTTAATTGTAAAAAATGAAATTTTCAGAATACATATTGATCCTGCCGCGGACTTGAACGTGGAGGATGTGCCTCGTCACTCCTTCATCTAGCCTTCTGCAACTGCACGTTCTGCAAGAACGCTCCAAGAACCTTCGCCGAAACTCCAAACAATGCCTGCAAAACAACACAGACGGTGCCTCTAGCAGTCGTGTGCACTCCAACGCTCAAGTCAGGCAACAGGAACACCGAAAACTCTCACTGAATCTCTCTGTGAGACTCGTGGGTGCTCAGATCCACTTTCTCTCTCTCTGTAACTGAATTCTGTTATCACTGTGCCACGTGTACAAACGCTCTCACAATGACTCAGAAACTATGTGTAGTAAATTTGTGTAAACTTGTAATCCGAAAAACTTGTGTGTACCTGACATAAGGTAGAGTACCTTTATACTTGGGCCACGCCTCTCTCCCAGATGGTGACACGTGGAGGCATGCAACTGGCATCTGACCGTACACGTGTCACACCTGGAAGGCTTCTGCGCTTTTCTCTGTGCGGCTAAGTTATCCTCTTGCAGAGTAACTTAGCGCATTACTTCTCTCTGAGTGAGTGCATGCTCCCAGGAGAGCGCCTGGTGGGGCTGGTCTAAGCACGCTCACCAGGCGCATCCTGCCTGCATGGCCTCTCCGCACGTCCTCTGAGTGAGTGCATGCTCCCAAGGGAGCGCCTGGTGGGGCTGGTCTAAGCACACTCACCAGGCGTATCCTGCCTGCATGGCCTCTCCGCACGTCTTCTAAGTGAGTGCATGCTCCCAGGAGAGCGCCTGGTGGGAGCTGGTCTAAGCACACTCACCAGGCGTATCCTGCCTGCATGGTCTCACTGCACGTCTTCTGGTTTGACATCATGCGAGGTGCATGCGTAACGCTCTCGCTGGGACCCTGATGACCATGCCCAGACGACCGTGTGGTGCCTCATTACCTTCCACCGACGACCGTGCGGTGACTCATAACTTTCCACCGATGACCGTGCGGTGCCTCATGACCTTCCACCGACAACCGTGCGGTGCCTCATGACCTTCCACCGACGACCGTGCGGTGCCTCATGACCTTCCACCGACGACCGTGCGGTGCCTCATGACCTTCCACCGACGTCCGTGCGGTGCCTCATTACTTTCCACCGACGTCCGTGCGGTGCTTCTAGGCGCTTATCTAGGCACCGCTCCGGGGGTGCTGGCCACTTGGTAACTGACCACCGATCACCATTCTTAGTGGTCTCCTCCCTGATTCGCCTGCCATCTCATGCCATGTGTCACCCTGTGACTGTAACATCCCGCCAAATCCTTTTCATATTTATATAATGAAATAAAGGTAAAACAATAATATCGAAGTGAACATATATATATATATATATGATGAAATTTCTCCTCACAGGGAGTTTAATACATATCCAATCAGTTTCCAAAACTTAAACAAAATACAGATAAATAGAAAACAGGCGATCTCCTAACAGAAACAGAAAACAGGCGATCTCCTTCCGCCGACCACTCACTGAGGAGCTCTACTTCCTGCAACATCATGTGCTCCCGTGTAAATTATACACGATCATCACAGGTTTAAGAAAACATCCACAAAACAAAAACGCAGGGTAAGCTAGATATTTTAAAGAGAATTTAGATATGAAACTTTAAAATCAAGATAAAACAAATTTAAGACACCCACGTAAAAACCATCAACTTTCTCATTCCCTTCACATGACCATCAAGTAATCACATATTTCACAATTTCCTCAAGAGTCGTTCAATTCACATAATCCATCAAGTGTCTATCAATTTCAATGTTTCTCATTTCTCACGTCAGACTTCCACTTACTCATCACACACAGACACTTGACACTACTTCCGGAAGACACGTGCATTGACTAGACTCAGAGATCTGCACCTGTCATACTGCACCACTATGAAATCACACACATTCACAGGGTCGCTGTGAAATCACACACATTCACAAGCATATAAATGAATCTCAATATCATCACTATCCTAGCATGACAGGGTTAATCCATACAACGGGTCAAGCTCGTTCTCTTTCAAACAACTCACCCATACATATGAACCTCCTTCGACTCTCAACGCCTGAATAACTTCATCTATATGATTCCATTATATCAGGAGAGTCAGGATATCTCATAATAAACGAATCACCGGTCAATGCACACTCTACACGATCTTACACGGTATTTTCTTTCCTGAAAATACTATGCCTTGATCCAACATTCACCACATTCCATACATCATACCACACATAAAGAACAATTCCATCATAGAATACTTTGAATCTTTACTTAAACAACCCCACTCACCAAAAACAAGCATACCACCGTTCAGGTTTTCGAATAGCATATACATTTTTCATTTCAATCTCAACAAGTTCAAAGCGACACTAAAACAGGGGAGTTTGAAAACAACATTAAAACCGGCGATCACATCCAAAAACAGGGGATTATGCAATAACAGTTGAAAACCGGCGACCACGTCGCCCCATCATCAAAATCATCTAACTTAAGGTTTTCGTTGGAAATAAGGCTAGCTTCCCTTACCTGGACTTGCGTAAAATCTCACTACGAGCTCTAACCCACCGAACTTAAGGATACCGAACTCTGTTTTAGTGTCCTGATCGGAAAACTCGCAGAGAACTTCCCAGGAGTCCAAGGGCAGTCGTCGCTCGTCGTACTGGCGCTTGAGGATGCCTGAATCGCAGCGCGAAGGAGAGAAAAGAGAAGGATGAAGGTAAACTCACTCTGTCACTCTTGAACCACAGCAACGTTCTTTTCCTCTCAGAAGTGAGTTTTTGAATCTAAACCAACTTGTCCACAATTGTCGCTGCCACTACCCACTCTGCAGGAAAGCTTGCGTGCACACTTCCTTGAACAGTATGACCACGTGGGTTTCTGCGCACACCAACTCTCTGATGCTAACTATTCTGAAACACCCTTACTGTCTACGTGTTGCGCATGCAGAGCGTTTTCACTGTGAGCCTGGGTCCCACCTTATCTGTGTGAAACACGACATCGCGCGATAACCTTCCACCGATGACTTCTCGTGCGATGACTATCCACCGATGTCTCATCCTAGCGGACGACCGATGTCTCTCCCTGGAGGACGACCGATGTGTCCCTCATCCTGGCGATGACCATCTGTCACTCGCCCTGGCGGTCCCCGCGTGTCTCTCGCCCTGGCGATGCCCGCGTCTCTCTCGTCCTGGCGATGCCCGCGTCTCTCTCGCCCTGGCGATGTCCGCGTCTCTCTTGCCCTGGCGATGCCCGCGTCTCTCTCGCCCTGGCGATGCCTGCGTGACTCTCGCCTGGCGATGACTTATGACACATCGCCACGCCTTGCTGAAGGTTCTTCATCCCACTATGTTACGTCCAAGGTATCACCTCCACATGGCTTGGTGACGTCGGTAGCTTCACATTTCCAAGAATATATCAGCACTACTCCTCGTGCGCCCATGCATGCAACACTAAGGACGATTTCTTATGCTCAAGCATAGAGTTTCGCATGCACAGCGTATCTAAGGCTTAACCCAGACCTTGATACGCGTGGTTTTTGGAACCCACTATGGTTGATCCAGTATCTTGACCACATACTAAGTGCACTTTCGGCGATCATGTACACCATAGGCAATTGGCGATCATGTGCACCAAGTGTGATTGGCGATCATGTGTACTCTAGGCGACAGGCGATTATGTAGCAGAGAAGTCAGAGATCGCCTCCGCCTTCAACAACGGCGATCTCGTAGACTTCTAAGCTACACTTTCCTTCCTTTATATTTTAAATAAAAACATACTTAGAATTCACTTAAAATATATCACTTTCATTCCAATAAAATTTTCTAGGTCCTTACAGTGACTGGTCCACGTGGTCATCTGTTGTTGACGTCACTGACTACCGATGACTGACCGGATCACAAGCCCCCTAGTCTCGAGCTGTGAACTTGTTCTCAGCAAAGAGACTAAGTGGTCGCACCCTCGGTCCACGTGGCAGGTGGGGCCACGTCACGTGCTGCTCACGTGTCTGCTCTTTAACGTTATGACTTCCACGTTTTATCTCTCGACACGTGGACGCATCAACGGCTCATACTGAGTGTCGCTACCATTTCCTTCATTCAAAAGAGGCGCGCGCTAGCACCGTTGCATCACCTTCTTCAGCATACTCAATCTGTCTTCCAGAACCCTCAGCCTTCTCTCTGCGAGCACATTCTCTTCGATCTTTCGATCTTCCACCCTTCTCCAATCATCAAAAGTTTTGTCTTTTCTTCTCCCTCGGTGTATTTAGAGCATTTCTACCGTTTGCATTCATGTTTTTCATCACTTTTCATTCATCTTCTCTATTTTCTTCTTCTAAACCCGCGCCATGGTTCACTGTTCTTTTCTCTCAATCTCTGCTTCTCCTTATTTCTCTTCTTCACCTGAACCTTCTTTCTTGCTCTCTCCCTCTATTTTTTACCGAACCATTCATTATTTCCCTCTTCTTTCTTTCATCTGATTTTGCTCCTTCCTTTCCTCCATTGTAGCTTTCGGCAATGGCTCGCGTAAGGCAAACGGCACGCCTCGTTGCCTCTTCCTCCGGTGCCCAGCCCCCAAGGCCTGCACCGTCGTCATCCTCTGCACCAACTCCACCCCAACCTAACGCAACCTTCCCCACGGACCAAGCCAGGGTGTACGAGTGGGCTCCTTTGGTGCTCCTGGCTGAGACCTCCACACAACTCCCTCCAAACCACCTAAAGACCATTCTCAGCAGCGACCCAGACGAACCCACGTGCGCCGTTCACAGGGAGAATGACTTCCGAGTGGTCGTACATATTCCTCCACGAGGGATACCCGTCTGTGCTGACGACAGGGCTACCAATGGGGTACCCTTCACCTTTGTATATTCCGCCATTTTCAAGAGACTGAAGCTACGCTTGCCCTTCACCTTCTTTGAGAAGGAGTTAATGATGGAACTGAACGTCGCCCCCTGCCAGCTCCATCCAAATGCTTGGGCCTTCATCCGGGCATTTGAAATTCTGTGCGACCATTTCGATCACCCTGCCTCGGTCGATGTCTTCCTTTATTTCTTTGAGACGAAGAAACCAGGGGACCGGTCTTGGGTCAGTTTAAACGGGGTTGTTGGCAGGGTTATCTTGGGCCTATACCAGCAATCCTTCAAAGACTGGAAAGGCAGATTTTACATGATCTCGGCTACTCCTCGGGACCTCATTCTGCTCGAAGGATTTCCCCTCTACTGGGTCCCAGGGGTCGAGTTCAAAAGGCCCAGGGATTTGGAAACCCTGACCCCCTACGAGCGCGAACTGTGCAATCTTCTGCGGGGGTGTAAAGTACAACTCTGCTACACTCATCAAGCATGAGTTTGATGTAGTGTCCCTAAAAAAATACATAGGTAGACCACCCTTCCTCCTTAACTCTTGCATCACTCCATGCATCTGCATAGCATCCTCATGTACATTTACTGTTTCAGTCTTCTTCACAACCGAGCATTCCTGAAATTACTAACGAGAACCTCAGCAGGGTAATCTCCTTGGCGAGGCACTGCATCAAAAACAAAGGATTCAACTCGTGGAGCACGCAGGATGTGGATGCACATCTGGACAATAACCTGGTGCTCTCCTTGCAATTCTCTACCTAGCAGCACAAGCAGGAGCTCTTGGGAAAGAGAATTCAAGAGCTTGAGCACGACAAAACCTCCTTGATGAGCGACCTTGAAGCTTCTCAAGATTCGGTGAAAATGCTGAGCGATATGGTGGAGAGGACTAGAAAAGACTACTGTCTACAGGTGCAGGAGACTATCAGGACCGAGCTCCTGATGGGCAAGGCTGTGACTGCTCTAGATAGTCAAGCCATGGAGCTGAAGGGACAGAACATCCGTCTAGAGGCTGAGACTTCCTCCTTGCGCCAACTGAGCGACCAGTAGGCAGCTGAGACTTCTTCCTTGCTCCGACTGAGCGACAAGCAGCGGAGGATCTCAAGGCTTCTAGGGAGGAGCTTGCTCTGAAGGAGAAGAAGATTGAAGAGGTTCTGGTCCAACTCTTGGAGGCATAGAGCAAACTGACAAGGACCCAGGAGGAGCTCGAAGGGGCCGAGGGCAAACTGGAAGAGGTTGTGTCTTCCTTTGCCAAGCAGAAGGAGGAGCTTGAGGCTGATGTAACTGAGACCATGGAGGCTGGTGCCGATGCATGGATAGACGAGTTCAAGGCGGCCTTGGAGCAGGTTCACTACGTCCTACCAGACTTGGACTTTACCCAATTCACCCCTGGCCATTCAGTTGCCGACGGCAAGCTCATTCCTCCTCCTTGAGCTTCCTCCCTTACAACTTCTTTTTTGTAATCTCTCTTTCTGCAACATAACTTACGTACAAACTCTTTTACTGTAAAGGCTCTTTGTATTGACTTCAGTTGAATGAAATCTGCTTACTTCAGCTACTTGTTTCTCTATCTTTAACTCTCTGCATGTGACTAACTACTAACTAACTTAGGCTTTAGCGCGATCTCACTGTACCCCTTCAAACTTGGCTTCTGACTTGACCGCGACTATCTGTTGCCTTAACATTATCTTTAACAGTTTTTACGTATAACTTCATGCTGGACAACTGACTTGATGAGGCCTAAATGCTTCGGCTTATCACATAAGAACTTGCTTGAAAAAGTTTTCTTACTTAAAGCTTTCTGAGTGAGTTGCATGCTCCCAGGAGAGCGCCAGGTGTGGCTGGTCTAAGCATACTCACCAGGCGCATCCTGCCTGCATGGTCTCACTGCACCTTCTCTGAGTGGGTGCATGCGTAACGCTCTCGCTAGGAGCCTGGGTCCCAGTTTAACACGTGTAGCAAGCAACCACCGACCACCGACTAGCCTGTTAGTTCACCGCTCATCAGTCATCGCGCTTCATACTTCGCTTTACCTTTCTGCCACTCCAGCGCTAAACGCATAGAGGGCCTGAACGCTCAAGATGATGCCTTGTCTTGGGAAGAAGAGTGTTTCTCGTTGTCCCCTCTTGCTTACACCAAGGTCACCGACCTTAAGATCTGAACACCGACCACAATCGATGACACCTTGTTATGGAGAGGAAGAGTGCTTCTCGATGACCCCTCTTGCCTGCTCTAACGCCTTGTTTTGGGGAAGAAGAGTGATTCTCGATACCCCTCTTGCCTACCCCAAGGTCATCGACCTCACGTGCATCGAGTTATTCTATCTTTTCCCACTCCTGGGATGAGGAGAGCCCTAACTAAGGGCTTTACTAAGCCCATACTGGCATATGCCAAGTGGGTAAGGACGTTTCTCGAAATCCTTCCTTTCCCACTCTAGGTCTTACTAGTCCCCCTGGCTTTTCAAACCTTAGCCGTCTGCACTCACGCCTGGGGTGAGGAGGACCTCGGTCGGTTGTCCGTACTTGCGCCTGGGGAGAGTAGGCTCCAACCGATCACCTGCACTTGCGCCTGAGGCAAGGAGGATTTTAAACTACTAGGAAACACTTGCACAATTGATATACTAGAAACTTTATTTTATTGGGTGGCCTCGTTAAAAACCCTCCTTAGGGAAAAAAGAGTGCCCCCTGATCTGCTCAACTGTTTATAGTATATAAACACTGAGTGTTTGTAGAGCGCGAGAACGCATCTACTTTACAACTTAACTAAAGTAGAATTTCAAGTGTGTGGCATTCCACGTTCTGGGGATAGCTGCTCCATCCAGAGTCTCCAGCCGATAAGCTCCGTTCTCCAATGCCTCAACTACTCTGTATGGACCCGTCCACTTCGGAGATAGCTTGTTCTCCATCTCATTCTGATGCGCTTTCCTCATCACCAGATTGTCTTCCTGAAAACGCCTGAGCCTCACCTTGGAGTTGTGCCTGCATTATACTCTTCTCTTGACAGCTTCGGCACTAACTCTGGCTTCCTCTCGCACTTCATCCAGGAGATCGAGATTCACTTTTCGCTCTTGATTGGACTCTTTAGCGATGAAGTTTAGAAATCTAGGGGAGCTCTCCTGTATCTCCACGGGAATCATGGCATTTGTCCCATAGACAAGACTAAAAGGTGTCTCATGAGTGCTAGACTGTGGAGTGGTATGGTAGGACCATACTATCCTGGGAACCTCTTCTACCCAATTACCCTTGGCCTTCTCTAGTCTTCGCTTCAGTCCCCTGAGTAGCACTCGGTTGGCTGACTCCACCTGCCCGTTGGTCTGCGGGTGTTCTACCGAGGCGAACACTTGCTGTATCTTCAACTCTTCGCACATCTTTCTCAACAGATGACTGCTGAACTGAGTGCCATTGTCAGATACCAGCCTCTTGGGTACTCCGAAACGACAGACTATGTTCCTCCAGAAAAAATGCTCGACCTTCTGAGCGGTGATGTGCGCCACTGGTTCTGCTTCCACCCACTTGGTGAAATACTCGATGGCCACAATGAGAAACTTCATCTGCCTGATTGCCAGAGGAAAAGGTCCCAGACTGTCAATTCCCCATGTGTGAAATGGCCATGGGCTGTGGATGGACTTCAACTCTTCGGGGGGTGCCTTATGCCAGTCTGCATGAAGTTGGCACTGTTTGCACCGCTGAGCATACTTCACGCAATCTTCCTTCAGCGTTGGCCAGTAGTACCCCGCGCGGAGGATTCTGCTTGCCAAAGCGCGACCACCGACGTGGCTTCCGCACACCCCCTCGTGCAATTCTGCCATAAGCCTGGTGCATTGCTCCCCATGCACGCAGATTTGTACAGGATGGGAGAAGCCAAATCTAAACAAACTCCCATCAATGAGAGTAAACTTACTCGAGCTCTTCTTTATCCTCTTTGCCTCTGCCGGGTCCAATGGAAGCACACCATCCTCTAGGTACAACTGGTACGGCGTTATCCACGTCCCTGACAGCGCAAACTTCCATCACCTCATCGGTCCTTGCCGGTTGCGCCCTCACCCTCGGCGCTTTCAGCGTTTCCTGAGTCAGGGACCGATGACCGATCGCCAGATGCTCCATCGACCTAGATACTTGAAGCACTTGATTATCTGATACGAACGCTCGTGGCACCTTCAAAGTCTCCTGAATGACGATCCTCTGCCTTCCCCCCTTGCCTGAGCTGGCCAACTTGGCAAGTAGGTTTGCTCTGGCATTTTGCTAGCGGGGCACATGCACCAACTCAAACTCATCGAAGGACATCTTCAGGAGCTGTACATACTCCAGGTAAGCTGCCATCTGAGGATCTTTCGCCTGGAACTCCCCTGTAACTTGCCCAGTGACTAGCAACGAGTCACTCTTAGCCACCAGACTTCTTGCTCCCATTTCTCTTGCCAGCAACATTCCTGCGATCAGGGCTTCATACTCCGCCTGATTGTTGCTGGCCTTGAAGGCAAAGCAAAGGGACTGCTCGATCAGTACCCCGTTCGGGCCTTCCAGAATGACTCCAGCACCACTCCCCTGCTGATTGGAGGAGCCATCCACCGATAAGACCCATCGAAAAACTATGCCTTCTGCAGGTGTCGCGACCGACGACAGCTCGACCACGAAATCGGTGAACACCTGCCCCTTGATTGGTCCTCGGGGCTCGTACTGGATGTCAAATTCTGAGAGTTCCACAGCCCACTTGACCATCCTTCCTGCTACGTCTGGCTTCTTCAACACCTTCTGGATGGGCAAGTCTGTCATGACCACTATGGTGAAGCTGTGGAAGTAGTGTCTGAGCCTTCTAGCTGAAAAAACTACCGCCAGTGCTGCCTTCTCCAGAGCCTGATACCTTGTTTCCGGGCCCTGCAGCACCTTACTCACAAAATACACAGGCTTCTGGATCTGATCTTGCTTTTGTACCAGGACCGAACTGACTGCCCTCTCCATCACCGCAAAGTACAGACGAAGAGGGGTGCCCACTTGTGGTTTACACAATACTGGTGGGCTCGCCAGATACTCCTTCAGCTTTAGGAAGGCCTCTTCACACTCCTGTGTCCAAAGGAATCTGCTGTTGCGTTTGAGACACTGGAAATACGGATGACCCTTCTCTCCTCCAGCAGACATAAACCTTGACAATGCGGCCAACCGACCAGTGAGTTGCTGCACCTCCTTCACCGTCGTTGGGCTCCTCATTGCCACGATTGTCGCGCCCTTCTCTGGATTTGCCTCGATCCCACGCTCTGTTAGAAGGAAACCTAAGAACTTCCCAGCCTCCACACCGAAGATACACTTTTCAGGGTTGAGCTTCAACCTGTACTTGGCAATGGTGGTGAAAAGTTCCTCCAGATCAACTACATGATGCGCCTTCTCTCGCGACGTGACCACCATGTCATCTACGTACGCATGCACGTTCCTTCCAAGCATGGGTGAGAGCACCCTATCCATAAGTCTCTGATAGGTAGCTCCTGCGTTCTTCAACCCAAACGGCATTACCTTGTAGCAGTAGCAAGACCATTCCGTCATGAAAGCAGTCTTGCACTCATCCATGGGGTGCATCCTTATCTGGTTGTAGCCTGAGAAAGCGTCCAGAAAGCTGAGGACCTTCCCCCCCGACGCGCTATCCACCAATGCGTCTATACTGGGGAGAGGGTAGGAATCCTTGGGGCAGGCCTTATTGAGGTCCGTGAAGTCCACACACATCCTCCACTTGCCGTTTGACTTCCACACCAGTACCACGTTCGCCAACCACTCGGGGTAGTGGATCTCTCTGATATGTCCCGCAACAAGGAGCTTCTGCGTCTCATCATGGATCACCTTCCTCTTCTCTTCATTGAATTTCCTTCGCCTTTGGCGCACTGGTCGCACCTTGGGGTCCATCGACAGGTGGTGGCAAAGGAAATCGAGGTCGATCCCTGGCATGTCAGATGCTGACCATGCAAAGGCACCCATGTGCCTCTCAATCACACCGGCGATCTGTGCTCGTTCTTCTGCAGCGAGCGATTTCCCCAACTTAAACCTCTTTCCCCTTATCTCCGCCTCTTTCCATCCCACAGTTGGATGGGGTCTCCTTTCATTGGCGATGACCGCCCTGGCGACGCCTGACTCACGAGGAGCGATCATGCCCCCTGCTTCAGCTTCAACTTGAGCTACCTGGGAGCCCCCCAGCGCAGCATCTTCCATTACCTGATCTGCCTGTGCCCCACGAACCACCGATCTCTCCTGGAGCACGCCTGTTGGTGGCGTTGTAGTGACATGGCAGATGCTTCTCTTCTACTTGAGGCTGTTCTCATAACAGCTCCTAGCCTCAGCCTGATCTGACTTGATGGTAATGACAGCCCCTTCCACCGACGGCAGCTTCAACTTCATGTGCCTCGTCGATGGCACTGCACCCAACCTGTTGAGCGTGGGTCTTCCCAGCAAGATATTGTATGCAGATGGGGCATTTACCACCAAGTATCTTATCTTCTCTGTGCGGGACGCCACTCCATCGGTGAACGTCGTCCTCAGCTCTATGTAGCCCCGCACCTCGACCTGGTTCCCCGCAAAACCATAAAGACACCCAATATATGGCCTCAACTGATCGGGGGACAGCTGCAACTTGTTGAACATCGGCCAGAACATGACGTCCGCTGAGCTTCCTTGGTCTACGAGCGCCCTGTGCACTCGTCTTCCTGCTGTCACAAGGGAGATGACCACAGGATCATTGTCGTGGGGTACAATGTCCTACAGATCATTTTTTGTGAATGTGATATCCACCTCGGGAAAATGGCTTCCATCCACTGAGTCCACGGCCATCACTGATCGTGCATACCTTCTTCTCTGCGACGCGGAACACCCTCCGCCAAAAAAGCCCCCCGCAATTGTCATCACTTCCCCATGCACAGGGATTTCATGCTGCTGATCACCTGCCTGAGGCCCCGAAGCGCGATCACCCTGCGCCTCCCGCAGGTAATCGGTCAAGAAACCTGTCTTCACCAACTCAGCAAGTTGATGCCCCAACGCGAGGCAGGTGCGAAGTGTGTGTCCATAGGCCTGATGGAAATCACACCACTCATCCTTCTTCCTTCCAAGTACCTTGTCAGTTTTCTTTGGTACTCGGAGTCTTGCAGCCACGGCAGGGATGGCGATTAGCTCCGCCAACTCTACCATGAAATCATACCTAGGGGGTGCGTTGCTCTCCTTTGCACGCCCCCTGGTCTGGTCCTTCTTGGGTGCATAAGGGCGAGGCCTTCCCTGCGCTTTCTTCCCTTCCTTGGCCTCATGCACTCGTGCCGGTTGCTGTTACCTCCCCTGACCTCCGCGCGGCTTTGACGGTGCAGTGCTCCCTCTCTTCTCGGAGACCTCGGTCTCTGCAACTATGTGAGCCACCGCGCGTTGCCGAATCTCAGCGAAGGTGGCAGGTTGGCTCTTGATGAGCGATTCGCTGAAAGGACCAGGCAGCACACCTTTCTTGAACGCATACACCAGCATATTCTCATCCTTGCTGGGCAACCTCACCACCTGCGCACCGAAACGGTTGAGGTAGTCTTTCAGTGACTCCCCCTGATACTGGCGCACATCATACAGGTCATAGGACACTACCGGTGGCGCTCTGTTGACGATATATTGCTCTGTGAATAGCTTGGAAAACTGATGGAAGGAAGTGATGTGGCCCTCTGGCAAGCTCACGAACCACTCCATAGCTATTCCGCTCAGTGTACTCATGAACATCTTGCAGTACACAACATCTGAGCCCCCAGACAGCATCATCTGAGTGTGGAAAGCTGTCAAATGTGCTTCTGGATCTTCCACCCCCGTGAACGACGCCTTCACTCCCACCAGACTGGGAGGCACAACCTTATTCATGATCTCAGGGGAGAAAGGCATAGGGAATGCTCTAGGAGGCGACGACGACGGCGACGTCCTATCTTCAGCTGCGCGCTCCTTCTGCACCTGCAATTCCCTACGCAACTCTTCGTTGACACAGTTCAGCTCTTCATTTCTACACTGCGATGCAGTCAGCTCTGCATGCATCTTCTCCTGTTCAGCTCTCGATGCTGCGACATTATCCTGCAGCGCGCGCATCATCCCCATGACCTGCGCCATGGTAACAGCTCCTTCTTCAGCAGATGGCGCAGGTGAGGTTTGTCTGGTTCTTCTACTCATCTTTTCAGCACAACCTTCGATGAAAACTTCAAGAAACTTCAAGAACTGTGATGTGGATGGGAACAAGATTCACACGGGCCCCACGGTGGGCGCCAAATGATCCTGCCGCGGACTTGAACGTGGAGGATGTGCCTCGTCACTCCTTCGTCTAGCCTTCTGCAACTGCACGTTCTGCAAGAACGCTCCAAGAACCTTCACCGGAACTCCAAACAATGCCTGCAAAACAACACAGACGGCGCCTCTAGCGGCCGTGTGCACTCCAACGCTCAAGTCAGGCAACAGGAACACCGAAAACTCTCACTGAATCCCTCTGTGAGACTCGTGTGTGCTCAGATCCACTTTCTCTCTCTCTCTGTAACTGAATTCTGTTATCATTGTGCCACGTGTACAAACGCTCCCACAATGACTCAGAAACTATGTGTAGTAAATTTGTGTAAACTTGTAATCTGAAAAATTTGTGTACCTGACATAAGGTAGAGTACCTTCATACTTGGGCCACGCCTCTCTCCCAGATGGTGACACGTGGAGGCATGCAACTGGCATCTGACCGTACACGTGTAACACCTGGAAGGCTTCTGCGCCTTTCTCTGTGCGGCTAAGTTATCCTCTTGCGGAGTAACTTAGCGCATTTCTTCTCTCTGAGTGAGTGCATGCTCCCAGGAGAGCGCCTGGTGGGGCTGGTCTAAGCACGCTCACCAGGAGCATCCTGCCTGCATGGCCTCTCCGCACATCCTCTGAGTGAGTGCATGCTCCCAGGAGAGCGCCTGGTGGGGCTGGTCTAAGCACACTCACCAGGCGTATCTTGCCTGCATGGCCTCTCCGCACGTCTTCTGAGTGAGTGCATGCTCCCAGGAGAGCGCCTGGTGGGGCTGGTCTAAGCACACTCACCAGGCGTATCCTGCCTGCATGGTCTCACTGCACGTCTTCTGGTTTGACATCATGCGAGGTGCATGCGTAACGCTCTCTCTGGGACCCTGACAACCATGCCCCGACGACCGTGTGGTGCCTCATTACCTTCCACCGACGACCGTGCGGTGACTCATGACTGTCCACCGATGACCGTGCGGTGCCTCATAACTTTCCACCGACGACCGTGCGGTGCCTCATGACCTTCCACCGACGACCGTGCGGTGCCTCTTGACCTTCCACCGACGACCGTGCGGTGCCTCATGACCTTCCACCGACGTCCGTGCGGTGCCTCATTACTTTCCACCGACGTCCGTGCGATGCCTCATGACCTTCCACCGATGTCTGTGCGGTGCCTCATTACTTTCCACCTACGTCCGTGCGGTGCTTCCAGGCGCTTATCTAGGCACCGCTCTGGGGGTGGTGGCCACTTGGTAACTGACCACCGATCACCATTCTAAGTTGTCTCCTCCCTGATTCGCCTGCCATCTCATGCCACATGTCACCCTGTGACTGGTCCACGTGGTCATCTGCTGCTGACGTCACTGACTACCGATGACCGACCGGATTACATATACTTGCTAAAAACGTGTTTAATCCAAGTAATACAATATTTGAAAAGAAATATTTTATTTGCATGTTTTGTGGAACAAAAAGATATTCTTATTGTTTTTCTAGGAAACAAAAATATCTTTATTATCTCTTTCAGAATTATTTTGCTTAAACAAATTTTATCACTTATAATATATTATGAATATCTCTAAATATTTTTTAAATAGAAACAAATTGAATAAATGAAAATCCTATGTATTAGTGTTTTTAGCATCACATATGTGGAATAAAAAGATTTTTTGATTATGTTTTAATTTGTTTTTACTAGCTCATATTGCAAATACTTTTTGAATTATTTTCTTAAACATATTTGAAGAAAAAACAATTAAAGATTGCAAATTCAAGCTTTCTATTTTGAGTGTCTATCACAAAAAAGACGAAGATATAGAATATTGTAAAAACTTAACCAATTCAAGTATCAAAGGACAAATTTGAAAAGCTATAAAAAGATATTGAAGGTGTAGAACGAAAACAAGATAAGCCATGAAATTCAAGTTATTCAAGTGATATTATTGAAAATATAAGAGTCATAGTGAACATATAACCAAGTTGTTAGAGCATTTAATATTTTGGGTTGAGTGGTAAACCATTGTAACTCTTGACATTGTAAAGCTATATCCTTGTGAGCTTTATTTGTACTCTATTTAAGAGTGTGCTTTGTTTTCTTGAGAGTTCTTAATCTCAAGGGAGGTTAATTAAGAAGGTGTAACTTGGAGAGGTGTGAATACTTGTTGTAATCTTGAGAGGTGAGAATACTCATTCTAACCTAGAAATGTGAGAATACTCGTTGTAACTTAGAGATGAGAGAATACTCGTTGTAACCAAGTGTTGGTTAGTGAAAGCTCTTAAGTAATTTCTTAAGGAGAATGAATGTAGCCAAAGATTGGAACTAAGATAAATTTTTGTGTGTTGATTTCTCGTTACTCTTGTTGTTGATCATGCCTTGTCGTTTACTCTATTCTTCTTGTTAAACAATCTTTTAGATAATTGTACAAAAATATTTGACTAGACGATCTGTAAGATGATCAACCATCTGATCTATTAAATATTTTTTATTCACTACAAAAGAGTTTTAGGTGTCATTCAACGCTTTTTGGAGTTAATTGTATCTAGGTACAAATTGACAAATAAGTTAATTGGAGTATTGCTTTGACTAAGTTATCACTAGTATAAATCGAAGTAGTTTAGAAAATGAAAACAATTAATATTTTGAATTAATAGAGACACCAATTTTTAACTCCATAATGTTTAACATAATTCCAATATTTCAATATCCCAAACATACTTATTCAAATCTATAACAATTAATATTATTCAACACATCTAAATTAACATAATTATATATATATATATATATATATATATATATATATATATATTGATCCGGTCGGTCATCGGTATCCGATGACGTTAGCAGCAGATGACCACGTGGGCCAGTCACAGAGCAACGCGTGGCATGAGATATTAGATGAACCAGGGTGGAGATCGTTCAAGAACGGCGATCAGTGGTCAGCTACCGAGTGACCACCACCAGAAGATCGGTTCCTACTTGAGCGCCTGGAAGCAGAGCGCGAGAAGTGATGAAGCACCGATCAGTCATCGGTGCATGCAGAGTGATCAGTCATCGGTGCATGCAGAGTGATCAGTCATCGGTGCATGCAGAGTGATCAGTCATCGGTGCATGCAGAGTGATCAGTCGTCGGGGGTTCCTTGCCAACACGTGTTAAACTGGGACCCAGGCTCCCAGGGAGAACGTTACTCAAGGACCTCGCCTGATTCCATAAGCAGAACACGACAACGTGAAGAAGTGCCATCGGACATCGGCCAGGATGAGAGACACCTCGGTCATCGGTGTGTGTCGAGGTGACATCGGCCGCGCGATGTGAACAACGCGACCAATGATCAGTAAAGCGCCCAGAGGCAGGGAGTGGCCTTAGTCGCGAGACGACCACGCATGAAGATGAGAAGATGCAGTTAGGTGCAGAATCCTGCTGGGACAAGAACCCACCAAGGTTAGAGTCTCCCAATGGGGTTGCATGCCTGCCACGTGGACCGTGAAGATGTTCCCAGAGAATAGGTAGGGCAGATAGGCACGGAAATCGAGGGGTACAGAGGTACCCACGCAGCCTCCCCTGTCAGACTTTGCACTCAAGTGAGGAAGGCCTGCACGCAAGGTAGGCCTGGGGGGTAGACAGCGGCGGAGCAGAGCAATCAAGTGGCCCTAGGGGTAGCCAGTAGGGGGCGACGTGGGTTTATATGAGGAAGAAGAACGCCGAACCAGGTATGAGATACGTAACCCAGAAATTAGACAAAGAGAGTTTTTGATGTTTCCTTGCCCAAAACTGACTTGAGCGTCGGAGCTACACTGGCCGCTAGGGTGCCCCTCTGTGTTTGCAGGAATCGTTTGCTTTGTTCGAAGGGAAGCCAACCGGAGGAACAGACACCGACGTGGGAGGAACACGGAGCCCATCCACGCTCGAGTCCACGGCGGGATCATATATATATATATATATATATATATATATATATATATATATATATATATATATATATTTGTACTGGACCAGAACTCGTAGCGCTTAAAACTCACCGGTCGAACCTCGGCATTTTCCTCAGGCAGGTCAGCTCAGCACATGGGCCTCACTTACCATGTGACTAGGCTCCAAGTACATGTATATATTAAACTCATGCATGAATATAGTATGATCCTACACGAATGAGATTAAGTACTAAGGTAAAGAAAAGTAATGGGCTTAGGGGCATTCTTAGAGTGTCCAAGTCTATGATAAGTAAAGTATTAACTGTAAGGCCTAAGCCCAGTAGCGCTAAGGCAACCCAAGTAAAGCTATATGCATGACACGAAATAACATATGAATGGGTGTGTATTGGTGTGAACATAAGAGCTAATGATTATAGGCAGGATCCTGC
Organism: Phaseolus lunatus; assembly: GCA_013389735.1. Lineage (NCBI taxonomy): Eukaryota > Viridiplantae > Streptophyta > Magnoliopsida > Fabales > Fabaceae > Phaseolus > Phaseolus lunatus. The sequence continues at coordinate 28,996,950 of CM023858.1, read as the reverse complement.
ACCAAGGTTGCGAGGCTGACCCAATTTGTTTAATGGGCTCGAAGCACGTAACAAAGCTGCCATGTGCTGATAATCAATGGCATGCGCTTAAAGATAAAGATGCTTAGAGATAAAGATATATATATATATATATATATATATATATATATATATATATGGTTATTCATATGTTTGTTACAACTACATATAGATATGTTTGTTAATATCACGTAAGATTTTCTTGTTATGCGTATATGTCTATTGCACATGAAATACCCTTTGATAGTGTTAACCCTAAAAAGATAGGGATGTGCGCGTACATATAACAGAAGGAACACCTACAGTCTGGAACCTGAAGATTATTGGTGTCTGTGGCAGGGGTTTTCTGTTAGAGATATAAGATAATGTGTTTATTTTCAGTTAATATTTGTTTATCTCAAGTGCAACAGGAACATGGTACAATATAAAAAGGGGCTTAAGGTCCCAGGTAAAGGTATGTGTAACGCCCCACAATATCTTATTCATATTTATATAATAAAATAAAGGTAAAACAATAATATCAAAATTAATATATGTATATTGTAAGGACCTGTAAAATTGAATTGGAATAAAAGTGGTATATTTAAATAATTTCAGAAGATGTTATTATTTAAAATACAAAGAGCTGGTAAATGAAGTTTCGTAGTAGTCGGACCTCGGACGTCGCCCAAGATCTGGGGTCAGCTGGTAGAGGTCGGTCGGCTGACATGTAGATCAAGAAGAGTAAAGGAGGAAATGTGTAGCTAAGAAGTCTCCTACGAGATCGCCGTTACTGAAGATGGAGGCGATCTCCGACTCCTCTGGCACATAATCGCCGGTCGCCTGCTACACATGAGCGCCAGGTGGACATCGCGCGGGCGTGAGAGGCATGCAGGCATCGCGCGGGCGCGAGGGGCATGCGGGCATCGCGCGGGCGCGAGGGGCATGCGGGCATCGGGCGGGCACAAGGCACGCGGGCATTGCCAGGGCGCGATGCATGTGGACGTGGCCAAGGCGCGAGAGTTATGAAGGCGTCGCCAGGGAAGACATCGGTTGTCTCCCAGAGGAAGACATCGGTCGTTCGCCAGGAAGAGGTCATCGGTGGTAGTCTTCGCGCGGGGTCATCGGTGGTAGTCTTCGCGCGAGGTCATCGGTGGTAGTCTTCGCGCGAGGTCATCGGTGGTAGTCTTCGCGCGAGGTCATCGGTGGATCGTCTTCGCGCGAGAGGTCATCAGTGGTTTCTCTTCGAGCTGGTAGTCATCGGCGAAAGGTCATCGCGCGACGTTGAGTTACACCCAGAGAACGTGGGCCCCAGACTCCCAGCAAGAGACGTTCTGCACGCGCGCCACGTAGACGAAAAGGTGGTTCAGAATAGTGACCTCATAGCGTAGCCTGCGCAGAGGCATGCTTAGTAGTACTGTGCAGGGAAGCGTACACGCAAACTTCCCTGCAGAGTGGGTGGTGGCAGCTGCTTTTGGAGGGATAAGTTGGTTTAAGTTACTGAAATCCACTACTGAAGAGGAAGAAAACGTTGTTGTAGTCGAAGAGAGAAAGAGTGAGTTCCCTCCTCCGCGTTGCGATTTCAGCCTCTCCACACAAGAGTACGACGAGAAGCAACACCATTGGAGCACTTGGGTAGTCCTCTGCAAGTTCTTCAGACCAGACGCGAAAAACAGAGCCAAGGTATTCTGCAAGCTTCGTTGGATTTCGAAGCTCCTGGTGGTTGCGCAAGTCCAGGTAAGGGAAGCTAGCCTTCATCTTTACTACGAGCCATAGTTGAACCATTTCTGAAGTGTGGGCGACGTGGTCGCCGTTTTCGCTTTCGTCTTCGTGAAATGCTCTGTGTTGTGTGCTTGGGCGACGTGGTCGCCTGTTTTAATATACAGCCTTCGAAATACCATATTTTGAACTAGATCGCCGGTTTTGGCGCTGTTTTGCGAACTCCTTGTGTTTGATGTTGTTTTGAGAACTGCTTGAGATTTACATGAGATATTCGAAAATATGAATCCTTTGAAATGGCTATTGCTGTGATTGAAATCATTCTTTTAAGTGTGGCATGATGTCTTTGAATGCTGTGAATGTGGGATCGAGGCATAGTATTTTCAGGAAAGAAAATACCGTGTAAGATCTTGTGGTAGGTGCATTGATCGGTGATTCCTAAGGGGATATCCTGACTCTGCTGAGGTAATGGAATCACGTAGAGGAAGTTACTCAGTTGTTGAGAGTCGAAGGAGGTCTATATGATGGGCGTCTCGTGTGAAAAAGAACGAGCTCCGTCTGTCCTATGGATTAACCCTGTCATACCAGGAGAACTATGGTAACATTGAGATGATATATGCGCATGCTGTGTGGATTCACAGCGACCCTGTGTGGATTTCACAGTGGTGTGGTATGACAGGTGCAGATCTCTGAGTCTAATCAACGCACGAGTCAATCCGGAAGTAGTGTCAAGTGTCTTGTGTGGTGAGTCAGTGGAAATTCTGACATGTGAAATGAGAAACTTGAATATTGATAGACACTTGATGCTGTATTGTGAAATGGAATGACTATGGGTGAATGTTGTGAAGTTTGTGATTTTGGGCGATCAGCTGAATGCTATGAGCAGCTCTACGTTTTACATGGATATTTTGGAACTTGGTTTACTTGGATTTTCATGTTCTTGATTTAAACTTCTTTTAAATTATCTAGCTTACCCTTTTATCTGTTATTGTGGTTGTTTTCTCAAAACTGTGATGATCGTGTAATTGTTACACGGGAGCAGATGATCTTCCAGGAAGAAGAGCTCTCTAGTGAGTGGTCGCCGGGGAAAGAGATCGCCTATTTCCACCTCTCGGTGGTGATCGCCGGTTTTCGTGTCCTGATAGAAGATCGCCCGTTTTGAGGTCTTCTGTTTGGGATCGCCGTTTTATGTTGGAGATCGCCATTTTTTTTGAGACCGCCGGTCTTACTGTATTTCATTTATTTTCGTTAAACCTTGAAAACATTTGATTTGGTTATGTATTAAACTCCCTAAGAGGAGTAACTTCATTTCTGATATATATACATATTATCTTGTACTCTTCAATATTATTTGGTTACACTTAATTTCATTATACATGTATGTATGTATTATTTTGGCGGGATGTTACATATATATAATAAAATACATTCATCCCATACATTGTATTTCAACAAATAATATCCCTTCTCTAGGGAATTTTAATACATAACCATCCAGTGTTTCAAAATAAAACAAACTACAGCATAAGAACAGGTGATCTCCTTGTCCAACCACTCACTGAGGAGCTCTACTGCCTGCAACATCATCTGCTCCCGTGTAATTGCACGATCATCACAGTTTTAAAGAAAACAACCACAAAACAAAACAAGGGGGTAAGCTAGATATTTTTAAAACTTTAAAACATGAAACTTGATATTAACGTAAACCATCCAATATTCACACATTTCACAATTCCCTCAAGTGTCATTCATTTCACATAATCCATCAAGTGTCTATCAATAATTTCAATATTTCTCTTTCTCACGTCAGACTTCCAGTGACTCATCACACATAGACACTTGACACTACTTCCGGAAGACTCGTGCATTGACTAGACTCAGAGATCTGCACCTGTCATACTACACCACTGTGAAATCCACACAGGGTCGCTGTGAAATCCATACAGCTATGCGCATAAACAATAATCTCAATCTCAATATCATCACTCTCCTAGTATGACAGGGTTAATCCATACAACAGGTCAAGTTAGTTATCTTTCAAACAACTTACCCATACATATGAACCTCCTTCGACTCTCAACTCCTGAATAACTTCATCTATATGATTCCATTATATCAGGAGAGTCAGGATATCTCCTTCTAGAAGAATCACCGGTCAATGCACATTCTACACGATCTTACACGGTATTTTCTTTCCTGAAAATACTATGCCTTGATCACATTTTCACATCATTCCATATATCATACAACACCCAAACTGAACCAGTCAATCATACATATTTTTAAAACCATTTCTAAACAATCCAAATCATACTAAAGTTCAGGATTCCGAAAATCATATGTATTTCACAGCATCTACCATATTTAAAGTATCACATTTTCAAGCTCAAATAAATTTCCAATCCACACACCAAAAACAGAGCATCGTGTAAGAACGTTTAAAACCGGCGACTGTAACGCCCCTCAGAATTTTTGGTCATTTTTATATAATAAAATAAAGGTGAAACAGTAATATCAAAAATTTAACATAGATATATACATAATATAATTCATCCATTAATACAAACGTGCCTCAAAATAATATCCCTTTTTGAGGAAGTTTTAATATATCTCCATACAGGAGTTTTCAAAATAAAACAAAACAACAGCATTCAAAACCGGCGATCTCCTCCTCCAGAAAATGCTCACTGAGGAGCTCTACTACCTGCAACCTCGTCTGCTCCCGTGCAAATATACACCATCATCACAGGTTTAAGAAAAACAACCACGATACAAAACAAAAGGGTAAGCTAGATATTTTTTAAAACTTTAAATATGAAACTTTATATCAATAGAAAGCATAAATCTTCACACCATTCATAATCTATATCAATTTCAACCATCAACATCCCCATATTCCACAAACTCGTCAAGTGTCTATTCAATACATTCAATACTCATGGTTCACATGTCAGACTTTCCACTGACTCATAACACATAGACACATGACTCTACTTCTGGAAGACTCGGGCGTTGAACTTAGCATCCAAAGACCTGCACCTGTCATACTACATTGCTGTAAAGTTCCCACAGCTATGCGCATAAACATAATCTCGATCTCAATCTCAATATCCTCACTCTCTCAGTATGACAGGGTTAATCCATATAACAGGTTAAGTCAGTTATCTTTCAAACGACTTACCCATACATATGGACCTCCTTCGACTCTCACCAACTGAATGACTTCATCTATGGGATTCCATCATATCAGCAAAGTCAGGATCGCCTCATTCACAGGATACTCACAGATTAATACACCCTCATAAAATCTCCACACGGTATTTTCTTTCCTGAAAATACTATGCTTTGATCACCCTTTCACATTCATCCAGTACATCATACCACACGTAAAAGCACAATTCCATCATATAATATTTTGAATCTTTTCTTAAACAATCCCAATCACAGAAACAATCATACCAAAGTTTAGATTTTCGAATATCATATGCATTTCACCTTTCAATCTCAAACAATTTCAAAACGACACTAAAATAGGGGATTTCTAAATTTGCATTAAAACCGGCGATCACGTCGCCCCACACATAAAAACAGAGCATCGTGAAATAGAATATGAAACCGGCGACCACGTCGCCCTCACTTCAGAACCTACTCGCCTAAAGTTTTTATAAACGAAAATGCTAGCTTCCCTTACCTGAACTTGCGCAAAATCACTAAGAGCTCCAAAACCCACCGAAGCTCAAGGATGCCTTAACCTGCACCATAGAGTCCCGATCACAAAACTAACAAGATTACTCATTTTCTGCGTTAACAGAGACGATTTCTGAAGTTAAAAGAGTTGTATGCACAACCTATGCAAAGACGACCCTCTTAAATTCAGACTCGACTCAAAGAACAGAGCAAAACGACTTACTCTGTTTTAGGGCTTTGAGCAGAAAACTTGCAGAGTAACTTCCCAGGAGGACAATGGCAGTCGCCGATCGTAGCACTGGTACGTGAGGATAGCTGCGTCTTCGAGTGGAGGAGAAAGGAGAAAGGGGAACTAAATGAGCTGATTCCCTCAGCTCTTAAGGTCGAACGGCTCTTTAGCCTTCACTGCCATTACCCACTCTCTGAGCAACCTTGCGTGTACACTTCCTTGAACAGTATGACCACGTGGGTTTCTGCGCATACCAACTCTCTGATGCTAACTATTCTGAAACACCCTTTTTGTCTACGTGTCGCGCATGCAGAACGTTCATGCTGGGAGCCTGGGTCCCACCTTATCTGTGTGAAACATGACATCGCGCGATAACCTTCCACCGATGACTGCTCGCGCGATGACTATGCCTCTCACACCGGCGATGACCGATTCCTCTTTCTGACAGACGACCGATGTCTCACCCTGGCAGACAACCGATGTCTCACCCTGGCAGACCACCGATGTCTCACCCTGGCAGACAACCGATGTCTCACCCTGGCAGACCACCGATGTCTCACCCTGGCAGACAACCGATGTCTCACCCTGGCAGACAACCGATGTCTCATTCAGGAAGACGACCGATGTATCTCCCATCCTGGTTGATGACCGATGTTCCTCTCATCCTGTTGGCGATCTCTTATCGCCCTTGTGTGTGACGAGGACACATCGTCCCACTCTGGTCACCGATGTCACATCGTCACACCTTGCTGAAGGTTCATCCTCCCATTCCTCTAAGTCTGTGTTATTACGGTTCACACTACTCATGGTGGCAGACATGCCACCTATCTTCTATATCACTCATCTTCTGTATTTAGACCACATACTAAGTGCTTACCAAGTCTTCTCGAATACTCGGCGATGTGCTCTTTTCGGTGATCATGTACACCATAGGCGATTGGCGATTTCATACGGGGGAAGTCAGAGGCCGCCGCCTTCTTCAAAAACGGCGATCTCCTTGACTTCTAAGCTACACCTTCCTTTCTCTTACCCTTCTTGATTCACGTGCCTCCCCCTTTTCAAGCACGCCCACGTGATTACCTCACGATGAAGTCATCGCACCTGACTACTTGGTTAGTACACTGGTCAACCGACCGACCTCTACCAGCTGATCCCAGACCTTGGGCGATGTCCGAGGTCTGACCACTATGATATTTTCTATTTTTATGCCCTTTTTATTTTAAATAATAACATACTCAGAAATTATTTAAAATCTATCACTTCTATTCCAATTAATTTATAGGTCCTTACAGCGACCACGTCGCCCCAACATCAGAATCTTCTAGCTTAAGGTTTTTATTGGAAATAAAGCTAGCTTCCCTTACCTGGACTTGCGTAAAATCTCACTACGACCTCTAACCCACCGAACGTAAGGATACCCAAACTCTGTTGTAAGGCTGGATTGGAAACTTGCAGCGGACCTTCCCAGGTGCTCTATGGCAGTCGCCGGTAGCCAAGTTGGGACGTGAGAAGGCCTGAATCGCAGAGTGAAGGAGAGGAAGGAGAAAGGATGAAGACTAAACTCACTCTATCTCTCGCTACTCCAACAGCGTTCGAACTCCAACTAAAGAGGAGGTGTGTTCTGAGACTAAGAAACGTAGACCCGCTGTAAGGACCTGTAAAATTGAATTGGAATGAAAGTGGTATATTTAAATAATTTCAGAAGATGTTATTATTTAAAATACAAAGAGCTGGTAAATGAAGTTTCGTAGTAGTCGGACCTCGGACGTCGCCCAAGATCTGGGGTCAGCTGGTAGAGGTCGGTCGGATGACGTGTGGATCAAGAAGAGTAAAGGAAGAAAAGTGTAGTTTAGTAGTACATGATCGCCGGTCGCCTGCTACACATGAGCGCCAGGGCGCGAGAGGCGTGCGGGCATCGCCAGGGCGCGAGGCATGTGGACGTGGCCAGGGCGCGAGAGGCATGCGGTCATCGCCAGGGCGCGAGGCATGTGGACGTGGCCAGGGCGCGAGAGGCATGCGGGCATTGCCAGGGCGCGAGGCATGAGGGCGTCGCCAGGGATAGACATCGGTCGTCTCCCAAGAGAGTCATCGGTCGTCTTCCAGGGCGAGGGAGACATCGGTCGTTCGCTAGGATGAGTCAGCGGTGAAAAGTTATCGCGCGACGTCGAGTTTCACACAGAGTAAAGTGGGACCCAGACTCCCAGCATGAAACGTCCTGCACGCGCGCCACGTAGACAAAAAGGGTTCAGGATAGTGACATCAGAAAGTTGGCATGCGCAAGAGACACTCGCGGTCGTACTATTCAGAGCAGTGGTTGGCATGCACAAGCGAGAACAGTGGTCGTACTGTTCAGAGCAGTGGTTCTCAGGCTTTCCTGCAGAAGGGGTGGCAGCAGCAGCATACGTGGACAGGTAAGCTGGGATTTCAAAAGCCACTGCGGGAAGGCAAAGAGCATTACAGACGCAAGAGTGTTAGAGTGAGTGAAAACTTCCTCCCTCCCTTCTTCTCTCCTTTGCACTGCAACTCAGGCAACCTCCAGCACCTGTGCGACGAGCGACGACTGCCCTTGGAGCACCTGGGAGTTTCTCTGCAAGTTCTACCAACCAGGCACTGAAAACAGAGCTAAGGCATCCTTCAAGCTCGGTGGGTTTGAGCTCTCGGTGTTTTGCGCAAGTCCAGGTAAGGGAAGCTAGCCTTCATTTTCAATACAAGCCATAGATTAGCTGTTTCTGAAGTGAGGGCGACGTGGTCGCCGGTTTCGTTTTTCATCTTCGTGAATGTTCTGTTTCTATGTGTTTTGGGCGACGTGGTCGCCGGTTTTATATACAGACTTCGAAATACCTTGTTTTTGAACCAGATCGCCGGTTTTGGCGTTGTTTGCGAACTCTCTGTTTTTGGGTGTTGCTTTGAAAACTGTTTGAGATTTAAATGAGATATTCGAAAATAAGAACCTTGGATTGAGTTTTTCTGTGACTGAAATCGTTCATTAAGTGTGGTATGACATGTTGAATGTTGTGAATGTGGGTCAAGACATAGTATTTTCAGGAAAGGAAATACCGTGTTGAGATTTGGTTGTGAAGTGTATTGATCTGTAAGTATCCTGTGAATGGGGCGATCCTGGCTCTGCTGAGATAATGGAATCACATAGAGGAAGTTACTCAGTTGGTGAGAGTCGAAGGAGGTTCATATGAATGGGTGAGTCGTGTGAAACAGAACGAGCTCGACCTGTCTTATGGATTTACCCTGTCATACTGTGAGAGTGATGAATTGAGACCGAGATTGTGTTGATGCGCATGGCTGTGGAATCATTATAGCCAATGAAGTATGACAGGTGCATGTCCCTGGATGCTAGGTTCAACGCACGAGTCTTCCGGAAGTGGAGTCAAGTGTCTTGTGTGATGAGTCAGTGAAGTCTGACGTGAGAAATGAGAAACTTTGAATTGATAGACACTTGATATATGTTGTGATTTTAATGACCTTCGAGGAATCGTGAAATATGTGTTTAGTTGATGGTTTTACGTAGATATCTTGAATTTGTTTTACCTTGATTTTAAAGTTCATATCTAACTCTTTTTAAATGTCTAGCTTACCCTGTGTTTTCTTGGTGTTGTGTTCGGCCTTTTCTTAAACCTGTAATGATCGTGTATAATTTACACGGGAGCAGATGATGTTGCAGGAAGTAGAGCTCCTTAGTGAATTGTCGCTGGAAGGAGATCGCCTGTTTTCAATTTCCGTTGGGCGATCACCCCTTTTGCTGCTTTCTGATAGGAGATCGCCTATATGATAGGAGATCGCCCTTGTAAATAGGAGATCGCCCTTCTAATAGGAGATCGCCCTTCTGTCAGGAGATCGCCTATCTTTCTATTGTATTGTAATTTGTTTATGTTTAAATGGAAAAGTGATCGTATTTGTATTAAACTCCCTGGGAGGAGAAACTTTATTTACATATATATAATTTTATTCACTTCAATCTATTTGTTACTTTAATTTTCATTATATAAATATGAATAGTATTTTGGCGGGATGTTACACCCGCCATGCAGCTGCCATTACCCACTCTGTGGGAAGCTTGCGTGCACGTTTCCTCTGACAGAACTGTCACGTGATGTCTCTGCGCGTACCAACTTTGGGTTACCTGCCTTACCAACTCTCTGGCGTCAACTGTTCTGAAGCACTCCTAATATCTACGTGTCGCGCATGCAGAACGTTCATGCCGGGAGCCTGGGTCCCACCTTATCTGTGTTAAACACGACATCGCGCGATAACCATCCACCGATGACTGCTCGCGCGATGACCATGCCTCTCATACCGGCGATGACCGATGCCTCTCATACTGGCGATGACTGATTCCTCTTCCTGACGGACGACTGATTCCTCACCCTGGCAGACAACCGATGTCTCACCCTGGCAGACCACCGATGTGTCTCCCATCCTGGTTGATGACCGATGTTCCTCTCATCCTATTGGCGATCTCTTATCGCCCTTGTGTGTGACGAGAACACATCGCCTCACTCTGGTCACCGATGTCACATCGTCACACCCAGCTGAGGGCTCGTCCTCCCATTCCTCTAAGTGTGGGGTATCACGGCTCACACTACTTATGGTGGCAGATATGCCACCTATCTTCTATATCACCCATCTTCTGTATTTAGACCACATACTAAGTGCTTACCAAGTCTTCTCGAATACTTGGCGATGTGCTCTTTTCGGCGATCATGTACACCATAGGCGATTGGCGGTCATGTACACCATAGGCGATTGGCGGTCATGTACACCATGGGCGATTGGCGGTTTCATACGGGGGAAGTCGGAGGCCGCCGCCTTCTTCAAAAACGGCGATCTCATTGACTTCTAAGCTACACCTTCCTTTCTCTTACCCTTCTTGATTCACGTGCCTCCCCCCTTCAAGCACGCCCACTTGATTACCTCACGATAAAATCATCGCACCTGACTACTTGGTTGGTGCAATGGTCAACCGACCGCCCTCTACCAGCTGACCCCAGACCTTAGGCGACGTCCGAGGTCTGACCACTATGATAATTTTCTATTTTTATGTCCTTTTTATTTTAAATAATAACATACTCAGAAATTATTTAAAATCTATCACTTCTATTCCAAATAATTTATAGGTCCTTACAGTATGCAATTCTGAATACACTTTTAAATATTGAAACTATTGTTTCCTATTCGTTCACAAAGTCCTTACTTACTTGAGCGTCGGAGCGTGACCGATCGTGAGGGCGCCCTTTGTCTCTACAGGTAAAGCATCTAGCAACCAAGGAATGTGCAGTTTCCAGGGGATACAGGTGGAGCATGAACTAGTCATCAAAGTTAACCGACGGCCAATCAACCAGCAAGAAGATATATATATATATATATATATATATATATATATATATATATGTGTGTGTGTGTTAATTAATTAATTAGCTCATGTTATCTCTAAAGACAACTTAATTTTATGAAATTTTTAAAACTAAAACAGTATCTTAGAAATTTTTAAACCAAATTCTAAACTTTAATAATATAAAAAACCTAGGAATCAAAGTATTACACCAGTTTAATACAATTGACGTTTGTACCCTTAAGTTAATCAAGCCTTTGAACATAAATACAAGGATAATAATAATTTGACACCAATTTTATTTTTTGACATCTAAAAAAATTTATTTTATTATAATATAATATTTATTCTAAAAACTGGTTGTAGAGTGATTATTTTTTCCTATTAGAGTGTGAAAGAAACTCCATTCTTTAGGCTCATATATCAATTTTTATCCATTCACTGTTACTAGCAATTACATAAAAAAATATATTTAAATTTAGAGGAACAAAACCTTTTGGAGAACAATTTAATATATTTGAAATCTTAGCAGAACAGAAAACAGATTTTTCCAACATATATATTTAAAATATCTTCTTAATAAATAACATAAAACTTGATTATATGATTTTTTTAAAATCATGTTATTTATTAAGTAGCTGAATGAATTCTGAATTTTTTATTTTTTTTTTAATTTCCTTTATAGTTTTACTTTTATGTTTAATATTGATTTTGAAACAAATTAGATAAACCTTAATTTTTCAATTTTAAATATTATTAAAAATAAATTATATTAATTGGTGTAATTTTAATGAAAAGAAAATTATTTTATTAATTAAAATATAAAAAAAATATGAATACTCTTTAATATTCAAGATACAACATAATTTGTATTTATTTTATTTTATATTTACAAATGCAGGCGAGCGATACACTAGAGGGAGGTGGACTGTGTTAGTTGGAAACCATTATTTATTTATTTATTTATGTATAATTAAATGAGTTTTGAAATGGTATTGCTCTGTTGATTATGTTTTTAACACGTATCGCCCATACGTGTGTATTTGTCCTAAATGTTTGTTTTTTTCTTTGAAAATTGCCACAAATAACAATGCTGGTCCTTCTCTGTTTAAATAAATTCATTTATCTCTTGTAAGATAATTTTAGTTTAACCGAAAATTTATTTTATATTCATCTTTCTACAATTTTTTTTGAATATTTATTAAAGGCTCAAGAATATAATATATTGATTACTTTGCACCAATTGTTAAATTAGAGGCAAAAGAATAATCCGTGTAAATTTAATTTAGCTGTCTATTAGAGTGTTTTATTTATTTCTCATTTTTCTAATGTACTTCTAGCCTCAATCCATTTCTTTATGATTATTAGTGTTTGACTAAATTAATAAATTAAATCCTTATTCAAATACACTTTATATTGTTGGATATCGAGGAAAAGACCAAACAGAAGAAAACCCACTTGATACCTTAAGAAGCAAAATATTATCATAGTAAATCCTTAAAACAAAAAAGTATATTTTTTATTTTATATTGTCCACACTAATCACATTCTCAACCAAACATGTGAGATTTCGAGCTTGTTAACACATGCTTTCAGAAATTTTATTTTATCATTTAATGTAGTCCTTTTTTATGTTTATGTTTCAACAATATGTTATTTTTAAAAGGAAAGAAATTTTTCTCAAAAAGGAGTGAAGTAGATTGAGATTTTAGAAGACTTTTCTCTTGATATAGTTTTTTATGCTATTGAATTAAGAATTTAAAACAATATAACATGTAATATCCATTCAAACCTATAATTTTTTAGAAATATGTTATGGTGTTAGTCAAAATATTTTTTCTTTAACTATTACTACAAAATGTTGTCCGGTACAAGATGTATTCTATATTGAAACATTCAAACCTATAATTTTTTAGAAAATGTTATGGTGTTAATCAAAATCATTTTTCTTTAACTATTACTACAAAATGTTGTCCTTGACGATCACCAATTACAAGTTGTCTTCTGTACTCCTCACTATAAACAATGTGAAATATTAATATTTTTTCATTAAATCATTAATAAATATATAATCTCACGTACAAGTTAGCAGATGATCTCGCCGCAGACTCAAGCGTGGAGAGATTGCCTCGTCACTCTTTCGTTTGACTTTCTATCTGCTGCGCGCTCTGCAAGGAGGCTCCAGGAACCTTCACCGGAACTTCGAATGGTGCCTGCAAAACACACAGACGGCGCCTCTAGTGGCCGTTATAGCTCCGACGCTCAAGTCAGGCAACGGGAACACCAAAAGGTCTCTCTTAGGTTTCTCTGTGTGAGACCGTGTGTGTGCCCTCAGTCCTCTTTGATTCGAAGACTGAGTGCTCTTGGATTTGTGTTGTGTATCTGAGGTCAAGATTGCATACCTGGTTTGGTGTTCTTCTTCCTCATATAAACCCTGCGTAGCCCCTACAGGCTACCTCTAGGTTCACTTAATTACTCTGCAGTGCCGTTTCCACTCCCCAGGGTGCTTTGCGTGCCAGCCTTCTTCACTTGAGTGCCAGGTCTGACAGGGGAGGCCGCGTGGGTACCTCTGGACCCCTCGACTTCTGTGCCTACCTGATGGAGATCAAGTACAAGAGGATTTTACTAATGGAGGAAGAGGTCATCCACCCAAGCATTTAAAATTCTTCTAACTAGTCTTCTTAAAAAGTAGAACAGTTTGGGTTCTCTTGAAAATTCAAAAGATAGTAGTATAAATAAATCTTTGTAAATACTCTTGTATAAATTTGTAAATAATATAGAAATATCCTTAGGAGTATGCCAAAGAGGAAAACCAAAAGAAACCTCTAAATATAAGGCATTTTAGGCACTTTCTTTAGGAAAAAGTGGAAAAAGTGACTTTTCTACTCCTTTCTCTCTTAGGCACTAGAAGGAGCTAGAAGAGTGACTCTTCCCACTCCTTCCCCTTTGTAACATGACCAGCCCTCTCCATTATAAATAGGGGTGCTTGGTACTTTGAATAAAAAAGTTGAAAGTTAGAAGAAAAGAAACTATCTTGAAATTGAGAGAGAGAATGAGTTTGTGAGACTTGTCTCTTCTTCTCCTCCATGTCTTATCTTGTGAGCTTTGGAGACTCTCAAGTGGCGGCACCACCCACTCATCTTGGAAGAACCACCCTCCAAGTGGCGTGAATCACATCTCCAAAAGGCTACAACCACATAAGTCATTTCTATTCATCTTCTAAAAATACCCATTTGTGTTTTCTTGTAGTTTTTCCATTTTTAATCGGTTCAATCTTTTCCATGAGTTGTTTCCTTTCATTTGCTGCCATTGTTCTGCACTTTGTTGGTTTATTTCCTTGTTTTCTTGCTGTTTTAATTTCGTCCAAACCATGGGTTTCCATATACATGTGTTGTTCTTGTTTTCCATCCATGGGTTTTTGTTCTTTGATGAATTTCTTTGTGATTTTCTAATTCCTATTGAATTTCAATCAGTATTTTCACTTGTTCTTGGTGTTCTTATGTTGTTCTTGTGTTTCCTTTGAAGTTTGGTACTATTCTTGAATTACCCATTCATATTCCATTGTTATCTTACACTACAAGTTACCTATTCATGTGTTTTTAGTATGAACCTTTGTTTTCTTGAGTAGAAACTCTATTAATTGCTCTTTAGAATTTTGATCCTAATTCTTGAAAGTGTCATGAATACAATGAAACCTATATCAACTCAACCCAAACCAAGAAAGGTTCATAAGAGACTCACATCATGTGGTATCTAGAGCCATGGTGTTGATTTGTTGATTGTGAGTTGAATAGACACTTTCTTTTTGGGCAATTTTTTTTTCCAGCACCTATAATTTCGTGTTTCTTGTTTTTCCAGCACCTTATATTCATACTTTTGTTTGGTTTGAATATGTTTTAGTTGTGCCTTTTCATTGATCATACTTTTTGCTTTGAGTTTTATGTTCATAGTGTTCTAGGTGTCCAAATCTTGTCTCTACTTGCTTGCTTTTGATTTTGAAAGTTTGTGTTTCTCTTGAATTTGTTTTAGTACTTGTGATTGGAGGTTCCAAACATTTGATTTCAAGTGTTCAATTGTCTTGAATCCTTCATAAAATTTTTGTGCAATTTGATTGATGTTTCAACTTCCATATGATGCATATTATGGTTCTTTCACTACATAAGTTCCATTTGGTATAAAAAAAAAAAGAAAAAAAAAAACAGAACTGAAACAGAACAAAACAGAACCAATTCTGTTTTTAAATCCTCAAAACAGTTTGGTATTTGCATCTATTCATTCTTTTGCACATTAATTTTCATACCAAAGTTGGATTCATAGTGATTGGCAAATTGTTGTCTACTTTGTGGAACTTTTGAACCTTGTATTTTGACAAGTTTATGAGTTGTACTTTCTTTCTTGATTATAAAGTTTAGTGAGTATTCTTTGAGTCTTATTGTGTACCTTTTATTGCTTGTCTTTCATTCCTTAAGTTTTGTCATATATCTTGTATTCTTTTTGCACTACCCTTTCTTGTTTTGTACCTTTTCTTGCTTGTCTTTTATTGTTCTTTAAGTTTTGTGGTGGTTATTTTTGGATGAGTGGTTGAGTGCTTTGGCATCTTTCATTTGAGGTTACTCCATTCCACAAGAGAAGCTTGATTGAGGGAAGTATAATTTCTTGGAGTGATTTTGAGTGCCTTAATTTTTTTACCAAAACCGCACCACTTATTTCTTTGTTTTCTAACCTTGTTTTCTTTAATTGTTTGCTATTTGTGTTTGCTATACTGTTTTGAAAATGGCTCAATATTCAAGTGGAGAATCTTCCAAACCACACTCTCCACAAAAAGCTTTCATTCTTGGTGAATTAAAAGAAGCCAAAAGGTCACTTGCACAAAAAGATGAAGCTATAAGACAATTGGAAGAAAGATTGCAAAGGCTTGAAGTGACTAATGAAAGGTCCAGCCATACACACCATAGAAGACGCCATTCTTCAAGGCATTCATCAAGAACTTCTTCCAACTATCATGGACATGAAGATGAAACCGAATGGAGGAGGCATTATCATTATGAAGAAAGGCGCCAACATGTGGCAAAGCCTTATATGCCTTTTGTAAAATTACCTAGCTTTAGTGGTGAAGGTGATCCAAATGTATATTTGGGGTGGGAAGCAAAGGTTGAACAAATCTTTCATGTACATGAGGTCCAAGAAGACCAAAGGGTAAAACTAGCTACTTTAGAATTTCTAGACTATGCCATGCAATGGTGGCATAAAACTCTTATGGACATTGGGCTAAACAAGAGACCTCCCGTGGTTTCTTGGAACAATTTGAAAGAGTGTATGCGCGCTAGATTTGTTCCACCACACTTTAGGAAAGACCTATTGTTGAAGCTCCAAAGGCTTCACCAAGGCACGCTAAGTGTGGATGCTTATTTTAAAGAGCTAGAAATGCTTATGCTTAAAGTTGATATACATGAAAGTGATGAAGCTAAGATGGCTAGATTTGTAAGTGGTCTTAGAAGGGACATTCAAGATGTTGTTGAACTTTATGAGTACTCTTCTTTAGAAAACTTGGTTCACCTTGCCATCAAGGTTGAAACCCAAATTGCAAAGAAACTTGCTTTCAAAAATACTCATAATGATGGCTATTACAACAACTCTTGGAAAAATAAAAACAAGTCTTTGTCCAAATTTCCTTCTAAAGATTCATCTTTCAAATCCAAGGATTCAAAGTCTTCCACTTCAACTAATAAATCTCCAACCAAATCGTCTAGTAAGAAATGCTTTAAATGTTTAGGATATGGTCACATAGCTTCTAATTGCCCTTCTAAAAGAAATATGATGATGCATGATGGCATAGTAGTTAGTGAGCATGATTCAGCTTCTTCTAGACATTCTACACCGCCTAGTTCATCTAATGAATGTGATAGTGAAAGTCCACTTGAAGGTGACTTGTTAGTAGTGAGACGCATGCTTGGCCCAGTTTTAAAACCTTTTGATGAAAGCCAAAGAGAAAACATTTTCCATACAAGGTGTCTCATTAATAACAAGTTATGTTCATTGATTGTGGATGGTGGTAGTTGTGCTAATGTGGCTAGCACAAGAGTGGTAGATAAACTTGGATTATCTACTATCTCTCATGCAAAGCCCTATAAATTGCAATGGTTGAGTGAAGTAGGAGAAATCATTGTTAACAAACAAGTCCTCATAGCATTCTCAATTGGTAAATATAAAGATGAGGTCTTGTGTGATGTTGTACCTATGGAAGCAACACATGTACTTTTGGGTAGGCCATGGCAATATGATAGAAAAGTTTTTCATGATGGCTTTACCAACAAACTTTCTTTTGACTTCCTTGGGCATAAGGTCATATTAAAACCCCTCTCTCCACAAGAAGTTCATGAGGACCAATTAAAAATGAAAAATAAAAGAGAAAATGAAAAAGAAGAAAATGATAAAATGAGTCATAATACCTTATCAACTAAATCAATCTTTTTGACTCATGCTATGCCTCAATTTGAGCATCCAAGGTATTCTTCTTCTTTGTCTTTTTCATTACCAAAAGTTCCTACTTGCACTCCATATTGGTTGAAAAATGTTAGGGATGATTTTTCCATACCTACTAATGGTTTTTACCCTTTAAAGGGAATTTTTCCTAAGAAACTAATCATTTCCCCACATTTTTTTCCAACATGGTCTGTCTATAGGACTTCGACATCCCAATGATTCATAATGCTAAGTCAAGTTTGCCTTTATTATCATCCACTGCTTTATTTGATAGCAAACTGACTTTGTTATATGTAGGGATTCTGAATTCGCGGACGAATTCTCTCCAACCTAGGGAGCATGATGGAGATCAAGTACAAGAGGATTTTACTAATGGAGGAAGAGGTCATCCACCCAAGCATTTAAAATTCTTCTAACTAGTCTTCTTAAAAAGTAGAACAGTTTGGGTTCTCTTGAAAATTCAAAAGATAGTAGTATAAATAAATCTTTGTAAATACTCTTGTATAAATTTGTAAATAATATAGAAATATCCTTAGGAGTATGCCAAAGAGGAAAACCAAAAGAAACCTCTAAATATAAGGCATTTTAGGCACTTTCTTTAGGAAAAAGTGGAAAAAGTGACTTTTCTACTCCTTTCTCTCTTAGGCACTAGAAGGAGCTAGAAGAGTGACTCTTCCCACTCCTTCCCCTTTGTAACATGACCAGCCCTCTCCATTATAAATAGGGGTGCTTGGTACTTTGAATAAAAAAGTTGAAAGTTAGAAGAAAAGAAACTATCTTGAAATTGAGAGAGAGAATGAGTTTGTGAGACTTGTCTCTTCTTCTCCTCCATGTCTTATCTTGTGAGCTTTGGAGACTCTCAAGTGGCGGCACCACCCACTCATCTTGGAAGAACCACCCTCCAAGTGGCGTGAATCACATCTCCAAAAGGCTACAACCACATAAGTCATTTCTATTCATCTTCTAAAAATACCCATTTGTGTTTTCTTGTAGTTTTTCCATTTTTAATCGGTTCAATCTTTTCCATGAGTTGTTTCCTTTTATTTGCTGCCATTGTTCTGCACTTTGTTGGTTTATTTCCTTGTTTTCTTGCTGTTTTAATTTCGTCCAAACCATGGGTTTCCATATACATGTGTTGTTCTTGTTTTCCATCCATGGGTTTTTGTTCTTTGATGAATTTCTTTGTGATTTTCTAATTCCTATTGAATTTCAATCAGTATTTTCACTTGTTCTTGGTGTTCTTATGTTGTTCTTGTGTTTCCTTTGAAGTTTGGTACTATTCTTGAATTACCCATTCATATTCCATTGTTATCTTACACTACAAGTTACCTATTCATGTGTTTTTAGTATGAACCTTTGTTTTCTTGAGTAGAAACTCTATTAATTGCTCTTTAGAATTTTGATCCTAATTCTTGAAAGTGTCATGAATACAATGAAACCTATATCAACTCAACCCAAACCAAGAAAGGTTCATAAGAGACTCACATCACTACCTGCCTTACCTATTCTCTGGGAACATCTTTACCATCCACGTGGCAGACATGCAACCCACTGGGAGATTCCAACCTTAATGGGTTCTCGCCCCAGCGGGATTCTGCACCTAACTGCGTCTTCTCATCTTCCTGCGTGGTCGTCTCGCGACTAAGAACGCTCTCAGCCTCTGGGCACTTTACTTATCATCGGTTGCGTTGTTCACATCGCGCGGCCGATGTCACCTCAACACGCACCGATGACCGATGTGATACCTCACGTCCTCGTGCTCTGCTTATGGGATCAGGCGAGGTCCTTGGGTAACGTTCTTACTGGGAGCCTGGGTCCCAGTTTAACACGTGTTGACAAGGAACCCCCGACGACTAATCATTCTCCATGCACCGATGACTGATCACAATGCATGTACCGATGACAGATCACTCTGAACGCACCGATGACTGATCGGTGCTTCGTCCCTTCTCGCGCTCTATCCAGGCGCTCAAGTAGGAACTGATCTGCTGGTGGCGGTCGCTCGGTAGCTGACCACTGATCGCCGTTCTTGAACGATCTTCACCCTGGTTCATCTGCCTTTACGTGCCACGCGTCACTCTGTGATTGGCCCACGTGGTCATCTGCTTCTGACGTCATCGCCTACCGATGACCGACCGGATCAGCAGACGATATAAAAATTATATTAAAAATCTCATATTTACTAAAAATAAAAATATTTTATAATTTATAAATAAATTTTATAAAATTAAATTAAATTTAAAATTTACGTTTTAATAATACTCAAAAATCATAACTACATCATATTCAACTTCTATCTTATTTTTCATGTTTAGCTAATACACATTCTATAAGTTATACAAATGAATTCATAGGTTGATTTGCCAAGATGTCTACTTCATATGGTATTTTTCAATCCTACTTGAATTTTTTACGTTGAATTTTATAATTAACAACGGCTTAAAATCGTTGCTAACAGTCTGACACCAATCTATAACAATTTTGTAACATCATAAAGTTAACAAGATGTTAAAATTATAGAAAAAATATAACTATAAAATAATGGTGATTCAAAATCTTCTTTTGATTACTTTATTTTTAATTTATACATATATAATTATTAACAAAATAAAATTATAATAAAAATTAATATTAATAATTTAATAAATTAAAAAAATTAATTTAAATATTAATACTTTATTGAATTATTACATTTTATTAGCAAAGGTTATTAATGAAATAAATTTTATTTATAGTTTAATAAGTTTATATTATTATTATGATTTTAAAAAATAGTGTAAAAAACTTATTTAATTTGTTTAAATTATAAAATTATAATAATTATATACTATTTTCAATATCATTTTTATAAATATAATAAATTTATAAAATTATTATGTTATATTTTCGTTTTTATTATATAAAATTAAGTTTTTATATCTTGTCTTATCAAACTTTTTATTTTTTTAATTAATGTATATTTATTTTAATTTTTATTTCTTGAAGAAATTGGTTAGGAGATGAGTTATGTTTGATTTGTCTGAGTGATACTCAAGGTTGGTTGGTGGTTCTTAATAAATAATGGTGTTGGCTAATATAAGCAATCCAAAATGAAAAAAAAAAGAAAGAAAGACATTTGGCCAAAATAAAAGAATAAGGATGGATTAATATTCCACCTTGAATCTTAATGTACACTCCTTTTAGGACTCTTAGGTTGATATTTGGGAAAGTTTTTCTTTTTGGATATGACTCACCATGTCAAGGGGCAAGTCTCTTTGCCTCTCTAGAATATGACTTGTAAATGATGATAAAGAAAGATGAGAAGCCACTTGGAATATTACTCATCTAAAATAAAATTCTCTCACTTAAAAGAAGACACAAAGACTCTTCTCAAATCGTTCTTATTATTCTAAAGAAATTCACAAAGCTCAAAACATCCTTATATAAGGTTGAACAATGTGATCCTGAAAACAAAGTTTTCAAATAAATAAGAGCTTGGAAAAGTTTACTCAAGAAGACAACTCAAAGAATACAAAAATGTAAAAATAATAGATAAAACCTCTCATATGATAAAAATAGCTTGAAAAGAGGCACAAATTAGTAATTCTTAAAATAACTTATTCAATATTAGTACATGAATAAAGAGATGTGATAACACCTTGGGAGAGACTTCGAGTCGCACATTTGTAAATAAGGCTTGGATACTACAAGACCTTACAAAAAATAAATCATTTTAGCGTTGTAAAACACCTTTGAATTGAATATACACCAGAGAGCTTAAATAACCTTTTTTGTATGTTTTTTTTTTTTTGTGTGAGAGTGAGTGATGCAGGACCATCCAAGTCACCATACACAAGAATAAAAGACAGATGAAATGTCTGTATCAATAATAGAATAAACTTGTATAGGATTTTGTATTTTAAATTTCCTTAGAGTATTTTATAGATGAAACAAAGAGATGTGATAACACCTTGGGAGAGACTTCGAGTCACACATTTGTAAATAAGGCTTGGATACTACAAGACCTTACAAAAAATAAATAATTTTAGCGTTGTAAAACACCTTTGAATTGAATATACACCAGAGAGCTTAAATAACCTTTTTTGTATGTTTTTTTTTTGTGTGAGAGTGAGTGATGCAGGACCATCCAAGTCACCATACACAAGAATAAAAGACAGATGAAATGTCTGTATCAATAATAGAATAAACTTGTATAGGATTTTGTATTTTAAATTTCCTTAGAGTATTTTATAGATGAAACAAAGATACTCTAGAAACCCTAACTTGTCACACAAGTAAGGGCTTCTAGAGCACCTTAGAAGAGTACACACGACCTCCTTTAGCCACCACACTCACCATAGTTAAGCTTACTTAACTAGAGTTATGGTAGCTTAAGAAGCAAGATACCTTCATCTATAAATACTAAAAAATACTTTCATGTATTCACTAGTGCAAAATGGAGAAACAATTATTGTTTATTTAGTGTGGCTTTGTGCTCAAATGCTTTCGTATGTTGATTTACAAGTGTGGCTTTACAAATAGCCGCATTTGTAAATCAAAGCATTTGATTTACAAGTGCGGCTTTACCAATTAGTCACATTGGATTTACAAGTGCTGCTTTACCAATTAGCCGCACTTGTAAATGCTTTTTTACCCTAACTTTTGAAGCACGCCACACTCTTTCATATTTTCTTTCTCCTCTCTGCGTTTCTCTTGCACTATTCCTCCTCCGTTCCTACTCGCGTTTGCGCTTCGTGTCCATCTGTTCTTGGTTGCTTCATTCATTTGGTAAGTTCTTCGAACTCTCTTTCTTCTTCACCAAATGTATACATATTTTTCATTTTTCTTACATGGTTTGGTTTCTTGCATTTCTCGAAGTACTATTACATTGCCTTCGTGATTTCTTGTGGGTTTTTCTGTTTGCTCCGTCGCTACTTCCTTGTTCATCGTCGCTTCCGCTGCCGCTGCCATTGCTGGCGCTCCTGTGCCACTCTTAACTAACGAAGCCTTCACACATAAGGTTGGTGGTATTTTAAATTTTTTTTTTTTTTTTTAATGTTATGATTTTTATTTTTTTTTATGTATTATAATTTTTATTTTTTAAAATTTATATTATTTAGTATTTATTATAATTTGTATTTATGTTATGTTAGTTGCTAGTTTAGAATAGAATTATCATGTTTGTATTGAGTCTGAGAGTATTTGACCCTTGACAATAATACGTGCAGGTATTGAGTCCGGGGGTGTTCGACCCTCGGCAAATGCGTGAGATAGAACACTGATTAGAAAACACCTTGGAATGGATCGAAATTGGATTAATTCTGTTCATATAAGTGTAATGAGTACGAAAGAGGAGTAGAAGAATTTATACAGTTTGCGAAACGTAACGCGATTAATAGTGGTCATGATGGAACAAAGATCAGGTGTCCGTGCGTTAACTGTTTGAATGGAAGGATACTAGATGTTAAGATAATGAGAGGGAGCACCTGCTATGTGATCGGTTTCTTCGATCTTATACAACTTGGACATGGCATGGTGAATTATTAAATTTACCACGTGTTTCCGTAACTGAAGAATATGTGGGGTTCACCATGGATGATGCAGTAACTGATGATGTAGATGATGATTGATTGGAGGACATGATTCGTGATGTTGGAGCTGAGTCTTTTGCAGAAGTGCATGGATATGGAAGTATATTAAGCGATGCAGGGACTCCATTGTATCCTAGATCAACTAACTTCACACAGTTGTCGGCAGTGTTAAGATTGATGAATTTGAAGGCAATAAATGGATGGACTTATAAAAGCTTCACAAAATTACTTCAGTTGTTGAAGGATATGATTCCAGAGGGAAATACTCTACCTAATCGTAGTTATGAGGCCAAAAAGATTCATTGTCAAACGGGCATGGAGTATAAAAAGATACATGCATGTCCTAATGATTGTATATTATACCGGAATGATTTTGAATTGTTGAAAAGTTGTCTGAGGTGTGGGTTATCACGTTATAAGTTGAAACAAAAAGATAATGATACTATTGAAGAGATAGAAAAGCATGGACGCCCAATGAAGGTTATGTGGTATCTTCCTATCATTCCAAGGATGAAGCGTTTGTTTGCAAACCTAGACAATGCTAAGAATCTTAGATGGCAGGCAGATAAGAGGAAATGTGATGGCATGTATCAACATCCAGCTGATTCTATTTAGTGAAAGAAATTTGATGATGACTTTCCAGAGTTTGGTAAAAAATCAAGAAATATCCGACTTGGTTTAGCTACAAAAGGAATGAATCCATTTGCTAATATGAGTACAAATCACAGTTCATGGCCTGTTTTACTAGTAATTTACAACTTACCTCCTTGATTGTGCATGAAGCGAAAATACATGATGTTGTCTATGATGATATCCGGTCCGAAACAGCCAGGGAATGACATAGATGCTTGTCGTCCCCTAATTGAAGATTTGAAGTTAATGTGGGATCAGGGTGTTCAAGTATTTGACGGATTTTCTAATGAAACTTTCAAGTTGCATGCTATGTTATTTTGCACCATCAATGACTTTCCAGCATATGGTAACTTATCAGGTGTACCGACCAGTCCTCGGACACCGAGAACAGCTAGTAAGGGTGAGTCGCGTCAGCTGGGTCCCACAGCATGGGCCAGAGCCACGTGGGCTGTAAGGACCTAGAAACTTTAATTGGAATGAAAGTGTTATATTTAAATAATTTCAGAAGATGTTATTATTTAAAATACAAAGAGCTGGAAAATGAAGTTTCGTAGTAGTCGGACCTCGGACGTCGCCCAAGGTCTGGGGTCAGCTGGTAGAGGTCGGTCGGCTGACCATTGTATTAACCAAGTAGTCAGGTGCGATGACTTTATCGTGAGGTAATCACGTGGGTGTGCTCGAGGAAGACATGTGGATCAAGAAGAGTAAAGGAAGAAAAGTGTAGCTTAGAAGTCTACGAGATCGCCGTTGTTGAAGACGGAGGCGATCTCTGACTTCTCTGGCACATAATCGCCTGTCGCCTAGAGGAGACATGATCGCCAATCGCCTATGGTGCACATGATCGCCGAAATTTCACGTAGTATGTGGTCAAGATGCTGGATCAACCATAGTGGGTTCCAAAAACCACGCGTATCAAGGTGTGGGTTAAGCCTTAGATACGCTGTGCATGCGAAGCTCTATGCTTGAGCATAAGAAATCGTCCTTAGTGTTGCATGCATGGGTGCACGAGGAGTAGTGCTGATCTATTCTTGGAAATGTGAAGCTACCGACGTCACCAAGCCATGTGGAGGTGATACCTTGGACGTAACATAGTGGGATGAAGAACCTTCAGCAAGGTGTGACGATGTGACATCGGTGACCAGAGTAAGGCGATGTGTTCTCGTCACACACAAGGGCGATAAGAGATCGCCAACAGGATGAGAGGAACATCGGTCATCAACCAGGATGGGAGACACATCGGTGGTCTGCCAGGGTGAGACATCGGTGGTCCTCCAGGGTGAGACATCGGTTGTCTGCCAGGATGAGGAATCGGTCATCCGTCAGGAAGAGGAATCAGTCATCACCGGGATGAGGCACCTCAGTCATCGCCGGTATGAGAGACACGCGGGCATCGCCAGGATGAGGGACACATCGGTCGTCTTCCAGGGAGAGACATCGGTCGTCCGCCAGGATGAGACATTGGTGGATAGTCATCACGCGAGCGGTCATCGGTGGAAGGTTATCGCGCGATGTCGAGTTTCACACAGATAAGGTGGGACCCAGGCTCCCAGCATGAGACGTCCTGCACGCGCGACACGTAGACAAAAAGGGTGGTTCAGAATAGTGACATCAGAGTGTTGGCCTGCGCAGAGGCACGCGTAGTTGTACTGTTCAGGGATGCGTACACGCAAGCTTCCCTGCAGAGTTGGTGGTGGCAGTGGCTTTTGTGGACAAGTTGGTTTAGATTCAAAAACTCACTTCTGAGAGGGAGAACGTTGTTGTGGTTCAAGAGTGACAGAGTGAGTTACCTTCATCCTTCTCTTTTCTCCCCTTCGCGCTGCGATTCAGACATCCTCAAGCACCAGTGCGACGAGCGACGACCACACTTGGATACCTGGGGAGTTCTCTGCGAGTTTTCCGTCAGTACGCTAGCACAGAGTTAAGGCATCTTAAGCTTCGGGGGGTTTTGGAGCTCTTGGTGTTTTGCGCAAGTCCAGGTAAGGGAAGCTAGCATTTTCGTTTATAAAAACGTTAGGCGAGTACGTTCTGAAGTGAGTGCGACGTGGTCGCCGGTTTTCATATGCTTTTCACAATACTCTGTTTTTATGTGTGGGGCGACGTGATCGCCGGTTTTAATGCTGATTTCGAAATCCTCTGTTTTAGTGTCGTTTGAAACTGTTTGAGATTGAAATGTGATATTCGAAAATCTGAACCTTGGAATGATTGTTGCTGTGATTGGAATCGTTCATTTAAGTGTTATATGATGTGTTGAATGTTGTGAATGTGGGATCAAGGCATAGTATTTTCAGGAAAGAAAATACCGTGTAAGATCGTGTAGAGTGTGCATTGACCGGTGATTCGTTTATTATGAGATATCCTGACTCTCCTGATATAATGGAATCATATAGATGAAGTTATTCAGGCATTGAGAGTCGAAAGAGGTTCATATGTATGGGTGAGTTGTTTGAAAGATAACTACTTGACCCGTTGTATGGATTAACCCTATCATGCTAGGATAGTGATGATATTGAGATTCATTTATACGCTTGTGAATGTGTGTGATTTCACAGCGACCCTGTGAATGTGTGTGATTTCACAGTGGTGCAGTATGACAGGTGCAGATCTCTGAGTCTAGTCAATGCATGAGTCTTCCGGAAGTAGTGTCAAGTGTCTGTGTGTGATGAGTCAGTGGAAATCTGACGTGAGAAATGAGAAACATTGAATTGATAGACACTTGATGAATTATGTGAATTGGACGACTCTTGAGGAATTGTGAAATATGTGTTTACTTGATGGTCATGTGAAGAGAATGAGAAAGTTGATGGTTTTACGTGGGTGTCTTAAATTTGTTTTATCTTGATTTTAAAGTTCATATCTAAACTCTCTTTCAAATATTTAGCTTACCCTGTGTTTGGTTCTGTGGCTGTTTTTCTTAAAACTGTGATGATCGTGTATAATTTACACGGGAGCAGATGATGTTGGAGGAAGTAGAGCTCTTCAGTGAGTGGTCGCCGGAAGGAGATCGCCTGTTTCTGCTTTTGTTAGGCGATCACCTCTTTTCTGTTTTCTGATAGGCGATCGCCTTTTTCTGAAGGAGATCGCCTGTTTTTTTCTATTTTGCTGTATTTTGTTTAAGTTTTTGAAAACTGACCGATATGTATTAAACTCCCTGTGAGGAGAAATTTCATTATATATACATATATACATATGTTCACTTCAATATTATTGTTTTACCTTTATTTTATTTTATAATTATGAAAAGGATTTGGCGGGATGTTACATGGGCTGGGTCCCACAGGTAATAGGGACTGATGGGATGATTAGTCATCAGCGTGTCGATCACTAGAGTGGACTAATGTGTCCTCGTCACTTAGCAGGATGATGAGTCCTCGGCATCAAAATGGGTCGATGTGACATCGGTCTTGGGTGTTTCGAATAACAGAGCTAGAACATCTACGATGGGTCTGAAGGGAAGACCAATTATCAGTAAAACGTCCAGAGGTAGGGAGAGGCCTAGGTCACGAAGTCCCCATGCGAGTGGCAGGGAAAACATAGTAAGGTGCAGAGTCCTGAAGGGTCGAGTACTCATCAGGATTAGGGTTTCCTAGTAAAGCTACATGCATGGCACGTGAACAGTGAAGGCGCTCCCAGGATAGGTGGCCCCAGAGACTAGGTGCACGAGGGGGTACCCAGGTGGCCACCCTGTTAGAGTTTGCATTCCAGTTAAGGAAACCTTACGTGCTAGATTACCCTAAGCCTGGGTGATAGCGATGCAAGGGTATTCCTGTAAACCCTAAATATGGGTAGCGACGCAGAGGAAACCCTAGACTATATAAAGGGTAGTAAAATACTTCACAAAGGTACGCAGTTTCTAGACCTAAGACAGATACTGAATACACTTGGTGTGCTTGCCCAGTTTTTGACTTGAGCGTCGGAGTGCAAACGGCCTCTAAGGCGCCCCTTTCGATCTTGTAGGTGCAGGTTGTTTCGAGACAGCAAAGCATAATCCAAGGTGTGGAAAGGAGGCGTGTTAGTGTCATAGAGTCAACCGGCAGGAGGGTCAACCGGCAAGAACATTTGGCGCCCACCGTGGGGCCGAAGTAAAACAAGGTCCCATACGCAAGCAGAAAAGAGAAACCAGAGACATGAGGAATACAAGGCAAGGATCTGTCCCGCCAAATGGGGGCAAGAGCGTCACCATGCAACAACTCATGGAAACGATGCACGTCCTCCAAGAGATGGTGGCGGAATCGAGGGCAGATCAAGTGCGGATGCAGGTGGACCTTGCTGCATCACAAGCCAGGAATGAGGAGCTACACAGGGCAAACAAAGAATTGCGCGTGAACTTGCGCGATTTGCAGCAACCAGGGGATCGTGTGGTGGATGATCGGGCTCCACCAACACCGCTAAGGGCTTTCCGAATGCCTTTCTCCCAAGCAATCATGGACACGGTGGTCCCAGCTACCTTCGTGGGCCCTAAGACTGTGTTCACGGGGGTGGAAGATCCAGAAGCGCATCTCACGGCGTTTCATATGCAGATGATGCTGTCAGGAGGGTCTGATGCGGTACATTGCAAGCTCTTCATGACCATGTTGACGGGGACAGTGCTGGAGTGGTTTGCTAGCTTGCCTAAGGGACATATTACGTCCTTCGCGCAGTTCTCCATGCTGTTCAGAGAACAGTATATCGTCAACCGGGCTCTCCCACCGGTGTCTTATGACCTTTTTGACGTTAGGCAATATTAGAGGGAGTCCCTTAAAGATTACCTCAACAGGTTTGGGGCGATGGTAGTGAGGTTGCACACCAAAGATGAAGATGTGGTGGTGCACGCCTTCAGAAAGGGGGTATTGCCAGGACCTTTCAGTGAGTCCCTTATTAGAAGTCGCCCAAAGACCTTCGGTGACAATAAGCGTCGTGTTGTTGCTCACATTGTCGCCGAAGGAGAACTCAATGAGAAGCATGAGAGCGCAGCCTCTTCACGACCGCGAGCACCTAGTCGACCTCAGCCCCTGCGGGTACATGAGGCAACAACAGAAAAGAAAGCCCAGGGAAAGCAGAAGCCCTACGAGGCTAGGAAGCCTCAAACCAGGGCACGCGCTAAGGAGGATGTGCCCCCCAGACATAACTTCCTAGTGGAGCTCAAAGAGTTGATCGCCATTCCCAACGTGGCAGAAAGGCTGAAGGTACCCCCAAAGACAGACAAGAGGTTGGGGCCCAACAAAGGCGCCTGGTGTGAATTCCACCAAGCGTTTGGCCATCCCATTCGAAACTGCTTGGCCCTTGGTCATCAGCTAGATGAGTTGGTCAAAAGCAGCTTCCTGAATGATTACTTGTGGGAGTCACAAGGGGGAGAGGTGGTGAAGGCGCCGAGGGTTGATCAGGGGCACGAAATGCCCATACATGGTGAGATCCACACCATTGCAGGTGGATTCTCAGGCGGGGGGTGCACCTCGTTGCAGCGCAAGAAGTTAGCGCGATCTGTGATGGCGGTGGAAACACGTGAGGAAGACCACTTCCCAGATATCGACCTCACATTCACGAATGCAGATCGCCTAGACGTTGTTCCCCATGACAATGATCCAGTGGTGATATCGGTGGTTACCGTGGGAAGAAGGATGCACCGGGTCCTCATCAATCAAGGGAGTTCGGCCGATGTGATGTTCTGGTCGACCTTTAACAAGTTACCGCTGTCCACAGATCAGCTAAGGCCTTATACTGGCTGCCTGTATGGGTTCGCAGGTGACCAGGTTGAGGTGCAAGGATATATAGAGCTGAGGACCACTTTCACTGATGGGGTGGCCTCCCGCACTGAGAACATCAAGTATCTGGTCGTGAACGCCCCATCAGCCTACAACATGCTATTGGGCAGGCCAGCTTTGAACAGACTGGGAGCCGTAGCGTCGACGAGGCATATGAAGATGAAGTTGCCCTCGATGGAAGGTGTGGTGATCACCATCAGGTCAGATCAGAAGGAGGCTAAGAAGTGCTACGAGAACAGCCTCAAGACGAGAAGGGGAGTCTACACAGTGACCACCCAACCACCGGGTGGAGAGTGCGCTGATACTAACCTGTCCCGAGGAGAAGTCGGGGTTGCACGAGTGCAGGTCGCCCGAGAGAGACGACTTGAACCAGCGGAGGAGGTAGTAGAGAGGGAGATTGGAGGCAGAGTGTTCAAACTTGGCAAATCCCTATGCCAAGATACACAGGACCAAGTAGCGGGAGTCATAGAGCGGCATTTAAACGTTTTCGCTTGGTTTGCCTCAGATATGCCAGGCATTGACCCAGATTTTTGGTGTCATCGCCTTGCGTTGAATCCCTAAGTCAGACCTATCCCACAGAGGAGGCGAAAATTCAACGAAGAAAGGAGACAGGTGATCAAGGAAGAGACACAAAAACTACTCAAGGCTAGTCACATACGAGAAATCCAATATCCTGAGTGGCTAGCAAATGTGGTGTTGGTAAAGAAGGCCAATGGGAAGTGGAGGATGTGTGTAGATTTCACTAACCTCAATAAGGCTTATCCAAAGGATTCTTATCCTTTGCCGAGTATTGATGCGCTGGTAGATAACGCCTTGGGGTGCAAGTTGCTCAGCTTTGTGGATGCCTTTTCTAGTTATAACCAGATCAAGATGCACCCGATGGACGAGAGCAAGACAGCGTTTATGACCGAGCTGTCCTGCTACTGCTATACATTCATGCCATTTGGGTTGAAGAATGCAGGCGCCACCTACCAAAGGATAATGGACAAGGTCCTTGCACCTATGTTAGGGCACAATGTGCAAGCCTACGTGGATGATATGGTGGTGACGTCCTAGGAGAGAGATTAGCACATCGCTGATTTGGAGGAGCTATTCACCACAATAGCTAAGTATGGGTTGAAGCTGAATCCAGAGAAGTGTGTCTTTGGGGTGGAAGCAGGCAAGTTCCTTGGTTTCTTGCTCACCGAGCGAGGAATTGAGGCCAATCCAGACAAGTGTGCGGCAATCTTAGCCATGAGGAGCCCGACGTCGGTCAAAGAAGTGCAACAACTGATAGGTTAAATGGCTGCTCTTTCTAGGTTTGTGTCAGCTGGGGGCGATAAGGGCCACCCTTATTTTCAATGCTTGAGGATGAACAGTAGGTTCTTGTGGACCAAGGAGTGTGAAGAAGCATTCCTCAAGCTGAAGCAATATCTGGCCAGCCCGCCAGTGCTGTGCAAACCACAGATCGGCACCCTATTGCGCTTGTACTTCGCAGTCACCGAAAGGGCGATGAGTTCAGTTTTGGTGCAGGAGCAAGACCAGAGCCAAAAGCCTATCTACTTTGTTAGCAAGGTGCTGCAAGGGCCCGAGGTGAGGTACCAGGTCATAGAAAAGGCGGGATTGGCCGTGGTGTTCTCTGCGCGTAGGCTTCGCCATTACTTTCAAAGCTTTATGGTGGTGGTGATGACAGACCTACCCATCCGGAAGGTCTTGCAGAAGCCAGATGTAGCAGGGAGGATGGTGCGATGGGCAGTGGAGTTATCTGAGTTTGACATACAGTATGAGCCCAGAGGCCCAATCAATGGCCAAGTTTATGCTGACTTCGTAGCCGAGATGTCCTCGGCAGAAACCCAGCAGGATGGACCTGACTTCAGATGGGTACTCTCAGTAGATGGGTCTTCCAATCAGCAAGGAAGTGAAGTTGGGGTGATCTTGGAAGGACCAAAGGGGCTGTTGATTGAGCAAGCCCTACGATTTGCCTTCAAGGCCAGCAATAAGCAGGCTGAGTATGAGGCTCTAATAGCTGGAATGTTGTTGGCTAAGGAGATGGGAGAACAAAGTCTTTTGGCGAAGAGTGACTCCCTGTTGGTCACAGGTCAGGTGACGGGAGAGTATCAAGCCAAAGATCCTCAGATGGCCTCCTACCTAGAGTATGTCCAGGTGTTGAAGAGTTCCTTCGTGGATTTTGAATTGGTGCATGTGCCTAGAGATCAGAATGCCCGAGCTGACTTGTTGGCAAAACTAGCAAGCTCGGGCAAAGGGGGCAGGCAGAGGACGGTCATCCAGGAGACCCTGAGGGTACCTCGCACCTACACAGCTGATAACTTAGTAGGAGTCCACCAGATCAGCCATACAGACGGTGGGAGGAGGAGTCATCGGTCGTTGACCCAGGAAACTTGGAAGAAGCCAAGGGTTAACGCCTATGTGGCATTGGAGGAGACATCGCCACAGGTATGCTTGTTGCAGAATGGGGAAACGTGGATGACGCCCTACAAGCGCTACTTAACTGATGGGATGTTGCCCATGGAGCCGATAGAGGCGAGAAAAGTGAAGAAGAACTCAACTAAGTACACACTCATTGATGGGGAGCTGTATAGGCACGGGTTCACACACCCCATTCTGGTGTGTGTGCATGATGAGCAGTGCATGCGTATAATGGCAGAGCTCCATGAAGGAATATGTGGGAGTCACATAGGAGGTCGCGCTTTGGCATCAAAGGCCATTCGAGCAGGGGTATTACTGGCCGACA
Source organism: Phaseolus lunatus (assembly GCA_013389735.1). Classification (NCBI taxonomy): domain Eukaryota; kingdom Viridiplantae; phylum Streptophyta; class Magnoliopsida; order Fabales; family Fabaceae; genus Phaseolus; species Phaseolus lunatus. Next base: position 28,964,819 of record CM023858.1, on the reverse strand, counting down.
ATGAGGGAAGATTGCACGAAGCGCAGCAGTGCAAACAATGTCAGCTACATGCAGATTGACACAAGGCGCCTCCAGAGAAGCTCAGATCTATATACAGCCCTTGGCCATTCTACACCTGGGGAATTGACATCCTGGGGCCCTTTCCTTTGGCTGTGCGGCAGATGAAGTACCTCGTGGTTGCCATAGAATACTTCACGAAGTGGATCGAGGCTGAACCAGTAGCACAAATCACAGCTCATAAGATCCAGCACTTCATGTGGAAGAACATAGTATGCCGCTTTGGTGTACCCAAGCGCTTGGTGTCTGATAATGGCACCCAGTTTGCAAGTCAACAGTTGGGAAAGCTATGCACAGAGTTGGGAGTCAAGCAAGTGTTCGCATTAGTCGAGCATCCTTAGATTAATGGACTGGTCAAGTCAGCCAACCGAGTCCTACTCAGAGGGCTGAAGAGAAGGCTGGAAAAGGCGAAGGGAACTTGGGCTGAGGAGGTTCCCATAATTGTATGGGCCTATCATACCACTCCTCAGTCCACCACCAAGGAGACCCCTTTCAGCTTGGTGTACGGTTTAGACGCCATGATCCCTGTGGAGATTCAGGAGAGCTCACCATGTTTCCAGAACTTCGTGGCTGAGGAATCCAACTAAGAAAGGAAGGTGAATTTAGATCTCTTGGATGAAGTTAGGGAAGAGGCAGGAATCAAAGCCGAAGCGTTGAAGAGGAGGGTTGAGCTCAAGCACAGTTCCAAGTTGAGAGCTCGGGAGTTCCAGGTCGCCGACCTAGTCATGCGGAAGGCATCTCCCTACCAAATAGAGAACAAGCTATCCCCTAAGTGGACTGGTCCCTTTAGAGTGACAGAGGCCCTGGGGAATGGAGAGTATAGGCTTGAGACTCTAGAAGGTGGTCCGATTCCTCGTACATGGAATGCGACTCACCTAAAGTTTTATTTCAGTTAAAACTATGTAACATTGTACACAGTTTAGGGGACACTCTTTTTTTCCTTTTAAGGGTTTTTAATGAGGTCACCCAATAAAATTTTCAGTTAAGATATATTTTTGAATGTATTTGTACAATGTAGATCGAACCTGTCATTTGGGGTTAGAGGTCTAGTAAGTAGGAAGGTAGGTTCATAAGGAACACCTCCTCTTCGAGTGAGAACTCCCAACTTGAACAGAAAGGTTCACCCAGTTAAATCCTCCTTCACCTATGAGCAATGTGAGGTCAGTTCGAACCTGTCATTTGGGGTTAGAGGTCTCGTAAGTAGGAAGGTAGGTTCGTAAGGAACACCTCCTCTTCGAGTGAGAACTCCCAACTTGAACAGAAAGGTTCACCAGTTAAATCCTCCTCTGCCTTTGGGCGATGTGAGGTCAGTAAGGACTCGTCAGATTGGGTTAGAAGCCTTGGAAGCGGGAAAGGAAGGTTCATAGAGAACGCCTCCCCTTCCGAGTGAGAACACCAAGGACGACTCGTACCAGTGAAATCCTCCTTTGCCTACGAGCGATCAGAGGTCAGCTCGAACCTTTCGTTTGGGGTTAGAAGTCTCGATAGTTGTAAGGTAGGTTCGTATAGAACACCTCCTCTTTGAGTGAGAACTCCCAATTCGAACAGAAGGTTCACCAGTGAAGTCCACCCTCGCCTAAGAGCGATGAGTGGTCAGTTGAAACTCGTTAGCTTCCTCCACTGCTTCGAGCAAGGAGGGGTCAGGTGCATACAGATCGGTGCTGGAATCCTCGCAGGGGTAAAGAGATATGGGCGATGATAAGATAGAGTCAAGCGTGCTACCTATGGATTGATTCTATGCTGAAGAGAGAGCTTAACCAAGTATGCCAAAGCAGTCAGACAGCAATAGAGATACCAATACAAGTAAATTGATGCATAAAGTCAGACAAGTATGTAAGCCAAGTAAATGTATTAATTGGATTGGAAGAATGATTACACAGGATAGTTACAAGAAGTTTGACTACTGACAAAGCTACCCAAGAAGACCTATCTAGGCACTATTTGCTCGTCGACTACCTGCATGGACATAGAGAAGGGCGAGAGGTCCATCTCAGGATGTGCGCAGGCAACCTGAGCAAGGGCATCGCCAAACCCCTCCCCATAGGCATCGGTGGCGTCTTCAGTTAGCTCCGCCTCAGTCTTCTTGAATAGCTCGGCTTGTTAGGCAAGCTCTTCCTTGACTTTACCCAGCTGAACTTCTCGACTGGTAGCCCTTTCCTCCAGCTTGGTCATCTTAGCTTGAGCCCCCTCCAACTGCTCTTCCAGATTGATGACTTTGTTGCGGAGGGGGAGGATTTTGGCCTCAAGCTGGAGGGCCTCCTGCCCCTTGGAGAATAGGAGCTTCTTGGTCTCCTTCTCTGATTGGCGAAGACTGCCCAGCTCGTAGTTCAGAGCAGTCTCGCGCTTGGCAGCCAATTGAACTTGGAGCTCCAAATCTTTCTTTTGCTCTAGCTCTTTCTCCAGTTTGGCTACCTTTTATTGCAGCTCTGCCTCAGCATTCCCCTTGACCAGCAGGAAGTTGGAGGCGGCAAGGAACTCACCAAGGTCGTGATTGATGAGGTCCCCTAGAGAGTCCCTGTCCATGGCCTCTATTGCTTCTTTGCCAGGCATGTGAGCGAGGGTCTGCTGGAGGAGAGGAGGAAGTTCGGGGGTAGGAGGTGCCTGGTTTGTTGGAGGGGCACTCTCTCCTCCACCCTCAAGCGCCAGGAAAGGCTCGGGGGGAGATGAGGCACTAGGAGGGTGCTCCCTGAAAGATGGAGGTTGCCCCTCTGTTGCAGAAGAGGTCTCCACAGCAGCCTCCTCCCTTTTCCTCTTGAAAACGAGGCCGGGGCATGTGTCCTCGTCTTTAGAGATTACTACTGCAACTGCCCTCTTCAACTTATCAGAAGTGGGGCCTAGGGCAGCCACGGCAGGTGAAGAAGGGCCAGCAGGGCATGAGCCACCTGTTGTGCGGCGATCCAACAAGGCGACTAGCCTCTTCTTCTTCTCAGCGTCCAATACCATACCTGCGATGAACAAAAAGTAAAGAGTAAGAAGTGGTATGCAGAAAACACAAGTGTTGACAGATATGAGATGAAGGCAATTATACCGATATAGACGTTGAGGGTTTCAGCATCATATTCGTGCCTAATCAGCTGGGTGGTGTCGAACACCACACCCCAGCAGGAGAGGAGTTGGCACACATCACGGTCAAAGGGCGTCAGCTCCTCGAGTCCGCGAGGCTTCTTGAACTTCAACTTTTCCACCCAATATAATGGGAACCCGTCGAGCATGGTGGAGTCGTATGAGCTGCAGCAGACTCGAAAGAACTTCCTTTTGAAGCCCTTGTATGACTACGAGAAGAGGGTTAGCAGAACCCTCCCCGCCACTCCATTAAGGCTTACCCAAAGCCTTTTCCCAGGGCTCTTCGCCTCGAAGAAATATAGGAATACATCCACCGAGGGAGTGAACCCTAGGTTGTTGCAGAGTATTGAAAAGGCCCTGATGAAGGCCCACCTGGGGTGTAGCTGGGCAGGTGCCACATTCAGCTCGGTGAGCAGAGCCCTCTCGAATCTGATGAAGGGCAGGCGAACCTTAACCCTTTTAAAGATGGTGGCGTACAGAAAGAAGAAGGGCTCCCCGTCGTTGCAGCGATTGTCAGCACCTACAGGTTCACCCTTGGTACAGGGTCGAACCGAGATGTACGCGTCGCTCTCTCTGCCAAAGATGCACCCTTTAATCTCGTTCTCGTCATCTTTATGCTTCCTCCAGTCTTCATTGGAAGTAAGTTTTGAGGTCTCAGCAAGGAGATCCTCAGAGGCCCAAGGGTAGAGGGCCCTGTAGTCAACGGTTGGAGAAGGGTTGGAGGTGGTTTTGGTTCTGGCCATCTCGAATCTAAAACAAATGAGAGGTAGGAAGAAGGAGAAAAGGGTTTAGAAGAAAGTGATGGCGTGAACAATGGCGGGCAAAGACTCATAGAAGAAGAGCGAAAGCAAGAAAGAAGAACAGAAACCCTAAAATGCAGAAATCATAAACAGACCCAGTGCAGATATGACATGAAAGGGGTAGCGGAATCCTAAAATAAAGGCGAGAAGAATATTAAAAACCATACCTTTTGAGTAAGCAAGGATGAGGAGTCGCGAAGGTTGGAGTAGAACAGAAGCGTGCGAGAGAAGTTAGAAAGTATGGAGGCTTGAGTGGAAAGTGATGAAACAGTGTAGAGGCGCGGGGTTTTAAAAGGGTTTAACGTAGGCAAGGAAGTGCAAACGTTAAGAAACCTTAATCGTTGATCTAGCCACGTGTCCGCAGATTAAAAGGGGGTTGGTGAGATGTCCCTTCAGCGAACTGTTCATGTCCTTTCGCTCAGTGCCACGTAGGTCGCCCGAGCCGATGACTTAGTCTCTTCGCTGAACAAGTTAACAACTTGAGACTGGGGGGCTTGTGTACCGACCAGTCCTCGGACACCGAGAACAGCTAGTAAGGGTGAGCCGCGTCAGCTGGGTCCCACAGCATGGGCCAGAGCCACGTGGGTTGGGTCCCACAGGTAGTAGGGACTGATGGGATGATTAGTCATCAGCGTGTCGATCACCAGAGTGGACTGATGTGTCCTCGTCACTCAGCAGGATGATGAGTCCTCGGCATCAGAGTGGGTCGATGTGACATCGGTCTTGGGTGTTTCGAATAACAGAGCTAGAACATCTACGATGGGTCTGAAGGGAAGACTAATTATCAGTAAAATGCCCAGAGGTAGGGAGAGGCCTAGGTCACGAAGTGTCCATGCGAGTGGCAGGGAAAGCACAGTAAGGTGCAGAGTCCTGAAGGGTCGAGTACTCATCAGGATTAGGGTTTCCCAGTAAAGCTACATGCATGGCACGTGAATAGTGAAGGCATTCCCAGGACAGGTGGCCCCAGAGACTAGGTGCACGAGGGGGTACCCAGGTGGCCATCCTGTTAGAGTTTCCACTCCAGTTAAGGAAACCTTACGTGCTAGATTACCCTAAGCCTGGGTGATAGCGGTGCAAGGGTATTCCTGTAAACCCTAAATATGGTAGCGACGCAGAGGAAACCCTAAACTATATAAAGGGTAGTAAAATACTTCACAAAGGTACATAGTTTCTAGACCTAAGACAGATACTGAATACACTTGGTGTGCTTGCCTAGTTTTTAACTTGAGCGTCGGAGTGCAAACGGCCTCTAGGGCGCCCCTTTCGATCTTGCAGGTGCAGGTTGTTTCGAGACAGCAAAGCATAATCCAAGGTGTGGAAAGGAGGCGTGTGAGTGTCGTAGATTCAACCGGCAGGAGGGTCAACTGGCAAGAACATCAGGTTATAGTGTTAAGGGTCATAAAGCATGTCCAATATGCGAAGAAGACACTGCTTCTCAACAATTTAAACATGGAAGGAAGATAGTATATCTTCGGCATCGGAGGTTAGTCATTTGTGACAAATATTTGGAGAAAAAAATCAATATTCTTTGATCTTCCGTACTGGTCGAGGTTAGAAGTTAGACATTGTATAGATGTAATGCATGTTGAGAAGAATGTGTGTGATAGCTTAATTGGTACACTCCTTAACATTAACGGAAAGACGAAGTATGGTCTAAATGCTCGTTTAGATTTGATTGAGATGAACATACAAGGCGAGTTGGCACCCATTGAAAAAGGTAAGCGTACATATTTGTCCCCAACCTGTTACACCATGTCAAAAGTTGAAAAAATTAGATTTTTTCAATGTCTAAAGGGTATGAAAGTGCCACATGGACATTCCTCAAATGTGAAGAGCCTAGTGTCGATGCAAGATTTGAAGTTAATTGGATTGAAGTCTCATGATTGCCACATCTTGATGCAACAGTAGCTGCCCGTAGCTATTCGTGGGATCTTACCAAGAAATGTTAGACATACCATAACCTATTTGTGCTCATTCTTCTCTTCCATCTATTGTAAAGTCATTGATCCATTAAAATTATATGAACTTCGAGATGAAATTATTGTTATCTTATGTGAATTGGAGATGTTTTTTCCTCCATTTTTTTTTGACATCATGGTTCATCTAGTTGTTCATCTGGTTAGAGAGGTTAGATTGTGTGGACCAGTGTATTTAAGATGGATGTGTTCTGTTGAGCGATATATGAAAATTTTGAAAGGTTATGTGAAAAATCATTATCGTTCAGAAGCTTCAATGATTGAAAGGTACATAGATGAAGAAAGTATTGAATTTTGTTCAGAGTACATGTCAAAAGCAAATCCAATAGGTCTTCCAGCTAATTCATGGCAGAACAGGTGTTCTACAAGTAAATGTTTACCTGGTGTGAATATTGTAAGCAAATCTCGATCAGAAGTCTTGCAAGCACATTTATATATATTGAATAACACGGATGAAGTTATACCTTACATAAAAGCTCATAAAGCCATTGTGAAGGAAAATAACCTAAGACAAGCAGAGGAATGGGTCTTGATGGAACATAATATAACTTTCATGCCTTGGTTTAAATATGAGGTGTTAAAGGATTTGACGGCATCAGAGACCTTGACTTGGTTGGCTGCTGGATTGAAGTTTGATGTCATTTCTTGTAAAGCGTACGAAGTGAATAATTGTATATTTTACACGAAGTCTATGGATGAAAAAAGTATTGTTCAAAATTCTGGTGTTACTCTTGAAGCCAAGTCAATGCAGTTTTCCACTTCGAAAGATACAAATCCTGTACTTGGATCAATGGCATATTATGGGTTTATAGAAGAGATATGGGAGGTTGACTATACTAAGTTTTAGGTTCCAGTTTTCAAGTGTAAACGGGTTGACAGTAAAAGTGGTGTTAAAATTGATGAATCAGGATTCACACTAGAAGACTTTCGAAAGATAGGGTTTCGAGATAAGCCATTTATAATGGTTCAACAAGCATCTCAGGTTTTCAACGTGAAAGATCCTATGTCAGAAAATTGGTATGTCGTTTTACAAGGCAAAAAACAAGGGAGGCCATAGATGATATTGAAAATGGTGACCCCGTTCATTCACACCAATGATAATTAATAAAGATGATGATGTACATGCAACCCGTAAAGACCACACTGAAGGAATTTACATATGAATATTCAACCCACTATGGTAATAAATTTATAAATATTTTTTGTAATACGCATTTAGAATTTTATGTATTTGTTTTATATGATTTTAATTCGATGCAGATTAACTAATGTTTGATACCTAATTTTTTTAACACAGATATAGATGACGATCAGACTCCAATCAGATCCCAATCCGGACGAGGCAGCAGAGGACCTACTAGATTGAAGCATCTCGCGAAGAAACGTGTTGTTGGTGAGATGACACATGTTGACATTGACGTTGACACTGAGTGGCTTTTGGTCATAATGCAGATGAGTTTAACAGCTATCTTGGAGTTGTTTCTCGTGAGAGACTCTCTATTTTGATTAATTCATGGGATGAGATGTCAGAGGTCGATCGAAACACGCTTTAGGAGGATGTTCGGGTAAGCTTTACATTATTATTGTTATCATATAATGTTTTTTAATATTCATTGATTAATTTAAATTTGGTGATGTTATTTTCCAGGCAAATTTTAAAATTCCTAATGTGGAACCACTTCGTTCAAAGATTATATCCAATATCGAACTTAAATTTTGTCACTTTAAGTCAAGATTGATGTCAAGATATATTTTTGGTGACCTTAAAGGCGAAAGTCCTTATTTAAAGTACAAACATATTGATGAAGAGACATGGCGTCTTTTCAAAGAAAGCCGTGAAAATGAAGCTTGGATGGTAAGTAAAAGTTACTTAACTATTTTTATTGATATAACATTAATAAGTTAATATTATTTAATTCACTTTGTTTATTTCAATTATGACAAGATCGTCAGAAGAAAGCTCAAGACATAGCTTTAAAGAATGTTACCTCGCATGTACTATCTCGTTCAGGGTATCGAAAGCTTGAGCTATCACAGATGGTGGAAAAGGAGAATTCTACACAAGGGACTACGTTTGAGGATGTGGAAACAGGCGTCACTTCTCCTCCATCGCCACCTATGCGTCATGTAAAATGGAAGAGGGCTCGAATTAAAAAGTTGGGTGCACCAAGTTCTGAGCAATCAGGGGTTATCATCGAAAAAGTTGTAAGTTATTTTTATCCTTTTTTTCATTTATTTTAAAGCATTAATCATATTAAAAACTGATACGATTTTTTTTCTCTTGTAGGATACCTTGGACTCCCAAGGTAATTTTGTTCCTAAAGGTCGTCACGATATCCTAGTTGAAGCAATTGGACGACTTGAGCATTGTGGTCGTTTTCGTGTAGTTGGACAAGGAGTTGGGATTAAACTAAATTTTGGAGCTGCACTATGAAACTCCTCCTCCCCCCCCCAAAGAGACCAAAGCAGAAATGAAGAGTAAGCTAAGTCAAGAATTAATGAAGGAGATGAGAAAGAGACTGAAAGGATGCGGTTAGAGTTGCGTCAGGAGTTTATATCGCAAGCAATTTGTGCTGACCCGTCACTTCAGACGCTTGCTAGTCTTGCTCCCAAGAGCACAAAGGGGAGTTATGCGGCTCCTATAACATCAGGGGAGGATATCATTGGCCAGACGAGACAATGTGAGCTACTGGTAGAGGGCGACTTGATTTCTCAGGTGGTGGCCATTGGAAAAGTCTATGAAGAGGCCACCACCTTGCATAATGTTCCTCTCTCCCCTGATGTGGCGGAGGTAACGGTTGAAAGAGTATGAGTACCTGATGCTCATGTTCCACTACCTTCAGATGAGGTAACAACTGTGGCCGAAGCATTTTAGTCATTCGTAGTCTGGCCCAGACACCTCATTCGAATTATGCCAGAACCACCAGTAATAATTTCATTTCATTATATTAATTTATATTTATATATTACATCTAATTTAAAATAAATGTTCTTTATTTTGTAGAAACCTCGTCGGAAACCAAGTCCAAAAAAGAAGCATGAGGTTTCGATTGATGATCCTATAGCTTCCTTAACTATTGTTGCTAAAGAAATTGGACGAGAACCTTTGGAAGTTCTATGGGATGACACGTTTTTTTCAACAAACCCCGAGCTGCCATTGTATACATGTTAGATCTGTTAGAATTTGTAGCTGGGGATCAGGAGCTAAATATAAATATAATTCAATTTTTTATGATGTAAGTATCTTTACTTAGTGTCAATTTAATTTATGTTAAATTAGCATTCATTATGCTTTAACTAATTACTTGTAGGTTTTTGAATGGTGTCTCTATCACTGAGGGGAAGGAAAATGTGTATGGATTCTTAGTTCCTGCATATACTAATCCCACTAGAGCAAAGGCAAATGAGACCCAATCATACGTCACAAACACCCTGGAAAAAGAGGGAAAATAAATTTATTTATGCCCTTATATTAATGAGTAAGTTTAATTATACATGTCATCAATTATTATTATTTCATGTTTTAAACATTTACTCACTCTTTTCATGGATGACATAGGGGTTAGTGGCTGTTACTTATCTTATCAGTGGTTGATAAGACAACTTTGTTGTTTTGTTCCCTACACAAGAAGATATCCACAAGTCTTAGAATACCATTGAAAGGTAAGTACACCATAAACTTAACTCTGTATGTTACTAATTAACCATCTACTAACGAGGTTTTTTGTATTAACCAGTTCATGACGTGGATATAACATCCTAAAAAGTCAATCGAATTCAAATTTTCAAAATTTGAACTGGATAAGACTAAAGGTTTGTAATTTTTTTCTTTCTCTTTTCATTGTTTATCAATACTAACTTTTACTTTTTATCGAATTATAGTGTAATAAACAACCAGGAAGCTATGCGTGTGGCTACTACGTTATGCAATGGATGATTACCATTGTAAGACTAGGCCTTAAAAGTGATTGGCAGGAGGTAACATATGTTAAATTATTTTTATAATTCTTGAACATATATGTATCTTAAAACTAATTTATGCCAACCATATTTTGAAATGCAGTTCTTCACGGATGAGGCACCAATGTCTTCGGAAGCCATGACATATGTGAGACATTCTTGGTCCACATATTTCCTAAATTTTTATAACTCTAGGATAGTTGATCAATAGTATATTGGATAGATAGATAAAGATATATTTGGTAGATTGTAATACATTTTGATCAATATATATATATATATATATATATATATATATATATATATTTGATTCTCTGAATTTATTTGAATTTATATGTATTTGTCTACCTGGGTATATATAATTGAACAAGTTAATTTATATGGGAATTACAACTAAATAGATTGCACTAAAAAAAAACACTATTTACAAGGGTGACTATTTACCATAGCCGCACTTATAAATCTAGCGCAACATTTATAAGTGTGGCTATTACCATAGCTACACTCATAAATGCAATTTACATGAGTGTGGCTATGGTAATAGCCGCACTTGTAAATGCAATACCTTAAGCCTTCAGAAGCATATACAAGTGCGCTACTAGAAATAGCTGCCCTTATAAATGGTATTTACAAGTGCGGCTATATAGCCGCACTTGTAAATCTTCGATTTACAAATGCGTGCTCATCAAATGCAGCTATATAGCCGCCCTTATAAATGTAAAATAGCCGCACTTGTTTTGCTTTTCTACACCAATGATTAGATTTGCAAATATTGAATGAAGAACTATGAATTTGAGATTCATTCTCTCCCAAATCTCCTTTTACCAGAGAGCCTCCAAGGCCTAGTAATTCCTAGAAAGTTGGCCAAACCTCTTTCTACTTCCTAGCACCAAATCCAATTCCTCACCAAAACCTCTCATTCTCGGTGTAAACTCTTCTCCATTTCATTGCCACTACATTCAACTTCTACAATCCATCACCTTGGATTGCATCAGGTGTTATCAAAGCACACAACGATCCATGGCTGTTGTATCACATTTCAGCTAAGTCAAAATTCTAGATTTTTTTTTTTCTGTTTCAACACTTGTTCATATTCGGTTTTGTCACTTGTTCTTGAGTGTTCTTCTTGTTTTATTCACTTTACACTATTTAAAATCAATTTCTACCATTTATAATTCTTTTCCACTGATACATCAAGTTCCACTGTTTATTTTCTTTCAAACCTTCATCCAACACTTTGTTGCATGTTTGCTGCAAAATCTCTTTGTTCTTCACTGTTCTAAGTTGTTCTTGCTGTTTTATTCATTTGAATCGATTAATTATGTGTTTTCTTTGATGTTTCACTGTTTAATATCTCTTATAAACAATTTAAATGGTTTACATTGCCTTTTGTTCGGTTAATTTTGCTTCAAATTGCTCAAAGTTTCATCTACATGCAAACTTGTCCAGCATTGTTTCTATTCTTCATTGTTTTCAATTTTTCTTGTTGTTTTATGTGTTTAATTCCATTTTGTGAGCGTTTAGGTGTTGTTTTTTGTTTCTAATCCTTGCATGTTACTTGTCATGTCCAAATATTGATTCAATTTATCCAAATAATTGCTATGTTGTTGTATGTTATTTGTTCGTTCATTTGATTTAGAGCACATAACCTGTTTGATAAAAGTCCTCTCATATTTTTCTGAGTATATGCTTTGGTTCCTTTTCATTTTTACCTATTCTCGAGTCTCTTAACTTTCTATTATTTCATTAGTAAGTTTCTACATACATTTCCCATAATTGTCTTGACGTTTTGTTCCATTGTTCTTTGACTCCTTTAGGTTTCTGTTCAGTTTCCAGAATTCTATGATTTACACTTAGTTTTGAAAAATTATCTTGACCTCATTTCGAATCCAAATAGTCTATTTTTTTTTTTGTAAAGACCTTAACATGTGTACCACACTCATGAAAAAAGGCACGTCCTAATCTTACCTACAAAGGACGTTTTTTTCGTTTGCCAAACTTTTTTAGTGCCAGTTTTGCTCTTGGTTTTAAATTTTCTGCACCTAATTAACATGGTGTTTTAGCCTGAAAATTTTACCATATCTTGTTTCATATGTTACCTTGAACTGGTTAAAATTTCAACTTCAAATTCGTTGGAGAAAAATTACCATAAATTTTACAATCCAATCTGCCAGTTCTGAAACCAGTTTCTCCTTTGCTGCCAAACTGTTTGCGTTTTTAGAAGTTTGGTTGATTTGTTTCTCAGTGTAGATATATCCGTTTGCCCTTAAATTTGTGGCCTTTTGTTCCTTATTGAGCGCAGAATATACGATAAAAATTCCAGATTCAAAAGCTTTGTGTAGGAATACGTATAAATTCTGGAAGTTTCCTTGCTAGTCCCCTCTAGCATTTTTGTTTTTTTAATCTTTTCTAGAGTTTTTCTTAGGTCCTTTTGCTTGTGCTACCTTTTCTTGGTTGCCTTAAATTTTGCTTGTCTTTTATTGATTCTCTATTCTTGTTTGTCACATCTTATTCCATTTAAGTTTAGCTTTTCAAATTTTAGTTTTTCAAATTTTAGCTTTTTCTTGCTTTATTTCTTGGCTTTCTTTATTACACAAATTTGGTGAGTTGGAGGTGCTTGAAGTGGTGCATTAAGAAGTGGTATGGTTCAATATTCTTTGTGTTCTACTTTGGCCTTCAAGACTCTCTACCAAGAAAAGAAAGAGGGATCCAAGAGAAGCAATTTTGGAGTACTTCATTTCAAAGAAGCAAATCAAAACACCTTATATTTCTCCTTGTAATTTTGTGTAGTATCACAAAACTTTGTTTCCTTTAAATTTTTCTAGAATAATTGCTTTTATTTTTTTATTTTTTGGGAAAAAGCTCCAATGGCAATCCCACTAAACTGTGTAATAATTTTTGACCATTAGTGTGATAGTGTGTATCAGTGAGCTCTCAGTGTTCATTGCACTATCACAATAGGACTCGCCTAGCATTACATTTGCATTTCTTCTTGTTGTCTTTATTGTTTTCTTCCTTTCTTATTTTACTTGCTTATACACTGTGATACTTTAAGGTTTTTCCTTTTCTTGCGATTAGATAACCTTTCTTTGGTTTTAAGATCATTCTTGCATTCCCATACTCATGACTATTTCTAAAATGGTTTTGAAGTTCTTTGAGGAAATTAGTGTTGAGAACTATCTGGGGTAAGCTCTGGCTAGGAAAGTCTTGGTACTTAAGAAGTCCATTGTGACTCATCTCACTTTCCTAGGAGTGAACTTGGAGAAAACTTACACTTGAATCCTTGATTTACTTCAAAAAACTAAAACATCTTTTTGAAATTTCTTTTATCACTCAAGTTGAATTTTTTTAAAAATCTTTGTGAAAACATTTGCTTTTCAACAATGGGTGATTGTTCTTGCCGGTTGACTCTCCTGTCGGTTGACTCTACGATGATCACATGCCTCCTTTCCTCTCTTTCGATTATGCTTTGCTGTCTCAAACAACCTGCACCTTCAAGATAGAAAGGGGCGCCCTAGAGGCCGTTTGCACTCCGACACTCAAGTCAAAAAACTAGGGCAAGCACACCAAGTGTATTCAGTATCTGTGTTTTGGTCTAGAAAACTGCGTACCTTTGTAGAGTATTTCACTACCCTTTATATAGTCTAGGGTTTCCTCTGCGCCGCTACCCATATTTAGGGTTTACAGGAATACTCTTGCGCCGCTATCACCCAGAGTTAGGGTAATCTAGCATGTAAGGTTTCCTTAACTAAAGTGCAAACTCTAACAGGATAGCCACCTGGGTACTGTAACATCCCGCCAAAATAATACATACATCCATGTATAATTGAAATTAAGTGTAACCAAATAATATTGAAGAGTGCAAAATAATATGTATTTATATATATCAGAAATGAAGTTACTCCTCTTAGGGAGTTTAATACATAACCAAATCAAATGTTTGCAAGATTTTACGAAAATAAAAGAAATGCAGTAAGACAGGCGGTCTCAAAAGAAAACGGCGATCTCCAACTTTAAAACGGCGATCCCTAACAGAAGACCTCCAAACGGGCGATCTTCTATCAGGACACGAAAACCGGCGATCACCACCGAGAGGTAGAAACCGGCGATCTCTCCCTCGGCGACCACTCACTAAGGAGCTCTCCTTCCTGGAAGATCATCTGCTCCCGTGTAACAATTACACGATCATCACAGTTTTTAAAGAGAACCAAGCACAACACCAAAGAAACACCACAGGGTAAGCTAGACATTTTAAAGAGAGTTTAAATAGGAACATTAAAATTAAGGTAAAACAAGTTTCAAGATTATCCATGTAAAACGTAGAGCTGCTCATCCCTTCACCTGATCGCCCAAAAATCATAAACTTCACAACATTCCTCAGAATCATTCTATTTCACAATACAGCATCAAGTGTCTATCAATATTCAAGTTTCTCATTTCACATGTCAGACTTTCCACTGACTCACAACACAAGACACTTGACACTACTTCCGGATTGACTCGTGCGTTGAACTTAGTATCCAGAGACATGCACCTGTCATACTGCCCACTGTGGAATCTCACACATCCACAGGGTCGCCGTGAAATCTCACACATTCACAAGCATACGATGAATCTCAACACATCACCATACAGCATGACAAGGTTAATTCGTATAACAGTCGAGCCCATTCTTTTTCAAACTACTCGCCCATTCATACGAACCTCCTTCGACTCTCACCAACTGAATAACTTCATCTACGTGATTCCATTATCTCAGCAGAGTCAGGATCGTCTCATTAACAGGTTACTCACTGATCAATGCACTTTCCTAACCAATCTCAACACGGTATTTCCTTTCCTGAAAATACTATGCCTCGATCCCACATTCACAGCATTCAACACATCATACCACTCAAGTAAATGATTCAAATCACATCAACAAACATTTCAAAGCTTCAGATCTTCGAATATCTCATGTAAATCTCAAGTAGTTTCAAAACAACATCAAAAACAGAGATTTCGTAAAACAGCGCCAAAACCGGCGATCTAGTTCAAAAACATGGTATTTCAAAGGCTATGTTTAAAACCGGCGACCACGTCGCCCAAGCACACAAACCAAGCATTTCACGAAGACAAAAGCGAAAACGGCGACCACGTCGCCCACACTTCAGAAAAAGCTACACTATGGCTTGTATGGAAAAGAGGTCTAGCTTCCCTTACCTGGACTTGCGCAAACACCAGGAGTTCCGAAATCCAACGAAGCTTGAAGAACGCCTTGACTCTGTTCTTGTGTCTGGTTTTGAAGAGCTTGCAGAGAACCACCCAAGTGCTCCAATGGTGGCTGTCGCTCGTCGTATTCCCGCGTGAAGGTGTACTAGAATCGCAGTGTGAAGGAGAGAAATGGAGAGGAAGGAGGTAACTCACTCTTTCTCTCTTTGAATGTTGCAACGTTTTCTCCCTCTGAGCAGTGGCTTTCTGCATCTTAAACCACTTATCCCCCAAAAGCAGCTGCCACCACCCACTCTGCAGGGGAGTTCGCGTGTACGCTTCCCTGAACAGTACCACTACGCGTGCTTTTGCGCAGGCTAACACTCTGAGGTCAGTATTCTGAACCACCCTTTTCGTCTACGTGGCGCGCGTGCAGAACGTCTCATGCTGGATGTCTGGGTCCCACGTTCTCTGTGTATAACTTAACGTAGCGCGATGACCTTTTCACCGATGACCACAGGCGCGAAGACTATCCACCGATGACCTCTCGCGCGAAGGCTAACAACCGATGACCTCTCGCGCGAAGGCTAACAACCGATGACCTCTCGCGCGAAGGCTAACAACCGATGACCTCTCGCGCGAAGGTTAACAACCGATGACCTCTCGCGCGAGGGCTAGCAACCGATGACCTCTCCCCCCTGATGATGCCCGCATGCCCCTCGCGCCCAGGCGATCCTGCATGCCTTGCGCCCTGGCGATGCTCGATGACACATCGCCACGCCTTCCTTGAGGTCCTTCATTCCACTATGTTACGTCTAAGGTAACTTCTCCACATGACTCGGTGACGTCGGTGGCTTCATATTTCCAAGAGTAGATCAGCACTTCTCCTCGTTCTTCCATGCATGCTACACTAAGGGTGATCTCTTTCGCTCAAGCATAGAGTTCGCATGCACAGCGCATCTAAGGTTTAACCCACACCTTGATACGCGTGGCTGTTGAAACCCACTCTGGTTGATCCAGGATGGTGACCACCTACTACGTGCATTTTCGGTGATCATGTACAACCTACTCGACAGGCGATCATGTCCCAGGTCAAGGGCGACGTCCGATGTCTGCCACTACGAAACTTCATTTACCAACTTTGTATTTTAGATAATGACACCTTCCGAAATTATTTAAATATACCACTTTTATTCCAATTTAATTTTCCAGGTCCTTACATTCTCCCCATCAAGAAAAATTTTCGTCCTCGAAAATTGGGTTACAAGGAAGGAGGTAAGGATATGCTTCTCTCATGGTTTCTTCAAATTCCCATGGTGAATCACCCGATCTTCACGTTGTCCACTCCCAACACGTGAGTAGGGTCTGCAAGGGACTTCCTTAGCTATGATACGTGGAATACATTATGTAGACTTGCTAATTGGGGAGGTGGGGCGATCTCATAAGCCACTAGACTTATCCTCCTTAAGATCCGATATGGCCCAACAAACTTAGGGGACAGCTTCTTTGATCTGATCGCCTACCCTACACCCTTGGCTGGTGTCCCCCTTCATAAAGACATGACCCCAGCAGCAACCTCCAAAGGTCTTCTCCTCTGCTCTGCCTAGGACATTTGCTGACCTTAAGAAACTTTTATTCTGTCCTGTATCAGATTCACCCTCTCGGTGATCTATTGAACCAACTCTTCCTACCTCAATACTTCATCAAAATCCATTTTACATCCCTGTACATGGGATATGCTGTCCCATAGAGTGCCAACTCCAGCATTCACACTCTACTTCCAACCTTGAAGACTTTGTTGAACAAGTCTAGAACTAGGTCCTTAACGTAACCAGGACTAGCCCCTTTAGAGAAAGCGGGCAAGATCCCTTCATTGGGAGGAAAGGGGACAGCTGTCCACAACTCATGCCACCCCCTAGCGAACTCAAACTAGGGTCCGAAGTGTCCTTCTAGGAATCAACTCCTGCATCTTGATCAAATCATTCACCGACTTCTCAACTGCTGATCAAATTCCCACGCTCCCAAAAGGGACACTTTTTATTCATTACTCCGCTGCATAATTCTGTACCTTACAAAGACAAGGTTTCTGTTGCTGTTACCTTCCAAATTATTATTATGACCCCTTTTGCCAACTCGACTTCCTGTTCCCATTACGACCTTCTTCTTCAATGTATACGTTGGATGCATTGACGTCGGTTTCAGGTGCCTATCCAGAAGGCATACGAGAACGAACGCACCTCTGCCTCCAGAATCTCTTGCCTAAGGATAACTCTATTCTCCTTCTGTCCCAGATACCACAGGCTATTTCCACTCACAATCCCTTCCACACCCATCATTCTGAAATTTACTACATCTCTAGAAAGACTCAACATCATCATAACACGGCCTACCCTCATTTTTATCCACAGCCATATCCTCCTTCCCTTCTACATTCACAGGTCGATCTACATCTTATTTGCCAAAAACTTCGGAGGCTTACATTTTCGGAAGCCTTTTATCTCAACCCACCATTTCCATAATCCTCTTTCAAATCCCGGTCAGCCAAACAACATCCATTCTGCGTGAAGCCTAAGCTAGAACCATCTCATGCTGTTTCATTGACATGAGCATCTTCTACGCTTCAAAAGAAAATTCCTTCCTTGGAATTTAACTCTGGTACTTCCCATGGTTACACATGCTTAAGCTTTAAACCCCCAGCCTCTTGCTTATTTACTCTCCATGACTTATACGTAACTGGGACTAAACCTTGGTACTACCAAATCTAACTCACACTTGTTCCTTTCATTCCATCTACTACCACTGGGCATTCAGAGCAACCTAGGGAGGTCAAAACCTGTTTTTGAAGCAGGTGCAGAGGCCAATCGTTCAAACGACAGCTCCTCCACTATATGGCCCAAGCTCGGTTGCACACTGATTTGACACAAAAGAGTGTGTCTCTCCAGAATCAAACAAAACTATAACGTATCTATCAGCTATAAACAAGTATCTTGTACTAGATTACCTGATTGAGAGGCTTCCGCTCCAGACATGGCAAACACTCTCCCTCCTGTCTGAGGTCTGCTGCCTTCGTTCCTCAACTGCTGTGAATTAACGGGTTGAGTCATCCTTTTTCTGTTGGGACAATCTCTAGAAAGGTGCCCTATCTCTTGGCATGTGAAACACCTGGGTCTCCATGTTTGTTGTTGCTGAAATTGGGACGAAGCTGTTCCCACCCGATGTGGTGGAGATCTCACATATGGCTTGCTGTGTGGGTGCTGCACCTTCGCCTTCCCACTGGAAGAGCCTCCTTGGTGTGACCTGATCACTCGAGGATCACCCCTTTCCAGGGTCTCTACCATCTTTGCCTTCTCTACTAAGGCGTGAAATTCCCTGATGCACATCGGGGCTATGGTCCTCTTCAGTCCATGCTTCAGCCCCTCTTCGAATTTTCTACACCTCCAGGCCTCGGAGGTCGCCTGGGTATAAAACCGGGCGAGGTACTCAAAACGAGCAGCATAGGCGTTCACTGACATCTCCCCCTGCTCCAACTTCAGGAACTCAGCTTCCCTTGCAAACTTGGCACTGTCAGGGAAGTATTTCTCCAAGAACTTCACCCTGAAGCTCTCCCAATCCAGTACATCCTCTCGTGCCTCCATCATCTGCTGAGCTCCCATCCACCAGAACTCAGCTTCTCCTGATAACAGATACGTGGCAAACAACAGCTTCTTCTCTTCAGGGCAGGAGGTCGCCCTAAAGATTTTTTCCAGCTCTCTGACCCACTGATCTGCCTGATCAGGGGTAGCATTCCCACTGAACTTAGGTGGGTTGTGCCTCATGAACTCGGCCAGTCCCATCTGTTCTTGGGGTTGACCGACGTGGGAGTTTGTCTCAGCAGATCGGGCAGTTTCCCAGTGCTGCATCGTGGCTTGATGGTTCTGAGCCATCGCTGCATTCTGTTGCTGGATGGCAGTCGCCATCATTTCCATGGCCCTGGCGATCTGACCCATCTCCGAAGAAGGTTGGGGTGGGGTAGAGGGTCTACGTGCCATCTTTCTTCGTTTCAGATTCTGAATCTATAGGCTTCTATATTCCCTACAACTATAAGAATGAAATCGATAAGAATCAATTCATTCAAGGGGTAACAGCTAGACCTTACAAAGGTCAGCATCTCAAAGTCATTAAGAATTTGAGTTCATCAACAGGGTTATAACATTTACAACTTCAAACAAAACACCAGATCAGTTACTGGTGTGCAAACATCAATCCAAACTACCACTTCAGTCAAAATCAAGAACACTCAAAAATCACACCAGAATTCAATGTAGGCTAAATATCAAACCTTTGGAATTAAGATTAAGAATTATCTTGATCCAGTTATGAGTGTGCACCCTCATTCCTTTATCAGGATCTTCTCATTCTTGATACCAAGATTTTCAATTTGAGCATACATTCACTAAAGCACAGAAGCACACACAAACTTTTCAATACAAAACGTTTGAAAACCTTTCACTATAGTTGTTATTTAAAAACTCAAATAACTTTTATGAGCAGAAGAAACACAATGGATCCACAGCCCTCAGGTCATCCTAAGGACGAACTGCTCTGATACCATTAATGTAACATCCCGCCAAAATAATACATACATCCATGTATAATTGAAATTAAGTGTAACCAAATAATATTGAAGAGTGCAAAATAATATGTATTTATATATATCAGAAATGAAGTTACTCCTCTTAGGGAGTTTAATACATAACCAAATCAAATGTTTGCAAGATTTTACGAAAATAAAAGAAATGCAGTAAGACAGGCGGTCTCAAAAGAAAACGGCGATCTCCAACTTTAAAACGACGATCCCTAACAGAAGACCTCCAAACGGGCGATCTTCTATCAGGACACGAAAACCGGCGATCACCACCGAGAGGTAGAAACCGGCGATCTCTCCCTCGGCGACCACTCACTAAGGAGCTCTCCTTCCTGGAAGATCATCTGCTCCCATGTAACAATTACACGATCATCACAGTTTTTAAAGAGAACCAAGCACAACACCAAAGAAACACCACAGGGTAAGCTAGACATTTTAAAGAGAGTTTAAATAGGAACATTAAAATTAAGGTAAAACAAGTTTCAAGATTATCCATGTAAAACGTAGAGCTGCTCATCCCTTCACCTGATCGCCCAAAAATCATAAACTTCACAACATTCCTCAGAATCATTCTATTTCACAATACAGCATCAAGTGTCTATCAATATTCAAGTTTCTCATTTCACATGTCAGACTTTCCACTGACTCACAACACAAGACACTTGACACTACTTCCGGATTGACTCGTGCGTTGAACTTAGTATCCAGAGACATGCACCTGTCATACTGCCCACTGTGGAATCTCACACATCCACAGGGTCGCCGTGAAATCTCACACATTCACAAGCATACGATGAATCTCAACACATCACCATACAGCATGACAAGGTTAATTCGTATAACAGTCGAGCCCATTCTTTTTCAAACTACTCGCCCATTCATACGAACCTCCTTCGACTCTCACCAACTGAATAACTTCATCTACGTGATTCCATTATCTCAGCAGAGTCAGGATCGTCTCATTAACAGGTTACTCACTGATCAATGCACTTTCCTAACCAATCTCAACACGGTATTTCCTTTCCTGAAAATACTATGCCTCGATCCCACATTCACAGCATTCAACACATCATACCACTCAAGTAAATGATTCAAATCACATCAACAAACATTTCAAAGCTTCAGATCTTCGAATATCTCATGTAAATCTCAAGTAGTTTCAAAACAACATCAAAAACAGAGATTTCGTAAAACAGCGCCAAAACCGGCGATCTAGTTCAAAAACATGGTATTTCAAAGGCTATGTTTAAAACCGGCGACCACGTCGCCCAAGCACACAAACCAAGCATTTCACGAAGACAAAAGCGAAAACGGCGACCACGTCGCCCACACTTCAGAAAAAGCTACACTATGGCTTGTATGGAAAAGAGGTCTAGCTTCCCTTACCTGGACTTGCGCAAACACCAGGAGTTCCGAAATCCAACGAAGCTTGAAGAACGCCTTGACTCTGTTCTTGTGTCTGGTTTTGAAGAGCTTGCAGAGAACCACCCAAGTGCTCCAATGGTGGCTGTCGCTCGTCGTATTCCCGCGTGAAGGTGTACTAGAATCGCAGTGTGAAGGAGAGAAATGGAGAGGAAGGAGGTAACTCACTCTTTCTCTCTTTGAATGTTGCAACGTTTTCTCCCTCTGAGCAGTGGCTTTCTGCATCTTAAACCACTTATCCCCCAAAAGCAGCTGCCACCACCCACTCTGCAGGGGAGTTCGCGTGTACGCTTCCCTGAACAGTACCACTACGCGTGCTTTTGCGCAGGCTAACACTCTGAGGTCAGTATTCTGAACCACCCTTTTCGTCTACGTGGCGCGCGTGCAGAACGTCTCATGCTGGATGTCTGGGTCCCACGTTCTCTGTGTATAACTTAACGTAGCGCGATGACCTTTTCACCGATGACCACAGGCGCGAAGACTATCCACCGATGACCTCTCGCGCGAAGGCTAACAACCGATGACCTCTCGCGCGAAGGCTAACAACCGATGACCTCTCGCGCGAAGGCTAACAACCGATGACCTCTCGCGCGAAGGTTAACAACCGATGACCTCTCGCGCGAGGGCTAGCAACCGATGACCTCTCCCCCTGATGATGCCCGCATGCCCCTCGCGCCCAGGCGATCCTGCATGCCTTGCGCCCTGGCGATGCTCGATGACACATCGCCACGCCTTCCTTGAGGTCCTTCATTCCACTATGTTACGTCTAAGGTAACTTCTCCACATGACTCGGTGACGTCGGTGGCTTCATATTTCCAAGAGTAGATCAGCACTTCTCCTCGTTCTTCCATGCATGCTACACTAAGGGTGATCTCTTTCGCTCAAGCATAGAGTTCGCATGCACAGCGCATCTAAGGTTTAACCCACACCTTGATACGCGTGGCTGTTGAAACCCACTCTGGTTGATCCAGGATGGTGACCACCTACTACGTGCATTTTCGGTGATCATGTACAACCTACTCGACAGGCGATCATGTCCCAGGTCAAGGGCGACGTCCGATGTCTGCCACTACGAAACTTCATTTACCAACTTTGTATTTTAGATAATGACACCTTCCGAAATTATTTAAATATACCACTTTTATTCCAATTTAATTTTCCAGGTCCTTACAGGTACCCCCTTGTGCACCTAGTCTCTAGTGACGAGGACACCTCAGTTCACTCTGATGGTCGATATGCTGATGACTAATCCTCCCATTAGTCCCTACTACCTGTGGGACCCAGCCCACATGGTTCTAGCCCATGCTGTGGGACCCAGCTGATGCGGCTCATCTTTACTAGCTGTTCTCGGTGTCCGAGGACTGTCGGTACACAAGTCCCCCAGTCTCGAGCTGTCAACTTGTTCAGCGAAGAGACTAAGTCATCGACCCGGGCGACCTACGTGGCACTAAGCGAAAGGACATGAACAGCGCGCTGAAGGGACATCTCACCAACCCCCTCTCAATCTGCAGACACGTGTCCAGATCAACGGTTAGGGTTTCTTAACGTTTGCACTTCTTTGCCTACGTTAAACCCTTTCAAAACCCCACGCCTCTACACTGTTTCATCACTTTCCACTCAAACCTCAATAATCACTTTCTTCTCTTGTACGCTTCCACTCTACTCCAACTCTCGCAACCCCTCATCTTCGCTTACTCAAAAGGTATGATTTTTAGTCTTCTTCTTGCCTTTGTTTTATGATTCCGCTACCCTTTTACATGCTATAACTACGCTGGGTCTGTTTATGATTTCTGCATTTTAGGGTTTCTGTTCTTCTTTCTCGTTTTCGTTCTTTTTTTTAGAGTCTTTGTCCGCCATTCGTTCACGACATCACTTTCTTCTAAACCCTTTTTTCCTTCTTCTGCCTCTCATTTGTTTTAGATTCGAGATGGTCAGAACCAAAACCACCTCCAATCCTCCTCCTGCCTTCAACTACAGGGCCCTCTACTCCTGGGCCTCTGAGGATCTCTTGGCTGAAACCTGATGGCCTTCACATGTTGAGCTCTCCTTGGATGTTGAAGATGGTGCGGAAGCAATGGTTGAAATGAGCAAGACCCTCCTAGGAGTGATGGTGATCTTGAAGGTGCATGATGTGTATGGGAGTAGGGAGGTTCGGCCAACCCTTGGTGAGGTGAAGGAGATGAAGATCAATTCCTAGAAACTAGGAGAGAGCAAAGCTTGGCACAAATTTGGCAGCATAACTTTACTCATATTAATCTTGAAAATACATGAGGTAGACCTCCTTATTTATAGATTTAGGAGCCTTGGTGAGCAAGCTTAAAGGGTAGGGATGGAAATACAAAAAGTGGGAGCTGCCTAGGGTATTGACTTTAGTCAAACCACACCATCATCCTAATATTCTAGAAGATAGGTCAAAAATGCAACATTTGATAGTACACCCCTCCTTCTTTTGCTAAAGGCACCTATTTGCTAGCACACCCCTCCTTCGATTGCTAAGGGCACCTTTTTGATAGCACACCCCTAAGTGAGCAAGTTTTGCTTTCTACACTACACTAATCTACTAAGCTACCCCTAATGGGCCTCCAAGTAGCATGTACAAGGTTTTCTCCCTCCCATCCGTGGCTTGACTCATTTGGGCGTGAATGTGCTTGGCCATGGACCTTGTGAGAGGTCCTAGACGGTCTAGGCTCCCTCCAAGACGCTCCTCATGTAGCTCCCCCTTGTCTTGTGCTAGACGCTCTCCATGTGGTTCTAGACGGTCTAGTCTTGGCCCTTGGCTTTCATGGTGGGGTGAGCTTGGCCTCTCTCCATCATCCCCTCCCCCTTGGAAAGGATTTGTCCTCAAATCCAAGTCGTCATTGGTACCTACAGATGGAGATAGGTCAATTAAATTAAATGTGTCATGCACTCCATATTCAAGAGGTAGTAGGTCCAACTTGTATGCATTGTTGTTGACTCTCTTGAGGACTTGAAAGGGTCCATTTTTTTTGGGCACCAAGAAGACAGGTACAGCACAAGGGCTTAGGCTCTTTTGAACCCAACCCTTCTCCAACAAGTCTTGAACTTGTGACTCTATCTTCTTGGTCTCCTCGGGGTTAGTTCTATAGGCGGGCCTATTTGGTAGGCTTGCCCCCGGAATCAAGTCAATTTGGTGTTCTATACCTCTAAAGGGAGGGAGTCCATTGGGTCCCTCATTAGAGAATACACATCAAATTTACTCAAAAGATTTTCCACTTGAGGAGGTAGACTCATAAGTTCACTACTTGTGGCAGTGCATGCAAGTGTTCCCTTACAAAAAACAAGGCTTGGTTGTTCAACAAGAAGCAAGTTTTCCAAAATGTTTTCAAAAGATCTTTCTTGTTGGGCAACCATGTGGGAAGGAACACTCTTCTCCCACTCCTTTCTATCCTTAAGAACTTTCTCTTTTTCTATCTCTCTTTGTTTTTCTTTCTTCTTTCTCTTATTTTCTTCATCCCTCTTTTCTCTCATTTGTATTTGGTCTCTCACCACTTGAGAATGTGGTAAGGGACTAAGTACAAATCTCTTTTGCCTATGGGTGAAGGAAATCTCATTAGTTAAACCATCATGCAAGGTTTTTTTATCAAATTGCCATGGTCTACCTAACAAGATATGGCAAGCTTCCATTGGTACTACATCACATAAAACTTTATCTTTGTAGTTACCTATGGAGAACTTGATTTCCACTTGCTTATCTACACTTAGTTCCCCATTCTCATTGATCCATTGCAACTTGTATGGCTTAGGATGAGGAACTAATTGTAGATTGAGCTTCTCAACCATCCTAGAGCTACAACAATTGCAACTTGATCCACTATCCACAATAAGAGAACATATATTTTCTAAAACATTACACCTTGTGTTAAAGATGTTCTCTCTTTGTGTTTCCATGGATGTGCTAGGATGATTGTTGAGGGTTCTCCTAATCATGAGTAATTCTCCTTCTAAAGGACTAACCCTCTCATCCTCTCCCCCTTCTTCTTCTTCTACACTAGGTTCATCCTTGCCACTAGTGTACTCATCTACACCTTTCAAAAACAAAGTCCTTTGGTTTGGGCATTGTGCTTGCACATGCCCTCTACCATAGCACTTAAAGCACTTAACGTCCCTAGCTCGGATGGGTGGGGTTAAGGCATCTTTGGCTAAGGGTTTGGTAGTTTCCCTAGGTTTTTCTTTTGATATTGTAACATCTCGCCAATTGCATTGCATAATTATAAAATGAAGTAGAGATAAAATAATAATGTTGAAGTGAACATAATTATATATATATGTAATGAAGTTTTCTCCTCGTAGGGAGTTTAATACAAAATCTGCCGGTTTCCAAAAACGTAAACTAAATACAACAAAATACATAAAAACAGGCGATTTCCCAACAGGATAGGCGATCTCCCATCAGGAAAGGGCGATCTCCTATCAGAAAAGGGCGATCTCCTGTCAGACAACATAAAAAGGGTGATCGCCTAACAGAAATATATATGGGCGATCTCCTCCCGGCGACCACTCACTGAGGAGCTCTACCACCTGCAACCTCGTCTGCTCCCGTGCAAAATACACGATCATCACAGTTTAAGAGAAAACAACCACAGAGCAATACAAAAGAAAGGGGTAAGCTAGATGTTTTAAAAGCTTTTAAATCCATAGTAAACATAAAACTTCACACCATTCATGATCCATATCAATTACAACCATCAACATTTCCATATTCCACATACTCGTCAAGTGTCCATTTACTACTTTCAGTATTCAAGATTCACACGTCAGACTTTCCACTGACTCACAATGCATAGACACATGACACTACTTCCGGATTGACTCGTGCGTTGACTCAGGCTCAGAGATCTGCACCTGTCATACCATACCACTGTGAAATCCACACAGGGTCGCTGTGAAATCCACACAGCCATGCGCATATATAATCTCAATGTCATTAACTCTCCCCGTATGACAGGGTTAATTCATATAACAGGCCGAGCTCGTTCTTTTTCACACGACTCACCCATTCGTATGAACCTCCTCCGACTCTCCACAACTGAATAACTTCATCTACGTGATTCCATTATATCAGCAGAGTCAGGATATCTCCTTCTAGACAAGCCCCTAGTCAATACACCTACACACGATCTTACACGGTATTTCCTTTCCTGAAAATACTATGCCTTGATCCCACATTCACAACATTCAAAACATCATACCACTCAAATGAATGATTCAAATCACAGCAACAATCATTTCAAAGGTTCAGACTTTCGAGTATTACATGCATTCCACCTTTAAATCTCAAACAGTTTCAAAGCAACACCAAAAACAGGGAGTTCGCAAACAACGCCAAAACCGGCGATCTGGTTCCAAAAACAAGGTATTTCGAAGTCTGTATTTAAAACCGGCGACCACGTCGCCCAAACACATAGAACAGAGCATTCACGAAGATGAAAACGAAACCAGCGACCACGTCGCCCTCACTTCAGAAACAGCTAATCTATGGCTTGTATTGAAAATGAAGGCTAGCTTCCCTTACCTGGACTTGCGCAAAACACCAGGAGCTCCGAAACCCAACGAAGCTTAAAGAATGCCTTGGCTCTGTTTTTGCGTCTGGTTTGAAGGACTTGCAGAGAACCTTCCAGGTGCTCTAATGGTGGCCGTCGCTCGTCGTACTCTTGTGTGAAGGTGCCAGAATCGCAGTGCGAAGGAGAGAAAAGGAGAAGAAGGGAGGCAAACACACTCTTTCGCTCTTGAACGACTGCAACGTTCCTTTCTCTCAGAAGTGGGTTTTTGCATCTTAAACTAACTTGTCCACAAAAGCCACTGCCACCACCCACTCTGCAGGGAAGTTTGCGTGTACGCTGCACTGAACAGTACGACTAAGCGTGCCTCTGCGCAGGCTAACACTCTGAGGTCACTATTCTGAACCACCCTTTTTGTCTACGTGGCGCGCGTGCAGGACGTTTCATGCTGGGAGTCTGGGTCCCACCTTCTTTGTGTGCAACTCGACATCGCGCGATAACCATTCACCGATGACCACTGGCGCGAAGGTTCTCCACCGATGACCTCTCGCGCGAAGACTATCCACCGATGACCTCTCGCGCGAAGACTATCCACCGATGACCTCTCGCGCGAAGACTATCCACCGATGACCTCTCGCCCTGGCGATCACGTGTAGTCTAGGCGACCGGCGATTTTGTACTAACAAGGAAATCTTATAGTCTTCTAAGCTACACTTTCTTTCCTTTTTATTTTAAATAAAAACATACTTAGAATTCATTTAAAATATACCCTTTTATTCCAATTTAATTTTACAGGTCCTTACAGATATACTACCCTCCCTTCTATATTCTCTCTTGGGATAGAAGTTAGAGTAGGATCCAACCTTTAGACTTGAAGTTTTGCGCAAATTTTGTTGCTCAACTTTAATGCAAAGTTGGACCAAGTCATTCAAGTCTTGGTATGGAAGGAGTTCTACTCTATCCCTTATCTCAAGTGAGAGGCCACTAAGGAACCTAGCTATGGTGATATGCTCCTCTTCTCTAATGGAGGCTCTCATCATGTAGAGCTCCATTTTTTGTCTATACTCCTCAACACTCATATTGTTTTGCCTGAGTCTTTGGAGCTTGTCCATCAACTCCCTATGGTAGTATGAGGGCATGTGGCGACGTCTTAGGGCTCCCCTAAGGTCATTCCAATATTCAATTGGAGGTTCCCTATGAAGACGTCTTTCTCTTTCGAGAGAGGTCCACCAATACATGGCGTTCCCTTGGAAGCTAAGGGTGGCTAGAGGTACCTTGCGTTCTTCACTCACCCTATGGCAAGCAAAGAGTTGCTCTACTTTCATCTCCCAATCTAGGTAGGTTTCTACACTCTCCTTACCATGGAAATGAGGTAGGTCTACTCTAACCTCCCTTGGGGCTTGTTCCTCTCTTCTCCTATTTCTCCTAAGGGGTGGTTGGTAGTAATCATTGATTCTAAGGCTTCCCTCCCCTAGAGACTCTTGGATTTGTGATTGAGATGCATGGGTATGTGTTTTTTTTGAATTTTGAGATTTTTCTTTCTTTGCTGTAGTTAATTCATTGATTTTAGACTCATTTTCCAATTGTCTATATGAAATGTGTTGTACGTCCTTGGAGAGTTGTTTCAAAAGAGATTTTATGGACCTTACATCACTTTCAATGGACTTGGAAGAGTGAGTAGACATTACTAGAACTTTGTGTATAGAAATGTTTTACTTTTAAGAAAGAAGAGGAAAGTTAATGAAGGTAGCTTTCCAGGTAAGAGAGGTGAGTCACAATGGACTACTTAAATACCAAGTCTTGCCTTAGCCAAAAACTATCCCTCCAAAACCTTTACACAAGTCCTTTTTTAGGTAAAACACTTAGAACACAATGAGGATGAAGAAATCAAATTTTTAATGCAAGAAAACAATGCAAGCTATCAAAGCCTTAAACAAGATTAAACAAGAAATTAACGAAGTGATTAAAGCAAGTTGGTTCAATTAAAGCAATTAATAAAAACAAAATTAAGCTAGACGGCCTTAGGTGAGGCTTCTTGGACACTTGGAGCCCTTGAAGACACACTCACCGACTAATTGCGTGATTAACAAGTAATTAACACAAGCAAGATTGCAAAGAAATTAAATGACACTCCCTTTGTTGCTTTTACTATTTGCACCCCTTTTGTTGTTCTTCTAGTTGCACCCCTTTTGTTGCTTTTCTACTTGTTGGGCCTTCCAAAGTGTGTGGTGTATTTGTAGTATGGTGTTTATTGCTACCCTTTGCCTTTGTTCCTCTTGGAATTAGGTCAATAAAATCTTCAATCCAGCACCTATTAAGCAAGCTAGACTCCCCTCAAGTCAAATTCTCACTCAACAAGTACCAATTGATATTTAATCCACCAACAAGCTTAGAGGCCAAAGAAAGAAAGCAAGAAACAAATTAATTTGAAAAATAGTACCACACAAATGGAATTTAAATGTGACACAACTAGAAAGAGTTCAAATGAAATTAGACAAGCAAATAAAAGGTTCTCAAATAATGGATGGCACACAAAAAGGAACCTAGGAATAGCACTATATTTGATTTAAAAACCAAAAAACAGCACCACAGAAAAGCACAAATTGTTGTGGTCCAGAAAGAAAAGGGCGATCTCCTATCAGAAAACAGAAAAGGGTGATCGCCTAACAGAAACAGAAACAGGCGATCTCCTTTCGGCGACCACTCACAGAGGAGCTCTACTTCCTGCAACATCATCTGCTCCCGTGTAAATTATACACGATCATCACAGTTTTAAGAAAAAGCCAAACACAACACCAAATACACAGGGTAAGCTAGATATTTGAAAGAGAGTTTAGATATGAACTTTAAAATCAAGATAAAACAATTTTAAGATACCCACGTAAAAACCATCAACTTTCTCATTCCCTTCACATGACCATCAAGTAATCACATATTACACAATTCCTCAAGAGTCGTTCAATTGACATAATTCATCAAGTGTCTATCAATTTCAATGTTTCTCATTTCTCACGTCAGACTTCCACTGACTCATCACACAAGACACTTGACACTACTTCCGGAAGACTCGTGCGTTGAACTTAGCATCCAGAGACCTGCACCTGTCATACTGCACCACTGTGAAATCACACACATTCACAGGGTTGCTGTGAAATCACACACATTCACAAGCGTATAAATGAATCTCAATATCATCACTATCCTAGCATGACAGGGTTAATCCATACAACGGGTCAAGCTCGTTCTCTTTCAAACAACTCACCCATACGTATGAACCTCCATCGACTCTCAACGCCTGAATAACTTCATCTATATGATTCCATTATATCAGGAGAGTCAGGATCGTCTCATTCACAGGATACTCACTGATCAATACACCTCCTAACCAATCTCAACACGGTATTTCCTTTCCTGAAAATACTATGTCTTGATCCCACATTCACAACATTCAACACATCATATAACACTTAAATGACCGATTCCAATCACAGCAAAACTCATTCCAAGGTTCAGATTTTCGAATATCACATTTAAATCTCAAATAGTTTTCAAACAAGACCAAAAACAGGGAAGTTCGAGAAACAACGCCAAAACCGGCGATCTCGTCCAAAAACAGGGGATTATGCAATAACAGTTGAAAAACCGGCGACCACGTAGCCCCATCATCTCAATCATCTAATATAAGGTTTTCGTTGGAAATAAGGCTAGCTTCCCTTACCTGGACTTGCGCAAAACACTAAGAGCTCCAAAACCCACCGAAGCTTAAAGGTGCCTTAGCTCTGTTTTTGCGTCTGGTTTGTAGAACTTGCAGAGAACCTCCCAGGTGCTCTAAGGGCAGTCGTCGCTCGTTGCACTGGTGCTTGAGGATGCCTGAATCGCAGCGCGAAGGAGAGAAAAGAGAAGGATGAAGGTAAACTCACTCTTTCACTCTTGAACCACTGCCACGTTCTTTGCCCCTCAGAAGTGGCTTTTTGAATCTAACCCAACTTGTCCATAAAAGCCGCTGCCACCACCCACTCTGCAGGGAAGTTTGCGTGTACGCTTCCCTGAACAGTACGACTACGCGTGCGTCTGCGCAGGCCAACACTCTGATGTCACTATTCTGAACCACCCTTTTTTGTCTACGTGTCGCGCGTGCAGGAAGTTTCATGCTGGGAGTCTGGGTCCCACCTTATCTGTGTGAAACTCGACATCGCACGATAACCTTCCACCGATGACCTCTCGCGCGGTGACTATCCACTGATGTCTCATCTTGGCGGACGACCGATGTCTCTCCCTGGGAGACGACCGACGTCTCGCCCTGGCGATGACCACATGCCTCGCGCCTGGCGATGCCCGCAATGCCTCGCGCCCGGCGATGATCGCATGCCTCGCGCCCTGGCGATGCTCGCATGTCTCTCATACCGGCGATGACTGATGTGCCTCATCCCGGTGATGACTGATTCCTCTTCCTGACGGACGACTGATTCCTCATCCTGGCAGACAATCGATGTCTCACCCTGGAGGACCACCGATGTGCCTCCCATCCTTTTTGATGACCGATGTTGCTCTCATCCTGTTGGCGATCTCTTATCGCCCTTGTCTGTGACGAGAACACATCGCCTTACTCTGGTCACCGATGTCACATCGTCACACCTTGCTGAAGGTTCTTCATCCCACTATGTTACGTCCAAGGTATCATCTCCACATGACTTGGTGACGTCGGTAGCTTCACATTTCCAAGAGTAGATCAGCACCACTCCTCGTGCGCCCATGCATGCAACACTAAGGACGATTTCTTATGCTCAAGCATAGAGCTTCGCATGCACAGCGTATCTAAGGCTTAACCCACACCTTGATACGCGTGGTTTTTGGAACTCACTATGGTTGATTCAGCATCTTGACCACATACTACGTGCACTCCCGTCGATCACGTACACCATAGGCGATTGGCGGTCATGTCTCCTCTAGGCGACAGGCGATTATGTGCCAGAGAAGTCGAAGATCGCCTCTGTCTTCAGTAACGGCGATCTCGTAGAAGACTTCTAGGCTACACTTTTCTTGCTTTACTTCTCTTGATCCACATGTCTTCCTCGAGCACACCCACGTGATTACCTCACGATAAAGTCATCGCACCTGACTACTTGGTTAATAAAATGATCAGCCGACCGACCTCTACCAGCTGACCCCAGACCTTGGGCGACGTCCGATGTCCGACTACTACGAAACTTCTATTACCAACTCTTTGTATTTTAAATAATAACATCTTCTGAAATTATTTAAATATAACACTTTTATTCCAATTAAAGCTTCTAGGTCCTTACATTCTCCCCAACAAGAAAAATTTTCGTCCTCGAAAATTGAATTACAAGGAAAAGAGGTAGGGATAGGCTTCTCTCATGGTTCCTTCTAATTCCCAAGTTGTATCACCCGATCTGTCATCCCACACCACCTTCACCATGTTGATGGTCTTGCCTCTGAGCTGCTTACTCTGCTGAACGTCAATCCTGACTGGTTTCGCTCCAAACAACAAGTCATCCCTGATCTGCACATCGTCTACTTCCAACACGTGACTAGGGTCTGCAAGATACTTCCTTAGCTGTGACACGTGAAAGACATTATGCAAATCTGCTAATTGGGGAGGTAGGGTGATTTCATAAGCCACTGGACCGATCCTCCTTAAGATCTGATATGGCCCGACGAACTTAGGAGACAGCTCCTTTGATCTGATAGCTCGTCCTACACCCTTGGTCGGTGTCACTTTCATAAATGCATGATCTCCAACTACAACTCCAAAGGTCTTCTCCTCATCGTCAACATCATCACTGCCTCTACAAGAGTTATTATCTTTGTGTTCATTTAAGGCCAGAAGTGTTTTCACGGCCTTGTCAACTTCGTCCTCATAGCCACCACTAGAGTTGTTACCCTTGTCTTCAGGAGTGACATAGAGTGGCTCCCTCAAAGTTATTCCCTTCATATTTTCCAGATCCACAGGGGTTTTCCCAACCAAACGATTCTTGCTCACCTTCTTAGCAACTTCAACTTTGGGGATGGATGATGATTCACTTTCTAAGGCAGAGCCATCTGACGAAGATCCCTCTACTACTGACATTAGCTGCAGTTACAACACCTTCCCACCACCCATCATACCACCAGGCATACACTGCTGATTCAAACTCAAGAGGGCGACCTGAATGGCGTTCAGGAGAGCATGGCTTGAATGTTAAGCGGTCTGAACATCGCATACCCAATTAATCAGTAGCTGTCCCTCTAGATAAAGAGACCCATTCCTCTAGTTTCTGCGGTCCCTCTTTATCAAGCAAATCATCGTACTGGACCTTCAGCAGCCTTGGAGACACACTCCAGATTTTTCATCTAAACCAGCATTCTCTAACGCCACCATCACGCCAGAGTACCCCTATACTAGCACCGACCTGGAAGAACAGATTAGGCTTTGGTCCACATTTTGTCATTTCATTGGTAGGAGTAGTGACTTGCAGACTAGAAAACCCCTCTCAAAATTTTGATCCTTAAACTTCTAATTTCTCTTGTTTCAGATGTCCATCATTGGCACGAACTGATTTGCCATGACTTGGGTTGGCATCCACATTGTTATTCTGTCTAGAAACTGCAGAGATAGAGTTCCTTCCAGGATTTTCACTTTTTAGTTCAAAAACGACAGGTTTGTAGCTCGAATTCACATTAGGCACCGTTTCTTGTCGAACCGATCTTGAAGCAGCAAAAGACTGAAAGAGAACGGCTTCTTTCCTTCAGGCGCCCATCTGGTTCATCTGTTCTTTGATTACTAATAGCAGATTATGAAAAACCCACCTCTTTAGCAACTGGTTGGGATTTCGGAGCTGCTCACTCAGGAATTCCAATGGATACATCCATATTAGCATTGCATGGGATCTCAGGGTGCTTAGTGTTCAACACACAGATCATAAATCCCTCACTGCGTTCAGGGTGAGGACTTGTTGTTACGGCTGACGATGCAGCATTGTTTCTAGGATCAGAAACGAGATGTTGATCACTACAACTGCCACCTAACGGATTAGCTGCAAATCCCATCCCATCAGAAACACAAGGCACAAAAAGTTTTGTTTCCACATCTAACTTTTTGCAATTCCCTAACATCACCAGAAGAACTCAACGGAAGTGAATCAACACTATCATAACATGGCTTATCCTTATTCTTATCCGTAGCCATTACCTCTTTCCCTTCTACATTCACAGACAGAGCTGCATCCTCATTTGCCAAGTTCAGGAGCCTTTAACTTCAACCCACCATTCCCACGCTCATCTTTCAAATCCCGATCAACAAAACAACCCCCATTCTGCGTGAAACCTTCTCTCTTAGGAGGTAGTCCAGGTATTCCTTCTGGAAATACATCCATGAAATCTTTCACCACATGTATCCTGCTTACGTCCTCTTCATTCTTCACTTCCAACCGAGCTAGGATCATGAAGCACCTCGCCCCTTTTTCCCAACTCCGACCACCCATGCTGAGCAGATATCACATCTGACTCTTGGAGGTCTGGAAACGCTAATTTTCTGCCTACCGCAATCTATGAGAATGTGATTGGCAGATAGACAATCCATTCCTAGGATAACATCCAGATCCTGAAGAGGTAGGCAGATCAAATTTATTTTGAACCTGCGTCCCTCTACCATCATTGGACATTCAGAGCAAACTATGGAGGTCGCAACCTGTCCTGATGCAGGTGTAGAGACCAACAGTTCAAACGGCAGCTCCTTCACTAGAAGGCCCAACTCGGCTACACACAGGCTTGACACAAAAGAGTGTGTCGCTCCGGAATCAAGCAAAATTCTAACGCATCTACCAGCTATAGAGTAAACACTTTGTACTAAGTTACCTGACTGAGATGCCTCAGCTCCCGACATAGCAAACACTCTCCCTGCT
Organism: Phaseolus lunatus; assembly: GCA_013389735.1. Taxonomy (NCBI): domain Eukaryota; kingdom Viridiplantae; phylum Streptophyta; class Magnoliopsida; order Fabales; family Fabaceae; genus Phaseolus; species Phaseolus lunatus. The sequence continues at coordinate 28,930,304 of CM023858.1, read as the reverse complement.
GTCTGCGGCCTACGGTCTTCATTCCTAAGCTGCCGAGAACCACCGGGTTGAGTCATCCTATTCTTGTTAGGACACTCTCTAGCAATATGTCCCATCTTTTGGCATTTGAAGCACCCTTTCTCTGAATTCCCCTTGGAGCACACCTTGACGTTATGTGACCCACCACAATGGAAACATCTTGGTTTCCATGGTTGTTGCTGCTGAAACTGGGGCGGAACTGCTCCTGCCCGATGTGGTGGAGGTCTCGCATAAGGCTTGCTTTGTGGGTGCTGCACCTTGGCCTTCCCATTGGAGGGACCCCCTGGGTGTGATCTGATTACCTTGGAATCACTCCTCTCCAGGGTCTCCACCACCTTTGCCTTCTCTACTAAGGCATGAAACTCCCTGATCCACGGATCTGCTTGATCAGGGGTAGCATTCCCACTGAACTTGGGTGGGTTGTGCCTCATGAACTCGGTCAGTCCCATCTGTTCCTGAGGCTGACCGACGTGGGAAGCTGTTTCAGCCGACCGAGCAGTTTCCCAATGATGCATTACAGCCTGATGAATCTGAGCCATCACCGTATTCTGTTGTTGGATAGCACTTGCCATCATCTCTATAGCCTTGGCAATCTGGCCCATTTCCGAAGAAGGTTGTGGAGGGGTAGGAGGTTTACGTGCCATCTTTCTTCGTTTCAGATTTTGAAACTATAGGATTTCTATATTCCCTACAACTACAAGAATGAGATCGATAAGAAATCAATTCATTCAGGAGGTAACATCTAGACCTTACAAAGGTCAGCATCTCAAAGTCATTAAGAATTTGAGCTCATCAACAGAATCATAATACTTATAACCTCAAGCAAAACACCAGAACAGCTACTGGTATACAACCATCAATCCAAACAACCACTTTCAATCAATTACAAAAACACTCAATAAAATGAAATAAATCATACCAGAATTTAATGTATGCTAAACATCAAACCTTTGGAATTAAGATTGAGAATCATCTCAATCCAGTTATGAGTGTGCACCATCACTACTTTATCAAGATCCTCTCATTCTTAATACTAAGATTTTCAGTTAGGGCATATATTCACTAAAGCACACACAAAATCTCAATACAAAAACATTTGAACACCTTTCACTATAGTTGTTATTTAAAACTCAAATAACTTTTGTGAGCAGAAGAAACACAACGGATCCACAGCCCTCAGGTCATCCTAAGGACGAACTGCTCTGATACCATTAATGTAACATCCCGCCAAATCCTTTTCATAATTATAAAATGAAATAGAGGTAAAATAATAATATTGAAGTGAACATATGTATATATATATTTAATGAAATTGCTCCTCACAGGGAGTTTAATACATAACCGGTCAATTTTCCAAAACTTAAACAAAAATAAAGCAAAAATAGAAAAACAGGCGATCTCCTAACAGAAAAGGGCGATCTCCTATCAGAAAAGGGCGATCTCCTATCAGAAAATAGAAAAGGGTGATCGCCTAACAGAAACAGAAACAGGTGATCTCCTTCCGGCGACCACTCACAGAGGAGCTCTACTTCCTGCAACATCATCTGCTCCCGTGTAAATTATACACGATCATCACAGTTTTAAGAAAAAGCCAAACACAACACCAAATACACAGGGTAAGCTAGATATTTGAAAGAGAGTTTAGATATGAACTTTAAAATCAAGATAAAACAATTTTAAGATACCCACGTAAAAACCATCAACTTTCTCATTCCCTTCACATGACCATCAAGTAATCACATATTACACAATTCCTCAAGAGTCGTTCAATTGACATAATTCATCAAGTGTCTATCAATTTCAATGTTTCTCATTTCTCACGTCAGACTTCCACTGACTCATCACACAAGACACTTGACACTACTTCCGGAAGACTCGTGCGTTGAACTTAGCATCCAGAGACCTGCACCTGTCATACTGCACCACTGTGAAATCACACACATTCACAGGGTTGCTGTGAAATCACACACATTCACAAGCGTATAAATGAATCTCAATATCATCACTATCCTAGCATGACAGGGTTAATCCATACAACGGGTCAAGCTCGTTCTCTTTCAAACAACTCACCCATACGTATGAACCTCCATCGACTCTCAACGCCTGAATAACTTCATCTATATGATTCCATTATATCAGGAGAGTCAGGATCGTCTCATTCACAGGATACTCACTGATCAATACACCTCCTAACCAATCTCAACACGGTATTTCCTTTCCTGAAAATACTATGTCTTGATCCCACATTCACAACATTCAACACATCATATAACACTTAAATGACCGATTCCAATCACAGCAAAACTCATTCCAAGGTTTAGATTTTCGAATATCACATTTAAATCTCAAACAGTTTTCAAACAACACCAAAAACAGGGGAGTTCGAGAAACAACGCCAAAACCGGCGATCTCGTCCAAAAACAGGGGATTATGCAATAACAGTTGAAAAACCGACGACCACGTAGCCCCATCATCTCAATCATCTAATATAAGGTTTTCGTTGGAAATAAGGCTAGCTTCCCTTACCTGGACTTGCGCAAAACACTAAGAGCTCCAAAACCCACCGAAGCTTAAAGGTGCCTTAGCTCTGTTTTTGCGTCTGGTTTGTAGAACTTGCAGAGAACCTCCCAGGTGCTCTAAGGGCAGTCGTCGCTCGTTGCACTGGTGCTTGAGGATGCTTGAATCGCAGCGCGAAGGAGAGAAAAGAGAAGGATGAAGGTAAACTCACTCTTTCACTCTTGAACCACTGCCACGTTCTTTGCCCCTCAGAAGTGGGTTTTTGAATCTAACCCAACTTGTCCACAAAAGCCGCTGCCACCACCCACTCTGCAGGGAATTTTGCGTGTATGCTTCCCTGAACAGTACGACTACGCGTGCCTCTGCGCAGGCCAACACTCTGATGTCACTATTCTGAACCACCCTTTTTTGTCTACGTGTCGCGCGTGCAAGACGTTTCATGCTGGGAGTCTCGGTCCCACCTTATCTGTGTGAAACTCGACATCGCGCGATAACCTTCCACCGATGACCTCTCGCGATGACTATCCACCGATGTCTCGTCCTGGCGGACGACCGATGTCTCTCCCTGGGAGACGACCGACGTCTCGCCCTGGCGATGACCACATGCCTCGCGCCTGGCGATGCCCGCAATACCTCGTGCCCGGCAATGACCGCATTCCTCGCGCCCTGGCGATGCCCACATGTCTCTCATACCGGCGATGACTGATGTGCCTCATCTCGGTGATGACTGATTCCTCTTCCTGACGGACGACTGATTCCTCATACTGGCAGACAATCGATGTCTCACCCTGGAGGACCACCGATGTGCCTCCCTCCCAAGAGTAGATCAGCACCACTCCTCGTGCGCCCATGCATGCAACACTAAGGACGATTTCTTATGCTCAAGCATAGAGCTTCGCATGCACAGCGTATCTAAGGCTTAACCCACACCTTGATACGCGTGGTTTTTGGAACTCACTATGGTTGATTCAGCATCTTGACCACATACTACGTGCACTCCCGTCGATCACGTACACCATAGGCGATTGGCGGTCATGTCTCCTCTAGGCGACAGGCGATTATGTGCCAGAGAAGTCGGAGATCGCCTCCATCTTCAGTAACGGCGATCTCGTAGAAGACTTCTAAGCTACACTTTTCTTGCTTTACTTCTCTTGATCCACATGTCTTCCTCGAGCACACCCACGTGATTACCTCACGATAAAGTCATCGCACCTGACTACTTGGTTAATAAAATGGTCAGCCGACCGACCTCTACCAGCTGACCCCAGACCTTGGGCGACGTTCGATGTCCGACTACTACGAAACTTCTATTACCAACTCTTTGTATTTTAAATAATAACATCTTCTGAAATTATTTAAATATAACACTTTTATTCCAATTAAAGCTTCTAGGTCCTTACACTGAAAATCTGTTGTGGCCAGAAAACGTGACTTTCCCCACTTTATACTGAGCTGTCCTTTAAAGATTTGCCTCTGAAACTTGATATTCAAATATTTCAAGATCTCAAAAAAATTATGGGACAGATTTCACCCAAAACGCATGAGCCATTTTTTTTTAATGAATTTTTCAAAATCAGTGTTCAGTTATGTCAGCTGGAGCGCCCAGATTTGCACATTGTTTTTAAAATATTTTTCATTTTTTTTCTATTTCTTTTTTTGACCTGATTCTTTTTTTTTTCTTTTCAATAACACCTCAATATCGCATATTCCAGAGAATCAAAATTTTTCTATGTGGCAAAATAATTTTTCTAAGCAAAAACAGCCAGCACAGATTGATGCTAAACAGGGAATTCTGGGTAAAATGGAAAAAACAACAAGATATACCAAAAGACACAAAGGAAAAGATGTGAATGAATTTGTGTAGAACTAAAACACAAATATGAACTCAACCTAAAAATAAAAAGGCACCAAAAGCTCAAAAACCCAACAGATTCAAATCAAACTTTTAGACCCAAAATCAAGAAACAAATAAGCCAAACAAAGTACTACTTTGATTTTATGACATTTTGGAGAAACATGACTTAGACAACATATATAGATTCAAAAATTAAAGACTCAAAGAGCATAAAATGAACCAAAATAAAATTGCAATAAAGAATCAAAACCTAAAAGAAAAACAGCAACACAAAGGTGTATGGAATCCTACCAAAAATTGCACAAAGATTGCTCAAGAACAATTGAACAAGATGCACCAATTGGAATTTCCAAACAGCACACCAATTCAAATTAAAAATTAAAAAACAGCAAGACAAGTATGGAAAACAAAGATGAACAACAAGGATTAAAGAAGAACTCAAAATTAAAAAGGACCAAGAACTACTCATCTTTGAAGAACCCCATGCTAATGATACCAAATGATGGCTTCACATGTTGAGCTCTCCTTGGATGTTAAAGATGGTGCGGAAGCAATGGTTGAAATGAGCAAGACCCTCCTAGGAGTGATGGTGATCTTGAAGGTGCATGATGTGTATGGGAGTAGGGAGGTTCGGCCAACCCTTGGTGAGGTGAAGGAGATGAAGATCAATTCCTAGAAACTAGGAGAGAGCAAAGCTTGGCACAAATTTGGCAGCATAACTTTACTCATATTAATCTTGAAAATACATGAGGTAGGCCTCCTTATTTATAGATTTAGGAGCCTTGGTGAGCAAGCTTAAAGGGTAGGGATGGAAATACAAAAAGTGGGAGCTGCCTAGGGTATTGACTTTAGTCAAACCACACCATCATCCTAATATTCTAGAAGATAGGTAAAAAATGCAACATTTGATAGTACACCCCTCCTTCTTTTGCTAAAGGCACCTATTTGCTAGCACACCCCTCCTTCTATTGCTAAGGGCACCTTTTTGATAGCACACCCCTAAGTGAGCAAGTTTTGCTTTCTACACTACACTAATCTACTAAGCTACCCCTAATGGGCCTCCAAGTAGCATGTACAAGGTTTTCTCCCTCCCATCCGTGGCTTGACTCATTTGGGCGTGAATGTGCTTGGCCATGGACCTTGTGAGAGGTCCTAGACGGTCTAGGCTCCCTCCTAGACGCTCCTCATGTAGCTCCCCCTTGTCTTGTGCTAGACGCTCTCCATGTGGTTCTAGAGAGTCTAGTCTTGGCCCTTGGCTTTCATGGTGGGGTGAGCTTGGCCTCTCTCCATCAAAACCTCTAAGCTTACAACCTGTGAGGACCTAAGAAAACACAGGGACAATGAGAACGAGATCAAAGGGCGCGTCTTTGGTAGGGAGAGCGATGCATATATCTCGGTTCGACCCTACACAGAGGGTGAACCCGTATGCGTTGACGATCGCTGCAACGACGGAGAGCCCTTCTTCTTTCTATACGCCACCATTTTCAAATGAGTCAAGGTTCGCCTGCCCTTCACAGGGTTTGAGAGAGCTCTGCTCACCGAGCAGAATGTGGCGCCTGCCCAGTTGCACCCCAACAGCTGGGCCTTCATCAGGGTGTTTTCGATTCTCTGCAACAACCTAGGGTTCACTCCCTCGGTGGACGTATTCTTATACTTCTTCGAGGCGAAGAGCCCTGGGAAGAGGCTTTGGGTAAGCCTCAATGGGGTGGCGGGGAGGGTTCTGCTAACCCTCTTCTCGCATTCCTACAAAGGCTTCAAGGGGAAGTTCTTTTGGGTCTGCTGCAGCTCATATGACTCCACCATGCTCGACGGGTTCCCATTATACTGGGTGGAGAAGTTGAAGTTCAAGAAACCCCAAGGACTCGAGGAGCTGACGCCCTTCGATCGTGACGTGTGCCAACTCCTCTCCAGCTGGGGAGTAGTGTTCGACACCACCCAACTGATCAGGCACGAATACGATGCTAAAACCCTCAGCGTCTATATTGGTATAACTGCCTTCATCTTGTATCTATCAACATTTATGTTTTCTGCGTGCCACTTCTTACTTTCTACTTGTTGTTTCTCGCAGGTATGGTATTGGACGTCGAGAAGAAGAAAAGGCCGGTAGCCTTGCTGGATCGTCGCACAGCAGGTGGCTCATGCCCTGCTGGCCCTTCCTCACCCCCGTGGCTGCCACAGGCCCCACTTCCGACAACAAATTAAAGAGGGCACCGCTGTAGTGATCTCCGAAGATGAAGACACCTGCTCAGGCCTCGTCTTCAAGAGGAATAGGGTGGAGGTTGCTGCGGTGACCTCTTCTGCAACAGAGGGGCAACCTCCATCTTTCAGGGAGCCCCCTCCTAGTGCCTCTTTTCCCCCCGAACCCTAAACCCTAAACCGGCCAAGCACCTCCTGCCCCCGAACTCCCTCCTCTCCTCCAGCAGACCCTCACTCACTTGCCTGCCAAAGAAGCGATGGAGGCCCTGGACAGGAATTCACTAAGGGACCTCATCAGCCACGACCTTGGTGAGTTCCTTGTTGCCTCCAGCGTCTTGCTGGTCAAAGGGGATGCTAAGGCGAAGCTACAAGAGAAGGTGGCCAGATTGGAGAAGGAGTTGGAGCAAAAGAAAGACTTGGAGCTCCAAGTTCAACGGTCTGCCAAGCGTGAGACTGCTCTGAACCAGGAGCTGAGCAGTCTCCGTGAATCAGAGAAGGAGATCAAGAAGCTCCTCTTCACCAAGGGGCAGGAAGCCCTCCAACTTGAGGCCAAAATCCTCCCCTTCCGGAACAAAGTCATCGACCTGGAAGAGTAGTGGGAGGGGGCCCAAACTAAAATGACCAAGCTGGAGGAGAGGGCTACCAATCAAGAAGTTTAGGTGGGCAAAGTTGAGGACGAGCTTGCCCAACAAGCTGAGCTGTTTAAGAAGACTGAGGTCGAAGTAACTGAAGACGCCGTCGACGCCTACGGGGAGGGGTTTGGCGATGCCCTTGCTCAGGTTGCCTGTGTGCATCCTGAGATGGACCTCTCGCCCTTCTCTATATCCATGCAGGTAGTTGACGGGCAAATAGTGCCTAGATAGGTCTCTTGAATAGCTTTATTCTGTAGTTGGACTTCTTGTAATTATCTCTTGTAACTGTTCTTCCAATCCAATTAATATATTTAACTTGGTTCATACACTTGTTTGACCTTATGCCTCAACTTACTTGTATTTGTATCTCAATTGTTGTCTGGCTGCCTTGGCATACTCGGTTAATCACTCTCTTCGGCATAGAATCAACCCATAGAATCAAGGGACTTAACAATCTTAACCACTGCATCTCTATTTGAAAAACTTAAGGAGCACGAGCTTGAAATGAACAGGTTGAATGAGCAGGAAAGTGAGGAAAAGCAAGTGAAAGGGATTACCTTGAGATTTGTAGTTCAAAAGACTGATTAAGAATCCAACGACTATAGTGATACAAAGACTCTCAACCTGTTAAAAAGAACAACACGGAAAAATCTCAGTCTTCAAACAAGTATAATTCTAAGCGAACAACTTATTTTAATTCCTTAAATTATACTTATTTTGGTTGTGGTAAACAGGGACATATGAAAGTTGAATATCCAAATGATGCTAGCAAAGACAAAGTTCTTGAAAGGAAATATGAGAAAAAGGGAAAATCCAAAAGAGCATACATTGCATGGCAAGACAATGATGACTCTTTGTCAAGCTCAACATCAAGAGATGAGGAGGAGGAAAAATTGTACTTGGCGGCCAAAGAAGATTCAGACAGAAGTAGTGTAAGTTCTAACTCCTTCGTTAATTTTAAGAACTATAGCCAATTGCTTGATGCTTTCAAAGAGACCCATGAAGAAGCTAACAGGCTGGTCCTATCTAAAAATCGATTGAAAGGTTTAAACAATTGGTTGGAAAATAAAGTCAAAACCTTAGAAGAAGAGTTAAACAATTTGAAAACTGATTTTGAAAACTTAGAAATCATTTATAAAAACTCTTCTTGTAATTGTGTTGACCCAAAGGATTGTGAAAACTGTGACTCCCTCCAAAAGAAAGTTCATTATCTTTTGAAAACCGCGGACAAATTCTCAAGAGGGGAGTTAAATTTTGAAACAGTTCTTGCCTCTCAAAACTATGTTTTTGCCAATGTTGGTCTGGGTTACAACCCATGAATCAAGAACAAATCTCTTACAAGTTTGCTAGAAAATAGAAAACCAATGTATAAACCTATCATAACCTACTTTTATTGTTTGAACAAGGGTCACACTGCTAGATTCTGTAGGGTAGGAAAATTTGATTTACCTACACTACAAGAAAAAATGATTTTAATAGGGGTTTATTTTTACATTATCCAAGGTTAAAACCTCTATTAAGTCATTTACCTAAGGTTGCAATTTCCCCCGCTAAACCATCCTTGTGGAACGTGTTCCCCGAGGTTTTTTTAAACCTCAGGAAAAGTCTTTCAGAACCTCTATTAAATACCATGGGTTTAAGAACCTTCGTAAAATACCATGGGTTTAAAAATCTCCGTAAAATACCATGGGTTTAAAAACCTTCGCTAAATACCATGGGTTTAAAAACCTTCGTAAAATACCACAAGTTTCAAAACCTCCAAAAAGTACCATGGGTTTCAAAACCTTCGTTAAATACCATGGGTTTCAAAACCTTTGTAAAATGAATTGTCATCTGAAATAACCTTCAATCCCATTTTCCACCATCTCTAACAATCTTCCTAACTTCTCTCTTCCACCGTGACACACTGCTCTCCAGTACAGGCTCAATGGTCGCCAATGACAGTCCTAACAAGGAACCACAATTCAGCCACACTTATGTCTATTATATATAAGGAGAAGAAACACTAAATAAGACACTATCTCCTTACTCCAATATTGCTTCTTCCATCACCTTATTGCTCCACTTGGGAACTGGTGTTTATCACTGCTTTATATATCCTAAATAATTGCATTATTGGTTAGTGATCCTGCCGCGGACTTGAACGTGGAGGATGAGCCTCGTCAGTCCTTCGTCTAGCCTTCTGCAACTGCACGTTCTGCAAGAATGCTCCAAGAAACCTCCCTGGAACTCCAAACGATGCCTGCAAAACAACGCAGACGGCGCCTCTAGCGGCCGTGTGCACTCCGACGCTCAAGTCAGGAAACAGGAACACCAAAAACTCTCACTGAATCTCTCTGTGAGACTCGTGTGTGCTCAAATCCACTTTCTCTCTCTCTCTGTTACTCCATTCTGTATCACTGTGCAACGTGTATAAACACTCCCACAATGACCCAGAAGAGTGAGTGGTGATTGGTATGTAACTTGTGTGTAAACTGTGTAAGCTTGTAATCTGAAAAGAACTCTCCCTTACCTTACATGACGTGGAGTGCTTTATACCTAGGTCGCGCCTCTCTCCCAGATGGTGACACGTGGAGGCATGCAGCTGGCATCTACCGTACACGGGTCACACCTGGAGGGCTTCTGCGCTTCTCTCTGTGCGGGCCGCATGCTCCCAGGAGAGCGCCAGGTGTGGCTGGTCTAAACTCACTCGCCAAGCACATCCTGCCTGCATGGCCTCGCCGCACGTCCTCTGAGTGGGCATCATGCGAGGTGCATGCGTAACGTTCTCGCTGGGAACCTTGGTCCCAGCTTAACACGCGTTGGCAAGAACCCCGATGACCGATCGCCCTCTACATGCACTTACGACCGATCGCCCTCTGCACACACTTACGACCGATCGCCCTCTACACGCACTAACGCCCGATCGCGCTCTTCATGCAGTAACGCCCGACCGGTGCCTTATAACTTTCCCTCGATGACCGAGCGGTGCCTCATAACTTCACGCTCTGCTTCCAGGTGCTTATCTATGCTCTGAATTGGGAGTGGTGGCCACTTGGTATCTAACTACCGATCACCGTTCTAGGTGATCTCCTCCCTGATTCACTTGCTCTTTCTACCACGTGCCACCCTATGCATGGTCCACGTGGTCACCTGCTGCTGACATCATCAACTACTGATGACCGACCGGATCGCAAGCCCCCCAGTCTCGAGCTGTGAACTTGTTCTCAGCGAAGAGACTAAGTGGTCGCGCCCTCGGTCCACGTGGTCACCTGCTGCTGACATCATCAACTACTGATGACCGACCGGATCGCAAGCCCCCCAGTCTCGAGCTGTGAACTCCTGCTGCTGACATCATCAACTACTGATGACCGACCGGATCGCAAGCCCCCCAGTCTCGAGCTGTGAACTTGTTCTCAGCGAAGAGACTAAGTGGTCGCGCCCTCGGTCCACGTGGCAAGTGGGGCCACGCCACGTGCTGCTCACGTATCTGCTCCTCGGCGTTACGACTTCCATACTTTATCTCTCGACACATGGACGCATTAATGGCCCCCACTGAGTGTCGCTACCGTTTCCTTCATTCAATAGAGGCGTGCGCATTCCTCTAGATCATCTAGAGATTCACCTTTTCTATTTTCTTCTTCTCAACCGCGCTAGGGTTCGCTGTGTTTCTCCTTTTTAACTCTCTGCATGTGACTAACTGTTAACTAGCTTAGGCTTTAGTGCGATCTCACTGCAACCCCTCAAACTTGGCTTTTGACGTGATCGCAACTAACTGTTACCTTAGCATTGCCTTCAACATAACTTCGTGCTGGATGAATGACTTAACGGGGCCTAAACGCTTCGGCTTCACGCAGCAGAACTTGCTTCTACCACCGACCACCGACTAGCATGTTAGTGCACCACCGATCAGTCATCGCGCTTCTGGCTTTGCTACACTTCTCTGCCACTCCAGCGCTGAGTGCATAGAGGGCCTGAACACCAACTATGACGCCTGTGTTTTGGGGAAGAAAAGTGCTTCTCGATGACCCCTCTTGCCTCAACCTCGCTGTAAGAAGTCGCGGGTGAGGTCTTGCTTCTCTCACCTCAGCCTCGCTGTACAAAGTCGAGGTGAGGACTTTCTCTCGCCTCTGCCTCGCTGTACAAAGCCGAGGGAAAGGACTTTGTTATCTCGCCTCAGCCTCGCTGTACAAAGTCAAGGTGAGAGGACTTTCTCTTGCCTCAGCCTCGCTGTACAAAGCCAAGGGTGAGGACTTTCTCGCCTCTGCCTCGCTGTACAAAGTCGAGGTGAGGACTTTCTCTCTTGCCTCAGCCTCGCTGTACAAAGCCGAGGGTGAGGAATTTCTCTCGCCTCTGCCCCGCTGTGCAAAGCCGAGGGAGAGGACTTTCTCTCTTGCCTCAGCCTCGCTGTACAAAGCCGACGTGAGGACTTTTCTTTGTTGCCTCAACCTTGCTGTAATAAGCGAAGGAAGAGGACTTTTCCTCTTGCCTTAACCTTGCTGTATAAAGCAGAGGAAGAGGGCTTTCACTCGCCTGCACCTCGCTGTACGAAGACGAGGGAGAGGACTTTCTCTCGCCTGCACCAAGCTGTATAAAGTCGAGGGTGAGGATTTTCTCCTCTGGCCCATGCCTCACTGTACAAAGTCGAGGGAGAGGACTTTCTCTCGCCTGCACCTCGCTGTATAAATTCGAGGGAGGACTTTCTCTCGCCTCTGCCTCGCTGTACAAAGTCGAGAGAGAGGACTTTCTCTCTTGCCTCAGCCTCGCTGTACAAAGTCGAGGGTGAGGACTTTCTCTCGCCTCTGCCCCGCTGTGCAAAGCCGAGGGAGAGGACTTTCTCTCTTGCCTCAACCTCGCTGTACAAAGTCGAGGTGAAGACTTTTCTCTGTTGCCTCAACCTTGCTGTAATAAGTGAAGGAAGAGGACTTTTCCTCTTGCCTCAACCTTGCTGTATAAAGCAGAGGAAGAGGGCTTTAACTCGCCTGCACCTCGCTGTACGAAGACGAGGGAGAGGACTTTCTCTCGCCTGCACCTCGCTGTATAAAGTCGAGGGTGAGGATTTTCTCCTCTGGCCCATGCCTCGCTGTACAAAGTCGAGGGAGAGGACTTTCTCTCGCCTGCACCTCGCTATATAAAGTCGAGGGAGAACTTTCTCTCGCCTCTGCCTTGCTGTACAAAGTCGAGAGAGAGGACTTTCTCTCTTGCCTCAGCCTCGCTGTACAAAGCCGAGGGTGAGGACTTTCTCTCGCCTCTGCCCCGCTGTGCAAAGCCGAGGGAGAGGACTTTCTCTCTTGCCTCAGCCTCGCTGTACAAAGTCGAGGTGAGGACTTTTCTCTGTTGCCTCAACCTTGCTGTATCAAGTAGAGGAAGAGGGCTTTCACTCGCCTGCACCTTGCTGTACGAAGACGAGGGAGAGGACTTTCTCTCGCCTGCACCTCGCTGTATAAAGTCGAGGGTGAGGACTTTCTCCTCTGGCCCATGCCTCGCTATACAAAGTCGAGGGAGGGGACTTTCTCTCGCCTGCACCTCGCTGTATAAAGTCGAGGGAGGACTTTCTCTCGCCTGCACCTTGCTATACAAAGTCGAGGGTGAGGACCTTCTTCTCTCGCCTGGACCTCGTTGTACAAAGTCGAGGGAGGACTTTCTCGTGGGTGCACGCTCCCAGGGGAGTGCCAGGCGTGGCTGTATAAGCGCACTCACCAGGCGCACCCTGCCTGCATGGTCTCACCGCACGTTCTCTGAGTGGGCGCATGCTTCCAGGGGAGCACCAGGTGTGGCTGTCTAAGCGCACTCACCAGGCGCATCCTGCCTGCATGGTATCACCGCACGCCCTTTGAGTGGGCAACTCCTCTTCTTCTGGTTTGGAATCACGAGAGGCACATGCGTAACGCTCTCGCAGGGAGCCTGGGTCCCAGCTTAACACGTGTTGGCAAGACCTCGATTACCATGCACCGACTGATCTCTCCGCATCTGGAATCATGCGAGGTGCATGCGTGACGCTCTCGCTGGGAGCCTGGGTCCCAGCTTAACACGTGTTAGCAAGACCCCGATGACCATGCACCGACCGAGTGATCTGCATCTGGAACCATGCAAGGTGCATGCGTAACGCTCTCGCTGGGAGCCTGGGTCCCAGCTTAACACGTGTTAGCAAGACCCCGATGACCATGCACTGACCGAGTGATCTGCATCTGGAACCATGCAAGGTGCATGCGTAACGCTCTCGCTGGGAGCCTGGGTCCCAGCTTAACACGTGTTGGCAAGACCTCGATTACCACGCACCGACTGATCTCTCCGCATCTGGAATCATGCGAGGTGCATGTGTGACGCTCTCGCTGGGAGCCTGGGTCCCAGCTTAACACGTGTTAGCAAGACCCCGATGACCATGCACCGACCGAGTGATCTGCATCTGGAACCATGCAAGGTGCATGCGTAACGCTCTCGTTGGGAGCCTGGGTCCCAGCTTAACACGTGTTAGCAAGACCCCGATGACCATGCACCGACCGAGTGCTCACTCCCTACATGGACCGACGGCTGATCGCGGTCTGCATGCACTGATGGCTGATCACGCTCTACATCCAGGCGCTTATCTAGGGGCTGATCTGTGGGTGGTGGCCACTCGGTAACTGACCACCGATCACCTATACTTGCAGCTGGGGCAAGGAGAACTTTATACTGGGAACACTCGCACACTTTATGTACTGAAATCTCTTTTTATTGGGTGGCCTTGTTAAAAAAGGTTCCCCCTGATTTGCCCAACTGTTTACAGTAGATATACTGAGGGTGTGTACAGCGCGAGAACACATCTACTTTACAACTTAACCGGAATAGAAACTTAAGTGTGCAGCGTTCTACATCCTAGGGATAGCTGCTCCATCCAGAGTCTCCAGCCAATACGCTCCACTCTCCAACACCTCAACTACTCTGGACGGGGTCTCCTTTCTTTGGCGATGACCGCCCTGGCTACGCCTAACTCATGAGGGGCGATCATGCCCTCTGCTTCAACTTCCACCTGGGCTACCTGGGAGCCCCCCAGCGTAGCATCTTCCATCATCTCACGTCCCCATGCACAGGGATTTCGTCTTGCTGATCACCTGCCTGGGACCCCAAAGCGCGATCACCTGGCGCCTATCTTCTTAGAGACCTCTGCCTCTGCTACTATGTGCGCCACCGCGCGTCGCCGAATCTCAGCAAAGGTGGCAGGGTGGCTCTTGATGAGCGATTCACTGAAAAGGCCAGGTAGCATGCCTTTCTTGAACGCATGCACCAGCATGTCCTCGTCCTTGCTGGGCAATCTCACCATGTGCATGCCAAAACGGCTGAGGTAGTCCTTCAGCGACTCCTCCTGGTACTGGCGCACGTCAAACAAATCATAGGACACCACTGGTGGCGCTCTGTTGATGATGTACTGCTCTGTGAACAACTTTGCAAACTGATGGAAAGAGGTGATGTGGCCCTCTGGCAGGCTCACGAACCACTCCATAGCTACTCCGCTCAGTGTGCTCTTAAACACCTTGCAGTACACAGCCTCTGAACCTCCAGACAGCATCATCTAAGTGTGGAAGGCGTTCAGATGCGCTTCTGGATCTTCCACCCCCGTGAACGACACCTTCACTCCCACCACGTTGGGAGGCACCACCGTGTTCATGATCTCGGGGGAGAAAGGCATAGGGAATGCTCTAGGAGGCGATGGCGGCGTCGACGTCCCATCTTCGACTGCGCGCTCCCTCTGCGCCTGTAACTCCCTACGCAATTCTTCGTTTACGCGGTTCAACTCCTCATTTCTGCTACGCGATGCAGTCAGCTCTACATGCATCTTCTCTTGCTCAACTCTTGTTGCCGCGACACTACCTTGCAGAGCGCGCATCATCTCCATGACCTGCGCCATGGTAACAGCACCTTCTTCAGCAGGTGGCGTAGGTGAGGTTCGTCTGGTTCTTCTACTAATTTTCTCAAGAACCTCGACGAAAGCTTCAAGAAATTGCAAGAACCTCCAGAAACTGCGACGTGGATGGGAACAAGATTCACACGTGCCCCACGGTGGGCGCCAAATGATCCTGTCGCGGACTTGAACGTGGAGGATGAGCCTCGTCACTCCTTCGTCTAGCCTTCTGCAACTGCACGTTCTGCAAGAATGCTCCAAGAAACCTCCCTGGAACTCCAAACGATGCCTGCAAAACCACGCAGACGACGCCTCTGGCGGCCGTGTGCACTCCGACGCTCAAGTCAGGCAACAGGAACACCAAAAACTCTCACTGAATCTCTCTGTGAGACTCGTGTGTGCTCAAATCCACTTTCTCTCTCTCTCTCTGTTATTCCATTCTGTATCACTGTGCAACGTGTATAAACGCTCCCACAATGACCCAGAAGAGTGAGTGGTGACTGCTGTGTAACTTGTGTTTAAACTGTGTAAGCTTGTAATCTGAAAAGAACTCTCCCTTACCTTACATGACGTGAAGTGCTTTATACCTGGGCCGCACCTCTCTCCCAGATGGTGACACGTGGAGGCATGTAGCTGGCATCTATCGTACACGGGTCACACCTGGAGGGCTTCTGAGCTTCTCTCTGTGCGGGCCGCATGCTCCCAGGAGAGCGCCAGGTGTGGCTGGTCTAAACTCACTCGCCAGGCGCATCCTGCCTGCATGGCCTCGCCGCACGTCCTCTGAGTGGGCATCATGCGAGGTGCATGCGTAACGTTCTCGCTGGGAACCTTTGTCCCAGCTTAACACGCGTTGGCAAGAACCCCGATGACCGATCGCCCTCTGCATGCACTTACGACCGATCGCCCTCTGCACGCACTAACGCCCGATTGCGCTCTTCATGCAGTAACGCCCGACCGGTGCCTTATAACTTTCCCCCGATGACCAGGCGGTGCCTCATAACTTCACGCTCTGCTTCCAGGCGCTTATCTATGCTCTGAACTGGGAGTGGTGGCCACTTGGTATCTGACTACCGATCACCGTTCTAGGTGATCTCCTCCTTGATTCACTTGCTCTTTCTACCACGTGCCACCCTGTGCATGATCCACGTGGTCACCTGCTGCTGACGTCATCAACTACTGATGACCGACCGGATCAGTTAGATATGGGCTTCAAAGCCATGTGTGTTCTTGACTACGAGGGCTTTAAAGATTGCAAGAACATATTGCGAGGAGAAATTAACTTTATCACTTCTCACTTTCACAGTGAATTAATTATTGGATGCATTTTTAAATAAAGGCCTTAATTTTAAGTATTTCAAGATTACGAGAATTAAATATTAACAATTATAACTAAAACTAAAATTCAACATAAAATGTACGTACATCAAAAGCTAAAATAAAATAAGTCAGGTTTTTTTAAGTGTGAGCTCGTAAGAAAAAAAAACTAGGAATTATATAAACCGACTACCATCAATCGTAATAAATATGCAAATACTCTTGAAATATTTATTATACAAAATTAGTTGTTGAAATTCTTATTGATCCTGCCGCGGACTTGAACGTGGAGTATGTGCCTCGTCACTCCTTCGTCAAGCCTTCTGCAACTGCGCGTTCTGCAAGAACGCTCCAAGAACCTCCTCTGGAACTCCAAACGATGCCTGCAAAACAACACAGACGGCGCCTCTAGCGGCCTTGTGCACTCCGACGCTCAAGTCAGGCAACAGGACCACCAAAAACTCTCATTGAATCTCTCTGTGAGACTCGTGTGTGCTCTGATCCACTTTCTCTCTCTGTAGCTCAATTCTGTTATCACTGTGCAACGTGTACAAACGTTCCCACAATGACTCAGAAATGTGTGTGGAATAAATCTGTGTAAACTTGTAATCTGAAAAACTTGTGTGTACCTGACATATCATGGAGTACTTTTATACTTGGGTCGCGCCTCTCTCTCAGATGGTGACACGTGGAGGCATGGAACTTGCATCTAACCGTACGCGTGTCACACCTGGAGGGCTTCTGCGCTTTTCTCTGTGCAGCTAAGTTATCCTCTTGCGGAGTAACTTAGCGCGTTTCTTCTCTCTGGGTGAGTCGCATGCTCCCAGGAGAGCACCAGGTGTGGCTGGTCTAAGCACACTCACCAGGCGCATCCTGCCTGCATGGTCTCACCGCACGTCCTCTGAGTGAGTGCATGCTCCCAGGAGAGCACCAGGTGGTGCTAGTATAAGCACACTCACCAGGCGCATGCTGCCTGCATGGCCTCATCGCACACTGCTATGCACGTAATGGGTTAAGAGAGTCACTGATCACTGACCAGTTTGCTAGCTCCCTTATGCCATCCTCATGCACGACCCTACCGGCGACCAGCTCTTCTTCTGGTTTGACATCATGCGAGGTGCATGCGTAACGCTCTCGCTGGGAGCCTGGGTCCCAGTTTAACACGTGTAGCAAGAAACCCTGATGATCATGCCCCGATGACCGTGCGGTGCCTCATTACTTTCCCCCGATGACCGGGCGGTGCCTCATTACTTTCCCCCGATGACCGGGCGGTGCCTCATTACTTTCCCCCGATGACCGGGCAGTGTCTCATTACTTTTCGCGCTCTGCTTCCAGGCGCTTATCTAGGCACTGATCTGGGGTGGTGGCCACTTAGCAACTGACCACCGATCACCATTTTGAGTGATCTCCTCCCTGATTCACCTGCTCTCTTCTACCACGTGTCACCCTGTGAATGGTCCACGTGGTCATCTGCTGCTAACATCATCAACTACCGATGACCGACCGAATCACTTATTATCCAAGGTTATTTTCCTGAGATTTTAAAATAAATTTTTGAAACTTTAGAAAACTTATTTGTAATGTAAAGTTATACTTTCAAAATTTTAGAGAATTTAGTTATAAAAAATGTTAAAACTATATAGTTTTAAATTATTTATTTATAAATAACTTTAATTATATTTATTTATTGATGTTTAAAAAATCTTGAGTATTTTATCGAGGTTCTACAATAAATCTTTGGAATTTAACAAAGGTTAAAAAACTTTCGTTATTTTGTTGAGGTTATAGAATAAACCTTTGGACTTCACGAAGGTTAAAACTCGGTTATTTTGTTGAGGTTTTAGAATAAACCTTTGGAATTTAACGAAGGTTAAACAAATCTCCATGAATTTTCTAAGGTTTTATAATAAACCTTTAGAATTTAATGAAGGTTAAAAAAATCTCTGTTATTTTGTTAAGGTTTTAAAATAAACCTTTGGAATTTAACGAAGATTAAAAAAACCTCCGTTATTTTGTTGAGCTTTTAAATTAAACCTTTGAAATTTAACGAAGGTTAAAAGACTTTCATTAATTAAATCATTTCCTAGCGTTATATTAATTAACCTCTGCTAAATAACCTCCGTTAAAACCCTTTTATCTTGTAGTGCTAAAGGTCTTGTAAAGTGGATGCCAAAGTATTCAATTAATATCACTGGTCCCAAATTTATAAGGGAGCCAAATCTTGTTCCATGATTTGTTTTGGCAAGAATCCTTCACAGTCAAACATCACCAATGGTACTTGGAAAGTGGTTGTTAAATACATTTGACTGGAGACTATAAGAAGTTTATGGATCTGAACCTCAAATATGAAGGTTATATTACCTATGGTGACAGTAACTGATAGCATCTTCTTCATTCGGTTGGAGTTTTCTTGGAGATTGGTTGGAGTTGGCGAAAGCAATTGGAAGTGATGAGTCAAATACGCGCCCCTTGACCTTGTTCTCGTCATCCCTGTGTTTCCTCAGGTCTTCACAGGTGGTGAGTTTTGAGGTCTCAACAAGGAGTTCTTCAAGGGCCAAAGGGTAGAGGGCCCTATAGTCGACTGAGGGAGGAGGGTTGGAAGTAGTTTTTGTTCTTGCCATCTCGAATCTAAAACAAAATGAGAGGCAAGAGGAAGGAAAACAAGGGTTTAGAAGAAAGCGATGGTGTGTTTCAAATGGTGGACAAAGACTCAAAGACGAAGAACGCAAATAGAGCAGAAGAACAGAAACCCTAAAGTGCAGAAATCATAAACAGTCCCAGAGCAGTTATAGCATGTAATGGGTAGCAGAATCATGAAATGAAGGCAGGTCAAGGGGTAAAAATCATACATTTAAGCAAATGAAGACGAAGGGTTGCAAGATTTGAAGTGGGAGTGGTAACGTTTGAGAGAAGACGATGATCGCAAGAGAGTTTGAGTGAAAGTGATGGAACAGTGCTGAAGCGCGGGTTTTTGAAAGGGTTTAACGTAGGCAAGGGCAAGGGAGCGCAAACGTTAAAAAGCCTTAGCAGTTGATCTATCCACGTGTCTACAGATCAAGGAAGTATGGTGAGACGTCCCTTCAACGCACTGTTCATGTCCTTTCACTCAAAGCCACATAGGTCGCTCGAGCCGATGACTTAATCTCTTCGCTAAACAAGTTAACAGCTTGAGACTAGGGGGCTTGTGTACCGACCAGTCCTCAGACACCGAGAGCAGCTAGTAATGGTGAGCCACGTGAGCTGGGTCCCACAGCATGGGCTAGAGCCACGTGGGCTAGGTCCCACGAGTAGCATGGACCAATGGGCTGATTAGTCATCAGCATGTCGATCACCAGAGTGGAACGATGTGTCCTCGTCACGCAACAGGGTGATGAGTCCTCGGCAATAGAGTGAGACAATGTGACATCGGTCTTGGGTGTTTTGAACAGTAGAACTAGATCATGGAAGGTGGGTCCCGAGAGCAAGACCAGTTATCAGTAAAATGTCCAGAGGTAGGGAGAGGCCTAGGTCACGAAGCATCCATACGTGTGGCAGGGAAAGCACAGTTAGGTGCAAAGTCTTGAAGGGTTTGAGTACCCGTCAGGATTAGGGTTGCCAAGTGAAGCTACATGCATGGCACGTGAACAGTGAGGGCACTCCCAGGACAGATGGCCCCAGAGATTAGGTGCACGAGGGGGTACCCAGGTGGCCATCCCGTTAGAATTTGCACCCCAATTAAGGGAATGTGACATGCCAGATTACTCTCAGATTGAGTGATAGCGGCACGTAATGGTATGTCCCAGAAACCCTAAATATGGGTAGAGACACAGAGGAAACCCTAGACTATATAAAGGGTAGTAAAACACTTCACAAAGGTAGGCAGTTTTTAGACTGAAACTGATATACTATACACTTGGTGTTCTTGCCCCAGTATTGACTTGAGCGTCAGAGTGCAAACGGCCTCTAGGGCACCCCTTTCTGTCTTTGCAGGTGCAGATTGTTTCGATCCAGTGAAGCATTATCTAAGGAGAGGGAAGGAGGCGCGAGATTGTCATAGAGTCAACCAACAGGAGAGTCAACTGGCAAGAACAGAAGAGGAGAAGAGAACTAGTCTCACACAACTCTCTAACCAATTTGAGATAGTTTCTTTACTTCCAAAATTCAACTTGTATTATAAGGTACCAAGCACCCCTATTTATAATGGAGAGGGTCGGTCATGTTACAAGGGAAAAGGAGTTGGAAGAGTCACTCTTCTAGCTCTTTCTAGCGCCTAAGAGAGAAAGGAGTAAGAATAGTCACTTCTTCCAACTTTTCCTAAAAAATGCGCCTATGATGCCTTATATGAGAGGTATCTTTTGGTTTTCCTCTTTTAGCATTCTCCTAAGGCTATTTCTATATTATTTACAAATTTATACAAGGGTAATTACAAAAAGAGATAGCATTTGATACTCTTTACCCAAAACTTTAGCCTTGCTCCTTGTAATCCTTTGAGGTATGAAGGATTTTGAGCTAGTTTATCCTTGAGCTTCTTGGGCTTGGATTACACTTTCCTCTTCTATTTGATCTACATCATGCTCCCCGGGTTGGAGAGAATTCGTCCACGAATTTTGAAGACCTGCAAAAAAGGAGTTAGATCACTGATATTAAAAGTATGACTACCAAGAAAAGTATCAAGCATATCTAACTCATAGGCATTATCATTAATCCTCTTGATGACCTAAAAAGGACCATCTCCACGAGGCATAAGCTTGGACTTCCTTTGAGTGGGGAATCTATCCTTTCTCAATTGGACCCAAACCCAATCACCAGGTTCAAAGATTAATGTCTTTCTCCTTTTGTTGGCATTTTCAGCATACTTGCCAACTTTCTTCTCAATTTGTAGCTTGATGTGATTATGCAATTCTGTTATAAAAGAAGCTTTTTCAAAATCATCTTTGCATAAAACATCATCAAGTACAGGAATTGGAAGAAGATCTAAAGGTGTTAAAGGATTGAACCCATAAAGAACCTCAAAAGGAGAATGGGATGTGGTAGAATTTACTACACTATTATAAGCAAACTCAATGTGAGGTAGTAAATTCTCCCATACCCCTGGGTTCCCAGAAATAAAGCAGCTCAACATTTGACCCAAAGTTCTATTAACCACATCAGTTTGGAGATGGCAAGTAGTAGAAAACAAGAGTTTTGTGTCAAGTTTGCCCCATAAGGCCCTCCAAAAGTGGCTTAAGAACTTAGAATCTCTATCAGAAACGATGCTTCTAGGAATCCCATGTAATCTAACAACTTCTTTAAAGAAGAGATTTGCAATATAACAAGCATCATCAACTTTGTGGCATGGTATAAAATGAGCCATTTTAGAAAAACGATCCACAACCACAAAGATAGAATCCATTCCTTTGGATGTCTTGGGAAGACCTAAGATAAAATCCATTGAAATATCTACCCAAGGCATTGTAGGAATTGGAAGAGGTGTATACAAGCCATGGGGATGCACTTTAGACTTAGCCTTTTTACATGCTATGCATTTATCACAAAAGTTATGTACGGATTTTCGCATGTTTGGCCAAAAGAAACGCTCATGTAATGTATCTAAAGTTTTAGCTACCCCAAAATGTCCCATTAATCCACCCTCATGTGCCTCTCTAACAAGAGATTGTCTAATAGAACCATGTGGAACACAAAGTCGTTTACCTTTAAAAAGGAATCCATCTTGTAAGAAAAAATGTTTGTGTCCACCTTTAGCACAATCTTGATAGATAAGAGAAAAATCAAGGTCATCATGATAAAGTTCCTTTATGTGATCAAAACCAAGAAATTGAACATCTAAAAGATTTAAAAAGGTATATCTTCCTGAAAGCGCACCCACAACCACATTTATTTTACCTTGTTTGTGTTTGATCACATAAGGAAATTGCTCAATGAATTCCACCCATTTAGCACGCCTCTTATTAAGTTTGCTTTGGCCTTTCAAATATTTAAGAAATTCATGATCACTATGTATCAAAAATTCTTTAGGAAAAAGATAGTGTTGCCAATTTTGCAAAGCTCTAACAAGGGCATATAACTCTTTATCATAAGTGGAATAGTTGAGAAGACTTCCTTTCAATTTCTCACTAAAATAAGCTATGGGGTGGCCCTCTTGAAGGAGAACAGCCCCAATGCCTATATTAAAGGCATCACATTCTATCTCAAATGTTTTAGCAAAGTTAGGAAGGGCTAAGATGGGAGCTTTAGTCAATTTTTCTTTCAAAGTTTCAAAAGCTTTTTGTTGCTCTTCTCCCCACTTAAAAACCACATCCTTCTTTACTATAGCATTAAGAGGTGCGGCAATTGTACTAAAGTCTTTCACAAACCTTCTATAAAGAGAAGCAAGGCCATGAAAGTTTCGTACTTCATTCACATTGGTGGGTGTTGGCCAATGTTGAATAGCTACAACCTTTGTTTGATCAACATGCACCCCTTTACAACTTACAACAAACCCTAGGAATTCTATATGATCAAGTGCAAACATATATTTAGCAAGGTTAGCATACAAATGTTCCTTCCTAAGGGTTTCCAAAACTTTTCTAACATGCATCTTATGATCATCCAAAGACAAGCTATAAATGAGAATGTCATCAAAATAAAATACAACAAACTTGCCAATAAATGGTCTTAAGACATAATGCACAAGTCGCATGAATGTACTTGGTGCATTAGTCAAGCCAAATGGCATAACTAACCACTCATACAAGCCAAATTTGGTCTTAAAGGCAGTTTTCCATTCATTCCTCGGTTTAATCCGAATTTGGTTATAACCACTCTTAAGATCAATTTTGGTAAAAATTTGAGATCCATGCAATTCATCCAACAAGTCATCTAGCCTAGGAATGGGATGCCTATATTTGATGGTAATGTTGTTTATGGCCCTACAATCCGTACACATCCTCCATGACCCATCCTTTTTGGGGACAAGTATCACAGGCATAGCACATGGGCTCATACTATCTTGCACCCACCCTTCAGCAAGTAACTCTTCAACTTGTTGTTGGATTTCTTTAGTCTCGGTAGGGTTGGTCCTATAAGCTGGACGATTTGGTAACAAAGCCCCAGGAATAAAATCAATTTGGTGTTGAATCCCTCTTAGAGGTGGTAAACCTTTTGGAGGATCTTGAAACACATCTTGGAATTCCCTTACCAAATTATCCAAACATGGTGGACTAACCTTAACCGTTTCACACTCAAGAGTCCTAGGCATAGCTAAAAAAATAGGCTTTTGAGAAACTATTACCTGTTTAACCTCTTGGCTAGAAATAAGAAGACTTTTCTTTGAAACTTTTTTTTCATTTTCATTCTCTCTATTTTTCTTCATTGTAATTTGGTCCTCATGGACTTCCTTTGGAGAGAGAGATTTTAGTATGACCTTGTGCCCATGGAAGTCAAAAGAAAGTTTGTAGGTAAAGCCATCATGAAAAACTTTTCCATCATATTGCCCTGGCCTTCCCAAAAGAACATGTGTAGCTTCCATAGGTACAACATCACACAAGACCTCATCTTTATATTTACCAATAGAGAATGCAATGAGGATTTGTTTGTTAACAATGATTTCCAACACCTCACTTAGCCATTGTAATTTGTAGGGCTTTGCATGAGAGATAGTAAACAATCCAAGCTTATCTACCACTCTTGTGCTAGCCACATTAGCGCAACTCCCACCATCCACAATCAAAGAACATAACTTGTTATTAATGAGACATCTTGTATGGAAAATATTTTCTCTTTGGCTTTCATTAAAAGGTTTTAAGACTTGACTAAGCATGCGTCTCACTAATAACAAGTCACCTTCAAGTGGACTTTCACTCTCATTCTCACTTGGGGACCTAGGAGGTATGGAATGCCTAGATGAATTGGAATCATGCTCACTAATTATTACCCCATCATGCATCATCATATTTCTTTTTAAAGGGCAATTAGAAGCTATGTGACCATATCCTAAGGATTTAAAACATTTCTTACTAGATGATTTGGTTGGAGATTTATTATTAGAAGTGGAAGGCTTAAAATCCTTAGGTTTGAAAGATGAATCTTTGAAGGAAACTTTGAAAAAGATTTGTTTTTATTTTTCCAAGACGGGTTTTGATTCGGTCTGTCGTCAGTAGTTGATGACGTCAGCAGCAGTTGACCACGTGGACCATGCACAGGGTGGCACGTGGTAGAAAGAGCAAGTGAATCAGGGAGGAGATCACCTAGAACGGTGATCGGTAGTCAGATACCAAGTGGCCACCACTCCCAGTTTAAAGCATAGATAAGCGCCTGGAAGTAGAGCGTGAAGTTATGAGGCACCACCCGGTCATCGGGGGAAAGTTATGAGGCACCGCCCGGTCATCGGGGGAAAGTTATAAGGCACCGGTCGGGCGTTACTGCATGAAGAGCGCGATCGGGCGTTAATACGTGCAGAGGGCGACCGGTCGTAAGTGTGTGCAGAGGGCGATCGGTCGTAAGTGTGTGCAGACGGCGATCGGTCGTAAGTGCATGCAGAGGGCGATCGGTCATCGGGGTTCTTGCCAACGTGTGTTAAGTTGGGACCAAGGTTCCCAGCGAGAACGTTACGCATGCACCTCGCATGATGCCCACTTAGAGGACGTGCGGCGAGGCCATGCAGGCAGGATGCGCCTGGCGAGTGAGTTTAGACCAGCCACACCTGGCGCTCTCCTGGGAGCATGCGGCCCGCATAGAGAGAAGCGCAGAAGCCCTCCAGGTGTGAGGCGTGTACGGTAGATGCCAGCTGCATGCCTCCACGTGTCACCATCTGGGAGAGAGGCGCGACCCAGGTATAAAGCACTCCACGTCATGTAAGGTAAGGAGAGAGTTCTTTTCAGATTACAAGCTTACACAGTTTACACACAAGTTACACAACAGTCACCACTCACTCTTCTGGGTCATTGTGGGAGCGTTTATACACGTTGCACAGTGATACAGAATGGAGTAACAGAGAGAGAGAGGAAGTGGATTTGAGCACACACGAGTCTCACAGAGAGATTCAGTGAGAGTTTTTGGTGTTCCTGTTGCCTGACTTGAGCGTCGGAGTGCACACGGCCGCTAGAGGCGCCGTCTGCGTTGTTTTGCAGGCATCGTTTGGAGGTCCAGTGACGATTCTTGGAGCGTTCTTGCAGAACACGCAGTTGTAGGAGGCTAGACGAAGGAGTGACGAGGCACATCCTCCACGTTCATGTCCGCGGCAGGATCATTTGGCGCCCATCGTGGGGCCCGTGTGAATCTTGTTCCCATCCACGTCACAGTTTCTTGAGGTTCTTGCAGTTTCTTGAAGCTTTCGTCGAGGTTCTTGAGAAAATGAGTAGAAGAACCAGACGAACCTCACCTACGCCACCTGCTGAAGAAGGTGTTGTTACCATGGCACAGGTCATGGAGATGATGTGCGCGCTGCAAGATAGTGTCGCGGCATCAAGAGTTGAGCAAGAGAAGATGCATGCAGAGCTGACTACATCGCGTAGCAGAAATGAGGAGTTGAACCGCGTAAACAAAGAATTGCGTAGGGAGTTGCAGGCGCAGAGGGAGCGTGCAGTCGAAGATGGGACGTCGACGCCGCCATCGCCTCCTAGAGCATTCCCTATGCCTTTCTCCCCCGAGATCATGAACACGGTGGTGCCTCCCAACTTGGTGGGAGTGAAGGCGTCGTTCACGGGGGTGGAAGATCCAGAAGCGCATCTGACCGCCTTCCACACTCAGATGATGTTGTCTGGAGGTTCAGAGGCTGTGTACTGCAAGGTGTTTATGAGCACGCTGAGCGGAGTAGCTATGGAGTGGTTCGTGAGCCTGCCAGAGGGCCACATCACCTCTTTCCATCAGTTTGCAAAGTTGTTCACAGAGCAGTACATCATCAACAGAGCGCCACCAGTGGTGTCCTATGATTTGTTCGACGTGCGCCAGTACCAGGGGGAGTCGCTGAAGGACTACCTCAGCCGTTTTGGCGCGCACGTGGTGAGATTGCCCAGCAAGGACGAGGACATGCTGGTGCATGCGTTCAAGAAAAGCATGCTGCCTGGCCTTTTCAGTGAATCGCTCATCAGGAGCCACCCTGCCACCTTTGCTGAGATTTGGCGACGCGCAGTGGCGCACATAGTAGCAGAGGTAGAGGTCTCTAAGAAGAGAGGCGCCAGGTGATCGCGCTTCGGGGTCCCAGGCAGGTGATTAGCAACAAGAAGTCCCTGTGCATGGGGACGTGAGATGATGGAAGATGCTACGCTAGGGGGCTCCCAGGTAGCCCAGGTGGAAGCTGAAGCAGAGGGCATGATCGCCCCTCATGAGTCAGGCGTAGCCAGGGCGATCATCGCCGAAGAAAGGAGACCCCGTCCAGAGTAGTTGAGGTGTTGGAAAGTGGAGCTCATTGGCTGGAGACTCTGGATGGAGCAGCTATCCCCAGGATGTAGAACGCTGCACACTTAAGTTTCTATTCCGGTTAAGTTGTAAAGTAGATGTGTTCTCGCGTTGTACACCCTCAGTATATCTACTGTAAACAGTTGAGCAGATCAGGGGGCACCTTTTTTAACAAGGCCACCCAATAAAAAGAGATTTCAGTACATAAAGTGTGCGAGTGTTCCCAGTTTAAAGTTCTCCTTGCCCCAGGTGCAAGTACAGGTGATCGGTGGTCAGTTACCGAGTGGCCACCACCCACAAATCAGCCCCTAGATAAGCGCCTGGATGTAGAGCGCGATCATCCATCAGTGCATGCAGACCGCGATCAGCCGTCGGTGAATGTAGGGAGTGAGCACTCGATCGGTGCATGGTCATCGGGGTTTTGCTATAACACGTGTTAAGCTGGGACCCAGGCTCCCAGCGAGAGCGTTACGCATGCACCTCGCATGATTCCAGATGCAGATCACTCGGTCGGTGCATGGTCATCGGGGTCTTGCCAATACGTGTTAAGCTGGGACCCAGGCTCCCAACGAGAGCGTTACGCATGCACCTCGCATGATTCCAAATGCGGAGAGATCGGTCGGTGCATGGTAATCGAGGTCTTGCCAACACGTGTTAAGCTGGGACCCAGGCTCCTAGCGAGAACGTTACGCATGCGCCTCGCGTGACTCCAAACCAGAAGAAGAGCAGTTGCCCACTCAAAGGGCGTGCGGTGATACCATGCAGGCAGGATGCGCCTGGTGAGTGTGTAAGGACCTAGAAACTTTAATAGGAATAAAAGTGTTATATTTAAATAATTTCAGAAAAATGTTATTATTTAAAATACAAAGAGTTGGTAAATGAAGTTTCGTAGTAGCAGACATCGGACGTCGCCCATGATCTGGGGTAAGCTAGTAGAGGTCGGTCGGATGACATGTGGACCAAGAAGAGTAAAGGAGGAAAAGTGTAACTAAGAAGTCTTCTGCAAGATCGTCGTTAGTGAAGACGGAGGCGATCTCCGACTCCTCTGGCACATAATCGCCTGTCGCCTAGAGGAGACATGAGCGCCAATCGCCTAGAGTGTACGTGATCGGCGGGAATGCACGTAGTATGTGGTCAAGATACTGGATCAACCGGAGTGGGTTCCAACAACCACGCGTATCAAGGTGTGGGTTAAGCCTTAGATGCGCTGTGCATGCGAAGCTCTACGCTTGAGCAAAAGAGATCACCCTTAGTGTTGCATGCATGGGAGCACGAGGAGTGGTGCTGATCTACTCTTGGAAATGTGAAGCTACCGACGTCACCGAGTCATGTGGAGATGATACCTTGGACGTAACATAGTAGAATGAAGAACCTTCAGAAAGGCGCGGCGATGTGTCGTCGGGCATCGCTAGGGCGCGAGGGGCATGCAGGCATCGCCAGGGCGCGAGGGGCATGCGGGCATCACCAGGGCGCGAGGCATGCGGGATTGTCTTTGCGCGAGAGGTCATCGGTGGAGAGTCTTCGCGCGAGAGGTCATCGGTGGATTGTCTTCGCGCGAGAGGTCATTGGTGGAGAGTCTTCGCGCGAGAGGTCATCGGTGGATAGTCTTCGTGCGAGAGGTCATCGGTGGATAGTCTTCGCGCGAGATGTCATCGGTGGATAGTCTTCGCGCGAGAGGCCTCAGTGGATAGCCTTCGCGCGAGAGGACATCGGTGGATAGCCTTCGCGCGAGAGGTCATCGGTGGAAGGTTATCGCGTGATGTCGAGCTTCACACAGAGAAAGTGGGACCCAGACTCCCAGCATGAAACGTCCTGCACGCGCGCCACGTAGACAAAAAGGGTGGTTCAGAATAGTGACATCAGAATGTTGGCATGCGCAAGAGACAACAGCGGTCGTACTGTTCAGGGCAGTGGTTGGCATGCAGAAGAGACAACAGTGGTCGTACTGTTCAGGGCAGTGGTTGGCATGCGCAAGAGACAAACATGGTCGTACTGTTCAGAGAAACGTACACTCAGACTTCTCTGCAGAGTGGGTGGTGGCAGCTGCTTTTATGGATAAGTTGGTTTAAGATGCAGAGACCCACTGCTGAGAGAAAGAAAACGTTGCAGCATTCAAAGAGAGAAAGAGTGAGTTACCTCCCTTCTCCTCCAGATATCTCCTTCGCGCTGCGATTCTAGCATCTTCACACAAGAGTACGACGAGAGGCAGCACCATTAGAGCACCTGGGAGGTTCTCTGCAAGTCCTTCAACCAGACGCAAAAACAGAGCCAAGGCGTTGTTCAAGCTTCATTGGGTTTCAGAGCTCCTGGTGTTTTGCGCAAGTCCAGGTAAGGGAAGCTAGACTTCATTTTCAATACAAGCCATAGTTTAGCTATTTCTGAAGTGAGGGCGACGTGGTCGCCGGTTTTCGTTTTCATCCTTGTAAAATGCTCTGTGCTATGTGTTTGGGCGACGTGGTCGCCGGTTTTAAATGCAGACTTCGAAATACCCTGTTTTTGAACTAGATCGCCGGTTTTGGCGTTGTTTTTCGAACTCCCCTGTTTTTTGGTGTTGCTTTGAAACTGTTTGAGATTTAAATGAGATATTCGAAAATAAGAACCTTGGATTGAGTTTTGCTGTGATTGAAATCATTCCTTTAATTGTTATGTGATGTGTTGGATGTGGTGAATGTGGGATCGAGGCATAGTATTTTCAGGAAAGAAAATACCGTGTAAGATCGTGTAGGATGTGCATTGATCGGTGATGTCTATAATGAGATTATCCTGACTCTCCTGAGATAATGGATTCATATAGATGAGGTTATTCAGGCGTTGAGAGTCGAAGGAGGTTCATACGTATGGGTGAGTTGTTCAAAAGGGAACGAGCTCGGCCTGTCATATGGATTAACCCTGTCATACTGTGAGAATGGTGAACTTGAGATCGAGAATGTGTTGATGCGCATAGCTGTGGAAACATTACAACAGCTTTGTATGACAGGTGCAGAATCTCTGAGTCTAGTCAATGCACGAGTCTTCCGGAAGTAGTGTCAAGTGTCTTGTGTGCTGAGTCAGTGGAAGTCTGATGTGGGAAATGAGAAACATTGAATTGATAGACACTTGGTACATTATGTGAAATAGAACGACTCTTGAAAATATTGTGAATTGTGTGATTTCTGGGCGATCAGGTGAAGGGTATTGAGAAAATCTATAGCTTTACGTGAATATCTTGAAAATTGCTTACCCTGATTTTAATGTTTATATATAAACTCTCTTTAAAATATCTAGCTTACCCTGCGTATTTTGGTTCTGTGGTTGTTTTCTTAAAACTGTGATGATCGTGTATAATTTACACGGGAGCAGATGATCTTCCAGGAAGTAGGGCTCCTTAGTGAGTGATCGCCGGGGAGGAGATCGCCTATTTCTATCTCTTGGTGGTGATCGCCGGATTTATGTCCTGATAGCAGATCGCCTGTTTAGGGGTCTTCTGTTAGGAGATCGCCGGTTTATGTATGGAGACCGCCGTTTTCGTGTATTTGATTGATTTTGTTAAGTTTTTGAGAGAATTTGACCAGTTATGTATTAAACTCCCTGTGAGGAGCAACTTCATTACTTATATATAATTATGTTCACTTTAATATTATTTGTTTACCTTTATTTTTATTATATACATATGCATAGTATTTTGGCGGGATGTTACAGAGTGCGCTTAGACAGGCACACCTGGAGCTCCCCTGGGAGCATGCGCCCACTCAGAAGGCATGCGGTGAGACCATGCAGGCAGGATGCCCCTGGTGAGTGCGCTTAGAGAGCCACACCTGGTGCTCTCCTGGGAGAATGCACCCACTAAGATAAAAAGTCCTCACCTCGGCTTTGTACAGCGGGGCAGAGGCGAGAGAAAGTCCTCACCCTCGGCTTTGTACAGTGAGGCTGAGGCAAGAGAGAAAGTCCTCTCCCTCGGCTTTGTATAACGGGGCAGAGGCGAGAGAAAGTCCTCACCCTCGGCTTTGTACAGCGAGGCTGAGGCAAGAGAGAAAGTCCTCTCCCTCGACTTTGTACAGCGAGGCAGAGGCGAGAAAGTCCTCACCCTCAGCTTTGTACAGCAAGGCTGAGGCAAGAGAAATTCCTCTCACCTCAACTTTGTACAGCGAGGCTGAGGCAAGAGAAAGTCCTCACCTCGACTTTGTACAGCGAGGCTGAGGCAAGAGAAAGTCCTCTCACCTCGACTTTGTACAGCGAGGCTGAGGCGAGATAACAAAGTCCTCTCCCTCGGCTTTGTACAGCGGGGCAGAGGCGAGAGAAAGTCCTCACCTCGACTTTGTACAGCGAGGCTGAGGTGGGAGAAGCAAGACCTCACCCGCGACTTCTTACAGTGAGGTTGAGGCAAGAGGGGTCACAGAGAAGCACTTTTCTTCCCCAAACACAGGCGTCATAGTTGGTGTTCAGGCCCTCTATGCACTCAGCGCTGGAGTGGCAGAGAAGTGTAGCAAAGCCAGAAGCGCGATGACTGATCGATGGTGCACTAACATGCTAGTCGGTGGTCGGTGGTAGAAGGAAGTTCTGCTGCGTGAAGTCGAAGCGTTTAGGCCCCGTTAAGTCAGTCATCCAGCACAAAGTTATGTTGAAGGCAATGTTAAGGTAACAGTTAGCCGCGATCAAGTCAGAAGCCAAGTTTGAGGGGTTGCAGTGAGATCGCGCTAAAGCCTAAGCTAGTTAACAGTTAGTCACATGCAGAGAGTTAAAGAGGAGAAACGCAGCGAACCCTAGTACGGTTGAGAAGAAGAAAACAGAAAAGGTGAATCTCTAGATGATCCAGAGGAATGCGCACGCCTCTGTTGAATGAAGGAAACGATAGCGACACTCAGTGGGGGCCATTAATGCGTCCATGTGTCGAGAGATAAAGTATGGAAGTCATAACGCCGAGGAGCAGATACGTGAGCAGCACGTGGCGTGGCCCCACCTGCCACGTGGACCGAGCGCGCGACCACTTAGTCTCTTCGCTAAGAACAAGTTCACAGCTCGAGACTGGGGGGCTTGTGATCCGGTCGGTCGTCAGTAGTTGATGACGTCAGTAGCAGTTGACCATGTGGACCATGCACAGGGTGGCACGTGGTAGAAAGAGCAAGTGAATCAGGGAGGAGATCACCTAGAACGGTGATCGGTAGTCAGATACCAAGTGGCCACCACTTCCAGTTCAGAGCATAGATAAGCGCCTGGAAGCAGAGCGTGAAGTTATGAGGCACCGCCCGGTCATCGGGGGAAAGTTATGAGGCACTGCCCGGTCATCGGGGGAAAGTTATAAGGCACCGGTCGGGTGTTACTGCATGAAGAGCGCGATCGGGCATTAGTGCGTGCAGAGGGCGACCGGTCGTAAGTGTGTGCAGAGGGCAATCGGTCGTAAGTGCATGCAGAGGGCGATCGGTCATCGGGGTTCTTGCCAACGCATGTTAAGCTGGGACCAAGGTTCCCAGCGAGAATGTTACGCATGCACCTCGCATGATGCCCACTCAAAGGACGTGCGGCGAGGCCATGCAGGCAGGATGCGCCTGGCAAGTGAGTTTAGACCAGCCACACCTAGCGCTCTCCTGGGAGCATGCGGCCCGCACAGAGAGAAGCGCAGAAGCCCTCCAAGTGTGACGCGTGTACGGTAGATGCCAGCTGCATGCCTCCACGTGTCACCATCTGGGAGAGAGGCGCGGCCCAGGTATAAAGCACTCCACATCATGTAAGGTAAGGAGAGAGTTCTTTTCAGATTACAAGCTTACACAGTTTACACACAAGTTACACAGCAGTCACCACTCACTCTTCTGGGTCATTGTGGGAGCGTTTATACACGTTGCATAGTGATACAGAATGGAGTAACAGAGAGAGAGAGAGAAAGTGGATTTGAGCACACATGAGTCTCACAGAGAGATTCAGTGAGAGTTTTTGGTGTTCCTGTTGCCTGACTTGAGCGTCGGAGTGCACACGGCCGCTAGAGGCGCCGTCTGCGTTGTTTTGCAGGCATCATTTGGAGGTCCAGTGACGATTCTTGGAGCGTTCTTGCAGAACACGCAGTTGCAAGAGGCTAGACGAAGGAGTGACGAGGCACATCCTCCACGTTCAAGTCCGCGGCAGGATCAGGAAAACTTCCTCAACATAGCATTTAGCTTTAAAGTTAAACAAAAAAAAATGATTTGAATTATTTATCTAAATCACATAGCATATTTCTTAATGCAAGTGTTCTAACACAATCCAATAAGCCACCCTAGAGAAAAGAGATGGTAGATGACCATATGTGCCTCCACTCTATTTTCATAAGCACGTGCAATCATCTTATGAGCCTACTGAATGAGTTAGCAAGACATGGATAGTGATTTTGAAATCTGAAAAAGAGAATGTATCAATTATATAAACCTTTACAATTATTTTTTTAAACAATCCCCATCACAATATAAAAATTATAGCACATGAGAACTCTATTAAGAGTTGACAGAGCACGTACAAATCATAAACAGATGCCGGCGGTAAACCTTCATCCTTCTTTTTGTACGCGTCTATGGATTCCAAATCCAACTACGATGTATACTATAGTTTCCTCTAAATATAGGTATTGTCCTAAACTCATAGGTCATAAGTATGAAACTACATGTTAGAGCCAAGATGGCTTAGCTTCCCTCTATTGTGTTTTTCTATTCTCTTTTCTCACTGCAACATCAAAGGTGTTAGGAAAGATGGCTTTAAACTAGAGGGGGGGGGGGGGGTGAATTGTTTAAAGAGGTTTTCGCAAACTTTTCCAAGCTAGAATGAATATCTTTCAGAAATCAAATGATTAAGCAATTCAGTTTGCCAAAACAGCAAGCAATACAGCACTGCCAGGAAAACAATCGGTTGTTTCTTCGAAACAATCGGTTGTTTATACCAGCAAACAAATAAACTGAAATTAAAGAGTTAGGGATAGAGAGAATGTACACAGATGTTTATACTGGTTCACTGCAACCCAGAGCTACATCCAGTCTTCTCAGAAACCCTGAGGAAATCCACTAAGCAATCAAACCCAGATTACTTACACAACAACCAAGAGAATGACCTTGAACCCTTCAAGACACACACTCTCCTTGGTCAACACTGAGATCTCTGATCTTGAATACCTCAAGGTCACACAGACAATCTCAGCAACGTATACAAAAAAGATTCAACAGTTTACAGAATTACACTTGTTACAGATAAGATCTGAAATCAATACAAGTGAAAAACCTATCCCAATACTTCAATCAATCTCTCAAGCACTTCAGCAATCTCTTTTTCAGTTCTTAGTTCTTTTGATATCATCCTTCTTTTTCAAAACCAAAAAAGCTTTATATAATACAGATCTTCTGATTATAAAAGGAAAGATTGTTTTATCCATAATTGCTCTCAAAAAGATTGGTCAAAGCATTTAATGACTGGAGCGTATATAGTTTCAAATCATTTAAAGCTCAGTCAAAGAAAACAGTTTTTCTGTTATGGTTCCAAAACAAACAATCGATTGTTTCCTCGAATCAATCGGTTGTTTTGTCACTTAACAGTTTTCTCCAAAAAAACAGTTTTCAAAACTTTCTCAAAACATCTAAGTATAAACAATCGGTTGTCTCGACAGAACAATCGGTTGTTTCAACTTAGTTTGAAAAACACTTTGTTTCATAAAAGATTGAGATGCTTTTTGCTTTGAGATTAAATCTAATATTGGTTTACACTTTGAACTACCCCAGAACAAAACTATAAAGCAGCACAGCAGCATCACACAAGCAGAGGCTTCATCATCCTTCAGAGGATTTGGATTCTTCAAAACCTTGAACACCACTTGGTTCAACAATCTCCCCCTATTTGATGAAGACAAATCCCTGATGCTTGATCCCTGATGCTTTATGTTGATCTGATTAAATCTGAAGCAGTTCCTGCAAAAGAACTTTTAGCAGACATTGAACCTCTGATATTTGGTTAGAAAATATATACACAGTTAAAGCTTAAACAATTAATATCAGAAAAAAAAACACCTAAAAGCAGTCTTAACCAAGCATCTAAGCAAAACAAGCATAAAATCTCCCCCTATTTGTCTTCACAAATAGACAAATATAAGAGATAAAGCCATACAAAGTTCATATTACATCAGAATTATAAAAGCAACAGCAGAAGAAAAAAAATCAAACAAACTTCGACAGCAGCAAAAACAATCGATTGTTTCGACAATCCAATCGGTTGTTTTTCTTCATTCTTCCTTATCTCCAAACTGAAGATCAAAGATTTGGTTCTGGACAGCTTCAATTTGTTCATCTAGGCTTATGAACCTTGCATCCATGTTGTCAAACCTGGTATCAAACCTCTGGAAATTGCTAACACACAGATCATGGAGGTTTCTTTGGTTTTCAGCAAAGCTATCCATCCTATTCATCATGAACCTTTCAAAAGGTGACATTGATTGAATCCTTTCTTCTGGATGTTCACCAGCTGCACTGGGTCCAGCATCTTGAAATCCTCCTGTTGGATCTTCATGTTCAACATCCATATCTGTAGGTTCTTCTTGAGCAGCACCACTAGAGGAGGCACCATGATCACCATCCTTGCTTACCCATTTTCCACCTATTTTTGTAAATCCCATCTTGCTGAGTGATCCATTGTTCAACTCTTGAGTTGACTTGACCAGCTCAGAAGTCTCATCTTCCAGATTAACTTCAAAATAGTTTAGGAATTTAGATATCAAAATAGCATAGGGATAGTGATAGTCACCCAACCTCATTGCTTTTTGCATGTGCTCTTTGATGATGTGAATCCAATTTAGCTTGACCTTCTTGGTGATGCAGAAGATGTAAACCAGATCTTCTTCAGTCAAAACAGAATGGTTGCTCCCCCTTGGAGTTAGAATCCATGTCACAATGAGAGCAAGCAGCCTCTCATCCAGTTTCAACCCTCCAACTGAGCATGCACTCACTTGAGCTTGAGTGTTTTTCAAACAGCTTCTGTAAAACTGAATTTTGTTGAAATCTTCCACCACACCAAGATTGCCTTTGCTGATTCGCATACCAGAAAACTTGAGTCCAGCAACAGCAGCCCAAACCTCATGGGTTATCTCCATGTCCACACCTTTTACATGAGAAACTAGGTTGTTTCCCTCAAATTTCAAATTGGTGTAGAAGACCTTCACCAAGTCTGGATATATGTTGCCCTTCATCTCCAGAAACCTTCTGAGATACTGATCTTTGAGAAGTTTCCTCACATTGTCCAGCTTTTGACTTTTCAGCCAATCAAAACTCACAACCTTGGGGTTGTTGATTTTCTTGAGACTTGTCTCATATCTATATTTTTCTATGAGATCTTTATCTCCAGAAAACCATCCTTCCAGCCTTCCTCCAGACCTTACAGCTCTGGTTTTGATTCTTCCAGAAGTGGGAGGTGTTGATTCCATGGCAGCAGAGATGAGAAAACAGAGGGCAGCTCTTCTTTACAGTTTTTCTCAAGAGATGTTGCAAGAGATGTTGCAAGAGATGTTGCAATTGGTTGTTCATCTGCACCTGATTTTATAACCATCCGAAAACCAATTTATGATTAATTCCATTCAATGGGTACCTGATTTTCAGAGAGAGAAGACTGTTCTGCACATGTCAGAAAAAGCTGAAAAACACATGGTCTTCACATGTGGACTTTGACTAGTCATTAAGGCACTTGAATTTCCAAGATTTTGGAGTATATTCCTTTATGATAGTTGTAAATTCTTTTCTGAACTTGTTCAGCATTCAATCACAGTATCATTGACCAAGATTCTCTATTTGAAATGATCTGCAACGAATAGAAATCCAAAAATAGAATTAAATCAATTTTCTCACAGTGCTGTCAGACCCAAAACAATCGGTTGTTTCGAAGAAACAATCGGTTGTTTTTCTGCAGCAGTAAAACTTGATTTTAAGAAATTTTAACCAAAAACAGAAGCAGATAACAACAGATAACATTGACCAAAGAGGGATTAAACACAGGAAAGAACTTTAATATTAAAAATAGAGGATAGTAAAAGAAAAAAAACTCATCCTTGTGTTGTTTCATCAATGAGCCAATTGCTTGTTGATCAAGAAGGCTTCTTTTCATTGAATTGACCTTCTGCAAAGCATTGATTCAGCTTCAATGATTGCCCTTTGTCTTTAACAGTCTAACCAGTTGGCTCAACTCCTCTTTTTCTATTAATTTTCCTGCACAAACATTAGTTCAAGCAACAAGATTTGGTCCTTTCACAAATGTGGGTCCAATTGGTTTCTTTTTCACACTTGGAACCTCACATCCTTTAGGGATCCATTTCATGTAGCCTCTTGGAACAAAAAACTTTCTTATTTTGCAGAATCTAACCGAATGGCCCTTTTTCATGCAATAAAAGCATGTAACAATCGATTGTTTCGTCTTAACAATCGGTTGTTTTTCTGGTTTTCTTAAAAAACTTTTTGAAAACCTATCTTGCTTGTTCTGTGGATTGAAGCCTAAACCAGCCTTTCCAAAAACACAACTTTGAGATGCCAAGACATTCTCAAAGTTTGATTTCCCTTTTGAAAGCTTGTCCACAGTTTCAACAAGATATTGAACCTTTTTCTCAAGATTTTCACAATTTTCACAAATGAGAGTATCACACTTACAAGAGGTGTTTTTGAAATGATTTTCCATCTTTTCAAAATCAATTTTTGCTTTTCTCAGATCCTCTTCAAGTGATTTGACTCTCTTTTCAAGCCCATTGTTAAGATCTCTCAATCGATTGTTTGAAAGCACCAATCGATTAGCTTCATCATGAGTTTCTTGAAAAGCTTCAAGCAATTCACAATAATTTTGTTCATTTAAGGAAGCACAAGAACTTACCTCACTTGAACTGCTTGAATCATCATCATCTTCAGCAATCAAACATAGGTTTGCTTTCTCATCTTCACTTGATGAAGAACTTGATGATGATACCTCATTTTCATCCCAAGCTATGTAGGCTCTCTTTGTCTTGCCTTTCTTCTCCTTGTAGCTTGCCTTTTTCTCCTTGCTTGTGTTGGGACAATCTGCCTTTATGTGACCTTGCTCACCACAACCAAAACAAGTATAGTTATTTGAATTTAAATCATTGGATTTCTTGTTTCCATACCTATCCTTGTTGTTGTCTTTGTTGCGGTTTCTCTTTAGGAATTTGCTGAATTTTCTTGACAGCAAACTCAGATTTTCCTCATCACTATCATCACTTGAATCTTGCTTTCCCTTGTGTTTGGATGCTTTCAAGGCTATGCTCCTTGTGTGCTTATCTTGATTCTCTTGAACATTGAGTCTATTCATCTCTAGCTCATGTTCCCTAAGTTTTCCAAACAAAGAAGCAACACTTAAGGATGTTAGATCTTTAGATTCAGAAATAGCAGTTACCTTTGGTTGCCATGCTCTATCAAGACATTTCAAGATCTTGATGTTTAGCTCTTCTTTGTCAAAAGTCTTGTCTAGGCTCATAAGGTGATTGATGATATGAGTAAACCTTTTCTGTACTTCAGCAATTGTTTCACCTTTAAGCATTCTGAACATTTCATACTCTTGGATTAGAGCATGCTTTCTAGCTCTTTTAACTTCATTTGTTCCTTCATGAGTGACCTCCAAAGTATCCCACATTTCCTTTGATGATTTACATTGTGATACCCTGAAAAACTCATCAGAATTTAAAGCAGAGGTTATAATATTTTTGGCAATGCAATCAAATTTGGCCTTTTTGTTTTCTGCATCAGTCCATTGAGACCATGGCTTCTCAATGACAGAACCATCTTTTTCAAACTTTGGTATAAAAGGACCATTTTCAATTGCATCCCAAATTCCTTTGTCAAGAGATTCCATGAATATTTTCATTCTAACTTTCCAAAACTGGTAATTCAAACCACAGAACAAGGGTGGTCTGTTTATTGAAGCACCTTCCCCAAAAGGTAGTCTATCAGCCATTTTAAAAGATTTTAGGATCAACTTGAATGACTTTCAAGAACCAAGCTCTTGATGCCAATTGTTAGGAAAGATGGCTTTAAACTAGAGGGGGGGGGGGTGAATTGTTTAAAGAGGTTTTCGCAAACTTTTCCAAGCTAGAATGAATATCTTTCAGAAATCAAATGATTAAGCAATTCAGTTTGCCAAAACAGCAAGCAATACAGCACTGCCAGGAAAACAATCGGTTGTTTCTTCGAAACAATCGGTTGTTTATACCAGCAAACAAATAAACTGAAATTAAAGAGTTAGGGATAGAGAGAATGTACACAGATGTTTATACTGGTTCACTCCAACCCAGAGCTACATCCAGTCTTCTCAGAAACCCTGAGGAAATCCACTAAGCAATCAAACCCAGATTACTTACACAACAACCAAGAGAATGACCTTGAACCCTTCAA
The DNA here is from genome assembly GCA_013389735.1 of Phaseolus lunatus. Taxonomy (NCBI): domain Eukaryota; kingdom Viridiplantae; phylum Streptophyta; class Magnoliopsida; order Fabales; family Fabaceae; genus Phaseolus; species Phaseolus lunatus. Next base: position 28,891,205 of record CM023858.1, on the reverse strand, counting down.
GACACACACTCTCCTTGGTCAACACTGAGATCTCTGATCTTGAATACCTCAAGGTCACATAGACAATCTCAGCAACGTATACAGAAAAGATTCAACAGTTTACAGAATTACACTTGTTACAGATGAGATCTGAAATCAATACTAGTGAAAAACCTATCCCAATACTTCAATCAATCTTTCAAGCACTTCAGCAATCTCTTTTTCAGTTCTTAGTTCTTTTGATATCATCCTTCTTTTTCAAAACCAAAAAAGCTTTATATAATACAGATCTTCTGATTATAAAAGGAAAGATTGTTTTATCCATAATTGCTCTCAAAAAGATTGGTCAAAGCATTTAATGACTGGAGCGTATATAGTTTCAAATCATTTAAAGCTCAGTCAAAGAAAACAGTTTTTCTGTTATGGTTCCAAAACAAACAATCGATTGTTTCCTCGAATCAATCGGTTGTTTTGTCACTTAACAGTTTTCTCCAAAAAAAACAGTTTTCAAAACTTTCTCAAAACATCTAAGTATAAACAATCGGTTGTCTCGACAGAACAATCGGTTGTTTCAACTTAGTTTGAAAAACACTTTGTTTCATAAAAGATTGAGATGCTTTTTGCTTTGAGATTAAATCTAATATTGGTTTACACTTTGAACTACCCCAGAACAAAACTATAAAGCAGCACAGCAGCATCACACAAGCAGAGGCTTCATCATCCTTCAAAGGATTTGGATTCTTCAAAACCTTGAACACCACTTGGTTCAACAAAAGGGCCTAATGTAGTTAAGGCTATAGTATACTTACATAGAAATTGGCAATAGAGGAGTGCATAGATATAAATAGGTCACGAAAAATACCACCAAGATACTTATGTCTTATCTTTTGCCCACCATTTTCCTGTGTATTGTAATAAAGATGAAAATTTAGTCAAGTCGGGAGAGGAAAGACAATAGGTTAACTGTTATTTTTTGGATGGTCAATTTTGTGGACATAGTTATGTATAAATTTTGTAAACGGGTTGGAATACTCCAATTATCCATTTATATATTTATATTTTTTTTTATAAAAAAAAAATTGTTTGTGGAGTCCATACCATTGAGATATTAATAATCAAAAGTACTTAAAAAAATTCTTGATAAGTTTTTTTAATCTTCATCTAAATCTCATTCACGATCTCCTGATTCATGATATTATGATTATTAACTTATTTTCATGCATAATAAAAAATAATAATAATAATAATAATAATAAAAGGCACTATTTTGTCAAACTTGTTTAAGGTTGGTTGAGATTAATTTAATATAATCAGTCATAAAAATAATTAAAAGTTATTATTTATCATTATTACAATATTCACCACTCGTCATACGTTATTTGACACTATCCATGTTCCATCTTATTCTAGTCATATTGGTTCTTAGTTTTAATAATAGGATTTATGATTCAATGTTAGGTTATTAATTATACTGGATATGAGTGCTTGAGTGCTTGGGACCTTGGCTATTGGGTAAGTCATGAGTTTGGCCTAGATAAAGATAATTTTAGTGGACTAGAACTCGTAGAGAAGACCTCAATGATCGGTCATCGGCATGTGTAGTGGACCAGAACTCGCAGAGAGGACCTCGAACATCGTGCTTGCGTCAGGCAACTCAGCTCGGCTATTGGGCTAGGATGATGGGCCATGCGTTTGGACTCAGGTATTTGCATAATAATCCGCATTCATACATTTGGTATAATTATTCGTGTATAAGGCCTGGTAGGTCAGTAAAGCATACGTTAATGGACTTAGGGTGCACTTAGTACGTTTCAGTCTAGCATGAGTAATATGGTCTGTCAGCCCAAGCCCAAAGTGCGCTAGGGTTTGATAGAACAGCTGGCATGTTACATGAGGACACATGCATGGTACAGTGATATGAAAAGGCATGCAAAAGTACTTGAAAACATACGGGACCCCGGGAGTGGTTGCCTTAATTGGTGCCCAGGTGGTTATTTTGTTAGGGTTTGTTGCACTCTAAGGAGATAAAATTCTACGCAGTTGTGCTGTTAAGATTACACACACTGTAATAGAATTCTCGTTATTGAATATACTCTCGCTAGAGATAGTGTAACATCCCGCCAAATCCTTTTCATAATTATAAAATGAAATAAGGTAAAACAATAATATTGAAGTGAACATATGTATATATATAATGAAATTTCTCCTCACAGGGAGTTTAATACATACCGGTCAGTTTTCCAAAACTTAAACAAAATACAGTAAAATAGAAAAACAGGCGATCTCCTAACAGAAAAAGGCGATCTCCTATCAGAAAACAGAAAAAGGGGTGATCGCCTAACAGAAACAGAAACAGACGATCTCCTTCCGGCGACCACTCACTGAGGAGCTCTACTTCCTGCAACATTATCTGCTCCCGTGTAAATTATACACGATCATCACAGGTTTAAGAAAAGCCAAACACAACACCAAAAACACAGGGTAAGCTAGATATTTGAAAGAGAATTTAGATATGAACTTTAAAATCAAATAAAACAAATTTAAGACACCCACGTAAAAACCATCAACTTTCTCATTCCCTTCACAAGACCATCTAGTAATCACATATTTCACAATTCCTCAAGAGTCGTTCAATTCACATAATTCATCAAGTATCTATCAATTTCAATGTTTCTCATTTCTCACGTCAGTCTTCTACTGACTCAACACACATAGACACATACCACACCACTGTAAAGTCCACACAGGACAGCAAGTAAAGTCCACACAGGACAGCTAATGAAGTCCACACTGTAAGGACCTAGAAACTTTAATTGGAATAAAAGTGTTATATTTAAATAATTTCAGAAGATGTTATTATTTAAAATACAAAGAGTTGGTAATAGAAGTTTCGTAGTAGTCGGACATCGGACGTCGCCCAAGGTCTGGGGTCAGCTGGTAGAGGTCGGTCGGCTGACCATTGTATTAACTAAGTAGTCAGGTGCGATGACTTTATCACTAGGTGATCACGTGGGTGTGCTCGAGGAAGACATGTGGATCAAGAAGAGTAAAGGAAGAAAAGTGTAGCTAAGAAGTCTTCTACGAGATCGCCGTTATTGAAGACGGAGGCGATCTCCGACTTCTCTGGCACATAATCGCCTGTCGCCTAGAGGAGGCATGACCGCCAATCGCCTATGGTGTACGTGATCGACGGGAGTGAACGTAGTATGTGGTCAAGATGCTGGATCAACCATAGTGGGTTCCAAAAACCACGCGTATCAAGGTGTGGGCCAAGCCTTAGATACGCTGTGCATGCGAAGCTCTATGCTGGAGCATAAGAAATCGTCCTTAGTGTTGCATGCACGGGCGCACGAGGAGTAGTGCTGACCTACTCTTGGAAATGTGAAGCTACCGACGTCACCAAGTCATGTGGAGATGATACCTTGGACGTAACATAATGGGAGGATGAACCTTCAGCAAGGTGTGACGATGTGACATCGGTGACCAGAGTAAGGCGATGTGTTCTCGTCACACACAAGGGCGATAAGAGATCGCCAACAGGATGAGAGGAACATCGGTCATCAACCAGGATGGGAGACACATCGGTGGTCTGCCAGGGTGAGACATCGGTGGTCCTCCAGGGTGAGACATCGGTTGTCTGCCAGGATGAGGAATTAGTCGTCCGTCAGGAAGAGGAATCAGTCATCACCAGGATGAGGTACATCAGTCATCGCCGGTATGAGAGACACATCGGTCGTCTTCCAGGGAGAGACATCGGTCGTCCGCCAGGAGCAGTGATCGGTGGAAGGTTATCGCGCGATGTCGAGTTTCACACAGATAAGGTGGGACCCAGGCTCCCAGCATGAGGCGTCTTGCACGCGCGACACGTACACAAAAAGGGTGGTTCAGAATAGTGACATCAAAGTGTTGGCCTGCGCAGAGGCACGCGTAGTCGTACTGTTCAGGGAAGCGTACACGCAAACTTCCCTGCAGAGTGGGTGGTGGCAGCGGCTTTTGGGGAAATGTTGGTTTAGATTCAAAAACTCACTTCTGATAGGCAAAGAACGTTGCAGTGGTTCAAGAGTGAGTTTACCTTCATCCTTCTCTTTTCTCTCCTTCGCGCTGCGATTCAGGCATCCTCAAGCACCAGTGCGACGAGCGACGACTGCCCTTGGAGCACCTGGGAGGTTCTCTGCAAGTTCTCCAAACCAGACGCTAAAACAGAGCTAAGGCACCTTTAAGCTCGGTGGGTTTTGGAGCTCTTGGTGTTTTGCGCAAGTCCAGGTAAGGGAAGCTAGCCTTATTTCCAACGAAAACCTTATATTAGATGATTGAGATGATGGGGGTTTTCAACTGTTATTGCATAATCCCCTGTTTTTGGACGAGATCGCCGGTTTTGGCGTTGTTTTTCGAACTCCCCTGTTTTGTATTGTTTGAAACTGTTTGAGATTTAAATGTGATATTCGAAAATCTGAACCAGGGGATGATTGTTGTTGTGATTGGAAGCATTCATTTAAGTGTTATATGATGTGTTGAATGTTGTGAATGTGGGATCAAGGCATAGTATTTTCAGGAAAGGAAATACCGTGTAAGATCATGTAGGATGTGCATTGATCGGTGATTTCTATAATGAGATATCCTGACTCTCCTGAGATAATGAATTCATATAGATGAAGTTATTCAGGCGTTGAGAGTCGATGGAGGTTCATACGTATGGGTAAGTGTTTGAAAGATAACTACTTGACCTGTTGTGTGGATTCACCCTGTCATACTGTGAGAGTGATGAAATTGAGATCGAGATTGCGTTGATGCGCATAGCTGTGGAAACTTTACAGCAGTGTAGTATGACAGGTGCAGATCTCTGAGTCTAGTCAATGCACGAGTCTTCCGGAAGTAGTGTCAAGTTTCTTGTGTGATGAGTCAGTGGAAGTCTGACGTGAGAAATGAGAAACATTGAAATTGATAGACACTTGATGCATGATGTGAATAGAACGACTCTTGAGAAAATTGTGAAATGTGTGATTACTTGATGGTCATGTGAAGGGAATGAGAAAATTGATAGTTTTACGTGGGTGTCTTCAATTTGTTTTATCTTGATTTTAAAGTTTCATATCTCAACTCTCTTTCAAATATCTAGCTTACCCTGTGTTTTTGGTGTTGTGTTTGGCTTTTTCTTAAACCTGTGATGATCGTGTATAATTTACACGAGAGCAGATGATGTTGCAGGAAGTAGAGCTCCTCAGTGAGTGGTCGCCGGAAGGAGATCGCCTGTTTCTATTTCTGTTAGGCGATCACCCTTTTTCTGTTTTCTGATAGGAGATCGCCGTTTTCTGATAGGAGATCGCCTTTTTGCTGTTAGGAGATCGCCTGTCTTTCTATTTTACTGTATTTTGTTTACGTTTTGGAAAACTGACCGATTATGTATTAAACTCCCTGTGAGGAGAAACTTCATTACATATATATAATTATGTTCACTTCAATATTATTGTTTTACCTTTATTTCATTTTATGATTAGGAAAAAGTTTTGGCGGGATGTTACACACACAGGACAGCAAGATATCATCAATTCACCCAATGCACCATACAACACTTAAATTAAAGATTCCAACCACAGCAACAATCGTATCAAGGTTCAGATTTTTCCAATATCGCATGCATTTCACATATCAATCTCAAACAAGTTCAAAGCGACACTAAAACAGGGGATTTCGAAGACAACATTAAAACCGGCGATCACGTCGCCCCACACATAAAAATAGAGCATCGTGAAAAGCATATGAAAACCGGCGACCACGTCGCCCTCATTTCAGAACCTACTCACCTAACATTTTTATAAACGAAAATGCTAGCTTCCCTTACCTGGACTTGCGCAAAACACCAAGAGCTCCAAAACCCACCGAAGCTTAAAGATGCTTTAACTCTGTTCTAGTGTCCTGACGGAAAACTCGCAGAGAACTCCCCAGGTATCCAAGTGCAGTCATCGCTCGTCGCACTGGTGCTTGAGGATGTCTGAATCGCAGCGCGAAGGAGAGAAAAGAGAAGGATGAAGGTGAACTCACTCTGTCACTCTTGAACCACAACAACGTTCTCCCTCTCAGAAGTGAGTTTTTGAATCTAAACCAACTTGTCCACAAAAGCCGCTACCACCACCCACTCTGCAGGGAAGCTTGCGTGTACGCATCCCTGAACAGTACGACTACGCGTGCCTCTGCGCAGGCCAACACTCTGATGTCACTATTCTGAACCACCCTTTTTGTCTACGTGTCGCGCGTGCAGGACGTCTCATGCTGGGAGCCTGGGTCCCACCTTATCTGTGTGAAACTCGACATCGCGCGATAACCTTCCACCGATGACTGCTCCTGGCGGACGACCGATGTCTCTCCCTGGAAGACGACTGATGTGTCTCTCATACTGGCGATGACTGATGTGCCTCATCCCGGTGATGACTGATTCCTCTTCGTGACAGACGACTGATTCCTCATCCTGGCAGACAACCGATGTCTCACCCTGGAGTGTTGAAGCTGAAGGAAGCTTCTTCTCAACCTTGGCTTAAAGTGTGTTTGATGAAGAAAATTGCTTCGGTGCTTTATAGTTTTGTAATAGGTCTTAAGCGAATTTTGGTTTAGGCTTAGGATGTGAGGAGAAGTATGAGGAACCAATCGGTCGTCGGTCATTCGGGAAGTATGAGGAACCAATCGGTCGTCGGTCATTGGGGAAGTATGAGGAACCAATCGGTCGTCGGTCATTGGGGAAGTATGAGGAACCGATCGGTCATGATCATTGGAGGAAGCGATGAGGAACCGATCGGTCATCGGTCATTGAGGAAATAATGTGGCACGATCGGTAATCGGTCACTGGGGAAGTAATGAGGTATGATCGGTCATCGGTCTTTTAGGAAGTAATGTGATCGGTCATCGGTCATTCTGTTCCAGCTGCCTAAGCAAGCTTAAACCAAGCACATGGAGTGTTTAAAGTTTTCAAAATGCTGTTTAAAGTTTTCTCAAAAAGTCTGAATACTGGAAAAAAATAAATCTGTTTCCTGGATAATAAATAGATTTATTTTTTGGTTCTGTTATTCTTAACTGTTTTTCAAACTGTTTTTTGAAAAGTGGTTAGAAACTGTTTTCTTTAAATATAGAAGACTTCTCTCACACAAAACAGAGAGCGCAATCACGTTTCAATTAGTTTCTGAGTGAGAAGAAGAATTCAAAGGCTTTTGTGAAAGGTTTTCAAAAGGAATTTCAAGTGTGCTTGTTCTAGGAAAACTTGGTGCTTTGTGAAGGTGCTGGTGCAGTTTCTGCAGCAGATTGAACTACTGGTTTGAGTTCTTGCATCTTCTTTTCAGGTGTAATTTTTCCTTTCTCATTTGTTGTAAAGGTGTAAGTGTTAGTCACTCCTTGATAGGGTTTCTTGGAGTGCAAGGTGTGCTGAAATAGGTGTTTTTCAGCCTTGTATGTGAGTGTTCTTTTAGGTTTCAAGAACTGCTGTATATGCTGTAATTGTTGTATGTGTTTAGTGGATTCCACCTTCGTGTAAGGTGAACTGGATGTAGCTCTTGATGAGTGAACCAGTATAAAAACTTGTGTGCAATCTTCTTTCCTTTCTTGCACTTATTTCTGGAATTTGAATTGATAACTGTCCAAAATAAATCTGTTCATTTGAAATTGAATCTGTTAATTCTGGGTTTAATAAGAACTGTTCTTCTCTTGGTTGAAACCTTCTTGCAAATATCTGAACAAGTTTGTTCTGTTGTTCCTTCTAATTGAGTAAAATTGTAAGGACCCAGAAAATTTTATTGGAATGAAAGTGTTATATTTAAATAATTTCAAAAGATGTTATTATTTAAAATACAAAGAGCTGGTAAATGAAGTTTCGTAGTAGTCGGACATCGGACGTCGCCCAACGTCTGGGGTCAGCTGGTAGAGGTCGATCGGCTGGCATGTGGATCAAGAAGAGTAAAGAAAGAAAAGTGTAGCTAAGAAGTCTCCTACGAGATCGCCGTTATTGAAGACGGAGGCGATCTCCGACTTCTCTGGCACATGATCGCCTGTCGCCTAGAGGAGACATGACCGCCAATCGCCTATGGCGTACGTGATCGACGGGAGTGCACGTAGTATGTGGTCTAGATACTGGATCAACCAGAGTGGGTTCCACAAAACCACACGTATCAAGGTGTGGGTTAAGCCTTAGATATGCTGTGCATGAAAAGCTCTATCCTTAGTGTTGCATGCATGGGAGCACGAGGAGTATTGCTGATCTACTCTTGGAAATGTGAAGCTACCGAAGTCACCAAGTCATCTGGAGGTGATACCTTGGACGTAACATAATGGGAGGATGAACCTTCAGCAAGGTGTGACGATGTGACATCGGTGACCAGAGTAAGGCGATGTGTTCTCGTCACACACAAGGGCAATAAGAGATCGCCAACAGCATGAGAGGAACATCGGTCATCAACCAGGATAGGAGAGACATCGGTGGTCTGCCGGGGAGAGACATCGGTGGTCTGCCAGGGTGAGACATCGGTTGTCTGCCAGTGTGAGGAATCAGTCATCACCGGGATGAGGCACATCAGTCATCGCCTGTATGAGAGACACATCGGTCGTCTCCCAGGGAGAGACATCGGTCGTCCTCCAGGATGAGGCCTCGGTGGATAGTCATCGCGCGAGAGGTCATCGGTGGAAGGTTATCGCGCGATGTCGAGTTTCACACAGATGAGGTGGGACCCAGGCTCTCAGCAGGAGACGTACTGCACGCGCGACACGTAGACAAAAAGGGTGGTTCAGAATAGTGACCTCAGAGTGTTAGCCTGCGCAGAAGCACGCGTAGTCGTCCTGTTCAGGGAAGCGTACACGCAAACTTCCCTGCAGAGTGAGTGGTGGCAGCGGCTTTTGGGGGCAAGTTGGTTTAAGATACAAAAACCCACTTCTGAGAGGAAAAAGAACGTTTTCAGTGGTTCAAGAGTGAAAGAGTGAGCTCACCTTCATCCTTCTCTTTTCTCTCCTTCACTCTGTGATTCAGGCCCTATCACGTTCCTGCTTGGCTATCGACGACTGCCATAGAGCACCTGGGAGGTTCTCTGCAAGTTCTACAAACCAGACGCTAAAACAGAGCCAAGGCATCCTTTAAGCTCGGTGGGTTTTGGAGCTCTTGGTGTTTTGCGCAAGTCCAGGTAAGGGAAGCTAGCTTTATTTTCAATGAAAGCCGTAGATTTGCTGTTTTCTGAAGTGAGGGCGACGTGGTCGCCGGTTTCATATTCTTTTTCGTGATACTCTGTTCTATGTGTTTGGGCAACGTGATCGCCGGTTTTAAACCCCTTTTTCATGATGTTCTGTTCTTATGTGTTTGGGCGACGTGATCGCCGGTTTAAAATATAGATTTCGAAATCCCCTGTTTTGGACGTGATCGCCGGTTTTGGCGTTGTTTTTCGAACTCCCCTGTTTTGGTGCTGTTTGAAAACTGTTTGAGATTTAAATGTGAAATACATGTGATATTTGAAAATCTGAACCGTGGAATGAATGTTGCTGTGACTGAATCGTTCATTCAGTGTGGTATGATGTATTGATTGTTGTGAATGTGGGATCAAGGCATAGTATTTTCAGGAAAGAAAATACCGTGTAAGATCGTGTGTAATGTGTATTGACTAGGGGCTTGTCTAGAAGGAGATATCCTGACTTTGCTGATATAATGGAATCACATAGACGAAGTTATTCAGTTGTGGAGAGTCGAAGGAGGTTCATATGAATGGGTGAGTCGTGTGAAAAAGAACGAGCTCGGCCTGTTATATGAATTAACCCTGTCATACCGGGAGAGTGATGATATTGAGACTATGTATGCGCATGGCTGTGTGGATTTCACAGCAACCCTGTGTGGGTTTCACAGTGGTGTGGTATGACAGGTGCAGATCTCTAGGCCTGAGTCAACACACGAGTCTTCCGGAAGTGGAGTCATGTGTCTATATCTAATGAGTCAGTGGAAAGTCTGACGTGTGAACCATGAATATTGAAAGTAGTGAATAGACACTTGACGAGTTTGTGGAATATGGGAATGTTGATGGTTGAAATTGATATGGATTATGAATGGCGTGAAGATTTATGTTTTCTATTGATTTAAAGTTTCATATTTAAAGTTTTTAAAACATCTAGCTTACCCTTTCATCTGGTATTGTGATTGCTTTCTAAAACCTGTGATGATCGTGTATTTTTACACGGGAGCAGACGAGGTTGCAGGTAGTAGAGCTCATCAGTGAGTGGTCGCCGGAAGGAGATCGCCTGTTCCTGTTTCTGTTAGGCGATCACCCTTCTTCTGTTTTCTGATAGGAGATCGCCTTTTGCTGTTAGGAGATCGCCTGTCTTTCTATTTTAATGTAATTTTGTTACGTTTTTTGGAAAATTGACCGAATATGTATTAAACTCCTTGTGAGGAGAAACCTCATTACATATATATAATATTCTTCACTTCAAAATATTTTTTTACCTTTATTTTCATTATATAAATATGAATAGTATTTTGGCGGGATGTTACATTAATGGTATCAGAGCAGTTCGTCCTTAGGATGACCTGAGGGCTGTGGATCCATTGTGTTTCTTCTGCTCATAAAATTTATTTGAGTTTTAAATGAAAACTATAGTGAAAGGTTTCAAACGTTTTTGTATTGAAATTTTGTGTGTGCTGTAGTGAATATATGCTCTAACTGAAAATTTTAGTATTAAGAATGAAAGGATCTTGATAAAGTAGTGAGGGTGCACACTCATAACTGGATCGAGATGATTCTCAATCTTAATTCTAAAGGTTTGATGTTTAGCACATATTGAATTCTGGTGTGATCTATTTCATTCTCTTGAGTGTCTTTGTAATTGATTGAAAATGGTTGATTGGATTGATGACTGCATACCAGTAGTTGTTCTGGTGTTATGCTTGATGTTATAAGCATTATGATCCTGTTGATGAACTCAAATTCTAAATGACTTTGAGGGGCTGACCTTTGTAAGGTCTAGCTGTTACCCCTTGAATGAATTGATTTCTTATCGATTTCATTCTTATAGTAGTAGGGAATATAGAAACTAGTGGTTTCAAAATCTGAGAACGAAGGAAGATGACCCGTAGACCTCCTACCTCTCCCCAATCTTCTTCGGAAATGGGCCACATCGCCAGGGCCATTGAGATGATGGCAACTGCCATCCAACAACAGAATGCAGCAATGGCTCAGAATCATCAAGCTGCAATGCACCACTGGGAAACTGCTCGGTCGACTGAAAACAGCTTCCCACGTCGGTCAGCCTCAGGAACAGATGGGACTGACCGAGTTCATGAGGCACAATCCACCCAAGTTCAGTGGGAATGTTAACCCTGATCAAGCAGATCAGTGGGTCGGAGAGTTCGAGAAAATCTTTAAGGCGACCTCCTGCCTTGAAGAGAAGAAATTGGTGAATGGATAGTTACCCAATAAGTGTAAAGCAAGTGCAAGATAGATTTAGTTGCACCATGATTTAATTTCAGATAGATATAAGTAAATCAACAGTATATTGAGGGTTTTAAGATTTAAGCACTTGCTTCTATAGGGAGTACTGGAGTTAAGTTCCAAGATGAAAGTAGGAATTTTCTTTGATCTGGAGCTTGGAAGGTGTTAGTGTCAGTAACACAACATAAGATGGCTCTAGGTGGACACAAGGCTTAAAATGGAAATTTGAGATTTGGTAGAGAATAAGTTTACAAGATGATTATATCATCTTGAGATGTATCAATGATTTTGGGAAAGAGGAAAGATGAAATATCTTAATTGTGTTTAAAGTTACAGTTAGGCAAAGAAAATTGTTGAAAAGCAACAGGCGGAGAAATTGCTTGGATGAGAGAGAAAGTCTCACGTGGGATGGATGTTGTTTAATTGATTTGGATTTGAAAGTAGTATGTGATTCGAAATTTGGACACTAGTTTATGTTGAGTATGTAGGAGATGAATTGGATGTTATTCCAGAAAAGGGATTAGTGATCTGTCAATCACGTTTCCAAAGGTTAAGCTTAACGAAAGATAGTGTTTCCAAAGTTCAGCCGAGTTGATTGAATTGAAGAAAATAAGTGGAAGAGTTGTTAGAGACGCAGTTAGTCAAGCCCAATATATCTCCTTGGAGTTTCCAGCGTTGTTGGTTAAAAAGGAAGAGGAAGGACCTCAACTGTGTAGGGACTACAGGAAGTTGAATAAGTTGACCATCCAGGACAACTATCCTCTACCCGTAATTGATGATTTGAGGGATCAGTTAGATGGAACTTCAGTGTTCTCAAAGTTTTATCTGAAATCTGGATAAAACCAGATTTTGCTAAGACAGAAGATGTGCAGAAGACAAGCCTTTTGAGGTTTAGTATGATGCCTCACATCAAAGTTCGAATTGTGTCTGAATACAAGAGAAGACAGGAGTTGCATATGTTCAATGCAACTCAAATTTCATGAGAGAAATTATTCTACTTATGATTTAGAATCGGCAGTGGTAGTATTGTTATGGAGATTTGAAGACAGTAATTGTATGAAGCTTTGTATGGGAGGAAATGCAGAATTCCCTTATTGTTGGAACTAGGAGGGTGAACCAGTTTTGATTGAACAATTAGAGGATCCTAGTCTGAAACGTATTGTGGAATTGCTAGGCACCGATCAGGCTAAAGGCTTTGTAACGGGTAAAGATGGAATATTGAGATTAATGGCAGAATTTGCATACCAGCAGATGGAGAATTTAAGAGATACCAGAAATTTTAACTTTGCTCTTCTGGCGAAATGGAAATGGTGGATGAGGAGTGATGAGAAAGGGAAATGGAAAGATATTCTTGTATCCAAATATGACTCGGAACTTGGGAGAAGCCGAGCTCATTTGAAATATCAATCGTGGTGGTGGAGAGATGTACGTAAGGTGTGCGAGGAGGGTGAAGATGATGGTTAGTTCCAAAAAGTCATTGTTTGGAAAGTTGGAGGCGGAGGGGATGTGAGATTTCAGGAGGATGCGTGGGCCACTAACTTTAACTTTAAAGCAACGTGGCTGGTCTATGTGCTTCAAGTGGATAAGTGTTCTATTTGTTCGACATAAGGATTTGAGGTCCCACCTTGAGAACTTTTATCTTATACGTATGTCATCCAAGTAGAATCAGGTGTGGAAGGGAATGTGGGTGGCAATAGTCTGTTGTATCTTGGAGAAGAGGAATAGAGTTGTCCTTAAGCAAGAAATTCTGGATGCAGAGGAAATTTTCCAATCGGCTCCACTACTTACATGGTTGTGGTTGAGATATATGGTGCGTTCATTCTCGTATGCCTTTTCAGATAGGCACCTGAACCCAAATCAATGCATCCAATGTATACATTGAACAAGGAGGAAATGATGGGAACAGGAAGCCGAGTTGGCAAAAGAAGTCATAATGATGATTTAGAAAGTAACAGCAACAGGAACTTTGTCTTTATAAGGTGCAGAATTATGTAGCATAGTGGTGAACCAAAGGTGTTCCTTTAGGGAGCGTGAGAATTAGATCAGCAGTTGGGAAGGCGATGGATGGTTTTGATCAAGATGCGGAAGTTGATTCCTAGAAGGATATTTCGGATCCTAGTTTGAATTGGCTGGGGGGCATGAGCAGTAGTCAGCTGTCCTCTTTCCTTCCGATGAAGGGATCTTGCTCACTTTTTCTCTAAAGGGGCTAGTCCTGGTTCTGTTAAGGGCCTAGTTCTGGACTTGCTCGACCAAGTCTTCAGGGTTGGAAATAGAGTGTGAGTACTGGAGTTGGCGCTCAATGGAGCAGCATACTCCATATGCAGGGATGGAGAATGGAATTTGATGAAGTATTGGAGTAGTAAGAGTTGGTTCAACGGACAACCGAGAAGGTGAAACTGATGCAAGGCAGAATGAAAGCTTCTCAAAGTCGGCAGATGTCCTATGCAGATCAGAGGAGAAGACCTTTGGAGTTTGCTGCTGGGGATCATGTTGTTATGAGGGTGACACCAGCCAAGGGTGTAGGACGAGCTATCAGATCAAAGAAGCTGTCCCCTAAGTTTGTTGGGCCATATCAGATCCTGAGGAGGATCGGTCCAGTGGCTTATGAGATCGCCCCACCTCCCCAATTAGCAAACCTGCATAATGTATTTCACGTATCACAGCTAAGGAAGTATCTTGCAGACCCTAGTCACGTATTGAAAGTGGACGACGTGCAGATCGGGTGATTCAACATGGGAATTAGAAGAAACCATGAGAGAAGCCCATCCATACCTCCTTTCCTTATAACTCAATTTTCGGGGACGAAAATTTTTCTTGTTGGGGAGATTGTAAGGACCCAGAAAATTTTATTGGAATGAAAGTGTTATATTTAAATAATTTCAAAAGATGTTATTATTTAAAATACAAAGAGCTGGTAAATGAAGTTTCGTAGTAGTCGGACATCGGACGTCGCCCAACGTCTGGGGTCAGCTGGTAGAGGTCGATCGGCTGGCATGTGAGACACATCGGTCGTCTCCCAGGGAGAGACATCGGTCGTCCTCCAGGATGAGGCCTCGGTGGATAGTCATCGCGCGAGAGGTCATCGGTGGAAGGTTATCGCGCGATGTCGAGTTTCACATAGATGAGGTGGGACCCAGGCTCTCAGTAGGAGACGTACTGCACGCGCGACACGTAGACAAAAAGGGTGGTTCAGAATAGTGACCTCAGAGTGTTAGCCTGCGCAGAAGCACACGTAGTCGTACTGTTCAGGGAAGCGTACACGCAAACTTCCCTGCAGAGTGAGTGGTGGCAGCGGCTTTTGGGGGCAAGTTGGTTTAAGATACAAAAACCCACTTCTGAGAGGAAAAAGAACGTTTTCAGTGGTTCAAGAGTGAAAGAGTGAGCTCACCTTCATCCTTCTCTTTTCTCTCCTTCACTCTGCGATTCAGGCCCTATCACGTTCCTGCTTGGCTATCGACGACTGCCATAGAGCACCTGGGAGGTTCTCTGCAAGTTCTACAAACCAGACGCTAAAACAGAGCCAAGGCATCCTTTAAGCTCGGTGGGTTTTGGAGCTCTTGGTGTTTTGTGCGCAAGTCAAGGTAAGGGAAGCTAGCTTTATTTTCAATGAAAGCCGTAGATTTGCTGTTTTCTGAAGTGAGGGCGACGTGGTCGCCAGTTTCATATTCTTTTTCGTGATACTCTGTTCTATGTGTTTGGGCAACGTGATCGCCGGTTTTAAACCCCTTTTTCATGATGTTCTGTTCTTATGTGTTTGGGCGACGTGATCGCCGGTTTAAAATACAGATTTCGAAATCCCCTGTTTTGGACGTGATCGCCGGTTTTGGCGTTGTTTTTCGAACTCCCCTGTTTTGGTGCTGTTTGAAAACTGTTTGAGATTTAAATGTGAAATACATGTGATATTTGAAAATCTGAACCGTGGAATGAATGTTGCTGTGACTGAATCGTTCATTCAGTGTGGTATGATGTATTGATTGTTGTGAATGTGGGATCAAGGCATAGTATTTTCAGGAAAGAAAATACCGTGTAAGATCGTGTGTAATGTGTATTGACTAGGGGCTTGTCTAGAAGGAGATATCCTGACTTTGCTGATATAATGGAATCACATAGACGAAGTTATTCAGTTTTGGAGAGTCGAAGGAGGTTCATATGAATGGGTGAGTCGTGTGAAAAAGAACGAGCTCGGTGTAAGGACCTTGAAAAATTAAGTTGGAATAAAAAGGATTATTTTAAATAAATTCTAAGTATGTTTTTATTTAAGTTAAAAAGGAAGGAAAGTGCAGTCTAGAAAACTATAAGAGTTCTTTGTTAATACATGATCGCCGGTCGTCTACTACACATGATCGCCGGGGCGCGAGGCATGCGGTCATCGCCAGGGCGCAAGGCATGCGGGCGTCGCCAGGCGCGGGACATGCGGGCATCGTCAGGGGGAGACATCGATCGTTCGCCAGGGAGAGGCCATCGGTGGATAGCCTTCGCGCGAGAGGTCCTCAGTGGATAGTCTTCGCGCGAGAGGTCATCGGTGGATTGTCTTCGCGCGAGTGGTCATCGGTGGATAGTCTTCGCGCGAGAGGTCATCGGTGGATTGTCTTCGCGCGAGAGGTCATCGGTGGATAGCCTTCGCGGGAGAGGTCATCGGTGGATAGACTTCGCGCCTGTGATCATCGGTGAAAGGTCATCGCGCGACGTCGAGTTACACACAGAGAAGGTGGGACCCAGACTTCCAGCATGGAACGTCCTGCACGCGCGCCACGTAGACAAAAAGAGTGGTTCAGAATAGTGACCTCAGAGTGTTAGCCTGCACAGAGGCACGCTCAGTAGTACTGTTCAGGGAGTGGTTGGCCTGCGCAAGAGACAACTGTAGTCGTACTGTTCAGGGAAACGTACACTCAGACTTCTCTGCAGAGTGGGTGTGGCAGCTGCTTTTGGTGGATAAGTTGGTTTAAGATGCAGAGACCCACTACTGAGAGAAAAAAAGACGTTGCAGCATTCAAAGAGAGAAAGAGTGAGTTACCTCCCTTCTCCTCCAGATATCTCCTTCGCGCTGCGATTCTAGCACCTTCACACGAGAGTACGACGAGCGACAGCCACCTTTAGAGCACCTGGGCAGTTTTCTGCAAGTCCTTCAACCAAACGCAAAAACAGAGCCAAGGCGTTCTTCAAGCTTCGTTGGGTTTCGGAACTCTAGGTGTTTGCGCAAGTCCAGGTAAGGGAAGCTAGACTTCATTTTCAATACAAGCCATAGTTTAGCTATTTCTGAAGTGAGGGCGACGTGGTCGCCGGTTTTCGTTTTCATCTTTGTAAAATGCTCTGTGCTATGTGTTTGGGCGACGTGGTCGCCGGTTTTAAATGCAGACTTCGAAATACCCTGTTTTTGAACTAGATCGCCGGTTTTGGCGTTGTTTACGAACTCCCTGTTTTTGATGTTGCTTTGAAACGGTATGAGATTTAAATGAGATATTCGAAAATAAGAACCTTGGAGTGAGCTTTTGCTGTGATTGAAATCTTTCCTTTAAGTGTTATGAGATGTGTTGCATGATGTGAATGTGGGATCAAGGCATAGTATTTTCAGGAAAGAAAATACCGTGTAAGATCGTGTAGGACGTGCATTGATCGGTGATGTCTATAATGAGATTATCCTGACTCTCCTGAGATAATGAATTCACATAGATGAAGTTATTTAGGCGTTGAGAGTCGAAGGAGGTTCATATGAATGGGTGTCTCGTGTGAAACAGAACGAGTTCGGCCTGTCATATGGATTAACCCTGTCATACTGTAAGAATGGTGAACTTGAGATCGAGAATGTGTTGATGCGCATAGCTGTGGAAACATTACAACAGCTTTGTATGACAGGTGCAGAATCTCTGAGTCTAGTCAATGCACGAGTCTTCCGGAAGTAGTGTCAAGTGTCTTGTGTGCTGGGTCAGTGGTGGTCTGACATGTGAAATGAGGAACTTGAAATTTATAGACACTTGATGTTGTTTGTGAAATAGAACGACTCTGGGAAATATTGTGAAATGTGTGGTTTCTGGGCGATCAGGTGAAGGGTATGAGCAACTCTAAGTTTTACATGGATATCTTGAAAAATGTTTTTACCTTGATTTTAATGTTCTTATTTAAACTCTCTTTAAAATATCTAGCTTACCCTGCGTGTTTTGGTGCTGTGGCTGTTCTCTTAAAACTGTGATGATCGTGTAATTGTTACACGGGAGCAGATGATCTTCCAGGATGTAGAGCTCCTTAGTGAGTGGTCGCCGAGGAAGAGATCGCCGGTTTTCTATCTCTTGGTGGTGATCGCCGGATTTATGTCCTGCTGCAGATCGCCTGTTTTGGGCCTTCTGTTACCAGATCGCCGGTTCATGTATGGAGACCGCCGGTCTTGTTGTATTTGGTTGAATTTCGTTTAAATTTTGAAAACATTTGACCTGGTTATGTATTTAACTCCCTAAGAGGAGCAACTTCATTACTTATATATATATTATCATGTACTCTTCAATATTATTTGTTTACCTTTATTTTCATTACACATGTATGTATGGTTTTATTTTGCGGGATGTTACACTCGGCCTGTTATATGAATTAACCCTGTCATACCGGGAGAGTGATGATATTGAGACTATGTATGCGCATGGCTGTGTGGATTTCACAGCGACCCTGTGTGGATTTCACAGTGGTGTGGTATGACAGGTGCAGATCTCTGGGCCTGAGTCAACGCACGAGTCTTCCGGAAGTGGAGTCATGTGTCTATATCTAATGAGTCAGTGGAAAGTCTGACGTGTGAACCATGAATATTGAAAGTAGTGAATAGACACTTGACGAGTTTGTGGAATATGGGAATGTTGATGGTTGAAATTGATATGGATTATGAATGGCGTGAAGATTTATGTTTTCTATTGATTTAAAGTTTCATATTTAAAGTTTTTAAAACATCTAGCTTACCCTTTCATCTGGTATTGTGATTGCTTTCTAAAACCTGTGATGATCGTGTACGTTTACACAGGAGCAGACGAGGTTGCAGGTAGTAGAGCTCATCAGTGAGTGGTCGCCAGAAGGAGATCGCCTGTTCCTATTTCTGTTAGGCGATCACCCTTCTTCTGTTTTCTGATAGGAGATCGCCTTTTGCTGTTAGGAGATCGCCTGTCTTTCTATTTTAATGTAATTTTGTTACGTTTTTGGAAAATTGACCGAATATGTATTAAACTCCCTGTGAAGAGAAACCTCATTACATATATATAATTTTGTTCACTTCAAAATATTTGTTTACCTTTATTTTCATTATATAAATATGAATAGTATTTTGGCGGGATGTTACATAAATCTTGTTTGATTAAGTTCTGATTGTACGAAGGTGATTTGGAAAAATAAATCTGTTTTGTTTGAAATCAATCTGTTCTTTTAATCTCTGTTAAACAGAAGTCAGTTCCTGTTGCAAAAATTTTAAAAGATCAATTCACCCCTCCCCTCTTGATCTTCAGACCCTGCTTAACTCTAACCACCGATGTCTCACCCTGGCAGACAACCGATGTCTCACCCTGGCAGACCACTGATGTCTCACCCTGGCAGACCACCGATGTGTCTCCCATCCTGGTTGATGACCGATGTTCCTCTCATCCTGTTGGCGATCTCTTATCGCCCTTGTGTGTGACGAGAACACATCGCCTTACTCTGGTCACCGATGTCACATCGTCACACCTTGCTGAAGGTTCATCATCCCATTATGTTACGTCCAAGGTATCATGTAAGGACCTAGAAACTTTAATTGGAATGAAAGTGTTATATTTAAATAATTTCAGAAGATGTTATTATTTAAAATACAAAGAGCTGGTAAACGAAATTTCATAGTGGTCGGACCTCGGACGTCGCCCAAGATCTGAGGTCAGCTGGTAGAGGTCGGTCGGCTTACCATTGCAGTAACATAGTAGTCAGGTGCGATGACTTTATCGTGAGGTAATCACGTGGATGTGCTCGAGGAAGACATGTGGATCAAGAAGAGTAAAGGAAGAAAAGTGTAGCTAAGAAGTCTCCTATGTGATCGCCTGGTTAGTGCATGATCGCCTGCCGCCTATGGTGCACATGATCGCCGAAAGTGCACTCAGTATGTGGTCAAGGTACTGGATCAACTAGAGTGGGTTCCAACAACCACGCGTATCAAGGTGTGGGTTAAGCCTTAGATACGCTGTGCATGCGAAGCTCTATGCTTGAGCAAAAGAGATCGCCCTTAGTGTTGCATGCATGGGCGCACGAAGAGTAGTGCTGGTTTACTCTTGGAAATGTGAAGCTACCGACGTCACCGAGTCATGTGGAGATGATACTTTGGACGTAACATAGTGGAATGAAGAACCTTCGGGAAGGCGTGACGATGTGTCGTCAGGCATCGCCAGGGCGCGAGGCATGCGGTCATCGCCAGGGCGCAAGACATGCGGGCATCGCCAGGGCGCGAGGCGTGTGGACATCGGTTGTCTACCAGGGAGAGACATCGGTGGTCCACCAGGGTGATACATCGGTCGTCCTCCAGGATAATCCATCGGTGGAAGGTCATCGCGCGAGATGTCATCAGTAGATAGTCATCGCGCGAGAGGTCATCGTGGAAGGTCATCGCGCGAGATGTCATCAGTGGATAGTCATCGCGCGAGATGTCATCGGTGGATAGTCATCGCGCGAGAGGTCATCGGTGGAACGTTATCGCGCGATGTCGAGTTTCACGCCGATAAGGTGGGACCCAGGCTCTCAGCATCAGACGTACTGCACGCGCGACACGTAGACAGAAAGGGTGGTTCAGAATAGCGACCTCAGAGTGTTAGCCTGCGCAGAGGCATGCGTAGTCGTACTGTTCAGGGAAGCGTACACGCAACCTTTCCTGCAGAGTGGGTGGGGGCAGCGGCATTCCTGGGCAAGTTGGCTTAGATTTAAACTCACCCCTGAGAGGTAAGAGACGCGAGGTGATTAGAAAATGATTTAGAGAGTTAACGTTGGCTCCTTCTCCTTCCTCTCCTTCACGCTGCGATTCAGGCATTCCCCAAGCACCAGTGCGACGAGCGACGACTGCCTTTGGAACGCCTGGGAGGTTCTCTGCAAGTCCTTCAACCAGACGCAAAAACAGAGCCAAGGCGTTGTTCAAGCTTCGTTGGGTTTCGGAGCTCTTGGTGTTTTGCGCAAGTCCAGGTAAGGGAAGCTAGACCTCTTTTTCCATACAAGCCATAGTGTAGCTATCTCTGAAGTGAGGGCGACGTGGTCGCCATTTTTGTTTTCATCTGCGTGAATGCTCTGTTCTATGTGTTTGGGCGACGTGGTCGCCGGTTTTAAATGCAGACTTCGAAATACCCCGTTTTGAACTAGATCGCCGGTTTTGGCGCTGTTTTACGAACTCCCCTGTTTTAGTGTCGCTTTGAGCTTGTTTGTGACTGATATGTGAAATGCACGCGTTTTTGGAAAAAGTCTGAACCTGGATACGTTTGTTGCTGTGGTTGAGATCGTTCATTTAAGTATTGTATGGTGCGTTGGGCGAATTGATGATCTTTAACTGTCCTGTGTGGACTTTGCTTGCTGTCCTGTGTGGACCTTGGTTGCTGTCCTGTGTGGACTTTGCTTGCTGTCCTGTGTGGACCTTGGTTGCTGTCCTGTGTGGACTTTGCTTGCTGTCCTGTGTGGACCTTGGTTGCTGTCCTGTGTGGACTTTGCTTGCTGTCCTGTGTGGACCTTGGTTGCTGTCCTGTGTGGACTTTGCTTGCTGTCCTGTGTGGACCTTGGTTGCTGTCCTGTGTGGACTTTGCTTGCTGTCCTGTGTGGACCTTGGTGGCTGTCCTGTGTGGACTCCGGTTGCTGTCCTGTGTGGACTTTACAGTGGTATGGTAAGTGTCTATGTGTGTTAAATCAGTGGAAGTCCGACGTAAGAAATGAGAAACTTTATAATTTTATGTGGGTATATGGAAATTGTTTTATCCTGATTTTTATGTTCATATTTAAATTCTTTTTAAACCATCTAGCTTACCCCTTTTCTTTTGTATTGCTCTGTGGCTGTTTTCTCTTAAAACTGTGATGATCGTGTGTTTTACACGGGAGCAGATGATCTTCCAGGGAGTAGAGCTCCTCAGTGAGTGGTCGCCGGATGGAGATCGCCTGTTTCCGTCTCTATCGGGTGATCGCCTGTTTATGCCTCTATCGGGTGATCGCCTGTTTTTCTGTCCTGATAGCAGATCGGCTGTTTTGGGCCTTCTGGTAGTAGATCGCCGGTTTATGTAGGGAGATCGCCGGTTTCAATTATTGACTGTATTTTGTTTAAGTTTTGAAAACATTGGACTGGTTATGTATTAAACTCCCTAAGAGGAGCAACTTCATTTCTTATATATATATTATTATCATTCTTCAACATTATTTGTTTACCTTTATTTTCATTATACATGTATGCATGGTTTTATTTTGCGGGATGTTACATATCACCTCCAGATGGCTTGGTGACGTCGTAGCTTCACATTTCCAAGGGTAGATCAGCACTACTCCTCGTGCGCCCATGCATGCAACACTAAGGACGATTTCTTATGCTCAAGCATAGAGCTTCGCATGCACAGCGTATCTAAGGCTTAACCCACACCTTGATACGCGTGGTTTTTGGAACCCACTATGGTTGATCCAGTATCCTGACCACATACTGAGTGCACTTTCGGCGGTCATGTGCACCATAGGCGATTGGCGATCATGTCTCCTCTAGGCGACAGGCGATTATGTGCCAGAGAAGTCGGAGATCGCCTCCGTCTTCAATAACGGCGATCTCGTAGACTTCTAAGCTACACTTTTCTTCCTTTACTCTTCTTGATCCACATGTCTTCCTCGAGCACACCCACATGATTACCTCATGATAAAGTCATCGCACCTGACTACTTGGTTAATACAATGGTCAGCCGACCGATCTATACCAGCTGACCCCAGACCTTTGGCGACATCCGAGGTCCGACTACTACGAAACTTCTATTACCAACTCTTTGTATTTTAAATAATAACATCTTCTGAAATTATTTAAATATAACACTTTTATTCCAATTAAATTTTCTAGGTCCTTACAGATAGGATTCTCGTGAGGGAAGGTGGTTACCAGTGGTGACCCAATGATACTCTATAAAAGGGGCTTAAGATCCCAGGTGAAGGTACGCAATTCTGAATATGCATTTTGAATACTGAAGTTATTTGTTTCTTATTCTTTGATAAGCCCTTATTGACTTGAGCGTCAGAGTGTGACTGGTCATAAGGGCACCCTCTGTCTCAACAGGAATAGCATCCAAACAACCAAGGAAGGCACATATTTCATCGAGAGGCAGACGAAGCAAGAACTTGTTGTCAGAGTCAACCGACGGCCAAATCAACTGGCAAGAACATCAATACTACTCCATTTGTTAAGCAGTGAATTAAAGTAAAAGATTGTTGAATAATTGTTTGTTTAAATAATTATAATTCTTCTTTTTACAAAATGCAATTATAGTTCTTTGGTTGATGTGAATGTCAACCTATCAAATAGGCGTGATCTCTTTTGTTAGAGATCTCACATGAACTAGAGATAAAAATATTTTGTAGTATATAAATCTCACTTTATGAGCCAGTTTTGTAAGATTGAGTTATACTTAAAGTTTACTTCTTAATATGGTATGGTATCAGAGTCATATAAAGTCTATTCTAGTAAAAATTTGTTGGTCTAGTCAAGCCACCACCCATAAACATATAATCTCACGCACAAGTTGACAGGTCTCGATGTGAAAGGATGTGTTGGAGATTTCATATCGATTAGAGATAAGGACCTTCATAGTGTATAAGTGAATACAAACTACTTCACTTTATGAGACAGTTTTATAAGATTGAATTAGGCTTAAAGTTCATTTCTTAGTACTCTTTGGTATATTCTATTGCGAATAGTAGTTTTTATAGTAATGGATCGATTATGCAATTATCATTATATAACATGATTTAGCAAATTTAGTCAACTCAAACTTCAATTATATTACAAAACTATAACTTTACACTTAAAATAAAACACTTTTGGCAACTATTGTCATGCCATTAGAATAATGATTAATGAATGGGTCAGTAAATAATTTAAAACTTTTAATTGAAATATAAAATCAATAATATTAAATGTTATATTTTTCAATAAACGTTTTCTATTTATAATTCTATAACTATTATACAAACTAATTTATAAATAGGCAACAACTTTTTTTCCAATAAGCTTAATTATAACTCTTTAAGTTATTTGCACTCTTGATAATGCTCTTAATTAGTGGGAAAAAAAAGTTTCAAAGTGGGGAGATGCCACTTCTCAAAGAAGGCCTTACAATATTATTTTAATGTGGAGTGTAGAGAATTTTACTTCATGATTATAGAGTATGAAGGCATAAGAGAAATCAAAAGAAACATAGTAAATTTTTTACTATATGTGACTCCATGATCGGCTATATATAACATCAATCCAAAAATTACATTGGAATTCCTTTCCCAACCTTCTTAATCATTCTATAATAGAAATACCAAGTAGAAACATGGTAGAAGAAAAGAGATTCTACTACAAAAATTAAAGGCAAGAAGGGTATAAATTTTTTCAACTTAAAGCGAAAATAAATCGAAACTTACACCTATATGGAGATTTTGCTAAGCTGAGTGAACAAATGAGTTGCACAAGTCTCGTTAATTAATAGTATTGTCAACAATGTTGGATCTAATTAATTATAGAAAGCACTTTGTTGTATGCCAAAAGAAGAATTGTGTTACCATAATAATTATACTTTGAAACATCTCAAATTAATAAATAATAATAATAATAATACTTTTTGATACTTTTATAGATAGCTGAAAGACAACACGCTTGTTGATTAAGTTGAGACGTGGCCCCAACAATTAGTTGTTTGTGATGCTTTGGGCGTTTACATTGGATGACAATTGACTCATATCTTATCCTTTCCATTTTATTCAATTAATTTCAATTAATTATTACAAACACTTTTCAACACACAAAAAAATTCCATCGTGTTGCACATTCTTTTCTTTCAAATATAATTATAAAATTTAGAAGAAAATATAGGTCCAATATCTTACATGTTCATATTGATATATAATTCAAAATTCAAATTTTGTATTTAAAAAATACCAAAACGTGAATGTTTTGTTTGGCGTTGAAAATGTAGTTTAAGCAAAAAAGTTAGATTCAAAAACTAGTTAAAAACTGAACATAAAAAATCAATCTAAAAAATTTAGAGAGAATAAAGTAATTAACTACTTAAAAATATAAAAAAAAGTACATGATTAATTATTAAATTAAATCTTAATATTAGACAATGACATATATTTAATAATTATAAATTTATATTCTTAATTTATTTAAACTTTTTACAATCTAAAAATTTTATGTAAAATTAATTTTCATGTAATATTTTCTTCAAATTTTATAATTTATTTTAATTTAAAATAGTTATCCCATCAATAAAAAATATTTTGTTAAATTTAAAAAAAAAATTAATAATTAAAAGAGAACAAAAAAATATGATATTAAATCAATAATCCAACAAAGTGTAAGCCTTAAACAACTATTAAAATTATAGTCATAAAATATGATTTTGACAATAATTTTTTTTATTTTATTTTAAAAGATAAAATAATAAAATATAAATTGTACCCGTCGATTGTTTTGAAATATTAATATAAAAATTTGTTAAAATAAACTAAAAAATTATTAAAATATTATCTTATCATAAATAAATAATTTTATTAAAATTTCATCTACCGATTTTGTTTATAATCTAGATAAAATTAGTTACTAAATACACATATAATGTATTGCACTCGCGCACTACCAAATATTTGGATAATTGTTCCCCGTGTTATTCAAAATGCATGTTTTTCTTTTCATTATTCTTTTATGGTCCTTTTTTTTTCTTTTTATTCTTAAATACAAATATATACTATTTTGATCTTTATTGATAATTTTTTTGCCATTCTGATATGTATTTTGTGTTCTATACTTTTATACAATAAATATTAATATATGAAAACTTTTAAGAATTTATATTGATTAGTGATTAATTTATTTATTTGTTATATAACTGTTTTCGATGAAAATATTTAAAATCCATATATGATAAATCATAATAAATAAATAGAGTTCTTTTTTTTAGACTAATCATCTAACATAATTTTATATTAATTTAAAGTTAAACATTAAAAATAAATACATCTATAACATAAATAGACCCATATACAAATAATCTTGTAATTATTGTTGTGTAATGTGTAAAATCATATTTCTTCCTTATTCATTTTATCTCTCACTCTTGCATGCATGTCTTTTTTCGTTCTTTCTCTTTAAGTTTTCACTTTGTGTTCTTTTTACCTTCATTCTTCAAACTTCATTCCTTTCAAAATTCGGTTATACTTTGCACTAGCTAGAAATTTAATGGTCATTTTCACCCTAACCGTTTCAACCAGGGTAATTTTTTTTTTTCTGAAAATTCGTTACTTTTTTTTTTCTTTTTAGGTTGTCATCAATGTTGATGGGATTGGTTGATAAAAGTGAGATTCTCTCAACTTGATTAACCTTGAATTGAATTTTTGTTATTTTTGATTAATTTTTTCTAGGTCTCTAGATTTTCAGTGCTTCTCTTGCTTGGGTTGAAAATTGCTCACGGATAAGGGAAACTAGCATTGAAAATCTTTTGTTGATGAATTTGAAATAAGATTTGGTTTAGTTGTGAGGGTTTTAATAGGAAAGTTCTTATGTTGCACATTTGAGATTTGGACTTTGAAGAAATTTTGTATATTGAATTGTTGCATGTTGAATTGGAGTTCTCCATTTGAATAAGTTTGAAAGTAGATTTATTATTTTTAATTTGGTAAGAAATAAGGTTGTGTTAAAGTAAGAATGTTATTTTGAGTTTAAAAAGGGGGGGTTATGAGCTTTAAGCTAATAGATAGTTGATTTGGAGTAGTTTGAACTTAATACTATTGTTGGAATGTTGATATGATGGAAAAATTGTGCATGTTAAGATATTTAGTACCTTAACGTGAGTTTTGAATATGCCTTAAATGAGTAAAGTTAGTTTTTACAAAATCAAATAGGTATTGATTTAAGAATTCTATGTATATGTTGTATTTGAGCTTAAATAATTAAGGTTGAGTTGGAATGAATGATAATTGAGCAAATTATAGTTATTTTTGATAATCTTTAACTTGTCTGAAATGTTGCATATGTTAGAATGAAAGTGGTAAATTTTTGAACTATTTTGGTTGTATAAAAGTGTATTCTCATATTTTTGCTCACTCAAGATTATCGTTGCTCAAGAAAAATTAAGACTTGGATTTGGAATGTTCTTGAGTCTATTTTCGTTCAAGTGAGATTATCGTCACTCAAGCGAAATTAAGATTGAGAGTTTGAGTTTGTCTTGAGTCAATTCTTGCTTTAACATGAAAATAAAGTAGAAAATCATATTTAATTGATATATCATCTTTATTCAAGTAAATTATGTTGTACAAAAAATGTAGTTGAGAATGATATACATGTATGGAATTTAGGATCACAAATTTGGAAAGATTTGTGACCCATGGTTGAATTAGAGATGACAATGTTGAGGTGGCCATGCAGGCTAACCCATAACCTATTATAAAAAAGTGTAGGTTGTTTAGACATTTAAGTTTGTTAGCCTGCATAGGCCTACCTCGCATAACTTATAACCCACATGGGTTATACCCCCTACAATTTTGTCTTATAAAGATATAAATAATTGTAATAGGTTGTTCTAGTAAAAATATGATAACAAAGAAGTAGTTAAATTGTGGGAGTTAGCAAAGGAGATTGGTGTCAATTTCTCTAGGAGAAGGAAGAGGTCATAAGGAAGTTAGATGAGCTTGGGAAGTCAAGAAAGGAGGATGTCTAACAAGAATTAATGAAATCATAACACTAAAAGGCTCATTGGAAGGACCTCCAAGAGAGAACTTGATGGAGATCAAGAAGAAGAGGAAAGTGAGGCCCAAGCCCAAGAAGCTCAAGGACAAACTAACTCAAAATCCTTCATGCCTCAAAGGATTACAAGGAGCAAGGCTAAAGTTTTGGGTAAAGAGCATCAAATGCTATCACTTTTTGTAATTACCCTTGTATAAAATTTTTTAAATAATATAGAAATAGCTTTAGGAGATTGCCAAAAGAGGAAAACCAAAAGACACCTCTCATGTAAGGCATCTTAGTTGGAAATTTTAGGAAAAAGCTAGAAGAGTGTCTCTTCCTTTCTCTCTTAGGCGCTAATTTGAGAAGGAACTAGAAGAGTGAATCTTCCAACTCCTTCTCCCTTGTAACATGACCGGTTCTCCTCATTATAAATAGGAGTGCTTGGTACCTTGTAATCCAAGTTGAATTTTGAAGTAAAGAAACTATCTAGAATTGTTGTGAGAAAGAGTTTGTGAGACTAGTTCTCTTCTCTTCTTCCATGTCTTATCTTGTGAGATTTGGGAACTCTCAAGTGCGGCATTCCTCACTCATCTTGGAAGAACCACTCTCCAAGTGGCGTGAATCACCTCCCTCCATGGCTACAACCACATAAGTCCCTTTCCTTTCATCTTCTATAATTACCCATTTGTGTTCTACTTGAGTTTCAATTCTATTCGGTTCAATCTCTTCCTTGAGTTGTCCTCTTTCATTTGCTGCACTTATTCTCATTTTAATCGGTGCAAACATGTTATATGATTCTGTTTTTTCTTCGGTTTCCATAGATACCCATTTTCATGTTGAGTTCTTGAATTTCCATTAGTGGGTTTTATTCCTTGTTGTGTTTCTATTGTTAGTTTCAATTTTTGTTATGTTCTTGTTTTAATTCTTGTGTTCTTGTGTTGTTCTTGTATTTTTATTGAGTATATGTTGTTGTTCTTGGGTTTACCCATTTCGGTTTAATCGTTGTGCATCATAAAAGTCACTTATTCATGTGTTTTTCTCTTGGACCTTTAGAAATGAACCTTCACATCTACTTAGCACTTGCTAAGTTAATGTCCAATGGGGATTCTCTCTAGGTGACTCACCCTAATTGCTCTAAGAATCTTGATCCAATTCTTAATAAAGTGTTACAAATCAAATGAATATAAAATCAACTCACATCAGAACTTAAAGGATTTAATGAGTTTTGATCCGGTCGATCATCGGTAGTCGATGACGTCAACAGCAGTTGACCACGTGGACCGTTCACAGGGTGACACGTGGTAGAGGATAGCAGGTGAATCAGGGAGGAGATCACTCAAAATTGTGATCGGTGGTCGGTTGCTAAGGGACCATCACCCGCAGATCAGTATCAGATCGCCTGGAGGCAGAGCGCGATGAGCGCCTGGAAGCAGAGCGCGAGAGGTAAAGAAGCACTGATTAGTCATCGGGGGTTTCCTGTTAACACACAGTTAAGCTGGGACCCAGGCTCCCAGCGAGAGCGTTACGCAAGAAGCACAGATCAGTAATCGCCTATCGCCGTGTGTCAAGATCAGTAATCGCCTATCGCCGTGTGTCAAGATCAGTAATCGCCTATCGCCTTGTGTGAAGACCAGTAATCGCCTAGATTGCACATGATCGCCGTGTGTGAAGATTAGGAGATCAGGTGGTTAACAAGTCGCCGAAAGGAGCACATCGCCGGGTATTTGAGAAGACTTGGTAAGCACTTGTTATATGGTCTAAATACAGAAGATAAGTGGCATGTCTGCCACCATGTGTAGTGTGAGCCGTGATACCCAGTGTTAACCAGCTCGCCATGTTAAGGTTGTGCCCAGAGTAGCCTGTGCACTAAGCTACTCCCTGTGTGGATAACTTAGTCGCAGGAGCAAAGTGAAGGTAAAGTTTCAGCTGCAGGTACTCCAGATGGTGACACGTGTATGACCAGATGTTATCCACGTGTCAAGAGGAATAACCGTAAGGAGAGAGAAAGACTCAGGTATATATGTGAAATTCTTAACGGAATTAAGGGGGAGATTCATTTTTGGTTGTGATTCACTTGTACACGGTTCTGAGTTTCTTTAAGATTCTTTGTTGATTCAATCACTGACTTGAGCGTCGGAGCGCAACCGGCCGCAGAGGCGCCATACTGTTCTTTCAGGTTTCTTGGAGGACTTTCAGGTTTCTTGGAGGACTTTCAGGTGAAGGTCATTGGTGTAATTGGCGTGAAGCTGGTGAGGACGAGGTTCTAGAAGGAGAAGCTCTAACGCTTTGGTCAAGATCCTGGATCAAGTTTATAGAAAATAATGAACTAGTTTATGTGCCACTTGTAGGGGGAAAATATTCTTGGCTTAGGCCTAATGGAACTGTAAAAAGCAAGATTAACAGAGTGTTGGTCACTTTGGATTGGCTAGAATATTGGCCATACAACAAGCAATACATTAAGGTTAGACAAGTATCTGACCATTGCACTTTAGTTATTAAACCATCAAATATAGTCTGGGGGCCTAAACCATTCAGGACTTTGAATGTGTGGAATAATGAACCAAGTTTTAACACTATGATCACAGATTAATGGAATTCATACAATGAGAGGGGGAATGCTTTAGTGGTGGTCAAACAAAAGTTTAAAAGTCTAAAAACTGGCCTGAAACTTTGGAACAAAGTGGCTTTTGGGAGCTTAAGCACTACCAAATAGTCCATGGTAAGGAGATTAGAACAACTAGATCAAATGGATGACGAAAGTAACCTAGGTGAGGATTTGAGGAATGAGCGTATTATACTACTGAGTGACCTTAAAGTACTGAGGTATAAAGAAGCCACAATACTTAACCAAAAAGCTAGATCTAAATGGTTGAAACAAGGGAATGCAAATACCAAATATGTTCATTCTATGAGTAATCTAAAAGGGTTTGAAATCAATGGGACCTGGTGTGAAGATTCAAACATAGTGAAACAAATGGTGTAGGAATCTTTCTCTAGTATATTTTCAACCACGGATTCTAATCCTATAAACTTAGACGACATAGAATTTCCTTCTTTGTCTTGTGAGGATAATGAATGGATTATAAGGACGATAGATGAATTGGAAATATAGGAAGTGGTTGATCAATGTGGGAATGATAAGAGCCCTAGGCCAGATGGGATGAATTTAGGGTTCATTAAAAACAATTGGGCGAGGTTAAAGCATGACATATCTATGGCTATGAGGGAATTCTAGCAATCTAGCTACATCATAGGGTTTGTAATGCTTCCTTCATAACCTTAGTTCCTAAAAGAGATAATGCCCTAGGCATGGACAACTTTAGGCCAATCTCGTTAGTTAGGTGTATTTATAAGATTATATCTAAGATCTTAGCTAATAGGATAAAAAAGGTGTTGTGTAGGATTATTGATTGTTCACAATCTACATTTTTAAAGGATGGGGGCCTATTAGATAGATTCCTTGTTGCCAATGAAGTTGTCCCTCAATGTAAATGGAAATAGAAAAGTATGGCTATCGTCAAATTTGACTTTGAAAAAGCTTAAAACTTGGTTAGATGGGAGTTTTTGTATTATAAGACAAGTCCAAGATTTCGGTTCTTGTTAATGGTAGTTCTTCTAAGAAATTCAAACCAACACGTGGCCTTAGACAAGGCAATCCCATGGCTCCTTTCCTTTTCTTAATGGAAGCAGAAGGTTTAGCAGGGCTGATGAGACAAGCGTCTAAGTGAAATTTATTTCAAGGTATAAGTGTAGGGAAGGTTGGGGTTATGGTCAGCCTCCTACAGTTTTCAAATGAAACTTTTTTTCTGTGTGAGGCTAATAATAACAATATCTTGGTTATAAAATATGCACTAAGGTATTTTGAGATGGTGTTGGGGTTGAAGGTGAACTTTCATAAGTCTAAGATTGGGTGTGTGATAATTGGACAAGATCAATTACAAATTTTTCATCAATTCTAAATTGTAGCATTATGCAAATTTCTTTTAAATATTTAGGACTGCCTGTATGAATAAACTATTTTGGTAAGAGATTGTGCACAAAATTAGGAGTAAGCTAAGTAGTTGAAAAGGGAAAATCCTATCTTTCGCAAGAATGGTATGCCTTATTAAGTCTATCATATCTGTAATGTCATTATTATACTTATCATTCTTTAAAGTACCTAAATTTGTATGCAAAACTATCACAAGTATACTACAAAATTTCTTATGGGGTTGGGGGCAGAGAGCAAAAAATATCATGGATTAGGTGGAAAAGCCTTTGTAGAGAGAAGGATAAAGGCGGGTTAGGAATATGGGAGGTGGATAATTTTAGTAAGGCCCTATTAGCTAAATGAAAATGGAGGCTAGGTATGGAAAAATTAGGACTGTGGTTGGAAGTTCTAAACTCAAAATATGGCTCATGGAGAGGTCTTAACCTGAATGCTAGCAAGAATGTGATTGGATGTAATTAGGACATGCGAGTTAGGGGAACAACTTAGGTGGTTTGATACACATATTGAGTGGAAGTTGGGATCTGGGGTTAAGGTAAAATTTTGGCAGGGTACATGGACTGGTGAACACCCACTTTGTGAGGTGTTTCTAAGATTGTTTCTGATATCAGAGGATAAGGATAAATTGATATGTCGGATAGGGGAATGGCTATATGATACATGGGTGTGGATTTTTAATTGGAGAAGGAGTAAATGGGTTTGGGAGGAAACACAACAACAAGAAATATTACATCTAGTGGAAAGGAAAAAACCAAAGTTTGGTACTACAAATAAGTGGTCATAGATGGATAATGAGGATGATATATTCACAGTAAAATCGGCTTACATTAGACATACAAACTACAATCATGGGGAAACAAGTGTTTAAGTTGCTATGGAAACTCAAGGTCACTCCATCCACTCAACATTTTGGGTGGAGATTTCTTCATGATTGGATCCCTACTAAGGTGAATCTTACTAAGAGAGGTATCCATGTTAATCAAGTTACGTGTGTTTCCTGCAATCAACGTGATGAGATTGTTGAACACCTTTTCTTAAACTATAAAAGAACAAGCCAAGTGTGGTTGATGTGCGATAAGTGGGTCAATCTACATAATGTACACCACAATAATCTTATCATTAGCTTTCAACAATTATATTTGATGTTCTTAAATGGGAAGCAGAACATAGTATAGAAGGGACTGTGGATTGTAATTATATGAGAAGTCTAGATACATAGGAACAATATTATCTTCGGACAGAGGAAGGTTGATATGGAAGAAATATGGACGTTGTCTCAACTAAAAGTTTGGTTATGGGATAAACATAGGCAAATAGCAATAAACTTTTCCTTCTAAGACTAGGTTCAATACCCTAAAATGTGTTTGAAATATCTCTTATTGTAGGCAGGAATAATACTATGGTTTTGAACTCTACAACTTTTGAACTTTTCCTTTTAGCCTAAGCTAGAAACTATCTAGTTTTAATTGTTGGCTAGCTTGCTTCTATTAGGGTTATCATACAGGTTACATGGTTGATTTTGTTTTCCTGTACTTATTTTCCATTAATATATCTCTCGATTAACAATTGTTGCTTAAGGGTATTCCTTTTTCTTTGAATGCATATGGCATTCAGGTAGTCTGTCTAGAACTTGGAGCAAGGAGGAACGAAATGTGATGTTGTGACCTTTGAGTCTTTAAGGATGAAAGTAGTCATGTGTTGCTACTGCTTAGATGGTGAAAGTGTTATGGTTGGAGTCAAGTTTAGAGCAAATACATTAACTGAGAATTCATCAAGGCACTATACATCTAAAACTACAAGTCTATGATATGGGATTCCAACCTAAGGCATTTTGCAACAATAGCTAGGAAAACTAATGAGCAAGGTTCTGGGAAAAGGGTGCTACTGGGAAGAGGGTGCTTCTGGGGTTTCAACAACAGTCAACAACAAGCTACATTAAGCCACAATCCTGGTGTGATATACAAGGATTGAATTAGAGAATACAAAGATGGTTGTGGTAGGTTGTGGGTTTCGACCTCAGCATGCAACTTTCTGGGTTTTCTGTTGAAAAACAAGTGGCAAAGTTGATTTGTACACAGGTGCGAGGAACGATCATGAAGAGAGCTCCTTTTTTGCTGGCTGGATTGTTTAAAGATAGGTGTTGGAGCCTCTAATGTCTATATAGAAATTCCCAAGATAGTCATGTGTAGATGGCTCGTAAAGGCGGTGCAGTAGTAGTCAATTTGGCCACTAATATCCTGGTAGCAATTGGGCTGGAAGAACACGCTGCAACAAATGATTATCTGCCCCAATCTGTGTTACTTAAATGTTGTAAGTCTTATCTGGAGTAGTTGTTGTAATTGCAACATCACTGTTTGTTGTAGGGGAGTGGGTGATGTTGGTTGGTTTGTGTACAGGGTGCAATGGGATTATGCAATCTCAACCCAAGTTTGTAAACTTTGGTTTAAATGTTAACATCATAAGGATAACTAGTGTCTAGAAATATGGTTAGGGACTATTTAGTTATCTTTTGGGTTGGTTTTGGAATATGCCTATAAGCATGTTTCCTCTTTGGTACACGCTTATGGAGTGATGAGAGGAAGTTTTTTGTACAGGGGTTGTGGTATCCCTTAAATACTCTTTTTATTTAATTTATTCATTGTCAATAAAAAACGGATTAAAGTGCAAGCTAACCCGCCCTGCCGTGCAACCTACATTAATTTTTTATTGTTGTGTAATATTGTTTGTGTTAAATATGACTAAGCAATTTCATTGATTATTTCATCAATATTATATATTCATAAGTACAAATTTAAATTTTATTTCATGGATCACTACTTTTTTTTGTCATAGTATGTTTCTTTATTATTTTACTTGTAGTAAATAGTAAATTTTCCTTGAAGTTTTTTTTTTTTTAATTGTTATACTTGTAGTAAATCTTTTTTTATAAAGTACTCAAATTTTAGATTAAAAAAATATAAAAGACTTTCTAGTTTTTTTTTTAATTTTTTAATTTATGCAGCTAACTCACAAACTTGCAATTATTTACAACAGAACAAACCTTATGTGAGTTAATCCACCCCAACTCCTTTTTGGCAGGCCGAATGCGGGATGGGAAAAATAGGATCGACCAACCTACATTGTCACCCCTAGGTTGAATGCGTGAATTAAGAAAAAAACTACGTTGTAAGACATTAGATGGTGATAAGGTGAGCTAAAGTATATTGTATTGTCAGAACATATGTTGAGGTCAAATATTGATATACTTTAAACTTATCTTAATCTACGCTGTAAAAATATGTATATGATCCTGCCGCGGACTTGAACGTGGAGGATGAGCCTCGTCACTCCTTCATCTAGCCTTCTGCAACTGCACGTTCTACAAGAACGCTCCAAGAACCTCCGCCGGAACTCCAAACAATGCCTGCAAAACAACACAGACGGCGCCTCTAGTGGCCGTGTGCACTCCAACGCTCAAGTCAGGCAACAAGAACACTGAAAACTCTCACTGAATCTCTCTGTGAGACTCGTGTGTGCTCAGATCCACTCTCTCTCTCTGTAATTGAATTCTGTTATCACTGTGCTACGTGTACAAACGCTCCCACAATGACTCAGAAACTAAGTGTAGTGAATTTGTGTAAACTTGTAATCTGAAAACTCGTGTCTACCTGACATAAGGTAGAGTACCTTTATACTTGGGTCACGCTTCTCTCCCAGATGGTGACACGTGGAGGCATGCAACTGGAATCTGACCGTACACGCGTCACACCTGGAAGGCTTCTGCGCGTTTCTCTTGTGCGGCTAAGTTATCCTCTTGCGGAGTAACTTAGCGCGTTTCTTCTATCTGAATGAGTGCATGCTCCCAGGAGAGCGCCTGGTGGGGCTGGTCTAAGCATACTCACCAGGCGTATCTTGCCTGCATGGTCTCACCGCACGTCCTCTGAGTGGGCATCATGCGAGGTGCATGCATAACGCTCTCGCTGGGAACCTGGGTCCCAGCTTAACGCGTGCTGGCAAGAACCCCGATGACCGATCTCGCTCTGCATGCACCAACGACCGAGCAGTGCCCCATTACTATCAACCGATGACCGTGCGGTGGCTCATGTCCTTCCACCAACGTCCGTACGATGCCTCATGACCTTCCACCGACGTCCGTGCGGTGCCTCATGACCTTCCACCGACGTCCGTGCGGTGTAACATCCCGCCAAATCCTTTTCATATTTATATAATAAAAATAAAGGTAAACAAATATATTGAAGTGAACATGTGTATATATATGAAATGAAGTTTCTCCTCACAGGGAGTTTAATACATAATCGGTCAGTTTTCCAAAACTTAAACAAAAATACAGCAAAAATAGAAAAACAGGCGATCTCCTAACAGAAAAGGGCGATCTCCTATCAGAAAAGGGCGATCTCCTATCAGAAAACAGAAAAGGGTGATCGCCTAACAGAAACAGAAACTAGCGATCTCCTTCCGGCGACCACTCACAGAGGAGCTCTACTTCCTACAACATCATCTGCTCCCGTGTAAATTATACACGATCATCACAGTTTTAAGAAAAAGCCAAACACAACACCAAATACACAGGGTAAGCTAGATATTTGAAAGAGAGTTTAGATATGAACTTTAAAATCAAGATAAAACAATTTTAAGACACCCACGTAAAAACTATCAATTTTTCTCATTCCCTTCACATGACCATCAAGAAAATCACACATTTCACAATTTCTTCAAGAGTCTTTCAATTCACAAAATTCATCAAGTGTCTATCAATTTCAAAGTTTCTCATTTCTTACGCCAGACTTCCACTGATTCAACACACATAGACACATACCACACCACTGTAAAGTCCACACAGGACAGCTAATGAAGTCCACACAGGACAGCAAGTAAAGTCCACACAGGACAACAAGTAAAGTCCACACAGGACACTTGACACTGCTTCCGGAAGACTCGTGCGTTGAACTTAGCATCCAGAGACCTGCACCTGTCATACTTCATTGCTGTAATGTTTCCACAGCCATGCGCATCAACACAATCTCGATCTCAATTTCATCACTCTCACAGTATGACAGGGTTAATCCATATAACAGGTCAAGTCAGTTATCTTTCAAACGACTTACCCATACATATGGACCTCCTTCGACTCTCACCAACTGAATGACTTCATCTATGTGACTCCATCATATCAGCCGAGTCAGGATCGTCTCATTCACAGGATACTCATAGATCAATACACCTCATAACCAATCTCAACACGGTATTTCCTTTCCTGAAAATACTATGTCTTGATCCCACATTCACAACATTCAACACATCATATAACACTTAAATGAATGATTCCAATCACAACAACAATCATTCCATGGTTCAGATTTTCGAATATCACATTTAAATCTCAAACAGTTTCAAACAACACAAAAACAGGGGAGTTCGAAAAACAACACCAAAACCGGCGATCTCATCCAAAAACAGGGGATTATACAATAACAGTTGAAAACCGGCGACCATGTCGCCCCATCATCTCAATCATCTAATATAAGGTTTTCGTTGGAAATAAGGCTAGCTTCCCTTACCTGGACTTGCGCAAAACACCAAGAGCTCCAAAACCCACCGAAGCTTAAAGATGCCTTAGCTCTGTTTTAGCGTCTGGTTTGTAGAACTTGCAGAGAACCTCCCAGGTGCTCTAAGGGCAGTCGTCGCTCGTCGTACTGGTGCTTGAGAATGCCTGAATCACAGCGCGAAGGAGAGAAAAGAGAAGGATGAAGGTGAGCTCACTCTTTCACTCTTGAATCACTGCAACGTCCTTCTCCTCTCAGAAGTGGGTTTTTGAATCTTAAACCAACTTGTCCACAAAAGCCGCTGCCACCACCCACTGTGCAGGGAAGTTTGCGTGTACGCTCCCCTGAACAGTACGACTACGCGTGCCTCTGCGCAGGCCAACACTCTGATGTCACTATTCTGAACCACCCTTTTTGTCTACGTGTCGCGCGTGCAGGACGCCTCATGCTGGGAGCCTGGATCCCACCTTATCTGTGTGAAACTCGACATCGCGCGATAACCTTCCACCGATGACCGCTCGCGCGATGACTATCCACCGAGGCCTCATCCTGGAGGACGACCGATGTCTCTCCCTGGGAGACGACCGATGTGTCTCTCATACCGGCGATGACTGATGTGCCTCATCCCGGTGATGACTGATTCCTCTTCCTGATGGACGACTGATTCCTCATCCTGGCAGACAACCGATGTATCACCCTGGAGGTCCACCGATGTCTCACACTGGCAGACAACCGATGTCTCACCCTGGCAGACCACCGATGTCTCTCCCTGGCAGACCACCGATGTGTCTCCCATCCTGGTTGATGACCGATGTTCCTCTCATCCTGTTGGCGATCTCTTATCGCCCTTGTGTGTGACGAGAACACATCGCCTTACTCTGGTTACCAATGTCACATCGTCACACCTTGCTGAAGGTTCATCCTCCCATTATGTTACGTCCAAGGTATCATCTCCACATGACTTGGTGACGTCGGTAGCTTCACATTTCCAAGAGTAGGTCAGCACTACTCCTCGTGCGCCCATGCATACAACACTAAGGACGATTTCTTATGCTCCAGCATAGAGCTTCGCATGCACAGTGTAAGGACCCGTAAAATTGAATTGGAATAAAAAGGGTTATATTTTGAAAGAATTCTATGTATGTTTTATTTAAAATAAAAAGGGAGGAAAAGTTAAGTTTAGAAGGCTATGAGATCGCCGGTCGCCTGCTACACATGAGCGCCAGGTGGACGTTGCCAGGGCGCGAGGCATGCAGGCATCGCGCGGGCGAGAGAGGCATGCAGGCATCGCGCGGGCGCGAGGGGCATGCAGGCATCGCGCGGGGGGCGAGAGGCATGCAGGCATCGCGCGGGGGGCGAGAGGCATGCAGGCATCGCGCGGGCGCGAGGCATGCGGGCTTGCCAGAGCGCGAGGCATGTGGACATGGCCAAGGCGCGAGAGGCATGCGGGCTTTGCCAGGGCGCGAGGCATGTGGACGTGGCCAAGGCGCGAGAGGCATGCGGGCTTTGCCAGGGCGCGATGCATGTGGACGTGGCCAGGGCGCGAGAGTTATGAGGGCGTCGCCAGGGAAGACATCGGTCGTCTCCCAGAGGAAGACATCGGTCGTCTTCCAGGGAGAAGGAGACATCGGTCGTTCGCCAGGATGAGTCAACAGTGGAAAGTTATCGCGCGACGTCGAGTTTCACACAGAATAAAGTGGGACCCAGACTCCCAGCATGAAACGTCCTGTACACACGCCACGTAGACAAAAAGGGTGGTTTAGAGTGGTGACATCAGAATGTTGGCATGCGCAGGAGACACTCGCGGTCGTACTGTTCAGAGCAGTGGTTGGCATGCACAAGCGACAACAGTGGTAGTACTATTCAGAGCAGTGGTTGGCATGCACCAGAGACAACAGTGGTCGTACTGTTCAGGGCAGTGGTTCTCAGACTTTCCTGCAGAAGGGGTGGCAGCAGCAGCATGCGTAGACAGGTAAGTTGGATTCAAAAGCCACTGCGGGAAGGCAAAGAACGTTACAGACTCAAGAGTGTTAGAGTGAGTGCAAACTTCCTCCCTCCCTTCTTCCCTTCCTTGCGTTGAGACTCAGGCAACCTCCAGCATCAGTACGACAAGCGACGTTGTCCTTAGAGCACCTAAGAGGTTCTCTGCAAGTTCTACAGACCAGGTGCTGAAAACAGAGCTAAGGCATCCTTCAGGCTCGGTGGGTTTTGAGCTCGCGGTATTTTACGCAAGTCCAGGTAAGGGAAGCTAGACTTCATTTTCAATACAAGCCATAGTTTAGCTATTTCTGAAGTGAGGGCGACGTGGTCGCCGATTTTCGTTTCATCTTTGTAAAATGCTCTGTTCTTATGTGTTTGGGCGACGTGGTCGCCGGTTTTATATACAGACTTCGAAATACCTTGTTTTTGAACCAGATCGCCGGTTTTGGCGCTGTTTTACGAACTCCCCTGTTTTTGGTGTTGTTTTGAAACTGTTTGAGATGTAAATGTGATATTCGAAAACATGAACCTTGGAGTGAGTTTTGCTGTGATTGGAATCATTCATTTAAGTGTGGCATGATGTGTTGAATGTTGTGAATGTGGATCGAGGCATAGTATTTTCAGGAAAGGAAATACCGTGTAAGATCGTGTAGGATGTGCATTGATCGGTGATTCCTCAGGGGATATCCTGACTCTGCTGAGATAATGGAATCACATAGAGGAAGTTACTCAGTTGGTGAGAGTCGAAGGAGGTTCATATGAATGGGCGTCTCGTGTGAAAAAGAACGAGCTCCGCCTGTTCTATGGATTAACCCTGTCATACCGGGAGAACTATTGACATTGAGATTATATATGCGCATGCTGTGTGGATTCACAGCGACCCTGTGTGGATTTCACAGTGGTATGGTATGACAGGTGCAGATCTCTGAGTCTAATCAATGCATGAGTCTTCCGGAAGTAGTGTCAAGTGTCTTGTGTGATGAGTCAGTGGAAGTCTGACGTGAGAAATGAGAAACATTGAATTGATAGACACTTGATGCAGTTTTGTGAAATAGAATGACTCTTGAGAATATTGTGAAATGTGTGATTTCTGGGTGATCAGGTGAAGAGTATGAGAAACTTGATAACTTACGTGAATATCTTGAAATTGTTTACCTTGATTTTATTTTAATTATCCTTATTCAAACTCTCTTTAAAATGTCTAGCTTACCCTGCGTGTTTTGGTTCTGTGGCTGTTCTCTTAAAACTGTGATGATCGTGTATAACTTACACGGGAGCAGATGATCTTCCAGGAAGTAGAGCTCCTTAGTGAGTGGTCGCCGGAAGCAGATCGGCTGTTTTTGGGTTCCCCGATGGGCGATCGGCCTCGTCCGATAGGAGATCGGTCTCTTCCGATAGGAGATCGCCTGCTTCGTTTTTTTTTACTGTATTTTGTTTATGTTTCTGGAAAAAAAATTGACCGAATTTGTATTAAACTCCCTGTGAGGAGAAACTACATTTCATATATATAATATTTTGTTCACTTCAATCTATTTGTTACCTTTATTTTCATTATATACATTTGTATGGTATTTTGGCGGGATGTTACATTAATGGTATCAGAGCAGTTCGTCCTTAGGATGACCTGAGGGCTGTGGATCCATTGTGTTTCTTCTGCTCACGAAAATTTATTTGAGTTTAAAATAACAACTATAGTGAAAAGTTTTCAAACGTTTTTGTATTGAGATTTTGTGTGTGCTTTGGTGAATATATGTTATAACTGAAAATCTTAGTATTAAGAATGAGAAGATCTTGATAAAGTAGTGAGGGTGCACACTCATAACTGGATCGGGATGAGTCTCAACCTTAATTCCAAAGGTTTGATGTTTAGCATATATTGAATTCTGGTGTGAGCTATTTCATTTTCTTGAGTGTCTTTGTAATGGATTGAGAATGGTTGATTGGATTGATGACTGCATACCAGTAGTTGTGCTGGTGTTATGCTTGATGTTATAAGCATTGTGATTCTGTTGTTGAGCTCAAATTCTTAATGATTTTGAGATGCTGACCTTTGTAAGGTCTATATGTTACCTCCTGAATGAATTGATTTCTTATCGATTTCATTCCTGTAGTTGTAGGGAGTATAGAAACCTTTAGTTTCAATATGAAACGAAGAGAGATGGCACGTAGACCTTCTACCCCTCCCCAATCTTCTTCGGAGATGAGCCAGATTGCTAAAGCTATCGAGATGATGGCAACTGCCATCCAACAGCAGAATGCAGCGATGGCTCAGAACCATCAAGCTACAATGCACCACTGGGAAACTGCTCGGTCGGCTGAGACAAACTCCCACGGCGGCCAGCCTCAAGAACAGATGGGACTGACTGAGTTCATGAGGCACAACCCACCCAAGTTTAGTGGGAATGCTACCCCTGATCAGGCAGATCAGTGGGTCAGAGAGCTGGAGAAAATCTTTAGGGCGACCTCCTGCCCTGAAGAGAAGAAATTGCTGTTCGCCACTTATCTGCTATCAGGAGAAGCTGAGTTCTGGTGGATGGGAGCTCAGCAGATGATGGATGCCCGAGGGGATGTTTTGGATTGGGAGAGCTTCAGGGTGAAGTTCTTGGAGAAATACTTCCCTGACAGCGCCAAGTTTGCGAGGGAAGCTGAGTTCCTGAAGCTGGAGCAGGGGGATATGTCAGTGAACGCCTATGCTACTCGTTTTGAATACCTCGCCCGATTCTATACCCAGGCGACCTCTGAGGCCTGGAGGTGTAGGAAGTTTGAAGAGGGACTGATGTAACATCCCACCAAAATAATACATGCATACATGTATAATTGAAATTAAGCGTAATCAAATAATATTGAAGAGTGCAAAATCATATGTATATATATATATCAGAAGTGAAGTTACTCCTCTTAGGGAGTTTAATACATAACCAAATCAAATGTTTGCAATGTTTAACAAAATTAAAGGAAATGCAGTAAAACCGGCGGTCTAAAAGGAACGGCGATCTCCAACATTTAAAACGGCGATCCCACACA
This sequence comes from Phaseolus lunatus, assembly GCA_013389735.1. Lineage (NCBI taxonomy): Eukaryota > Viridiplantae > Streptophyta > Magnoliopsida > Fabales > Fabaceae > Phaseolus > Phaseolus lunatus. The sequence goes on along the minus strand of CM023858.1, from coordinate 28,849,340 downwards.
GAAGACTTCAACTGGCGATCTCCTACCAGGACACAAGAACCGGCGATCTCCACCGAGAGGTGGAAATGGGCGATCTCTGCCCTCGGCGACCACCCCTTTAGGGAGCTCTTCTTCCTGGAAGGTCTTCTGCTCCCGCGTAACAATTACACGATCATCACAGTTTTGAGAAGGCAACCAAAATGACAGATAAAAGGGTAAGCTAGATAATATGAAAGGAGTTTAAATCATGCATATGAAAAACCCAAGTAAACCAAGTTTCCAAACTATCCAAGTAACGTAGAGCTACTCATAGCATTCAACTAATCGCCCAAATTCACAAATTCACAACATTTCCCATAGTCATTCCATTTCACACCACAGCATCAAGTGTCTATCAGTATTCCAGTTTCTCATTTCACCATTTCACATGTCAGACTTTCCACTGACTCACCACACAAGACACTTGACACTACTTCCGGATTGACTCATGCATTGATTAGACTCGGAGATGTGCACCTGTCACACTGCCCACTGTGGAATCTCGCACATCCACAGGGTCGCCGTGAAATCTCACACATTCACAGGCATATGATGAATCTCAACACATCACCATACAGTATGACAAGGTAAATCCACGCAAAACAGGTCGGTATGTTCTCTTTCAAACAACCCACCCATACAGGTGAACCTCCTTCGACTCTCCCAACTGAGTAACTTCCTCTATGTGATTCCATTATCAGCAGAGTCAGGATATCTCGTTCATAATCACCGATCAATGCACATCTAACATGGTCTTACACGGTATTTCCTTTCCTGAAAATACTATGCCTCGACCCCACATTCACAACATTCAAACACATCATACCATACTCAAAGAAATGATTTCAATCACAGCAATAGCCATTTCAAAGGATTCATATTTTCGAATATCTCATGTAAACCTCAAGCAGTTCTCACAACAGCATCAAACACAAGGATTTTGCAAAACAGCGCCAAAACCGGCGACCTGGTTAGTAAACATGGCGTTTCGAAGACTGTTTATCAAAACCGGCGACCACGTCGCCCAAGCATACAAACAGAGCATTTCACACAGATAAAACGAAAATGGCGACCACGTCGCCCTCACTTCAGAAAAGACTACGCTAAGGCTTGTATGGAAAAGAGGTCTAGCTTCCCTTACCTGGACTTGCGCAATCCACTAGGAGCTTCTAAATCCAACAGAGCTTGATGAACGCCTTGGCTCTGTTCTTGAGTCTGGTTTGAAGGAGTTGCAGAGACTTTCCCAGGTGTTCCAATGGCGTTGCTTCGTCGTACTCTTGTGTGGAGAGGCTGAAATCGCACGCGGAGGAGGGAACTCACTCTTTCTCTCTTCGAATACAACAACGTTTTCTTTTCTTCTCTCAGCTGTGGGTTTTCTGTAACTTAAACCAACTTATCCCTCCCCCAAAAGCAGCTGACACCGCCCACTCTGCAGGGAAGTTGCGCCGCACTAATCAGTACTACTATAGCTGCCTCCTGCGCAGACCTACCACTCCCTGAACAGTCCTACTAAGCGTGCCTCTGCGCAGGCTACGCTCTGAGGTCACTATTCTGAACCACCTTTCGTCTACGTGGCGCACGTGTAGAACGTCTCTTGCTGGGAGTCTGGGTCCTACGTTCTCGGTGTTTAACCAAGCGCCGCGCGATGACCTTTCGCCGATGGCTACCAGCGCGAAGACCCTCCACCGATGCCTCTCTCGCGAAGACAACCCCTGAGGACCTCTCGCGCGATGACAACCCGCTGATGAGCTATCGCGCGATGACACCTGCTGATGAGCTATCGCGCGATGACAACCCGCTGATGACCTCTCGCGCGAGCGACCGATGTCTCTCTTCTCTGATGACGCCTGCATGCCTCGCGCCCAGGCGATGACGTGTGGTCTAGGCGACCGGCGATGATGTATAAACAAGAAACTCTTATCGTTTTTCCTAGACTACACTTTCCTTCCTTTTTAACTTAGATAAAACATACATAGAATTTACTTAAAACATACTCATTCATTTCAATAAATCTCAGGTCCTTACATTCTCCCCAACAACAAAAATTTTCGTCCTCGAAAATTGGATTACAAGGAAAAGAGGTATGGATAAGCCTCCCTCATGGGTTCTTCTAATTCCCAAGTAGAATCCCCCGATTTCTCATCCCACACCACTTTCACCATGTTGATGGTCTTGCCCCTGAGCTGTTTACACTGCCGATCGTCAATCCTAACTGGTTTGGCTTCAAAGGACAAGTCATCCCTAATCTGCACGTCGTCTATATCCAGCACATGACTAGGGTCTGCCATGTACTTCCTCAGCTGTGACACGTGAAACACATTGTGCAGATTTGCCAGATGGGGAGGTAGGGCGATTTCATACGCCACCGGGCCAATCCTTCTCAAGATCTGATATGGTCCCACGAATTTAGGGGACAACTTCTTTGACCTGATCGCCCGCCCTACACCCTTGGTTGGTGTCACTTTCATGAACACGTGATCTCCAGCAGCAAACTCCAAAGGCTTCCTCCTCTGATCTGCATAGGACTTCTGCCTACTCTGAGAGGCTTTCATCCTGCTTTGTATCAGCTTCACCTTCTCGGTCGTCTGCTGAATCAACTCTGGTCCAACCAAGACTGCCTCGCCCTCCTGGTACCAACATAATGGAGTTCTGCATTTCCTCCCATACAGGGCTTCATATGGCGCCATCCCAATGCTGGCGTGGTAGCTATTGTTATAGGTGAACTCCACTAGTGGCAACACCTCCTCCCAACCTCCCAATTGATCTAAAACGCATGCCCTCAGCAGATCTTCCAAAGATTGGATTGTCCTCTCTGACTGACCATCTGTTTGGGGATGATATGCAGAGCTCATCCTCAACTTGGTTCCCAAACACTCTTGCAAGGTCTGCCAAAACCGTGAAGTGAACCTGGGATCCCTATCTGAAATGATGCTGGAAGGCACTCCATGCAACCTCACAACCTCCTTGATGTACAGCTGTGCCAACTTGGCCATGGGCATCTTCATATTTACTGGGAGGAAGTGGGCACTCTTCGTCAGTCTATCAATGATGACCCAGATTGCATCATGACCCTTTACTGATCTGGGTAAATGGGTGACAAAATCCATGGCGATGCTGTCCCATTTCCACTCAGGGATATCCAGTTGCTGCAACAGCCCGCCAGGTCTTTGGTGTTCCACCTTCGCCTTTTGACACGTTAAGCAGGTTGCCACGTACTGGGCGACGTCCCTCTTCATGCCTGACCACCAAAATGACTCCTTCAAGTCATGGTACATCTTGTTCATGCCTGGGTGGAGGTTAAGGCGACTCTTATGGCCTTCCTCTAGGATCATCTCCTTCAACTCGTCATTTGTAGGTATGCAGATCCTGCCATCAAACCTCAAGATCCCATCCTCGCCCATCTCAAAGCCTCTCGCCTGATCTGTCCCTAGTGACTCCATAGTGCGCTTCAGGCTAGGGTCCTCCAATTGTTTGTCCTTCAACATCACAAGGAAGTCATTAGTTATAGTCAGCTTACTACAACTAATGTGATTCACGTGGAACTCTACTCCCAGGTTTAAGTCCCTGAACTGCTCGATCAGCTTCTGCTCTTCCATCATCATGGTGGCGACTTGTATAGACTTCCTACTCAAGGCATCTGCCACTACATTGGCCTTCCCTGGGTGATACATGAGTTGAAAGTCGTAGTCCTTTAGGAATTCCATCCACCTTCTTTGTCTCATGTTTAGCTCCCTCTGATCGAACAGGTACTTCAAGCTCTTGTGGTCACTGAACACCTGGAACCGAGCTCCATATAGATAATGCCTCCAGATCTTCAAGGCAAACACTACCGCTGCCAACTCCAAATCATGAGTAGGGTAGTTTCTCTCATGCACCTTGAGTTGCCTTGAAGCATATGCAACCACCCTCTTCTCTTGCATCAAGACGCATCCCAAGCCTTGATGTGAGGCATCACAGAAGACGTCAAAAGGTCTTCCTATCTCGGGGATCACCAGCACTGGAGCACTGGTCAACCTCTCCTTTAGCTCCCTGAAGCTCTGCTCACATCGGTCGGTCCAAGCAAAGGGTTGGTCCTTGCGAGTCAGCTGTGTCAAAGGAGCCACTACCTTGGAAAAATCCTCAATAAACCTCCGATAGTAGCCCGCCAACCCCACAAAGCTCCTTATCTCAGTCACTGTCTTAGGACGTTCCCATTGTAGCACTGCCTCTACCTTGGCTGGATCTACCGAGATCCCTTGGGCAGATATCACGTGTCCTAAGAAGTTGACTTCCCTTAGCCAGAACTCACACTTGGAGAACTTGGCATAGAGCTGCTTCTCTCTCAGTATTTCCAATACTGCCCTTAGGTGTTCCTCATGCTCTTCCTCGGTCTTTGAATAAATGAGGATGTCATCTATGAAGACCACCACAAACTTATCCAAGAAATGGCGAAAGATCCTATTCATATAGTCCATGAATAGAGCTGGAGCATTGGTGACTCCAAATGGCATCACTACATACTCGTAGTGCCCATATCTAGACCTAAAAGCTGTCTTCTGAACATCTTCAGCTTTTACCAAGATTTGGTGATACCCCGATCTCAGGTCAATCTTGGAGAACACCGAGGCCCCATGAATTTGGTCCATCAAATCATCAATCCGAGGTAGGGGGTACTTGTTCTTGATGGTCAATTTGTTCAATTGCCTGTAGTCTATGCACAACCGAGACCCTCCATCCTTCTTCTTGACTAGGAGCACTGGAGCTCCCCATGGAGATACGCTGGGTCTGATGAACTGCTTCTCCAGCAACTCTTCCAATTGCTTCTTTAACTCCACCAACTCGGCTGGTGCCATCCTGTAAGGTGCCATTGACACTGGTCCAGCTCCAGGTACCAAGTCAATAGAGAATTCCACTTCTCTCTTAGGGGGTAATCCAGGCACCTCCTCTGGGAACACATCGGTGAAGTCTCTCACCACTTGGATCTCGTTTACGTCCCCTTTATTCTCCACTTCCAACCGGGCGAGCACCACGAAGCACCTCGCCCCTTCTTCCAATGCTGATCGCCCTTGTTGAACTGTTAACACATCCGCTTCATGGGGGTCTGGAAACGCTACCTTCTGCCTACCACAGTCTATGAGGACGTGATTGGCAGTTAACCAATCCATTCCTAGGATGACATCCAGGTCCTGAAGAGGTAGGCAGATCAAGTTCACCTTGAATCTACGTCCTTCTACAATCACTGGACATTCAGGGCACACTGTAGAGGTCGACACCTGTCCTGACGCAGGTGTAGAGACCAACAGCTCAAAAGGTAACTCCTTCACTAGGAGACCCAACTCAGCTACACACAGGCTTGACACAAAGGAGTGTGTCGCTCCAGAATCAAACAAAGCCCTTACACCTCTACCAGCAATAAAACAAACACCTTGGATGAGGTTACCTGACTGAGTTGCCTCTGCTCCAGACATGGCGAACACCCTCCCTGCTGCCTGAGGTCTGCTGCCCTCGTTCCTCGTCTGCTGAGAGCCACTGGGCTGGGTCGCCCTATTCTGGTTAGGGCATTCTCTAGCAAAATGCCCCGTCTTTTGGCAGATAAAACATCTCCTCTCTGGATCCCTCTTGGGGCACACGCTGGCTGTATGGGGTCCACCGCAATGGAAACATTTAAGTTTCCCAGGTTGTTGCTGTTGGAACCGGGATGAAGCTGTTCCCACCCGATGTGGTGAAGGCCTAGCATATGGCTTGCTTTGTGGGTGCTGTGCCTTAGCTCTCCCACTGGAAGGACCTCCTGGGTGTGACCTGATCACCCTAGACTCACCCTTTTCCAGGGTCTCCACCATCTTTGCCTTCTCCACTAAGGCGTGGAACTCCCTGATGCACATCGGGGCTATGGTCTTCTTCAGCCCATGCTTCAGTCCTTCCTCGAACTTCCTACACCTCCAGGCCTCGGAGGTCGCCTGGGTATAAAACCGGGCGAGGTACTCAAAACGGGCAGCATATGCGTTTATAGTCATGTCCCCCTGCTCCAACTTCAGGAACTCAGCCTCTCTTGCAAACTTGGCGCTGTCTGGGAAGTACTTCTCTAAGAACTTCACCCTGAAGCTCTCCCAATCCAGAACATCCTCCCGTGCCTCCATCATTTGCTGAGCTCCCATCCACCAGAACTCTGCTTCTCCTGATAGCAGATAAGTGGCGAACAGCAGCTTCTTCTCTTCAGGGCAGGAGGTCGCCCTAAAGATTTTCTCCAACTCCCTGACCCACTGATCTGCCTGGTCAGGGGTAGCGTTCCCACTGAACTTAGGTGGGTTGTGCCTCATGAACTCAGCTAATCCCATCTGTTCCTGGGGCTGACCAACGTGGGAGTTTGTCTCAGCAGATCGGGCAGTTTCCCAGTGCTGCATTGTGGCTTGATGGTTCTGGGCCATTGCGGCGTTCTGCTGCTGAATGGCAGTCGCCATCATCTCAATGGCCTTGGCGATTTGACTCATTTCTGAGGAAGGTTGGGGTGGGGTAGCAGGTCTACGTGCCATCTTCTTCGCTCTGAATTCTGAATCTATAGGCTTCTATAATCCCTACAACTATAAGAATGAAACCGATAAGAATCAATTCATTCAAGGGGGGTAACTGCTAGACCTTACACAGGTCAGCATCTCAAAGTCATTAAGAATTTGAGTTCATCAACAGAATCACAACACTTATAATTTCAAACAAAACACCAGAACAGCTACTGGTGGGCACGCATCAATCCAAACTACCACCTCAGTCAAATTCAAGAACACTCAATAATCACATCAGGATTCAATGTAGGCTAAACATCAAACCTTTGGAATTAAGACTAAGAATTATCTTGATCCAGTTATGAGTGTGCACCCTCACCACTGTATCAAGACCTTCTCATTCTCAATGCTAAGATCTTCAGTTAGGCACACATTCACTAAGGCACATACAAAATTTCAACACAAAAACGTTTGAAAACCTCCCACTATAGTGGTTATTTAAAATTCAAATAAGTTTTATGAGCAGAAGAAACACAATGGATCCACAGCCCTCAGGTCATCCTAAGGCGAACTGCTCTGATACCATTAATGTAACATCCCACCAAAATAATACATGCATACATGTATAATTGAAATTAAGCGTAATCAAATAATATTGAAGAGTGCAAAATCATATGTATATATATATATCAGAAGTGAAGTTACTCCTCTTAGGGAGTTTAATACATAACCAAATCAAATGTTTGCAATGTTTAACAAAATTAAAGGAAATGCAGTAAAACCGGCGGTCTAAAAGGAACGGCGATCTCCAACATTTAAAACGGCGATCCCACACAGAAGACTTCAACTGGCGATCTCCTACCAGGACACAAGAACCGGCGATCTCCACCGAGAGGTGGAAATGGGCGATCTCTGCCCTCGGCGACCACCCCTTTAGGGAGCTCTTCTTCCTGGAAGGTCTTCTGCTCCCGCGTAACAATTACACGATCATCACAGTTTTGAGAAGGCAACCAAAATGACAGATAAAAGGGTAAGCTAGATAATATGAAAGGAGTTTAAATCATGCATATGAAAAACCCAAGTAAACCAAGTTTCCAAACTATCCAAGTAAACGTAGAGCTACTCATAGCATTCAACTAATCGCCCAAATTCACAAATTCACAACATTTCCCATAGTCATTCCATTTCACACCACAGCATCAAGTGTCTATCAGTATTCCAGTTTCTCATTTCACCATTTCACATGTCAGACTTTCCACTGACTCACCACACAAGACACTTGACACTACTTCCGGATTGACTCATGCATTGATTAGACTCGGAGATGTGCACCTGTCACACTGCCCACTGTGGAATCTCGCACATCCACAGGGTCGCCGTGAAATCTCACACATTCACAGGCATATGATGAATCTCAACACATCACCATACAGTATGACAAGGTAAATCCACGCAAAACAGGTCGGTATGTTCTCTTTCAAACAACCCACCCATACAGGTGAACCTCCTTCGACTCTCCCAACTGAGTAACTTCCTCTATGTGATTCCATTATCAGCAGAGTCAGGATATCTCGTTCATAATCACCGATCAATGCACATCTAACATGGTCTTACACGGTATTTCCTTTCCTGAAAATACTATGCCTCGACCCCACATTCACAACATTCAAACACATCATACCATACTCAAAGAAATGATTTCAATCACAGCAATAGCCATTTCAAAGGATTCATATTTTCGAATATCTCATGTAAACCTCAAGCAGTTCTCACAACAGCATCAAACACAAGGATTTTGCAAAACAGCGCCAAAACCGGCGACCTGGTTAGTAAACATGGCGTTTCGAAGACTGTTTATCAAAACCGGCGACCACGTCGCCCAAGCATACAAACAGAGCATTTCACACAGATAAAACGAAAATGGCGACCACGTCGCCCTCACTTCAGAAAAGACTACGCTAAGGCTTGTATGGAAAAGAGGTCTAGCTTCCCTTACCTGGACTTGCGCAATCCACTAGGAGCTTCTAAATCCAACAGAGCTTGATGAACGCCTTGGCTCTGTTCTTGAGTCTGGTTTGAAGGAGTTGCAGAGACTTTCCCAGGTGTTCCAATGGCGTTGCTTCGTCGTACTCTTGTGTGGAGAGGCTGAAATCGCACGCGGAGGAGGGAACTCACTCTTTCTCTCTTCGAATACAACAACGTTTTCTTTTCTTCTCTCAGCTGTGGGTTTTCTGTAACTTAAACCAACTTATCCCTCCCCCAAAAGCAGCTGACACCGCCCACTCTGCAGGGAAGTTGCGCCGCACTAATCAGTACTACTATAGCTGCCTCCTGCGCAGACCTACCACTCCCTGAACAGTCCTACTAAGCGTGCCTCTGCGCAGGCTACGCTCTGAGGTCACTATTCTGAACCACCTTTCGTCTACGTGGCGCACGTGTAGAACGTCTCTTGCTGGGAGTCTGGGTCCTACGTTCTCGGTGTTTAACCAAGCGCCGCGCGATGACCTTTCGCCGATGGCTACCAGCGCGAAGACCCTCCACCGATGCCTCTCTCGCGAAGACAACCCCTGAGGACCTCTCGCGCGATGACAACCCGCTGATGAGCTATCGCGCGATGACACCCGCTGATGAGCTATCGCGCGATGACAACCCGCTGATGACCTCTCGCGCGAGCGACCGATGTCTCTCTTCTCTGATGACGCCTGCATGCCTCGCGCCCAGGCGATGACGTGTGGTCTAGGCGACCGGCGATGATGTATAAACAAGAAACTCTTATCGTTTTTCCTAGACTACACTTTCCTTCCTTTTTAACTTAGATAAAACATACATAGAATTTACTTAAAACATACTCATTCATTTCAATAAATCTCAGGTCCTTACAACTGAAGCACGGGCTGAAGAGGACCATAGCCCCGATGTGCATCAGGGAATTTCACGCCTTGGTAGAGAAGGCGAAGATGGTTGAGACCCTGGAAAAGGGTGATTCTCGGGTGATGAGGTCACACCCAGGGAGTTCTTCCAGTGGGAAAGCTAAGGTGCAGCACCCACAAGGCAAGCCTTATACGAGACCTCCACCCCGTCGGGCGGAAGCAGCGCCATCCCAGTTTCAGCAACAACAACATTGGAAACCCAAGTGTATCCATTGTGGTGGACCACACGCCTCCAATGCATGCTTCAAGAAGACTTCTGAGAGGAGATGTTTTGCCTGCCAAAGGACAGGGCACGTTGCTAGAGAATGCCCTAGCAGGAATGGGGCGACCCAACCCAGTGGCTCCCAGCAGATGAGAAACGAAGGCAGCAGACCTCAGGCGACAGGGAGAGTGTTTGCCATGTCTGGAGCAGAAGCATCTCAGTCAGGTAACCTCATACAAGGTGTTTGTTTTATTGCTGGTAGAGGTGTAAAAGCTTTGTTTGATTCTGGAGCGACACACTCCTTTGTGTCAAGCCTGTGTGTAGCCGAGTTGGGTCTTCTAATGAAGGAGTTACCCTTCGAACTGTTGGTCTCTACACCTGCGTCAGGACAGGTGTCGACCTCTACAGTTTGCCCCGAATGTCCAGTGATTGTAGAGGGACGCAGATTCAAGGTGAACTTGATCTGCCTACCTCTTCAGGACCTAGATGTTATCCTGGGAATGGATTGGTTAGCTGCCAATCACGTTCTCATTGACTGCGGTAGTCAGAGGATTGCGTTTCCAGACCTCCAAGGATCAGATGTACTTTCTGCTCAGCAAGGGCAGTCAGAGTTGGAAGAAGGGGCGAGGTGCTTTGTGATACTCGCTCGGTCGGAGGTGGAGAATAAAGGGGACGTAAGCAGAATACCCGTGGTGAAAGATTTCACGGATGTATTCCCAGAAGAAGTACCTGGGTTACCCCCTAAGAGAGAAGTGGAATTCTCTATTGACTTGGTACCTGGAGCTGGACCAGTGTCAATGGCACCTTACAGGATGGCACCAGCCGAGTTAGTGGAGTTAAAGAAGCAAGTGGAAGAGTTGCTGGAGAAGCAATTCATCAGACCCAGTGTATCTCCATGGGGAGCTCCAGTGCTCCTAGTTAAGAAGAAGGATGGAGGGTCTCGGCTGTGTATAGATTACAGGCAGTTGAACAAGTTGACCATCAAGAACAAGTACCCCCTACCTAGGATTGATGATTTGATGGATCAAATACATGGAGCCTCGGTGTTCTCCAAGATTGACCTGAGATCGGGGTACCACCAAATTTTGGTTAAAGCTGATGATGTGCAAAAGACAGCTTTTAGGTCTCGGTATGGGCATTATGAGTATGTGGTGATGCCGTTTGGGGTCACAAATGCTCCAGCCCTGTTCATGGACTACATGAATAGGATTTTTCGCCCTTTCTTGGATAAGTTTGTGGTGGTCTTCATAGACGACATACTCATTTACTCAAGGACCGAGGAAGAGCATGAAGAACACCTGAGGACAGTATTGGAGATACTGAGGGAGAAGCAGCTCTATGCCAAGTTCTCGAAGTGTGAGTTCTGGCTGAGAGAAGTCAACTTCTTGGGACATGTGATATCTGCCCAGGGGATCTCGGTGGATCCAGCCAAGGTAGAGGCAGTGCTGCAGTGGGAACGTCCTAAGACAGTTACTGAAATAAGGAGTTTTGTGGGCCTAGCTGGCTACTATCGGCGGTTTATTGAGGACTTTTCCAAGGTAGTGGCTCCTTTAACACAGCTGACCCGCAAGGATCAACCTTTTGCTTGGACCGACCGATGTGAGCAGAGCTTCAAGGAACTAAAGGAAAGGCTGACTAGTGCTCCAGTGCTGGTGATCCCCGAGGTGGGAAGACCTTTTGATGTCTTCTGTGACGCTTCACATCAGGGCTTGGGATGTGTTTTGATGCAAGAGCAGAGAGTGGTTGCATATGCTTCAAGGCAACTCAAGGTTCATGAGAGGAACTACCCCACGCATGATTTGGAGTTGGCGGCTGTGGTATTTGCCTTGAAGATCTGGAGGCACTATTTATATGGAGCTCGGTTCCAGGTGTTCAGTGACCATAAGAGCCTGAAATATCTGTTCGATCAGAAGGAACTAAACATGAGACAAAGAAGGTGGATGGAGTTTCTTAAGGACTACGATTTTCAACTCATGTATCATCCAGGGAAGGCCAATGTAGTGGTAGATGCCTTGAGTAGAAAATCAGTACAAGTAGCCACCATGATGATGGAAGAGCAGAAACTGATCGAGCAATTCAGGGATTTAAACCTTGGGGTAGAGTTCCACGTGAATCACATTAGTTGTAGTAAGCTGGCTATAACTAATGACTTCCTTGGAATGATAAAGGACAAGCAGTTGGAGGACCCTAGTCTGAAGCGTACTGTGGAGTCACTAGGGACCGACCAGGCTAAAGGCTTTGTGATGGGCAATGATGGGATCTTGAGATTTGAGGGTAGGATTTGCATCCCTGCAGATGGAGAATTGAAGAAGATGATCCTAGATGAAGGTCATAAGAGTCGCCTTAACCTCCATCCAGGCATGACCAAGATGTACCATGACTTGAAGGAGTCATTTTGGTGGTCAGGCATGAAGAGAGACATCGCCCAGTATGTTGCCACCTGTTTGACGTGTCAGAAGGCAAAGGTAGAACATCAAAGGCCTGGCGGGTTATTACAACCATTGGATATCCCTGAGTGGAAATGGGACAGCATTGCCATGGATTTTGTCACCCATTTACCCAGATCGGTAAAGGGCCATGATGCAATCTGGGTCATCACTGATCGGCTGACGAAGAGTGCTCATTTTCTCCCAGTGAATATGAGGATGCCCATGGCCAAGTTGGCACAGTTGTACATCCAGGAAATAGTGAGGCTGCATGGAGTGCCTTCCAGCATTGTTTCAGATAGGGATCCCAGGTTCACCTCACGGTTTTGGCAGACCTTACAAGAGTGCTTGGGAACTAAGTTGAGGATGAGCTCTGCATATCATCCCCAAACAGATGGTCAGTCAGAGAGAACGATCCAGTCCTTGGAAGACCTGCTGAGGACGTGTGTCTTGGATCAATTGGGGAATGGGGACGAGGTGTTGTCACTAGTGGAGTTTACATATAATAACAGTTATCACGCCAGCATAGGGATAGCACCATATGAAGCCCTGTATGGGAGGAAATGTAGGACTCCCTTATGTTGGTACCAGGAGGGCGAAGCAGTCTTGGTTGGGCCAGAGTTGATTCAGCAGACGACCGAGAAGGTGCAGCAGATACAAAGCAGAATGAAGGCTTCTCCAAGTAGGCAGAAGTCATATGCAGACCAGAGGAGGAAGCCTTTGGAGTTTGCTGCTGGAGACCATGTGTTCATGAAAGTGACACCAACCAAGGGTGTAGGAAGGGCGATCAGACCAAAGAAGTTGTCCCCTAAGTTCGTGGGACCATATCAGATCTCAAGGAGGATCAGCCCAGTAGCTTATGAGATCGCCCTGCCTCCCCATTTAGCGAATTTGCACAATGTCTTTCACGTTTCACAGCTGAGGAAGTACATGGCAGACCCTAGTCATGTGCTGGAAGTGGACAACGTGCAGATCAGGGATGACTTGTCCTTTGAAGCGAAACCAGTCAGGATTGAAGATCGTCAAAGTAAACAGCTCAGAGGCAAGACCATTAACATGGTGAAAGTGGTGTGGGACGAACGATCGGGTGACTCAACTTGGGAGTTGGAAGAACCCATGAGAGAAGCCTATCCATATCTCTTTTCCTTATAATTCAATTTTCGAGGACGAAAATTTTTCTTGTTGGGGAGAATGTAAGGACCCGTAAAATTGAATTGGAATAAAAAGGGTTATATTTTGAAAGAATTCTATGTATGTTTTATTTAAAATAAAAAGGGAGGAAAAGTTAAGTTTAGAAGGCTATGAGATCGCCGGTCGCCTGCTACACATGAGCGCCAGGTGGACGTCGCCAGGGCGCGAGGCATGCAGGCATCGCACGGGCGCGAGAGGCATGCAGGCATCGCGCGGGCGCGAGGGGCATGCAGGCATCGCGCGGGGGGCGAGAGGCATGCAGGCATCGCGCGGGCGCGAGGCATGCGGGCATTGCCAGAGCGCGAGGCATGTGGACGTGGCCAAGGCGCGAGAGGCATGCGGGCTTTGCCAGGGCGCGAGGCATGTGGACGTGGCCAAGGCGCGAGAGGCATGCGGGCTTTGCCAGGGCGCGATGCATGTGGACGTGGCCAGGGCGCGAGAGTTATGAGGGCGTCGCCAGGGAAGACATCGGTCGTCTCCCAGAGGAAGACATCGGTCGTCTTCCAGGGAGAAGGAGACATCGGTCGTTCGCCAGGATGAGTCAACAGTGGAAAGTTATCGCGCGACGTCGAGTTTCACACAGAATAAAGTGGGACCCAGACTCCCAGCATGAAACGTCCTGTACACACGCCACGTAGACAAAAAGGGTGGTTTAGAGTGGTGACATCAGAATGTTGGCATGCGCAGGAGACACTCGCGGTCGTACTGTTCAGAGCAGTGGTTGGCATGCACAAGCGACAACAGTGGTAGTACTATTCAGAGCAGTGGTTGGCATGCACCAGAGACAACAGTGGTCGTACTGTTCAGGGCAGTGGTTCTCAGACTTTCCTGCAGAAGGGGTGGCAGCAGCAGCATGCGTAGACAGGTAAGTTGGGATTCAAAAGCCACTGCGGGAAGGCAAAGAACGTTACAGACTCAAGAGTGTTAGAGTGAGTGCAAACTTCCTCCCTCCCTTCTTCCCTTCCTTGCGTTGAGACTCAGGCAACCTCCAGCATCAGTACGACAAGCGACGTTGTCCTTAGAGCACCTAAGAGGTTCTCTGCAAGTTCTACAGACCAGGTGCTGAAAACAGAGCTAAGGCATCCTTCAGGCTCGGTGGGTTTTGAGCTCGCGGTATTTTACGCAAGTCCAGGTAAGGGAAGCTAGACTTCATTTTCAATACAAGCCATAGTTTAGCTATTTCTGAAGTGAGGGCGACGTGGTCGCCGGTTTTATATACAGACTTCGAAATACCTTGTTTTTGAACCAGATCGCCGGTTTTGGCGCTGTTTTACGAACTCCCCTGTTTTTGGTGTTGTTTTGAAACTGTTTGAGATGTAAATGTGATATTCGAAAACATGAACCTTGGAGTGAGTTTTGCTGTGATTGGAATCATTCATTTAAGTGTGGCATGATGTGTTGAATGTTGTGAATGTGGATCGAGGCATAGTATTTTCAGGAAAGGAAATACCGTGTAAGATCGTGTAGGATGTGCATTGATCGGTGATTCCTCAGGGGATATCCTGACTCTGCTGAGATAATGGAATCACATAGAGGAAGTTACTCAGTTGGTGAGAGTCGAAGGAGGTTCATATGAATGGGCGTCTCGTGTGAAAAAGAACGAGCTCCGCCTGTTCTATGGATTAACCCTGTCATACCGGGAGAACTATTGACATTGAGATTATATATGCGCATGCTGTGTGGATTCACAGCGACCCTGTGTGGATTTCACAGTGGTATGGTATGACAGGTGCAGATCTCTGAGTCTAATCAATGCATGAGTCTTCCGGAAGTAGTGTCAAGTGTCTTGTGTGATGAGTCAGTGGAAGTCTGACGTGAGAAATGAGAAACATTGAATTGATAGACACTTGATGCAGTTTTGTGAAATAGAATGACTCTTGAGAATATTGTGAAATGTGTGATTTCTGGGTGATCAGGTGAAGAGTATGAGAAACTTGATAACTTACGTGAATATCTTGAAATTGTTTACCTTGATTTTATTTTAATTATCCTTATTCAAACTCTCTTTAAAATGTCTAGCTTACCCTGCGTGTTTTGGTTCTGTGGCTGTTCTCATAAAACTGTGATGATCGTGTATAACTTACACGGGAGCAGATGATCTTCCAGGAAGTAGAGCTCCTTAGTGAGTGGTCGCCGGAAGCAGATCGGCTGTTTTTGGGTTCCCCGATGGGCGATCGGCCTCGTCCGATAGAAGATCGGTCTCTTCCGATAGGAGATCGCCTGCTTCGTTTTTTTTACTGTATTTTGTTTATGTTTCTGGAAAAAAAATTGACCGAATTTGTATTAAACTCCCTATGAGGAGAAACTACATTTCATATATATAATATTTTGTTCACTTCAATCTATTTGTTACCTTTATTTTCATTATATACATTTGTATGGTATTTTGGCGGGATGTTACACACAGTGTATCTAAAGCTTAACCCACACCTTGATATGCGTGGTTTTTGGAACCCACTCTGGTTGATCCAGCATCTTGACCACATACTACGTGCACTCCCGTCGATCACGTACACCATAGGCGATTGGCGATCATGTCTCCTCTAGGCGACAGGCGATTATGTGCCAGAGAAGTCGGAGATCGCCTCCGTCTTCAATAACGGCGATCTCGTAGAAGACTTCTTAGCTACACTTTTCTTCCTTTACTCTTCTTGATCCACTTGTCAGCCGACCGACCTCTACCAGCTGACCCCAGACCTTGGGCGACGTCCGATGTCCGACTACTACGAAACTTCTATTACCAATTCTTTGTATTTTAAATAATAACATCTTTTGAAATTATTTAAATATAACACTTTCATTCCAATTAAAGTTTCTAGGTCCTTACATGCGGTGTCTCATACATTCCACCGACGTCCGTGCGGTGTCTCATACTTTCCACCGACGTCCGTGCGGTGTCTCATTACTTTCCACTGACGTCCGTGCGGTGCTTCCAGGCGCTTATCTAGGCACCGCTCTAGGGGTGGTGGCCACTTGATAACTGACCACCGATCACCATTCTAAGGGGACTCCTACTTGATTCGCCTGCCATCTCATGCCACGTGTCACCTTGTGACTGGTCCACGTGGTCATCTGCAGCTGACGTCACTGACCACCGACAACCGACTGAATCAGTATACTTGAGGTATTAAAATTGATTAAGTGTTAATCTTTGATATAGAATTCTTAATATGAGTAAGTAGATATTTCTTAATAAATATTTTTATTTTGTATAGATCCAACTATGATTTTTTTTCCACTTGTGATTTCTTAATAAACATTATTTTTTAATTTCAAATAAATTATTTTTGGTTTATATTATTGATTCGGTCGGTCATCGGTAGTCAATGACATCAGCAGTAGTTGACCACGTGGACCATTCACAGGGTAACACGTGGTAGAGGATAGCAGGTGAATCAGGGAGGCGATCACTCAGAATGGTAATCGCCTGTCGCCTGTGATGATGAGTAATCGCCTATCGCCTTGAGGATGAGTAATCGCCTATCGCCTTGAGGATGAGTAATCGCCTATCGCCTTGAGGATGAGCAATCGCCTATCGCCTTGAGGATGAGTAATTGCTCATCGCCGGTATGGATCAGTACTCGCCTAGATTACACATGATCGCCGTGTGTGAAGGTTAGGAGATCAGATGGTCAGCAAGTCGCCGAAAGAGCACATCGCTGGGTGTTTGAGAAGACTTGGCAAGCACTTGTTGTATGGTCTAAGTACAGAGGATAAGTGGCATATCTGCCACCATGTGTAGTGTGAGCTGCGATGCCCAGTGTTAACCAGCTCGCCATGTTAAGGTTGCGCCCAGAGTAGCCTGTGTACTAAGCTACTCCCTGTGTGGATAACTTAGTCGCAGGGGCACAGTGGAAGTAACGCTTCAGCTGCAGATACTCCAGATGGTGACACGTGTATGACCAGATGTTATCCACGTGTCAAGAGGAATAACCGTCAGGAGAGAGAAAGACTCAGGTATATATACGAAACTCTTAACGAAATTAGGGGGAGTTTTTACAGATTCTTACAGCTTACACATTTGAGAGTTTACAGTTACACATGAGTCTCACAGAGAGATTCAGTGATAGTTTTGGTGTTCCTGTTGCCTGACTTGAGCGTCGGAGCTACAACGGCCGCCAGAGGCGCCGTTTGTGTGTTTTGCAGGCAGCGTTTTGGAGTTCCGGTGGTGGTTCTTGGAGCGTTCTTGCAGAACAGAAGGCTAGACGAAGGAGTGACGAGGCAATCCTCCATGTTCGAGTCAAGCGGCAGGATCATTGGCGCCCACCGTGGGGCCCATGTGAATTTTGTTCCCATCCACGTCGCAGTTCTTGAAGTTTCTTGAGGTTTTTTGAAGTTTCTTGGAGCTTCTTGATCATTTCGTCGAAGTGAAGTTACGTCGAAGTGTAGAGGAGATGAGTAGAAGAACCAGGCAAACCTCACCTGCGCCATCTGCTGAAGAAGGAGCTGTTACCATGGCGCAGGTAGTGCAGATGATGCGCGCGCTGCAAGATAGCGTCGCGAAATCGAGAGCTGAGTAAGAGAAAATGCGTGCAGAGCTGACTGCATCGCAGAGAAGAAACGAAGAGTTGAACAGTATGAATGAAGAGCTGCGTAGGGAAATGCAGGCTCAGAAGGAGTGCGCAGTTGAAGAGAGGACGTCGACGCTGCCATCGCCTCCTAGAGCATTCCCTATGCCTTTCTCCCCCGAAATCATGAACACGGTGGTGCCTCCCAATCTGGTGGGACTGAAAACGTCGTTCACGGGGGTGGAAGATCCAGAAGCACACCTGACAGCCTTTGATGTGAATTCAAGAACATAATATGAAAAGTTCTTGACATTCTTAGGAGACATCTTGAGTTGGTCATATGAGAGGCACTTTCTCTTAGAATTGGATCAATGTTCTAAGACAAGAACTCACCAAAACTAATGCCAAAACACAATCTCAATTAGACGTTCCATCTATTGTCAAATTGAACCGATTGAAATACAAGAAAAAGGAAAAGAAACAGAACATAGGTGCTGGAAAAATGAAAAATGCTGGACAGATTTGAAATAGGAACAAAAAACACCGAATAGAATTGCAAGATAAGAACAAAATAGGAAATGGAATGGAGAATGGATTAGAAGACTTATGAAGAGGAGACTTGGAGATGATCTCGCCACTTGAAGGTTGGATTGCTTCAAGATAAGAGTGTGATGCTGCCACTTGAGTTCCAAGAGCTCTCAAGATGAAGCAAGGAAGAAGAGACACACAAGTGCTCACAAATGCTCTCAAAAAATGAGTAGAGTTTTCTTACTAATAATTTCCAATCTGCATATACAAGGGGCAGCACCTCTATTTATAGTTTTTAGGTGCTGAAATGCAAGCTAAAAGAAACCAAAATTCCCCCCAAATTCAAATGAAAAATGGCGCCTAACAAGACATGAGGAAGGTGTGATTTCTTTTCTCACTTTTGCACCTCCTATTTTAACTTCTACACCTATTTACTCACGCACCCCCCTCCTAATGCTCCTAACTAAAAAAACCTAAAGATGCTTTAACACAAGAGGTTTCTCATGTTTTCCTCTAAGCACCTTCACATAATGAAATTACAAAAAGGGAAAATAAACGTCCCCTAGCTCCTAATATTTTGAACATGCTTCTTGTGATCCTTTGAGGTTGACTTTGATCTCCATGAACGTCCTCAACCTCTTCTTCTTCGTGATGTTTGGCCTCCATGTCCTCTTGAGCTTGATCTCCATCAGCCTTCCACACTCAGATGATGCTGACTGGAGGTTCAGATGCTGTGTACTGCAAGATGTTCATGAGTACGCTGAGCAGAGTGGCGATGGAGTGGTTCGTGAGCCTGCCAGAGGGCCACGTCACTTCCTGATGTGAGTCTCTTATGAACCTTTCTTGGTTTGGTTTGAGTTGATATAGGTTTCATTGTATTCATGACACTTTCAAGAATTAGGATCAAAATTCTAAAGAACAATTAATAGAGTTTCTACTCAAGAAAACAAAGGTTCATACTAAAAACACATGAATAGGTAACTTGTAGTGTAAGATAACAATGGAATATGAATGGGTAATTCAAGAACAGTACCAAACTTCAAAGGAAACACAAGAACAACATAAGAACACCAAGAACAAGTTGAAATACTGATTGAAATTCAATAGGAATTAGAAAATCACAAAGAAATTCATCAAAGAACAAAAAACCCATGGATGGAAAACAAGAACAACACATGTATATGGAAACCCATGGTTTGGACGAAATTAAAATAGCAAGAAAACAAGGAAATAAACCAAACAAAGTGCAGAACAATGGCAGCAAATGAAAGGAAACAACTCATGGAAAAGATTGAACCGATTAAAAATGGAAAAACTACAAGAAAACACAAATGGGTATTTTTAGAAGATGAATAGAAATGACTTATGTGGTTGTAGCCTTTTGGAGATGTGATTCACGCCACTTGGAGGGTGGTTCTTCCAAGATGAGTGGGTGGTGCCGCCACTTGAGAGTCTCCAAAGCTCACAAGATAAGACATGGAGGAGAAGAAGAGACAAGTCTCACAAACTCACTCTCTCTCTCAATTTCAAGATAGTTTCTTTTCTTCTAACTTTCAACTTTTTTTTATTCAAAGTACCAAGCACCCCTATTTATAATGGAGAGGGCTGGTCATGTTACAAAGGGGAAGGAGTGGGAAGAGTGACTCTTCTAGCTCCTTCTAGTGTACAAGAGAGAAAGGAGTAGAAAAGTCACTTTTTCCACTTTTTCCTAAAGAAAGTGCCTAAAATGCCTTACATTTAGAGGTTTCTTTTGGTTTTCCTCTTTGGCATACTCCTAAGGATATTTCTATATTATTTACAAATTTATACAAGAGTATTTACAAAGATTTATTTATACTACTATCTTTTGAATTTTCAAGAGAACCCAAAATGTTCTACTCTTTAAGAAGACTAGTAAGAAGAATTTTAAATGCTTGGGTGGATGACCTCTTCCTCCATTAATGAAATCCTCTTCTACTTGATCTCCATCACTTCCTTCCATCAGTTTGCGAAGCTGTTCACGGAGTAGTACATCATCAACCGACCGGCGCCAGTGGTGTCCTACGACCTGTTTGACGTGCGCCAGTATCAGGGAGAGCCGTTGAAGGACTACCTCAATCGCTTTAGGGCGCAGGTGGTGAGATTGCCCAGCAAGGACGAGGACATGCTGGTGCATGCGTTCAAGAGAGGTGTCCTCCCTGGTCCTTTCAGTGAATCGCTCATCAGGAGCCACCCTGCCACCTTCACCGAGATACGGCGACGCGCGGTGGCACACATAGTAGCAGAGACAGAGGTCTCTGAGAAGAGAGGAAGTGCTGCACCGTCGTAGCCATGTGGAGGTCAGGGGAATCAGCAGCAGCAGGCGCGGGTGCATGAGATCAAGGAAGGGAGGAAGGAGCAGGGAAGGTCTCGCCCTTATGCACCCAGGAAGGACCAGACCAGGGGGCGTGCAAGCAACGCACCCCCCAGGTATGATTTCATGATAAGTTTGGCGGAGCTGATCGCCATCCCTGTTGTGGCAGCAAGACTCCATGTGCCAGAGAAAACCGACAGGGTACTTGGAGGGAGGAAGGATGAGTGGTGTGAATTCCATCAAGCTTATGGACATACACTCCGTACCTGCCTGGCGTTGGGGCGTCAGCTTGCTGAGTTGGTGAAGACAGGGTTCCTGACCGATTACCTGCAGAAGACACAAGGTGATCGCTCTTCGGGGTCCCAGGCAGGCGACCAGCAGCATGAACTCCCTGTGTTTGGGGAGGTGAGGTGATGGAAGAGGCTACACTGGGAGGGCTCCCAGAGCTGGAGCGGAAGGCATGATCGCCCCACGTGTGTGCATCGCCAGGGCGGTCATCGCTGGATAAAGGAGACCCATCCGGAGTGGTTGAGACGTTGGAGAATGGAGCTTGTCGGCTGGAGACTCTGGATGGAGCAGCTATTCCCAGGATGTAGAACGCTACACGCTTGTTTCTTACTTTGGTTAAGCTGTAAAGTAGATGCGCTATCGCGCTGTACACACACTTAGTGTATTAAACAGTTGAGCAAATCAGGGGGCACTCTTTTTAACGATGCCACCCAATAAAAGATTTTCAGTACATAAAGTGTGCGAGTGTTCCCAGTTTAAAGTTCTCCTTGCCCCAGGTGCAAGTACAGGTGATCGGTGGTCAGTTACCGAGTTGCCACCACCCACATATCAGCCCCTAGATAAACGCCTGGATGTAGAGCGCGATCAGCCGTCAGTGCATGCAGACTGCGATCAGCCGTCGGTGCATGTAGAGAGTGAGTGCTCGATCGGTGCATGGTCATCGGGGGCTTGCTAACACGTGTTAAGCTGGAACCCAAGTTCCCAGCGAGAGCGTTAAGCATGCACCTCGCATGATTCCAGAAGAAGAGCTCCTCGGCGGTGGGGACGTGCATGCACTCACCCAGAGAACGTGCGGTGAGACCATGCAGGCAGGGTGCGCCTGGTGTGTGCGCTTAGACAGCCACGCCTGGCGCTCCCCTGGGAGCGTGCACCCACGAGAAAGTCCTCCCTCGACTTTGTACAGCGAGGTGCAGGCGAGAGAAAGTCCTCTTCCTCTGCTTTATACAGCAAGGTTGGGGCAAGAGAAGAAAGTCCTCCCTCGACTTTGTACAGCGAAGTGCAGGCGAGAAAGAGGAAGTCCTCCTTGCCTTTGAGCAAGTGCAGGCAACAGAGGAAGTCCTCCTTGCCTTTGAGCAAGTGCAGGCAGTAGAGGAAGTCCTCCTTGCCTTTGAGCAAGTGCAAGCAATAGAGGAAGTCCTCCTTGCCTTTGAGCAAGTGCAGGCGAGAAAGAGGAAGACCTCCTTGCCTTTGAGCAAGTGCAGGCGAGAAAGAGGAAGACCTCCTTGCCTTTGAGCAAGTGCAGGCGAGAACAGAGGAAGTCCTCCTTGCCTTTGAGCAAGTGCAGGCAACAGAGGAAGTCCTCCTTGCCTTTGAGCAAGTGTAGGCGAGAAAGAGGAAGTCGTCCTTGCCTTTGAACAAGTGTAGGCAACAGAGGAAGTCCTCCTTGCCTTTGAGCAAGTGCAGGCGAGAAAGAGGAAGTCCTCCTTGCCTTTGAGCAAGTGTAGGCAACAGAGGAAGACCTCCTTGCCTTTGAGCGAGTGCAGGCGAGAAAGAATAAAGTCCTCCCTCGACTTTGTACAGCGAGGTGCAGGCGAGTGAAAGTCCTCACCTCGACTTTGTACAGCGAGGCTGAGGCAAGAGAGAAAGTCCTCTTCCTCTGCTTTTTACAGCAAGGTTGAGGCAAGAAGAAAAGTCTTTCTCCTCTGCTTTTCACAGTAAGGTTGAGGCGAGAGAAAAGTCCTCTTCCTCTGCTTCTTACGCAAGGTTGAGGCAAGAGAACCAAGTCCTCTTCCTCTGCTTCTTACAGCAAGGTTGAGGCAAGAGAACCAAGTCCCTTCGCTCTGCTTTTTACAGCGAGGCTGAGGTGAGAGAAGCAAGACCTCACCCACGAGTTCTTACAGCGAGGTTGAGACAAGAGGGGTCACCGAGAAGCACTTCTCTTCCCCAAAACACAGGCGTCATAGTTGGTGTTCAGGCCCTTTATGCACTCAGCGCTGGTGTGGCAGAGAAGTGTAGCGAAGCCAGAAGCGCGATGACTGATCGGTTGTGCACTAACATGCTAGTCGGTGGTCGGTGGTAGAAGCAAGTTCTTCTGCGTGAAGCCGAAGCGTTTAGGCCCCGTTAAGTCAGTCATCCAGCACGAAGTTATGTTGAAGGCAATGCTAAGGTAACAGTTAGCCGCGATCAAGTCAGAAGCCAAGTTTGAGGGGTTGCAGTGAGATCGCGCTAAAGCCTAAGCTAGTTAATAGTTAGTCACATGCAGAGAGTTAAAGAGAAGAAACGTGTAAGGACCTAGAAACTTTAATTGGAATGAAAGTGTTATATTTAAATAATTTCAGAAGATGTTATTATTTAAAATACAAAGAGCTGGTAATAGAAGTTTCGTAGTAGTCGGACCTCGGACGTCGCCCAAGGTCTGGAGTCAACTGGTAGAGGTCGGTCGGCTGACCATTGTATTAACCAAGTAGTCAGGTGCGATGACTTTATTGTGAGGTAATCACGTGGGTGTGCTCGAGGAAGACATGTGGATCAAGAAGAGTAAAGGAAGAAAAGTGTAGCTTAGAAGTCTACGAGATCGCTGTTGTTGAAGACGGAGGCGATCTCTGACTTCTCTGGCACATAATCGCCTGTCACCTAGAGGACACATGATCGCCAATCGCCTATGGTGTACGTGATCGACGGGAGTGCACTTAGTATGTGGTCAAGATGCTGGATTAACCATGGTGGGTTCCAAAAACCACGCGTATCAAGGTGTGGGTTAAGCCTTAGATACGCTGGGCATGCGAAGCTCTATGCTTGAGCATAAGAAATCGTCCTTAGTGTTGCATGCATGGGCGCACGAGGAGTAGTGCTGATCTATTCTTGGAAATGTGAAGCTACCGACGTCACCAAGCCATCTAGAGGTGATACCTTGGACGTAACATAATGGGAGGATGAACCTTCAGCAAGGTGTGACGATGTGACATCGGTGACCAAAGTAAGGCAATGTGTTCTCGTCACACACAAGGGCGACAAGAGATCGCCAACAGGATGAGAGGAGCATCGGTCATCAACCAGGATGGGAGACATATCGGTGGTCTGCCAGGGTGAGACATCGGTGGTCTGCCAGGGTGAGACATCGGTTGTCTGCCAGGGTGGAACATCGGTGGTCTGCCAGGGTGAGACATCGGTTGTCTGCCAGAATGAGGAATTAGTCGTCCTTCAGGAAGAGGAATCGGTCATCGCCGGGATGAGAGGCACATCAGTCATCGCCAGGGCGAGAGACATGCGGGCATCGCTAGGGCGAGAGACATGCGGGCATCGCCAGGGCGAGAGACATGCGGGCATCGCCAGGGCGAGAGACACGCGGGCATCGTCAGGGCGAGAGACATGCGGTCTTCGCCACGGATAGACATCGGTCGTCCTCCAGGGAGAGACATCGGTCGTCCTCCAGGGAGAGACATCGATCGTCCGCCAGGATGAGACATCGGTGGATAGTCATCGCGCGAGAAGTCATCGGTGGAAGGTTATCGCGTGATGTCGTGTTTCACACAGATAAGGTGGGGCCCAGGCTCCCAGCATGAGACGTCCTGCATGTGCCACACGTAGACAGAAAGGGTGTTTCAGAATAGTTAGCGTCAGAGAGTTGGTGTGCGCAGAACCCACGTGGTCATACTGTTCAAGGAAGTGTGCACGCAAGCTTTCCTGCAGAGTGGGTGGTGGCAGCGGCATTTGTGGACAAGTTGGTTTAGATTCAAAAACTCACTTCTGAGAGGCAAAGAACGTTGCAGTGGTTCAAGAGTGACAGAGTGAGTTTACCTTCATCCTTCTCTTTTCTCTCCTTCGCGCTGCGATTCAGGCATCCTCAAGCACCAGTACGACGAGCGACGACTGCCCTTGGACTCCTGGGAAGTTCTCTACGAGTTTTCCGATCAGGACGCTAAAATAGAGTTCGGGTATCCTTAAGTTCGGTGGGTTAGAGCTTGTAGTGAGATTTTACGCAAGTCCAGGTAAGGGAAGCTAGCATTTTTCGTTTATAAAAACGTTAGGCGAGTAGGTTCTGAAGTGAGGGCGACGTGGTCGCCGGTTTTCATATTCCTTTTCACAATGCTCTATTTTTATGTGTGGGGCGACGTGATCGCCGGTTTTAATGTTGTTTTCGAACTCCCTTGTTTTAGTGTCGTTTGAAACTGTTTGAGATTGAAATGTGAAATGCATGTGATATTCAAAAATCTGAACCTTGGAATGATTGTTGCTGTGATTGGAATCGTTCATTTAAGTGTTATATGATGTGTTGAATGTTGTGAATGTGGGATCAAGGCATAGTATTTTCAGGAAAGAAAATACCGTGTAAGATCGTGTAGGATGTGCATTGATCGGTGATTTCTATAATGAGATATCCTGACTCTCCTGATATAGTGGAATCATATAGATGAAGTTATTCAGGCGTTGAGAGTCGATGGAGGTTCATACGTATGGGTAAGTTGTTTGAAAGATAACTACTTGACCTGTTGTATGGATTAACCCTGTCATACTAAGAGAGTGATGAGATTGAGATGGAGATTCTGTTGATGCGCATAGCTGTGGGAACTTTACAGCAATGTAGTATGACAGGTGTAGATCTCTGAGTCTAGTCAATGCACGTGTCTTTCGGAAGTAGTGTCAAGTGTCTATATGTGATGAGTCAGTGGAAGTCTGACGTGAGAAATGAGAAACTTTGAAATTGATAGACACTTGATAGATTATGTGAATTGAACGACTCTTGAGGAAATTGTGAAATATGTGATTACTTGATGGTCATGTGAAGGGAATGAGAAAGTTGATGGTTTTTACGTGGGTGTCTTAAATTTGTTTTATCTTGATTTTAAAGTTTCATATCTAAATTCTCTTTAAATTATCTAGCTTACCCTGCGTTTTTGTTTTGTGGATGTTTTCTTAAACCTGTGATGATCGTGTATAATTTACACAGGAGCAGATGATGTTGCAGGAAGTAGAGCTCCACAGTGAGTGGTCGCCGGAAATAGATCGCCTGTTTTCTGTTTCTGTTAGGAGATCGCCTGTTTTCTATTTTGCTGTATTTTGTTTAAGTTTTGGAAACTGACTGGATATGTATTAAACCCCCTGTGATGAGAAATTTCATTATATATATATATATATATATATATATATATATGTTCACTTCGATATTATTGTTTTACCTTTATTTCATTATATAAATATGAAAAGGATTTGGCGGGATGTTACATTAATGGTATCAGAGCAGTTCGTTCTTAGGATGACCTGAGGGCTGTGGATCCATTGTGTTTCTTCTGCTTATAAAATTTATTTTTTTAAATAAAAAACTATAGTGAAAGGTTTTCAAACGTTTTTGTATTGAAATTTTGTGTGTGCTTTAGTGAATATATGCCCTAACTGAAAATCTTAGTATTAAGAATGAAAGGATCTTGATAAAGTAGTGAGGGTGCACACTCATAACTGGATCAAGATGATTCTCAATCTTAAATTCTGAAAGTTTGATGTTTAGCATATATTGAATTCTGGTGTGTTTTATTTCAGTTTATTGAGTGTTTTTGTATTGATTGAAAGTGGTCGTTTGAATTGATGGTTTTATGCCAGTAGCTGTTTTGGTGATGTGCTTGTATAAGTATATTGATCTTGCTGATAAACTCAAATTCTAGATGGATTTGAGATGCTGACCTTTGTAAGACCTAGTGTGGTCTTCTAAATGAATTGATTCGTTATCAAGTTCATTTTATAAGAGCATGATTGGAGAAAAATAGTTTCCTAATCTTTCGCAGAAAATGGCTCCTAGACCGCCTACCCCTCCCCAACCTTCTGCAGAAATGGGTCAGATCGCCAGGTCCATTGAGATGATGGCAACTGCCATCCAACAACAGAATGTAGCAATGACTCAGAATCATCAAGCTGCAATGCATCATTGGGAAACTGCTCGGTCGGCTGAAACAGCTTTCCACGTCGGTCAGCCTCAGGAACAGATGGGACTGATCGAGTTCATGAGGCACAACCCACCCAAGTTCAGTGGGAATGCTACCCCTAATCAAGCAGATCAGTGGGTCAGGGAGTTGGAGAAAATCTTTAGGGCGACCTCCTGCCCTGAAGAGAAGAAATTGGTGTTCGCCACCTATCTGCTATCTGGAGAAGCCGAGTTCTGGTGGATGGGAGCTCAGCAGATGATGGAAGCCAGAGCTGACGTTTTGGACTGGGAAGGTTTCCGAGAGAGGTTCCTGGAGAAATACTTCCCAGATAGTGCAAAGTTTGCCAAGGAAGCTGAATTCCTCAGGTTGGAGCAGGGGGAGATGTCAGTGACTGCTTATGCTGCTCGGTTTGAGTACCTCGCCCGATTCTATACCCAGGCGACCTCTGAGGCTTGGAGGTGTAGGAAGTTTGAAGAAGGACTGAAGCATGGGCTGAAGAGGACCATAGCCCTTATGTGCATCAGGGAATTTCACGCCTTAGTAGAGAAGGCGAAGATGGTGGAGACCCTGGAGAGGAGTGATTCCAGGGTAATCAGATCACACCCAGGGGGTTCCTCCAGTGAGAAGGCCAAGGCGCAACACCTACAAAGCAAGCCTTATGCGAGACCTCCACAGCATAGGGCAGAAGCAGCACCGCCCCAGTTTCAGCAGCAACAGCCCTGGAAACTCGGATGTTTCCATTGTGGTGGACCACACACATCCAATGTGTGCCCCAAGAGAAATTCAGAGAAAAGATGCTACAAATGCCAAAAGATGGGACATGTTGCTAGAGAGTGTCCTAACAAGAATAGGATGACTCAACCCGGTGGTTCTTGGCAGTTTAGGAATGAAGACCGTAGACCTCAGACAGCAGGGAGAGTGTTTGCTATGTCTGGAGCGGAGGCATCTCGGTCAGGTAACCTAGTACAAGGTGCTTGTTTATAGCTGGTAGATACGTTAGAATTTTGTTTGATTCCGGAGCGACACACTCTTTTGTGTCAAGCCTGTGTGTAGCCGAGTTGGGCCTTCTAGTGAAGGAGCTGCCGTTTGAACTGTTGGTCTCTACACCTGCATCAGGACAGGTTGTGACCTCCACAGTTTGCTCTGAATGTCCAGTGATGGTAGAGGGAAGCAGGTTCAAAGTAAATTTGATCTGCCTACCTCTTCAGGATCTGGATGTTATCCTAGGAATGGATTGGCTATCTGCCAATCACATTCTCATAGATTGCGGTAGGCAGAAAATAGCGTTTCCAGATCTCCAAGAGTCATGATATCTGCTCAGCATGTATGGTCGGAGTTGAAAGAAGGGGTGACGTGCCTTGTGATCCTAGCTCAAGGGGGAGTGAAGAATGATGAAGATATGGGCAGTATACATGTGGTGAAGGATTTCATGGATGTATTTCCAGAAGCAATACCTGGACTACCTCCTAAGAGGGAAGGTTTCATGCAGAATGGGGGTTGTTTTGTTGATCGGGATTTGAAAGATGAGTGTGGGAATGGTGGGTTGAAGTTAAAGGCTCCTGAACTTGGCAAATGAGGATGCAGCTCTGTCTGTGAATGTAGAAGGGAAGGAGGTAATGGCTACGGATAAGAATAAGGATAAGCCATGTTATGATGGTACTGATTCACTTCCGTTGAGTTCTTCTGGTGATGTTAGTGAATTGCAAAAAGTTGGATGTGGAAGCAAAACTTTCTGTGCCTTGTGTTTTTGATGGGATGGGATTTGCAGCCAATCCATTAGGTGGCAGTTGTGGTGATCAGCATCTCGTTTCTGATCCTAGAAACAATGCTGCATCGTCAGCCATAGCAACAAGTCCTCACCCTGAACGCAGTGAGGGATTTATGATCTGTGTATTGAATATTGAGCACCCTGAGATCCCATGCAATGCTAATATGGATGTATCCATTGGAATTCTTGAGTGAGCAGCTCTGAAATCCCAACCAGTTGCTAAAGAGGTGGGTTTTTCATAATCTGCTATTAGTAATCAAAGAAAAGATGAACCAGAGGGGCGCCTGAAGGAAAGAAGCCGTTCTCTTTCAGTTTTTTGCTGCTTCAAGATTGGTTCGACAAGAAACGGTGCCTAATGTGAATTCGAGCTACAAACCTGTCGTTTTTGAACTGAAAAGTGAAAATCCTGGAAGGAACTCTATCTCTGCAGTTTCTAGACAGAATAACAATGTGGATGCCAACCCAAGTCATGGCAAATCAGTTCGTGCCAATGATGGACATCTGTAACAAGAGGAATTAGAAGTTTAAGGATCAAATTTGAGAGGGGTTTTCTGGTCTGCAAGTCTCTACTCCTACCAATGAAATGACAAAATGTGGACCAAAGCCTAATCTGTTCTTCCAGGTCGGTGCTAGAATAGAGGTACTTTGGCAAGATAGTGGCGTTAGAGAATGCTGGTTTAGATGAAAAATCTGGAGTGTGTCTCCAACGCTCCTGAAGGTCCAGTACGATGAGTTGCTTGATAAAGAGGGACCACAGAAACTAGAGGAATGGGTCCCTTCATCTAGAGGGGCAGCTACTGATTAATTGGGTATGCGATGTTCGGGCCGCTTAACAGTCAAGCCATGCTCTCCTGAACACCATTCAGGTCGCCCACTTGAGTTTGAATCAGCAGTGGATGCCTGGTGGTATGATGGGTGGTGGGAAGGTGTTGTAACTGCAGCTAATGTCAGTGGTAGATGGATCTTCGTCAGATTGCTCTGCCTTAGAAAGTGAATCATCATCCATCCCCAAAGTTGAAGTTGCTAAGAAGGTGAGCAAGAATCGTTTGGTTGGGAAAACCCCTGTGGATCTGGAAAATATGAAGGGAATAACTTTGAGGGAGCCACTCAATGTCGCTCATGAGGACAAGGGTAACAACTCTGGTGGTGGCTGTGATGATGAAGCTGACAAGGCTGTGAAGACACTTCTGGCCTTAAATGAACACAAGGATAATAACTCTTGTAGAGGCAGTGATGATGTTGACAATGAGGAGAAGACCTTTGGAGTTTGTAGTTGGAGATCATGTGTTCATGAGAGTGACACCAACCAAGGGTGTAGGACGGGCGATCAGATCAAAGAAGTTGTCCCCTAAGTTCGTGGGACCATATCAGATCTTAAGGAGGATTGGTCCAGTGGCTTATGAGATCACCCTACCTCCCCATTTAGTGAATATGCATAATGTCTTTCACGTATCACAGCTGAGGAAGTACATGGCAGACCCTAGTCATGTGCTGGAAGTGGACGATGTGCAGATCAGGGATGACTTGTCGTTTGAAGCGAAACCAGTCAGGATTGACGATCAACAGAGTAAGCAGCTCAGAGGCAAGACCATCAACATGGTGAAGGTGGTGTGGGATGACAGATCGGGTGATTCAACTTGGGAATTAGAAGAAACCATGAGGGAAGCCTATCCCTACCTCTTTTCCTTGTAATTCAATTTTCGAGGACGAAAATTTTTCTTGTTGGGGAGAATGTAAGGACCTAGAAACTTTAATTGGAATGAAAGTGTTATATTTAAATAATTTCAGAAGATGTTATTATTTAAAATACAAAGAGCTGGTAATAGAAGTTTCGTAGTAGTCGGACCTCGGACGTCGTCCAAGGTCTGGAGTCAGCTGGTAGAGGTCGATCGGCTGACCATTGTATTAACCAAGTAGTCAGGTGCGATGACTTTATCGTGAGGTAATCACGTGGGTGTGCTCGAGGAAGACATGTGGATCAAGAAGAGTAAAGGAAGAAAAGTGTAGCTTAGAAGTCTACGAGATCGCCGTTGTTGAAGACGGAGGCGATCTCCGACTTCTCTGGCACATAATCGCCTGTCGCCTAGAGGACACATGATCGCCAATCGCCTATGGTGTACGTGATCGACGGGAGTGCACTTAGTATGTGGTCAAGATGTTGGATTAACCATAGTGGGTTCCAAAAACCACGCGTATCAAGGTGTGGGTTAAGCCTTAGATACGCTGGGCATGCGAAGCTCTATGCTTGAGCATAAGAAATCGTCCTTAGTGTTGCATGCATGGGCGCACGAGGAGTAGTGCTGATCTATTCTTGGAAATGTGAAGCTACTGACGTCACCAAGCCATCTGGAGGTGATACCTTGGACGTAACATAATGGGAGGATGAACCTTCAGCAAGGTGTGATGATGTGACATCGGTGACCAGAGTAAGGCGATGTGTTCTCGTCACACACAAGGGCGACAAGAGATCGCCAACAGGATGAGAGGAGCATCGGTCATCAACCAGGATGGGAGACACATCAGTGGTCCGCCAGGGTGAGACATCGGTGGTCTGCCAGGGTGAGACATCGGTGGTCTGCCAGGGTGAGACATCGGTTGTCTGCCAGGGTGGAACATCAGTGGTCTGCCAGGGTGAGACATCGGTTGTCTGCCAGAATGAGGAATCAGTCGTCCGTCAGGAAGAGGAATCGGTCATCGCCGGGATGAGAGGCACATCAGTCATCGCCAGGGCAAGAGACATGCGGGCATCGCCAGGGCGAGAGACATGTGGGCATCGCCAGGGCGAGAGACATGCGGGCATCGCCAGGGCGAGAGACATGCGGGCATCGCCAGGGCGAGAGACACGCGGGCATCGTCAGGGTGAGAGACATGCGGTCATCGCCAGGGATAGACATCGGTCGTCCTCCAGGGAGAGACATCGGTCGTCCTCCAGGGAGAGACATCGATCGTCCGCCAGGATGAGACATCGGTGGATAGTCATCGCGCGAGAAGTCATCAGTGGAAGGTTATCGCGCGATGTCGTGTTTCACACAGATAAGGTGGGGCCCAGGCTCCCAGCATGAGACGTCCTGCATGCACCACACGTAGACAGAAAGGGTGTTTCAGAATAGTTAGCGTCAGAGAGTTGGTGTGCGCAGAACCCACGTGGTCATACTGTTCAAAGAAGTATGCACGCAAGCTTTCCTGCAGAGTGGGTGGTGGCAGCGACATTTGTGGACAAGTTGGTTTAGATTCAAAAACTCACTTCTGAGAGGCAAAGAACGTTGCAATGGTTCAAGAGTGACAAAGTGAGTTTACCTTCATCCTTCTCTTTTCTCTCCTTCGCGCTGCGATTCAGGCATCCTCAAGCACCAGTACGACGAGCGACGACTGCCCTTGGACTCCTGGGAAGTTCTCTACGAGTTTTCCGATCAGGACGCTAAAACAGAGTTCGGGTATCCTTAAGTTCGGTGGGTTAGAGCTTGTAGTGAGATTTTACGCTTGTCCAGGTAAGGGAAGCTAGCATTTTTCGTTTATAAAAACGTTAGGCGAGTAGGTTCTGAAGTGAGGGTGACGTGGTCGCCGGTTTTCATATTCCTTTTCACAATGCTCTATTTTTATGTGTGGGGCGACGTGATCGCCGGTTTTAATGTTGTTTTCGAACTCCCCTGTTTTAGTGTCGTTTGAAACTGTTTGAGATTGAAATGTGAAATGCATGTGATATTCAAAAATCTGAACCTTGGAATGATTGTTGCTGTGATTGGAATCGTTCATTTAAGTGTTATATGATGTGTTGAATGTTGTGAATGTGGGATCAAGGCATAGTATTTTCAGGAAAGAAAATACCGTGTAAGATCATGTAGGATGTGCATTGATCGGTGATTTCTATAATGAGATATCCTGACTCTCCTGATATAGTGGAATCATATAGATGAAGTTATTCAGGCGTTGAGAGTCGATGGAGGTTCATACGTATGGGTAAGTTGTTTGAAAGATAACTACTTGACCTGTTGTATGGATTAACCCTGTCATACTAAGAGAGTGATGAGATTGAGATGGAGATTATGTTGATGCGCATAGCTGTGGGAACTTTACAGCAATGTAGTATGACAGGTGTAGATCTCTGAGTCTAGTCAATGAACGTGTCTTCCGGAAGTAGTGTCAAGTGTCTATGTGTGATGAGTCAGTGGAAGTCTGACGTGAGAAATGAGAAACTTTGAAATTGATAGACACTTGATGGATTATGTGAATTGAACGACTCTTGAGGAAATTGTGAAATATGTGATTACTTGATGGTCATGTGAAGGGAATGAGAAAGTTGATGGTTTTTACGTGGGTGTCTTAAATTTGTTTTATCTTGATTTTAAAGTTTCATATCTAAATTCTCTTTAAATTATCTAGCCTACCCTGCGTTTTTGTTTTGTGGATGTTTTCTTAAACCTGTGATGATCGTGTATAATTTACACGGGAGTAGATGATGTTGCAGGAAGTAGAGCTCCTCAGTGAGTGGTCGCCGGAAGGAGATCGCCTGTTTTCTGTTTCTGTTAGGAGATCACCTGTTTTCTATTTTGCTGTATTTTGTTTAAGTTTTGGAAACTGACTGGATATGTATTAAACTCCCTGTGAGGAGAAATTTCATTATATATATATATGTTCACTTCGATAATATTGTTTTACCTTTATTTCATTATATAAATATGAAAAGGATTTGGCGGGATGTTACAAAACGCAGCGAACCCTAGCGCGGTTGAGAAGAAGAAAACAGAAAAGGTTAATCTCTAGATGATCCAGAGGGATGCGCACGCTTCTGTTGAATGAAGGAAACGGTAGCGACACTCAGTGGGGGCCATTAATGCGTCCATGTGTCGAGAGATAAAGTATGGAAGTCGTGACGCCGAGGAACAGATAGTAAAAGGTGAACCACGTCAGCTGGGTCCCACAGCATGGACCAGAGCCACGTGGAGTTGACCTCCCAGGCAGCTTGGATTAGCGAGTGATCGGTCATCGGTGTGCCTCCTTGGGGAGGGGTGATCAGTCATCAGTAGAAGAGGTGAAAAGGTTACTGATCCGGTCGGTCATCGGTAGCCGATGACATCAGCAGCAGTTGATCACGTAGACCATTCACAGGGTAACACGTGGTAGAGGATAGCAGGCGAATCAGGGAGGCGATCACTCAGAATGGTAATCGCCTCTCGCCTGTGATGATGAGTAATCGCCTATCGCCTTGAGGTGAGTAATCGCCTATCGCCTTGAGGATGAGTGGTCGGTCATCGCCTAGATTGCACATGATCGCCGTGTGTTAAGGTTAGGAGATCAGGTGGTCAGCAAGTCGCCGAAATAGCACATCGTCGGGTGTTTGAGAAGACTTGGCAAGCACTTGTTGTATGGTCTAAGTACAGAGGATAAGTGGCATATCTGCCACCATGTGTAGTGTGAGCTGCAATGCCCAGGGTTAACCAGCTCGCCATGTTAAGGTTGCGCCCAGAGTAGCCTGCGTACTAAGCTACTCCCTGTGTGGATAACTTAGTCGCAGGGGCACAGTGGAAGTAACGTTTTAGCTGCAGATACTCCAGATGGTGACACGTGTACGACCAGATGTTATCCACGTGTCAAGAGGAATAACCGTCAGGAGAGAGAAAGACTCAGGTATATATACAAACTCTTAACGAAATTGAGAGGAGGTTTTTTACAGATTCTCAGAGCTTACACATTTTAGAGTTTCAGTTTCACACGGGTCTCACAGAGAGATTCAGATATAGTTTTGGTGTTCCTGTTGCCTGACTTGAGCGTCGGAACTACAACGGCCGCTAGAGGCGCCGTCTGTGTGTTTTGCAGGTAGCGTTTGGAGTTCCGGCGGTGGTTCTTGGAGCGTTCCTGCAGAACAGAGGGCTAGACGAAGGAGTGACGAGGCAATCCTCAACGTTCGAGTCAAGCGGCCGGAACAGTTACCTTTGGATAATCAGAGAAGCGTCACAAAGGTTGGAGATTGAAGAAGTCGAAGGGTCTCATAGAGAAATGCTTTGAATGTTTGAAGGCGAAGAAGAAGGAATGAAACAGTATTAGTACCAGAGTGTGCGCTCCTGTAGACCGCCAGAAGACGATTTCTTAGTCTCTTCGCTGAGAACAAGTTCACAGCTCGAGACTGGGGGCTTGTGATCCGGTCGGTCATCGGTAGTCGATGACATCAGCAGCAGTTGACCACGTGGACCATTCACAGGGTAACACATGGTAGAGGATAGCAGGTGAATCAGGGAGGCGATCACTCAGAATGGTAATCGCCTGTCGCCTGTGATGATGAGTAATCGCCTATTGCCTTGAGGATGAGTAATCGCCTATCGCCTTGAGGATGAGTAATCGCCTATCGCCTTGAGGATGAGTAATCGCTCATCGCCGGTATGGATCAGTACTCGCCTAGATTACACATGATCGCCGTGTGTGAAGGTTAGGAGATCAGATGGTCAGCAAGTCGCCGAAAGAGCACATCGCCGGGTGTTTGAGAAGACTTGGCAAGCACTTGTTGTATGGTCTAAGTACAGAGGATAAGTGGCATATCTGCCACCATGTGTAGTGTGAGCTGCGATGCCTAGTGTTAACCAGCTCGCCATGTTAAGGTTGCACCCAGAGTAGCCTGTGTACTAAGCTACTCCCTGTGTGGATAACTTAGTCGCAGGGGCACAGTGGAAGTAACGTTTCAGCTGCAGATACTCCAGATGGTGACATGTGTATGACCAGATGTTATCCACGTGTCAAGAGGAATAACCGTCAGGAGAGAGAAAGACTCAGGTATATATACGAAACTCTTAACGAAATTAGGGGGATTTTTTACAGATTCTTACAGCTTACACATTTGAGAGTTTACAGTTACACACGAGTCTCACAGAGAGATTCAGTGATAGTTTTCGTGTTCCTATTGCCTGACTTGAGCGTCGGAGCTACAACGGCCGCCAGAGGCGCCGTCTGTGTGTTTTGCAGGCAGCGTTTTGGAGTTCCGGTGGTGGTTCTTGGAGTGTTTTTGCAGAACAGAAGGCTAGACGAAGGAGTGACGAGGCAATCCTCCACGTTCGAGTCAAGCGGCAGGATCAATTATCTAATAATCTATTAGAATTATACTATATACATGAGTTTTACACATGGATATAGAGGAAGGGAGGTAATTGATAATGTTTTGAAATACTGTCATATAATGTATTTATTATACATAATAAAGTAAAATTTATTCACTATATTGAGCAGATCATAACTGTCAAAAAAGAATGTTAGATAATAAATGACAGTAGTATTAAATAAAGTTCACTCTGAGATGATAAACTATTAAGCAATAACAAATAAAGTTTAGTAAAGGAATGTTAAAAGATAAATTATAAAGCCGAGAATTAAAAAAATAAATAAAAATTCAACTGAAAAAGATAAAAAAGAGAGAGAGAGAACGATGTAAAAATGTTAAACGCGATTCAAATAGTAAATGACAAGAAGATAAATAACTAAGGATTAGGAAAAACGAAGGTGGGTGATCAAGAACTTAATTTTTATTCTTTTTTGCCATTTCTAGTTTCGCATTATAAAATTTAGTACAATATGAATTTTGTCACCTTAATTTAAAAAATAAGAAAGTAGCTCTCATAACATCTACATCTATTTAGTAATAAAATGACTAACCTCTTCTTCCATTGATTTTTGATACATAACTCCCCCTCAATATTTAACCTTCCTTCTCTTACAATACATTTTCTATTTTTTTTACAAACCTTTATTTAACATATATATATATATATATATATATATATATATATATTTCTAAACTTAATTATTATATTCTCCTCTTCATATGTGCTGTTCCCACGTTGGCGTTCCTTTTTATCTCGATTCACATTTCATTCATTAACTAACTTATTAACTTTAAAGAATCATTTCCATCATTCATAACTTAGCATAAACCAATATAATTCTTAATATATCCACATTTCACATTTATCATTCTATTTTGACGCTTAAGTTTCTTTAATACTTTCGTTCTTTAAATTTCTCTTATTTACCATTCATATCACGAATTACATTGAGGAGGACGAGTATGGCTGAATGGTAGCTAAAGATAGCAGCTTCTTTCTCGATAGATGGTGGAATAAGAACACTACAAGAAAAACAAAGATTTATGTTGGTAAAAAACAAACGCAAAATAAATAAAAAATTGATGATTAAACATCAGTTATGCGTTAGTCAAAGAGTCGATGAAAAAAAGCATCAAAGCAACGAGAATTTGGGCCGGTTAGCGAGAGTGATGCAACTTGCGTGGACCAAGCCGATGTAAGACAAACAAAAATATATCATATATCGTCGACTTGGTCAAAGTTTCTAGGAACAAAATACCATTGGCTACACCGATGCAAATTGCATCAATCAAACCCACACAAAGAAAATAATTTATTAAATAAATATGTTGTTGCGTCGACTAAGCCGATGCTTAATTATACGAAAATATAAAAAAATCAAAAGCTAGCATTGGCTTGGTCCACGCAAAAATGGAAGCTAGCAATAAAATAAAAGATTAATAATATTTTGCATGGGTTGGCCGACGCATAACAGTTGAAAAAAAAAGGTTGTAGTTTTGTATGATTTCTGTAGGTAGTTTTAACCTATAAAAGTTTTTTGAATCCAAATCAGATCCGGAAAATTCCATTTCAAACTTAGTAAAGTCATCCAAATTATTCAAATATCCAGATAATTTCAACTCGAACTGAATATTAAAGCCACTTATTTCAATATTGAAATTCTATTATAAAATTCATTCATTAAAAAATAAAATATAACTTAGCAATTTAAATGTATAATGTTACTATAAAATAAAGCATAAAATATAATTGTAAATTAAAAATTAACCAAGAGTACTAGAACTTGAACTGTACCATAATACAATTATATAAAAAAATTTAATAAAAATAAAAATATGAAATTCACTAAAAGTAATTTAAAAGTTCATAACAAAAGTCTCCCAAGCAGTAGAATAAATATTGATGTGATCCATAAAAACTTGTAAAAGCAATACAAACAATGTGAATAATTAAAACATTTAGTATATAATAGAACTGTGAAATAATTAAACTTACAGTCTGAGATGTTGATGAGGACCAAGTAAAGGAGGCGCCTGAGGCCCAAGCCCAACAAGCCCAAGCCCAAACCCAAGCCCAATCTGAGGCCCAAGCCCAACCCATGATCTCAGCACCAACCATGCCTTAGAGGATTACTAGGAGCAGGGCAAAGACTTTGGGAGATGAGCATCAATTGATGTCTCTTTTTGTAATTTCTTTAGAGTAGGTTTTAATTAGAACATACAAGGAGGGTGTAGACAGGAGTTTAGGACTTATGAGTAGAAATAGAAAAGTCACACCTTCCATGTGACTAGCTAGGCACCATTTTCAAATGGCTTGCATTTGAATTTTCTTACCTTTTTCCTTCATCAAATCCGACCCTCTCACACTATAAATAGAGGTGCTTGATTCATGTAGTCACAAGTTGAATTTTAAGTAAAGTTACTATACACAATTTGTGATATTAATGAGAATTGTTCTCCTAGCTTTAGTCTTATCTTGTGAGTTTTGGGAGCTCTCAAGTGGTGGCAACTACACTCATCTTGGAGCAAATTCACATTCTCAAGTGGCGTGTTCTTCCCTCCATAGCTTCATCCACATAAGCTTTCCTATCTTTCATCTTTTCTTTCCAATTCCATTTCATTTCAATTCCTAAATATTGTCTTGTGTTGAAGTTCTTGTTTCAATTCGGCTATGGCTATTTGTTTAGGGTTTCTTCGATTGTTGTTCTGTTTTCAATTCTGTTTTTATGTATTTTAATTCTGCACTTTACTGCACCTTATTCATTCATTCATTCATCACCTTTAATTGTGTTTTTCCTTTGGTCTTATGGAAATGAACCTTCACATCTACTTAACACTGGTTAAGTTAATGTCCAGTGAGAATTTTCCTTAGACTTCTCACCTTAATTGTTTAAGAATCTTGATCCTAATTCTAAAAAGTGTCACTTAATGAATCAATCTAAAATCAACTCACATTAGATGTACTTCAAGGAAGAGGTTAGTCATCATGTTCTGGAGCATACTGAAGGTGAAATTGACTTGTACTAGTAGAAGCATCGCCATGCTGTTATTGCAATAGCGTGATAAGTTGTTCCTTGATTTGCTTCATTTCATCCTCCATGTATACATACTTTTGACTATACATATTAATTTCTACACCAAGTTGCTAATTTTCAACCAATTGATCAGAGTGAGCAGCGTTGGAAGAAAAGGAGGAAGGCTAAGTGAGGGAAAAGACTCCTTGGCATAAGTTACCAGTCAAGTCTACCATACCATAAACTTGACCTCTACTCTTCCCTCTAACAGCTTTCTTCCAAGCCTGAAGCTTCGTTGCTGGATCTACTTGATGGACATCAGATGTTGAGCCATGAGAACTATTGGCTTGAAGGGTCTTCAAGCACTTATGGTAGTTTTCCTACACAGTCATTAGGAGATGGAAATGTTAGGAAATTACATTAAAAATATAAAAAAATTAGAACAATAACTTACATAAGTTTCACAAGCACGAGTATCAACCCAATCATCCTTCTTGTTTGTGTAAGTGGCCATAAAGAGTTCATCAAGTTTAGGGGGCGACTATATTTATGCTACTAATAATGTTGTACAATTAGAAGTAGTATATGTTGTAGAAGTAAAATGAATTACATGTAAGAAAGTGACAAGTACTTATCAGGGTCACTGCAATATTTGAATGTGATTTCTCAACTGCATAGTGCAATGCTCCACCATGAGCTAAAGCTCGATTCATTTTATTCTAAGTTGATTTTTCTTTGAACATTTGAGTATCCCAACAGTTCAAAAGTTCAACCATGCTTGCTCGCCTGCCCAAGTAGGTCGAACAACCTTTGCCCTGGCTTTGATCAACATGTCACAAAGTCGTTTTCTGACTTTGCACTTATAGACCTTTTTAATTTGCCACTCATCCTGAGAGGCCCAAGTGATACAACCCAAATTTACAAGAAGATAACCTAGAGCACAAAAGACTATTCGAGGCTAGGTCAGTCCTCTCAGGCTAAGACATAAGAGCCCACCATCAATTAGAAGATCCTCCAGAAAAGAACACGCGGACATGGACCAAAATATCAACTGTTCTTTCTTCTAGTCTTTTTACAACACAAGATTGACATGCAATAAATTGGGCTCACATTGGCCCAAGAAGAAGAAATAAGCTAACTTAGGCTTCTAGAAACCCTAGGTTTAGAAACACTCCACATGTCCCGCCCCATGTGCTCCATTTTTAACATAGTTTCTAGAAGGCTCTTTCACCATGTGTGGCACCTTTTCTAAACCTAGCTTTTAGAAAGTGATCTCATGTGTCGCCCCCTCCATGCCTCTCTTGCTCATCAAGGAACCTTAGGCTATAAAAAAAGTGTTTTCCCCTTTTCTAAATCACATTGGATTGATAGTAAAGAAACTCTGCTTGAGTGATTCTTGAGTGTTCCAAAAGTCCTCTGATTCTTATCTTGTCAAAGAATGCTGCAAGTAGTGACTTCTTTCCTCACTCATCTTGGAGCTCTCCTCCCCCAAGTGGCATGATTCATTCCACCTTTTCACCTCCATGAATTCTTCATCTGCCTAAGCTTCTTTATCTCTTATCTCTTTCAATTGCTTTTCCATTCTTTTCTGCCAATGGTCTTTCATTTCTTGTGTTCAATTCCTTCTCTATTGTCATGTTTAATTCCATGTTTAACCATCAAAGAGTATGTGTTTTTCTTTTTGCTCTTTTGAAGAGAACCTTCACACTTACTTAACCATTTAGTTAAGTTTGTGTCCAGTGGCAATCTTCACTGAGTTATTACCATATATTGGTAATCAAAAGTCCTAATCCAAGTGAAATTCATAAAAAAATGTGTAATTTCAAATCAACTTACATCATGTGGTATTTAGAGCATGGTTTATTTGTGTTTAAATATTTTTTAGTTGATTGCGCTTTCAATTTTCACCTCCTTTCAATTATATCTTTATTTTTCAGCACCTTTCAATTCCGCTTTTACAAATCCTTGTCATTTCAATACTATTTTACAAATCCTTGTCATTTACAATTCCATTTTTATATTCAATAGCAGTTTAAATTATGCTTTTGAATTCTTGTGTAAATTTAAATTCCTTTCATGATTAAGTGCTTTCTTTAATTTCCATAGCCATTTTGCTTGAGTCATGATCCTTTTAGTTTTCTAGGATTCTTTTTCTATTCGGCTTATTTTCATTTTAATTGTGAAGAATTAAAAAAAGAATTAGAAGTTGTTTTAGTAGTGGTTGATTTAATTCCAAACATAGAGTGCAAGTGTTTTACATATATTGAATCCTAATCCAAATTTAATTTCCAAATTTGAAAAGAGAATAAAAAATGTGCATGAAAAGAATATCGAAATTTTGAATCCATAGAAATAAAGAAAATTAAGTGCATTCACATTTCAAAAATCAAGTTTCTAAAAAGGATTCTATTTGTGTGACAAATTGTATTCATAACTTGTGGAATTTTATCCTTCTTACTTTGATAATTTTTAAACATAAACTTCATAGTTAAAATTTAAGTAAGTTTCTTTGAGGCTCATATGTGCTTTTGTTGATTGTCTTGTTAAAATTTTTGTCTTTATCTTAATTCAATTTTGGTTTAGCTTTCTTGCTTTAAACTTTTCTTGCTTTTCTTCAAATTTCCTTAAGTTTAGTGAGTTCTTTTTGAGTGAGTGATAAGAGTTTTGGCATCTTTCATTTGAAGAAATTTTTGAAAGTGTGGACTCTTTGGATTTAGAGCGTTCTTGTGGAGTGAAGAGTGATCTTAACCTTACTTCATCTTGTTCTTGCCGGTTGACTCTCCTGTCGATTGACTCTATGACGATCACACACCTCCTTTCCTCACCTTGAATTATGTCTTGCTATCTCGAAACAACCTGTACCTACAATGTAGAAAGGGGCGCCCTAGAGGCCGTTTACACTCCGACGCTCAAGTCAAAAACTAGGGCAAGCACAACAAGTGTATTGAGTATCTGTGTTTAGGTTTAGAAACTACGTACCTTTGTGAAGTGTTTTACTACCCTTTATGTAGTCTAGGGTTTCCTCTGCACCGCTACCCATATTTAGGGCTTACAAGAATACCCTTGCGCTGCTATCACCCAGACTTAGGGTAATCTAGCACGTAAGGTTTCCTTAGTTGGAGTGCAAATTCTAATAGGATGGCCACCTGGGTGCCCCCTCGTGCACCTAGTCTCTGGGGCCACCTGTTCTGGGAGCGCCTTCACTGTTCACGTGTCATGCATGTAGCTTCACTGGGAAACCCTAATCCTGATGAGTACTCAACCCCTTAGGACTCTGCACCTAACTGTGCTTTCCCTGCCACACGCATAGGCACTTCGTGACTTAGTCCTCTCCCTTCCTCTGGGCATTCTGCTGATGATTGGTCTTATCTCGGGACCCACCTTAGATGTTCTAGTTATGTTATTCGAAACATCCAAGACAGATGTCACATCATCGCACCTAGTTGCCGAGGACTCATCACCCTGCTGAGTGACGAGGGCACCTCAGTTCACTCTGGTGGTCGACATGCTGATGACTAATCATCCCATTAGTCCCTACTACCTGTGGGACCCAGCTGATGTGGCTCAACATTACTAGCTATTCTCGGTGTCTGAGGACTGGTCGCTACACATCTTTTGCGAAAAATTCGAGTGATACACATAAGAGAGTGATTACAATTGTTATTTTGAACTAATTGTTTGAATTTTTTTGTGCAAAATTATGTTTCTCTTATCATCTAGGGAACCCTCCAAGCCGCCTTCTTCTCAAAAGGCAAGCCTTATGGTGGAGCTTGAAGAGACTAAGAGGAGCTTTGGTTAAAAAAGAAGAGGATATGAGGCAAATGATGGAGAGGTTGCAAAGACTTGAAGATACTCACAAGAGAGGCAAAACTGGGAAAGGAGATGGGAGCCTAGAAGAGCAACAAGATATAACATGCACTATGGAAGTCAAGATGAGGAAGAGGAAGAATGGAGAGTGAAAAACTATTAACCTATGGGCCATCATCATCATCAACCTAAGAAGTTCATGGCTTTTGTAAAATTTCCCTCTTTTAATGGGGATAATGATCCTAATGTTTATCTAGGATGGGAAGCTAAG
This sequence comes from Phaseolus lunatus, assembly GCA_013389735.1. NCBI lineage: Eukaryota > Viridiplantae > Streptophyta > Magnoliopsida > Fabales > Fabaceae > Phaseolus > Phaseolus lunatus. Next base: position 28,806,642 of record CM023858.1, on the reverse strand, counting down.
GTAGAACAAATATTTAGTGTTTATGATGTAAAAGAGGACCAACATGTAAAATTAGCTTCCCTAGAGTTTGAGGATTATGCCATGCAATGGTGGCATAAAATTGTAATGGACATTGGCTAAACAAGAGGCCAAGTGTGGTCTCTTGGAACGATTTAAAAGTATGCATGCACGCGTGGTTTGTTCCTCCTTATTACAAGAAGGAACTCTTGTTGAAGCTCCAACGATTTAATTATAGAAATGGGAGTGTAGATGAATATTTTAAAGATTTAGAAATTACTTTGACTAAGGTTAATATGTATGAAAGTGATGAGTCAAAGATAGCTAGATTTGTGATTGGGCTAAGGAAAGAAATACAAGATGTTGTAAAACTATATGAGTATATCTCTTTGGAAAAATTGGTTCACCTAGTCATCAAGGTTGAATCATAATTTTTAAAGAAGAATTATTTTAAAAATACTCGTAATGATGGCTTTTACAAATCATCTTGGAAGGACAAAAATAAATTTCAAAACCAAGATTCTCCTCCCAATTTTTAAAGAGAACCCACCCATAAAATTTCTAAAGACAAGCCTTCTACTTTTACTCCTAAATCGCCAACCAAGACCTCAAGTAAAAAGTGTTTTAAATATATAGGTTTTGGACACAATGCTGCAAATTTCCCTAATAAAAGAACAATCTTGGTTAGAGGGGAGATAATAGTGAGTGACCATAGTGCCCAATCTTCTAGATCTAACTTCCCTTCCCCTTCAAAAACTCCAAATGAGGACGAGTGTGAAATACCTTGTGAAGGTACTTATTGGTGGTAAGGTGAATGTTGGGACAAATTCAGAAACCTTTTGATGAAACCCAAAGGGAAAATATTTTTGACACCCGCTGCCTTATCAACAAGTTATGTTCCATGATCATAGATGAGGGTAGTTGTGCTAATATGGCAAGTACAAGAGTAGTGGATAAACTTGGATTACCCACTATCTCTCATACAAAGCCCTATAAATTACAATGGCTTAGTGAATAGGGTGAAATAGGGATGAATAAATAAGTTCTTATAACATTTGCCATTGGGAAATATAAAGATGAAGTTTGGTGTGATGTTGTGCCAATGGAAGCCACATATGTTCTTTTGGGAAAGCCTTGGAAATATGATAGAAAGATTTTACATGATGGCCATACCAACAAAATTTCTTTCAACTTCCAGGGACACAAGATTATATTAAAACCTCTCTCTCCAAAAGAAGTTAACGAGGATCAAATAAAAATGAAAATAAAAAGAGAAAATGAAAAAGGTGAGGAAAATAATAAAGTCAAACAGGTCTAATCATCTCACCACACACAGTAAAAATGGTAATGTTGGTCATCCGAAAATAAATACTACCTCTCCTACTAGGTATTCTCCTTCCTTCTCTTTTACATCTATTGATAGTTCTAAATACATGGAATATTTGTTAGAGAAATTTGGGGATGATTTCAAAATCTTCCTAAAGGTTTACACCTTCTAAGAGGCATTCCACATCAAATTCACTTTATCCCTAAACATTCTCTACAAACACGACATGTATATAGAACTAATCCATAAGAACTTTAAAAGCTCAAGGCACATAAATTTGATTCACCTCACACATTTAGAAACATTTATATCTTTACTGTGAACAAACTAACTATGTATCTATAGGAGTTCTAAATTCGAGGTTGAATTTTTTCCAACCTAAGGGGCATGATACAACCCAACTTTACAAGAAGATGACCAAGAGCACAAAAGACTATTCGAGGTTAGGTTATTCATCTCAAGCTAAGACACAAGAGCTCACCATCACTCAGAAGATCCTCAGGAGAAGAACACCCTGACATGGACTAGAATATCAATTGTTCTTTCTTCTAGTCCTTTTACAAGACAAGATTAAAATGTAATAAATTGGGCTCACATTGGCCAGAGAAAGAGAAATAAGTTAGCTTAGGCTTTTAGAAACCCTAAGTTTAGAAACACTCCCCATGTGTCGCCCCATGTGCTCCATTTTTAAGCTAGTTTCTAGAAGGCTCTCTCTCCATGTGCGACACCTTTTCTAAACCTAGCTTCTAGAAAGTGCTATTCATGTGCTGCCCCTTTCATGCCTCTCTTGGTCACCAAGGCACCTTAGGCTCTAAATAGAGTGCCTTGCCCCCTTGTAAATCATATTGAATTGATAGTATAGAAACTCTGCTTGAGTGTTCCAAAATTCGTCTAAGTCTTATCTTGGTAAAGAATGCTGCAAGTGGAGACTTCTTTCCTCACTCATATTGCAGCTCTTGATACAACCCAAGTAAATAAGGAGATGACCCAGGCCTCAAGAGACCATTCACACTATGAGCAGTCATCTCAACAATCAAGTCAAGACCGCACCAAAGATCTAACAGACCTCACCAGAAGAAGAAGTGGGCATAGACCAAAACATCAAATCTTCTTTCTTCTGGTCTTCTTAAAAATAAAACATGTTGTAAATAATTTGGGCTCATTTTAGGGGTCCAAATAGCAAGATAGGCTAGAATAGGTGCCTTAAGCATAATAGGGGGTGTAGTTATCATTTTAGCTTGTGCCTAGCCCTTTAGGAAAGAAATTTAACCTAGTTTCTAGAAGGACAAGCCTAGGGTGCGGTTTTGACTTAGTCAAACCCTAAAGGCCACCCCTCACACTTTTACAATCATGCCCTTGCTCTTCTTATTTTCTAAGACACCCCCATTCCTATAAATAGGGGGCCTTACTCCATGTATTTTCATGTTGAATTTGAATAGTAAAGTTACTTTGCACAATTTGTGTGAGGTGTTTATGAGGCTTGTGTCCTCTTAGCATTAGGTCTTATCTTGAGTGATTTTAGAGCTCTCAAGTGGCGGCCCCATACACTTATCTTGGAGGAAACCACCCTCCAAGTGGCGTGTCCACCTCTCTCCCATTATCCATAAGTTTCCTTTTCCTTCATCCATTACAAAAAATCATGTATAAAGTGGCGGTTTTAATATGGCGGTTACTAATAACCGCCACAATTTACCGTATAATACGACATTTGACTAACCGCCATAATTATCCTTTAAAATATGTCATTTCTAACTGTCGCAATTATCCTTCATAATAAAATTCCCGCGTTTGCTTTCCCTCCCTACACCATTCCTCTTTATTCTAAATTTGTTTTTTCTAAAACTTCTTGGAAACGTGCTTTCAGTCGTTGGAAACCAGCGTTGCCTCCCACTCTCTTCCCCCTCTCTGCTAATTGTCTTCCCTCTCTCTCTCTGCTAACGCGACCTTCAGAAACCCTTAGGTGACCTTGATGAAACCCTCACGCGACATTGACGAAACCCTAACGCCACCTTCTCAAAACCCTAACGCTCACTCCTCTGTCCGCCATTGCTACCTTCGCGCAAGGTTTTTTCAGGTTTGTGCTCGCGCGCCCTAAGCCTTTGTCTTGGAAATGTATTGTTTGAAATCATTTTAGGTTGAAAATTTTCGAAATCTAACTTCTAATTTTTGTTCATTGATTGTGCAACGCACACTGGCGACCTTCACAACACCCTTACGTGACCTTCCTCTAACGTTCACGAAACCCTAACACTCATTCCTCTGTCCGCCATTTTCGCCTCTGCGCAAGTTTGTTTTAGGTTTGTGCTCGCGTGCCCTAAACCTTTGTCTTGGAAATCTATTGTTCGAAATCGTTATAGGTTGAAATTGTTCGGAATCTAACCTTTGATTCTTGTTCATTGATTGTGCTTTTTCTTTGTAGAGTGAATCGAGTTCTGAATTTTGATATGGCTTTTCTTTGTAGATTGAACTGAGTTCTGAAGTTTACCTCAAATTCAAGGCCTACACGTTATTACCTACAGGTTCCCGGATTCTACTCCCATGATTTGTTTGTATTCTGTTTTCTAATTTAATCCTTCTGTAGTCACTGTTTCTCATTTTATTGTAATAGTTTTTTCATTTATTTTTTAAGAAATAGAAGGTGATTAGTGTTTGCTCTAATGAGTTAGGAGAAATGTATGACAATAACATTAAGTTTTACTAGAATGAAAGAGGTGTGTAATTTGAGAAAGGGTAGAGCAGATGATGGTAACGAAAATGAAGTATTGTTGAAATGTCTCTGTCTTTGTTCTACCCTATGACAACTGGTTGGAGGCACCTAGTAAATGCCTGCAGAGAAAGCAATAGATAGTGCTAAACAGAGGCACTGATGAGTGATGAGTGATGAGTGATGATGAGTGGTTAGATTTGTAATAAAGTCTATACCTCCCCTGCATGTGAGATAGGCCCCAAATCAATCTCTCATTGATGCAATGTTATAGAAAGATTATTGCACTCGAAGAGCCAAAACAGAAACAAGGAACCGAGACAGAAGAAAGGTTCTAAAAAACATGTTAAATACTAGTTGTAACACTTCAAATATTTCCTGTAAAGTATACTATTATAAACACATTAAAGGTCTTATAAATTTGAATATAAACTTAACCATATATATATATATTTTATACTTCAACAACACAGTGTTTTTGGTTGAAATATCAATAGACTTAGATCTCTTAAATAATGTACTGAATTGGGGTCTAGCAGGTCAAATAAAAACACAGGATGTTGTTTGCTTCTCTTTTATTTGATTTTATTTTTTTAACTATGAGGTGTTAGGATGTTTTTTTTTTTACATGAAGTACATAGACAAGAAAAAAAATTGTAGTACATGGACAAGAAAAAAAAATTAGATAGGTACCCAGTTGTAAGAACCTACTAAGATTTGATTTACTTTTTGTAACATCCCTCCAAAACCTTTTCTTATTTATATAATAGAATAAAGCGTAGATATTAAATTTATAAAATCAACATATGTATTAGATATTGAAAATACATCATCCCGTACATCGTATTCAAAAAGAGACGTCCCTCTTATAGGGTTTTAATACATTCCATCAATTGTTTTGAAATAAAAACCAAATACAGCATGAAAAGGACAAAACAGGCGATCTCCTATCAGAAGACCCAAAACAGCCGATCTGCTATCAGAACAGAAAACAGGCGATCACCACGTAGAGATAGAAACAGGCGATCTCCTCCTGGCGACCACTCACTGAGGAGATCTACTCCCTGGAAGATCATCTGCTCCCGTGTAAAATACACGATCATCACAGTTTTAAGAGAAAATAGCCACATAACAATACAAAGGGTAAGCTAGATATTTTTAAACTTTAAATTATGAACTGGACAACCAACATAGATCAGCCTTTTCAAACATTCACAAAAGTCCATCACTTTCTCATTCATATCACACAGCCATCAAGAAATCACATATTTCATAATTCCTCAAAAGTCTTTCAATTCACATAATGCATCAAGTGTCTATCAATTTCAATGTTCCTCATTTCTCACGTCAGACTTCCACTGACTCATCACACAAGACACTTGACACTACTTCCGGAAGACTCGTGCGTTGAACTTAGCATCCAGAGACATGCACCTGTCATACTTCATTTGCTGTAATGTTTCCACAGCCATGCGCATCAACACAATCTCGATCTCAATTTCATCACTCTCACAGTATGACAGGGTTAATCCATATAACAGGCCGAGCTCGTTCTTTTTCACACGACTCACCCATTCATATGAACCTCCTTCGACTCTCACCAACTGAATAACTTCCTCTATGTGATTCCATTATCTCAGCAGAGTCAGGATCGCCTCATTCATAGGATACTCACAGATCAATACACTTCATAACCAAATCTCAACACGGTATTTCCTTTCCTGAAAATACTATGTCTTGATCCCACATTCACGACATTCCACACATCATATAACACTTAAATGAATGATTCCAATCACAACAACAATCATTCCATGGTTCATATTTTCGAATATCACATTTAAATCTCACACAGTTTCAAACAACACAAAAACAGGGGAGTTCGAAAAACAACGCCAAAACCGGCGATCTCGTCCAAAAACAGGGGATTTCGAAATCTGTATTTAAAACCGGCGATCACGTCGCCCAAACACATAAGAACAGAACATCATGAAAAAGGGTGTAAGAACCTAGAAGTTTATATTGGAATAAAAGTGTTATATTATAAATAAATTCGAAGCACGTGTTTATTTAAATATAAAGGAAGGAATGTATAGCTGAGAAGCCTACGAGATCGCCGTTATTAAGCGGGTAGGCGATCTCCAACTTCTCTGGCACTTGAACGCCTATCGCCTAGCTTATGCTTGAACGCCTATCGCCTAGCTTATGCTTGAACGCCTATCGCCTAGCTTATGCTTGAACGCCTATCGCCTGTGTGTACCTAGTAGCCTGTCGCCTAGAGTACACCTAATCGCCGAAACTACACTTAGTGTGTAGCCAAAATGTTGGATCAACCCTGGTACGTCCCAAAAGCCACGCGTATCAAGGTATGGGTTAAACCTTGGATACGCTGGGCAGGCGAAGCTCTATACTTGAGCATAAGAGAATCATCCTTAACGTTACACGCTTGGGCGCACGAGGACTTGTGCTAATCAACTCTTGGAAATATGAAGCCACCGACGTCACCGAGTCATGTGGAGAAGATACCTTAGACGTAACATAGTGGAATGAAGGACCTCAAGGAAGGCGTGGCGATGTGTCATCGAGCATCGCCAGGGCGCAAGGCATGCAGGATCGCCTGGGCGCGAGGGGCATGCGGGCATCATCAGGGCGAGAGGTCATCGGTTGTTAGCCTTCGCGCGAGAGGTCATCGGTTGTTAGCCTTCGCGCGAGAGGTCATCGGTTGTTAGCCTTCGCGCGAGAGGTCATCGGTTGTTAGCCTTCGCGCGAGAGGTCATCGGTGGATAGTCTTCGCGCCTGTGGTCATCGGTGAAAAGGTCATCGCGCTACGTTAAGATATACACAGAGAACGTGGGACCCAGACATCCAGCATGAGACGTTCTGCATGCGCGCCACGTAGACAAAAGAGTGGTTCAGAATAGTGACCTCAGAGTGTTAGCCTGCGCAGAGGCACGCTTAGGTGTACTGTTCAGCGAAGCGTACACGCAAACTCCCTGCAGAGTGGGTGGTGGCAGCGGTTTTTGTGGAGAAGTCAGCTTAAGATGCAAAAACCCATTTCTGAGGGAGAAGGAAAGAAACGTTGCTGTGGTTCCAGAGCTAAAGGGTGCGTTTATCTCCCTTCTCCTCCATTCTCTCCTTCGCACTGCGATTCTAGTACACCTTCACGTGGGAATACGACGAGCGACAGCCACCATTGGAGCACTTGGGTGGTTCTCTGCAAGCTCTTCAAAACCAGACTCAAGAACAGAGCCAAGGTTCTGCAAGCTTCGTTGGATTTCGGAGCCCCTGGTATTTGCGCAAAATCCAGGTAAGGGAAGCTAGACCTCTTTTCCATACAAGCCATAGTGTAGCTTTTTCTGAAGTGTGGGCGACGTGGTCGCCGTTTTCGCTTTCGTCTTCATGAAATGCTTTGTGTTATGTGTTTGGGCGACGTGGTCGCCGGTTTTAAACATAGCCTTTGAAATACCATGTTTTTGAACTAGATCGCCGGTTTTGGCGCTGTTTTGCGAAATCTCTGTTTTTGATGTTGTTTTGAAACTACTTGAGATTTACATGAGATATTCGAAGATCTGAAGCTTTGAAATGTTTGTTGATGTGATTTGAATCATTTACTTGAATGGTATGATGTGTTTGGATGTGGGATCGAGGCATAGTATTTTCAGGAAAGGAAATACCGTGTTGAGATTGGTTAGGAAAGTGCATTGATCAGTGAGTAACCTGTTAATGAGACGATCCTGACTCTGCTGAGATAATGGAATCACGTAGATGAAGTTATTCAGTTGGTGAGAGTGGAAGGAGGTTCGCATGAATGGGCGAGTAGTTTGAAAAAGAATGGGCTCGACTGTTATACGAATTAACCTTGTCATGCTGTATGGTGATGTGTTGAGATTCATCGTATGCTTGTGAATGTGTGAGATTTCACGGCGACCCTGTGGATGTGTGAGATTCCACAGTGGGCAGTATGACAGGTGCATGTCTCTGGATACTAAGTTCAACGCACGAGTCAATCCGGAAGTAGTGTCAAGTGTCTTATGTTGTGAGTCAGTGGAAAGTCTGACAAGGGAAATGAGAAACTTGAATATTGATAGACACTTGATGCTGTATTGTGAAATGGAATGACTATGGGTGAATGTTGTGAAATGTGATTTTGGGCGATCAGCTGAATGCTATGAGTAGCTCTACGTTTTACATGGATATTTGGAACTTGGTTTACTTTGATTGTCATGTTCATGATTTAAACTCTATTTAAAGATATCTAGCTTACCCTTTATTTTGTATTGCTCTGTGGCTGTTTTCTATTAAAAACTGTGATGATCGTGTCTTTTACACGGGAGCAGATGATCTTCCAGGGAGTAGAGCTCCTCAGTGAGTGGTCGCCGGAAGGAGATCGCCTATCTCCGTCTCTACCGGGTGATCGCCGGTTTATGCCTCCATCGGGTGATCGCCGGTTTTCGTGTCCTGATAGAAGATCGCCCGTTTTGGGGTCTTCTGTTAGAGATCGCCGTTTTAAAGTTGGAGATCGCCGTTTTCTTTTGAGACCGCCTGTCTTACTGCATTTCTTTTATTATTTTCGTAAAATCTTGCAAACAATTGATTTGGTTATGTATTAAACTCCCTAAGGGGAGTAACTTCATTTCTGATATATATATATATACATTTTATTTTGCACTCTTCAATATTATTTGGTTACACTTAATTTCAATTATACATGGATGTATGTATTATTTTGGCGGGATGTTACATTAATGGTATCAGAGCAGTTCGTCCTTAGGATGACCTGAGGGCTGTGGATCCATTGTGTTTCTTCTGCTCATAAAAGTTATTTGAGTTTTTAAATAACAACTATAGTGAAAGGTTTTCAAACGTTTTGTATTGAAAAGTTTGTGTGTGTTTCTGTGCTTTAGTGAATGTATGCTCAAATTGAAAATCTTGGTATCAAGAATGAGAAGATCCTGATAAAGGAATGAGGGTGCACACTCATAACTGGATCAAGATAATTCTTAATCTTAATTCCAAAGGTTTGATATTTAGCCTACATTGAATTCTGGTGTGATTTTTGAGTGTTCTTGATTTTGACTGAAGTGGTAGTTTGGATTGATGTTTGCACACCAGTAACTGTTCTGGTGTTTTGTTTGGGATTATAAGTCTTGTGATTCTGTTGATGAGCTCAAATTCTTAATGATTTTGAGATGCTAACCTTTGTAAGGTCTAGCTGTTACCCCCCTTGAATGAATTGATTTCTTATCGATCTCATTCTTGTAGTTGTAGGGAATATAGGAATATTATAGTTCAAAATCTGAAAACGAAGGAGATGGCACGTAGACCTTCTACCCCTCCCCAACCTTCTTCGGAGATGAGCCAGATTGCCAAGGCTATCGAGATGATGGCGACTGCCATCCAACAGCAGAATACGGTAATGGCCCAGATTCATCAGGCTGTAATGAATCATTTGGAAACTGCTGGATCGGCTGCAACAGCTTCCCAGGTCAATCAGCCTCGGGAGCAGGTAGGGATGACCGAGTTCATGAGGCACAACCCACCCATGCTCAGTGGGAGTGCTACCCCTGATCAAGCAGATCCGTGGACCAGGGAGTTACATGCCCTAGTGAGGAAGGCAAGGGTAGTGGAGACCCTGGAGAGGAGTGGTTCCAGAGTAATCAGATCACAACCAGGGGGTCCCTCCAGTGGGAAGGCCAAGGTACAGCACCCACGAAGCAAACCTTATGCGATACCTCCACCACCTCGGACAGGAGCAATTCCGCCCCAGTTTCAGCAGCAACAACCAGGGAAACCAAGATGTTTCCGTTGTGGTGGGTTACATAACGTCAAGGTGTGCCCCAAGAGGAACTCAGAGAAAGGGTGTTTCACATGTCAAGAGATGGGGCACATTTCTAGAGATTGTCCTAACAGAAAAAGGATGACTCAACCCGTTAGTTCCCAGCAGTTGAGGAATGGAGGCAGTCGACCTCAGGCAGCAGGGAGAGTGCTTGCCATGGCTGGAGCGGAGGCATCTCAGTCAGGTAACTTAGTACAGAATGTTGCTCTATAGCTGGTAGATACGTTATAGTTTTGTTTGATTCTGGAGAGACACACTCTTTTGTGTCAAATCGGTGTGCAACCGAGCTTGGGCCATATAGTGGAGGAGCTGTCGTTTGAACGATTGGCCTCTGCACCTGCTTCAAAAACAGGTTTTGACCTCCCTAGGTTGCTCTGAATGCCCAGTGGTAGTAGATGGAATGAAAGGAACAAGTGTGAGTTAGATTTGGTAGTACCAAGGTTTAGTCCCAGTTACGTATAAGTCATGGAGAGTAAATAAGCAAGAGGCTGGGGGTTTAAAGCTTAAGCATGTGTAACCATGGGAAGTACCAGAGTTAAATTCCAAGGAAGGAATTTTCTTTTGAAGCGTAGAAGATGCTCATGTCAATGAAACAGCATGAGATGGTTCTAGCTTAGGCTTCACGCAGAATGGATGCTGTTTGGCTGACCGGGATTTGAAAGAGGATTATGGAAATGGTGGGTTGAGATAAAAGGCTTCCGAAAATGTAAGCCTCCGAAGTTTTTGGCAAATAAGATGTAGATCGACCTGTGAATGTAGAAGGGAAGGAGGATATGGCTGTGGATAAGAATGAGGGTAGGCCGTGTTATGATGATGTTGAGTCTTTCCAGAGATGTAGTAAATTTCAGAATGATGGGTGTGGAAGGGATTGTGAGTGGAAATAGCCTGTGGTATCTGGGACAGAAGGAGAATAGAGTTATCCTTAGGCAAGAGATTCTGGAGGCAGAGGTGCGTTCGTTCTCGTATGCCTTCTGGATAGGCACCTGAAACCGACGTCAATGCATCCAACGTATACATTGAAGAAGAAGGTCGTAATGGGAACAGGAAGTCGAGTTGGCAAAAGGGGTCATAATAATAATTTGGAAGGTAACAGCAACAGAAACCTTGTCTTTGTAAGGTACAGAATTATGCAGCGGAGTAATGAATAAAAAGTGTCCCTTTTGGGAGCGTGGGAATTTGATCAGCAGTTGAGAAGTCGGTGAATGATTTGATCAAGATGCAGGAGTTGATTCCTAGAAGGACACTTCGGACCCTAGTTTGAGTTCGCTAGGGGGTGGCATGAGTTGTGGACAGCTGTCCCCTTTCCTCCCAATGAAGGGATCTTGCCCGCTTTCTCTAAAGGGGCTAGTCCTGGTTACGTTAAGGACCTAGTTCTAGACTTGTTCAATAAAGTCTTCAAGGTTGGGAGTAGAGTGTGAATGCTGGAGTTGGCACTCTATGGGGCAGCATATCCCATGTACAGGGATGTAAAATGGATTTTGATGAAGTATTGAGGTAGGAAGAGTTGGTTCAATAGATCACCGAGAGGGTGAATCTGATACAGGACAGAATAAAAGTTTCTTAAGGTCAGCAAATGTCCTAGGCAGAGCAGAGGAGAAGACCTTTGGAGGTTGCTGCTGGGGTCATGTCTTTATGAAGGGGGACACCAGCCAAGGGTGTAGGGTAGGCGATCAGATCAAAGAAGCTGTCCCCTAAGTTTGTTAGGCCATATCGGATCTTAAGGAGGATAAGTCTGGTGGCTTATGAGATCGCCCCACCTCCCCAATTAGCAAGTCTACATAATGTATTCCACGTATCATAGCTAAGGAAGTCCCTTGCAGACCCTACTCACGTGTTGGGAGTGGACAACGTGAAGATCGGGTGATTCACCATGGGAATTTGAAGAAACCATGAGAGAAGCATATCCTTACCTCCTTCCTTGTAACCCAATTTTCGAGGACGAAAATTTTTCTTGTTGGGGAGATTGTAAGAACCTAGAAGTTTATATTGGAATAAAAGTGTTATATTATAAATAAATTCGAAGCACGTGTTTATTTAAATATAAAGGAAGGAATGTATAGCTGAGAAGCCTACGAGATCGCCGTTATTAAGCGGGTAGGCGATCTCCAACTTCTCTGGCACTTGAACGCCTATCGCCTAGCTTATGCTTGAACGCCTATCGCCTAGCTTATGCTTGAACGCCTATCGCCTAGCTTATGCTTGAACGCCTATCGCCTGTGTGTACCTAGTAGCCTGTCGCCTAGAGTACACCTAATCGCCGAAACTACACTTAGTGTGTAGCCAAAATGTTGGATCAACCCTGGTACGTCCCAAAAGCCACGCGTATCAAGGTATGGGTTAAACCTTGGATACGCTGGGCAGGCGAAGCTCTATACTTGAGCATAAGAGAATCATCCTTAACGTTACACGCTTGGGCGCACGAGGACTTGTGCTAATCAACTCTTGGAAATATGAAGCCACCGACGTCACCGAGTCATGTGGAGAAGATACCTTAGACGTAACATAGTGGAATGAAGGACCTCAAGGAAGGCGTGGCGATGTGTCATCGAGCATCGCCAGGGCGCAAGGCATGCAGGATCGCCTGGGCGCGAGGGGCATGCGGGCATCATCAGGGCGAGAGGTCATCGGTTGTTAGCCTTCGCGCGAGAGGTCATCGGTTGTTAGCCTTCGCGCGAGAGGTCATCGGTTGTTAGCCTTCGCGCGAGAGGTCATCGGTTGTTAGCCTTCGCGCGAGAGGTCATCGGTGGATAGTCTTCGCGCCTGTGGTCATCGGTGAAAAGGTCATCGCGCTACGTTAAGATATACACAGAGAACGTGGGACCCAGACATCCAGCATGAGACATTCTGCATGCGCGCCACGTAGACAAAAGAGTGGTTCAGAATAGTGACCTCAGAGTGTTAGCCTGCGCAGAGGCACGCTTAGGTGTACTGTTCAGCGAAGCGTACACGCAAACTCCCTGCAGAGTGGGTGGTGGCAGCGGTTTTTGTGGAGAAGTCAGCTTAAGATGCAAAAACCCATTTCTGAGGGAGAAGGAAAGAAACGTTGCTGTGGTTCCAGAGCTAAAGGGTGCGTTTATCTCCCTTCTCCTCCATTCTCTCCTTCGCACTGCGATTCTAGTACACCTTCACGTGGGAATACGACGAGCGACAGCCACCATTGGAGCACTTGGGTGGTTCTCTGCAAGCTCTTCAAAACCAGACTCAAGAACAGAGCCAAGGTTCTGCAAGCTTCGTTGGATTTCGGAGCCCCTGGTATTTGCGCAAAATCCAGGTAAGGGAAGCTAGACCTCTTTTCCATACAAGCCATAGTGTAGCTTTTTCTGAAGTGTGGGCGACGTGGTCGCCGTTTTCGCTTTCGTCTTCATGAAATGCTTTGTGTTATGTGTTTGGGCGACGTGGTCGCCGGTTTTAAACATAGCCTTTGAAATACCATGTTTTTGAACTAGATCGCCGGTTTTGGCGCTGTTTTGCGAAATCTCTGTTTTTGATGTTGTTTTGAAACTACTTGAGATTTACATGAGATATTCGAAGATCTGAAGCTTTGAAATGTTTGTTGATGTGATTTGAATCATTTACTTGAATGGTATGATGTGTTTGGATGTGGGATCGAGGCATAGTATTTTCAGGAAAGGAAATACCGTGTTGAGATTGGTTAGGAAAGTGCATTGATCAGTGAGTAACCTGTTAATGAGACGATCCTGACTCTGCTGAGATAATGGAATCACGTAGATGAAGTTATTCAGTTGGTGAGAGTCGAAGGAGGTTCGCATGAATGGGCGAGTAGTTTGAAAAAGAATGGGCTCGACTGTTATACGAATTAACCTTGTCATGCTGTATGGTGATGTGTTGAGATTCATCGTATGCTTGTGAATGTGTGAGATTTCACGGCGACCCTGTGGATGTGTGAGATTCCACAGTGGGCAGTATGACAGGTGCATGTCTCTGGATACTAAGTTCAACGCACGAGTCAATCCGGAAGTAGTGTCAAGTGTCTTGTGTTGTGAGTCAGTGGAAAGTCTGACAAGGGAAATGAGAAACTTGAATATTGATAGACACTTGATGCTGTATTGTGAAATGGAATGACTATGGGTGAATGTTGTGAAATGTGATTTTGGGCGATCAGCTGAATGCTATGAGTAGCTCTACGTTTTACATGGATATTTGGAACTTGGTTTACTTTGATTGTCATGTTCATGATTTAAACTCTATTTAAAGATATCTAGCTTACCCTTTATTTTGTATTGCTCTGTGGCTGTTTTCTATTAAAAACTGTGATGATCGTGTCTTTTACACGGGAGCAGATGATCTTCCAGGGAGTAGAGCTCCTCAGTGAGTGGTCGCCGGAAGGAGATCGCCTATCTCCGTCTCTACCGGGTGATCGCCGGTTTATGCCTCCATCGGGTGATCGCCGGTTTTCGTGTCCTGATAGAAGATCGCCCGTTTTGGGGTCTTCTGTTAGAGATCGCCGTTTTAAAGTTGGAGATCGCCGTTTTCTTTTGAGACCGCCTGTCTTACTGCATTTCTTTTATTATTTTCGTAAAATCTTGCAAACAATTGATTTGGTTATGTATTAAACTCCCTAAGGGGAGTAACTTCATTTCTGATATATATATATATATACATTTTATTTTGCACTCTTCAATATTATTTGGTTACACTTAATTTCAATTATACATGGATGTATGTATTATTTTGGCGGGATGTTACAAAGGGGTTTAAAACCGGCGACCACGTTGCCCAAACACATAGAACAGAGTATCACGAAAAAGAATATGAAACCGGCGACCACGTCGCCCTCACTTCAGAAATAGCAAATCTACGACTTTTATTGAAAATAAAGCTAGCTTCCCTTACCTGGACTTGCGTAAACCTCACTTCGAGCTCTAACCCACCGAACTTAACGGATGCCTTGGCTCTGTTTTAGCGTCTGGTTTGTAGAACTTGCAGAGAACCTCTCAGGTGCTCCAAGGGCAGTCGTCGCTCGTCGCACTGGTGCTTGAGGATGCCTGAGTCGCAGCGCGAAGGAGAGAAAAGAGAAGGATGAAGGTAACTCACTCACTCACTCTGTCACTCTTGAACCACAACACCTTCTTTGCCTCTCAGAAGTGAGTTTTTAAATCTTAAACCAACTTGTCCATAAAAGCCGCTGCCACCACCCACTCTGCAGGAAGCTTGCGTGCACGCTGCCCTGAACAGTACGACTACGCGTGCCTCTGCGCAGGCCAACATTCTGAGGTCACTATTCTGAACCACCCTTTTTGTCTACGTGTCGCGCGTGCAGTACGTCTGATGCTGCGAGCCTGGGTCCCACCTTATCTGCGTGAAACTCGACATCGCGCGATAACCTTCCACCGATGACCGCTCGCGCGATGACTATCCACCGAGGCCTCATCCTGGAGAACGACCGATGTCTCTCCCTGGGAGACGACCGATGTGTCTCTCATACCGGCGATGACTGATTGCCTCATCCCGGTGGTGACTGATTCCTCACACTGGCAGACAACCGATGTCTCACCCTGGCAGACCACCGATGTCTCTCCCTAGCAGACCACCGATGTCTCTCCCATCCTGGTTGATGACCGACGTTCCTCTCATGCTGTTGGCGATCTCTTATCGCCCTTGTGTGTGACGAGAACACATCGCCTTACTCTGGTCACCGATGTCACATCGTCACACCTTGCTGAAGGTTCATCCTCCCATTATGTTACGTCCAAGGTATCACCTCCAGATGACTTGGTGACGTCGGTAGCTTCACATTTCCAAGAGTAGATCAGCACTACTCCTCGTGCTCCCATGCATGCAACACTAAGGATGACTTCTTATGCTCAAGCATAGAGCTTTGCATGCACAACGTATCTAAGGCTTAACCCACACCTTGATACGTGTGGTTTTTGTGGAACCCACTCTGGTTGATCCAGTATCTAGACCACATACTACGTGCACTCCCGTCGATCACGTACGCCATAGGCGATTGGCGGTCATGTCTCCTCTAGGCGACAGGCGATTACGTGCCAGAGAAGTCGGAGATCGCCTCCGTCTTCAACAACGGCGATCTCGTAGAAGACTTGTTAATTACACTTTTCTTCCTTTACTCTTCTTGATCCACACGTCAGTCGACCGAGCTCTACCAGCTGACCCCAGACCTTGGGCGACGTCCGATGTCCGACTACTACGAAACTTCATTTACCAGCTCTTTGTATTTTAAATAATAACATCCTCTGAAATTATTTAAATCTAACACTTTTATTCCAATTAAAGTTTCTAGGTCCTTACATTCTCCCCAACAAGAAAAATTTTCGTCCTCGAAAATTGAATTACAAGGAAAAGAGGTATGGATAGGCTGCTCTCATGGGTTTTTCCAACTCCCAAGTTGAATCACCCGATCTGCCATCCCACACCACCTTCACCATGTTGATGGTCTTACCTCTGAGCTGCTTACTCTGCTGATCATCAATCCTGACTGGTTTCGCTCCAACAACAAGTCATCCCTGATCTGCACATCGTCTACTTCCAACACGTGACTAGGGTCTGCAAGATACTTCCTTAACTGTGACACGTGAAAGACATTATGCAGATTTGCTAATTGGGGAGGTAGGGCGATTTCATAAGCCACTGGACCGATCCTCCTTAGGATCTGATATGGCCCAACCAACTTAGGGGACAGCTTCTTTGATCTGATAGCTCGTCCTACACCCTTGGCTGGTGTTCCCCTCATAAAGACATGATCCCCAGCAGCAAACTCCAAAGATCTTCTCCTCTGATCTGCCGAGGACATCTGTCGACTTTGAGGAGCTTTCATTCTGCCCTGTATCAGTTTCACCCTCTCGGTTGTCTGCTGAACCAACTCTTACTACTCCAATACTTCATCAAATTCCATCTTACATCCCTGCATATGGAATATGCTGCTCCATTGAGCGCCAACTCCAGCATTCACACTCTACTTCCAACCTTGAAGACTTGGTCGAGCAAGTCCAGAACTAGGCCCTTAACAGAACCAGGACTAGCCCCTTTAGAGAAAAGCGAGCAAGATCCCTTCATCGGAAGGAAAGGGGACAACTGCCCACTACTCATGCCCCCTAGCTAATTCAAACTAGGATCCGAAATATCCTTCTAGGGATCAACTTCTGCATCTTGATCAAAACCATCCATCGACTTCCCAACTGCTGATCTAATTCTCACTCTCCCTAAAGGGACACCTTTTGTTCACCACTATGCTACATAATTTTGTACCTTATAAAGACAAAGTTCCTGTTGCTGTTACCTTCTAAATCATTATTATGACTTCTTTTGTCAACTCGGCTTCCTGCTCCCATTACGACCTCCTTTTTCAATGTATACGTTGGATGCATTGATTTTGGGTTCAGGTGCCTATCCGAAAAGGCATACAAGAACGAACGCACCATATATCTTATCCACAACCATGTAAGTAGTGGAGCCGATTGGAAAATTTCCTCTGCAATCCGGAATTTCTTGCTTAAGGACAACTCTATTCTTCTTCTCCCAGATACAACAGACTATTTCCACCCACAATCCCTTCCACACCCAACTTTTCTGAAATTTACTACATCTCTAGAAGGACTCAACATCATCATAACACGGCTTACCCTCATTCTTATCCACAGCCATTACCTCCTTCCCTTCTACATTCACAGGCCTAACTGCATCCTCATTTGCCAAAATCAGGAGGCTTACGGCTTCGGAAGCCTTTTATCTCAACCCACCATTTCCATAATCATCTTTCAAATCACGATCAACAAAACAGCATCCATTCTGCGTGAAGTTTAAGCTAGAACCATCTCATGCTGTTTCATCGACATGAACATCTTCCAAGCTTCAAAAGAAAAATTCATTCTTTCATTCTTGGAACTTAACTCTGGTACTTCCCATGGATACACATGCTTAAGCTTTAAACCTTCAACATACTGCTTATTTACTCTCCATAACTTATATGTAGCTGAAACTAAACCTTGGTACAACTAAATCTGACTTACACTTGCTTCTTTAATCCCATCAACTCAGCTGGAGCCATTGACACTGGTCCAGCTCCAGGTACCAAATCAATAGAGAGTTGTACCTCTCTCTTAGGAGGTAATTCAGGTATTTCTTCTGGAAATACATCCATGAAATCTTTCACCAAGGTATCCTGCTTACGTCCTCTTCATTCTTCACTCCCAACCGAGCAAGGATTCACGAAGTACCTTCCACCAAGTTACCTGACTGAGACACCTCTGCTCCTGTCATGGCAACCACTCTCCCTGCTGCCTGAGGTCTGCTGCCTTCATTCGTCATCTATTGGGAACCACTGGATTGAGTCATCCTATTTCTGCTAGGATAATCTCTAGATATGTGCCCCATCTTTTGGCACGTGAAACAACTAGGTTTCCATGTTTGTTGCTGCTGGAACTGGGGCGAAACTGCTCCTGCCCGATGTGGTGGAGGTCCCGCATAAGGCTTGCTTTGTGGGTGCTGCACCTTGGCCTTCCCACTGAAAGAACCCCCTGGGTGTGACCTGATCACCCGGGAATCACTCTTCTCCAGTGCCTCCACCATCATCGCCTTCTCCACTAAGGCGTGAAATTCTCTTATGCACATCGGGGATATGGTCCTCTTCAGCTCATGCTTCAGTCCCTCTTCAAACTTCCTACACCTCCAGGCCTCGGAGGTCGCTTGGGTATAGAATCGGGCGAGGTACTCAAACCGAGCAGCATAGGCGTTCACAGACATATCCCCCTGCTCCAACTTTAGGAACTCAGCTTCCTTCGCAAACCTTGCACTGTCTGGGAAGTGTTTCTCCAGGAACCTCACCCTGAAGCTCTCCCAATCCAACACTTCCTCTCGGGCCTCTATCATCTGCTGAGTTCCCATCCACCAGAGCTCAGCTTCTCCAGACAGAAGATATGTGGCGAATACTAGCTTCTTATCTTCAGGGCAGGAGGTCGCCCTGAAGATTTTCTCCAATTCCCTGACCCACTGATCTGCTTGATCAGGGGTAGCATTCCCACTGAACTTGGGTGGGTTGTGCCTCATGAACTCGGTCAGTCCCATCTGCTCCTGAGGCTGACCGACGTTGGGGGCTGTTGCAGCCGATCTGGCGGTCTCCTAATGCTGCAGCGTAGCTTGGTGATTCTGAGACGTCGCCGTATTCTGCTGCTGGATGGCACTCACCATCATCCCAATGGCCCTGGCGATCTGGCCCATTTCAGCAGAAGGTTTGGGAGGGGTAGGCTGTCTAGGAGCCATTCTTCTCTGTAGAAGATTAGGAAACTATTGGTTTCTATATCCCCCCCACAACTATAAGAATGAGATCGATAAGAAATCGATTCATTCAGGAGGTAACATCTAGACCTTACAAAGGTCAACATCTCAAAGTCATTTAGAATTTGAGTTCATCAACAGAATCATAATACTCAGAACCTCAAGCAAAACACCAAAACAGCTACTGGTATACAACCATCAATCCAAACAACCACTTTCAATCAATTACTAAAAACACTCAATAAAATGAAATAATTCACACCCGAATTCAATATATGCTAAACATCAAACCTTTAGAATTAAGATTGAAAATCATCTCGATCCAGTTATGAGTGTGCACCCTCACCACTTTATCAAGACCCTCTCATTCTTAATACTAAGATTTTCAGTTAGGGCATATATTCACTAAAGCACACACAAGAATTCAATACAAAAACGTTTGAAAACCTTTCACTATAGTTGTTATTTAAAACTCAAATAAACTTTATGAGCAGAAGAAACACAATGGATCCACAGCCCTCAGGTCATCCTAAGGACGAACTGCTCTGATACCATTAATGTAACATCCCTCCAAAACCTTTTCTTATTTATATAATAGAATAAAGCGTAGATATTAAATTTATAAAATCAACATATGTATTAGATATTGAAAATACATCATCCCGTACATCGTATTCAAAAAGAGACGTCCCTCTTATAGGGTTTTAATACATTCCATCAATTGTTTCGAAATAAAAACCAAATACAGCATGAAAAGGACAAAACAGGCGATCTCCTATCAGAAGACCCAAAACAGCCGATCTGCTATCAGAACAGAAAACAGGCGATCACCACGTAGAGATAGAAACAGGCGATCTCCTCCCGGCGACCACTCACTGAGGAGATCTACTCCCTGGAAGATCATCTGCTCCCGTGTAAAATACACGATCATCACAGTTTTAAGAGAAAACAGCCACATAACAATACAAAGGGTAAGCTAGATATTTTTAAACTTTAAATTATGAATTGGACAACCAACATAGATCAGCCTTTTTAAACATTCACAAAAGTCCATCACTTTCTCATTCATATCACACAGCCATCAAGAAATCACATATTTCACAATTCCTCAAAAGTCTTTCAATTCACATAATGCATCAAGTGTCTATCAATTTCAATGTTCCTCATTTCTCACGTCAGACTTCCACTGACTCATCACACAAGACACTTGACACTACTTCCGGAAGACTCGTGCGTTGAACTTAGCATCCAGAGACATGCACCTGTCATACTTCATTTGCTGTAATGTTTCCACAGCCATGCGCATCAACACAATCTCGATCTCAATTTCATCACTCTCACAGTATGACAGGGTTAATCCATATAACAGGCCGAGCTCGTTCTTTTTCACACGACTCACCCATTCATATGAACCTCCTTCGACTCTCACCAACTGAATAACTTCCTCTATGTGATTCCATTATCTCAGCAGAGTCAGGATCGCCTCATTCACAGGATACTCACAGATCAATACACTTCATAACCAAATCTCAACACGGTATTTCCTTTCCTGAAAATACTATGTCTTGATCCCACATTCACGACATTCCACACATCATATAACACTTAAATGAATGATTCCAATCACAACAACAATCATTCCATGGTTCATATTTTCGAATATCACATTTAAATCTCAAACAGTTTCAAACAACACAAAAACAGGGGAGTTCGAAAAACAACGCCAAAACCGGCGATCTCGTCCAAAAACAGGGGATTTCAAAATCTGTATTTAAAACCGGCGATCACGTCGCCCAAACACATAAGAACAGAACATCATGAAAAAGGGGTTTAAAACCGGCGACCACGTTGCCCAAACACATAGAACAGAGTATCACGAAAAAGAATATGAAACCGGCGACCACGTCGCCCTCACTTCAGAAACAGCAAATCTCCGGCTTTTATTGAAAATAAAGCTAGCTTCCCTTACCTGGACTTGCGTAAAACCTCACTTCGAGCTCTAACCCACCGAACTTAACGGATGCCTTGTGTAACATCCCGCCAATTGCATTGCATAATTATAAAATGAAGTAGAGATAAAATAATAATGTTGAAGTGAACATAATTATATATATATATATATATGTAATGAAGTTTTCTCCTCGTAGGGAGTTTAATACAAAATCTGCCGGTTTCCAAAAACGTAAACTAAATACAACAAAATACATAAAAACAGGCGATTTCCCAACAGGATAGGCGATCTCCCATCAGGAAAGGGCGATCTCCTATCAGAAAAGGGCGATCTCCTGTCAGACAACATAAAA
Source organism: Phaseolus lunatus (assembly GCA_013389735.1). NCBI lineage: Eukaryota > Viridiplantae > Streptophyta > Magnoliopsida > Fabales > Fabaceae > Phaseolus > Phaseolus lunatus. Next base: position 28,785,220 of record CM023858.1, on the reverse strand, counting down.
AGGGTGATCGCCTAACAGAAATATATATGGGCGATCTCCTCCCGGCGACCACTCACTGAGGAGCTCTACCACCTGCAACCTCGTCTGCTCCCGTGCAAAATACACGATCATCACAGTTTAAGAGAAAACAACCACAGAGCAATACAAAAGAAAGGGGTAAGCTAGATGTTTTAAAAGCTTTTAAATCCATAGTAAACATAAAACTTCACACCATTCATGATCCATATCCATTACAACCATCAACATTTCCATATTCCATATACTCGTCAAGTGTCCATTTGCTACTTTCAGTATTCAAGATTCACACGTCAGACTTTCCACTGACTCACAATGCATAGACACATGACACTACTTCCGGATTGACTCGTGCGTTGACTCAGGCTCAGAGATCTGCACCTGTCATACCATACCACTGTGAAATCCACACAGGGTCGCTGTGAAATCCACACAGCCATGCGCATATATAATCTCAATGTCATTAACTCTCCCGGTATGACAGGGTTAATTCATATAACAGGCCGAGCTCGTTCTTTTTCACACGACTCACCCATTCATATGAACCTCCTCTGACTCTCCACAACTGAATAACTTCATCTACGTGGTTCCATTATATCAGCAGAGTCAGGATATCTCCTTCTAGACAAGCCCCTAGTCAATACACCTACACAAGATCTTACACGGTATTTCCTTTCCTGAAAATACTATGCCTTGATCCCACATTCACAACATTCAAAACATCATACCACTCAAATGAATGATTCAAATCACAGCAACAATCATTTCAAAGGTTCATACTTTCGAGTATTACATGCATTCCACCTTTAAATCTCAAACAGTTTCAAAGCAACACCAAAAACAGGGAGTTCGCAAACAACGCCAAAACCGGCGATCTGGTTCCAAAAACAAGGTATTTCGAAGTCTGTATTTAAAACCGGCGACCACGTCGCCCTCACTTCAGAAACAGCTAATCTATGGCTTGTATTGAAAATGAAGGCTAGCTTCCCTTACCTGGACTTGCGCAAAACACCAGGAGCTCCGAAACCCAACGAAGCTTAAAGAATGCCTTGGCTCTGTTTTTGCGTTTGATTTGAAGGACTTGCAGAGAACCTCCCAGGTGCTCTAATGGTGGCCGTCGCTCGTCGTACTCTTGTGTGAAGGTGCCAGAATCGCAGTGCGAAGGAGAGAAAAGGAGAAGAAGGGAGGCAAACACACTCTTTCGCTCTTGAACCACTGCAACGTTCCTTTCTCTCAGAAGTGGGTTTTTGCATCTTAAACTAACTTGTCCACAAAAGCCGCTGCCACCACCCACTCTGTAACATCCCACCAAATACATTTCATATTTATATAATATAAATGAAGATAAACACGTATTTTAAAATAAACATAATCATATATATATAATGGAGTTTCTCCTCATCGGGAGTTTAATACATAAACTGTGAATCTTTCCAAAAAAAAACTTAACCAAAAATACAACAAAAGACAAATCGGGCGATATGCTAACAAAAGGGCGATCTCCTAGTCAATCAGGTGATCTCCTATCAGCCAGGCGATCTCCTATCAGACCGGCGATCTCACTTTCCTGCAACGTCATCTGCTCCCGTGTAAATCATACACGATCATCACAAGTTTTAAGAAGAACATCCACAAACGAAAACGCAGGGTAAGCTAGACAGTTTTAAAAGAGAATTTAGATATGAACTTTAAAATCAAGATAAATTAATTGAAGGCACCCACGTAAAAACATCAGCTTTCTCATTCTTCCCACATACCATCAAGTAAAAACCCACATTTCACAATTCCTCAAGAGTAGTTCATATCACACAGTGCAGCAAGTGTCTATCCACATACAGTGTTCCTCATTTCTCACGTCAGGTTTTCCACTGACTCACAATACATAGACACAAGACACTAATTCCGGAATACTCGTGCATTGATTAGACTCAGAGATCTGCACCTGTCATATTGCCCACTGTGGAATCTCACACATCCACAGGGTCGCCGTGAAATCTCTCACATTCACAAGCGTATAATGAATCTCTCACATCACCATACAGCATGACAGGGTTAATCCACGCAAAACAGGTCGGTTTGTTCTCTTTCAAACAACCCACCCATACAGGTGAACCTCCTTCGACTCTCAACAACTGAGTAACTTCCTCTACGTGAGTCCATTACCTCAGCAGAGTCAGGATATCTCGTTCTTAATCACCGATCAATGCACCTACTACAAGATCTTACACGGTATTTTCTTTCCTGAAAATACTATGCCTCGACCTCACACTCACCACATTCAACATATCATGCCACACTTAAAAGAATGATTTCAATCACAGCAATAGCCATTTCAAAGGATTCATATTTTCGAATATCTCATGTACATCTCAAGCAGTTCTCAAAACAACATCAAACACAAGAAGTTCGCAAAACAGCGCCAAAACCGGCGACCTGGTTCAAAAACATGGTATTTCGAAGGCTGTGTTTAAAACCGGCGACTACGTCGCCCAAGCACACAAACCAAGCATTTCACGTAGTTGAAAACGAAAATGGCGACCACGTCGCCCTCACTTCAGAAAAAGCTACACTATGGCTTGTATGGACAAAGAGGTCTAGCTTCCCTTACCTGGACTTGCGCAAACACCAGGAGTTCCGAAATCCAACGAAGCTTGAAGAACGCCTTGACTCTGTTCTTGTGTCTGGTTTTGAAGAGCTTGCAGAGAACCACCCAAGTGCTCCAATGGTGGCTGTCGCTCGTCGTATTCCCGCGTGAAGGTGTACTAGAATCGCAGTGTGAAGGAGAGAAATGGAGAGGAGGGAACTCACTCTTTCTCTCTTCGACTACAACAATGTCTTCCTTTTCTCTCAGCAGTGGATTTCTGTAACTTAAACCAACTTATCCCTCCAAAAGCAGCTGCCACCACCCACTCTGCAGAGAAGTCTGAGAACCACTGCCCTGAACAGTACTACCACTGTTGTCTCTGGTGCATGCCAACCACTGCTCTGAACAGTACTGCCACTGTTTGTCGCTTGTGCATGCCAGCCACTGCTCTGAACAGTACGACCGTGAGTGTCTCCCGCGCATGCCAACATTCTGATGTCACTATTCTGAACCACCCTTTTCGTCTACGTGGCGCGCGTGCAGAACGTCTCATGCTGGATGTCTGGGTCCCACGTTCTCTGTGTATAACTTAACGTAGCGCGATGACCTTTCGCGCGAAGACTCTCGACCGATGACCTCTCGCGCGAAGACTCTCGACCGATGACCTCTCGCGCGAAGACTCTCGACCGATGACCTCTCGCGCGAAGACTCTCGACCGATGACCTCTCGCGCGAAGACTCTCGACCGATGACCTCTCGCGCGAAGACTCTCGACCGATGACCTCTCGCGCGAAGACTCTCGACCGATGACCTCTCGCGCGAAGACTCTCGACCGATGACCTCTCGCGCGAAGACTCTCGACCGATGACCCCTCGCGCGAAGTCACACCCCGCAGCATGCCTCGCGCCCTGCGATGCCCGATGACACTCGCCACTCCCCCCTGGAGGTTCTTCATTCCACTATGTTACATCCAAGGTATTCTCTCCACAAGGCTTGGTGACGTCGGTAGCTTCACACTTCCAAGAGTTGATTAGCACAAGTCCTCGTGCGCCCAAGCGTGTAACGTTAAGGATGATTCTCTTATGCTCAAGTATAGAGCTTCGCCTGCCCAGCGTATCCAAGGTTTAACCCACACCTTGATACGCGTGGCTTTTGGGACGTACCAGGGTTGATCCAACATTTGGCTACACACTAAGTGTAGTTTCGGCGATTAGGTGTACTCTAGGCGACAGGCTACTAGGTACACACAGGCGATAGGCGTTCAAGCATAAGCTAGGCGATAGGCGTTCAAGCATAAGCTAGGCGATAGGCGTTCAAGTGCCAGAGAAGTTGGAGATCGCCTACCCGCTTAATAACGGCGATCTCGTAGGCTTCTCAGCTATACAATCCTTCCTTTATATTTAAATAAACACGTGCTTCGAATTTATTTATAATGTAACACTTTTATTCCAATATAAACTTCTAGGTTCTTACACACTCTGCAGGGAAGTTTGCGTGTACGCTGCACTAAACAGTACGACTAAGTGTGCCTCTGCGCAGGCTAACACTCTGAGGTCACTATTCTGAACCACCCTTTTTGCCTACGTGGCGCGCGTGCAGGACGTTTCATGCTGGGAGTCTGGGTCCCACCTTCTCTGTGTGCAACTCGACATCGCGCGATAACCTTTCACCGATGACCACTGGCGCGAAGGTTATCCACCGATGACCACTCGCGCGAAGACTATCCACCGATGACCTCTTGCGCGAAGGCTCTCCACCGATGACCTCTCGCGCGAAGACTATCCACCGATGACCTCTCGCGCGAAGACTATCCACCGATGACCTCTTGCGCGAAGGCTCTCCACCGATGACCTCTCGCGCGAAGACTATCCACCGATGACCACTCGCGCGAAGACTATCCACCGATGACCTCTCGCGCGAAGACTATCCACCGATGACCTCTCGCGCGAAGGCTATCCACCGATGACCTCTCGCCCTGGCGATCACTTGTAGTCTAGGCGACCGACGATTTTGTACTAACAAGGAAATCTTATAGTCTTCTAAGTTACACTTTCTTTCCTTTTTATTTTAAATAAAAACATACTTAGAATTCATTTAAAATATACCCTTTTATTCCAATTTAATTTTACAGGTCCTTACATTCTCCCCATCAAGAAAAATTTTCGTCCCCGAAAATTGAATTACAAGGAAAAGAGGTATGGATAAGCTTCTTTCATGGGTTCTTCTAACTCCCAAGTTGAATCCCCCGATCTCTCATCCCACACCACTTTCACCATGTCGATGGTCTTGCCTCTGAGCTGTTTACTTTGCCGATCATCAATCCTGACTGGTTTTGCTTCAAAGGACAAGTCATCCCTGATCTGCACATCGTCCACTTCCAGCACATGACTAGGGTCTGCCATGTACTTCCTCAGCTGTGATACGTGAAAGACATTGTGCAGATTCGCTAAATGGGGAGGTAGGGCGATCTCATAAGCCACTGGACCAATCCTTCTTAAGATCTGATATGGTCCCACGAACTTAGGGGACAACTTCTTTGATCTGATCGCCCGTCCTACACCCTTGGTTGGTGTCACTCTCATGAACACGTGGTCTCCAGCAGCAAACTCCAAAGGCTTTCTCCTCTGATCTGCATAGGACTTCTGCCTACTTTGAGAAACTTTCATTCTGCTTTGTATCTGTTGCACCTTCTCGGTCGTCTGCTGAATCAACTCTGGCCCAACCAAGACTGCTTCGCCCTCCTGGTACCAACATAAGGGAGTTCTGCATTTCCTCCCATACAGGGCTTCATATGGTGCCATCCCAATACTAGCGTGATAACTGTTATTATAGGTAAACTCCACCAGTGGCAACACCTCGTCCCAATTCCCCAATTGATCCAAAACACACGTCCTCAGCAGATCTTCCAAGGACTGGATCGTTCTCTCTGACTGACCATCTGTTTGGGGATGATATGCAGAGCTCATCCTCAACTTAGTTCCCAAGCAATTTTGTAAGGTCTGCCAAAACCGTGAAGTGAACCTGGGATCTCTATCTGAAACGATGCTGGAAGGCACTCCATGCAACCTTACTATTTCTTTGATGTATAACTGTGCCAGCTTGGCCATAGGCATCTTCATATTCACTGGAAGAAAGTGGGCACTCTTCGTCAGCCTATCAATGATGACCCAGATTGCATCATGACCCTTTACCGATCTGGGTAAATGGGTGACAAAATCCATGGCGATGCTGTCCCATTTCCACTCAGGGATATCCAGTTGCTGCAACTTTGATGCTCTACCTTCGCCTTCTGACACGTTAAGCAGGTTGTAACATACTGGGCGATATCTCTCTTCATGCCCGACCACCAAAATGACTCCTTCAAGTCATGGTACATCTTGTTCATGCCTGGATGGAGGTTAAGGCGACTCTTGTGACCTTCATCTAGGATCATCTTCTTCAACTCTCCATTTGCAGGGATGCAAATTCTGCCATTAAATCTCAAGATCCCATCATCGCCCATCACAAAGTCTCTAGCCTGATCTGTCCCTAGCAACTCCACAGTACGCTTCAGACTAGGGTCCTCCAATTGCCTATCCCTTAACATCCCAAGGAAGTCATTAGTTATAGCCAGTTTACTACAACTAATGTGATTTACGTGAAATTCTACCCCAAGGTTTAAGTCTTTGAACTGCTCGATCAGTTTCTGTTCTTCCATCATCATGGTGGCTACTTGTATTGATTTTCTACTCAAAGCATCTGCCACTACATTGGCCTTCCCTGGATGATACATGAGTTGAAAATCGTAGTCCTTTAGAAACTCCATCCACCTTCTTTGCCTCATGTTTAGTTCCTTCTGATCGAACAGGTATTTCAGGCTCTTATGGTCACTGAACACCTGGAACCGAGCTCCATATAAATAGTGCCTCTAGATCTTCAAGGCAAATACTACAGCCGCCAACTCCAAATCATGCGTAGGGTAGTTTCTCTCATGAACCTTGAGTTGCCTTGAAGCATATGCAACCACTCTTTTCTCTTGCATCAAAACACATCCCAAACCATGATGTGAAGCATCACAGTAGACGTCAAAAGGTCTTCCTACCTCTGGGATCACCAGCACTGGAGCACTGGTCAACCTCTCCTTTAGTTCCATGAAGCTCTGTTCACATCGGTCGGTCCAAGCAAAAGGTTGGTCCTTGCGGGTCAGCTGTGTTAAAGGAGCCACTACCTTGGAAAAATCCTCAATAAACCTCCGATAGTAGCCCGCCAAACCCACAAAGCTCCTTATCTCAGTGACGGTCTTAGGACGTTCCCACTGTAGCACTGCCTCTACCTTGGCTGGATCCACTGAGATCCCCCGAGTAGATATCACGTGTCCCAAGAAGTTGACTTCCTTCAGCCAAAACTCACACTTAGAGAACTTGGCATAGAGTTGCTTCTCCCTCAGTATTTCCAATATTGTCCTCAGGTGTTCTTCATGTTCTTCCTCGGTCCTTGAATAAATGAGTATGTCGTCAATGAAGACCACCACAAACTTATCCAAGAAAGGGCGAAAAATCCTATTCATGTAGTCCATGAACAGAGCTGGAGCATTGGTTACTCCAAACGGCATCACCACATACTCATAGTGCCCATACCGAGACCTAAAAGCTGTCTTTTGAACATCTTCAGCTTTTACCAAAATTTGGTGGTACCCCGATCTCAGATCAATCTTGGAGAACACCGAGGCCCCATGTATTTGATCCATCAAATCGTCAATTCTGGGTAGGGGGTACTTGTTCTTGATGGTCAACTTGTTCAACTGCCTGTAATCTATACACAGCCGAGACCCCCCATCCTTCTTCTTAACTAGGAGTAATGGAGCCCCCCATGGAGATACACTGGGTCTGATGAATTGTTTCTCCAGCAACTCTTCCACTTGCTTCTTTAACTCTACTAACTCGGCTGGTGCCATCCTGTAAGGTGCCATTGACACGGGTCCAGCTCCAGGTACCAAGTCAATAGAGAATTCCACTTCTCTCTTAGGGGGTAACCCAGGTACTTCTTCTGGAAATACATCCGTGAAATCTTTCACCACGTGTATTCTGCTTACGTCCCCTTCATTCATCACTTCCAACCGAGCTAGCATCACGAAGCACCTCGCCCCTTCTTCCAACTCCGACTGCCCTTGCTGAGCAGATATTACACCTGACCCTTGGAGGTCTGGAAACGTTATCTTCTGACTACCGCAGTCTATGAGAATGTGATTGGCAGCTAGCCAATCCATTCCCAGGATAACATCCAGGTCCTGAAGAGGTAGGCAGATCAAGTTCACTTTGAATCTGCGTCCCTCTACTATCACTGGACATTCGGGGCAAACTGTAGAGGTCAACACCTGTCCTGACGCAGGTGTAGAGACCATCAGTTCGAAGGGTAACTCCTTCACTAGAAGACCCAACTCGGCTACACACAGGCTTGACACAAAGGAGTGTGTCGGTCCAGAATCAAACAAAGCTTTTACACCTCTACCAGCTATAAAACAAACACCTTGCATGAGGTTACCTGACTGAGATGCTTCTGCTCCAGACATGGCAAACACTCTCCCTGTCGCCTGAGGTCTGCTGCCTTCATTTCTCATCTGCTGAGAGCCACTGGGTTGGGTCGCCCCATTCCGGTTAGGGCACCCTCTAGCAACGTGCCCCGTCTTTTGGCAGGTGTAGCACCTTTTCTCTGAACTCCTCTTGAAGCACGCGTTTGAGGTGTGTGGTCCACCACAATGGAAACACTTGGGTTTCCAAGGTTGCTGCTGCTGAAACTGGGATGACGTTGTTCCCGCCCGATGTGGTGGAGGTCTCGCATAGGGCTTGCTTTGTGGGTGCTGTGCCTTAGCTTTCCCACTGGAAGAACCTCCTGGGTGTGACCTGATCACCCGAGAATCACCCTTTTCTAGGGTCTCCACCATCTTCGCCTTCTCTACTAAGGCGTGAAATTCCCTTATGCACATCGGGGCTATGGTCCTCTTCAGCCCGTGCTTTAGTCCCTCTTCGAACTTCCTACACCTCCAGGCCTCGGAGGTCGCCTGAGTATAGAATCGGGCGAGGTACTCAAACCGAGCAGCATAGGCGTTTACTGACATATCTCCCTGCTCCAACTTTAGGAACTCAGCTTCCCTCGCAAACTTGGCGCTGTCTGGGAAGTACTTCTCCAAGAACCTCACCCTGAAGCTCTCCCAATCCAATACATCCTCTCGGGCCTCCATCATCTGCTGAGCTCCCATCCACCAGAACTCAGCTTCTCCAGATAGCAGATAGGTGGCAAACAACAGTTTCTTCTCTTCAGGGCAGGAGGTCGCCCTAAAGATTTTTTCCAACTCCCTGACCCACTGATCTGCCTGATCAGGGGTAGCATTCCCACTAAACTTGGGTGGGTTGTGCCTCATGAACTCGGTCAGTCCCATCTGTTCTTGAGGCTGACCGACGTGGGAGTTTGTTTCAGCAGACCGAGCAGTTTCCCAGTGGTGCATGGTAGCTTGATGGTTCTGAGCCATCGCCGCATTCTGTTGTTGGATGGCAGTTGCCATCATCTCGATAGCCTTGGCAATCTGGCTCATCTCCGAAGAAGGTTGGGAAGGGGTAGGAGGTCTACGTGCCATCTTCTTCTTTTCAGATTTCGAAACTATGGTTGTCTACACTCCCTACAGCTACAAGAATGAGATCGATAAGAAATCAATTCATTCAAGAGGTAACATCTAGACCTTACAAAGGTCAGCATCTCAAAGTCATTAAGAATTTGAGTTTATCAACAGAATCCTAATACTTATAACCTCAAGCAAAATACCAGAACAGCTACTGGTATACAACCATCAACCCAAACAACCACTTTCAATTAATTACAAAAACACTCAATAAAATGACATAAATCACACCAGAATTCAATGTATGCTAAACATCAAACCTTTGGAATTAAGATTGAGAATCATCTCGATCCAGTTATGAGTGTGCACCCTCACCACTTTATCAAGACCCTCTCATTCTTAATACTAAGATTTTCAGTTAGGGCATATATTCACTAAAGCACACACAAAATTTCAATACAAAAACGTTTGAAAACCTTTCACTATAGTTGTTATTTAAAACTCAAATAAATTTTATAAGCAGAAGAAACACAATGGATCCACAGCCCTTAGGTCATCCTAAGGACGAACTGCTCTGATACCATTAATGTAACATCCCGCCAATTGCATTGCATAATTATAAAATGAAGTAGAGATAAAATAATAATGTTGAAGTGAACATAATTATATATATATGTAATGAAGTTTTCTCCTCGTAGGGAGTTTAATACAAAATCTGCCGGTTTCCAAAAACGTAAACTAAATACAACAAAATACATAAAAACAGGCGATTTCCCAATAAGATAGGCGATCTCCCATCAGGAAAGGGCGATCTCCTATCAGAAAAGGGCGATCTCCTGTCAGACAACATAAAAGGGTGATCGCCTAACAGAAATATATATGGGCGATCTCCTCCCGGCGACCACTCACTGAGGAGCTCTACCACCTGCAACCTCGTCTGCTCCCGTGCAAAATACACGATCATCACAGTTTAAGAGAAAACAACCACAGAGCAATACAAAAGAAAGGGGTAAGCTAGATGTTTTAAAAGCTTTTAAATCCATAGTAAACATAAAACTTCACACCATTCATGATCCATATCCATTACAACCATCAACATTTCCATATTCCATATACTCGTCAAGTGTCCATTTGCTACTTTCAGTATTCAAGATTCACACGTCAGACTTTCCACTGACTCACAATGCATAGACACATGACACTACTTCCGGATTGACTCGTGCGTTGACTCAGGCTCAGAGATCTGCACCTGTCATACCATACCACTGTGAAATCCACACAGGGTCGCTGTGAAATCCACACAGCCATGCGCACATATAATCTCAATGTCATTAACTCTCCCGGTATGACAGGGTTAATTCATATAACAGGCCGAGCTCGTTCTTTTTCACACGACTCACCCATTCATATGAACCTCCTCCTACTCTCCACAACTGAATAACTTCATCTACGTGATTCCATTATATCAGCAGAGTCAGGATATCTCCTTCTAGACAAGCCCCTAGTCAATACACCTACACACGATCTTACACGGTATTTCCTTTCCTGAAAATACTATGCCTTGATCCCACATTCACAACATTCAAAACATCATACCACTCAAATGAATGATTCAAATCACAGCAACAATCATTTCAAAGGTTCAGACTTTCGAGTATTACATGCATTCCACCTTTAAATCTCAAACAGTTTCAAAGCAACACCAAAAACAGGGAGTTCGCAAACAACGCCAAAACCGGCGATCTGGTTCCAAAAACAAGGTATTTCGAAGTCTGTATTTAAAACCGGCGACCACGTCGCCCAAACACATAGAACAGAGCATTCACGAAGATGAAAACGAAACCGGCGACCACGTCGCCCTCACTTCAGAAACAGCTAATCTATGGCTTGTATTGAAAATGAAGGCTAGCTTCCCTTACCTGGACTTGCGCAAAACACCAGGAGCTCCGAAACCCAACGAAGCTTAAAGAATGCCTTGGCTCTATTTTTGCGTTTGATTTGAAGGACTTGCAGAGAACCTCCCAGGTGCTCTAATGGTGGCCGTCGCTCGTCGTACTCTTGTGTGAAGGTGCCAGAATCGCAGTGCGAAGGAGAGAAAAGGAGAAGAAGGGAGGCAAACACACTCTTTCGCTCTTGAACCACTGCAACGTTCCTTTCTCTCAGAAGTGGGTTTTTGCATCTTAAACTAACTTGTCCACAAAAGCCGCTGCCACCACCCACTCTGCAGGGAAGTTTGCGTGTACGCTGCACTGAACAGTACGACTAAGTGTGCCTCTGCGCAGGCTAACACTCTGAGGTCACTATTCTGAACCACCCTTTTTGCCTACGTGGCGCGCGTGCAAAACGTTTCATGCTGGGAGTCTGGGTCCCACCTTCTCTGTGTGCAACTCGACATCGCGCGATAACCTTTCACCGATGACCACTGGCGCGAAGGTTATCCACCGATGACCACTCGCGCGAAGACTATCCACCGATGACCTCTTGCGCGAAGGCTCTCCACCGATGACCTCTCGCGCGAAGACTATCCACCGATGACCTCTCGCGCGAAGACTATCCACCGATGACCTCTTGCGCGAAGGCTCTCCACCGATGACCTCTCGCGCGAAGACTATCCACCGATGACCTCTCGCGCGAAGACTATCCACCGATGACCTCTCGCGCGAAGACTATCCACCGATGACCTCTCGCGCGAAGGCTATCCACCGATGACCTCTCGCCCTGGCGATCACGTGTAGTCTAGGCGACCGGCGATTTTGTACTAACAAGGAAATCTTATAGTCTTCTAAGTTACACTTTCTTTCCTTTTTATTTTAAATAAAAACATACTTAGAATTCATTTAAAATATACCCTTTTATTCCAATTTAATTTTACAGGTCCTTACACCTTGGCTCTGTTTTAGCGTCTGGTTTGTAGAACTTGCAGAGAACCTCCCAGGTGCTCCAAGGGCAGTCGTCGCTCGTCGCACTGGTGCTTGAGGATGCCTGAGTCGCAGTGCGAAGGAGAGAAAAGAGAAGGATGAAGGTAACTCACTCACTCACTCTGTCACTCTTGAACCACAACACCTTCTTTGCCTCTCAGAAGTGAGTTTTTAAATCTTAAACCAACTTGTCCACAAAAGCCGCTGCCACCACCCACTCTGCAGGAAGCTTGCATGCACGCTGCCCTGAACAGTACGACTACGCGTGCCTCTGTGCAGGCCAACATTCTGAGGTCACTATTCTGAACCACCCTTTTTGTCTACGTGTCGCGCGTGCAGTACGTCTGATGCTGCGAGCCTGGGTCCCACCTTATCTGCGTGAAACTCGACATCACGCGATAACCTTCCACCGATGACCGCTCGCGCGATGACTATCTACCGAGGCCTCATCCTGGAGAACGACCGATGTCTCTCCCTGGGAGACGACCGATGTGTCTCTCATACCGGCGATGACTGATTGCCTCATCCCGATGGTGACTGATTCCTCACACTGGCAGACAACCGATGTCTCACCCTGGCAGACCATCGATGTCTCTCCCTGGCAGACCACCGATGTCTCTCCCATCCTGGTTGATCACCAACGTTCCTCTCATGCTGTTGGCGATCTCTTATCGCCCTTGTGTGTGACGAGAACACATCGCCTTACTCTGGTCACCGATGTCACATCGTCACACCTTGCTGAAGGTTCATCCTCCCATTATGTTACGTCCAAGGTATCACCTCCAGATGACTTGGTGACGTCGGTAGCTTCACATTTCCAAGAGTAGATCAGCACTACTCCTCGTGCTCCCATGCATGCAACACTAAGGATGACTTCTTATGCTCAAGCATAGAGCTTTGCATGCACAGCGTATCTAAGGCTTAACCCACACCTTGATACGTGTGGTTTTTGTGGAACCCACTCTGGTTGATCCAGTATCTAGACCACATACTACGTGCACTCCCGTCGATCACGTACGCCATAGGCGATTGGCGGTCATGTCTGTAACATCCCGCCAAATACTATTCATATTTATATAATGAAAATAAAAATAACAAATAGATTGAAGTGAATAAAATTGTATATAAGTAAATAAAGTTTCTCCTCCCAGGGAGTTTAATACAAAAACGATCACTTTTCCATTAAAACATAAACAAATTACAATACAATAGAAAGATAGGCGATCTCCTGACAGAAGGGCGATCTCCTATTAGAAAGGCGATCCCCTATTACAAGGGCGATCTCCTATCATATAGGCGATCTCCTATCAGAAAGCAGCAAAAGGGGTGATCGCCCAACGGAAATTGAAAACAGGCGATCTCCTTCCAGCGACAATTCACTAAGGAGCTCTACTTCCTGCAACATCATCTGCTCCCGTGTAAATTATACACGATCATTACAGGTTTAAGAAAAGGCCGAACACAACACCAAGAAAACACAGGGTAAGCTAGACATTTAAAAAGAGTTAGATATGAACTTTAAAATCAAGGTAAAACAAATTCAAGATATCTACGTAAACCATCAACTAAACACATATTTCACCATTCCTCGAAGGTCATTAAAATCACAACATATATCAAGTGTCTATCAATTCAAAGTTTCTCATTTCTCACGTCAGACTTCACTGACTCATCACACAAGACACTTGACTCCACTTCCGGAAGACTCGTGCGTTGAACCTAGCATCCAGGGACATGCACCTGTCATACTTCATTGGCTATAATGATTCCACAGCCATGCGCATCAACACAATCTCGGTCTCAATTCATCACTCTCACAGTATGACAGGGTAAATCCATAAGACAGGCCGAGCTCGTTCTGTTTCACACGACTCACCCATTCATATGAACCTCCTTCGACTCTCACCAACTGAGTAACTTCCTCTATGTGATTCCATTATCTCAGCAGAGTCAGGATCGCCCCATTCACAGGATACTTACAGATCAATACACTTCACAACCAAATCTCAACACGGTATTTCCTTTCCTGAAAATACTATGTCTTGACCCACATTCACGACATTCCACACACCATACCACTCAAAGAATGATTTCAATCATAGCAACAGTCATTTCAAAGGTTCATATTTTCGAATATCACATGTATATCACATTTAAATCCAAAGCAGCTTCAAACAACATCAAAAACAGGGAGTTCGCAAACAACGCCAAAACCGGCGATCTGGTTCAAAAACAGGGTATTTCGAAGTCTGTATACAAAACCGGCGACCACGTCGCCCAAACACATAGAACAGAGCATTCACGAAGATGAAAACGAAACCGGCAACCACGTCGCCCTTACTCCAGAAACAGCTAATCTATGGCTTGTATTGAAAATGAAGTCTAGCTTCCCTTACCTGGACTTGCGCAAAACACCGAGAGCTCAAACCCACCGAGCTTGAAGGATGCCTTAGCTCTGTTTTCAGTGCCTGGTTGGTAGAACTTGCAGAGAAACTCCCAGGTGCTCCAAGGGCTGTCGTCGCTCGTCGCACAGGTGCTGGAGGTTGCCTGAGTTGCAGCGCAAAGGAGAGAAGAAGGGAGGGAGGAAGTTTGCACTCACTCTAACACTCTTGCATCTATAATGCTCTTTGCCTTCCCGCAGTGGCTTTTGAATCCCAGCTTACCTGTCCACGTATGCTGCTGCTGCCACCCCTTCTGCAGGAAAGCCTGAGAACCACTGCCCTGAACAGTACGACCACTGTTGTCGCTTGTGCATGCCAACCACTGCTCTGAACAGTACGACCACTGTTGTCGCTTGTGCATGCCAACCACTGCTCTGAACAGTACGACCGCGAGTGTCTCTTGCGCATGCCAACTTTCTGATGTCACTATTCTGAACCACCCTTTTTGTCTACGTGGCGCGCGTGCAGGACGTTTCATGCTGGGAGTCTGGGTCCCACTTTACTCTGTGTGAAACTCGACGTCGCGCGATAACTTTCCACCGCTGACTCATCCTGGCGAACGACCGATGTCTCCCTCGCCCTAGAAGACGACCGATGTCTCCCTCGCCCTAGAAGACGACCGATGTATCCCTCGCCCTGGAAGACGACCGATGACTCTCTTGGGAGACGACCGATGTCTATCCCCGGCGACGCCCTCATGCCTCGCGCCCTGGCGATGCCCGCATGCCTCTCGCGCCCTGGCCACGTCCACATGCCTCGCGCCCTGGCGATGCCCGCATGCCTCTCGCGCCCTGGCGCTCATGTGTAGCAGGCGACCGGCGATCATGTACTACTAAACTACACTTTTCTTCCTTTACTCTTCTTGATCCACACGTCATCCGACCGACCTCTACCAGCTGACCCCAGATCTTGGGCGACGTCCGAGGTCTGACTACTACGAAACTTCATTTACCAACTCTTTGTATTTTAAATAATAACATCTTCTGGAATTATTTAAATATACCACTTTCGTTCCAATTCAATTTTACAGGTCCTTACAATGTCTCCTCTAGGCGACAGGCGATTATGTGCCAGAGAAGTCGGAGATCGCCTCCGTCTTCAACAACGGCGATCTCGTAGAAGACTTGTTAATTACACTTTTCTTCCTTTACTCTTCTTGATCCACACGTCAGCCGACCGAGCTCTACCAGCTGACCCCAGACCTTGGGCGACGTCCGATGTCCGACTACTACGAAACTTCATTTACCAGCTCTTTGTATTTTAAATAATAACATCCTCTGAAATTATTTAAATCTAACACTTTTATTCCAATTAAAGTTTCTAGGTCCTTACACTTTTAGTGTAGAACTATTGTTATACCTCAATCAAAAGGATACATCTATTATAAATAGACAATTAATTGATTATTATTTTATAGTAAATAATAAAATACACTATAATTTAATAATTTTAGAACATAACTGGTATGATTTTTTTCTAAAATTTATGAATAATGAACTTAGATTACATTATTATAAGATAAAAACTATAACATCTCAAAAGTGGTGACTTGATATTCTTGTTCTTAAAAAAAAGTATTTAATTAATTTGTCAAAAAGATTTAATGTTCTGAAGAAGGTTTTTAGGAGTTTGAATTTAATACATTAGATTAATGCATCTTACGAAGGATCAATTCAAATTAAAACTTTAGAGTCTTTTCATCTGATAATGTATGATATAATGTCATATATATAAACCCCTAAGGTACAAAAGTACATAACTTTATGTAGGTGTCTAAAGTGTAACAGGTACAACAATTTTTTCACCTCAAAACTGCTGTAGGGAAGGTACAATTTATTTGAGATAGAAGATATAATTGAATCTTTTTTGATTATGAAGAAATTTTCTAATCAATTCAACCGATGATAAAAATGTTTTTTAATTAGAAATAATTATAAAGTAGATAACTAATACTGTCATCCTAACAATATTATGCACACTTTTGTATATAATTCTATACTTTATGAACAAGATAATTTATTTCATTGTATTTACTATATTGTAATAAAAAAATCATGGTTTTGTTACATAAAAAAAATTATAGTTAATGTGATTAATATTATTACCAACAAATTAACTTGTTCTCATTTATTTTATATTTACCAAACTTAACTGAGTTTATTTAAATTTATAAAATTGATTTTATAAAAAAAATTGACTATAACTCAATTAAACATGTCCAATAAATACCCTAGATTATACTGATCATGATCATGTGGAGTAAAAGAATGTAGAGATGAGAAATGTGACAATGATGAAAATGTGATAGTAGCCAATGATAAACAATGTCAATTTATCTATTGTTAGTAACAACAGACATGTTAGTTATCATGGTTGGTAAATACAAAGAGATATGACAAGAAAGATAATAGGAAAAATATGGTTTGATAATATTTTTCATATATAATTAATTGAGAACTCTTTATAATAATATTTTCTTTTCTTTCCTTTATTCATAGGCATTTTTAAGGGGTGGTGGTGCAACAGTGGGGACAAAATTTAAGGTATAAAAGTTACGATGACACAAAGGAAAAGGAAGAAAAAGGGTGTTTGTCTTTTATCTTATCTTTTGCAACATCAAATTTTTACTTTTGGCTCACAAAAAATTAATAATGGGATTATTCTAAAGTGCTACTATGTGATTTATGTAGTCATTCCTTTTAACCTATTTCTGTTATTTTTTTTTTATTTCCTTTTTTGTCCAACTATTGCTATAGTAGTTAGTGTTGCTGAAATCTTGAAAAACTGTTTACATGATAAACATGTTCTCTATTTGATAATGGTTATTTATAGAATGGTTAAGAAATTTATAGAAATTTATAGAGACAACAATCGATCCAAACCATCTTGCAAATTGGTTTGGATCTAATTTTATATTCAAGCATCCATATATGTTTTTAAGGGTACTAATTGCTTGTATGATGTGCTTCTATGATCGAAGTACTTGCAAAATTAAATTTTTGTTTGTATGATCCATAAAATCTACCAAAAGCTAGTTTGGTAAATGTAGGTTCTGATTAACTATTTCATGTAGTTAATGCATGTATATAAGCAATTTTTTGTTATGGTGTTTTGTTTTGTAGTTATGCCAATTGATAAAAGTTGGATTTCTAAACCACGAAACACCATTGAATATGCAAATGGTTTGAATGAATTTTTGGAATTTGCATTTGGAAATGCTAATGGTGTTGTCATAAAGTGTCCATGTTCTAAGTGTGGTTTCAAAAAGTGGCAAACAAGGTATGTAGTTCAAGAACACTTAACATATAGCACTTTTCCTCAAAACTACCAAACTTGGTATATGCACGGTGAAGGACTAAGTGGAAATGAGTCTGTGGCAGTTACAAGTGCGCATGTCATTGAAGATTTCATAGAATCTCGTAATCCAATGGAAGACATGTTGAATGATGCATTTGGGTTTGTGGGGCACGGCGATGATCACATTGATGAGGGTACTCAAGATGATGGTGCACAAGATGATATGCTGAATGGTGAAGGAAATACAAACTTTGATGAGTTGTTGAAGGACAATAACGAACCATTATATGAAGGTTGTACCAAGTATTCAAAGTTATCATTCATTTTGAAGTTGTATCATATAAAATGCATGTGCATAATGATTGATAAAGCAATGACCATGATTCTAGACTTGCTAAAGGACGCATTTGAACATGCTAAGTTTCCTAACTCATTTTATGAGGCCAAGAATGTGATTAACAAGCTTGGTCTTAATTATGTCAAAATACCAGCTTGTCCAAAAGATTGCATGCTATATTGGGGTGAAGAGAATGAAAGCTTAGAAGAATGTAAACGGTGCAAAACATCTAAGTGGACAGATAAAGATAAGAAACAATATGCAAAAATCTTGCGTTACTTTCCATTAAAGTTAAGATTGCAACGATTGTTTATGAGTTCTAAGACAACTGAATCTATGACATGGCATGTATCAAAGGATAACCAGGATGGGTTGATGAGGCATCCTAGAGATTCTGAGGCTTGGAAAGCATTTGATCTATTGCATCCAGAATTTGCAAATGATCCTCGAAATGTACGACTGGGTTTAGCTAGTGATGGCTTCAACCCTTTCGGAACCATGAGTACAAGCTATAGTATATGGCCAGTGGTCCTCATCCCATACAATCGTCCTCCTTGGGAGTGTATGAAGCAAACCTCTTTCATCCTATCCATGATAATTCCTGGAAAACAAATGACTGGAAACAACATTGATGTATACTTACAACCACTCATAAAAGAATTAAAGGAGCTTTGGTTTGATGGAGTGCAAACATTTGATTATTCGAAAAAAGAAATGTTTACATTGCGAGCGGCTTTGTTGAGGACAATTAGTGACTTTCCTGGCCTAGGAAATTTATCTGGATGGAACACGCACATTGGTCTTGCTTGCCCAACTTGTAACTTTGACACTGAGTCTTCTTTGTTGTATAGGGGAAAATACAGCTTTATGGGACACCGTCGATTTTTACATAAAGACCACAGATTCAGACTGAGTTGTTCTCTTTTTGACGGAAGAACTGAACTAATGGAAGCACCAGAACATTTGTCAGGGTCAGACATATTTGAACAAGTTCAAGGAGTCAATGTTACATTTGGAAAACCATTAGAACCTATCCATACAAGTAAAAGGGGTCGGGGAAAGAATGTTGTTGAAGTTGTTGGAGTTGAACAATGGAAAAAGAGAAGTATATTTTTCGACCTTCCTTATTGGGAGACAAACTTGTTACGCCATTGTCTAGATGTCATGCATATTGAGAAAAATGTTTGTGACAATGTTTTGTATACGTTACTCAATGACCCTAAGAAATCAAAAGATAATTTAAAAGCCCAAAAGGTACTTAAAGAAATGGGTATAAGGAAGGAACTTTGGCCAGATGAAAGAGGAAGATTTCGGCCAAGTTTTTTTTCATTCTCAAAAGCAAAGAAAAAAATGTTTTTACAAACACTTAAAGATGTCAAAATGCCAGATGGATACTCAAGTAATATTTCAAGGTGTATTGATTTGAAAGCTGGAAAGATTTTTGGCCTCAAGAGTCATGATTGTCATATTCTTATGGAACATTTATTACCCATTGCTATACGTAATGTTTTACCAAACAATGTGACTGCAATGGTAGTAGAACTATGTTCATTTTTCGACAATTATGTGGCAAAAGTTTAAGTCAAACTGAACTTGATAAACTTCAATCCTGCATCATTGAAACTCTTTGCCACATGGAAATGTTGTTCCCTCCTACCTTTTTTACAATTATTGTGCACTTAACTTGTCACTTAGTTGGTGAGGCCAAACTTGGAGGCCCAGTTCATTATCGTTGGATGTATCCTATAGAAAGGTAAATGTTTTTGGCGCACATAGAGTTCAAATGTTTTTAACCTTCATGTTTGATTTTCCTAATTGCAAAATTATTTTATAGGTATTTGGGACATTTAAAATCATATGTTCGAAACAAGGCACAACCTGAAGGTTCCATTGCTGAAGGATACCTAGCTGAAGAGGTTCTGACCTTTAGCTCTGAATATATGGAAGGGGTCGAGACAAGAAGTAATAGACCTTCACGTGTGGATGATTCTTGTAATACAAATCTACCACAATTGAGTACTATTTTCCCACCAATTGGTAGAGTAGTAAGTGCCTCTTCAACTTTTCAGTTGTCAACCATGCAAAGAACTCAAGCACATCGATATGTGTTATTTAATTGCCCTGAAGTCACCCCTTTCATTGAGTGAGTGTTAACACAACTATAAATTTAATTATATTCAAAATGTTTCTTTAATGGAATCATTAGTAACACGTTGGTTATGAATATTTTCTTAGGGAATTTAAAGGTCATTTGCGAAGGAGGTCTAGAGGGAGAAGAATTTCAAATACAGAGATAGAAAGGAGTGTTAATAAGGATTTTATTAATTGGTTTCCTCAAAGGGTATGTAGAATATGTTTTCATAATTGTTTGATTAAAATTTGTAACATATCTTCACACATTCAATCCTTATTTATGTAGATTAATAACCCAGACATTTCAAGTACAGTGTCAGATGATCTTAAGTATCTATCTCAAGGTCCAACTCCACATGCTAGAAGATTTTCTGCCTTCAATGTAAATGGATTCAAATTTAGGACCGAAAGTCAAGAACATGGGTTAAAAACCCAAAATAGTGGAGTTTACTTAACTTCATCAACATCATGTGTTGCAAGTAGGGCAGATCAAAACATTAGGGAAGCGGATTTGGCATACTATGGAAAATTAGAAGATATAATTGAGCTTAATTACTATGGTCGTTTTAAAGTGACATTGTTCAAATGTAAATGGGCTGACACCACAAGGGATAGGGGGCTTAGAAAGGATCCGTGGGGTTTCACTTCGGTTAATTTTTCAAGAATAATTCACATGGGAGATCGTGAGGAGCATGATCCGTATATTGAAGCTTCATAGGCTGAAATGGTATATTATGTTAATGATGAAGTTAACAAGGATTGGAAAATTGTCATCCACTTGAAACCACGAGACTTGTATGATATGGGAGAAGGACATAATGAAGTTTGTGAAGTGGAACCATGTCCACAACAAGACTTAAATCAGTTTTTCAGCTAGTCTGAAGATTTTCCATTATTTAGGGATGATGAAGATGATGAGTTATTAAACGAGGACAACAATGATCATGAACTTCATGAAAATGAGTCAATGTCAGAGTAATAATAAGCTTGGTCTGTTAATAAAACTGAACATGTATGGTTAATGTCAATTGCATATGTATTTGATTATGTACTTTGATATGCATTGTTATATCTTGTTTTTGTTCTTCATTCTTTCCTTTTTATGTGCAGATATGCCTAGGCCTAAGAAAATTAAGAACTTGCTTAAGGCAATTGGTGGACATAGTTCAGACACATCTGTGGGGAACTATGTTCAACTTAATGACACACCTCAAAGTACACGTCAAAAAATAACTGAATCTGCTCAACCATATTTTGGATCTCCTTTACTACAAGCATCTGGACATACACCACCACAAATCTCACAATCTGCACAACCACGAAATTTACAACCTACTTTTGAATCAGTAGCACTACCACAAACTAAGTCTGCTCAACCACCAATCTCACAATCTGCACAACCACACACATCTAATTCTGCACTACCACATATGTCTGAGTCTACACTACCACATACATCTGACTCTGCACTACCACATACATCTGACTCTGCACTACCACATACATCTGACTCTACACTGCCACATGCATGAGTCTGCAGAACCACATACCCCTCAGCCTGCACAACCGCATACATCAGAATCTGAAGCTGAAAGGGTGCCACCAAGAAAAGGCAGGCAGTCAAACCACTATTGGTTTGTTGATACTATAGGTAAAGATATGTTAATTTTGCTATTGTGTTTTTCTTTTCATTTAATTACTTTCATTGCAGATACCTTAATGTATTATACTTTGTAGATGAGCATGGAGTTACTCAGAAAATGAAGCTCAAGGTTAGGGATGCTCATAACTTGCCCAGTGGAATACGTGTGGTTGTCGACTATGATGACAACTTTCAACCCATTGGAGAAGCATGTGGTTTGCTTGCTGGAGTTTGTGGACAACTAGCAGGAAATCATATATTGTTGCCTATAAGTTTTGAAAATTGGTCATTTGTGCCTGATACTTACAAGGATACTATATGGGAGAGTACACTTAAGGTAATTGACCCTACGTTCAATACAATATTAAATATGTACATTCTTATTTCTTTTTTTCAATATATATATATATATATATGGACTAATTGTTGTATTATTTGAAGACTCGTTTTTGCTTCAAGGTAAATGAAGACCTCGCTAAAAGAGATGTTATGTTCAAAATTGGCAAATTATGGAGGGAGTATAGATGCAAGCTCTGGAATAAATTCTATGACCCACTGTTAAGCAGAAATGACCTAATAAAGAATATTCCAGATGGTCTTAGCATGGAGCAGTGGGCTATATTTGTGGATTATCGTCTCAAGCCTTCCATAGTGGTAGATACTTTTCATTTCATGTATTTTCACTAAGCTTGATTTTAAATTTGCAAAAACTGATTTTATTTTACTTTGTAGAAACTGTGTAATAGGAATAGAGATATAAGAAAGAAACAGACTATGTTGAACCAAGTGGTGTTCAAGGTTTTGAAGAATCCAAATCCTTTGAAGGATGATGAAGCCTCTGCTTTGCTTGATGCTGCTGTGCTAGTTTATTGTTTTGTTCTGGGGTAGTTTAATGTTGTAATCCACCCTTAGATTAAATCTCAAAGCACTTAGCATCTCAATCTTTAAACAAAGTAAAGTGTTTTTCAAACTAAGTTGAAACAACCGATTGTTCTGTCGAAACAACCGATTGTTTATACTTAGATGTTTTGAGAAAGTTTGAAAACTGTTTTTGAATGAAGAAAACTGTTAAGTGACAAAACAACCGATTGATTCGAGGAAACAACCGATTGTTTGTTTTGGAACCTTAACAGAAAAACTGTTTTCTTTGACTGAGCTTTAAATGATTTGAAACTGAATACGCTCCAGTCATTAAATGCTTTGACCAATCTTTTTGAAAGCTTTTATGGGTTTGTTAAGATTTGGTAACAAACTTCTTTATATAAATTCCGAAAATCTCTTTTAAAGAAGAGAATGCTTTTGACAAAGTTTTTCTAAAAGAGTGTTTTCAAAGTGCTAAGATTGCTTAAGAGCTAAAGAGATTGATCAAGGTGTTGGAATAGGATTCTACTTGTATTGATTTCAGATCTTCATCTGTAACAAGTGTAATCTGTGTAAACTGCTGAAACATTTCTTCTGTGTATTGTTGCTGAGATTGGCTGTGTGTTCTTGAGGTGTTCAAGATCAGCTATCTTAGTGTTGGCCAAGGAGAGTGTGTGTCTTGAGGTTTTCAAGGTCATTCTCTTGGTTGTTGTGTAAGTGATCAAGGTGTGATTGCTTAGTGGATTTCCTCAGGGGTTCTGAGAAGACTGGATGTAGCTCTGGGTTGGAGTGAACATAAACATCTGTGTACAATCTCTCTATCCCTTACTCTTTAAATTCAGTTTGTTTATTGTTTGCTGATAAAAACAACCGATTGTTTCGAAGAAACAACCAATTGTTTTTCTGACATTGCAGTTTTGCTTACTGTTTTGGCTAATTGAATTGCTTGATCAATTGGTTTCTGAGATAAACTCATTCTAGCTTCAAAAAGTTTGCGAAAACCTCTTTAAACAATTCACCCCCCCTCTAGTTTAAAGCCATAATTTCTAACAGACTATTCCTCACACTGGTGGTGCTATGCCATTGTCAAGAAGGAGGGATAATTTGGTATATTTACTTAAATACAGCTTTGTGAATTTGGCATATATTTTTTGATTTATAATATATTATGAATTTTTGTAATTATATTATCCTTCTTTGGAATGTATAGAAAATTGAAACTGGTAGGAAAATTGGCCGAGCTGAGATGTGGAAGATCACACACAAGAGGAAGAATGGCACATATGTTAATGATGAAGCTATGGGCATTGGGGTAAGTTCTAATAACATATATCAGTTTTGGGCTATTTTGGATACTGTCTTGGACTATTTTGGACACTGTTTTGGGCTATTGTGGATGTTGTCTTGGACTATATTTTACATTGTTTTTGGACTGTTTTGGGAACATATTGTCTCTGCCATGGGTATACTATTTTGGGCTATTTTGGATGTTGTCTTGGACTTACATTGTTTTGGACTGTTTTGGGACCATATTATCTCTGCCATGGGTATATATTGTTTTGGACTATTTTGGACTGTTTTGGGCTATTTTGGATACTGTCTTGGACTATTTTGGACACTGTTTTAGGAACATATTAACTCTGTCATGGGTATATATTGTTTTGGACTATTTTGGATTTTTTTGGGCTATTTTGGATTCTGTCTTGGATTATTTTTTACATTGTTTTGGATTGTTTTGGGAACATATTGTCTCTGCCATGGGTATATACTGTTTTGGACTATTTTGGGCTATTTTGGATACTGTCTTGAACTATTTTTTACATTGTTTTGGAGTGTTTTGGGACCATATTGTCTGTGCCATGGGTATATATCGTTTTGGACTGTTTTGGATTGTTTTGGGTCATTTTGGATACTGTCTTGAACTATTTTTTACATTGTTTTGGACTGTTATGGGACCATATTGTCTCTACCATGGGTATATATTTTTTTGGATTGTTTTGGGATATTTTGGATGCTGTCTTGGACTATTTTTGACATTGTTTTGGACTGTTTTGGGAACATATTTTCTTTATAAAAGATTGCAGATTTCCTAGTTCCCTTGATTATATGCGCACGGAGTTTTGGATTTGATAAATAGTATTTTCTTTGTTAATGTTGGTTGCTTCCATTTTTATGTAGGAAAAAATTGATGAGCTAATGCTGCAAAATCCAGATACTGCATCAGATATATCTCCAAATGATCCAGTTGGTGTCATTTTTGGAAAGGAGCATCCAGGGAGGGTCAGAGGACTTTCATATGGAGCTTGTCCAACCCTTGCTTTCAGGAAGTCCACAACAAGGTTAAGCAATATGAATCATGGTTCCTCTAGTGGTGGGTCTTCAACAAATGTTGAAGAAAAGGTGGACCAGATGGCAACTGAACTTGCAACTGTAAAAAGTCAAATGCATACTCTGCTAGCCTACATTGCTTCTAGACCAGACGTGCTGGAACATTTATGATGGAAGAGGCCCAAGCTCCAACCCAAGTTCAGGCCCAACACAAGGTCCATGGCCAAGCACATTCATGCCCAAATGAGTCAAGCCACGGATGGGAGGGAGAAGACCTTGTACATGCTACTTGGAGGCCCATTAGGGGTAGCTTAGTAGATTAGTGTAGTGTAGAAAGCAAAACTTGCTCACTTAGGGGTGTGCTATCAAAAAGGTGCCCTTAGCAATAGAAGGAGGGGTGTGCTAGCAAATAGGTGCCTTTAGCAAAAGAAGGAGGGGTGTACCATCAAATGTTGCATTTTTGACCTATCTTCTAGAATATTAGGATGATGGTGTGGTTTGACTAAAGTCAATACCCTAGGCAGCCCCCACTTTTTGTATTTCCATCCCTACCCTTTAAGCTTGCTCACCAAGGCTCCTAAATCTATAAATAAGGAGGCCTACCTCATGTATTTTCAAGATTAAATAGAGTATTGTTATGCTGCCCAAATTGTGCCATACACTACTCCTTGCCTAACACTTAGGTTTTAGTCTTCAATTCATCACTACCAAAGGGGCTGGCCAAACCTCCCCATTTCCTCACTCTTCATGCACCTTCAAGGCACCCATGCTTCCTAGGAAGGCCTTGCTCACCTCCTCCATAAGCTTCCGCATCCATCATCACCAAGGAACTCCAAAATCCAAAGAAGAGCTCATAGGAATGCTATCATTTGGTATCTAGAGCTATGGTTCTTCAAAGATGAGTATCTCTTTTCATTTTCTTTTTGAGTTCTTCTTTTCTCCAAGTTGTTCATCTTTATTCCAAGTTGTCTTGCTGTTTTTTGTGTTTTAATATGATTTGAATGCTTGTTTATTCATTTCATTTGGTGGGTTTGTTCAAACTTGTGCTTGAACATCTATTTTCAATTTTGTGTAGGATTCTTGATATATTTGTGTTGCTGTTTTTATTTTTAGGTATTTGAGTCTTGCTTGAAATTTCATTTGGGTCATATGATGTTCTTGTGTCTTTTCATTTTATGAATCCATAAGTTTTGTCTAAGTCATGTGTTTCCATATTTGTCATCAAATCCTAGTAGTACTCTTTTTGATTTATTTGTTTCTTGTTTTTGGTCTGAATGTTTGATCTGAAATCTGTTTTGTGTTGATCCTTTGGTGCATTTTTAATTTTAGTTTGAGCTCTTATTTGTGTGTTAGATCCACACAAATTCCATCATATTAACTCCATTGTGTTTTTAAGGTATATCATTCTGTTTTTCATTCCAGTTTTCAGAACCCCTTGTTTTTCACTTTTCTGTGCTGACTGTTTTGATTTATGAAAATCACATACATCATCAAAAATTTCTGAGCCTCTGGATTTCACAAATTTGAGGTGTTAGCAAAAGGAAAAAAAAAGAACCATCTGAAAAGAAGAAATAGAAAAAAAAAGATAAATATTACAAAAAAAGTGTGCAATCCTGACGTTCCAGCTGGCAGCTCTGAGCACTGATTTTATAAAATTTACCAAAATTAATTGGTACATGCGTTTGGAGTGAAACCAACGCCAAAAGTTTGTTAAGATCTTGTTTTGATTGTGTCTCAATTTTCAGAAGCAAATACAAAAGGGTCAGCTCAGCATAAATCTTTTAAAGATACGCCTTCTGGACCACAACAATATGTGTTTTTCTGTAGTGTTGTTTTTTGGTTTTTAAATCAAATCTAGTGCTATTCCTAGGTTCCTTTTTGTGTGCCATCCATTATTTGAGTACCTTTTATTTGCTTGTCTAATTTCATTTGAACTCTTTCTAGTTCTGTCACATTTAAATTCCATTTGTGTGGTACTGTTTTTCAAATTAATTTGTTTATTGTTTTCTTTCTTTGGCCTCTAAGCTTGTTGGTGGATTAAATATCAATTGGTACTTGTTGAGTGAGAAATTGACTTGAGGGGAGTCTAGCTTGCTTAATAGGTGCTGGATTGAAGATTTTATTGACCTAATTCCAAGAGGAACAAAGGCAAAGGGCAGCAACAAACACCATACTACAAATACACCACACACTTTGGAAGGCCTAACAAGTAGAAAAGCAACAAAAGGGGTGCAACTAGAAGAACAACAAAAGGGGTGCAAATAGTAAAAGCAACAAAGGGAGTGTCATTTAATTTCTTTGCAATCTTGCTTGTGTTAATTACTTGTTAATCACGCAATTAGTCAGTGAGTGTGTCTTCAAGGGCTCCAAGTGTCCAAGAAGCCTCACCTAGGGCCGTCTAGCTTAATTTTGTTTTTATTAATTGCTTTAATTGAACCAACTTGCTTTAATCACTTCGTTAATTTCTTGTTTAATCTTGTTTAAGGCTTTGATAGCTTGCATTGTTTTCTTGCATTAAAAATTTGATTTCTTCATCCTCATTGTGTTCTAAGTGTTTTACCTAAAGAAGTGTAACATCCCGCCAAATCCTTTTCATATTTATATAATGAAATAAAGGTAAAACCATAATATCGAAGTGAACAGATATATATATGTAATGAAATTTCTCCTCACAGGGAGTTTAATACATATCCAGTCAGTTTCCAAAACTTAAACAAAATACAGCAAAATAGAAAACAGGCGATCTCCTAACAGAAACAGAAAACAGGCGATCTCCTTCCGGCGACCACTCACTGAGGAGCTCTACTTCCTGCAACATCATCTGCTCCCGTGTAAATTATACACGATCATCACAGGTTTAAGAAAACATCCACAAAACAAAAACACAGGGTAAGCTAGATATTTTTAAAGAGAATTTAGATATGAAACTTTAAAATCAAGATAAAACAAATTTAAGACACCCACGTAAAAACCATCAACTTTCTCATTCCCTTCACATGACCATCAAGTAATCACATATTTCACAATATCCTCAAGAGTCGTTCAATTCACATAATCCATCAAGTGTCTATCAATTTCAATGTTTCTCATTTCTCACGTCAGACTTCCACTGACTCATCACACATAGACACTTGACACTACTTCCGGAAGACACGTGCATTGACTAGACTCAGAGATCTGCACCTGTCATACTGCACCACTGTGAAATCACACACATTCACAGGGTCGCTGTGAAATCACACACATTCACAAGCGTATAAATGAATCTCAATATCATCACTATCCTAGCATGACAGGGTTAATCCATACAACGGGTCAAGCTCGTTCTCTTTCAAACAACTCACCCATACATATGAACCTCCTTCAACTCTCAACGCCTGAATAACTTCATCTATATGATTCCATTATATCAGGAGAGTCAGGATATTTCATAATAAACGAATCACCGGTCAATGCACACTCTACACGATCTTACACGGTATTTTCTTTCCTGAAAATACTATGCCTTGATCCCACATTCACCACATTCCATACATCATACCACACATAAAGAACAATTCCATCACAGAATACTTTGAATCTTTTCTTAAACAACCCCACTCACCAAAAACAAGCATACCACCGCTCAGGTTTTCGAATAGCATATACATTTTTCATTTCAATCTCAACAAGTTCAAAGCGACACTAAAACAGGGGAGTTCGAAAACAACATTAAAACCGGCGATCACATCCAAAAACAGGGGATTATGCAATAACAGTTGAAAACCGGCGACCACGTCGCCCCATCATCAAAATCATCTAACTTAAAGTTTTCGTTGGAAATAAGGCTAGCTTCCCTTACCTGGACTTGCGTAAAATCTCATTACGAGCTCTAACCCACCGAACTTAAGGATACCCGAACTCTGTTTTAGCGTCCTGATCGGAAAACTCGCAGAGAACTTCCCAGGAGTCCAAGGGCAGTCGTCGCTCGTCGTACTGGTGCTTGAGGATGCCTGAATCGCAGCGCGAAGGAGAGAAAAGAGAAGGATGAAGGTAAACTCACTCTGTCACTCTTGAACCACAACAACGTTCTTTTCTTCTCAGAAGTGAGTTTTTGAATCTAAACCAACTTGTCCACAATTGCCACTGCCACTACCCACTCTGCAGGAAAGCTTGCGTGCACACTTCCTTGAACAGTATGACCACGTGGGTTTCTGCGCACACCAACTCTCTGACGCTAACTATTCTGAAACACCCTTACTGTCTACGTGTTGCGCATGCAGGACGTCTCATGCTGGGAGCCTGGGTCCCACCTTATCTGTGTGAAACACGACATCGCGCGATAACCTTCCACCGATGACTTCTCGCGCGATGACTATCCACCGATGTCTCATCCTGGCGGACGACCGATGTCTCTCCCTGGAGGACGACCGATGTCTATCCCTGGCGATGACCGCATGTCTCTCGCCCTGACGATGCCCGCGTGTCTGTCGCCCTGGCGATGCCCGCATGTCTCTCGCCCTGGCGATGCCCGCATGTCTCTCGCCCTGGCGATGCCCGCATGTCTCTCGCCCTGGCGATGCCCGCATGTCTCTCGCCTTGACGATGACTGATGACACATCGCCACGCCTTGCTGAAGGTTCTTCATCCCACTATATTACGTCCAAGTTATCACCTCCACATGACTTGGTGACGTCGGTAGCTTCACATTTCCAAGAATAGATTAGCACTACTCCTCGTGCGCCCATGCATGTAACACTAAGGACGATTTCTTATGCTCAAGCATAGAGCTTCGCATGCACAGCGTATCTAAGGCTTAACCCACACCTTGATACGCGTGGTTTTTGGAACCCACTATGGTTGATCCAGTATCTTGACCACATACTAAGTGCACTTTCGGCGATCAGGTACACCATAGGCGATTGGCGATCATGTACACTACAGGCGATTGGCGTTCATGTGTAGTCTAGGCGACAGGCGATTATGTACTAACCAGGCGATCTCATAGTCTTTTAAGCTACACTTTCCTTCCTTTTTATTTTAAATAAAAACATAATACTTAGAATTCATTTAAAATATATTCCTTTTATTCCAATTTAATTTTACAGGTCCTTACAAGAAGGACTTCTGTAAAGGTTTTGGAGGGATAGTTTTTGGCTAAGGCAAGACTTGGTATTTAAGTAGTCCATTGTGACTCACCTCTCTTACCTGGAAATCTACCTTCATTAACTTTCCTCTTCTTTCTTAAAAGTAAAACATTTCTATACACAAAGTTCTAGTCATGTCTACTCACTCTTCCAAGTCCATTGAAAGTGATGTAAGGTCCATAAAATCTCTTTTGAAACAACTTGCCAAGGATGTACAACATCTTTCATATAGACAATTGGAAAATGAATCTAAAATCAATGAATTGGCTAGAGCAAGGAAAGAGAAATCACAAAATTCAAAAAAATCTCATTCACATGCATCTCATTCTCAACTCCAAGAGTCTCTAGGAGAGGTAAGCATTAGAAACCATGAGTATTACCAACCACCACCTAGAAGACTTAGGCAAAGAGAGGAAGAAGCCCCAAGGGAAGTAAGGGTAGACCTACCACATTTCTATGGTAAGGACAATGTAGAAGTTTACCTAGATTGGGAAATGAAAGTGGAACAACCCTTTGCTTGTCATAGGGTGAATGAAGAGAGAAAGGTACCCTTAGCCACCCTTAGTTTTCAGGGAAATGCCATGTATTGGTGGACCTCTCTAGAGAGAGATAGACGTCTTCATAGGGACCCTCCCATAGAGTATTGGAATGACCTTAGGGGAGCCCTAAGACGTCGCCACATACCTTCCTACTACCATAGGGAGCTAATGGACAAGCTCCAAAGGCTCCAACAAAAGAACATGAGTGTGGAAGAGTATAGGCAAAAGATGGAGCTATACATGATGAGAGCCTCTATTAGAGAGGAAGAGGTCACCACCATATCTCGGTTTTTAAGTGGACTCAACCTTAAGATAAGAGATAAAGTAGAGCTTCTTCCCTACCAAGACTTGAATGATTTGGTTCCACTTTGCATTAAAGTTGAACAACAAAATTTGCGCAAAACTTCAAGTCAAAGGGTGGGAATCTACTCTAACTCTTATCCCAAGAGAGAGTATAGAAGAGAAAGGGAGGATAGTTTTTCAAAGGATAAATCCAAAGAAACTCCCAAGAGTGTAGGAAAAGATATGTCTACCTCACAACCCCGCAGTAGAGACACCCAGTGCTTCAAGTGTTTTGGTAGAGGCCATACAGCATCCCAGTGCCCAAATAGGAGAACCATGATCTTAAGAGGGAGGGATGAGTATAGCAGCCAAGATGAAGAGTCTAGTGGGGAAGAAGAGAAGGAAAGTAGTGAGGGGGCATATCCTTGTGAGGGAGAATTAATGATGATCAGAAGAACCCTCAACAATCAACCTAGTATGAACCATGAAACACAGAGAGAGAACATCTTTCATACAAGATGTAAAGTTTCAGAAAACATTTGTTCTCTCATTGTGGATAGTGGCTCTTGCTGCAATTGTTGTAGCACTAGGATGGTTGAAAAGCTTAATCTACAATTAATACCTCATCCAAAACCTTACAAACTTCAGTGGATAAATGAAGATGGGGAATTAACTGTAGATAAGCAGGTAAAAATCAGTCTTTCTGTGGGGAACTATAAAGATGAGATTTTATGTGATGTAGTACCCATGGAAGCCTGCCACATCTTATTGGGAAGACCATGGCAATTTGACAAGAAAAATGGTCTTACCAACGAGATAACTTTTACCCATAGGGAGAAAAAGTTTGTACTCTATCCTTTAACACCTTCACAAGTGGTAAAGGACCAAGTACAAATGAAAATAAAAAGAGAAAATGAGAAAAAGAAAAAAGAATTAAAGGAAAATCCTTTGTTTGGAGTTGAACCAGGCATTGACTTAAATTCTTCTTCCACAGAAAACCCTTGTGAGAATATGCTTGAAGATAAATTTGTGTCTGGAGCTGAACCAGATATAGATATAAACCTTTCCTCCACAGAAAAGCCAAGTGAGGGGTTGTTTGAAAAAGAAGAAGAGGAATCTAGAAAGAATGAAGAGTATCTTACAACACCTCCTACAAGCATAGTGGGAAAAGAATCCTTAAAGGGGGATTGCAATAATTTTAACTCTCCTTTTCCTTTGAATCATGATGCTTACTCTTATTTTCAAAAATCACAAAAATAACACTTTGTGATGTTGTTGCTTATCTTGGGCAATGAACAACACAAAGGAAGCAAAAATATTTTTGTAAAGGGCCCTATTTCTTTCCAATAAAACTTTTATAAAAATAGCAAAGGGGCTTATTTCCTTACTATTTTATTTGAATACACTAGTCTTAATTTTCTTATCTCACTTTTCTTTGATGTTTATTGTAGGTTAATATTTGATCTTGGAAGACAAGCATAGTTTTCAAAGCAAGAATAAGGCTGTTGTTTGAGATCAACCCTGTAGATCTGAGGACAGATCCTCTCAAGAAGGAGGGGATGATGGAAGAGGCCCATGCTCCAACCCAAGTTCAGGCCCAACACAAGGTCCATGGCCAAGCACATTCACGCCCAAATGAGTCAAGCGACGGATGGGAGGGAGAAGACCTTGTACATGCTACTTGGAGGCCCATTAGGGGTAGCTTAGTAGATTAGTGTAGTGTAGAAAGCAAAACTTGCTCACTTAGGGGTGTGCTATCAAAAAGGTGCCCTTAGCAATAGAAGGAGGGGTGTGCTAGCAAATAGGTGCCTTTAGCAAAAGAAGGAGGGGTGTACTATCAAATGTTGCATTTTTTACCTATCTTCTAAAATATTAGGATGATGGTGTGGTTTGACTAAAGTCAATACCCTAGGCAGCCCCCACTTTTTGTATTTCCATCCCTACCCTTTAAGCTTGCTCACCAAGGCTCCTAAATCTATAAATAAGGAGGCCTACCTCATGTATTTTCAAGATTAAATAGAGTATTGTTATGCTGCCCAAATTGTGCCATACACTACTCCTTGCCTAACACTTAGGTTTTAGTCTTCAATTCATCACTACCAAAGGGGCTGGCCAAACCTCCCCATTTCCTCACTCTTCATGCACCTTCAAGGCACCCATGCTTCCTAGGAAGGCCTTGCTCACCTCCTCCATAAGCTTCCGCATCCATCATCACCAAGGAACTCCAAAATCCAAAGAAGAGCTCATAGGAATGCTATCAATTTAGCTGCAATGGCAGCAAATTTGGTACAACCATCTATTAATGAGGTATAAATTATATACTTAAAATTTTATTCTAATATTGTTTTCATTTCTTTTTTTATAAATTGTCAGTTAACTTTAAACATATTTTAACTTATTTCAGGCACCGGATGTTGGAAGTGATGCTCCATCACCAAACCAGAATATAAGATCAAGTGGAGGCAGTAAGACAAATTAGGATTGGAGTTATAGTTGTAATATGTTTAGAAAGTGAAACAATTTATATTTTGACAATTTAATTTACTTGTTGTTTGGATTAGTTTGACATTTTCAACTCTGTTCCTTAAATGAATGAATGAAGTCATCTTTTGATTATTATATTTCTCAATTTTAATTATATTATGAAGTAATTATATTATGAAATTAGTTTATATTACAATTTAATTATATTATGAAACTTAATTGTGTATTGAAATTTAATTATAATATGAAATTAAATAATATTATGAAATTTAATTATAATATGAAATTTAATTAAAATATGAAATTTTATTATAATATGAAATTTAATTATAATATAAAATTTAATTAAAATATGAAATTTAATTATAATATGAAATTAAATTATAAAACAGAATAAAATAAATTATTAAAAATATTAAAAATAAAATTAAATATTTAATATTTGAATTATGACAATCATAAAGGTTATCATAAATGTCATACTATACCGTATTAAGTGGCGTTTATAACTGCCACACTTTACGTTGGAATTGGTTTACCAGTTTGAAAATTATGACATTTGTAACTGACGTAAATTACACGTTTAAAACCGCCACATTATACAATGTATGATATGATGTCTGCTACAACGGTTCTCACTTGACCGCAGCAAGAATGCTGGCGGTACGCGATACCGCCACAGATGAAAAATGTGGCGGTTATAAACGCCAGGTTATACAAAAATAACTGCCACCACATACACGTTTTTTTGTAGTGATCTTTTCTTTTCTTATTCCATTCTGCCAATTATCTTGGTGTTATGTTTTTAGTTTTGCATCTTTTCCATTCAGTCATATTCACATTGTTGCTTCCTTTATGTTCTTTTAAATTTTTCCCTTCATCATCATTCACCATTGATCTGGTCGGTCATCGGTAGTCGATGACGTCAGCAGCAGATGACCACGTGGACCATTCACAGGGTGACACGTGGTAGAAAAGAGCAGGTGAATCAGGGAGGAGATCACTCAGAATGGTGATCGGTGGTCAGTTGCCAAGTGGCCACCACCCCCAGATCAGTGCCTAGATAAGCGCCTGGAAGCAGAGCGCGAAAAGTAATGAGGCACCGCACGGTCATCGGGGGAAAGTAATGAGGCACCGCACGGTCATCGGGGTTTCTTGCTAACACGTGTTAAGCTGGGACCCAGGCTCCCAGCGAGAGCGTTACGCATGCACCTCGCATGATGTCAAACCAGAAGAAGAAGAGCTGCTCACCGGTAGGGTCGTGCATGAGGATGGCATAAGGGAGCTAGCAAACTGTTCAGTGATCAGTGACTCTCTTAACCCATTACGTGCATATCACCGTGCGATGAGGCCATGCAGGCAGGATGCGCCTGGTGAGTGTGCTTAGACCAGCCCCACCAGGTGCTCTCCTGGGAGCATGCACTCACTCAGAGGACGTGCGGTGAGACCATGCAGGCAGGATGCGCCTAGTGAGTGTGCTTAGACCAGCCACACCTGGTGCTCTCTTGGGAGCATGCGACTCATTCAGAGGACGTGCGGTGAGACCATGCAGGCAGGATGCGCTTGGTGAGTGTGCTTAGACCAGCCACACCTGGTGCTCTCTTGGGAGCATGCGACTCACTCAGAGGGCGTGCGGTGAGACCATGCAGGTAGGATGCGCCTGGTGAGTGTGCTTAGACCAGCCGCACCTGGTGCTCTCCTGGGAGCATGCGACTCACTCAGAGAGAAGAAACGCGCTAAGTTACTCCGCAAGAGGATAACTTAGCCGCACAGAGAAAAGCGCAGAAGCCCTCCAGGTGTGACACGCGTACGGTTAGATGCCAGTTGCATGCCTCCACGTGTCACCATCTGAGAGAGAGGCGCGGCCCAAGTATAAAAGTACTCCACGATATGTCAGGGAGTACATCCCAAGTATAAAAGTACATCACCTGGGTCGTGCCTCTCTCTCAGATGGTGACACATGGAGGCATGCAACTTGCATCTAACCGTACACGTGTCACACCTGAAGGGCCTTTGCGCTTTTTGTAAGGACCTAGAAACTTTAATTGGAATGAAAGTTTTATATTTTAAATAATTTCAGAAGATGTTATTATTTAAAATACAAAGAGCTGGTAAACGAAGTTTCATAGTGGTCGGACCTCGGACGTCGCCCAAGATCTGAGGTCAGCTGGTAGAAGTCGGTCGGCTTACCATTGCAGTAACATAGTAGTCAGGTGCGATGACTTTATCGTGAGGTAATCACGTGGATGTGCTCGAGGAAGACATGTGGATCAAGAAGAGTAAAGGAAGAAAAGTGTAGCTAAGAAGTCTCCTATGTGATCGCCTGGTTAGTGCATGATCGCCTGCCGCCTATGGTGCACATGATCGCCGAAAGTGCACTCAGTATGTGGTCAAGGTACTGGATCAACTAGAGTGGGTTCCAACAACCACGCGTATCAAGGTGTGGGTTAAGCCTTAGATACGCTGTGCATGCGAAGCTCTATGCTTGAGCAAAAGAGATCGCCCTTAGTGTTGCATGCATGGGCGCACGAAGAGTGGTGCTGGTCTACTCTTGGAAATGTGAAGCTACCGACGTCACCGAGTCATGTGGAGATGATACTTTGGACGTAACATAGTGGAATGAAGAACCTTCGGGAAGGCGTGACGATGTGTCGTCGGGCATCGCCAGGGTGTAAGGACCTGAAATTTATTGGAATGAAAGAGTATGTTTTAAGTAAATTCTAAGTATGTTTTATCTAAATTAAAAAGGAAGGAAAGTGTAGTCTAGAAAAAACTATAAGAGTTCCTTGTTTATACATCATCGCCGGTCGCCTAGACTACACGTCATCGCCTGGGCACGAGGCATGCAGGCATCGCGCGGGCGCGAGAGGCATGCAGGCATCGCGCGGGCGCGAGAGGCATGCAGGCATCGCGCGGGCGCGAGAGGCATGCAGGCATCGCGCGGGCGCGAGAGGCATGCAGGCATCGTGCGGACGCGAGGGGCATGCGGGCATTGCCAGGGCGCGATGCATGTGGACATGGCCAAGGCGCGAGAGTTATGAGGGCGTCGCCGAGGAAGACATCGGTCGTTCGCCAGGAAGATGTCATCGGTGGTAGTCTTCGCGCGAGGTCATCGGTGGTAGTCTCCGCGCGAGGTCATCGGTGGTAGTCTTCGCGCGAGGTCATCGGTGGTAGTCTTCGCGCGAGGTCATCGGTGGATCGTCTTCGCGCGAGAAGTCATCAGTGGTTTCTCTTCGAGCTGGTAGTCATCGGCGAAAGGTCATCGCGCGACGTTGAGTTGCACCCAGAGAACGTGGGCCCCAGACTCCCAGCAAGAGATGTTCTGCGCGCACGCCACGTAGGCAAAAGGTAGTTCAGAATAGTGACCTCATAGCGTAGCCTGCGCAGAGGCATGCTTAGTAGTACTGTTCAGGGAAGCGTGCACGCAAACTTCCCTGCAGAGTAGGTGGTGGCAGCTGCTTTTGGAGGGATAAGTTGGTTTAAGTTACAAAAATCCACTGCTGAGAGAAAAGGAAAACGTTGTTGTAGTCGAAGAGAGAAAGAGTGAGTTCCCTCCTCCGCGTTGCGATTTCAGCCCCTCCACACAAGAGTACGACGAGAAACAACACCATTAGAGCACTTGGGTAGTCCTCTGCAAGTTCTTCAGACCAGACGCGAAAAACAGAGCCAAGGTATTCTGCAAGCTTCGTTGGATTTCGAAGCTCCTGGTGGTTGCGCAAGTCCAGGTAAGGGAAGCTAGACCTCTTTTCCATACAAGCCATAGTGTAGCTTTTTCTGAAGTGTGGGCGACGTGGTCGCCGTTTTCGCTTTTGTCTTCGTGAAATGCTTGGTTTGTGTGCTTGGGCGACGTGGTCGCCGGTTTTTAAACATAGCCTTTGAAATACCATGTTTTTGAACTAGATCGCCGGTTTTGGCGCTGTTTTTACGAAATCTCTGTTTTTGATGTTGTTTTGAAACTACTTGAGATTTACATGAGATATTCGAAGATCTGAAGCTTTGAAATGTTTGTGGATGTGATTTGAATCATTTACTTGAATGGTAGGATGTGTTTGAATGCTGTGAATGTGGGATCGAGGCATAGTATTTTTCAGGAAAGGAAATACCGTGTAAGATCTGTATAGGTGTATTGACTAGGGGCTTGTCTAGAAGGAGATATCCTGACTCTGCTGAGATAATGAAATCACGTAGATGAAGTTATCCAGTTGGTGAGAGTCGAAGGAGGTTCGTATGAATGGGCGAGTTGTTCAAATGGGAACGAGCTCGGCCTGTTATACGAATTAACCTTGTCATACCGAGAGAATGGTAACAATGAGATGGTATATGCGCATGCTGTGTGGATTCACAGTGGTAGGTATGACAGGTGCAAATCTCTGGGCCTGAGTCAACACACGAGTCAAATTGGAAGTAGTGTCATGTGTCTATGCATGGTGGGTCAGTGGAAAGTCTGACATGTGAAATGAGAAACTGGAATATTGATAGACACTTGATGCTGTGTTGTGAAATGGAATGACTATGGGAATGTAGTGAATTTGTGATTTTGGGCGATCAGCTGAATGCTAATTGTAGTTCTACGTTTTACATGGATAATTTGGAACTTGGTTTACTTGGATTTTCATGTTCATGAGTTAAACTTCTTTTAAATTATCTAGCTTACCCTTTTATCTGTTATTGTGGTGGTTTTCTCAAAACTGTGATGATCGTGTAATTGTACACGGGAGCAGATGACCTTCCAGGAAGAAGAGCTCCCTAAAGGGGTGGTCGCCGAGGGCAGAGATCGCCCATTTCCACCTCTCGGTGGAGATCGCCGGTTCTGGTGTCCTGATAGAAGATCGCCAGTTTTGAGGCCTTCTGTTAGAGATCGCCGATTTAAAGTTGGAGATCGCCGTTTTCTTTTGAGACCGCCTGTCTTACTGCATTTCTTTTATTATTTTCGTAAAATCTTGCAAACAATTGATTTGGTTATGTATTAAACTCCCTAAGGGGAGTAACTTCATTTCTGATATATATATATATATACATTTTATTTTGCACTCTTCAATATTATTTGGTTACACTTAATTTCAATTATACATGTATGTATGTATTATTTTGGTGGGATGTTACATTAATGGTATCAGAGCAGTTCGCCTTAGGATGACCTGAGGGCTGTGGATCCATTGTGTTTCTTCTGCTCATAAAGTTTATTTGAGTTTTAAATAACCACTATAGTGGGAGGTTTTCAAACGTTTTTGGTATTGAACTCTTGCGGGTGATTGGT
Source organism: Phaseolus lunatus (assembly GCA_013389735.1). Classification (NCBI taxonomy): domain Eukaryota; kingdom Viridiplantae; phylum Streptophyta; class Magnoliopsida; order Fabales; family Fabaceae; genus Phaseolus; species Phaseolus lunatus. Next base: position 28,746,385 of record CM023858.1, on the reverse strand, counting down.
GAATGTATGCCTAACTGAAGATCTTAGTATTAAGAATAAGAAGGTCTTGATAAAGTGGTGAGGGTGCACACTCATAACTGGATCAAGATAATTCTTAATCTTAATTCCAAAGGTTTGATGTTTAGCCTACATTGAATTCTGGGGTGATTTTTGAGTGTTCTTGAATTTGACTGAGGTGGTAGTTTGGACTGATGTTTGCACACCAGTAACTGTTCTGGTGTTTTGTGTGAAGTTATAAGTGTTGTGATTCTGTTGATGAACTCAAATTCTAGATGACTTTGAGATGCTAACCTTTGTAAGGTCTAGCTGTTACCCCTTGAATGAATTGATTCTTATCGATTTCATTCTTATAGTTGTAGGGAATATAGAAGTCAATAGATTCAGAAGATGGCACGTAGACCTGCTACCCCACCTCCACCTTCCTCAGAGATGAGTCAGATCGCCAAGGCCATCGAGATGATGGCGACTGCCATTCAGCAGCAGAACGCGGCGATGGCTCAGAACCATCAAGCCACAATGCAGCACTGGGAAACTGCCCGATCTGCTGAGACAAACTCCCACGTCGGTCAGCCCCAAGAACAGATGGGACTGGCCGAGTTTATGAGGCACAACCCACCTAAGTTCAGTGGGAATGCTACCCCTGACCAGGCAGATCAGTGGGTCAGGGAGGTGGAGAAAATCTTTAGGGCGACCTCCTGCCCTGAAGAGAAGAAGCTGTTGTTTGCCACGTATCTGCTATCAGGAGAAGCTGAGTTCTGGTGGATGGGAGCTCAGCAGATGATGGAGGCCCGAGAGGATGTTCTGGATTGGGAGAGCTTCAGAGCGAAGTTCTTGGAAAAATACTTCCCAGACAGCGCCAAGTTTGCAAGGGAAGCTGAGTTCTTAAAGTTGGAGCAGGGGGACATGTCAGTAAACGCCTATGCTGCCCGTTTTGAGTACCTCGCCCGGTTCTATACCCAGGCGACCTCCGAGGCCTGGAGGTGTAGGAAGTTCGAGGAAGGGCTGAAGCATGGGCTGAAGAAGACCATAGCCCCGATGTGCATCAGGGAGTTCCACGCCTTAGTGGAGAAGGCGAAGATGGTGGAGACCCTGGAAAAGGGTGAGTCTCGGGTGATCAGGTCACACCCAGGAGGTCCTTCCAGTGGGAGAGCTAAGGCACAGCACCCACACAGCAAGCCCTATGCGAAACCCCCATCACATCGGGCAGGAGCAGCACCTCCCCAGTTCCAGCAGCAGCAATCTTGGAAACCCAAGTGCTTCAATTGTGGTGGACCACACGCCTCCAACGCATGCCCCAAGAAGAGTTCGGAGAGAAGGTGCTACATCTGCCAAAAGGCGGGGCATTTTGCTAGAGAATGCCCTAACCAGAATGGGGCGACCCAGCCCAGTGGCTCTCAGCAGATGAGAAATGAGGGCAGAAGACCTCAAGCAGCAGGGAGGGTGTTCGCCATGTCTGGGGCAGAGGCAGCTCAGTCAGGTAACCTCATCCAAGGTGTTTGTTTTATTGCTGGTAGAAGTGTAAGGGCTTTGTTTGATTCTGGAGCGACACACTCCTTTGTGTCAAGCCTGTGTGTAACTGAGTTGGGTCTCCTAGTGAAGGAGTTACCTTTTGAGCTGTTGGTCTCTACACCTGCGTCAGGACAGGTGTCGACCTCTACAGTGTGCCCTGAATGTCCAGTGATTGTAGAAGGACGTAGATTCAAGGTGAACTTGATCTGCCTACCTCTTCAGGACCTGGATGTCATCCTGGGAATGGATTGGTTAGCTGCCAATCACGTTCTCATAGACTGTGGTAGGCAGAAGGTAGCGTTTCCAGACCCCCATGAAGCGGATGTGTTAACAGTTCAACAAGGGCGATCAGCGTTGGAAGAAGGGGCGAGGTGTTTCGTGGTGCTCGCCCGGTTGGGAGTAGAGAATAAAGGGGACGTAAACAAGATACAAGTGGTGAGAGATTTCACCGATGTGTTCCCAGAAGAGGTGCCTGGATTACCCCCTAAGAGAGAAGTGGAATTCTCTATTGACTTGGTACCTGGAGCTGGACCAGTGTCAATGGCACCTTACAGGATGGCACCAGCCGAGTTAGTGGAGTTAAAGAAACAAGTGGAAGAGTTGCTGGAGAAGCAGTTCATCAGACCCAGCGTATCTCCATGGGGAGCTCCAGTGCTCCTAGTCAAGAAGAAGGATGGAGGGTCTCGGCTGTGTATAGACTACAGGCAATTGAACAAATTGACCATCAAGAACAAGTACCCCCTACCTCGGATTGATGATTTGATGGACCAAATTCATGGAGCCTCGGTGTTCTCCAAGATTGACCTGAGATCGGGGTATCACCAAATCTTGGTAAAAGCTGAAGATGTTCAGAAGACAGCTTTTAGGTCTAGATATGGGCACTACGAGTATGTAGTGATGCCATTTGGAGTCACCAATGCTCCAGCTCTATTCATGGACTACATGAATAGGATCTTTCGCCCTTTCTTGGATAAGTTTGTAGTGGTCTTCATAGATGACATCCTCATTTATTCAAGGACCGAGGAAGAGCATGAGGAACACCTGAGGACAGTATTGGAAATACTGAGGGAGAAGCAGCTCTATGCCAAGTTCTCTAAGTGTGAGTTCTGGCTAAGGGAAGTCAACTTCTTAGGACACGTGATATCTGCCCAGGGGATCTCGGTAGATCCAGCCAAGGTAGAGGCAGTGCTACAATGGGAACGTCCTAAGACAGTGACTGAGATAAGGAGCTTTGTGGGGTTGGCGGGCTACTATCGGAGGTTTATAGAGGATTTTTCCAAGATAGTGGCTCCTTTAACACAGCTGACTCGCAAGGACCAACCCTTTGCTTGGACCGACCGATGTGAGCAGAGCTTCAGGGAATTAAAGGGGAGGTTGACCAGTGCTCCAGTGCTGGTGATTCCAGAAGTAGGAAGACCTTTTGACGTCTTCTGTGATGCCTCACATCAAGGCTTGGGATGCGTCTTGATGCAAGAGAAGAGGGTGGTTGCATATGCTTCAAGGCAACTCAAGGTGCATGAGAAAAACTACCCTACTCATGATTTGGAGTTGGCAGCGGTAGTGTTTGCCTTGAAGATCTGGAGGCATTATCTGTATGGAGCTCGGTTCCAGGTGTTCAGTGACCACAAGAGCTTGAAGTACCTGTTCGATCAGAAGGAGCTAAACATGAGACAAAGAAGGTGGATGGAATTCCTAAAGGACTACGACTTTCAACTCATGTATCACCCAGGGAAGGCCAATGTAGTGGCAGATGCCTTGAGTAGGAAGTCTATACAAGTCGCCACCATGATGATGGAAGAGCAGAAACTGATCGAGCAGTTCAGGGACTTAAACCTGGGAGTAGAGTTTCACGTGAATCACATTCGTTGTAGTAAGCTGACTATAACTAATGACTTCCTGGGAATGTTGAAGGATAAGCAATTGGAGGACCCTAGCCTGAAGCGCACTATGGAGTCACTAGGGACAGATCAGGCGAGAGGCTTTGAGATGGGCGATGATGGGATCTTGAGGTTTGATGGCAGAATTTGCATACCTGCAAATGATGAGTTGAAGAAGATGATCCTAGAGGAAGGTCATAAGAGTCGCCTTAACCTTCACCCAGGCATGAACAAGATGTACCATGACTTGAAGGAGTCATTTTGGTGGTCAGGCATGAAGAGGGACGTCGCCCAGTACGTGGCAACCTGCTTAACGTGTCAAAAGGCGAAGGTAAAGCATCAAAGACCAGGCGGGCTGTTGCAGCAACTGGATATCCCCGAGTGGAAGTGGGACAGCACTGCCATGGATTTTGTCACCCATTTACCCAGATCGGTAAAGGGTCATGATGCAATCTGGGTCATCATTGATAGGCTGACGAAGAGTGCCCACTTCCTCCCAGTAAATATGAAGATGCCCATGGCCAAGTTGGCACAGCTGTACATCAAGGAGATTGTGAGGTTGCATGGAGTGCCTTCCAGCATCATTTCAGATAGGGATCCCAGGTTCACTTCACGGTTTTGGCAGACCTTGCAAGAGTGTTTGGGAACCAAGTTGAGGATGAGCTCTGCATATCATCCCCAAACAGATGGTCAGTCAGAGAGGACAATCCAATCTTTGGAAGACCTGCTGAGGGCTTGCGTTTTAGATCAATTGGGAGGTTGGGAGGAGGTGTTGCCACTAGTGGAGTTCACCTATAACAATAGCTACCACGCCAGCATTGGGATGGCGCCATATGAAGCCCTGTATGGGAGGAAATGCAAAACTCCCTTATGTTGGTACCAGGAGGGCGAGGCAGTCTTGGTTGGGCCAGAGTTGATTCAGCAGACGACCGAGAAGGTGAAGCAGATACAAAGCAGGATGAAAGCCTCTCAGAGTAGGCAGAAGTCCTATGCGGATCAGAGGAGGAAGCCTTTGGAGTTTGCTGCTGGGGATCACGTGTTCATGAAAGTGACACCAACCAAGGGTGTAGGGCGGGCGATCAGGTCAAAGAAGTTGTCCCCTAAGTTCGTGGGACCATATCAGATCTTAAGAAGGATTGGCCCAGTGGCGTATGAGATCGCCCTACCTCCCCATCTGGCGAATCTGCACAATGTGTTTCACGTGTCACAGCTGAGGAAGTACATGACAGACCCTAGTCATGTGCTGGATGTAGACGACGTGCAGATTAGGGATGACTTGTCCTTTGAAGCCAAACCAGTCAAGATTGACGATCGGCAATGTAAACAGCTCAGGGGCAAGACCATCGACATGGTGAAAGTGGTGTGGGATGAGAAATCGGGGGATTCTACTTGGGAGTTAGAAGAACCCATGAGGGAGGCTTATCCATACCTCTTTTCCTTGTAATCCAATTTTCGAGGACGAAAATTTTTGTTGTTGGGGAGAATGTAAGGACCTGAAATTTATTGGAATGAAAGAGTATGTTTTAAGTAAATTCTAAGTATGTTTTATCTAAATTAAAAAGGAAGGAAAGTGTAGTCTAGAAAAAACTATAAGAGTTCCTTGTTTATACATCATCGCCGGTCGCCTAGACTACACGTCATCGCCTGGGCACGAGGCATGCAGGCATCGCGCGGGCGCGAGAGGCATGCAGGCATCGCGCGGGCGCGAGAGGCATGCAGGCATCGCGCGGGCGCGAGAGGCATGCAGGCATCGCGCGGGCGCGAGAGGCATGCAGGCATCGCGCGGGCGCGAGGGGCATGCGGGCATTGCCAGGGCGCGATGCATGTGGACGTGGCCAAGGCGCGAGAGTTATGAGGGCGTCGCCGAGGAAGACATCGGTCGTTCGCCAGGAAGATGTCATCGGTGGTAGTCTTCGCGCGAGGTCATCGGTGGTAGTCTCCGCGCGAGGTCATCGGTGGTAGTCTTCGCGCGAGGTCATCGGTGGTAGTCTTCGCGCGAGGTCATCGGTGGATCGTCTTCGCGCGAGAAGTCATCAGTGGTTTCTCTTCGAGCTGGTAGTCATCGGCGAAAGGTCATCGCGCGACGTTGAGTTACACCCAGAGAACGTGGGCCCCAGACTCCCAGCAAGAGATGTTCTGCGCGCGCGCCACGTAGGCAAAAGGTAGTTCAGAATAGTGACCTCATAGCGTAGCCTGCGCAGAGGCATGCTTAGTAGTACTGTTCAGGGAAGCGTGCACGCAAACTTCCCTGCAGAGTAGGTGGTGGCAGCTGCTTTTGGAGGGATAAGTTGGTTTAAGTTACAAAAATCCACTGCTGAGAGAAAAGGAAAACGTTGTTGTAGTCGAAGAGAGAAAGAGTGAGTTCCCTCCTCCGCGTTGCGATTTCAGCCCCTCCACACAAGAGTACGACGAGAAACAACACCATTAGAGCACTTGGGTAGTCCTCTGCAAGTTCTTCAGACCAGACGCGAAAAACAGAGCCAAGGTATTCTGCAAGCTTCGTTGGATTTCGAAGCTCCTGGTGGTTGCGCAAGTCCAGGTAAGGGAAGCTAGACCTCTTTTCCATACAAGCCATAGTGTAGCTTTTTCTGAAGTGTGGGCGACGTGGTCGCCGTTTTCGCTTTTGTCTTCGTGAAATGCTTGGTTTGTGTGCTTGGGCGACGTGGTCGCCGGTTTTTAAACATAGCCTTTGAAATACCATGTTTTTGAACTAGATCGCCGGTTTTGGCGCTGTTTTTACGAAATCTCTGTTTTTGATGTTGTTTTGAAACTACTTGAGATTTACATGAGATATTCGAAGATCTGAAGCTTTGAAATGTTTGTGGATGTGATTTGAATCATTTACTTGAATGGTAGGATGTGTTTGAATGCTGTGAATGTGGGATCGAGGCATAGTATTTTTCAGGAAAGGAAATACCGTGTAAGATCTGTATAGGTGTATTGACTAGGGGCTTGTCTAGAAGGAGATATCCTGACTCTGCTGAGATAATGAAATCACGTAGATGAAGTTATCCAGTTGGTGAGAGTCGAAGGAGGTTCGTATGAATGGGCGAGTTGTTCAAATGGGAACGAGCTCGGCCTGTTATACGAATTAACCTTGTCATACCGAGAGAATGGTAACAATGAGATGGTATATGCGCATGCTGTGTGGATTCACAGTGGTAGGTATGACAGGTGCAAATCTCTGGGCCTGAGTCAACACACGAGTCAAATTGGAAGTAGTGTCATGTGTCTATGCATGGTGGGTCAGTGGAAAGTCTGACATGTGAAATGAGAAACTGGAATATTGATAGACACTTGATGCTGTGTTGTGAAATGGAATGACTATGGGAAATGTAGTGAATTTGTGATTTTGGGCGATCAGCTGAATGCTAATTGTAGTTCTACGTTTTACATGGATAATTTGGAACTTGGTTTACTTGGATTTTCATGTTCATGAGTTAAACTTCTTTTAAATTATCTAGCTTACCCTTTTATCTGTTATTGTGGTGGTTTTCTCAAAACTGTGATGATCGTGTAATTGTACACGGGAGCAGATGACCTTCCAGGAAGAAGAGCTCCCTAAAGGGGTGGTCGCCGAGGGCAGAGATCGCCCATTTCCACCTCTCGGTGGAGATCGCCGGTTCTGGTGTCCTGATAGAAGATCGCCAGTTTTGAGGCCTTCTGTTAGAGATCGCCGATTTAAAGTTGGAGATCGCCGTTTTCTTTTGAGACCGCCTGTCTTACTGCATTTCTTTTATTATTTTCGTAAAATCTTGCAAACAATTGATTTGGTTATGTATTAAACTCCCTAAGGGGAGTAACTTCATTTCTGATATATATATATATATACATTTTATTTTGCACTCTTCAATATTATTTGGTTACACTTAATTTCAATTATACATGTATGTATGTATTATTTTGGTGGGATGTTACACAGGGCGCGAGGCATGCGGTCATCGCCAGGGCGCGAGGCATGCGGTCATCGCCAGGGCGCAAGGCATGCGGTCATCGCCAGACACGGGACATGCGGGCATCGCCAGGGCGCGAGGCATGTGGACATCGGTCGTCTACCAGGGAGAGACATCGGTGGTCCACCAGGGTGATACATCGGTCGTCCTCCAGGATAATCCATCGGTGGGAGGTCATCGTGCGAGATGTCATCAGTGGATAGTCATCGCGCGAGAGGTCATCGGTGGAAGGTCATCGCGCGGGATGTCATCAGTGGATAGTCATCGCGCGAGATGTCATCGGTGGATAGTCATTGCGCGAGAGGTCATCGGTGGAACGTTATCGCGCGATGTCGAGTTTCACGCCGATAAGGTGGGACCCAGGCTCTCAGCATCAGACGTACTGCACGCGCGACACGTAGACAGAAAGGGTGGTTCAGAATAGTGACCTCAGAGTGTTAGCCTGCGCAGAGGCATGCGTAGTCGTACTGTTCAGGGAAGCGTACACGCAACCTTTCCTGCAGAGTGGGTGGAGGCAGCGGCATTCCTGGGCAAGTTGGCTTAGATTTAAACTCACCCCTGAGAGGTAAGAGACGAGAGGTGATTAGAAAGTGATTTAGAGAGTTAACGTTGGCTCCTTCTCCTCCAGATATCTCCTTCACGCTGCGATTCTAGCATCTTCACACAAGAGTACGACGAGAGGCAGCACCATTAGAGCACCTGGGAGGTTCTCTGCAAGTCCTTCAACCAGACGCAAAAACAGAGCCAAGGCGTTGTTCAAGCTTCGTTGGGTTTCGGAGCTCCTGGTGTTTTGCGCAAGTCCAGGTAAGGGAAGCTAGACCTCTTTTTCCATACAAGCCATAGTGTAGCTATCTCTGAAGTGAGGGCGACGTGGTCGCCATTTTTGTTTTCATCTGCGTAAAATGCTCTGTTTGTGTGCTTGGGCGACGTGGTCGCCGGTTTTATATACAGTCTTCGGAACACCCTGTTTTTGAACTAGATCGCCGGTTTTGGCGTTGTTTGTGAACTCTCTGTTTTTGGGTGTTGTTTTGAAACTACTTGAGATTTAAATGAAATATTCGAAGATCTGAACCTTGAAATGATTCGTTGCTGTGACTTGAATCAATTACTCGAGTGGTATGATGTTTTTGAATGCTGTGAATGTGGGATCGAGGCATAGTATTTTCAGGAAAGAAAATACCGTGTAAGATCTTGTAGTAGGTGCATTGATCGGTGATTCCTAAGGGGATATCCTGACTCTGCTGAGGTAATGGAATCACGTAGAGGAAGTTACTCAGTTGTTGAGAGTCGAAGGAGGTCTATATGATGGGCGTCTCGTGTGAAAAAGAACGAGCTCCGCCTGTCCTATGGATTAACCCTGTCATACCAGGAGAACTATTGACATTGAGATGATATATGCGCATGCTGTGTGGATTCACAGCGACCCTGTGTGGACTTTGCTTGCTGTCCTGTGTGGACCTTGGTTGCTGTCCTGTGTGGACCTTGGTTGCTGTCCTGTGTGGACTTTGCTTGCTGTCCTGTGTGGACCTTGGTTGCTGTCCTGTGTGGACTTTGCTTGCTGTCCTGTGTGGACCTTGGTTGCTGTCCTGTGTGGACCTTGGTTGCTGTCCTGTGTGGACTTTGCTTGCTGTCCTGTGTGGACCTTGGTTGCTGTCCTGTGTGGACCTTGGTTGCTGTCCTGTGTGGACTTTGCTTGCTGTCCTGTGTGGACCTTGGTTGCTGTCCTGTGTGGACCTTGGTTGCTGTCCTGTGTGGACTTTGCTTACTGTCCTGTGTGGACCTTGGTTGCTGTCCTGTGTGGACCTTGGTTGCTGTCCTGTGTGGACCTTGGTTGCTGTCCTGTGTGGACTTTGCTTGCTGTCCTGTGTGGACCTTGGTTGCTGTCCTGTGTGGACCTTGGTTGCTGTCCTGTGTGGACTTTGCTTGCTGTCCTGTGTGGACCTTGGTTGCTGTCCTGTGTGGACTTTGCTTGCTGTCCTGTGTGGACCTTGGTTGCTGTCCTGTGTGGACCTTGGTTGCTGTCCTGTGTGGACTTTGCTTGCTGTCCTGTGTGGACCTTGGTTGCTGTCCTGTGTGGACTTTACTTGCTGTCCTGTGTGGACTCCGGTTGCTGTCCTGTGTGGACTTTACAGTGGTATGGTAAGTGTCTATGTGTGTTAAATCAGTGGAAGTCCGACGTAAGAAATGAGAAACTTTATAATTTTATGTGGGTATATGGAATTTGTTTTATCCTGATTTTTATGTTCATATTCAAACTCTTTTTTTAAACCATCTAGCTTACCCCTTTTCTTTTTGTATTGCTCTGTGGCTGTTTTCTCTTAAAACTGTGATGATCGTGTATTCTACACGGGAGCAGATGATCTTCCAGGGAGTAGAGCTCCTCAGTGAGTGGTCGCCGGAAGAGATCGCCTGTTCATGCCTCCATCGGGTGATCGCCTGTTTTTCTGTCCTGATAGCAGATCGGCTGTTTTAGGCCTTCTGTTACAGATCGCCGGTTCATGAATGGAGATCGCCGGTCTTGTTGTATTTGGTTGAATTCCGTTTTTAAATTTTGAAAACATTTGACCTGGTTATGTATTTAACTCCCTAAGAGGAGCAACTTCATTTCTTATATATATATTATTATCATTCTTCAACATTATTTGTTTACCTTTATTTTCATTATACATGTATGCATGGTTTTATTTTGCGGGATGTTACACTTTTCTCTGTGCGCCTAAGTTATTCCCTTGCGGAGTAACTTAGGGCGTTTCTTCCCTCTGAGTGAGTCGCATGCTCCCAGGAGAGCACCAGGTGTGGCTGGTCTAAGCACACTCACCAAGCGCTGCATCCTGCATGCATGACCTCACCGCACAGTGCCATGCACGTAATGGGTTAAGAGAGTCACTGATCACTGACCAGCTTACTAGCTCTCTTATACCATCCTCATGCATGACCCTACTGGCGAGCAGCTCTTCTTCTTCTGGTTTGGAATCATGCGAGGTGCATGCTTAACGCTCTCACTGGGAGCCTGGGTCCCAGTTTAACTGCGTGTAGCAAGAAACCTAGATGACCATGCACCGATGACTGATCAGTGCTTCATTACTTCTCGCGCTCTGCTTCCAGGCGCTCATCTAGGTACTGATCTACGGGTGGTGGTCACTCGGTACCTGACCACCGATCACCGTTCTGAGTGATCTCCTCCTTGATTCTCCTGCTAACTTATCCCACGTGCCACCCTGTGAATGGTCCACGTGGTCATCTGCTACTGACATCATCGACTACCGATGACTGACCGGATCAGTTAGAAACATTTAATAAAGATTCAATTCAAAATCATAAAGCTGTTAAGATTTTTCAAAACAAACAATCGGTTGTTTTATCGGGACAACCGATTGTTTTGGCTTTGACAGCTTAGTCAACAAAGCCAAAGCTTTTCAGCCTTTTCCAAAACCTTTTCACCAAAGAACAACTGGTTGTTTCAACAAAACAACAGGTTATTTTTCACTTAGTTAAAAAAAAAAACTCTTTTAAAAAGGCTTTCAAACCAAACTTGTTTTGGATTCAAACAAGGTGTGGATTACACATATTCTACCCCTGTTCCCACCCATACAGAATAGCAACACCAGCCATCATCAAACACATAGGATTTGGATTCTTCAAAGCTCATGATCAACCTTGATCAACAATCTCCCCCTATTTGATGAAGACAAATCCCTGGTTGTCTGTGTTGGTCTTGTTTGAATCTGTACCAATACCTGCAAAACAAACTTATGCAAAACCAGTATCTAAAGTAGCAGGTTATTAAGCATTAAAAACCAGATTTCTGCACAAACATATGAGTAGAAATAAAACATCCAAAAACCAGTACAAGTAATCCTTAAAACAGCAAATGTAGCAGAAAATATAAAACCAGATCAGAGTGTAGCAGTTTTAAAGACAACACATAAACCATTCTCCCCCTATTTGTCTTCACAAATAGAATTAGAGAGATGTAAAATAGAATTAAGAGCAGAAAAAGAAAATATTGTTCAAACTAAAGTAAGATTAAACAAAGAAATATGGCTTCAATCTTCCTTTCCATATTGCAGTTCAAATAGCTGATTCTGCACTGCTTTAATTTGCTCATCAAGATTCAGGAAACGTGAATCCATGCTTTGGAATCTCTGACCAATATCCTGAAAGTTTGTAGCACACAAGTCTTGGAGATTCCTTTGACTTTCACCAAGGTTGTCCAGCCTATTAACTATGAATCTCGCAAAGGGTGACATGGAGAGAATTTTGTCTCCTTGATGTCCAACATTTGTTCCAGCACTTGCAGCAGCAGCTTGGTCATTATCCTCTTGATCAATTTGCATACGACTTGAAGATTCACCTTGTTCTCCACCTTTGCTTATCCACCTTCCATTTATCTTGGTAAAACCCATTTTGCTTAGTGAACCATTGTTCACTTCATTTGTTGATTTCACCAATTCAACAGTTTCTTCCTCAAGATCAACATCAAAATATGCTAGAAATTTAGAAACAACAATAGCATAGGGGTAGTGGTAGTCACTTAACCTCATGGATTTCTGCATGTGCTCTTTGATAATATGAATCCAATTAACCTTTATCTTGTTTGTGATGTAGAAGATATACACAAGATCTTCCTCTGTAAGGACAAAATGGTTGCTCCCCCTTGGTGTGAGAATCCAAGTAACAATGAGAGTCAAAAGTCTTTCATTAAGCTTTAAACCTCCTACTGAAAAATTCTTCACTCTTGCTTGTGGATTCTTTAAATAGTTTCTATAAAACTGTATTTTATTGAAGTCATCCACCACACTAATGTTTCCTTTGTTGATTCTGAGTCCAACATATTTCAACTGAGTAACAGCAGCCCACACTTCATCATTTATCACCATGTCTACTCCTTTGACATAGGAGATAAGATTGTTGTCAACAAACCTTAGATTTGTGTAGAATACCCTTATAAGATCTGGATAGATTTTTCCAGACATTTCAAGGAATCTTTTCAGCAACTGTTCCTTGAGTAGACTCCTAACATCATCCAGCTTCTGACTTTTCAGCCAGCTAAAGGAGACAACCTTTGGAGTGTTTATAACTTTTCTACTTGTTTCATCTCAATACTTTTCAATCTATTCATTATCTCCCGTAAACCAGCCTTCGAGTCTTCCTCCTCTTCTTACAGCCCTGTGTTTGACTCTTTTTGATGATGTAGGAGTGGTTTCCATGGTGGCAAAGAGCAGAAACCCGAAACAGAGAGAAGGAGATGAATTTTTAAGAGATACAACAAGAGATGAGCCAATTGATTATTTTTCTAGAGAAAAACAGCTGCATAGGGTTTTATAGCATCAAAGAACCCTACTTTAACCTTTTTTCACATTGTGGGCTTCAATTTCCAAGTAGAGAAGACTGGTCCAAGATATCACAATGACACATCAACCCTTAACAAGAAGCACATGGTTGGTTCATATTGATTTGACTAGTCATAAAGGCACTTGAATTTCCAAGATTTTGGAATATATTCCTTTTATGACAAGAAGCAACCTTCTCCTGAACCATAACAGACTGTTCAAAGACTTTCTTTTGACTCACTTTCTTTGAAAAACAGAATCTGCAACTGATAAAGACAAAAATTAATTAAATCAGTTTTATGTAGTGCTGTCAGAGGAGAAACAATCGGTTGTTTTGAGAAAACAATCGGTTATTTTTCTATAATAGCAACTAATGACTTTTAAGAATAGAGATATCATGCAGAGTTGAACCAAAATTGAATTTGCTTTATTTGAATCATACATAATAGAATATTAACACTGAAAAAGGAATTGAAATACAGAAACATAAAAGGTCTTATCCTTTTTATCTTAGAGCCCTTTTTCAAAGAGTCATAATCCATTGATCAAGAATCCTTCTTTCAAGAAGAATTTTTCTTTCAGAAGCTTGATTTGATTATTCTAGGGTCCCTGCCTTTTTAGCATTCCTGCAAAATAGATTCAAGTAGGTAGATTTGGTCCCCTTACAAAAGTGGGTCCTTTTGCATCACATTTGTCACTTGAAACCTTAGGAATTTTGGGAATCCATCTCATTTTTCCTTTAGGCACAACATATTTCTTGATTTTACAAAATCTAACTAAATGGCCTCTCTTCATGCAGTAAAAGCATGTAAGAACCAGTTGTTTCGTGTTTTCAATCGATTGTTTTTCTGGCACTTTAGAGAAAGGCTTTAAAATTCCACTTTTCTTGCTTTGTGGATTAAAACCCAATCCAGACTTTCCAAAAACACATTTTTGAGAAGATAAAACAGTTTCAAAGTTGGATTTGCCTTTTGAAAGCTTTTTCACAATTTTTACAAGATATTGGACCTTCTTTTCAAGGTTTTCACAATTTTCACAAGTTTTTGAATCACATAAGCAAGAAGAGTTTTTGCAACACAGATCAGGTTTTTCAAAAATAGTTTTAGCATTTTCCAATTCTTCTTCCAGAGCCTTGACTCTTTTCTCAAGCTAGTTGTTCAACCCTTTCAACCGGTTGTTTAAGAGAGTCAATCGGTTGGCTTCCTCATGAGTTTCTTTAAAAGCTTGAAGTAATTGGCTATAATTTTCAGCATTTAAGGAAGCACTAGAACTTACACTGCTTTCATCATCTTCTCTATCTGCCATCAAACACAGATTTGCTTCTTCATCATTACTTGATGAGGAGCTTGATGATGATATTTCATTTTCATCCCATGCAATGTAGGCTTTCTTGGACTTTCCTCTCTTTTTCTTCTTAGTTGACTTCTTCTCTTTGCCCTCTTTGTTTGGACAATATGCTTTTATATGACCCTGTTCTCCACAACCATAACATGTATAATTGTTAGAATTGAAATCATTAGTTTTCTTGTTTCCATACCTTTCTTGGTTGGAGTCTTTGTTCCTTTTCTTCTTCAAGAATTTGCTGAACCTCTTGGACAACAGACTGAGAGTTTCTTCTTCACTTTCATCACTTGATTCTTGCTTATTCTTGTGCTTGGAAGCTTTCAAGGCTATGGTCCTTACTTTCTTGTCTTCACTTTCTTGAACATTTCATGTTCTCTTAACTTTCCAAACAAAGATGCAGTGGTTAGTGTAGTCAAGTCCTTGGATTCTGAAATAGCTGTCACTTTTGGTTGCCAATTTTTGTCCAAGCATTTAAGGATTTTGATCTTCAGCTCTTCTCTTTCAAAGATTTTGCCAAGGCTAATGAGGTGATTCACAATGTGAGTGAATCTCTTTTGAACTTCAGCAATTGATTCACCCCTTGATCATTCTAAACATTTCATATTCTTGGATGAAGGCATGCTTCCTTGCCCTCTTTACATCATTTGTTCCTTCATGAGTAACCTCTATAGTGTCCCACATCTCCTTAGCCGATGCACACTGTGAGATCCTGAAAAATTCATCCAAATTCAAAGCAGATGTTATAATATTCTTGGCAATGCAATCAAACTTGGCCTTTTTATTCTCTGCATCAATCCATTGGGACTAAGGTTTTTCAATCAAAACATTTTCCTTTTCAAATTTGGGAATAAAAGGACCATTCTCAATTGTATCCCAAATCCCTTTATCTAGAGATTCCACAAAAATTTTCATCCTTACCTTCCAGAATTGATAGTTTAAACCACAAAACAAAGGTGGTCTATTGATTGAGCCACCCTCCCAAAAGGTAGTCTTTCAGCCATAGAAAAAGGATTTTAGGATCAAAAACTTGAATGACTTTCAAGAACCTAGCTCTTGATGCCAATTGTTAGAATATATGGCCTTAAACAAGAGGGGGGTGAATTGTTTATACACTACAAGAAAATCATTAATTAGAAACTAATTTTAGAGACTAAAAATAATTAGTTGCTATAGTGACCAAATTAGAAATAATTTTTTAGACTAAAAAAATTTGTGGTTTCTAAATTAGTTTCTATTATTGTTAAATGGTTTCTAAATTAGTATCTAATTAGCTACCAAGGTTTTAGCTACCAAATTTAGAATCTAAATAATTGGTAGCTAAAACCTTGATAGCTAATTAGATACCAATTTAGAAACCATTTAACAATAATAGAAACTAATTTAGAAACTAATATTTTTTTTAGTTTCTAAAATAGTTTTTAATTTAGTCACTATAACAACTAATTTTTTTGGTTTCTAAAAATTGGTTTCTATTTAATGGTTTTTTTGTAGTGATAAAAGATTTTCGCAAATATTGAAGGTACAATGAATCTTAGTGCAGAATAACAGATCAAGGAATCAAGTTAGCCAAGAACTCAAACTGTTTTAAGACAAATACAGAAAAACAATCGGTTCTTTCTGCGAAACAATCGATTGTTTATATCAGTAGATATTAAAACCAACTTAAAACAGCAATTTAAAGAGTTAAGGATGAAGGAAATGCACAAAGCAATTTTATATTGGTTCACTCTAATCACAAGGGCTACATCCAGTTCCCAGAAAAGCACTGGGTTCCATTATGCAATCAATCACAGATTACACACACCACACACCTAAGTAGTGATCTTGAACCCCTCAAGAAACACACTACCTTTGGCAATTCACCACACAGAATTCAGAACCTCTCTGAATCTGCACTTACAACCTTCAAACAGAAATACAATAATCAAGGAAGAGAGAACAAGATACACCTGGGAGTTACAAAGCTTCAAGATCAGAATTACAACCCAGTCCTATTCCACACACATGAAAATCCAAAAGCTTGATTGAATCTTGAAAGCACTTAGTCAAATCTCACTTTGATTTCTCAAAACTGTTTCTTACTCTTTAGGAGCGTTTAACCAACTTTATATAATCCAAAAAAGTGGTTAAAAAGCATTTAAAATAGGAGCGCAATTAGTTAGAAACATTTAATAAAGATTCAACTCAAAACCATAAAGCTGTTAAGATTTTTCAAAACAAACAATCAGTTGTTTTATCGGGACAACCGATTGTTTTGGCTTTGACAGCTTAGTCAACAAAGCCAAAGCTTTTCAGCCTTTTCCAAAACCTTTTCACCAAAGAACAACCGGTTGTTTCGAAAAAACAACAGGTTGTTTTTCACTTAGTTCAAAAACAAACTCTTTTAAAAAGGCTTTCAAACCTAACTTGTTTTGGACTCAAACAAGGTGTGGATTACACAATTCTACCCCTGTTCCCACCGATACACAGCAGCAACACCAACCATCATCAAACACATAGGATGTGGATTCTTCAAAGCTCATGATCAACCTTGATCAACAATAAGGTGAATGTTGGGAACAATTCCAAAACCTTTGGATGACACCCATAGAGAAAATATTTTCCACACCCACTGCCTTATCATAAACAAGTTATGTTCCATGATAATAGATGGGGGTAGTTGTGCTAATGTGGCAAGTACAAGAGTGGTGGAAAAGCTTGAATTACCCACCATCTCTCATACAAAGCCCTACAAGCTCCGATGGCTTAGTAAAGAGGGTGAAATCATTGTTAATAAACAAGTCCTCATAACTTTTGCTATAAGAAAGTATAAAGATGAGGTTTTATGTGACGTGCCAATGGAAGCAACACATATTCTTTTGGGAAGACCTTGGCAATATGATAGACAAGTTCTACATAATGGCCTAACAAACAAAATGTCTTTTAACTTCCAAGGGCACAAGGTTATCTTAAAACCCCTCTATCCCAAAGAAGTTAATGAGGACCAAATAAAAATGAAAACCAAAAGAGAAAATGAAAAAGGAAAGGAAAGTAAAATGGGTTTCAACACCTCTTCTCAAGCAATCAAATTAATAATGTTGACACATACAAAACTAATTGTGCCTCCTAGGTATACTTCCTCGTTCTCTTTTTCATTACCTAATAAATCTAAATACTTAACATCTTGGACAAAAGGTTTTGGGATGAAATTCAAACACCTCCTAAAGGTTCTCACCTTCTAAGAGGATTTTCATCAAAAAGTCCTTCATCCCCAAATATTCTTTCCCAACATGGCTTGTATGTAGAGCTTCTTCTTTTGAACTCCCCAAGCTTAAGGAACATAAGTTTACTTTACATACCACTCCTTGCAATATATTATATGTGAACAAACTAACTATGTTATCTGCAGGAGTTCCAAATTCGAGGCCGAATTCTCTCAAACTTGGGGGCCATGATACAATCCAAGTAAACAAGGAGATGACCAAGGCCTCAAGAGACCATTCACACTATGAGTAGTCATCTCAATAATCAAGTCAAGACCCCACAAAAGATCTAGCAGACCTCACCAGAAGAAGAAGTGGGCATAGATCAGAACATCAAATCTTCTTTCTTCTGGTCTTCTTAAAAATAAAACATGTTGTAAATAATTTGGGCTCACTTTATGGGTCCAAATAGCAAGATAGGCTAGAATAGGTTCCTTAGTATAATAGAGGGTGTAGTTATCATTTTAGCTTGTGCATAGCTCTTTAGGAAGGAAATTTGACCTAGTTTTTAGAAGGACAAGCCTAGGGTGCGGTTTTGACTTAGTCAAACCCTAAAGGCCACCCCTCACACTTTTACAATCATGCCCTTGCTATTCTTTTTTTCCAAAGCACCCATTCCTACAAATAACGGGCCTTACTCCATATATTTTCATGTTGAATTTGAATAGTAAAGTTACTCTGCACAATTTGTGTGTGGTGTTTCTGAGGCTTGTGTCCTCTTATGATACAATCCAAGTCAGCAAGGAGATGACCAAGGACTCAAGAGACCATTCACATTCATCTCAACAATCATGTCAAGACCCCACTAAAAAGATCTAGCGGACCTCACCGGAAGAAGAAGTAGGCGTAGACCAGAACATCAATTGTTCTTTCTTTTGGTCTACTTAAAAATAAAACATGTTGTAAATAATTGGGCTCACTTTAGGGTCCAAATAGAAAAATAGGTTAGAGTAGGTTCATATAGCATAAAAGGGAGTGTACTTAGTGAAATGGGCTTGCACAAGCCCACTTTTTCAAGACAAGGCACCCAGAATTAGGGTTTTTGACCTAGTTTCTAGAAGGAGAGCCTAAAGGCCATCCCTCCCTCTCTTTCCATCCTACCCTTTCCCTTCTTGGCGACAAAGGCACCCATTCCTATAAATAGGGTGTCTTATTCCATGTATTTTCAAGTTGAATTTAAGTAAAGAAACTTTGCACAAATTGTGTGAGCTTTGAGTGAGGTTTGTTCCTTTACATTTGGTCTTATCTTGAAGAGTGTGACACTCTCAAGTGGGGGCCCTTCACTCATCTTGGTGGCTACCACACCCCAAGTGGCGTGAACCACTCTCTCAATCCATTCCATAAGTTCTTTCTTTCATCTCCTTTTCCATTTCCATTTCCATCTTACTCTATTATCTTTATCTTAGTAGCTTGTGTCGGGTTTTACTCTTGTGTGGCTTGTGGATCATCATTTGGTCACCATTCATGATACCTGATAGCCTTTCTTTTTCTGCTTGCATTCATCCATCACCATATTCTGATTTTATCTTTGCCTCTGTGAAGTGAACCTTCACACTTACTGATGTGAGTTGATTTTATGATTTAGCATTTTAGGGTGGCACTTTAATTAGGATTGAGATTTTAGGATGATTAAGGTGAGAACCTAAGGAAAATCCCCACTGGACATTAACTTAACCAAGTGGTTAAGTAGATGTGAAGGTTCATTTCACAAAGGCAAAAGGAAAACACAATTATGGTAAAGATGATAACAAGTAAAGGTGCTGAAATTAAAGAGAGGAAACTAAACATAATGAAGGAAACTGAATAGGAAACAAAGCATTAAAACAAGAACAAGACATAGATTTCGGAATTGAAATTTGGAATGGAAATGGAATGGAAAAAGATGAGTAAAAGCAAAAGGATAAAAAATTTCACAAAGTTGATAACAATTTGCCAATCAAGTTGAATCCAAGTTTGGAAAAGGAATTTTATGTGCAATTGAAAGATATAGGTGCAGTTTTAAAATTGCTTGCTGTTTTTTAGTTGTTGTTTTTTTTTTTTATACTAAATGGAAATATGGAAAGAAAGATCCATAGGATGCATCATGAACAATTTTGAAGAACATTCAATTTGCATAAAACTTTTGGTGGTGGATTCAATATAATTGAACACTTGAAATCATATGTTTGGAACTCGAAATCAACCTCTACTAAAACAAATATCTAAACACTTTGCAAACTTTCAAAATTAAAAGCAAGTAAGTAGAAGCAAAAACAAGGACACCTAGAACACTAATGAACATAAGACTCAAAGTAAAAAGCAAGATCAAAGAAAGGTATAAGAAGGAACATATTCAAAACGAAAAATGCTATGAATATAAGGTGCTGGAAAAAAAAAAATCTGCACTAAATAAAGGGCTGGAAAATAAAAGCAAGAAAATAAATGACAAGAAATTAAAGGTACTTGAATTTAAAGGTGCTAGAATTTAAATTGCTTGAATCTAAAGTGCCAAATCAACTCAAAATTAAGCATAAGAACCTAAGCTCTGATAACCACATGATGTGAGTTGATTTTATGATTTAGCATTTTAGGGTGGCACTTTAATTAGGATTGAGATTTTAGGATGATTAAGGTGAGAACCTAAGGAAAATCCCCACTGGACATTAACTTAACCAAGTGGTTAAGTAGATGTGAAGGTTCATTTCACAAAGGAAAAAGGAAAACACAATTATGGTAAAGATGATGACAAGTAAAGGTGCTGAAATTAAAGAGAGGAAACTAAACTTAATGAAGGAAATCGAATAGGAAACAAAGCATTAAAACAAGAACAAGACATAGATTTCGGAATTGAAATTTGGAATGGAAATGGAATGGAAAAAGATGAGTGAAAGGAAAATTAGGAGAATGAAGCTAGAGAAGTGATCACGCCACTTGGATGGTGGTTTATGTAACATCCCGCCAAAATAAAGCCATACATACATGTATAATGAAAATAAAGGTGAACAAATAATATTGAAGAATGATAATATATATATAAGTAATGAAGTTGCTCCTCTTAGGGAGTTTAATACATAACCAGTCAAATGTTTTCAAAATTTAACGAATTCAATCAAATACAACAAGACCGGCGGTCTCCACACATGAACCGGCGATCTGGTAACAGAAGGCCCAAACAGGCGATCTGCTAGCAGGACATAAATCCGGCGATCACCACCAAGAGATAGAAAACCGGCGATCTCTTCCTCGGCGACCACTCACTAAGGAGCTCTACATCCTGGAAGATCATCTGCTCCCGTGTAAGTTATACACGATCATCACAGTTTAAAGAGAAAAACAACCAACGAGCAAAACACGCAGGGTAAGCTAGATATTTTAAAGAGAGTTTAAATAAGAACATTAAAATCAGGGTAAGCAATTTTCAAGATATTCACGTAAAGCTATAGATTTTCTCAATACCCTTCACCTGATCGCCCAGAAATCACACATTTCACAATATTCTCAAGAGTCATTCTATTTCACAAAATTGCATCAAGTGTCTATAAATTTCAAGTTCCTCATTTCACATGTCAGACCACCACTGACCCAGCACACAAGACACTTGACACTACTTCCGGAAGACTCATGCATTGACTAGACTCAGAGATCCGCACCTGTCATACTAAACAGCTGTAATGTTTACCAGCTATGCGCATCAACACAATCTCAATCTCAAGTTCATCATTCTCACAGTATGACAGGGTTAATCCATATAACAGGCCGAGCTCGTCTTGTTCACATGAGACACCCATTCATATGAACCTCCTTCGACTCTCAACACCTGAATAACTTCATCTATGTGAATTCATTATCTCAGGAGAGTCAGGATAATCTCATTATAGACATCACCGATCAATGCACGTCCTACACGATCTTACACGGTATTTTCTTTCCTGAAAATACTATGCCTTGATCCCACATTCACATCATGCAACACATCTCATAACACTTAAAGGAAAGATTTCAATCACAGCAAAAGCTCACTCCAAGGTTCTTATTTTCGAATATCTCATTTAAATCTCATACCGTTTCAAAGTAACATCAAAAACAGGGAGTTCGTAAACAACGCCAAAACCGGCGATCTAGTTCAAAAACAGGGTATTTCGAAGTCTGCATTTAAAACTGGCGACCACGTCGCCCAAACACATAGCACAGAGCATTTTATAAAGATGAAAATGAAAACCGGCGACCACGTCGCCCTCACTTCAGAAATAGCTAAACTATGGCTTGTATTGAAAATGAAGTCTAGCTTCCCTTACCTGGACTTGCGCAAAACACCAGGAGCTCCGAAACCCAACGAAGCTTGAACAACGCCTTGGCTCTGTTTTTCCGTCTGGTTGAAGGACTTGCAGAGAACCTCCCAGGTGCTCTAATGGTGCTGCCTCTCGTCGTACTCTTGTGTGAAGATGCTAGAATCGCAGCGCGAAGGAGATATCTGGAGGAGAAGGGAGGTAACTCACTCTTTCTCTCTTTGAATGCTGCAACGTTTTTTTCTCTCAGCAGTGGGTCTCTGCATCTTAAACCAACTTATCCACCAAAAGCAGCTGCCACACCCACTCTGCAGAGAAGTCTGAGTGTACGTTTCCCTGAACAGTACGACTACAGTTGTCTCTTGCGCAGGCCAACCACTCCCTGAACAGTACTACTGAGCGTGCCTCTGCGCAGGCTAACACTCTGAGGTCACTATTCTGAACCACTCTTTTTGTCTACGTGGCGCGCGTGCAGGACGTTCCATGCTGGAAGTCTGGGTCCCACCTTCTCTGTGTGTAACTCGACGTCACGCGATGACCTTTCACCGATGACCACAGGCGCGAAGTCTATCCACCGATGACCTCTCCCGCGAAGGCTATCCACCGATGACCTCTCGTGCGAAGGCCATCCACCGATGACCTCTCGCGCGAAGGCTATCCACCGATGACCTCTCACGCGAAGACAATCCACCGATGACCTCTCGCGCGAAGACAATCCATCGATGACCTCTCGCGCGAAGACTATCCACTGAGGACCTCTCGCGTGAAGGCTATCCACTGAGGACCTCTCGTGCGAAGGCAATCCACCGATGACCTCTCCCTGGCGAACGACCGATGTCTCCCCCTGATGATGCCCGCATGCATCTTGCCCTGGCGACGCCTGCATGCCTCGCGCCTTGGCGACGACATGCAGTCTAGGCGACCGGCGATTATGTATTAACAAAGAACTCTTATCGTTTTCTAGACTGCACTTTCCTTCCTTTTTAACTTAAATAAAACATATTTAGAATTTATTTAAAATATACTCTTTTATTCCAATAAATTTTTCAGGTCCTTACAGTTTACTCCAAGATGAGTGAAGAATGCTGCCACTTGAGAGCTCTCTAAATCTCACAAGATAAGACAATGGTGTAAGGAGACAATGCTTACAAACTCTAACACAAATTGTGTATAGTAACTTTACTCTAATTTTAACATGTAAATACATGAGGTAGGCCTCCCTATAAATAGATTTAGGAGCCTTGGAAAACAAGCTTAAAGGGTAGAATGGGAAAAGGGAAAAAAGTGGGCAGCCATAGGGTTTGACTAAGTCAATCCCGTATTCTTGGCTTATCCTTCTAGAAATTAGGTCAAAATGCCTTCAAATGGGCTAGGAACAAGCAAGAATGCTACCCACACCCCCTACTATGCTAAAGGCACTTTATTCTACCTTATTTCTACTATTTGGACCCCTCATTAGAGCCCAATTTATTTACAACATTTTTCTAAATATTAAAGAAGACTAATAGTAAGAACTTCAAATGTTTTGGCCCTTGTCCATTCCTCCTATGAATGAAGTCTTTATTTGCTTGTTGAGATAACCATTCAAGTTTAGCATCCTTGGTCATCTTTATGTGGTTGTGGCTTGCATCACTTACTTAACCACTAGGTTAAGTTTGTGTCCAGAGGCAATCTTCCTTAGGTCTCCCCTATAATTGTTAAAATCCAAAGCCTAAGTAAAGTGTCACCATAAAAAAATTGAACCATCTAAAAATC
Organism: Phaseolus lunatus; assembly: GCA_013389735.1. NCBI lineage: Eukaryota > Viridiplantae > Streptophyta > Magnoliopsida > Fabales > Fabaceae > Phaseolus > Phaseolus lunatus. Next base: position 28,723,107 of record CM023858.1, on the reverse strand, counting down.
AACTCACATCATCTTAGCATTAGGTCTTATCTTGAGTGATTTGAGAGCTTTCAAGTAGCTTCCTCTACACTTATCTTGGAGGAAACCACCTTCCAAGTGGCGTGTCCACCTCTCTCCCATCATCCATAAGCTTCCTTTTCCTTCATATTTTCTTTTCATCTTCCATTCCACCAATTATCTTTATGTTATGTTTTTATTTTTGCATCTTTCTCATTGGGTCATATTCACATTGTTGCTTCCTTTATGTTCTTTTAAGTTCCGCCCTTCATCATCATTCACCATATACTTGCGTTTTTCCTTTGCCCTCTAGAAGTGAACCTTCACACTTACTTAACCACTTGGTTAAGTTCGTGTCCAGTGGGAATCTTCTTAAGGTTCTCACCTTAAATTGCTAAATCAAAAATCATAAACGAAGAAAAACCAATAAAATGTGCAATCCTAAAATCAACTCACATAAGCTCTCCTCCCCCAAGTGGCGTGATTCATTCCACCTTTCCACCTCCTTGAATTCTTCATCCGCCTAAGATTCTTTATCTCTTATCTTTTTCAATTGTTTTTCCATTCTTTCTGCCAATGCTCTTTCACTTCTTGTGTTCAATTCCTTCTCTATTATCATGTTTAATTTCGTGTTCTAATCATCATAGAGTGCGTGTTTTTCTTTTTGTTCTTTTGAAGAGACTGCTGTGAGTTGATTTTAGCTTTGTCCATTTTTAGAGGTGACACTTAACTAATGATTGAGATTTTAGCAATTAAAGGGTGAGAACCCAAAGAAGGAACACACCACTTAGAGTATGGTTGCCTCTAAGATAAGTGCAGAGGGCCGCCACTTGAGAGCTCTCAACTCACTCAAGATAAGACCTAATGCTTAAGAGACACAAACCTCACAAACACCTCATACATTTTGTTCAGAGTAACTTTTCTTAATCAAATTATTTACAACATGTTTTATTTTTAAGAAGACCAGAAGAAAGAACATTTGATATTTTGGTCTTTGCCCATTTCTCCTTCTGGTGAGGTCTGCTAGATTCTTGGTGGGGTCTTCACTTGAAAGTTGAGATGACTTCTCATAGTATGAATGGTAATTTGAGTCCTTCATCATCTCCTTGTTGGCTTGGATTGTATCATGCCTCCCAAGTTTGAGAGAATTCAACCTCGAATTTAGAACTCCTGCAAAAAAACATAGTTAGTTTGTTCCTAGAGAAAATATTTCTAATTTTAGGATGTGAAACAAACTTATGTTCATGAAGCTTGGGGAGTTCTCGTGGGTAAATTCTAGATACAGACCATGTTTGTAGAGAATATTTAGGGAAGAGATGATTTGCTTGTGAAAATCCTTTTAGAAGGGTAAAACCTTTGGAAGGTTTTTGAAGATCATCCCTAAACTTCTTTATCAAAGATGTCAAGTATTTAGAATTATTTAGGAATGAAAAAGAAAAGGAAGAAGTATACCTAGGAGGCGCAGTTATTTTCGTACGGGTTAACAAGATGAGACCTGCTATACTTTCCTCTTTTTTTTCATTTTCTCTTTTAGTTTGTTTTAATGTGGTTTTGATTTACCTTTTTTATCATTATGCTTCTTTTATTGGGACAATTGGCAGCTATGTGCCCAAAACTTAAACATTTAAAACATTTTATATTGGAGGTTTTGGTTAGTGACTTAGGGGTAGAGGTAGAAAGGTTGTCTTTAGAAATTTTTTGGTGAGTAGTGGTTTCTTTTGAAAAATTGGAAGGAGAAGTTTTTGTAGAAATTTTGTTTGCATCCTTCCAAGAAGATTTGTAGAAGCCATCATTATGAGTACTTTTGAAATTTGTTTTCTTCAAAATTTTTGATTCCACCTTGATGGCTAGGTGAACCAACTTCTTTAAAGAAGAGTACTCATATACTTCTACAACATCTCGAATTTCTCTCCTCAAACCACTCACAAACCTAGTTATCTTTGACTCATCACTATCATGCATATTAATTTTAGTCAAAGTTGTTTTTAAGTTTTCAAAATATTCCTTTACTATCCTAGGTCCTTGATGAAGCCGTTGGAGCTTCAACAAGAGTTCATTCCTATGAGGAGGAACAAACCGCGCGCACATGAATTCTTTCAAATCACGCTAAGAGACCACGACAGACCTCTTGTTTAGCCCAATGTCCATTACAGTTTGTTGCCACCATTGTATGGCATAGTCTAAAAAAACTAGGGAAGCTAACCCAACTTTTTGTTCCTCAGTGACCTCATACACATTAAAGAGTTGTTCTACTTTAGCTTCCCTTTCTAAATACAAAATAGGGTCATTGGCCCCATTAAAACTAGGCAACTTTACAAAATTAAAGGAATTCTTTGGTTGTTGTTGGTGTTGATGGTGCCGTTTTCCAAAATTTTGCACTCTCCAATCTTGTTCTTGACTCCCATAGTGCATGGATTGTCTAGGTGCTCTTGTCGGCTCCCATCTCCTTTCTTGATTTTATTTCTTTTAAGCCTTTTCTATTCTTTGCAATTTTTCCGCTAGTTGTCTTATTTCCTCGTCTTTGTGGGTCATTCGCCTCTTGGCATCTGAAAGCTCTCCCAAAAGGTCTGCCTTTTGAGGTGATTGCGGCTTTAAAGATTCACTTGAAGATGAAGTAGCCATAATTCTGCACAAGGAAACAAACAATTAGTGAAAAACTACAAGTTAAACTCTCACTCTCGTGTATCACTCAAAAAAGATATTCCTGCAAAAAGGGTCTACACTCGTAACAAGACCTCAAGTGAAAGATGGCAAAGCTCTTTATGTAACATCCCGCCAAATCCTCTTTTCATAATTATAAAATGAAATAAAGGTAAAACAATAATATTGAAGTGAACATAATTATATATATGTAATGAAGTTTCTCCTCACAGGGAGTTTAATACATAATCGGTCAATTTTCCAAAACTTAAACAAAATACAGCAAAATAAAAGAAACAGGCGATCTCCTAACAGAAAAAGGCGATCTCCTATCAGAAAAGGGCGATCTCCTATCAGACAACAGAAAAAGGGTGATCGCCTAACAGAAACAAAAACAGGCGATCTCCTTCCGGCAACCACTCACTGAGGAGCTCTACTTCCTGCAACATCATCTGCTCCCGTGTAAATTATACACGATCATCACAGGTTTAAGAAAAAGCCAAACACAACACCAAAATCACAGGGTAAGCTAGATATTTGAAAGAGAATTTAGATATGAAACTTTAAAATCAAGATAAAACAAATTGAAGACACCCACGTAAAAACTATCAATTTTCTCATTCCCTTCACATGACTATCAAGTAATCACACATTTCACAATTTCCTCAAGAGTCGTTTTATTCACATAATGCATCAAGTGTCTATCAATTTCAAAGTTTCTCATTTCTTACGTCAGACTTCCACTGATTCAACACACATAGACACATACAACACCATTGTAAAGTCCACACAGGACAGCTAGTAAAGTCCACACAGGACAGCTAATGAAGTCCACACAGGACAACAAGTAAAGTCCACACAGGACACTTGACACTACTTCCGGAAGACTGGTGCGTTAAACTTAGCATCCAGAGACCTGCACCTGTCATACTTCATTGCTGTAATGTTTCCACAGCCATGCGCATCAACACAATCTCGATCTCAATTTCATCACTCTCACAGTATGACAGGGTTAATCCATATAACAGGTCAAGTCAGTTATCTTTCAAACGACTTACCCATACATATGGACCTCCTTCGACTCTCACCAACTGAATGACTTCATCTATGTGACTCCATCATATCAGCAGAGTCAGGATCGTCTCATTCACAGGATACTCACAGATCAATACACCTCATAACCAATCTCAACACGGTATTTCCTTTCCTGAAAATACTATGTCTTGATCCCACATTCACAACATTCAACACATCATATAACACTTAAATGAATGATTCCAATCACAACAACAATCATTCCCTGGTTCAGATTTTCGAATATCACATGTATTTCACATTTAAATCTCAAACAGTTTCAAACAACACAAAAACAGGGGAGTTCGAAAAACAACGCCAAAACCGGCGATCTCGTCCAAAAACAGGGGATTATGCAATAACATTTGAAAACCGGCGACCACGTCGCCCCATCATCTCAATCATCTAATATAAGGTTTTCGTTGGAAATAAGGCTAGCTTCCCTTACCTGGACTTGCGCAAAACACTAAAAGCTCCAAAACCCACCGAAGCTTAAAGGTGCCTTAGCTCTGTTTTTGCGTCTGGTTTGTAGAACTTGCAGAGAACCTCCCAGGTGCTCTAAGAGCAGTCCTCATTCGTCGCACTGGTGCTTGAGGATGCCTGAATCGCAGCGCGAAGGAGAGAAAAGAGAAGGATGAAGGTGAACCCACTCTGTCACTCTTGAACCACAACAACGTTCTCTGCCCTCAGAAGTGGGTTTTTGAATCTTAAACCAACTTGTCCACAAAAGCCGCAGCCACCACCCACTTTGCAGGGAAGTTTGCGTGTACGCATCCCTGAACAGTACGACTACGCGTGCCTCTGCGCAGGCCAACACTCTGATGTCACTATTCTGAACCACCCTTTTTGTCTACGTGTCGCGCGTGCAGGACGTTTCATACTGGGAGCCTGGGTCCCACCTTATCTGTGTGAAACTCGACATCATGCGATAACCTTCCATCGATGACTGCTCCTGGCGGACGACCGATGTCTCTCCCTGGAAGACGACCGATGTGTCTCTCATACCGGCGATGACTGATATGCCTCATCCCGGTGATGACTGATTCCTCTTCCTGACGGACGACTGATTCCTCATCCTGGCAGACAACCGATGTCTCACACTGGCAGACAACCGATGTCTCACCCTGGCAGACCACCGATGTCTCACCCTGGAGGACCACCGATGTCTCACCCTGGCAGACCACCGATGTGTCTCCCATCCTGGCTGATGACCGATGTTCCTCTCATCCTGTTGGCAATCTCTTATCGCCCTTGTGTGTGACGAGAACACATCGCCTTACTCTAGTCACCGATGTCACATCGTCACACCTTGCTGAAGGTTCATCCTCCCATTATGTTACGTCCAAGGTATCATCTCCACATGACTTGGTGACGTCGGTAGCTTCACATTTCCAAGAGTAGGTCAGCACTACTCCTCGTGCGCCCATGCATGCAACACTAAGGACGATCTCTTATGCTCAAGCATAGAGCTTCGCATGCACAGCGTATCTAAGGCTTAACCCACACCTTGATACGCGTGGTTGTTGGAACCCACTATGGTTGATCCAGCATCTTGACCACATACTACGTGCACTCCTGTCGATCACGTACACCATAGGCGATTGGCGATCATGTCTCCTCTAGGCGACAGGCGATTATGTGCCAGAGAAGTCGGAGATCGCCTCCGTCTTCAATAACGACGATCTCGTAGAAGACTTCTTAGCTACACTTTTCTTCCTTTACTCTTCTTGATCCACATGTCAGCCGACCGACCTCTACCAGCTGACCCCAGACCTTGGGCGACGTCCGATGTCCGACTACTACGAAACTTCATTTACCAGCTCTTTGTATTTTAAATAATAACATCTTCTGAAATTATTTAAATATAATACTTTCATTCCAATTAAAGTTTCTAGGTCCTTACACTTTACACTTGCTCACCAAAGAGCCCTCAAAAGAAAACTTAAGAAACAAAGAAAGACAAGCAAGAAAAGCTTAAAGCAAATAAAGCTAAACCAAAATGGGAATTGAGATGAAAACAAGATATAGGGATTCACTTTATATGAATGCTTGTAATTTATGTTTGGAATTAAAACAACCGTTACTCTAACAACTTCTAATTTGGTTTTAGTTCTTCACAATTAAAATGAAAATAAGCAGAAGAGATGAAAAACTCCTAGAACACTAAGAACATTAGACACAACAAAAATGGTAAGAAAAGATATGACAGAAAATGGAAATTCAAAAACCGAAATTTAAAGTGCTTGATGAATAAAAAAAGACGGAAACTGTAAATGATAGGAATTTAAAGGCGGAATTTAAATTCTTGAATGTAAAAGCAAGAAATTAAAATATGCAATAATTTAAAAGCAGAATATCAACTCAGCAATATAAGCACAAATAGAACCTTTCTCTGATTACCACATGATGTGGGTTGATTTTAGGATTGCACATTTTATTGCTTGCTCTTTGTTTAAGATTTTTTATTTTAGCAATTTAAAGGTGAGAACCCTAAGAAGATTCCCACTAGACATGAACTTAACCAAGTGGTTAAATAAGTGTGAAGGTTCACTTTAGAAGGGCAAAGAGAAAAACACAGATATGACATGACAATGATGCAATTGCGAAATTTAAAAGAATGAAGCAATAACAAAATACATAAACAAGGAACAATAAAGAGAAGAAGAAAAGAAGATGATAGATGGAAAAAGGGAAGAGTAAGGTGACGCATAAAAAAAGAAAGAAAGAATGGAGGTTGTCACGCCACTTGGAGCAGATGAACTCCAAGATGAGTGGTGCTAGAGTCGCCACTTGAGATGTCACTCACTTAAGATAAGACTCGGAATCACCACTTAGGATACTACCCACCTAAGATAAGACCCATAAAACCAAGAGTACTCAGACTCACAAATTTACTCGAGCAGAGTTTCTTTACTTCAATTTCAAGTTGTTAATACATGGAGTAAGGCACCCTATTTAAAGGAATGGGTGCCTTGGTGGGCAAGAAGGGTAAGGGTAGGTTGGTAAATGTGTGAGGAGGCTTCCTTTGGGGTTTGACTAAGTCAAAACCGCACCCTAGGCTTGTTCTTCTAGAAACTAGGTCAAATTTCCTTCCTAAAGGGCTAAAAACAAGCTAAAATGATAACTACACCCCCTATTATGCTATAGGCACCTATTCTAGCCTATCTTTGCTATTTGGACCCCTAAAGTGAGCCCAAATTATTTACAAAACGTTTTATTTTTAAGAAGACCAGAAGAAAGAACATTTGATGTTTTGGTCTTTGCCCATTTCTCCTTTTGGTGAGGTCTGCTAGATCCTTAATGGGGTCTTCTGATGCAAGCCACAACCACATAAAGATGACCAAGGATGCTAAACTTGAAGGGTCATCTCAACAAGCAAATAAAGACTTCATTCATAGGAGGAATGGACAAGGGCCAAAACATTTGAAGTTCTTCCTATTAGTCTTCTTTAATATTTAGAAAAATGTTGTAAATAAATTGGGCTCTAATGATGGGTCCAAATAGTAGAAATAAGGTAGAATAAAGTGCCTTTAGCATAGTAGGGGGTGTGGGTAGCATTCTTGCTTGTTCCTAGCCCATTTGAAGGCATTTTGACCTAATTTCTAGAAGGATAAGCCAAGAATACGGGATTGACTTAGTCAAACCCTATGGCTGCCCACTTTTTTCCCTTTTCCCATTCTACCCTTTAAGCTTGTTTTCCAAGGCTCCTAAATCTATAAATAGGAAGGCCTACCTCATGTATTTCCAAGTTGAAAATTAGAGTAAAGTTACTATACACAAATTCTTGTGTGAATTGTGAGTGAGTGAGCTCTTCCAAAATTTGTCTTATCTTGTGAGTTTTGAGAGCTCTCAAGTGGCGGCATCCTTCACTTATCTTGGAGTCATTTCACCATCCAAGTGGCGTGCAACCATTCTCAATTCCATTTTCTCATAAGCTTCCTTTTCCTTCATCTTTTCCTTCCATTATCATTTCATCTATTCATAAACATGTTCTTATTTTGCTTCATTATGTCTATTCGGTTTTTATATGTTGCTCTTGTTTTCCTTATGTAATTCCACACCATAACTTGTCATCATTATCACCTTATAATTGTGTTTTCCTTTTGCCTTTGTGAAATGAACCTTCACATCTACTTAACCACTTGGTTAAGTTAATGTCCAGTGGTAGGTTCTCACCTTAATAATCCTAAAATCTCAATCCTAATTAAAGTGCCACCATAAAATGCTAAATCATAAAATCAACTCACATCATCTTCACTTGAAAGTTGAGATGACTTCTCATAGTGTGAATGGTAATTTGAGTCCTTGGTCATCTCCTTTGATGGAGATCAAGCTCAAGAGGACATGGAGGCCAATCATCACGAAGAAGAAGAGGTTGCGAACGTTCATGGAGATCAAAGTCAACCTCAAAGGCTCACAAGAAGCATGTTCAAAGCTTTAGGAGCAAGGGGACGTTTATTTTCCCTTTTTGTAATTTCATTGTGTGAGGATGCTTAGAGGAAAACATGAGAAACCTCTTGTGTTAAAGCATCTTTAGGTCTTTAGTTAGGAGCATTAGGAGGGGGGTGCGTTAGTAAATAGGTGTAGGAGTTAAAATAAGAGGTGCCAAAGTGAAAGAAGAAGTCACACCTTCCTCATGACTTGTTTAGGCACCATTTTCATTTGAATTTGGGGGGAATTTTTGAATTCATTTAGCTTGCATTTCAGCACCTTCACTATAAATTAAGGTGCTGCCCTTGTATTTTTCAGATCTGAATTTTGAATTAGAGAAATTATACTCAATTTTGGAGTGAGCATTGGAGAGCTTTGCATCTTCTTCACTAGTCTTATCTTGAAGGTTCAATGGTTACCTCAAGTGGCGACTTGCACACTCATCTAGGAGCCTTCATCCTTTTAGTGGCGTGATCATCCAACCATTCCTCCATCTTCATGAGCATTTTCTTCTCCTTTCTTCCTTCTTTTTTAATTTTCATGTCTTAGCTTGTGTTCTTGTGTGATTGTTCGGTTGATTTATGTTTCCAGCAGCTTGTTCTTCTTTTCCAGCACTTATATTCAGTTTCCTTGCCTTTAATTTCATCTTTGTTCGATTCAATTTGACAATAATTGGAACTTTCATATGAGTTTGTGTTTTGGCATTAGTTTTGGTGAGTTCTTGACTTAGAACATTGATCCAATTCTAAGAAAAAGTGCCTCTCTAATGACCAACTCAAGATGTTTCATAAGAATGTCAAGAATCTTTCATTTTATGTGCTTGAATTCACATCATCCTTGTTGGCTTGGATTGTATCAGTGGTCGAGCTCTTACTTTGAAGGTCATCCGAGATGGGTATTATTGGCCGATGATGAAGGAAGATTGTGTGAAATATGCCCAGAGGTGTGAGCAATGCCAGAAACATGCTGATTGGTATCACGCCCCACCGAGGAAATACAGTCGATTTATAGCCCATGGTCTTTTCATACTTGGGGATAGACATCTGGGGTCCTTTCACTTTGGCAATACGTTAGATGAAGTATCTCATAGTAGCCATTAAATACTTTACAAAGTGGATTGAAGCAGAGCTAGTCGCACAGATAATTGCTCACAAGGTACAACATTTCGTATGGAAGAATATAGTGTGTCATTTCGGGATTCGCAGACACCTGGTGTGAAATAATGGAACACAGTTTGCCAGTCAAAATTGGGTAACTTGTGTCCGAAACTCGAGATAAAATAGATATTTGCTTCAGTAGAGCACCCCTAGACGAATGGTCAGGTGGAGTCAGCCAACAAGGTCTTACTGAGGGGTTTGAAGAGGAGGTTAGAGAAAGCTAAACGAACATGGTCAGAAGAGGTTCCTCGGATTTTGTGGGCTTACCACACCACTCCCTAGTCAACGACCAAGGAGACGCCTTTCAGTTTGGTATATGGGTCAGACATCATGATACCAGTAGAAATTTAGGAAAACTCTCCTCAGTTCCAGAATTTCGTTATGGAAGAGTCTAATGAGGGGAGAAAGGTGAACTTGGACTTACTAGAGGAAATCTACGAACAAGCCTGTGTTAAATCATAAAGCCTTGAAAAGAAAGGTGGAGTTGAGGCAGAAAACCAAGACAATTCAGGGTTGCTGACTTGGTGATGCGAAAGGCTCACCCTTACCAGCTGGAGAATAAGTTATCTCCAAAGTGGACTGATCCATTTCGTGTAGTTGAAGTGCTTGGGAATGGGACATACAGGTTAGAAACCTTAGAAGGAGGAGCCATTCCTCAAACATGGAACGCTGCCAATCTTAAGTTTTATTTTAGTTGATCTATTTGACTAAATGTTTCTTGCTGAACAATGTGATGCTTAAAGATGACGCTATTTTTCCCTCAAGAGGGTTTTTTAACAAGGTCATCTAATGAAAGGTTCTTCATGAAAAGTAGTGCATTGTTTTCTTTTTGTTTGCCTATTTTAAGTTGATGTGTGATACGAAGACCTTTCTCCATCAGGCACCTTGTGTGCGGAGTGATTACCAACGACAGATAAAACGATTTTCCTTGGGAAGTCGCCTTGTGGATAAGTGCACAATTGAATCATCCGATTAAGCGCATTATAAGTCGGGCTAACTCGGTATGTGAATGATCACTCAAGTTTAGGCGTTCTATGATATGAGTAAATGTTGCAAATTTGAATCATCCGATTAAGCATATGATAAGTTGGGCTAACTCGGTGTGTGAATGATCACTCGAGTTTAGGCGCTCTGTGAGATGAGTAAATGTTGCAAAGTTGAATCATCCGATTAAGCACATGATAAGTTGGGCTAACTCGGTGTGTGAATGATCACTCGAGTTTAGGTGCTCTGTGAGATTAGTAAATGTTGCAAAGTTGAATCATCCGATTAAGCACATGATAAGTTAGGCTAACTCGGTGTGTGAGCGATTGCTTGAGTTTAGGCTCTCTGTGAAATGAGTAAATGTTGCAAAGTTGAATCATCCGATTAAGCACATGACAAGTCGGGCTAACTCAGTTTGTGAGTGATCACTCAAGTTTAGGTGCTCTGTGAGATGAGTAAATGTTGCACAGTTGAATTATCTGTTTAAGCTCACGGTAAGTCGGGCTAACTCGATGTATGAGCGATCATTCGATTCTAGATGCTTAGTGAGATGAGTGAATGTTGCATAGTGTAAATCATTTAATAAGTTGGGCTAAACTCAGTATGCCCAAGTCTGGTGCTATGAAGATGCGTACTGTGATAGTTACACAAGGTTGGGTCCATTGCGTGCCTAATATGAGATGGGATGAATATCCAAGTTTATGCTATGTAAAGTTGCATTTTGGTACGAAGTACACTTGCATACTTCCTCAGTGTGTTTGCAAGGTGCAGATTGTCAAAAGGTCATAACCTCATGAATTTGTGCTTGAGCTTGTTCAAGGTGAACCTTTAACTACTTTTAATTTTGTGCTTGAGTTTGTTTAAAGTAAATTTTTAGTTGCTTTTGTTAATTCATGCTAGGTTTGTGTAACATACATTTGCTTGAGTAATTATGATGCCTAAGCATGTCAACACTAGTGCAAGCTATCATGTTTAAGACAAGTTGAAACCTTTGTTACATGTGTGCATAAGTTATGAGCCAAACTGTTTGACAAAAAGCAAAGATAAATTGCTGAAAATGTTCACTAAGACAGAAGAATGGTTAAAAGTTATACAATGATAAATGTGTTAGTCATTCCTCCCTAAGGTAGCCATCCACCATGGTTTTACCCGGACCTAGTTATGAATAATCTATGTAGGGATGAAGGCTGGATGCTTGTTCCAAGACTGCTTCGAGTCCTACTTAAAAGGCTTGAGGAGCTTTCGCTTTGTAGACCTCGATTTCATTGGCAAGGTACTAGTCCTTTTGGACTAGTTCTTGTTGCAGCTTGTCAAGGTGATTCCTCTCCTCGGTCAAGCGAATTGCCTTCTCTGTAGGCTCTTTGGTCTTTTTGATCAAGAGCTGCCCTGTTTTTTGATAAAGAGCTTGAAGGTGTTGGATTTCTTGTTGCAAGCTCGCCACTTTTTGGTGGAGTTGTTCATTTTCACGAACCTTCAGCTCGGCGGCAGCTTCTTGACTTTGTATCTTCTTGGAAGCCAAGCAGTTTGTGGCCAAAGCTTGCCCAAATTGACTCATGGCCTCTTGAATCAGGTGGCGTCCATCATGTACCATTAGCCTCTCTTCATCCTCGAGTAGTATTAGGGCACCCTCTAGATAAGAAGTGATGTCCAGACTAAGGTCCCATATCCTTTTCCTTCTGGAGCTCTCATGCCACCTTCTAAGTTGGATTGCATGGTTGGGGGAGGAGTCGGAGCTCTTAGGAGAGATACATGGTTGGAGGCAAAATGATCATGTGAAGGGGAGTGCTCGGGAGGGACGACGAGAGCTTTTCTTTTCCTGGAAAAGACGAACCCCGAGGTGGTTTCCTCATCGTACGTGGTAGAGGCAGGAGTAGGCAGAGCTCTCTGTGGCATCTGACTAGCTGCCTTTACTCTCTTTGCCATCTCTTCTAGGTCTTTCTCCCTAAATTGAGCCAACATCCTTTTTGCAAGCAAACAAAGAGAACTAGTTACAATTTATAAAGAAAAATGGGGCTTGCTAAGGCTAAAGAAGAAGGTGCACTAGTATAAATCTTTAAGGCATTTGAGATGAATTCTTTACTCAGGAGGAAAGCCGTGTCAAAGACGACTTGCAGGCCTGACAAAAACTTACAGACTTCCTGGTCAGAGGGAGGCAGATCTTCCAGGCGCTGAGCAACCTTGAGGTTTGGATTTTGAGTCCAATACAAAGGAAACCCATCCAGAAGGGTTGGAGTCCATCTATTGGTATGGAGTTTTAAGAAATTTTTATAGGAAGACTGGAAGAGGGTGAGCAAGCCTCTTCCAGGGGCACCATTAAGGGATACCCATAGTTGGCGGCCCAATCGTTTGGCCTCAAAGAAATATAAAAAAACCTCCACAGATGACGAAAGGCCAAGCTGTGAACAAAGGATTGATAATTCTCGAACAAATGCCCAGCTATTAGGATGTAGTCAGTAGTTCCTTTTCAAAAATGGTGAGGGGAAGACGTAAAAGGGCCTTTTTAAATACAGTGGCATAAAAGAAGAAAAATGGTTTACTAGGGTCTGAGGACTCGTCACAACACACAGGCTCGTCCTCCCTACACGGAACTATGTTTATCCTATCATTTTCCCTACCGAAGTGGCAACCACTTTTCCTAAGGGTCACTATCTATTCAAAGTTAGTATAGGAAGAAGTTTCTTTTAGAAGGTTTTGGGGTGCCCAAGGGTATAAGGTTTTGTAATCCATAGCAGGTTGCATCTAAACACAAGCACAAACAGAATACGAAACCAACTCAGACCAGGTAGAGTAAGTAAAGTGACAAACAAGATGAATGTTCATTTCAAAGTTCATACAATGCAATCAACAAATTTACGCATAATGACCAACAAATCAGAAGATAATCCTAGTTCAAGAAATATAATTATGAATGCTTGATGACATGCACATACAAAGGTAATCGGTTTATGAATGATCGACTATGGAGATCGGTGAAAAGAAAATACCTGTTACAGTTGAAAGGAAGAAGCTTTGTTTTGTTGTAAGGAGTATAAGAATGCAAGGAGCTCTGGGTAACGAAGAGTTTGTGAAGAAGCAAGGGTTTAAGGGTTTTGAAAGTTCAGAGTAATGAAACAGTGTGGCGCTAAAGGAGGTTTTGATTGACAGTGGAATTCGAAACGATAAGGTTCTTTTCATCATTGATATTAAGCCACGTGGACGCTTGGGATTGAGTATAGTGGGGTGTCACCTCAAAGATGCTTCATGCGATGTGCCCTACCTACGCACTAAGAAACCATCACATCAGCCGCCGAAACACTCAAAAGACTCTTCGCTTAGCCTAGCTCAGCTCGAGCTTGGGGGGCTTGTGTACTGGTCAAGAGTTTGCTCCTCGGTTTTGGGCTGGTGGTAGCTCGGTTCTCGGTTTGGGCTGGCAAGAGGTTAGCTTGGCTATTAGACCCTCAGCAAGAGTGGTAAGTTTGACCTAGTTTAATTAATGAGCCCGTAAAATATAATTACACTAAGGCTGCCATATGAAGGGGGCCCATGATATATGCTTATAGATAAATGTGTGCAAGTGGTTATGACACGTGCGTGTTTGTTACTTGTTGCTTGTGCTTATTTATTGTTTATTACATATTAATTACGTGTTAATGCCTGTTGATAGTTGTTGATAATAACCCTAAAAGATAGGGTGCGTACCTAAAACATAATGTTGGCCTGTGGTTAGCACTTGAAAATAATTGGTGCTGGTGAGAGATGGTTTTTCTATTAGAGATAAAATATTAATGTGCCCAGTTATGTTTTCAGTTGAGATTTTATTCTCTTGAGCGAAAGTTGTTGCATGTGCAGTTTATAAAAGGGGGCTGAGACCCTAGGTGAAGGTACGCTCACTGACTTGATCGTCGGAGTGTAATCAACAGGTAGGGCCCTCTCTGTCACAACGGAGCCGCATTCTAGTGCAACAAGGAGATGTGAATTAGGATCCCAAAGAGACAGATCCGAAAGAAGGCATTCAACCCTGGTCAACTGACGAAAGGGTCAACCGGCGAGAACAGAAATAATTTCCATCTCAAGAATTCAAGTATATTCAAAATTAAGAAAAGTTCAAAATTAAGAAAGCTAAACTCAAGAGATTTAAAATTGTGACAAGATACAAAGATTATCCAAAAATTATGACAAACAAAATATTAAAAATTATCAAGAAATTAGGCACTCAAAAGAAACACCTAAAGATTGTCACTTAGAATTGAATTCAAAAATTCAAAAATAAAGACTAAGATTAAAGAGATAGACCACATTCCTTACTACACCATAATGAAGCTGCAGCACCCTATTCCAATAATTGTTCAAATATGTGAAATTCTGCAGCCAAAATGCTTCAATGCAACTAAATTGGAGTAGCACACAGGATTCACCGAATTGTAGTGGTACGTGTAGAATTTATTACTTTTCCAATTCAAATCTCGCGGACCCCACACCAATTTTATTTTATTTTATTTTTCAATTGCAAAATTTTTCACCAAAATCACACTTCTACACAATTCCGCACACCAATCTCTTAGGCCAGCGCTGAATCAATTAATTTCAAAAGCACTATTCAACTATTCACCAATGCAACATCAATTATGTGCAAATTATTTTTAAAGAAAATTGCTCAGCACTGTTTGGGAGAAAACTGCACAAGACAAACCGCTTGGAGTACTAGTTTCTGGAGTGCACCAACGCTTCTACTGGACCAGCAGCACACCACCAATCAAGAAATGTTTAAGCTGCTAACGAACTCAACTTCCACCAATTCCAGCGTCAACTGTTTCAACGATTTAATGCTAAATCACAAAATTACTTCACCAAAACCAATCAGCAATTTAATCTAATTTCACAATTCAAGGTAAAACTGCACCATATTTCCAAACCAGAACTGAATCAATATAGTTGCAGCACAGAAACCTGCATCAGCAGTATTCACTCAGCCATGTTCTTTTGTTAATCGACTATGTTATAAATTTAATAATATTACACTTAATTATTATAATAATATAATATAATAATAAAATAAATATATTTATATAATAACAATATAAATGTATTTGTATAATAATAATATCAATGTATTTATATAATAATAGTAAAGAGGAAAATAAATTAATAATATAAATATAAAAACTATGAAAGGATAAAATATATTTGTCTTTTATATCTGTATTGAACCAGAGCATGTAGATCTCAGTGCTTGGTAGTCGAACATCGACATCTGCGTTTAGCAGGTCAGCTCGGTCGAGTTTGTTGAACCAAGTGGTGTTCAATGTTTTGAAGAATCCAAATCCTTTGAAGGATGTTGAAGCCTCTGCTTTGCTTGATGCTGCTGTGTTGGTTTAAAGCTTTGTTCTGGGGTAGTTTAATGTTGTAATCCACCCTTAGATTAAATCTCAAAGCAATTAACATCTTAATCTTTAACAAAGCAAAATGTTTTTTTAAGCTAAGTTGAAACAACCGATTGTTTTGTCGAAACAACTGATTATTTACACTTAGGTGTTTTGAGAAAGTTTGAAAACTGTTTTTGAATGGTGAAATTTGTTAAGTAACAAAACAACCGATTGATTCGAGGAAACAATCGATTGTTTATTTTGGAACCATAACAGAAAAACTATTTTCTTTGACTGAGCTTTAAATGCTTTAAAACTGAATACGCTCCAGTCATTAAATTCCTTGACCAATCTTTTTAAAGCAATTAAGAGTTTGTTAAGATTTGATAACAAACTATATCTTTGTATAAATTCAGAAAAACTGATTTAAGAAAAAAAGAATCTTTTGACAAAGTTTTTCTAAGAGAGTTTTTCAAAGTGTTGAGATTGCTTAAGAGTTTTGTGATTGATCAAGGTGCTGGAATAGAATTCTACTTGTATTGATTTCAGATATTCATCTGTAACAAGTGTAATCTTTGTAAATTGCTGAAACAATTCGTTTGTGTGTTTTTGCTGAGATTGGCTGTGTGTTCTTGAGGTGTTCAAGATCAGCAATCTTAGTGTTGGCCAAGGAGAGTGTGTTTCTTGAGGTTTTCAAGGTCATTCTCTTGGTTGTTGTGTAAGTGATCAAGGTGTGATTGCATAGTGGATTTCCTCAGGGTTTCTGAGAAGACTGGATGTAGCTCTGGATTGGAGTGAACCAGTATAAACAACTGTTTACAATCTTTCTATCCTTTACTCTTTAAATTTAGTTTGTTTATTGTTTGCTGGTATAAACAACCGATTGTTTCAAAGAAACAACCGATTATTTTTCTAGTATTACAGTTTTGCTTGCTGTTTTGGCTAACTGAATTGCTGAATCAATTGGTTTCTGAAATAAATTCATTCTAGCTGGGAAAAGATTGCGAAAACCCCTTTAAACAATTCACCCCCCTCTAGTTTAAAGCTATCTTTTCTAACAATTGGCATCAAGAGCTTGGTTCTTAAACGTCATTCAAGTTGATCCTAAAATCTTTTTAAAATGGCTAATAGACTACCATTTGGGGAAGGTGCCTCAATAAACAGACCACCCTTGTTTTGTGGTTTGAATTACCAGTTTTGGAAAGTTAGAATGAAAATATTTATGGAATCTCTTGACAAAGGAATTTGGGATGCAATTGAAAATGGTCCTTTTATCCCAAAGTTTGAAAAAGATGGTTCTGTCATTGAGAAGCCATGGTCTCAATGGACTGATGCAGAAAGCAAAAAGGCCAAATTCGATTGCATTACCAAAAATATTATAACCTCTGCTATAAATTCCGATGAGTTTTTCAGGGTCTCACAATGCAAATCATCAAAAGAAATGTGGGATACTTTGGAAGTCCCTCATGAAGGAACAAATGAGGTTAAAAGAGCTAGAAAGCTTGCTCTCATCTAAAAGTATGAGATGTTTAGAATGCTTAAAGGTGAAACAATAGCTGAGGTACAGAAAAGGTTTACACACATCATCAATCACCTTATGAGCCTAGACAAGACGTTTGACAAAGAAGAGCTAAACATCAAGATCTTGAAATGTCTTGATACAGCATGACAACCAAAGGTAACTGCTATTTCTGAATCTAAAGATCTAACATCTTTAAGTGTTGCTTCTTTGTTTGGAAAGCTTAGGGAACATGAGCTAGAGATGAATAGACTCAATGTTCAAGAGAGTGAAGATAAACACACAAGGAGCATAGCCTTGAAAGCATCCAAACATAAGGGAAAGCAAGATTCAAGTGATGATAGTGATGAGGAAAATCTTAGTTTGCTGTCAAGAAAATTCAGCAAATTCCTAAAGAGAAACCGCAACAAAGACAACAACAAGGATAGGTATGGAAACAAGAAACCCAATTAATTTAATTCAAATAACTATAATTGTTTTGGTTGTGGTGAGCAAGGTCACATAAAGGCAAATTGTCCCAACAAGAGTAAAGAGAAAAAGACAAGCTACAAGGAGAAGAAAGGCAAGACAAAAAGAGCCTACATAGCTTGGGATGAAAATGAGGTGTCATCATCAAGTTCTTCATCAAGTGAAGATGAAAAAGCCAACATATGTTTAGTAGCTGAGGATGATGATGATTCTTGCAGTTCAAGTGAGGTAAGTTCATGTGCTTCCTTAAATGAACAAAATTATAGTGAATTGCTTGAAGCCTTTCAAGAAACACATGAAGAAGCCAACTGATTGGCTCTCTTAAACAATCGGTTGAAAGAAAAGAATAGCTGGCTTGAAAACAGGGTAAAGGCACTGTAGGAGGATTTAGAAAATTCAAAAATGGATTTTGAAAATCTGGAAATCATTTTCAAAAACTCCTCTTGCAGGTGTGATACTCTAGTTTGTGAAAATTGTGAAAATCTTGAAAAGAAGGTCCACTATCTTGTTAAAATAGTGGATAAGCTTTCTAAAGGCCAATCTAACTTTGAAAGTGTGCTAGCATCTCAAAATTGTGGTTTTGGAAAATCTGGATTGGGTTTTAATCCACAAAACCAGCAAGATAGATTTTCAAAATCATTTTCGAAAATGCCAGAAAAACAATCGATTGGACCATCGAAACAACCGATTGTTACATGCTTCTATTGCATGAAAAGAGGTCATTCTGTGCGATTTTGTAAAATCAGAAAACATGTTGTTCCTAAAGGGCCTATGAAGTGGACTCCCAAGAAAAATAAAGCTTGTATTGATGAGTATAAACTAGATGGACCCTCATTCATAAGGGGACCAAACCTATGTACTTGAAAATATTTTCTGTAGGAAATCTTGGAGGAAAGAAAGCAACTTTGGTACTTGGACAGTGGATGCTCCAAGCATATGACAGGGGACAAATCAAAGTTCCTGAGAATATCCTTCAAGCAAGAGGGTCATGTCACCTATGAGACAACAACAAAGGAAGAATACTTGGGAGAGGATCCATAGGAGATGAGAGCATCTTGGTGATTCATGATGTGCTCTTTGTTGAAGGCCTAAAGCATAATCTACTAAGTATTAGCCAACTATGTGACAAGGGGTATCAAGTGATGTTCAAGACAAACACGTGTGAAATCTGTCTACCCAACACCAAAGAGGTAATGTTGGTAGGTAAGAGAGTTAATAATGTGTATCTTCTAGATATCTCTTCACCATGTTCAATTGGATGTCTTTTATCCAAGCAAGATGAATCTTGGCTTTGGCATAGAAGAATTGCTCATATTCACATGAATCATTTGAACAAGCTAATATCAAAAGATCTTGTGATTGGGCTGCCAAAACTCAAGTTTGAGAGGGATCACATTTGTGAAGCTTGCCAAAAAGGGATACAAGTGAAAAGTTCTTTTAAAACCAAAAATGTTGTCTCTTCATTGAGACCTCTTGAACTCCTTCACATGGATCTCTTTGGACCCTCTAGAACTATGAGTCTTGGTGGAAATTATTATGCTCTTGTTATTGTTGATGATTTCTCTAGGTACACTTGGACCTTGTTCTTGGAATCAAAGAGTGATGCCTTTGCTGCATTCAAAAAGTTAGCAAGAAGAATTCAAAACACAAAGAGCAGCAACATAGGTTCCATAAGGAGTGACCATGGAGGAGAATTTCAAAATGAGAAGTTTGTCAAGTTCTGTGAGAAGTTGGGAATCCTACACAATTTATCTGCTCCAAGAATACCATAGCAAAATGGAGTTATAGAGAGGAAAAACAGGTCTCTTGAAGAGCTTGCAAGGACAATGCTTAGTGAATCATCACTTCCTAAGTATTTTTGGGCAGATGCAGTGAGCACCTCTTGTTATGTGATGAATAGGGTGCTTATAAGGCCCATTTTGAAGAAAACTCCATATGAACTTTTCAATGGAGGGAAGCCTAACATCAGCCACCTCAAAGTCTTTGGCTGTAGCTGTTTTGTTCTCAACAATGGAAAGGAAAGCTTGGGAAAATTTGATAAGAAAGCTGACCTTGGCATTTTCATTGGTTATTCACTCACAAGCCATGCTTATAGAGTCTACAACAAAAGGTTGATGACTGTAGAAGAATCAGTTCATGTAGTCTTTGATCAGGTAGATCGCAGAATCAGTGAGAACCCAAAGATCAGTGCTGAGGAAGACGAATAGAGCATCAGTTTGGAGAAGCTGGATATTTGTGCAGAAAAACAACCAGTTGATTCGTAGAAACAATCGATTGAAATTCTGCAACAGAGTGAGCTGCCCAAAGAGTGGAGGATTCCTAGAGATCTGGCAGTGGATAACATCATAGGGCAGATAAAGGAAGGTGTCTCCACACGTAGCTCCATCTCAAACTATTGCAGACACACAACTTTTGTCTCTCAAATTGAACCAAAGTCAATTGAAGAAGCTCTCAAGGATGAGAAGTGGGTTGAAGTTATGCATGAAGAGCTAAACCAATTTGAAAGAAATGAGGTATGGTCTCTTGTCCCTAAAACTAATGAAATGAATATTATTGGTGCAAAATGGGTTTTCAGGAACAAGCTAGATGAGGATGGAGTGATCACTAGTGTAAGGACCTGTAAAATTAAATTGGAATAAAAGGAATATATTTTAAATGAATTCTAAGTATGTTTTTATTTAAAATAAAAAGGAAGGAAAGTGTAGCTTAGAAGACTATGAGATCGCCTGGTTAGTACATAATCGCCTGTCACCTAGACTACACATGAACGCCAATCGCCTGTAGTGTACATGATCGCCAATCGCCTATGGTGCACATGATCGCCGAAAGTGCACTCAGTATGTGGTCAGGATACTGGATCTGTAAGGACCTGTAAAATTGAATTGGAATAAAAAGGGATATATTTTAAATGAATTCTAAGTATGTTTTTATTTAAAATAAAAAGGAAGACTATGAGATCGCCTAGTAGTACATGATCGCCGGTCGCCTGCTACACATGAGCGCTAGGGCGCGAGAGGCATGCGGGCATCGCCAGGGCGCGAGGCACGTGGACGTGGCCAAGGCGCGAGAGGCATGCGGGCATCGCCAGGGCGCGAGGCACGTGGACGTGGCCAGGGCGCGAGAGGCATGCGGGCATCGCCAGGGCGCGAGGCACATGGACGTGGCCAGGGCGCGAGAGGCATGCGGGCATCGCCAGGGCGCGAGGCATGTGGACGTGGCCAGGGCGCGAGAGTTATGCGGGCGTCGCCAGGGATAGACATCGGTCGTCTCCCAGAGAGACATCGGTCGTTCGCCAGGATGAGTCAGCGGTGGAAAGTTGTCGCGCGATGGCGAGCTTCACACAGATAAAGTGGGACCCAGACTCCCAGCATGAAACGTCCTGCACGCGCGCCACGTAGACAAAAAGGGTGGTTCAGAGTGGTGACATCAGAATGTTGGCATGCGCAGGAGACACTCGCGGTCGTACTGTTCAGGGCAGTGGTTGGCATGCACCAGAGACAACAGTGGTCGTACTGTTCAGGGCAGTGGCTGGCATGCACAAGAGACAACCGTGGTCGTACTGTTCAGTGAAAACGTACACTCAGGCTTTCCTGCAGAAGGGGTGGCAGCAGCAGCATACGTGGACAGGTAAGCTTGGATTCAAAAGTCACTGCGGGAAGGCAAATAGCGTTACAGTGACTCAAGAGTGAAAGAGTGTCTGCATCTTCATCCCTCCCTTTTCTCTCCTTCGCGCTGCAACTCAGGCAACCTCCAGCACCTGTGCGACGAGCAACGACTGCCCTTAGAGCACCTGGGAGTTTCTCTGCAAGTTCTACAAACCAGGCGCTGAAAACAGAGCTAAGGCATCCTTCAAGCTCAGTGGGTTTTGGAGCTCTCGGTGTTTTGCGCAAGTCCAGGTAAGGGAAGCTAGCCTTCATTTTCAATACAAGCCATAGATTAGCTGTTTCTGAAGTGAGGGCGACGTGGTCGCCGGTTTCATGTTTCTTTTCGCAATGCTTTGTTCTATGTGGTTGGGCGACGTGGTCGCCGGTTTTAAACCCCTTTTTCAGGATGTTCTGTTGTTATGTATTTTGGGCAACGGGATCGCCGGTTTTAATTACAGATTTCGAACTCCCCTGTTTTTGTGTTGTTAGAAGCTGTTTGAGATTTAAAGGTGGAATGCATGTGATACTCGAAATCTGAACCTTTGAAATGATTGTTGCTGTGATTTGAATCATTCATTTGAGTGGTATGATGTTTTGAATGTTGTGAATGTGGGATCAAGGCATAGTATTTTCAGGAAAGGAAATACCGTGTAAGATCGTGTATAGGTGTATTGACTAGGGGCTTGTCTAGAAGGAGATATCCTGACTCTGCTGATATAATGGAATCACGTAGATGAAGTTATTCAGTTGTGGAGAGTCGGAGGAGGTTCATATGAATGGGCGAGTAGTGTGAAAAAGAACGAGCTCGGCCTGTTATATGAATTAACCCTGTCATACCGGGAGAGTTAATGACATTGAGATTATATATGCGCATGGCTGTGTGGATTTCACAGCGATCCTGTGTGGATTTCACAGTGGTATGGTATGACAGGTGCAGATCTCTGAGCTTGAGTCAACGCACGAGTCAATCCGGAAGTAGAGTCATGTGTCTAGGCATTGTGAGTCAGTGGAAAGTCGGACGTGTGAATCTTGAATACTGAAAGTAGCAAATGGACACTTGACGAGTATGTGGAATATGGCAATGTTGATGGTTGTAATTGATATGGATCATGATTGGTGTGAATCATTCTAGCTGGGAAAAGATTGCGAAAACCCCTTTAAACAATGCACCCCCCCTCTAGTTTAAAGCCATCTTTTCTAACAGAGTTGACGGGCCACATGTTTGGGTTCAGGTATGTGCATATTAACTCTCATTCATATATTTGGTGTAATCTTTCACGTACAAGGCTTGGTCGGTCAGCAAAGGAGGTTCATGGGCCTAAGGGTGCATTTAGTGCATTTGGTCTAGTACTAGTAAAACATTCTCTATAAGCCTAAGCTCACAAGCGCTAGGGCTTAATAGAACAGTTTGCATGCATAATGCGTAAGAGCATATGCATGGTATGTAAGTGATGGAATTGTGCCTTCATTCCGATTGGATTTCCCTCGTGGAGAGGTGCAGAAGCTTCATGGATTGAAATGGACAAGGAGCTCATGTAGAGCTTGTGGATTCCTTGAAGGTGAAGGCTAAGTATGGAGAGTGATAGGTGAGGCCTATTCACTTGATCTAGTGGAAATTTGAAGACTAAGTGTCTATCCTAAAGAGGTAGAGACAAGAGTGAGATTGGCTAGCAATTTGGGTAGCAATTCACTCATTCATTAATCTTCTATTTACATGAGCCAAGCACCTTCTTATATAGGAGAGAGGGCTAGACATTTTGGAGCCAAAATTTGAAAATTCAAAAACTCTCCAATGAGAAGGTGCCATGTGGAGTCATGCTTTCTGTTCTTGCCGGTTGACTCGCCTGTAGGTTGACTCACGACACTCACACGCCTCCCTTCCCACGTTGATACGTGCTTGGTTCTTTAGAAGCAATCTGCACCTGCAAAAGAGAAAGGGGCGCCCTAGAGGCCGTTTGCACTCCGACGCTCAAGTCCGTGTAGGGCAAGCAACACCAAGTGTATAAGTTTCTCACTGTGTTTAGGTCTAGAAACTGCGTACCTTTCTGAAGTATTTTACTGTCCCTTATATAGTCTTAGCGCCGCTAGCCCTAATTAGGGTTTACTGCGCTGCTAGCCATATTTAGGGTTTACTGGAATACCCTTGCGCCGCTATCACCCAAACTTAGGGTAATCTAGCACATAAGGTTTCCTTCTCTGGAGTGCAAACTCTCACAGGGTGACCACCTGGGTGCCTCCTTGTGCACCTAGTCTCTGGGGCCACCTGTTCTGGGAGTGCCTTCACTGTTTACGTGCCATACATGTAGCTTCACTGGGAAAACCCTAGCTCTGGTGAGTACTCGTCCCCTCAGGACTCTACACCCAACTGTGCTCTCCCTGCTACCCGCATAGGCACTTCGTGATCCAGGCCTCTCCTTACCTCTGGACATGTTTACTGGTTTACTGATAACTGGTCTTCCCCCAAGGCCGATGTCACCTCGTCTCCACCCAAGGCCGATGTCACCTCGCCATACTCTGTTGCCGAGGACTCCTCGACCTGCTGAGTGACGATGACACCTCAGCCCATCCTGGTGGTCTGACGACTACTCACCCTTCCCTGCGGGAAAATGCTGATGACTAATCACCCTTCTCTCAGGGGACACACCGACGACTGATCACCCTACTCTGAGGGGAATGACTGATCACCCTTCTCCAAGGGAACACACCGATGACTGATCACCCTACTCTGAGGGAACACACCGATGACTGATCACCCTCTAATGGGGTCCATTCCTTACGTGGCTTTGGCCCATGCTGTGGGACCCAGCTGACGTGGTTCGCCCTTTACTACCTGTTCTCGGTGTCCGAGGACTGGTCGGTACACAAGCCCCCCAGTCTCAAGCTGTTAACTTGTTTCAGCGAAGAGACTAAGTCATTGGCCCGGGCGACCTACGTGGCTCTGCGCGTAAGGACATGAGTAGCGCGCTGAAGGGACATCTCACCACCTTGTCATCGCCCACATCTCTTACCCTCTGAGGACTTCATTGGTGAGCTCTCTGTTCGAATTGAGGACTTCTTTCTCGACAAAGAGGTGTTAATCACCCTTCTTCCTGATGACCTTGCACCGATGACTGACCAGTGTTTCATTGCTTCTCGCGCTCTGCTGTCAGGCGCTCATCTAGGCACTGATCTGCTGGTGGTGGTCACTTTAGCAACTGACCACCGATCACCGTTCTGAGTGATCTCCCCTCTGATTCACCTGCTATCTTCTACCACGTGTCACCCTTTGAATGGTCCACGTGGTCGTCTGCTGCTGACGTCATTAGCTAACCGACCGGATCACAAGCCCCCCAGTCTCGAGCTATGAAATCGTTCTCAGCGAAGAGACTAAGTGATCGATGACAAGATCATTCCTCCTCCTTGAGCTTCTTCCTTTGCAACTTCTTCTTTTCTGCGTAATTTCTTTTTCTGCTTCATAACTTGTATAAACCTTTTAGCTGTAAAGGCTCACAGCATTGACTTCAATATGAATGAAATCTTTGCTCCAGCTGCATGTCCCTTTCCATTTTTAACTCTCTGCATGTGATTCAACATTGTCTTTAACAACTTTATGCATTCATGCTGGACGACTGACTTGAAAGGCCTAAATGCTTCGGCTTCTCGCAGCAGAACTTGCTTCTACCACCGACCACCGACTAGCATGTTGGTGCACCACCGATCAGTCATCGTGCTTCAGGCTCTGCTTTACTTCTCTGTTACTCCAGCGCTAAGCACATAGAGGGCCTGAACGCCAAAGATGATGCTTGTGTTTTGGGGAAGAAAAGTGCTTCTCGATGACCTTTCTTGCCTCAGCCTCGCTGTCAGAAGTCGAGGTGAGGTCTTTCTCCTCTCGCCTCAGCCTCGCTGTACAAAGTCGAGGTGAGGTCTTTCTGATCTCGCCTCGGCCTCGCTGTACAAAGTCGAGGGTGAGGTCTTTCTTATCTCGCCCCATCCTCGCTGTACAAAGTCGAGGTGAGGACTTTCTTATCTCGCCTCAGCCTCGCTGTACAAAGTCGAGGGTGAGGACTTTCTTCTCGCCTCAACCTTGCTGTAAAAAGTCGAGGTGAGGACTTTCTTATCTCGCCTCAGCCTCGCTGTACAAAGTCGAGGGTGAGGACTTTCTTCTCTGGTGAACTTTGCTGTTCACATTGGGTGTTCTCACTCGAAGGGGAGGTGTTCTCGACGAACCTACCTTCCCGCTTACGAGACCTCTAACCCCAAGTGACAGGTTCAATCTTGCCTCGCATCGCTCACAGGCGAGGGAGGACTTAACTGGTGAGCCTGGCTGTTCACGTTGGGCGTTCTCACTCGAAGGGGAGGTGTTCTTGACGAACCTACCTTCCCGCTTGCGAGACCTCTAACCCCCAAGTGACAGGTTCGATCTTGCCTCGCATCACTCACAGGCGAGGGAGGACTTAACTGACCTCACATCGCTCATAGGCGAGGAGGATTTATCTGACCTCACATCGCTCATAGGCGAGGAGGATTTATCTGGGCGAACCCTTCTGTTCACGTTGGAAGTTCTCACTCGGAATGGAGGTGTTCTCTACGAACCTACCTCTCCACTCACGAGACCTCTAACTCCAAGTGACAGGTTCTAAATGACCTCACATCGCTCACAGGCGAGGAGGATTTCTCTGGACGAACCCTTCTTTCACATTGGAAGTTCTCACTCAAAGTGGAGGTGTTCTCTACGAACCTACCTCTCCACTCACGAGACCTCTAACCCCAAGTGACAGGTTCTATCTCGCCTCAACCTCGCTGTAAGAGTCGAGGGAAGAGGACTTTTCTCTCGCCTCAACCTTGCTTTAAGAAGCAGAGGAAAAGGACTTATCTCTTGCCTCAACCTTGCTGTAAGAAGCAGAGGAAAAGGGCTTTTCTCTCGCCTCAACCTTGCTGTAAGAAGCAAAGGAAGAGGACTTTTCCTCTCGCCTCAACCTTGCTGTAAGAAGGAGAGGAAGAGGACTTTTCTCTCGCCTCAACCTTGCTGTAAGAAGCATAGGAAGAGGACTTTTCCCCACTGTTCTCTGAGTGGGCGCATGCTCCCAGGAGAGCACCTGGTGTGGCTGGTCTGAGCGCACTCTCCAGGTGCATCCTACCTGCATGGCCTCATCACACTGTTTCATGCACGTTCCCACCAGCGAGGAGCTCTTCTTCTGGAATCATGCGAGGTGCATGCGTAACGCTCTCGCTGGGAGCTTGGGTCCCAGCTTAACACATGTTGGCAAGACCCCGATGACCATGCGCCGATGAGTGATCGTGCTTTCATGGGGCGATGACTGATCGTGCGATGAATAACCACCGATGACCTCTCGCACTCTGCTCCCAGGCGCTTGTCTAGGCGCTGATCTGTAGGTGGTGGTCACTTGGTACTGACCACTTATCACCTGCACTTGTGCTTGGGGCAAGGGGAACTTTAAACTGGAAAACACACACTTTATGTACTAAAGTCTTTTTTTTTTTTTTATTGGGTGACCTCGTTAAAAACCCTCCTTAGGGAAAAGAGTGCCCCCTGGTGTATTCAACTGTTTACAGTGTATAGCGCGAGAACGCATCTACTTTACATCTTAACTGGGTGTATATGTGTTGGGTCCCCTTTCATTGGCGATGACCGACCTCACGAGTAGCGATCATGCCCTCTGCTTCAGCTTCCCCCCGAGCTACCTGGGAGCCCCCTTAGCGTAGCTCCCTCCATCACCTGATTTCCCCGTGCACAGGGATCTCATGCTGCTGGTCACCTGCCTGGGACCCCGAAGCGCGATCACCTTGCGGCTCCCTCAGGTAATCGGTTAGGAGACCTGTTCTCACCAACTCAGCAAGTTGATGCCCCAGCGCCAGGCAGGTGTAGAGTGTGTGTCCATAAGCCTGATGGAATTCACACCAGTCATCCTTCCTACTTCCAAGCACCTTGTCAGTTTTCTCTGGTACTCGGAGTCTTGCAGCTACAGCGGGAATTGCAATCAGCTCCGCCAACTCTATCATGAAATCATACCTGGGGGGTGTATTGTTCTCCCTTGCACGCCCCCTGGCCTGATCCTTCCTGGGTGTGTAGGGGCGAGACCTGCCCTGCGCTTTCTTCCCTTCTCTGGCCTCATGCACCCATGCGTGTCACTGCTGCTTCCCCTGTCCTTCGTGCGGCTTGGGCGGTGCAGCACTGCTTTTCTTCTCAGAGACCTGCGTCTCTGCTACAATATGCGCCACCGCGCGTCGCCGAATCTCAGTGAAGGTGGCAGGGTGGTCTCTGATGAGCGATTCACTGAAAAGACCTAGCAGCACACCTTTCTTGAATGCATGCACCAGCATGTCCTCGTCTTTGCTGGGCAACCTTACTACCTGCGCACCAAAACGGTTGAGGTAGTCCTTCAACGACTCCCCCTGGTACTGGCGCACGTCGAACAGGTCGTAGGACACCATCGGTGGCGCTCTGTTGACGATGTACTGCTCTGTGAACAGCTTCGAAAACTGCTGGAAGGAGGTGACGTGGCCCTCTGGTAGGCTCACGAACCACTCCATAGCTACTCCACTCAGCGTACTCATAAACACCTTGCAGTACACAGCGTCTGAGCCTCCAGACAACATCATCTGGGTGTGGAAGGCTATCAGATGCGCTTCTGGATCTTCCTTCCCCGTGAACGACGCCTTCACTCCCACCAGGTTGGGAGGCACCACTGTGTTCATGATCTCAGGGGAGAAAGGCATAGGGAAGGCCCTTGGGGGCGTCAGTGGAGCTTGATCCTCTCCCACGCGACCCCCAGCTTGCTGCATGTGGTGCAGACTCGAGCGCATCTCCTCATTTGCCTTGTGCAACTCCTCATTCCTGGCCTGAGAGGCGGCCAGGTCCTCCTGCATCCGCGCCTGTTGCACCCTGGACTCTGCCACCGTCTCTTGGAGGACGCGCATCGTTTCCATGATTTGTTGCATGGTAACGCCGTCGGCTCCATTCGGCGGAACAGATCCATGTCTGGTATTCCTCATTCTCTGCGATTTCTACTCTCGTTCTTGTGTATGGGACCTTCGTTTTACTCCGACCCCACGGTGGGCGCCAAATGTTCTTGCCGGTTGACTCGCCTGTCGGTTGACTCACGACACTCACACGCCTCCCTTCCCACGTTGATACGTGCTTGGTTCTTTAGAAGCAATCTGCACCTGCAAAATAGAAAGGGGCGCCCTAGAGGCCGTTTGCACTCCGACGCTCAAGTCCGTGTAGGGCAAGCAACACCAAGTGTATAAGTTTCTCACTGTGTTTAGGTCTAGAAACTGCGTACCTTTCTGAAGTATTTTACTGTCCCTTATATAGTCTTAGCGCCGCTAGCCCTAATTAGGGTTTACTGCGCTGCTAGCCATATTTAGGGTTTACTGGAATACCCTTGCGCCGCTATCACCCAAACTTAGGGTAATCTAGCACATAAGGTTTCCTTCTCTGGAGTGCAAACTCTCACAGGGTGACCACCTGGGTGCCTCCTTGTGCACCTAGTCTCTGGGGCCACCTGTTCTGGGAGTGCCTTCACTGTTTACGTGCCATACATGTAGCTTCACTAGGAAAACCCTAGCTCTGGTGAGTACTCGTCCCCTCAGGACTCTACACCCAACTGTGCTCTCCCTGCTACCCGCATAGGCACTTCGTGATCCAGGCCTCTCCTTACCTCTGGACATGTTTACTGGTTTACTGATAACTGGTCTTCCCCCAAGGCCGATGTCACCTCGTCTCCACCCAAGGCCGATGTCACCTCGCCATACTCTGTTGCCGAGGACTCCTCGACCTGCTGAGTGACGATGACACCTCAGCCCATCCTGGTGGTCTGACGACTACTCACCCTTCCCTGCGGGAAAATGCTGATGACTAATCACCCTTCTCTCAGGGGACACACCGACGACTGATCACCCTACTCTGAGGGGAATGACTGATCACCCTTCTCCAAGGGAACACACCGATGACTGATCACCCTACTCTGAGGGAACACACCGATGACTGATCACCCTCTAATGGGGTCCATTCCTTACGTGGCTTTGGCCCATGCTGTGGGACCCAGCTGACGTGGTTCGCCCTTTACTACCTGTTCTCGGTGTCCGAGGACTGGTCGGTACACTTTCCATGTTTAGCTCACACCTTCCATGCTAAATCCTCTCCACTCCTAGGTTTCCATGTGGATGTCCATGTGCTCCATGCCAAGGTGATTTTCGTCCTCCAAAATACCCTAGACGTTTTAGGGTTACATTGGGCTCAAAGAAGCCCAATTGTTACCCTAACTAGTCACTTTTAACCCTAACTAGTCATATTTTACTATAGGCCCAAATACAAGCCCAAAAACCTATGCTACTTGGCCCAAATATTTGGTCCAATTATTTTATGCTACTAGGCCCAATACATGGCCCATGAGATCCTAAACAACTTTATACAATTTATTTAAGCTAAAGCTTGGCCCAAAAATAATGTTGACTAGTCAGCAGGAACTCAGTCTTCTTATGTTCTTCTGACCAAATCTTTAGTTTATGTTTTGATGACTTGGAGGTCTTCTTGGATATTGATCCGGTCGGTCATTGGTAGTCTATGACGTCAACAGCTGATGACGACGTGGGTCAGTCACAGAGTGACGCGTGGCACGAAAAAGCAGATGAACCAGGGTGGAGATCGTTCAAGAACGGCGATCAGTGGTCAGCTACCGAGTGAGCACCACCAGAAGATCGGTTTCTACTTGAGCGCCTGGAAGCAGAGCGCGAGAAGTGATGAAGCACCGATCAGTCATCGGTGCGTGCAGAGTGATCAGTCATCGGTGCATGCATTGCGATCAGTCATCGGTGCGTGCAGAGTGATCAGTCATCGGTGCATGCAGAATGATCAGTCGTTGGGGGTTCCTTGTCAACACGTGTTAAACTGGGACCCAGGCTCCCAGCGAGAACGTTACTCAAGGACCTCGCCTGATTCCATAAGCAGAGCACGAGGACGTGAAGAAGCGCCATCGGACATCAGCCAGGATGAGAGACACATCGGTCATCGGTGTGTGTTGAGGTGACATCGGCCGCGCGATGTGAACAACGCAATCGATGATCAATAAAGCGCCCAGAGGCAGGGAATGGCCTTAGTCGCGAGACGACCACGCATGAAGATGAGAAGACGCAGTTAGATGCAGAATCCTGCTGGGACAAGAGCCCATCAAGGTTAGAGTCTCCCAGTGGGGTTGCATGTCTGCCACGTGGACGGTGAAGATGTTCCAAGAGAATAGGTAGGGCAGATAGGCACAGAAGTCGAGGGGTACAGAAGTACCCACGCAGCCTCCCCTGTCAGACTTGGCACTCAAGTGAAGAAGGATGGCACGCAAGGTAGCCCTGAGGAGTAGAAACGACAGTGCAGAGTAATCAAGTGGCCCTAGAGGTAGCCAGTAGGGGCTACGCGGGTTTATATGAGGGAGAAGAACACCAAACCAGGTATGCAGTCTTTGCCTCAGAATACACAACACAAAACCAAGAGCACTCAGTTTTCGAATCAAAGAGGACTGAGGGCACACACACACGGTCTCACACAGAGAGATCTGAGGGAGAGTTTTGGTGTTCCCGTTGCCTGACTTGAGCGTCGGAGCTACAACGGCTGCTAGAGGCGCCGTCTGTGTGTTTTGCAGGCATCGTTTGGAGTTCCGGCGAAGATTCCTGGAACCTCCTTGCAGAACGCGCAGTAGTTAGAAAGCTAGACGAAGGAGTGACGAGGCATTTTCCCCACGCTCGAGTCCGCGGCGAGATCATTTGGCGCCCACCGTGGGGCACGAAGTAAAACGAAGCCCCCATACACAAGAATGAGGGTAGAAATCGCACAGATGAGTAGAAGAACCAGACAAACGACACTTCCACCACCTGCTGGTGAAGGAACTGTGTCCATGGCGCAGGTCATGGAGATGATGCGCGCGTTGCAGGATAACGTCGCGGCATCGAAAGTTGAGCAAGAGAAGATGCATGCAGAGATGACTGCATCGCATAGCAGGAATGAAGAGTTGAACCGCGTGAACGAGGAGTTGCGTAGGGAGCTGCAGGCGCAGAATGAGCGCGTATCCGAAGATAGAACGTCGATGCCGCCGTCGCCCCCTAGAGCATTTCCTATGCCCTTCTCCCCCGAGATCATGAACACGGTGGTGCCCCCCAACCTGGTGGGAGTGAAGGCGTCGTTCACGGGAGTGGAAGACCCAGAGGTGTAACATCCCGCCAAAAACCTTTTCTTATTTATCTAATAGAATAAAGCATAGATATTAAATTTATAAAATCAACATATGTATTAGATATTGAAAATACATCATCCCGTACATCGTATTCAAAAAGAGACGTCCCTCTTATAGGGTTTTAATACATTTCATCAATTGTTTCGAAATAAAAACCAAATACAGCATGAAAAGGACAAAACAGGCGATCTCCTATCAGAAGACCCAAAACAGCCGATCTGCTATCAGAACAGAAAACAGGCGATCTCCACGTAGAGACAGAGACAGGCGATCTTCTCCCGGCGACCACTCATTGAGGAGATCTACTCCCTGGAAGATCATCTGCTCCCGTGTAAAATACACGATCATCACAGTTTTAAGAGGAAACAGCCACATAACAATACAAAGGGTAAGCTAGATATTTTTACACTTTAAATTATGAACTGGACAACGAACGTAGATCAGCCTTTTTAAACATTTACAAAAAGTCCATCACTTTCTCATTCATATCACACAGCCATCAAGAAATCACATATTTCACAATTCCTCAAAAGTCTTTCAATTCACATAATGCATCAAGTGTCTGTCAATTTCAATGTTCCTCATTTCTCACGTCAGACTTCCACTGACTCATCACACAAGACACTTGACACTACTTCCGGAAGACTCATGAATTGAACTTAGCATCCAGAGACATGCACCTGTCATACTAACCCACTGTGAAATCACACACATTCACAGGGGCGCCGTGAAATCACACACATTCACAAGCGTATAAATGAATCTCAATATCATCACTATCCTAGCATGACAGGATTAATTCATATAACAGGCCGAGCTCGTTCTTTTTCACACGACTCACCCATTTATATGAACCTCCTTCGAC
The DNA here is from genome assembly GCA_013389735.1 of Phaseolus lunatus. Classification (NCBI taxonomy): domain Eukaryota; kingdom Viridiplantae; phylum Streptophyta; class Magnoliopsida; order Fabales; family Fabaceae; genus Phaseolus; species Phaseolus lunatus. The sequence continues at coordinate 28,690,766 of CM023858.1, read as the reverse complement.
TCTCACCAACTGAATAACTTCCTCTATGTGATTCCATTATCTCAGCAGAGTCAGGATCGCCTCATTCACAGGATACTCACAGATCAATGCACTTCATAACCAAATCTCAACACGGTATTTCCTTTCCTGAAAATACTATGTCTTGATCCCACATTCACGACATTCCACACATCATATAACACGTAAATGAATGATTCCAATCACAACAACAATTATTCCATGGTTCATATTTTCGAATATCACATTTAAATCTCAAACAGTTTCAAACAACACAAAAACAGGGGAGTTCGAAAAACAACGCCAAAACCGGCGATCACGTCCAAAACAGGGGATTCGAAATCTGGGTTTAAAACCGGCGATCACGTCGCCCAAACACATAGAACAGAGCATCACGAAAAAGAATATGAAATCGGCGACCACGTCGCCCTCACTTCAGAAACAGCAAATCTACGGCTTTCATTGAAACTAAAGCTAGCTTCCCTTACCTGGACTTGCGCAAAACACGAAGAGCTCCAAAACCCACCGAGCTTAAAGGATGCCTTGGCTCTGTTTTAGCGTCTGGTTTGTGGAACTTGCAGAGAACCTCCCAGGTGCTCCAAGGGCAGTCGTCGCTCGTCGCACTGGTGCTTGAGGATGCCTGAATCGCAGCGCGAAGGAGAGAAAAGAGAAGGATGAAGATGCACTCCCTCTTTCACTCTTGAGTCACTGCAACGTTCTTTGTCTCCTCGCAGTGGGTTTTTGAATCCAAGCCTACTTGTCTACGCATGCTGCTGACACCACCCCCTTTGCAAGAAAGCCAGAGTGTACGTTTCACTGAACAGTACGGCCACGGTTGTCTTCTTGTGCATGCCAACCACTTCCCTGAACAGTACAACCGCGAGTGTCTCTTGCGCATGCCAACTTTCTGATGTCACTATTCTAAACCACCCTTTTTGTCCACGTGGCGCGCGTGCAGGACGTGTCATGCTGGGAGTCTGGGTCCCACCTTATCTGCGTGAAACTCGACATCGCGCGATAACCTTCCACCGATGACCGTCGCGCGATGACTATCCATCGAGGCCACATCCTGGAGGACGACCGATGTGTCACCCTGGAGGACCACCGATGTCTCACACTGGCAGACAACCGATGTCCACCCTGGAGGACCACCGATGTCTCACACTGGCAGACAACCGATGTCCCACCCTGGAGGATCACCGATGTCTCATCCTGGCAGACCACCGATGTCCCTCCCATCCTGGTTGATGACCGATGTTCCTCTCATGCTGTTGGCGATCTCTTATCGCCCTTGTGTGTGACGAGAACACATCGCCTTACTCTGCTCACCGATGTCACATCGTCACACCTTGCTGAAGGTTCATCCTCCCATCATGTTACGTCCAAGGTATCACCTCCAGATGACTTGGTGACGTCGGTAGCTTCACATTTCCAAGAGTAGATCAGCAGTACTCCTCGTGCTCCCATGCATGCAACACTAAGGATGACTTCTTATGCTCAAGCATAGAGCTTTGCATGCACAACGTATCTAAGGCTTAACCCACACCTTGATACGTGTGGTTTTGTGGAACCCACACTGGTTGATCCAGTATCTTGACTACGTACTACGTGCACTCCCGTCGATCACGTACACCATAGGCGATTGGCGGCCATGTCTCCTCTAGGCGACAGGCGATTATGTCCCAGAGGAGTCGGAGATCGCCTCCGTCTTCAATAACGGCGATCTCGTAGAAGACTTCTTAACTACACTTTTCTTCCTTTACTCTTCTTGATCCACACGTCATCCGACCGACCTCTACCAGCTGACCCCAGATCTTGGGCGACGTCCGAGGTCCAACTACTACGAAACTTCAATTACCAACTCTTTGTATTTTAAATAATAACATCCTCTGAAATTATTTAAGTCTAACACTTTTATTCCAATAAAATTTTCTGGGTCCTTACAATCTCCCCAACAAGAAAAATTTTCGTCCCCGAAAATTGAATTATAAGGAAAGGAGGTATGGATGGGCTTCTCTCATGGTTTCTTCTAATTCCCATGTTGAATCACCCGATCTTCACGTCGTCCACTTTCAATACGTGACTAGGGTCTGCAAGATACTTCCTTAGCTGTGATACGTGAAATACATTATGCAGGTTTGCTAATTGGGGGGGTAGGGCGATTTCATAAGCCACTAGACCGATCCTCCTTAAGATCTGATATGGCCCGACTAACTTAGGAGGCAGCTCCTTTGATCTGATAGCTCGTCCTACACCCTTGGTCGGTGTCACTTTCATAAATGCATGATCCCCAGCAGCAAACTCCAAAGGTCTTCTCCTCTGATCTGCATAGGACATCTGCCGACTTTGAGAAGCTTTCATTCTGCCTTGCATCAGTTTCACCTTCTCGGTTGTCTGTTGAACCAACTCTTACTACTCCAATACTTCATCAAATTCCATTCTCCATCCCTGCATATGGAGTATGCTGTTCCATTGAGCGCCAACTCCAGTACTCACACTCTACTTCCAACCCTGAAGACTTGGTCGAGCAAGTCCAGAACTAGGCCCTTAACAGAACCAGGACTAGCCCTTTAGAGAAAAAGTGAGCAAGATCCCTTCATCGGAAGGAAAGAGGACAGCTGACTACTGCTCATGCCCCCCCTAGCCAATTCAAACTAGGATCCGAAATATCCTTCTAGGAATCAACTTCCGCATCTTGATCAAAACCATCCATCGACTTCCCAACTGCTGATCTAATTCTCACGCTCCCTAAAGGAACACCTTTGGTTCACCACTATGCTACATAATTCTGCACCTTATAAGGACAAAGTTCTTGTTGCTGTTACTTTCTAAATCATCATTATGACTTCTTTTGCCAACTCGGCTTCCTGTTCCCATCAGTTCCTCCTTGTTCAATGTATACATTGGATGCATTGATTTGGGTTCAGGTGCCTATCTGAAAAGGCATACGAGAACGAACGCACTATATATCTCAACCACAACCATGTAAGTAGTGGAGCCGCTTGGAAAATTTCCTCTGCATTCAGAATTTCTTGCTTAAGGACAACTCTATTCCTCTTCTCCAAGATACAACAGACTATTGCCACCCACATTCCCTTCCACACCTGATTCTACTTGGATGACATACGTATAAGATAAAAGTTCTCAAGGTGGGACCTCAAATCCTTATGTCGAACAAATAGAACACTTATCAACTTGAAGCACATAGACCAGCCACGTTGCTTTAAAGTTAAAGTTAGTGGCCCACGCATCCTCCTGAAATCTCACATCCCCTCCGCCTCCAACTTTCCAAACAATGACTTTTTGGAACTAACCATCATCTTCACCCTCCTCGCACACCTTACGTACATCTCTCCATCACCACGATTGATATTTCAAATGAGCTCGGCTTCTCCCAAGTTCCGAGTCATATTTGGATACAAGAATATCTTTCCATTTCCCTTTCTCATCACTCCTCATCCACCATTTCCATTTGGCCAGAAGAGCAAAGTTAAAATTTCTGGTATCTCTTAAATTCTCCATCTGCTGGTATGCAAATTCTGCCATTAATCTCAATATTCCATCTTTACCCGTTACAAAGCCTTTAGCCTGATCGGTGCCTAGCAATTCCACAATACGTTTCAGACTAGGATCCTCTAATTGTTCAATCAAAACTGGTTCGCCCTCCTGGTTCCAACAATAAGGGAATTCTGCATTTCCTCCCATACAAAGCTTCATACAATTACTATCTTCAAATCTCCATAACAATACTACCACTGCCGATTCTAAATCATAAGTAGAATAATGTCTCTCATGAAATTTGAGTTGCATTGAACATATGCAACTCCCGTCTTCTCTTGTATTCAGACACAATTCGAACTTCGATGTGAGGCATCATACTAAACCTCAAAAGGCTTGTCTTCTGCACATCTTCTGTCTTAGCCAAATCTGGTTTTATCCAGATTTCAGATAAAACTTTGAGAACACTGAAGTTCCATCTAACTGATCCCTCAAATCATCAATTACGGGTAGAGGATAGTTGCCCTGGATGGTCAACTTATTCAACTTCCTGTAGTCCCTACACAGTTGAGGTCCTTCCTCTTCCTTTTTAACCAACAACGCTGGAAACTCCAAGGAGATATATTGGGCTTGACTAACTGCGTCTCTAACAACTCTTCCACTTATTTTCTTCAATTTAATCAACTCGGCTGAACTTTGGAAACACTATCTTTCGTTGAGCTTAACCTTTGGAAACGTGATTGACAGATCACTAATCCCTTTTCTGGAATAACATCCAATTCATCTCCTACATACTCAACATAAACTAGTGTCCAAATTTTGAATCACATACAGCTTTCAAATCCAAATCAATTAAACAACATCCATCCCACGTGAGACTTTCTCTCTCATCCAAGCAATTTCTTCGCCTGTTGCTTTTCAACAATTTTCTTTGCCTAACTGTAACTTTAAACACAATTAACATATTTCATCTTTCCTCTTTCCTAAAATCATTGATACATCTCAAGATGATATAATCATCTTGTAAACTTATTCTCTACCAAATCTCAAATTTCCATTTTAAGCCTTGTGTCCAGCTAGAGCCATCTTATGTTGTGTTACTGACACTAACACCTTCCAAGCTCCAGATCAAATAAAATTCCTACTTTCATCTTGGAACTTAACTCCAGTACTCCCTATAGAAGCTGTAAGGACCTAGAAACTTTAATAGGAATAAAAGTGTTATATTTAAATAATTTCAGAAAAATGTTATTATTTAAAATACAAAGAGTTGGTAAATGAAGTTTCGTAGTAGCAGACATCGGACGTCGCCCATGATCTGGGGTAAGCTAGTAGAGGTCGGTCGGATGACATGTGGACCAAGAAGAGTAAAGGAGGAAAAAGTGTAACTAAGAAGTCTTCTGCAAGATCGCCGTTAGTGAAGAGGGAGGCGATCTCCGACTCCTCTGGCACATAATCGCCTGTCGCCTAGAGGAGACATGAGCGCCAATCGCCTAGAGTGTACGTGATCGGCGGGAATGCACGTAGTATGTGGTCAAGATACTGGATCAACCAGAGTGGGTTCCAACAACCACGCGTATCAAGGTGTGGGTTAAGCCTTAGATACGCTGTGCATGCGAAGCTCTACGCTTGAGCAAAAGAGATCACCCTTAGTGTTGCATGCATGGGAGCACGAGGAGTGGTGCTGATCTACTCTTGGAAATGTGAAGCTACCGACGTCACCGAGTCATGTGGAGATGATACCTTGGACGTAACATAGTGGAATGAAGAACCTTCAGGAAGGCGTGGCGATGTCGTTGGGCATCGCCAGGTGAGAGGCATGCGGCCATCGTCAGGGCGCGAGGGGCATGCGGGCATCGCCAGGGCGCGAGGGGCATGCGGGCATCACCAGGGTGCGAGGCATGCGGGGTTAGTCTTCGCGCGAGATGTCATCGGTGGATAGTCTTCGCGCGAGAGGTCGTCGGTGGAGAGTCTTCGCGCGAGAGGTCATCGGTGGATAGTCTTCGTGCGAGATGTCATCGGTGGATAGTCTTTGCGCGAGAGGTCATCGGTGGATAGTTCTCGCGCCAGCGGTCATTGGTGGAAGGTTATCGCGCGATGTCGAGCTTCACACAGAGAAAGTGGGACCCAGACTCCCAGCATGAAACGTCCTGCACACGTGCCACGTAGACAAAAGGGGTGGTTCAGAATAGTGACATCAGAATGTTGGCATGCGCAAGAGACACTCGCGGTCGTACTGTTCAGGGCAGTGGTTGGCATGCAGAAGAGACAACAGTGGTCGTACTGTTCAGGGCAGTGGTTGGCATGCGCAAGAGACAAACATGGTCGTACTGTTCAGAGAAACGTACACTCAGACTTCTCTGCAGAGTGGGTGATGGCAGCTGCTTTTGTGGACAAGCTGGTTTAAGATGCAAAAACCCACTTCTGAGAGAGGGGAACGTTGCAGTTGTTCAAGAGCGAAAGAGTGAGTTTACCTCCCTTCTCCTCCATTCTCTCCTTCGCGCTGCGATTCTGGCACCTTCACACAAGAGTACGACGAGCGACGGCCACCATTAGAGCACCTGGGAGGTTCTCTGCAAGTCCTTCAAACCAGACGCAAAAACAGAGCCAAGGCATTCTTTAAGCTTCGTTGGGTTTTGGAGCTCCTGGTGTTTTGCGCAAGTCCAGGTAAGGGAAGCTAGCCTTCATTTTCAATACAAGCCATAGATTAGCTGTTTCTGAAGTGAGGGCGACGTGGTCGCCGGTTTCGTTTTCATCTTCGTGAATGCTCTGTTCTATGTGTTTGGGCGATGTGGTCGCCGTTTTTAAATACAGACTTCGAAATACCTTGTTTTTGAACCAGATCGCCGGTTTTGGCGCTGTTTTACGAACTCCCCTGTTTTTGGTGTTGTTTTGAAACTGTTTGAGATGTAAATGTGATATTTGAAAACATGAACCTTGGAGTGAGTTTTGCTGTGATTGAAATCATTCATTTAAGTGTGGCATGATGTGTTGAATGTTGTGAATGTGAGATCAAGGCATAGTATTTTCAGGAAAGAAAATACCGTGTAAGATCGTGTAGGATGTGCATTGACCGGTGATTCGTTATGATATCCTGACTCTCCTGATATAATGGAATCATATAGATGAAGTTATTCGGGCGTTGAGAATCGAAGGAGGTTCATACGTATGGGTGAGTTGTTCAAAAGGGAACGAGCTCGACCTGTTGTGTGGATTAACCCTGTCATGCTTGGATGGTGATGATATTGAGATACATTATACCCTGTGAATGTGTGTGATTTCACAGTGGGCAGTATGACAGGTGCAAATACACGAGTCTAGTCAAAGCATGAGTCTTCCGGAAGTAGTGTCAAGTGTCTTGTATGCTGAGTCAGTGTAGTCTGATGTGTGAAATGAGGAACTTTGAAATTTGATAGACACTTGATGCATGATGTGAAATAGAACGACTTTTGAAAATATTGTGAAATGTGTGATTTCTTGGCGATCAGGTGAAGGGAATGAGAAACTTTATAGTTTTATGTGGGTATCTTGAATTTGTTTTATCTTGATTTTTATGTTCATATTTAAACTCTCTTTAAAATATATAGCTTACCCTGCGTGTTCTGCTCTATGGCTGTTTTTCTCTTAAAACTGTGATGATCGTGTAATTTTTTACACGGGAGCAGATGATCTTCCAGGAAGTAGAGCTCCTTAGTGAGTGGTTGCCGGGGAAGAGATCGCCTGGTTCTATCTCCTGGTGGTGATCGCCGGATTTATGTCCTGATAGCAGATCGCCTGTTTTGGGGTCTTCTCTTAGGAGATCGCCGGTTTATGTATGAAGACCGCCGTTTTCGTTGTATTTGATTGATTTCGTTAAGTTTTGAAAAACATTTGACTGGTTATGTATTAAACTTCCTGAGAGGAGCAACTTCATTACTTATATATATAATTATGTTCTCTTCAACATTATTTGGTTACCTTTATTTTCATTATAAATATGAATAGTTTTTGGCGGGATGTTACATTAATGGTATTAGAGCAGTTCGTCCTTAGGATGACCTGAGGGCTGTGGATCCATTGTGTTTCTTCTGCTCATAAAATCTACTTGAGTTTTAAATAACAACTATAGTGAAAAGTTTTCAAAACGTTTTGTATTGAAATTTTGTGTGTGCCTTAGTGAATGTATGCCCTAATTGAAAATCTTGGTATTAAGAATGAGAGGATCTTGATAAAGTAATGAGGGTGCACACTCATAACTGGATCGAGATGATTCTCAATCTTAATTCCAAAGGTTTGATGTTTAGTATACATTGAATTCTGGTGTGATTTATTTTGTTTTATTGAGTGTGTTGTAATTGATTGAAAGTGGTTATTTGGATTGATGGTTGTATACCAGTAGCTGTCCTGGTGTTTTGTTTGAGGTTATAAGTATTATGATTCTGTTGATGAACTCAAATTCTTAATGACTTGGAGATGTTGACCTTTGTAAGGTCTAGATGTTACCTCCTGAATGAATTGATTTCTCATCGATCTCATTCTTATAGTCGTAGGGAATATAGAAAACCTATAGTTTCAAAATCTGAGAACGAAGAAAGATGGCGCGTAAACCTCCTACCCCTCCCCGACCTTCTTCAGAGATGGGCCAGATCGCCAGGGCCATGGAGATGATGGCAACTGCCATCCAACAGCAGAATACGGTAATGGCCCAGATTCATCAGGCTGTAATGAATCATTTGGAAACTGCTGGATCGGCTGTAACAGCTTCCCATGTCAATCAGCCTCGGGAGCAGGTGGGGATGACCGAGTTCATGAGGCACAACCCAACCCAGTTCCGTGGGAACGTTTCTCCGAACCAACCAGATCAGTGGATCAGAGAGTTTCATGCCTTAGTGGAGAAGGCAAAGAGGGTGGAGACCCTGGAGAGGGGTGATTCCAGGATAATCAGATCACACCCAGGGGGTCCCTCCAGTGGGAAGGCCAAGGTGCAGCACCCACAAAGCAAGCCTTATGCGAGACCTCCACCACATCGAGCAGGAGCAGTTCCGCTCCAGTTTCAGCAGCAACAACCATGGAAATCAAGGTGTTTCCGTTGTGGTGGGTTACATAACGTCAAGGTGTGCTCCAAGAGGAATTCAGAGAAAGGGTGTTTCACATGTCAAGAGATGGGGCACATTTCTAGAGATTGTCCTAACAGAAAAAGGATGACTCAACCCGTTAGTTCCCAGCAGTTGAGAAACAAAGGTAGCAGACCTCAGGCAGGAGGGAGAGTGTTTGCCATGTCTGGAGCGGAGACATCTCAGTCAGGTAACTTAGTACAAAGTGTTTACTCTATAGCTGGTAGAGGCGTTAGAATTTTGTTTGATACAAGAGTGACACACTCTTTTGTGTCAAGCTTGTGTGTAGCCAAGTTGGGCCTTCTAGTGAAGGAGTTACCGTTTGAACGGTTGGTCTCTACACCTGCATCAGGACAGGTTACGACCCCCATAGTTTGCTCTGAATGTCCAGTGATGGTAGAGGGACGCAGGTTCAAAGTAAGTTTGATCTGCCTACCTCTTCAGGATCTGAATGTTACCCTAGGAATAGATTGGCTTTCTGCCAATCATGTTCTCATAGATTGCGATAGGCAGAAAATTAGCGGTTCCAGACCTCCAAGAGTCAGATGTGATATCTGCTCAGCATGGGTGGTCGGAGTTGGGAAAAAGGGGCGAGGTGCTTCGTGATCCTAGCTCGGTTGGAAGTGAAGAATGAAGAGGACGTGAGTAGGATAAACGTGGTGAAAGATTCCATGGGCGTAGTTCTAGAAGAAATGCCTGGACTACCTCCTAAGAGAGAGATGGAGTTCTCTATTGTTTTGGTACCTGGAGCTGGACCAGTGTCCATGACTCCCTGCATAATGACTCCTGCTGAGTAGATGGAATTAAAGAAGCAAGTGTAAGTTAGATTTGGTTGTACCAAGGATTTAGTCCCAGCTACGTATAAGTCATGGAGAGTAAATAAGCAGGATGCTGGGGGGTTTAAAGCTTAAGCATGTGTATCCATGGGAAGTACCAGAGTTAAATTCCAAGAAAGAATTTTTTTTCTTTTGAAGCTTAGAAGATGTTCATGTCGATGAAACAGCATGAGATGGTTCTAGCTTAAGTTTCACACAGAATGGATGCTGTTTTGTTGATCGTGATTTGAAAGATGATTATGGGAATTGTGGGTTGAGATAAAAGGCTTCCGAAACCGTAAGCCTCCTGAATTTTGGCAAAATAGGATGCAGATCGGCCTGTGAATGTAGAAGGGAAGGAGGAAATGGCTGTGAATAAGAATGAGGGTAAGCCGTGTTATGATGATGTTGAGTCCTTCTAGAGATGTAGTAAATTTCAGAAAGTTGGGTGTGGAAGGGATTGTGAGTGGAAATAGTCTATTGTATCTGGGAGGAGAAGAATAGAGTTGTCTTTAAGCAAGAGATTCTGGATGCAGAGGAAATTTTTTTCCAATCAGCTCCACTACTTGCATGGTTGTGGTTGAGATATATGGTGCGTTCGTTCTCGTATGCCTTTTTGGATAGGCACTTGAACCCAAAATCAATGCATCCAACGTATACATTGAAAAGAAGGTCGTAATGGGAGCAGGAGGCCGAGTTGGCAAAAAGAGTCATAATAATGATTTAGAAAGTAACAGCAACAGGAACTTTGTCTTTATAAGGTACAGAACTATGTAGCGTAGTGGTGAACAAAAGGTGTCCCTTTAGGGAGCGTGAGAATTATATCAACAGTTGGGAAGTCAATGGATGGTTTTGATCAAGATGCAGGAGTTGATTCCTAGAAGGATATTTAGGATCCTAGTTTGAATTAGCTAGGAGGCATGAGTAGTGGGCAGCTGTCCCCTTTCCTTCCGATGAAGGGATCTTGCTCGCTTTCTCAAAAGGGGCTAGTCCTGGTTACGTTAAGGGCCTGGTTCTGGACTTGCTCAACCAAGTCTTCAAGGTTGGAAGTAGAGTGTGAATGCTAGAGTTGGCGCTCTATGGGGCAGCATATTCCATATGCAGGAATGTAAAATGGAATTTGATGAAGTATTGGAGTAGTAAGAGTTGGTTCAGCAGACAACCGAGAGGGTGAAACTGATACAGGGCAGAATGAAAGTTTCTCAAAGTCGGAAGATGTCCTAGGCAGAGCGGAGGAGAAGACCTTTGGAGTTTGCTGCTGGGGATCATGTCTTTATGAGGGGGAACACCAGCCAAGGGTGTAGGGTGGGCGATCAGATCAAAGAAGTTGTCCCCTAAGTTTGTTGGGCCATACCAGATCCTAAGGGGGATCAGTCCAGTGGCATATGAGATCACCCCACCTCCCCAATTAGCAAACCTGCATAATGTATTTCACGTATCACGGCTAAGGAAGTATCTTGCAGACCCTAGTCACGTGTTGGAAGTGGACGACGTGCAGATCGGGTGATTCACCAGGGGAATTTGAAGAAACCATGAGAGAAGCATATTCCTACCTCTTTCCTTGTAATCCAATTTTCGAGGACGAAAATTTTTCTTGTTGGGGAGATTGTAAGGACCTAGAAACTTTAATAGGAATAAAAGTGTTATATTTAAATAATTTCAGAAAAATGTTATTATTTAAAATACAAAGAGTTGGTAAATGAAGTTTCGTAGTAGCAGACATCGGACGTCGCCCATGATTTGGGGTAAGCTAGTAGAGGTCGGTCGGATGACATGTGGACCAAGAAGAGTAAAGGAGGAAAAAGTGTAACTAAGAAGTCTTCTGCAAGATCGCCGTTAGTGAAGAGGGAGGCGATCTCCGACTCCTCTGGCACATAATCGCCTGTCGCCTAGAGGAGACATGAGCGCCAATCGCCTAGAGTGTACGTGATCGGCGGGAATGCATGTAGTATGTGGTCAAGATACTGGATCAACCAGAGTGGGTTCCAACAACCACGCGTATCAAGGTGTGGGTTAAGCCTTAGATACGCTGTGCATGCGAAGCTCTACGCTTGAGCAAAAGAGATCACCCTTAGTGTTGCATGCATGGGAGCACGAGGAGTGGTGCTGATCTACTCTTGGAAATGTGAAGCTACCGACGTCACCGAGTCATGTGGAGATGATACCTTGGACGTAACATAGTGGAATGAAGAACCTTCAGGAAGGCGTGGCGATGTCGTTGGGCATCGCCAGGTGAGAGGCATGCGGCCATCGTCAGGGCGCGAGGGGCATGCGGGCATCGCCAGGGCGCGAGGGGCATGCGGGCATCACCAGGGTGCGAGGCATGCGGGGTTAGTCTTCGCGCGAGATGTCATCGGTGGATAGTCTTCGCGCGAGAGGTCGTCGGTGGAGAGTCTTCGCGCGAGAGGTCATCGGTGGATAGTCTTCGCGCGAGATGTCATCGGTGGATAGTCTTTGCGCGAGAGGTCATCGGTGGATAGTTTTCGCGCCAGCGGTCATCGGTGGAAGGTTATCGCGCGATGTCGAGCTTCACACAGAGAAAGTGGGACCCAGACTCCCAGCATGAAACGTCCTGCACACGCACCACGTAGACAAAAGGGGTGGTTCAGAATAGTGACATCAGAATGTTGGCATGCGCAAGAGACACTCGCGGTCGTACTGTTCAGGGCAGTGGTTGGCATGCAGAAGAGACAACAGTGGTCGTACTGTTCAGGGCAGTGGTTGGCATGCGCAAGAGACAAACATGGTCGTACTGTTCAGAGAAACGTACACTCAGACTTCTCTGCAGAGTGGGTGGTGGCAGCTGCTTTTGTGGACAAGCTGGTTTAAGATGCAAAAACCCACTTCTGAGAGAGGGGAACGTTGCAGTTGTTCAAGAGCGAAAGAGTGAGTTTACCTCCCTTCTCCTCCATTCTCTCCTTCGCGCTGCGATTCTGGCACCTTCACACAAGAGTACGACGAGCGACGGCCACCATTAGAGCACTTGGGAGGTTCTCTGCAAGTCCTTCAAACCAGACGCAAAAACAGAGCCAAGGCATTCTTTAAGCTTCGTTGGGTTTTGGAGCTCCTGGTGTTTTGCGCAAGTCCAGGTAAGGGAAGCTAGCCTTCATTTTCAATACAAGCCATAGATTAGCTGTTTCTGAAGTGAGGGCGACGTGGTCGCCGGTTTCGTTTTCATCTTCGTGAATGCTCTGTTCTATGTGTTTGGGCGATGTGGTCGCCGTTTTTAAATACAGACTTCGAAATACCTTGTTTTTGAACCAGATCGCCGGTTTTGGCGCTGTTTTACGAACTCCCCTGTTTTTGGTGTTGTTTTGAAACTGTTTGAGATGTAAATGTGATATTTGAAAACATGAACCTTGGAGTGAGTTTTGCTGTGATTGAAATCATTCATTTAAGTGTGGCATGATGTGTTGAATGTTGTGAATGTGAGATCAAGGCATAGTATTTTCAGGAAAGAAAATACCGTGTAAGATCGTGTAGGATGTGCATTGACCGGTGATTTGTTATGATATCCTGACTCTCCTGATATAATGGAATCATATAGATGAAGTTATTCGGGCGTTGAGAGTCGAAGGAGGTTCATACGTATGGGTGAGTTGTTCAAAAGAGAACGAGCTCGACCTGTTGTGTGGATTAACCCTGTCATGCTTGGATGGTGATGATATTGAGATACATTATACCCTGTGAATGTGTGTGATTTCACAGTGGGCAGTATGACAGGTGCAAATACACGAGTCTAGTCAAAGCATGAGTCTTCCGGAAGTAGTGTCAAGTGTCTTGTATGCTGAGTCAGTGTAGTCTGATGTGTGAAATGAGGAACTTTGAAATTTGATAGACACTTGATGCATGATGTGAAATAGAACGACTTTTGAAAATATTGTGAAATGTGTGATTTCTTGGCGATCAGGTGAAGGGAATGAGAAACTTTATAGTTTTATGTGGGTATCTTGAATTTGTTTTATCTTGATTTTTATGTTCATATTTAAACTCTCTTTAAAAGCTTACCCTGCGTGTTCTGCTCTATGGCTGTTTTTCTCTTAAAACTGTGATGATCGTGTAATTTTTTACACGGGAGCAGATGATCTTCCAAGAAGTAGAGCTCCTTAGTGAGTGGTCGCCGAGGAAGAGATCGCCTGGTTCTATCTCCTGGTGGTGATCGCCGGATTTATGTCCTGATAGCAGATCGCCTGTTTTGGGGTCTTCTGTTAGGAGATCGCCGGTTTATGTATGGAGACCGCCGTTTTCGTTGTATTTGATTGATTTCGTTAAGTTTTGAAAAACATTTGACTGGTTATGTATTAAACTCCCTGAGAGGAGCAACTTCATTACTTATATATATAATTATGTTCTCTTCAACATTATTTGGTTACCTTTATTTTCATTATAAATATGAATAGTTTTTGGCGGGATGTTACAGAAGCAAGTGCTTAAATCTTAAAACCCTCAATATACTGTTGATTTACTCTACATGTCTTATATCTATCTGAAATTAAATCATGGTGCAACTAAATCTATCTTGCACTTGCTTTACACTTATTGGGTAACTATCCATTCACCAATTTCTTCTCTTCGCGGGAGGTCGCCTTAAAGATTTTCTCGAACTCTCCGACCCACTGATCTGCTTGATCAGGGTTAACATTCCCACTGAACTTGGGTGGATTGTGCCTCATGAACTCGGTCAGTCCCATCTGTTCCTGAGGCTGACCGACGTGGGAAGCTGTTTTCAGTCGACCGAGCAGTTTCCCCGTGGTGCATTGCAGCTTGATGATTCTGAGCCATTGCTGCATTCTGTTGTTGGATGGCAGTTGCCATCATCTCAATGGCCCTGGCGATGTGGCCCATTTCCGAAGAAGATTGGGGAGAGGTAGGAGGTCTACGAGTCATCTTCCTTCGTTCTCAGATTTTGAAACCACTAGTTTCTATATTCCCTACTACTATAAGAATGAAATCGATAAGAAATCAATTCATTCAAGGGGTAACAGCTAGACCTTACGAAGGTCAGCCCTTCAAAGTCATTTAGAATTTGAGTTCATCAACAGGATCATAATGCTTATAACATCAAGCATAATACATGAACAACTACTGGTATGCAGTCATCAATCCAATCAACCATTTTCAATCAATTACAAAGACACTCAAGAGAATGAAATAGCTCACACCAGAATTCAATATATGCTAAACATCAAACCTTTAGAATTAAGATTGAGAATCATCTCGATCCAGTTATGAGTGTGCACCCTCACTACTTTATCAAGATCCTTTCATTCTTAATACTGAGATTTTCAGTTAGGGCATATATTCACTAAAGCACACACAAAATTTCAATACAAAAACATTTGAAAACCTTTCACTATAGTTGTTATTTAAAACTCCAATAAATTTTGTGAGCAGAAGAAACACAATGGATCCACAGCCCTCAGGTCATCCTGAGGACGAACTGCTCTGATACCATTAATGTAACATCCCGCCAAAAACCTTTTCTTATTTATCTAATAGAATAAAGCGTAGATATTAAATTTATAAAATCAACATATGTATTAGATATTGAAAATACATCATCCCGTACATCGTATTCAAAAAGAGACGTCCTTCTTATAGGGTTTTAATACATTTCATCAATTGTTTCGAAATAAAAACCAAATACAGCATGAAAAGGACAAAACAGGCGATCTCCTATCAGAAGACCCAAAACAGCCGATCTGCTATCAGAACAGAAAACAGGCGATCTCCACGTAGAGACAGAGACAGGCGATCTTCTCCCGGCGACCACTCACTGAGGAGATCTACTCCCTGGAAGATCATCTGATCCCGTGTAAAATACACGATCATCACAGTTTTAAGAGGAAACAGCCACATAACAATACAAAGGGTAAGCTAGATATTTTTACACTTTAAATTATGAACTGTACAACGAACGTAGATCAGCCTTTTTAAACATTTACAAAAAGTCCATCACTTTCTCATTCATATCACACAGCCATCAAGAAATCACATATTTCACAATTCCTCAAAAGTCTTTCAATTCACATAATGCATCAAGTGTCTATCAATTTCAATGTTCCTCATTTCTCACGTCAGACTTCCACTGACTCATCACACAAGACACTTGACACTACTTCCGGAAGACTCATGCGTTGAACTTAGCATCCAGAGACATGCACCTGTCATACTAACCCACTGTGAAATCACACACATTCACAGGGGCGCCATGAAATCACACATATTCACAAGCGTATAAATGAATCTCAATATCATCACTATCCTAGCTTGACAGGGTTAATTCATATAACAGGCCGAGCTCGTTCTTTTTCACACGACTCACCCATTTATATGAACCTCCTTCGACTCTCACCAACTGAATAACTTCCTCTATGTGATTCCATTATCTCAGCAGAGTCAGGATCACCTCATTCATAGGATACTCACAGATCAATGCACTTCATAACCAAATCTCAACACGGTATTTCCTTTCCTGAAAATACTATGTCTTGATCCCACATTCACGACATTCCACACATCATATAACACGTAAATGAATGATTCCAATCACAACAACAATTATTCCATGGTTCATATTTTCGAATATCACATTTAAATCTCAAACAGTTTCAAACAACACAAAAACAGGGGAGTTCGAAAAACAACGCCAAAACCGGCGATCACGTCCAAAACAGGGGATTCGAAATCTGGGTTTAAAACCGGCGATCACGTCGCCCAAACACATAGAACAGAGCATCACGAAAAAGAATATGAAATCGGCGACCACGTCGCCCTCACTTCAGAAACAGCAAATCTACGGCTTTCATTGAAACTAAAGCTAGCTTCCCTTACCTGGACTTGTGCAAAACACCAAGAGCTCCAAAACCCACCGAGCTTAAAGGATGCCTTGGCTCTGTTTTAGCGTCTGGTTTGTGGAACTTGCAGAGAACCTCCCAGGTGCTCCAAGTGCAGTCGTCGCTCGTCGCACTGGTGCTTGAGGATGCCTGAATCGCAGCGCGAAGGAGAGAAAAGAGAAGGATGAAGATGCACTCCCTCTTTCACTCTTGAGTCACTGCAATGTTCTTTGTCTCCTCGCAGTGGGTTTTTGAATCCAAGCCTACTTGTCTACGCATGCTGCTGACACCACCCCCTTTGCAAGAAAGCCAGAGTGTACGTTTCACTGAACAGTACGGCCACGGTTGTCTTCTTGTGCATGCCAACCACTTCCCTGAACAGTACAACCGCGAGTGTCTCTTGCGCATGCCAACTTTCTGATGTCACTATTCTGAACCACCCTTTTTGTCCACGTGGCGCGCATGCAGGACGTGTCATGCTGGGAGTCTGGGTCCCACCTTATCTGTGTGAAACTCGACATCGCACGATAACCTTCCACCGATGACCGTCGCGCGATGACTATCCATCGAGGCCACATCCTGGAGGACGACCGATGTGTCACCCTGGAGGACCACCGATGTCTCACACTAGCAGACAACCGATGTCCACCCTGGAGGACCACCGATGTCTCACACTGGCAGACAACCGATGTCCACCCTGGAGGACCACCGATGTCTCACACTGGCAGACAACCGATGTCCCACCCTGGAGGATCACCGATGTCTCATCCTGGCAGACCACCGATGTCCCTCCCATCCTGGTTGATGACCGATGTTCCTCTCATGCTGTTGGCGATCTCTTATCGCCCTTGTGTGTGACGAGAACACATCGCCTTACTCTGCTCACCGATGTCACATCGTCACACCTTGCTGAAGGTTCATCCTCCCATCATGTTACGTCCAAGGTATCACCTCCAGATGACTTGGTGACGTCGGTAGCTTCTGTAAGGACCTGTAAAATTGAATTGGAATGAAAGTGGTATATTTAAATAATTCCAGAAGATGTTATTATTTAAAATACAAAGAGCTGGTAAATGAAGTTTCGTAGTAGTCGGACCTCGGACGTTGCCCAAGATCTGGGGTCAGCTGGTAGAGGTCGGTCGGATGACGTGTGGATCAAGAAGAGTAAAGGAAGAAAAGTGTAGTTTAGTAGTACATGATCGCCGGTCGCCTGCTACACATGAGCGCCAGGGCGAGAGGCATGCGGGCATCGCCAGGGCGCGAGGCATGTGGACGTGGCCAGGGCGCGAGAGGCATGCGGGCATCGCCAATGCGCGAGGCATGCGGGCGTTGCCAGGGCGCGAGAGGCATGCGGGCATCGCCAGGGTGCGAGAGGCATGCGGGCATCGCCAGGGCGCGAGGCATGAGGGCGTCGCCAGGGATAGACATCGGTCGTCTCCCAAGAGAGTCATCGGTCGTCTTCCAGGGCGAGGGATACATCGGTCGTCTTCCAGGGCGAGGGAGACATCGGTCGTTCGCCAGGATGAGTCAGCGGTGGAAAGTTATCGCGCGACGTCGAGTTTCACACAGAGTAAAGTGGGACCCAGGCTCTCAGCATCAGACGTACTGCACGCGCGACACGTAGACAAAAAGGGTGGTTCAGAATAGTGACCTCAGAGTGTTAGCCTGCGCAGAGGCATGCGTAGTCGTACTGTTCAGGGAAGCGTACACGCAACCTTTCCTACAGAGTGGGTGGTGGCAGCTGCTTTTGGTGGATAAGTTGGTTTAAGATGCAGAAAACCCACTGCTGAGAGAAAGAAACGTTGCAGCCTTCAAAGAGAGAAAGAGTGAGTTACCTCCCTTCTCCTCCAGTTGTCTCCTTCGCGCTGCGATTCTAGCACCTTCACACGAGAGTACGACGAGCGACAGCCACCATTAGAGCACCTGGGCAGTTCTCTGCAGGTCCTTCAACCAGACGCAAAAACAGAGCCAAGGCGTTCTTCAAGCTTTGTTGGGTTTCGGAACTCTAGGTGTTTGCGCAAGTCCAGGTAAGGGAAGCTAGCCTTCATTTTCAATACAAGCCATAGATTAGCTGTTTCTGAAGTGTGGTCGCCGGTTTCATGTTTCTTTTCGCAATGCTCTGATCTATGTGGTTGGGCGACGTGGTCGCCGGTTTTAAACCCCTTTTCATGATGTTCTGTTTCTATGTGGTTGGGCGACGTAGTCGCCGGTTTTAAATACAGATTTCGAAATCCCATGCTTTTGAATCAGATCGCCGGTTTTGGCGTTGTTTTGCGAACTCCCCTGTTTTTGGTGTTGTTTTGAGACTGCTTGAGATTTAAATGTGATATTCGAAAGTTTGAACCTTTGAAATGATTGTTGCTGTGATTTGAATCATTCATTTGAGTGGTATGATGTTTTGAATGTCGTGAATGTGGGATCAAGACATAGTATTTTCAGGAAAGGAAATACCGTGTTGAGATTTAGTTATGAAGTGTATTGATCTGTGAGTATCCTGTGAATGAGGCGATCCTGACTCTGCTGAGATAATGGAATCATATAGAGGAAGTTATTCAGTTGGTGAGAGTCGAAGGAGGTTCATATGAATGGGTGAGTCGTGTGAAAAAGAACGAGCTCGGCCTGTTATATGGATTAACCCTGTCATACTGTGAAAGTGATGATATTGAGATTATGGTTATGTGCACAGCTGTGGGAACTTTACAGCAATGAAGTATGATAGGTGCAGGTCTCTGGATGCTAAGTTCAATGCATGAGTCTTCCGGAAGTAGTGTCAAGTGTCTTGTATGGTGAGTCAGTGGAAGTCTGACGTGAGTAATGAGAAACATTGATAATTGATAGACACTTGATGGAATTATGTGAACTGAACGACTCTTGAGGAAATTGGGAAATATGTGATTTCTTGATGGCTGTGTGATATGAATGAGAAATTGATAGTTTTACGTGGGTATCTGAAATTTGTTTTATCTTGATTTTAAAGTTTCATATCTAAATTCTCTTTAAAAATATCTAGCTTACCCTTTATTTTGTATTGCTCTGTGGCTGTTTTCTCTTAAAACTGTGATGATCGTGTATTTTACACGGGAGCAGATGATCTTCCAGGGAGTAGAGCTCCTCAGTGAGTGGTCGCCGGAAGGAGATCGCCTGTTTCCGTCTCTATCGGGTGATCGCCTGTTTATGCCTCCACCGGGTGATCGCCTATTTTTCTGTCCTGATAGCAGATCGGCTGTTTTGGGCCTTCTGTTACCAGATCGCCGGTTCATGAATGGAGATCGCCGGTCTTGTTGTATTTGGTTGAATTTCGTTTTAAATTTTGAAAACATTTGACCTGGTTATGTATTTAACTCCCTAAGAGGAGCAACTTCATTTCTTATATATATAATATCATGTACTCTTCAATATTATTTGTTTACCTTTATTTTCATTATACATGTATGTATGGTTTTATTTTGCGGGATGTTACAGCTTCACATTTCCAAGAGTAGATCAGCAGTACTCCTCGTGCTCCCATGCATGCAACACTAAGGATGACTTCTTATGCTCAAGCATAGAGCTTTGCATGCACAGCGTATCTAAGGCTTAACCCACACCTTGATACGTGTGGTTTTGTGGAACCCACACTGGTTGATCCAGTATCTTGACTACGTACTACGTGCACTCCCGTCGATCACGTACACCATAGGCGATTGGCGGCCATGTCTCCTCTAGGCGACAGGCGATTATGTCCCAGAGAAGTCGGAGATCGCCTCCGTCTTCAATAACGGCGATCTCGTAGAAGACTTCTTAACTACACTTTTCTTCCTTTACTCTTCTTGATCCACACGTCATCCGACCGACCTCTACCAGCTGACCCCAGATCTTGGGTGACGTCCGAGGTCCAACTACTACGAAACTTCAATTACCAACTCTTTGTATTTTAAATAATAACATCCTCTGAAATTATTTAAGTCTAACACTTTTATTCCAATAAAATTTTCTGGGTCCTTACAAGAGGCACATTTGACAGCCTTCCACACTCAGATGATGCTGTCTGGAGGTACAGACGCCGTGTACTGCAAAATGTTTATGAGCACACTGAGCGGAGTAGCTATGGAGTGGTTCGTGAGCCTGCCGGAGGGCCACATCACCTCTTTCCACCAGTTCTCAAAGCTGTTCACGGAGCAGTACATCGTCAACAGAGCGCCACCAGTGGTGTCTTACGATTTGTTCGACGTGCACCAGTACCAGGGGGAGTCGCTGAAGGACTTCCTCAATCGTTTCGCTGCGCAGGTGGTGAGATTGCCCAGCAAGGACGAGAACATGTTAGTGCACGCGTTCAAGAAAGGCGTGCTGCCTGGTCCTTTCAGTGAATCCCTCATCAGGAGCCACCCCGCCACCTTTGCTGAGATACGGCAACGCGCGGTGGCGCACATTGTAGCAGAGGCAGAGGTCTCTGAGAAGAGACGCAGCACTGCGCCGACGAAGCCGCGCGGAGGTCAGGGGAAGTAGCAATAGCAGGTGCGGGTGTATGAGACCAGGGAGGAGAGGAAGGCGCAGGGGAGGCCTCGTCCCTATGCACCCAGGAAGGTCCAACCCAGGGGGCGTGCAAGGGAGAACAACACACCCCCTAGGTATGATTTCGTGATAGAGTTGGCAGAGCTGATCGCCATCCCTGTCGTGGCTGCAAGACTCCAAGTACCAGAGAGAACCGATAAGGTACTTGGAAGCAAGAAGGATGAGTGGTGTGAATTCCACCAAGCTTATGGACACGCGCTCCACACCTGCCTGGCGTTAGGGCATCAACTTGCTGAGTTGGTGAAGGCAGGATTCCTGACCGATTACCTGCGAGGGACACAAGGTGATCGCGCTTCGGGGTCCCAGGCAGGTGACCAGCAACATGAAATCCCTGTGCACGGGGAAGTGAGGTGATGGAAGATGCTACGCTGGGGGGGCTCCCAGGTAGTTCAGGTGGGAGCTGAAGCAGAGGGCAAGATCGCCCCTTATGAGTAAAGCATCCCAGGTCGGTCATCGCCCATCCAGAGTAGATGAATCGTTGGAGAACGGAGCTTATCGTCTGGAGACCCTAGGTGGAGCAGCTATCGCCGAAACGTGGAACGGTACACATTTGAAAGTTCCACTTTAGTTAAGTTGTAAAGTAGATGCGTTCTTGCACTGTACACACACTCAATGTATATACTGTAAATAGTTGAGCAAATCAGGGGGCACTCTTTTTCACGAGGCCACCCAATAAAAAAGATTTCAGTATGTCAAGTGTGCACATGTTTCCCAGTTTCAAGTTCTGCTTGCCCCAGATGCAAGTGCAAGTGATCGGTTGGAGCCTGCTCGCCCCAGGCGCGAGTACGGACCACTGACCTATATTCTCCTCACCCCAGGAGTGAGTACAGGCGGCTAAAGTTTGGGAACTCGGGAGTACTAGTAAAACCAAGAGAGGGAAAGGGAAGATTTTGAGAAACGTCCAACAGGAACCAGACCTAAAGGTCGATGACCTCGGGGCAAGCAAGAGGGGTCAACAAGAAAAATTCTTCTTCCCCGAAGCAAGACATCATCTTCGCGTACAAACACCAAGAAGCAGAGCGCGATCAGTCATCGGTGCACCCAAAGCAAGATTAGCCGTCGGTGCATGTCGGGAATAAGTACTCGATCGGTTCATTGGTCATCGGGGTCTTGCTAACATGTGTTAAGTTGGGACCCAGGTTCCCAGCGAGAGCGTTACGCATGCACCTCGCATGATTCCAGAAGAAGATTGGTCATCGGGGTCTTGTTAACACGCGTTAAGCTGGGACCCAGTGTAAGGACCTTGAAAAAAATTAAGTTGGAATAAAAAGGATTATTTTAAATAAATTCTAAGTATGTTTTTATTTAAGTTAAAAAGGAAGGAAAGTGCAGTCTAGAAAACTATAAGAGTTCTTTGTTAATACATGATCGCCGGTCGCCTAGACTACACGTCGTCGCCAGGGCGCGAGGCATGCAGGCGTCGCCAGGGCACGATGCATGCGGGCATCATCATGGGGAGACATCGGTCATTCGCCAGGGAGAGGTCATCGGTGGATAGTCTTCGCGCGAGAGGTCATCGGTGGATTGTCTTCGCGCGAGAGGTCATCGGTGGATAGCCTTCGCGCGAGAGGTCATCGGTGGATGGACTTCGCGCGAGAGGTCATCGGTGGATTGTCTTCGCGCGAGAGGTCATCGGTGGATAGACTTCGCGCAAGTGGTCATCGGTGAAAGGTCATCGCGCGACGTCGAGTTACACACAGAGAAGGTAGGACCCAGACTTCCAGCATGGAACGTCCTGCACGCGTGCCACGTAGACAAAAAGGGTGGTTCAGAATAGTGACCTCAGAGTGTTAGCCTGCACAGAGGCACGCTCAGTAGTACTGTTCAGGGAGTGGTTGGCCTGCGCAAGAGACAACTGTAGTCGTACTGTTCAGGGAAACGTACACTCAGACTTCTCTGCAGAGTGGGGGTGGCAGCTGCTTTTGGTGGATAAGTTGGTTTAAGATGCAGAGACCCACTGCTGAGAGAAAAAAGACGTTGCAGCATTCAAAGAGAGAAAGAGTGAGTTACCTCCCTTTTCCTCTAGATATCTCCTTCGCGCTGCGATTCTAGCACCTTCACACGAGAGTACGACGAGCGACAGTCACCATTAGAGCACCTGGGCAGTTCTCTGCAAGTCCTTCAACCAGACGCAAAAACAGAGCCAAGGCGTTCTTCAAGCTTCGTTGGGTTTCGGAACTCTAGGTGTTTGCGCAAGTCCAGGTAAGGGAAGCTAGACTTCATTTTCAATACAAGCCATAGTTTAGCTATTTCTGAAGTGAGGGCGACGTGGTCGCCGGTTTTCGTTTTCATCTTTGTAAAATGCTCTGTGCTATGTGTTTGGGCGACGTGGTCGCCGGTTTTAAATGCAGACTCGAAATACCCTGTTTTTGAACTAGATCGCCGGTTTTGGCGTTGTTTGCGAACTCTTTGTTTTTGGTGTTGCTTTGAAAACTGTTAGAGATTCAAATGACATATTCGAAAACATGAACCTTTGAAATGACTATTGCGGTGATTGAATCATCTAGTTGAGAGTGGTATGATGTGTTGAATGTTGTGAATGTGGGATCGAGGCATAGTATTTTAAGGAAAGAAAATACCGTGTAAGATCGTGTAGGATGTGCATTGACCGGTGATTCGTCATGATATCCTGACTCTCCTGAGATAATGAATTCATATAGATGAAGTTATTCAGGCGTTGAGAGTCGAAGGAGGTTCATACGTATGGGTGAGTTGTTTGAAAGAGAACGAGCTCGACCTGTGGTGTGGATTAACCCTGTCATGCTTGGATGGTGATGATATTGAGATTCATTCTACGCTTGTGAATGTGTGTGATTTCACGGCGACCCTGTGAATGTGTGTGATTTCACAGTGGGCAGTATGACAGGTGCAGATCTATGAGTCTAGTCAATGCATGAGTCTTCCGGAAGTAGTGTCAAGTGTCTTGTGTGCTGGGTCAGTGGTAGTCTGACGTGTGGAATGAGGAACTTGGAATTTATAGACACTTGATGCTGTTTGTGAAATAGAACGACTCTGGGAAATATTGTGAAATGTGTGGTTTCTGGGCGATCAGGTGGAGGGTATGAGCAACTCTAAGTTTTACATGGATATCTTGAAAAATGTTTTTACCTTGATTTTAATGTTCTTATTTAAACTCTCTTTAAAATATCTAGCTTACCCTGCGTGTTTTGGTCCTGTGGCTGTTCTCTTAAAACTGTGATGATCGTGTAATTGTTACACGGGAGCAGATGATCTTCCAGGATGTAGAGCTCCTTAGTGAGTGGTCGCCGAGGAAGAGATCGCCGGTTTTCTACCTCTTGATGGTGATCGCCGGATTTATGTCCTGCTGCAGATCGCCTGTTTTGGGCCTTCTGTTACCAGATCGCCGGTTCATGTATGGAGATCGCCGGTCTTGTTGTATTTGGTTGAATTTCGTTTTAAATTTTGAAAACATTTGACCTGGTTATGTATTTAACTCCCTAAGAGGAGCAACTTCATTTCTTATATATATAATATCATGTACTCTTCAATATTATTTGTTTATCTTTATTTTCATTATACATGTATGTATGGTTTTATTTTGCGGGATCTTACACCCAGGTTCCCAGCGAGAGCGTTACGCATGCACCTCGCATGATTCAAGAAGAAGAACTGCTTACCAGAGAACGTGCGGTGAGACCATGCAGGCAGGGATGCGCCTGGTGAGTGCGCTTAGACAGCCACACCTGGCGCTCCCCTGGGAGCAGGCACCCACTCGGGGAACGTGCGGTGATACCATGCAGGCAGGGATGCGCCTGGCGAGTGCGCTTAGACAGCCACCCCTGGTGCTCCCCTGGGAGCATGCACCCACTCAGTGAAGAAAGTCCTCACCCTCGACTTTATACAGCGGGGCGCAGACAGAGAAAGTCCTATACCTCTGCTTTCTACAGCAAGGTTGAGGCGAGAGAAAGTCCTCACCCTCGACTTTTTACAGCGGGGTGCAGGCGAAAGGAAGTCCTCACCCTTGACTTTATACAGCGGGGTGCAGGCAGAGAAAGTCCTCTACCTCTGCTTTCTACAGCAAGGTTGAGGCGAGAGAAAGTCCTCACCCTCGACTTTGTACAGTGGGGTGCAGGTGAAAGGAAGTCCTCACCCTCGACTTTGTACAGCGGGGTGCAGGCGAAAGTGATGCAAGTCAAGACCACTTAAGGATGACCAAAGATGCTATATATAAAGGGTCATCTCAACAATCAAAAGAAGACTTCACAAAAATAAGAAAGGGCCATATTCCAAAGCACTTGAAGTTCTTCTTACTAGTCTTCTTAAAGAGTAGAACATTTTTGTAAATAATTGGGTTCTCTTGAAGAATCCAAGTAGTAGTATAAATAAAGAGGGCCCAAGCCTAAGAAGCCCAAGCCCAAGAAGCCCAAGCCAAGAAGCCCAAGTCAAGTGGGGCCCAAGCCCAATCCATGAGCATCAATAGGAGCAAGGCTAAAGCTTTGGGAAATAAGCATGAATGGATGTATCTCTTTTGTAATTTCTTTTGTGTAGTTTTTAGTAGAACATTAAAGGAAGGTGTAGATATTAAAATAAGGGGTGCTAATGTACAAAAACAAGTCACACCTTCCATGTGACATAAAAAGTAGGTGTAGGTGTAGTTTTAGGAGGTGCCAAAGTAGAAATCAAGTCACACCTCCCTTGTGACATGTGTTTTGGCTCCAAATTCAAATGCTTCTCATTTGAATTTTCCCACTTTAATTTCAGCCCTCTCACAATTTAAATAGAGGTGCTATGCTCATGTAAAATAAGATTGAATTTAGAGTAAAGTTACTATACACAAATTTGTGTGAGTGTGAGAATTGCTTTCTCCTTTCTAGTCTCATCTTGTGAGTTTTGGGAGCTCTCAAGTGGCGGCAAATCTGCACTTATCTTGGATCATCACCTCCAAGTGGCGTGTCCTGTAACATCCCGCCAAAATACTATTCATGTTTATATAATGAAAATAAAGGTAACAAATAGATTGAAGTGAACAAAATACTATATATATGAAATGTAGTTTCTCCTCACAGGGAGTTTAATACAAATTCGGTCAAATTTTCCAGAAACATAAACAAAATACAGTAAAAAAAACAAAGCAGGCGATCTCCTATCGGAAGAGACCGATCTCCTATCGGAAGAGGCCGATCTCCTATCAGAGGACCCAAAACAGCTGATCTGCTACCAGAATAGAAATCAGGCGATCTCCTTCCGGCGACCACTCACTAAGGAGCTCTACTTCCTGGAAAATCATCTGCTCCCGTGTAAAATACATGATCATCACAGTTTTAAGAGAAAACAGCCAGAGAACAATACAAAGGGTAAGCTAGATATTTTTAAAACTTTAAATTTTAAACTGGACAACCAACGTAGATCAGCCTTTTTAAACATTCACAAGGGTCCATCACTTTCTCATTCATATCACACAGCCATCAAGAAATCACATGTTTCACAATATTTTCAAGAGTCGTTCTATTCACATAATGCACCAAGTGTCTATCAATTCAGTGTTTCTCATTTCTCACGTCAGACTTCCACTGACTCATCACACAAGACACTTGACACTACTTCCGGAAGACTCATGCATTGACTAGACTCATAGATCTGCACCTGTCATACTGCCCACTGTGAAATCACACACATTCACAGGGTCGCCGTGAAATCACACACATTCACAAGCGTATAATGAATCTCAATATCATCACCATCCAAGCATGACAGGGTTAATCCACACCACAGGTCGAGCTCGTTCTCTTTCAAACAACTCACCCATACGTATGAACCTCCTTCGACTCTCAACGCCTGAATAACTTCATCTATATGAATTCATTATCTTAGGAGAGTCAGGATATCATGACGAATCACCGGTCAATGCACATCCTACACGATCTTACACGGTATTTTCTTTCCTGAAAATACTATGCCTCGATCCCACAATCACAACATTCAACACATCATACCACTCTCAACTAGATGATTCAATCACCGCAATAGGCATTTCAAAGGTTCATGTTTTCGAATATGTCATTTGAATCTCAAACAGTTTTCAAAGCAACACCAAAAACAGAGAGTCCGCAAACAACGCCAAAACCGGCGATCTAGTTCAAAAACAAGGTATTTCGAAGACTGTATATAAAACCGGCGACCACGTCGCTCAAACACATAGCACAGAGCATTTTACAAAGATGAAAACGAAAACCGGCGACCACGTCGCCCTCACTTCAGAAATAGCTAAACTATGGCTTGTATTGAAAATGAAGTCTAGCTTCCCTTACCTGGACTTGCGTAAAATACCGCGAGCTCAAAACCCACCGAGCCTGAAGGATGCCTTAGCTCTGTTTTCAGCACCTGGTCTGTAGAACTTGCAGAGAACCTCTTAGGTGCTCTAAGGGCAACGTCGCTTGTCGCACTGATGCTGGAGGTTGCCTGAGTCTCAACGCAAGGAAGGGAAGAAGGGAGGGAGGAAGTTTGCACTCACTCTAACACTCTTGAGTCTGTAACGTTCTTTGCCTTCCCGCAGTGGCTTTTGAATCCCAACTTACCTGTCCACGCATGCTGCTGCTGCCACCCCTTCTGCAGGAAAGCCTGAGAACCACTGCTCTGAACAGTACTACCACTGTTGTCGCTTGTGCATGCCAACCACTGCTCTGAACAGTACTACCACTGTTGTCGCTTGTGCATGCCAACCACTGCTCTGAACAGTACGACCGCGAGTGTCTCCTGCGCATGCCAACATTCTGATGTCACCACTCTAAACCACCCTTTTTGTCTACGTGGCGCGTGTGCAGGACGTTTCATGCTGGGAGTCTGGGTCCCACTTTACTCTGTGTGAAACTCGACGTCGTGCGATAACTTTCCACCGCTGACTCATCCTGGCGAATGACCGATGTCTCCTTCGCCTTGGAAGACGACCGATGCCTACCTCTGGGAGACGACCGATGTCTTCCCTGGCGACGCCCTCATAACTCTCGCGTCCTGGCTACGTCCACATGCATCGCGCCCTGGCGATGCCCGCATGCCTCTCGCGCCTTGGCCACGTCCACATGCCTCGCGCCCTGGCAAAGCTCGCATGCCTCTCGCGCCTTGGCCACGTCCACATGCCTCGCGCCCTGGCAAAGCCCGCATGCCTCTCGCGCCTTGGCCACGTCCACATGCCTCGAGCCCTGGCAATGCCCGCATGCCTCGCGCCCTGGCGACGTCTACCTGGCGCTCATGTGTAGCAGGCGACCGGCGATCTCATAGCCTTCTAAATTTAACTTTTCCTCCCTTTTTATTTTAAATTAAACATACATAGAATTCTTTTTAAAATATAACCCTTTTTATTCCAATTCAATTTTACAGGTCCTTACATTCTCCCCAACAAGAAAAAAATTTCGTCCTCGAAAATTGAATTACAAGGAAAAGAGGTATGGATAGGCTTCTCTCATGGGTTCTTCCAACTCCCAAGTTGAGTCACCCGATCGCTCATCCCACACCACTTTCACCATGTTAATGGTCTTGCCTCTGAGCTGTTTACTTTGACGATCGTCAATCCTGACTGGTTTCACTTCAAAGGACAAGTCATCCCTGATCTGCACCTTCTCGGTCGTCTGCTGAATCAACTCTGGTTCAATCAATACTGCTTCCTGGTACCAGTACAAAGGAGTTCTGCCTTTCCTTCCATACAAAGCTTCATACGTTGCCATCCCAATGCCAGCATGATCACCGTTATTATAGGTAAACTCTTCCAACTCGGCTGGAGCCCTCCTGTAAGGTGCCATTGACACTGGTCCAGCCCCAGGTACCAAAATCAATAGAGAATTCCACTTTTCTCTTAGGAGGTAATCCAGATATTTCTTCTGAAATTACATCCATGAAATCTTTCACCACAGGTATCCTACTTACGTCCTCTTCATCCTTCACTCCCAACTGAGCTAGGATTCACGAAGCACCTCGCCCCTTCCTCCAACACCGACCACCCTCGCTGAGTAGATATCACGTCTGCCTCTTGGAGGTCTGGAAACGCTATCTTCTGACTACCACAGTCTATGAGAACGTGATTGGCAGCTAGCCAATCCATTCCCAGGATAACATCCAGGTCCTGAAGAGGTAGGCAGATCAAGTTCACCTTGAATCTGCGTCCCTCTACTATCACTGGACATTTGGGGCAAACTGTAGAGGTCAACACCTGTCCTGATGCAGGTGTATAGACCAACAGTTTCAAACGGTAACTCCTTCACTAGAAGGCCCAACTCGGCTACACACAGGCTTGACACAAAGGAGTGTGTCGCTCCAGAATCAAACAAAATTCTAACGCATCTACTAGCTATAGAGCAACATTCTGTACTAAGTTACCTGACTGAGATGCCTCCGCTCCAGTCATGGCAAACACTCTCCCTGCTGCCTGAGGTCGACTGCCTCCATTCCTCAACTGTTGGGATCCACTGGGTTGAGTCATCCTATTCTGGGTAGGACAATCTCTAGCAACGTGTCCCGTCTTTTGACAGGCAAAACATCTTCTCTCTGAATCTCTCTTGGGGCACACATTGGCTGTGTGTGGCCCACCACAATGGAAACACTTAAGTTTCCAGGGTTGTTGCTGCTGAAACTGGGGCGGTGCTGCTTCTGCCCGATGTGGTGGAGGTCTCGCATAAGGCTTGCTTTGTGGGTGCTGCACCTTGGCCTCCCCACTGGAAGAACCCCCTGGGTGTGACCTGATCACCCGAGAATCACCCTTGTCCAGAGTCTCCACCATCTTCGCCTTCTCTACTAAGGCGTGAAATTCCCTGATGCACATCGGGGCTATGGTCCTCTTCAGCCCATGCTTCAGCCCCTCTTCGAACTTCCTACACCTCCAGGCCTCAGAGGTCGCCTGGGTATAGAACCGGGCGAGGTACTCAAAACGAGCAGCATAGGCGTTTACTGACATATCCCCCTGCTCCAACTTCAGGAACTCAGCTTCCCTCGCAAATCTTGCGCTGTCTGGGAAGTATTTCTCCAGGAACCTCACCCTGAAGTTCTCCCAGTCCAACACATCCTCTCGGGCCTCCATCATCTGCTGAGCTCCCATCCACCAGAACTCAGCTTCCCCAGATAGTAAAAAGGTTGCGAACACCAATTTCTTCTCTTCAGGGCAGGAGGTCGCCCTAAAGATTTTCTCCAGCTCTCTGACCCACTGATCTGCCTGATCAGGGGTAGCATTCCCACTAAACTTGGGTGGGTTGTGCCTCATGAACTCAGTCAGTCCCATCTGTTCTTGAGGCTGACCGCCGTGGGAGTTTGTCTCAGCCGACCGAGCAGTTTCCCAGTGGTGCATGGCAGCTTGGTGATTCTGAGCCATCGCTGCATTCTGTTGTTGGATGGCAGTTGCCATCATCTCGATAGCCTTGGCAATCTGGCTCATCTCCGAAGAAGGTTGGGGAGGGGTAGAAGGTCTACGTGCCATCTCTCTTCGTTTCAGATTTTGAAACTACAGGTTTCTATATTCCCTACAACTACAAGAATGAAATCGATAAGAAATCAATTCATTCAAGGGGTAACAGCTAGACCTTACAAAGGTCAGCCCCTCAAAGTCATTTAGAATTTGAGTTCATCAACAGGATCATAATGCTTATAACATCAAGCATAACACCAGAACAACTACTGGTATGCAGTCATCAACCCAATCAACCATTTTCAATCCATTACAAAGACACTCAAGAAAATGACATAGCTCACACCAGAATTCAATATATGCTAAACATCAAACCTTTAGAATTAAGGTTGAGACTCATCCCGATCCAGTTATGAGTGTGCACCCTCACTACTTTATCAAGACCTTCTCATTCTTAATACTAAGATTTTCGGTTATAACATATATTCACCAAAGCACACACAAAATCTCAATACAAAAACGTTTGAAAACTTTTCACTATAGTTGTTATTTTAAACTCAAATAAATTTCATGAGCAGAAGAAACACAATGGATCCACAGCCCTCAGGTCATCCTAAGGACGAACTGCTCTGATACCATTAATGTAACATCCCGCCAAAATACTATTCATGTTTATATAATGAAAATAAAGGTAACAAATAGATTGAAGTGAACAAAATATTATATATATGAAATGTAGTTTCTCCTCACAGGGAGTTTAATACAAATTCGGTCAAATTTTCCAGAAACATAAACAAAATACAGTCAAAAAAACAAAGCAGGCAATCTCCTATCGGAAGAGACCGATCTCCTATCGGAAGAGGCCGATCTCCTATCAGAGGACCCAAAACAGCTGATCTGCTACCAGAACAGAAATCAGGCGATCTCCTTCCGGCGACCACTCACTAAGGAGCTCTACTTCCTGGAAAATCATCTGCTCCCGTGTAAAATACACGATCATCACAGTTTTAAGAGAAAACAGCCAGAGAACAATACAAAGGGTAAGCTAGATATTTTTAAAACTTTAAATTTTAAACTGGACAACCAACGTAGATCAGCCTTTTTAAACATTCACAAGGGTCCATCACTTTCTCATTCATATCACACAGCCATCAAGAAATCACATGTTTCACAATATTTTCAAGAGTCGTTCTATTCACATAATGCACCAAGTGTCTATCAATTCAGTGTTTCTCATTTCTCACGTCAGACTTCCACTGACTCATCACACAAGACACTTGACACTACTTCCGGAAGACTCATGCATTGACTAGACTCATAGATCTGCACCTGTCATACTGCCCACTGTGAAATCACACACATTCACAGGGTCGCCGTGAAATCACACACATTCACAAGCGTATAATGAATCTCAATATCATCACCATCCAAGCATGACAGGGTTAATCCACACCACAGGTCGAGCTCGTTCTCTTTCAAACAACTCACCCATACGTATGAACCTCCTTCGACTCTCAACGCCTGAATAACTTCATCTATATGAATTCATTATCTCAGGAGAGTCAGGATATCATGACGAATCACCGGTCAATGCACATCCTACACGATCTTACACGGTATTTTCTTTCCTGAAAATACTATGCCTCGATCCCACAATCACAACATTCAACACATCATACCACTCTCAACTAGATGATTCAATCACCGCAATAGGCATTTCAAAGGTTCATGTTTTCGAATATGTCATTTGAATCTCAAACAGTTTTCAAAGCAACACCAAAAACAGAGAGTCCGCAAACAACACCAAAACCGGCGATCTAGTTCAAAAACAAGGTATTTCGAAGACTGTATATAAAACCGGCGACCACGTCGCTCAAACACATAGCACAGAGCATTTTACAAAGATGAAAACGAAAACCGGCGACCACGTCGCCCTCACTTCAGAAATAGCTAAACTATGGCTTGTATTGAAAATGAAGTCTAGCTTCCCTTACCTGGACTTGCGTAAAATACCGCGAGCTCAAAACCCACCGAGCCTGAAGGATGCCTTAGCTCTGTTTTCAGCACCTGGTCTGTAGAACTTGCAGAGAACCTCTTAGGTGCTCTAAGGGCAACGTCGCTTGTCGCACTGATGCTGGAGGTTGCCTGAGTCTCAACGCAAGGAAGGGAAGAAGGGAGGGAGGAAGTTTGCACTCACTCTAACACTCTTGAGTCTGTAACGTTCTTTGCCTTCCCGCAGTGGCTTTTGAATCCCAACTTACCTGTCCACGCATGCTGCTGCTGCCACCCCTTCTGCAGGAAAGCCTGAGAACCACTGCTCTGAACAGTACTACCACTGTTGTCGCTTGTGCATGCCAACCACTGCTCTGAACAGTACTACCACTGTTGTCGCTTGTGCATGCCAACCACTGCTCTGAACAGTACGACCGCGAGTGTCTCCTGCGCATGCCAACATTCTGATGTCACCACTCTAAACCACCCTTTTTGTCTACGTGGCGCGTGTGCAGGACGTTTCATGCTGGGAGTCTGGGTCCCACTTTACTCTGTGTGAAACTCGACGTCGTGCGATAACTTTCCACCGCTGACTCATCCTGGCGAATGACCGATGTCTCCTTCGCCCTGGAAGACGACCGATGCCTACCTCTGGGAGACGACCGATGTCTTCCCTGGCGACGCCCTCATAACTCTCGCGTCCTGGCTACGTCCACATGCATCGCCCCCTGGCGATGCCCGCATGCCTCTCGCGCCTTGGCCACGTCCACATGCCTCGCGCCCTGGCAAAGCCCGCATGCCTCTCGCGCCTTGGCCACGTCCACATGCCTCGCGCCCTGGCAAAGCCCGCATGCCTCTCGCGCCTTGGCCACGTCCACATGCCTCGCGCCCTGGCAATGCCCGCATGCCTCGCGCCCGCGCGATGCCCGCATGCCTCTCGCGCCCGCGCGATGCCTGCATGCCTCGCGCCCTGGCGACGTCTACCTGGCGCTCATGTGTAGCAGGCGACCGGCGATCTCATAGCCTTCTAAATTTAACTTTTCCTCCCTTTTTATTTTAAATTAAACATACATAGAATTCTTTTTAAAATATAACCCTTTTTATTCCAATTCAATTTTACAGGTCCTTACATGTCCATTCCCAATCCATGGCTACAACTACACAAGTTTCATCTTCTTTCATCTTCCATAGTCATTTCAATCGGTAGTTTTGATTTTATGTCTTGTTCTTGAATTTCAATCAGTTCTTTTGTTTCAATTTGTGTTTCCATTCTGTTTTTTGTGTTTAAATTCTGCACCTATTCTTTTTTTGAGTTCAGCACCTTGTTCTTCATTCATTCATCACCATTAATTGTGTTTTAACCTTGGACCTTTGGAAATGAACCTTCACATCTACTTAACACTTGTTAAGTTAATGTCCAGTGGGGATTTTCCTTAGGTGACTTACTCTAAATTGCTAAGAATCTTGATCCTAATTCTAAGAAAGTGTCACAAATATAATGAACCTAAAATCAACTCACATCAGAAAGGAAGTCCTCACCCTCGACTTTATACAGCGAGGCTGAGGCGAGATAAAAAGTCCTCACCTCAACTTTATACAACGAGGCTGAGGCGAGATAAAAAGTCCTCACCTCGACTTTATACAGCGAGGCTGAGGCGAGATAAAAAGTCCTCACCTCGACTTTATACAGCGAGGCTGAGGCGAGATAAAAAGTCCTCACCTCGACTTTATACAGCGAGGCTGAGGCGAGATAAAAAGTCCTCACCTCGACTTTGTACAGCGAGGCTGGGGCGAGAGGAGAAAGACCTCACCTCGACTTCCTACAGTGAGGCTGAGGCAAGAGGGGTCATCAAGAAGAAGTCCTCTTCCCCAAAACACAAGCATCATCTTCAGAGGTCGGGTCCTCTATGCAACTAGCGCTGGAGTGACACAGAAGTAATACGAAACCGTAAGGGCGGTGACTGATCGGTGGTACGCTAACATGCTAGTCGGTGGTCGGTAGTAAAACTGAAAGCTTCCCCAAACAAGCTCTTGGGCGATCAGTCGAAGCCTTTAGACACCATCAAGTCAGTCATCCAACGTGGATTTATGCATAAAAGCTGTTAAAGAGAATGCTAAGGTACAGTTGGTCGCGATCAAGTTAGAGGCCATTTGAAGAGTCACAGTGAGATTGCACCGAAGCCTAAGCCAGTTAACAGTTGGCCACATGCAGAGTGAGCTAAAGGTGGAGAGAGAGAAAGGCAGCTGAGAAAAAGAGATTACACAAAAGGAGGAGTCGCAAGGGGAGAAGCTCAGGGAGGAGGAATGAGCTTGCCATCAACCACTGAATGGTGGAGGCTAGGCTGGGCAGAGTCCGAGTCTGGCAGGATGCAGTGAACCTGCTGCAAGCCCATGGAACCCATCTATCAGAACCTCGGCACCAGCAGCCATGGTCTCAGGTACATCAGCTTCGAGCTCCTTCTTCTCTTTGGCAACGAAGACCACTTAGTCTCTTCGCTGAGAACAAGTTCACAGCTCGAGACTGGGGGGCTTGTGATCCGGTCGGTCATCGGTAGTCTATGACATCAGCAGCTGATGACGACGTGGGTCACTCACAGAGTGACGCGTGGCACGAGAAAGCAGATGAACCAGGGTGGAGATCGTTCAAGAATGGCGATCAGTGGTCAGCTACCGAGTGACCACTGTAAGGACCTGTAAAATTGAATTGGAATAAAAAGGGTTATATATTAAAAGAATTCTATGTATGTTTTATTTAAAATAAAAAGGGAGGAAAAGTTAAGTTAGAAGGCTATGAGATCGCCGGTCGCCTGCTACACATGAGCGCCAGGTGGACGTCGCCAGGGCGCGAGGCATGCAGGCATCGCGCGGGCGCGAGAGGCATGTAGGCATCGCGCGGGCGCGAGAGGCATGCAGGCATCGCGCGGGCGCGAGAGGCATGCGGGCATCGCGCGGACGCGAGGCATGCGGGCATTGCCAGAGCGCGAGGCACGTGGACGTGGCCAAGGCGCGAGAGGCATGCGGGCTTTGCCAGGGGGAGACATCGGTCGTCCACCAAGAGATGTCATCGGTTGATAGCCTTCGCGCGAGAGGTCATCGGTGGATAGTCTTCGCGCGAGAGGTCATCGGTGGATAGCCTTCGCGCGAGAGGTCATCGGTGGATAGTCTTCGCGCGAGATGTCATTCGGTGGATTGTTTTCGCGCGAGGGGTCATCGACGAAAGATTTTCGCGCGATGTCGAATTGCACACAGAGGGGGTAAGACCCAGACTCCCAGCAGGAAGCGTAGTGCACGCACGCCACGTAGACAAAAAGGGTGGTTCAGAATAGTGACATCAGAATGTTGGCATGCGCAGGGGACACTCGCGGTCGTACTGTTCAGAGCAGTGGCTGGCATGCACAAGCGACAACAGTGGCAGTACTGTTCAGAGCAGTGGTTGGCATGCACCAGAGACAACAGTGGTCGTACTGTTCAGGGCAGTGGTTCTCAGACTTCTCTGCAGAGTGGGTGGTGGCAGCTGCTTTTGGTGGATAAGTTGGTTTAAGATGCAGAAAACCCACTGCTGAGAGGAAGAAACGTTGCAGCCTTCAAAGAGAGAAAGAGTGAGTTACCTCCCTTCTCCTCCAGTTGCCTCCTTCGCGCTGCGATTCTAGCACCTTCACACGAGAGTACGACGAACGACAGTCACCATTAGAGCACCTGGGCAGTTCTCTGCAAGTCCTTCGACCAGACGCAAAAACAGAGCCAAGGCGTTCTTCAAGCTTTGTTGGGTTTCGGAACTCTAGGTGTTTGCGCAAGTCCAGGTAAGGGAAGCTAGCTTTATCTTCAATAAAAGCCGTAGATTAGCTGTAAGGACTTGAAAAATTTATTGGAATAAAAGAGTTATATTTTAAATAAATTCTAAGTATGTTTTTATTTAGAATAGAAAGGGAGGAAAAAGTTAAGTTTAGAAGGTACGAGGTCGCCGGTCGCCTGCTACACATGAGCGCCAGGTGGACATCGCGCGGGCGCGAGAGGCATGCAGGCATCGCGCGGGCGCGAGAGGCATGCAGGCATCGCGCGGGCGCGAGAGGCATGCAGGCATCGCGCGGGCGTGAGAGGCATGCAGGCATCGCGCGGGCGTGAGAGGCATGCAGGCATCGCGCGGGCGCGAGGGGCATGCGGGCATCGCGCGGACGCGAGGCACGCGGGCATTGCCAGGGCGCGATGCATGTGGACGTGGCCAAGGCGCGAGAGTTATGAGGGCGTCGCCAGGGAAGACATCGGTTGTCTCCCAGAGGAAGACATCGGTCGTTCGCCAGGAAGAGGTCATCGGTGGTAGTCTTCGCGCGAGGTCATCGGTGGTAGTCTTCGCGCGAGGTCATCGGTGGTAGTCTTCGCGCGAGGTCATCGGTGGTAGTCTTCGCGCGAGGTCATCGGTGGTAGTCTTCGCGCGAGGTCATCGGTGGATCGTCTTCGCGCGAGAGGTCATCAGTGGTTTCTCTTCGAGCTGGTAGTCATCGGCGAAAGGTCATCGCGCGACGTTGAGTTACACCCAGAGAACGTGGGCCCCAGACTCCCAGCAAGAGACGTTCTGCACGCGCGCCACGTAGACGAAAAAGTGGTTCAGAATAGTGACCTCATAGCATAGCCTGCGCAGAGGCACGCTTAGGTGTACTGTTCAGCGAAGCGTACACGCAAACTCCCTGCAGAGTGGGTGGTGGCAGCGGTTTTTGTGGAGAAGTCAGCTTAAGATGCAAAAACCCATTTCTGAGGGAGAAGGAAAGAAACGTTGCTGTGGTTCCAGAGCTAAAGGGTGCGTTTATCTCCCTTCTCCTCCATTCTCTCCTTCGCGCTGCGGTTCTAGCACCTTCACACGAGAGTACGACGAGCGACGGCCACCATTAGAGCACCTGGGAGGTTCTCTGCAAGTCCTTCAACCAGACGCGAAAAACAGAGCCAAGGTATTCTGCAAGCTTCGTTGGATTTCGAAGCTCCTGGTGGTTGCGCAAGTCCAGGTAAGGGAAGCTAGCCTTCATCTTTACTACGAGCCATAGTTGAACCATTTCTGAAGTGTGGGCGACGTGGTCGCCGTTTTCGCTTTCGTCTTCGTGAAATGCTCTGTGTTGTGTGCTTGGGCCACGTGGTCGCCTGTTTTAATATACAGCCTTCGAAATACCATATTTTGAACTAGATCGCCGGTTTTGGCGCTGTTTTGCGAACTCCTTGTGTTTGATGTTGTTTTGAGAACTGCTTGAGATTTACATGAGATATTCGAAAATATGAATCCTTTGAAATGGCTATTGCTGTGATTGCATCGTTTACTTGAGTGGTATGATGTCTTTGAATGCTGTGAATGTGGGATCGAGGCATAGTATTTTCAGGAAAGAAAATACCGTGTAAGATCTTGTGGTAGGTGCATTGATCGGTGATTCCTAAGGGGATATCCTGACTCTGCTGAGGTAATGGAATCACGTAGAGGAAGTTACTCAGTTGTTGAGAGTCGAAGGAGGTCTATATGATGGGCGTCTCGTGTGAAAAAGAACGAGCTCCGTCTGTCATATGGATTAACCCTGTCATACCAGGAGAACTATGGTAACATTGAGATGATATATGCGCATGCTGTGTGGATTCACAGCGACCCTGTGTGGATTTCACAGTGGTGTGGTATGACAGGTGCAGATCTCTGAGTCTAATCAACGCACGAGTCAATCCGGAAGTAGTGTCAAGTGTCTTGTGTGGTGAGTCAGTGGAAAGTCTGACATGTGAAATGAGAAACTTGAATATTGATAGACACTTGATGCTGTATTGTGAAATGGAATGACTATGGGTGAATGTTGTGAAGTTTGTGATTTTGGGCGATCAGCTGAATGCTATGAGCAGCTCTACGTTTTACATGGATATTTTGGAACTTGGTTTACTTGGATTTTCATGTTCTTGATTTAAACTTCTTTTAAATTATCTAGCTTACCCTTTTATCTGTTATTGTGGTTGTTTTTCTCAAAACTGTGATGATCGTGTAATTGTTACACGGGAGCAGATGATCTTCCAGGAAGAAGAGCCCTCTAGTGAGTGATCGCCGAGGAGGAGATCGCCGGTTTTCTGTCTCTATCGGGTGATCGCCTGTGTCTGCCTCCATCGGGTGATCGCCTGTTTTTTTCTGTCTTGATAGGTGATCGGTCTCGTCCGATAGGAGATCGGTTTCTTCCGATAGGAGATCGCCTGCTTTGTTTTTTTTACTGTATTTTGTTTATGTTTCTGGAAAATTTGACCGAATTTGTATTAAACTCCCTAAGAGGAGCAACTTCATTTCATATATATATTATTTTGTTCATAGAATCTATTTGTTACCTTTATTTTCATTATATACATTTGTATAGTATTTTGGCGGGATGTTACATTAATGGTATCAGAGCAGTTCGCCTTAGGATGACCTGAGGGCTGTGGATCCATTGTGTTTCTTCTGCTCATAAAATTTATTTGAGTTTTAAATAACCACTATAGTGGGAGGTTTTCAAACGTTTTTGTATTGAACTCTTGCGTGTGCTTTGGTGAATGTATGCCTAACTGAAAATCTTAGTATTAAGAATAAGAAGGTCTTGATAAAGTGGTGAGGGTGCACACTCATAACTGGATCAAGATGATTCTTAATCTTAATTCCAAAGGTTTGATGTTTAGCCTACATTGAATTCTGGTGTGATTTTTGAGTGTTCTTGAATTTGACTGAGGTGGTAGTTTGGACTGATGTTTGCACACCAGTAACTGTTCTGGTGTTTTGTGTGAAGTTATAAGTGTTATGATTCTGTTGATGAACTCAAATTCTAGATGACTTTGAGATGCTGACCTTTGTAAGGTCTAGCTGTTACCCCTTGAATGAATTGATTCTTATCGATTTCATTCTTATAGTTGTAGGGAATATAGAAGTCAATAGATTCAGAAGATGGCACGTAGACCTGCTACCCCACCTCAACCTTCCTCAGAGATGAGTCAGATCGCCAAGGCCATCGAGATGATGGCGACTGCCATTCAGCAACAGAATGCGGCGATGGCTCAGAACCATCAAGCCACAATGCAGCACTGGGAAACTGCCCGATCTGCTGAGACAAACTCCCACGTCGGTCAGCCCCAAGAACAGATGGGACTGGCCGAGTTCATGAGGCACAACCCACCTAAGTTCAGTGGGAATGCTACCCCTGACCAGGCAGATCAGTGGGTCAGGGAGGTGGAGAAAATCTTTAGGGCGACCTCCTGCCCTGAAGAGAAGAAGCTGTTGTTTGCCACGTATCTGCTATCAGGAGAAGCTGAGTTCTGGTGGATGGGAGCTCAGCAGATGATGGAGGCCCGAGAGGATGTTCTGGATTGGGAGAGCTTCAGAGTGAAGTTCTTGGAAAAATACTTCCCAGACAGCGCCAAGTTTGCAAGGGAAGCTGAGTTCTTAAAGTTGGAGCAGGGGGACATGTCAGTAAACGCCTATGCTGCCCGTTTTGAGTACCTCGCCCGGTTCTATACCCAGGCGACCTCCGAGGCCTGGAGGTGTAGGAAGTTCGAGGAAGGGCTGAAGCATGGGCTGAAGAAGACCATAGCCCCGATGTGCATCAGGGAGTTCCACGCCTTAGTGGAGAAGGCGAAGATGGTGGAGACCCTGGAAAAGGGTGAGTCTCGGGTGATCAGGTCACACCCAGGAGGTCCTTCCAGTGGGAGAGCTAAGGCACAGCACCCACAAAGCAAGCCCTATGCGAGACCTCCATCACATCGGGCAGGAGCAGCACCTCCCCAGTTCCAACAGCAACAACCTTGGAAGCCTAAGTGTCTTCACTGTGGTGGACCACACGCCTCCAATGCTTGTTTCAAGAAGACTTCAGAGAGGAAATGTTTCGTCTGCCAAAGGACAGGGCACGTTGCTAGAGAGTGCCCTAGCAGGAATGGGGCGACCCAACCCAGTGGCTCCCAACAGTTGAGAAACGAGGGCGGCAGACCTCAGGCAACAGGGAGGGTGTTCGCCATGTCTGGAGCAGAGGCAGCTCAGTCAGGTAACCTCATCCAAGGTGTTTGTTTTATTGCTGGTAGAGGTGTAAGGGCCTTGTTTGATTCTGGAGCGACACACTCCTTTGTGTCAAGCCTGTGTGTAGCCGAGTTGGGCCTCCTAGTGAAGGAGTTACCTTTCGAGCTGTTGGTCTCTACACCTGCGTCAGGACAGGTGTCGACCTCTACAGTGTGCCCTGAATGTCCAGTGATTGTAGAAGGACGCAGATTCAAGGTGAACTTGATCTGCCTACATCTTCAGGACCTGGATGTCATCCTGGGAATGGATTGGTTAGCTGCCAATCACGTTCTCATAGACTGTGGTAGGCAGAAAGTAGCGTTTTCAGACCCCCAAGAATCGGATGTGTTATCAGTTCAACGAGGGCGATCAGAGCTGGAAGGAGAGGCGAGGTGCTTCGTCGTGCTCGCCCGGTTGGAAGTGGAGAATAAAGGGGACGTAAACAGGATACAAGTGGTGAAAGATTTCACAGATGTATTCCCAGAAGAGGTGCCTGGGTTACCCCCTAAGAGAGAAGTGGAATTCTCTATTGACTTGGTACCTGGAGCTGGACCAGTGTCAATGGCACCTTATAGGATGGCACCAGCCGAGTTAGTGGAGTTAAAGAAGCAAGTGGAAGAGTTGCTGGAGAAGCAGTTCATCAGACCCAGCGTATCTCCATGGGGAGCTCCAGTGCTCCTAGTCAAGAAGAAGGATGGAGGGTCTCGGCTGTGTATAGACTACAGGCAATTGAACAAATTGACCATCAAGAACAAGTACCCCCTACCTCGGATTGATGATTTGATGGACCAGATTCATGGGGCCTCGGTGTTCTCCAAGATTGACCTGAGATCGGGGTATCACCAAATCTTGGTAAAAGCTGAAGATGTTCAGAAGACAGCTTTTAGGTCTCGATATGGGCACTACGAGTATGTAGTGATGCCATTTGGAGTCACCAATGCTCCAGCTCTATTCATGGACTACATGAATAGGATCTTTCGCCCTTTCTTGGATAAGTTTGTGGTGGTCTTCATAGATGACATCCTCATTTATTCAAGGACCGAGGAAGAGCATGAGGAACACCTGAGGACAGTATTGGAAATACTGAGGGAGAAGCAGCTCTATGCCAAGTTCTCTAAGTGTGAGTTCTGGCTAAGGGAAGTCAACTTCTTAGGACACGTGATATCTGCCCAGGGGATCTCGGTAGATCCAGCCAAGGTAGAGGCAGTGCTGCAATGGGAACGTCCTAAGACAGTGACTGAGATAAGGAGCTTTGTGGGGTTGGCGGGCTACTATCGAAGGTTTATTGAGGATTTTTCCAAAGTAGTGGCTCCTTTAACACAACTGACCCGCAAGGACCAACCCTTTGCTTGGACTGACCGATGTGAGCAGAGCTTCAGGGAACTAAAGGAGAGGTTGACCAGTGCTCCAGTGCTGGTGATTCCAGAAGTAGGAAGACCTTTTGATGTCTTCTGTGATGCCTCACATCAAGGCTTGGGATGCGTCTTGATGCAAGAGAAGAGAGTGGTTGCATATGCTTCAAGGCAACTCAAGGTGCATGAGAGGAACTACCCTACTCATGATTTGGAGTTGGCAGCGGTAGTGTTTGCCTTGAAGATCTGGAGGCATTATCTTTATGGAGCTCGGTTCCAGGTATTCAGCGATCACAAGAGCTTGAAGTACCTGTTCGATCAGAAGGAACTAAACATGAGACAAAGAAGGTGGATGGAATTCCTAAAGGACTACGACTTTCAACTCATGTATCACCCAGGGAAGGCCAATGTAGTGGCAGATGCCTTGAGTAGGAAGTCTATACAAGTCGCCACCATGATGATGGAAGAGCAGAAACTGATCGAGCAGTTCAGAGACTTAAACTTTGGAGTGGAATTTCACGTGAATCACATTAGTTGTAGTAAGCTGACTATAACTAATGACTTCCTTGGGATGTTGAAGGATAAACAATTGGAGGACCCTAGCCTAAAGCGCACTGTGGAGTCACTAGGGACAGATCAGGCGAGAGGCTTTGAGATGGGCGATGATGGGATCTTGAGGTTTGATGGCAGAATTTGCATACCTGCAAATGATGAGTTGAAGAAGATGATCCTAGAGGAAGGTCATAAGAGTCGCCTTAACCTTCATCCAGGCATGAACAAGATGTACCATGACTTGAAGGAGTCATTTTGGTGGTCGGGCATGAAGAGGGACATCGCCCAGTACGTGACAACCTGCTTAACGTGTCAAAAGGCGAAGGTAGAGCATCAAAGACCTGGCGGGCTGTTGCAGCAACTGGATATCCCCGAGTGGAAGTGGGACAGCATTGCCATGGATTTTGTCACCCATTTACCCAGATCGGTAAAGAGTCATGATGCAATCTGGGTCATCATTGATAGGCTGACGAAGAGTGCCCACTTCCTCCCAGTAAATATGAAGATGCCTATGGTCAAGCTGGCACAGCTATACATCCAAGAAATAGTGAGGCTGCATGGAGTGCCTTCCAGCATCGTTTCAGATAGAGATCCCAGGTTTACTTCACGGTTTTGGCAGACCCTGCAAGAGTGTTTGGGAACTAAGTTGAGGATGAGCTCTGCATATCATCCCCAAACAGATGGTCAGTCAGAGAGGACGATCCAATCTTTGGAAGATCTGCTGAGGGCATGCGTTTTGGATCAATTGGGAGGTTGGGAGGAGGTGTTGCCACTAGTGGAGTTTACCTATAACAATAGCTACCACGCCAGCATTGGGATGGCACCATATGAAGCCCTGTATGGGAGGAAATGCAGAACTCCCTTATGTTGGTACCAGGAGGGCGAGGCAGTCTTGGTTGGGCCAGAGTTGATTCAGCAGACGACCGAGAAGGTGAAGCAGATACAAAGCAGAATGAAAGCCTCTCAGAGTAGGCAGAAGTCCTATGCAGATCAGAGGAGAAAGCCTTTGGAGTTTGCTGCTGGAGATCACGTATTCATGAAAGTGACACCAACCAAGGGTGTAGGGCGGGCGATCAGGTCAAAGAAGTTGTCCCCTAAGTTCGTGGGACCATATCAGATCTTAAGAAGGATTGGCCCAGTGGCGTATGAGATCGCCCTACCTCCCCATCTGGCGAATCTGCACAATGTGTTTCACGTGTCACAGCTGAGGAAGTACATGGCAGACCCTAGTCATGTGCTGGATGTAGACGACGTGCAGATTAGGGATGACTTGTCCTTTGAAGCAAAACCAGTCAGGATTGACGATCGGCAATGTAAACAGCTCAGAGGCAAGACCATCGACATGGTGAAAGTGGTGTGGGATGAGAAATCGGGGGATTCTACTTGGGAGTTAGAAGAACCCATGAGGGAGGCTTATCCATACCTCTTTTCCTTGTAATCCAATTTTCGATGACGAAAATTTTTCTTGTTGGGGAGAATGTAAGGACCTGAAAAATTTATTGGAATAAAAGAGTTATATTTTAAATAAATTCTAAGTATGTTTTTATTTAGAATAGAAAGGGAGGAAAAAGTTAAGTTTAGAAGGCTACGAGGTCGCCGGTCGCCTGCTACACATGAGCGCCAGGTGGACATCGCGCGGGCGCGAGAGGCATGCAGGCATCGCGCGGGCGCGAGAGGCATGCAGGCATCGCGCGGGCGCGAGAGGCATGCAGGCATCGCGCGGGCGTGAGAGGCATGCAGGCATCGCGCGGGCGTGAGAGGCATGCAGGCATCGCGCGGGCGCGAGGGGCATGCGGGCATCGCGCGGACGCGAGGCACGCGGGCATTGCCAGGGCGCGATGCATGTGGACGTGGCCAAGGCGCTCCGTCTGTCATATGGATTAACCCTGTCATACCAGGAGAACTATGGTAACATTGAGATGATATATGCGCATGCTGTGTGGATTCACAGCGACCCTGTGTGGATTTCACAGTGGTGTGGTATGACAGGTGCAGATCTCTGAGTCTAATCAACGCACGAGTCAATCCGGAAGTAGTGTCAAGTGTCTTGTGTGGTGAGTCAGTGGAAAGTCTGACATGTG
This sequence comes from Phaseolus lunatus, assembly GCA_013389735.1. Classification (NCBI taxonomy): domain Eukaryota; kingdom Viridiplantae; phylum Streptophyta; class Magnoliopsida; order Fabales; family Fabaceae; genus Phaseolus; species Phaseolus lunatus. The sequence continues at coordinate 28,646,636 of CM023858.1, read as the reverse complement.
AAATGAGAAACTTGAATATTGATAGACACTTGATGCTGTATTGTGAAATGGAATGACTATGGGTGAATGTTGTGAAGTTTGTGATTTTGGGCGATCAGCTGAATGCTATGAGCAGCTCTACGTTTTACATGGATATTTTGGAACTTGGTTTACTTGGATTTTCATGTTCTTGATTTAAACTTCTTTTAAATTATCTAGCTTACCCTTTTATCTGTTATTGTGGTTGTTTTTCTCAAAACTGTGATGATCGTGTAATTGTTACACGGGAGCAGATGATCTTCCAGGAAGAAGAGCCCTCTAGTGAGTGATCGCCGAGGAGGAGATCGCCGGTTTTCTGTCTCTATCGGGTGATCGCCTGTGTCTGCCTCCATCGGGTGATCGCCTGTTTTTTTCTGTCTTGATAGGTGATCGGTCTCGTCCGATAGGAGATCGGTTTCTTCCGATAGGAGATCGCCTGCTTTGTTTTTTTTACTGTATTTTGTTTATGTTTCTGGAAAATTTGACCGAATTTGTATTAAACTCCCTAAGAGGAGCAACTTCATTTCATATATATATTATTTTGTTCATAGAATCTATTTGTTACCTTTATTTTCATTATATACATTTGTATAGTATTTTGGCGGGATGTTACATTAGCTATTTCTGAAATGAGGGCGACGTGGTCGCCGGTTTCGTTTGCATCTGCGTGAATGCTCTGTTCCATGTGTTTGGGCGACGTGGTCGCCGGGTTTTAAATACAGACTTCGAAATACCCTGTTTTTGAACCAGGTCGCCGGTTTTGGCGCTGTTTTACGAACTCCCCTGTTTTTGGTGTTGTTTTGAAACTATTGAGATTTAAATGTGATATTCGAAAACATGAACCTTGGAGTGAGTTTTGCTGTGATTGGAATCATTCATTTAAGTGTGGCATGATGTGTTGAATGTTGTGAATGTGGATCGAGGCATAGTATTTTCAGGAAAGAAAATACCGTGTAAGATCTTATAGGATGTGCATTGATCGGTGATTCCTAAGGGGATATCCTGACTCTGCTGAGAAAATGGAATCACATAGAGGAAGTTACTCAGTTGGTGAGAGTCGAAGGAGGTTCATATGAATGGGCGTCTCGTGTGAAAAAGAACGAGCTCCGCCTGTTCTATGGATTAACCCTGTCATGCTTGGATGGTGATGATATTGAGATTCATTCTACGCTTGTGAATGTGTGTGATTTCACGGCGACCCTGTGAATGTGTGTGATTTCACAGTGGGCAGTATGACAGGTGCAGATCTCTGAGTCTAATCAATGCATGAGTCTTCCGGAAGTAGTGTCAAGTGTCTTGTGTGTTGAGTCAGTGGTGGTCTGACGTGAGAAATGAGAAACATTGAATTGATAGACACTTGATGCAGTTTTGTGAAATAGAATGACTCTTGAGAATATTGTGAAATGTGTGATTTCTGGGTGATCAGGTGAAGAGTAGGAGAAACTTGATAACTTTACGTGAATATCTTGAAATTGTTTACCTTGATTTTATTTTAAGTATCCTTATTTAAACTCTTTTTAAATGTCTAGCTTACCCTGTGTTTTCGTTTGTGTTGTGGCCTTTTCTTAAACCTGTAATGATCGTGTATAATTTACACGGGAGCAGATGATGTTGCAGGAAGTAGAGCTCTTTAGAAAATTGTCGCTAGAAGGAGATCGCCTGTTTTCTTTTCTGTTGGGGGATCGCCCCTCTTGCTGCTTTATAATAGGAGATCGCCTTTATGAAAGGAGATCGCCCTTCTTATAGGAGATCGCCTATATGAAAGGAGATCGCCCTTCTTATAGGAGATCGCCCTTTTTGCCAGGAGATCGCCTATCTGTCTTTTGTATTGTATTTCGTTTACGTTTTTAATGGAGAAGTGATCGTTTGTATTAAACTCCCTGTGAGGAGAAACTTATTTATTTTATATAAAGATTTTGCTCACTTCAATCTATTTGTCACTTTATTTTCGTTTTATATTTATTTTCAAAGAAATTTGGCGGGATGTTACAACCACCACCAGAAGATCGGTTCCTACTTGAGCGCCTGGAAGCAGAGCGCGAGAAGTGATGAAGCACCGATCAGTCATCGGTGCGTGCAGAGTGATCAGTCATCGGTGCATGCATTGCGATCAGTCATCGGTGCGTGCAGAGTGATCAGTCATCGGTGCATGCAGAATGATCAGTCGTCGGGGGTTCCTTGTCAACACGTGTTAAACTGGGACCCAGGCTCCCAGCGAGAACGTTACTCAAGGACCTTGCCTGATTCCATAAGCAGAGCACGAGGACGTGAAGAAGCGCCATCGGACATCGACCAGGATGAGAGACACATCGGTCATCGGTGTGTGTTGAGGTGACATCGGTCGCGCGATGTGAACAACGCAATCGATGATCAGTAAAGCGCCCAGAGGCAGGGAATGGCTTTAGTCGCGAGACGACCACGCATGAAGATGAGAAGACGCAGTTAGATGCAGAATCCTGCTGGGACAAGAGCCCATCAAGGTTAGAGTCTCCCAGTGGGGTTGCATGTCTGCCACGTGGACGGTGAAGATGTTCCAAGAGAATAGGTAGGGCAGATAGGTGTAACATCCCGCCAAAATACCATACATGCTCATATAATAAAAATAAAAGTAACAAATAGATTGAAGTGAACAAAATTTTATATAAATAAATAAAGTTTCTCCTCACAGGGAGATAAATACATAACCGGTATATTTTTCAAAAATTTAAACAAAATACAACCAACTAAATTGAAAACCGGCGATCTCCCTACATAGACCGGCGATCTCCTATCAGGGGACCCAAAACAGCCGATCTGCTACCAGAACAGAAAAACAGGCGATCACCCGATAGAGGCAGAAACAGGCGATCACCCGATAGAGACGGAACAGGCGATCTCCTTCCGGCGACCACTCTCTAAGGAGCTCTACTCCCTGGAAGATCATCTGCTCCCGTGTAAAAATACACGATCATCACAGTTTAAGAGAAAATAACCACAGAGCAATACAAAAGAAAAGGGGTAAGCTAGATGGTTTAAAAACTTTTAAATCAATAGTAAACATAAAACTTCACACCATTCATGATCCATATCAATTTTCAACCATCGACATACTCATATTCCATAACTCGTCAAGTGTCTATTTCTAATTTCAGTATTCATGGTTCACACGTCAGACTTTCCACTGACTCACAATGCATAGACACATGACACTACTTCCGGATTGACTCGTGCGTTGACTCAGGCTCAGAGATCTGCACCTGTCATACCATACCACTGTGAAATCCACACAGGGTCGCTGTGAAATCCACACAGCCATGCGTATATAATCTCAATGTCATCAACTCTCCCGGTATGACAGGGTGAATTCATATAACAGGCCGAGCTCGTTCCCACTTGAACAACTCACCCATACGTATGAACCTCCTTCGACTCTCACCAACTGAATAACTTCCTCTATGTGGTTCCATTATCTCAGTAGAGTCAGGATATCTCCTTCTAGACAAGCCCCTAGTCAATACACCTATACAGATCTTACACGGTATTTCCTTTCCTGAAAATACTATGCCTCGATCCCACATTCACAGCATTCAAGACGTCATACCATACAAAGGAATATTTCAAATCACAGCAACAATCATTTCAACGTTTCAAACTTTCGAATATCACATATATATTGTATTTAAATCCCAAACAGCTTCAAACAACGTCAAACACAGGGGAGTTCGAAACCCGTATTTAAAACCGGCGACCACGTCGCCCAACCACATAGAACAGAGCATTGCGAAAAGAAACAGAAAACCGGCGACCACGTCGCCCTCACTTCAGAAACAGCTAATCTATGGCTTGTATTGAAAATGAAGGTTAGCTTCCCTTACCTGGACTTGCGCAAAACACCAGGAGCTCCGAAACCCAACGAAGCTTGAACAACGCCTTGGCTCTGTTTTTGCGTCTGGCTGAATGACTTGCAGAGAACCTCCCAGGCGCTCTAATGGTGGTCGTCGTTCGTCGTACTCTTGTGTGAAGGTGCCAGAATCGCAGTGCGAAGGAGAGAAAGGAGAAGAAGGGAGGTGAACTCACTCTTTCGCTCTTGAACAACTGCGTCGTTTCTTTCTTTCTCTCTCAGAAATGGGTTTTTGTATCTTAAGCTGACTCCTCCACAAAAACCGCTGCCACTACCCACTCTGCAGGGAAGTTTGCGTGTACGCTTCACTGAACAGTACGACTAAGCGTGCCTCTGCGCAGGCTAACACTCTGAGGTCACTAGCCTGAACCACTCTTTTTGCCTACGTGTCGCGCATGCAGGACGTTTCATGCTGGGAGCCTGGGTCCCACCTTACTCTGTGTGAAACTCGACGTCGCGCGATAACTTTCCACTGCTGACTCATTCTGGCGAACGACCGATGTCTCCCTCGCCCTGGTAGACGACCGATGTCTCCCTCTGGGGGACGACCGATGCTATCCCTGGCGACGCCCTCATGCCTCGCGCCCTGGCGAATGCCCGCATGCCTCTCGCGCCCTGGCGAATGCCCGCATGCCTCTCGCGCCCTGGCGATGCCCGCATGCCTCTCGTGCCCTGGCAATGCCCGCATGCCTCTCGTGCCCTGGCAATGCCCGCATGCCTCGCGCCCTGGCGACGTCCACATGCCTCGCGCGCCCTGGCGACGTCCACATGCCTCGCGCGCCCTGGCGACGTCCACATGCCTCGCGCCCCGCGCGACTCCCACATGCCTCGCGCCCGCGCGACGTCCACATGCCTCGCGTCCGCGCGACGTCCACATGCCTCGCGCCCGCGCAACGCCTGCATGCCTCGCGCCCTGACGCTCATGTGTAGCAGGCGACCGACGATCATGTACTACTAGGCGATCTCATAGCCTTCCAAACTACACTTTCCTTCCTTTTCATTTTAAATAAAGACATACTTAGAATTCATTTAAAATATATCTCTTTTATTCCAATTAAATTTTACAGGTCCTTACAATAGGCACAGAAGTCGAGGGGTACAGAAGTACCCACGCAGCCTCCCCTGTCAGACTTGGCACTCAAGTGAAGAAGGATGGCACGCAAGGTAACCCTAAGGAGTAGAAACGACAGTGCAGAGTAATCAAGTGGCCCTAGAGGTAGCCAGTAGGGGCTACGCGGGTTTATATGAGGGAGAAGAACACCAAACCAGGTATGCAGTCTTTGCCTCAGAATACACAACACAAAACCAAGAGCACTTAGTTTTCGAATCAAAGAGGACTGAGGGCACACACACACGGTCTCACACAGAGAGATCTGAGAGAGAGTTTTGGTGTTCCCGTTGCCTGACTTGAGCGTCGGAGCTACAACGGCCGCTAGAGGCACCGTCTGTGTCTTTTGCAGGCATCGTTTGGAGTTCCGGCGAAGGTTCCTGGAACCTCCTTGCAGAACGCGCAGCAGTTAGAAAGCTAGACGAAGGAGTGACGAGGCATTTTCCCCACGCTCGAGTCCGCGGCGAGATCAGATATGATTGTACATTCCTTCACCCTAGAGTTCTCCTGTTGATTGGGCCTACAAAAAGAAACAAAAGCCCAATTAGAGCCATATCTGCCAATAAATCCATAAACAACCTCTAGGTCTTCATCCTCCTTATTATGTGGTTATGTGTGGCTAGACGGTTTCCATCAGTAAGGGCATGGTAAGTGTGCCTACGTGAAACAGATTGGACCGCAGATGTTGGTACATGAATTGGTACCCTAACGGTTATTCTGTTAATATTTTATGCACTCTAAGGAGATAAAATTCTATGCAGTTGTGGCGCTAAGATTGTGCACAGTGTAGCGAGATCTTCTCCCATTGAATGCGCTCTCACTCGAGATAAGATTCTCATGAGAGAAGTTGGTTACAAGAGGTAGCCTAGTGGTAGTCTATAAAAGAGACTTGAGATCCCAGGTGAAGGTACGCTGTTTCTAAGCTTGAAACTAGATACTTCTTGTTTCTTATGAGCCTGTATTGACTTGATCGTCGGAGTGCAATCAACAGGTAGGGACCCTCTGTCTCAACGAAGCCACGTCCAAGCAACCAAGGAAAGTGCATATTCCAGTAGAGGCAGATGGAGCCAGAGCTCGCCTCCAGAGTCAACCGGCGACCAGGTCAACTGGCGACCAGGTCAACCGGCAGGAACATTTGGCGCCCGTCGTGGGGCCCGATAAAACCAGGTCCCATCCACAATTGTGATTAAAGTTATCAAGCAATATGAGGAATACAAGGCAAGGTCCCGCAGGATCGGAAGGTTGTGAAAACCACCATACTGCAACTCATGGAGACTATTAACGCTCTCTAGGAGACAGTGGCGACATCCAGGGCTGATCAGGAGAGGATCTTGGCTGAGGTTCGAGCCAAGCAGGCTCTCAGGCAAGACCAATTCAGGGTCGAGCTGGACGCGTCGTGAGCAACCAATGATGAGTTACACATGGCCAATGAGGAATTGCATAGAGATTTGCAGCGATTGGGAGAACGCACGTAGGAGAGAGGATCCCACCTGTCCAAGTTAGGGCTCGTCCCATGCCTTTTCCACAGGCGATCATGGATGTCGTCATACCAACAAACTTCTTGACCCCCAAGATCATCTTTACAGGTACACAAGACCTAGACGCCCATCTCACGACCTTCCATGCTCAGATGATGATCTCGGAAGGAACAGACGCCATGCACTGCAAACTGTTCATGGGTACATTTACAAGCACAGTGCTGTAGTGGTTCATTGGCCTTCCAGATAGCCATATCATTTCGTTTGATCATTTCTCTATGTTGTTCAAGGAGCAGTTCATCGTCAACCGACCTCCAACCCCTGTCCCTTTTGACCTTTTTCGGGTGAAGTAGAAGCAGGGAGAACCTTTAAAGGATTTCCTAAACAGGTTTGAGGCGTTTGTAGTGAGGCTTCATACGTAGGATGAGGCTTTGATGGTCCATGCCTTTGAGCAAGGGATCATGTTAGGGCCCTTTAGCGATTCCTTGATAAGGAATCGGGCGAGGACGGTCAACGAAATCCGGCGGCGAGTCATTGCCCACATCGCCGCAGAAGAAGTTGTAATAGTGAAACATAGAAGCACAAGCACAGGGCAGGCCAAGCCCCAGGAGAAGAATCGTGCCCAACCCATGAGAGTGCACGAAACTGCAACAGAGAAGAGGTCGCCAACTCGGCACGCACCTTATGCGCCGAAAAAGCACCAATCTAGGTCAAAGGCGAGAGACGACCTGCCTTTTTGACCTAAGTTCAACATGACTTACAAGGAGTTGCTCACCATGCCAGGTATGGCGGATAAGTTGAGGTTCCCCCTAGAGATTGGTAGGATTTTGGGGCCGAGTAAAAATACCTGGTGTGATTTCTACAAGGCCTTTCAGCATAATGTGGAGAATTGCATAGTCCTTGGTTACCAGTTTGCGGGATTGGTGAAGGATGGCCTCCTGCAGGAATATTAGGAGGGAAATCAGGAGGGATCAAAGGACGAGAAGCCAGCGGAGGATCAGAGGCATGAGGTGCTTGTCTATGGCGAAATCAATACTATCTCTAGAGGATTTTCAGGAGGAGGATGCACTGCCTCCCAACGAAAAAGGTATGTGAAGGAGGTAATGGCGGTAGATGCATGAGAGCCTGATTAGTCGGCTGAACCCGACTTCTGCTTCACAAAGGCTGACCTAAGGGACGTGGTCTCACACAACAATGATCCGGTGGTGATCTTGGTGGCCACAATAGGAAGAATGGTGAACCGAGTTCTCATCGATCAGGGGAACTCGATTGACGTGATGTTCTGATCAACGTTTAACAAGTTGCAGTTGTCGCCAGATCAGCTGAGACCGTACGACGGCTGTCTATATGGTTTCACTAGAGACCAGGTGGAGGTGAGGGGGCATGTGGAGTTGAGGACGACTTTTACAGATAACACCTCATCTTGCACCATCAACATCAGGTACTTGGTTGTTAAAGCTATTTCAGCCTACAACATGCTCTTGGGCAGACTTGTCCTGAACAAGTTAGGTGCGGTGCCCTCATCGAGGCACATGAAGATGAAATTGCCCTCCCTCGAAGGAGGGTAGTTGTTATAAAGTCTAACCAGAAGGCAGCAAGGAAGTGCTATGAGAATAGCCTAAAAAATAAGAGAGGGGTATCCGTGGTTGCCGGCCAGCCTTAAAAAGCTGAAGAGGCCACTTGTGTGGAGATCGCCACTAATAGGCGGCCTAAGCCTGTCGGCGAGGTTCAGGAAAGAGAATTTGGAGGAAAAAAGTTTAAGCTTGGCAAGTTTCTAAGCCAAGAGATGCAAGGTAGGATCGCCGAGGTGATATCACGGCATCTAAACGCCTTTGCATGGTCTGCTTCAGACATGCCCGACATTGACCTTGAATTTCTGTGTCATCGACTTATAATGGACCCGAAGGTCAAGCCTATAATATAAAGATGAAGAAAGTTCAACGAGGAGAGATGCCAGGTTATCAGGCAAGAAACTCAAAAGTTGTTAATCGCTGGCCACATAAGGGAAATCCAATATCCTGAGTGGTTGTCAAACGTAGTGTTGGTGAAGAAGGCCAACAGAAAGTGGAGGATGTGCGTTGATTTCACATATTTGAACAAGGCTTGATGCAAAACTAGCTTGTTTTGGCTTCTTTTTTCTCGTAGTTTTGTATGTTACAGAAGGATGGACTTGAAAATCACATCAATGGCTAAATGGAAGTGTGGAGAAGATGAAATGAAGAGGGGAACTAGAGGCTTAGAAGAGGTGTAACCAACTTCTAAGAAGATTCAAGCAAAACACTAATAGAAGTGCAAACTTGAGAATGAGAATTTGAAGACAAATTAGCTAGCAACTTAGGCAACATTTCATTATCAATTCAAATCTAATTTACATAGGGGCTAGCACTTGTATTTATAGTGCTATGGGCAGCCAAGGTGCAAACTTTAACCCTAAAACCTCTCCACTCATAGAAGGACAAGTGTCTCTCTCTAATTGGAGCAAATCCTCCCAAATTAGAGGTTGACAAGTATCCTTCTCTAATTGAAGAGAATCCTCTCCATTCCCATGAAGACAAATGTCCTTTTGGCATTGGTGGGAATCCTCTCTATTAAGGAGATGACATGTGGACCTTCATGCCTTCCTTGCCACTCTATGCTTTCTATTTGCACTCTAGTAATTTTTTTGTGCACCTAGATGGTCTAGAGTTGCATTGGGTCCAAGGAGGCCCAATTGTAACTCTAGCTAGACTCTTTATTTTTCTATTTACACCCTACTCTAATTGGCCCAATACATGGCCCATGAAAATTAACCCAAAACATAGCCCAAGAAAATGGCCCAAATACAAGCCCAAAATAAAGCCTATACTACTCTGTGTAACATCCCGCCAAAATACTGTACAAATGTATATGATGAAAATAAAGGTAACAAATAGATTCTATGAACAAAATAATAGATATATGAAATGAAGTTGCTCCTCTTAGGGAGTTTAATACAAATTCGGTCAAATTTTCCAGAAACATAAACAAAATACAGTAAAAAAAACGAAGCAGGCGATCTCCTATCGGAAGAGACCGATCTCCTATCGGACGAGGCCGATCGCCCATCGGGGGACCCAAAAAAAACAGCCGATCTCCTTTCCGGCGACCACTTCACTAAGGAGCTCTACTTCCTGGAAGATCATCTGCTCCCGTGTAAGTTATACACGATCATCACAGTTTTAAGAGAATAGCCACAGAACCAAAATACACAGGGTAAGCTAGATATTTTAAAGAGAGTTTAAATAAGAACATTAAAATCAGAGTAAGAAATTTTCAAGATATTCACGTAAAGCTATAGATTTTCTCAATGCCCTTCACCTGATCACCCAGACATCACACATTTCACAATATTCACAAGAGTCATTCTATTTCACAAAACTGCATCAAGTGTCTATGAATTTCAATGTTTCTCATTTCTCACGTCAGACTTTCCACTGACTCACCACACAAGACACTTGACCTACTTCCGGAAGACTCGTGCATTGACTAGACTCAGGGATTCTGCACCTGTCATACAAGCTGTAATGTTTACCAGCTATGCGCATCAACACAATCTCAATCTCAAGTTCACCATTCTCACAGTATGACAGGGTTAATCCATATGACAGGCCGAGCTCGTTCTGTTTCACACGACTCACCCATACATATGAACCTCCTTCGACTCTCAACGCCTGAATAACCTCATCTATATGAATCCATTATCTCAGGAGAGTCAGGATAATCCCATTATAGACATCACCGATCAATGCACATCCTACACGATCTTACACGGTATTTTCTTTCCTGAAAATACTATGCCTCGATCCACATTCACCACATCCAACACATCACATAACACTTAAAGGAATGATTTCAATCACAGCAAAACTCAATCCAAGGTTCTTATTTTCGAATATCTCATTTAAATCTCAACAGTTTCAAAGCAACACCAAAAACAAAGAGTTTCGCAAACAACGCCAAAACCGGCGACCTGGTTCAAAAACAGGGTATTTCGAAGTCTGCATTTAAAAACCGGCGACCACGTCGCCCCAACACATGGAACAGAGTATTTACGCAGATGCAAACGAAAACCGGCGACCACGTCGCCCTTACTTCAGAAACAGCTAATCTATGGCTTGTATTGAAAATGAAGTCTAGCTTCCCTTACCTGGACTTGCGCAACCACCAGGAGCTTCGAAATCCAACAGAGCTTGAAGAATACCTTGGCTCTGTTTTTGCGTCTGGTTTTGAAGGAGTTGCAGAGAACTTTCCCAGGGGCTCCAATGGTGTTGCTTCTCGTCGTACTCTTGTGTGGAGATGCTGAAATCGCAACGCGGAGGAGGTAACTGGAGGAGAAGGGAAGAAACTCACTCTTTCTCTCGTCGAATACAACAATGTTTTCCTTTTCTCTCAGCAGTGGATTTCAGTAACTTAAACCAACTTATCCCTCCAAAAGCAGCTGCCACCACCCACTCTGCAGGGAAGTTTGCGTGTACGCTTCCCTGCACAGTACTACTAAGCATGCCTCTGCGCAGGCTACGCTATGAGGTCACTATTCTGAACCACTTTTTCGTCTACGTGGCGCGCGTGCAGAACGTCTCTTGCTGGGAGTCTGGGGCCCACGTTCTCTGGGTGTAACTCAACGTCGCGCGATGACCTTTCGCCGATGACTACCAGCTCGAAGAGAAACCACTGATGACCTCTCGCGCGAAGACGATCCACCGATGACCTCGCGCGAAGACTACCACCGATGACCTCGCGCGAAGACTACCACCGATGACCTCGCGCGAAGACTACCACCGATGACCCCGCGCGAAGACTACCACCGATGACCTCGCGCGAAGACCACCACCGATGACCTCTTCCTGGCGAACGACCGATGTCTTCCTCTGGGAGACAACCGATGTCTTCCCTGGCGACGCCCTCATAACTCTCGCGCCTTGGCCACGTCCACATGCATCGTGCCCTGGCAATGCCCGCGTGCCTCGCGCCCGCGCGATGCCCGCATGCCCCTCGCGCCCGCGCGATGCCTGCATGCCTCTCACGCCCGCGCGATGCCTGCATGCCTCTCGCGCCCGCGCGATGCCTGCATGCCTCTCGCGCCCGCGCGATGCCTGCATGCCTCTCACGCCCGCGCGATGCCTGCATGCCTCTCACGCCCGCGCGATGTCCACCTGGCGCTCATGTGTAGCAGGCGACCGGCGACCTCGTAGCCTTCTAAACTTAACTTTTTCCTCCCTTTCTATTCTAAATAAAAACATACTTAGAATTTATTTAAAATATAACTCTTTTATTCCAATAAATTTTTCAGGTCCTTACATTCTCCCCAACAAGAAAAATTTTCGTCCTCGAAAATTGGATTACAAGGAAAAGAGGTATGGATAAGCCTCCCTCATGGGTTCTTCTAACTCCCAAGTAGAATCCCCCGATCTCCCATCCCACACTACTTTCACCATGTCGATGGTCTTGCCCCTGAGCTGTTTACATTGCCGATCGTCAATCCTGACTGGTTTGGCTTCAAAGGACAAGTCATCCCTAATCTGCACGTCGTCTACATCCAGCACATGACTAGGGTCTGCCATGTACTTCCTCAGCTGTGACACGTGAAACACATTGTGCAGATTCGCCAGATGGGGAGGTAGGGCGATCTCATACGCCACTGGGCCAATCCTTCTTAAGATCTGATATGGTCCCACAAACTTAGGGGACAACTTCTTTGACCTGATCGCCCGCCCTACACCCTTGGTTGGTGTCACTTTCATGAACACGTGATCTCCAGCAGCAAACTCCAAAGGCTTTCTCCTCTGATCTGCATAGGACTTCTGCCTACTCTGAGAGGCTTTCATTCTGCTTTGTATCTGCTTCACCTTCTCGGTCGTCTGCTGAATCAACTCTGGCCCAACCAAGACTGCCTCGCCCTCCTGGTACCAACATAAGGGAGTTCTGCATTTCCTCCCATACAGGGCTTCATATGGTGCCATCCCAATACTGGCGTGGTAGCTATTGTTATAGGTAAACTCCACTAGTGGCAACACCTCCTCCCAACTTCCCAATTGATCCAAAACGCATGCCCTCAGCAGATCTTCCAAAGATTGGATCGTCCTCTCTGACTGACCATCTGTTTGGGGATGATATGCAGAGCTCATCCTCAACTTGGTTCCCAAGCATTCTTGTAAGGTCTGCCAAAACCGTGAAGTAAACCTGGGATCTCTATCTGAAACGATGCTGGAAGGCACTCCATGCAGCCTTACTATTTCTTGGATGTATAGCTGTGCCAGCTTGACCATAGGCATCTTCATATTCACTGGAAGAAAGTGGGCACTCTTCGTCAGCCTATCAATGATGACCCAGATTGCATCATGGCCCTTGACCGATCTGGGTAAATGGGTGACAAAATCCATGGCAATGCTGTCCCATTTCCACTCAGGGATATCCAATGGTTGTAATAACCCACCAGGCCTTTGATGTTCTACCTTTGCCTTCTGACACGTTAAGCAGGTTGTCACATACTGGGCGATGTCCCTCTTCATGCCCGACCACCAAAATGACTCCTTCAAGTCATGGTACATCTTGTTCATGCCTGGATGAAGGTTAAGGCGACTCTTATGACCTTCCTCTAGGATCATCTTCTTCAACTCATCATTTGCAGGTATGCAAATTCTGCCATCAAACCTCAAGATCCCATCATCGCCCATCTCAAAGCCTCTCGCCTGATCTGTCCCTAGTGACTCCACAGTGCGCTTCAGGCTAGGGTCCTCCAATTGTTTATCCTTCAACATCCCAAGGAAGTCATTAGTTATAGTCAGCTTACTACAACTAATGTGATTCACGTGAAATTCCACTCCAAGGTTTAAGTCTCTGAACTGCTCGATCAGTTTCTGCTCTTCCATCATCATGGTGGCAACTTGTATAGACTTCCTACTCAAGGCATCTGCCACTACATTGGCCTTCCCTGGGTGATACATGAGTTGAAAGTCGTAGTCCTTTAGGAATTCCATCCACCTTCTTTGTCTCATGTTTAGTTCCTTCTGATCGAACAGGTACTTCAAGCTCTTGTGGTCACTGAATACCTGGAACCGAGCTCCATAAAGATAATGCCTCCAGATCTTCAAGGCAAACACTACCGCTGCCAACTCCAAATCATGAGTAGGGTAGTTTCTCTCATGCACCTTGAGTTGCCTTGAAGAATATGCAACCACTCTCTTCTCTTGCATCAAGACGCATCCCAAGCCTTGATGTGAGGCATCACAGAAGACATCAAAAGGTCTTCCTACTTCTGGAATCACCAGCACTGGAGCACTGGTCAACCTCTCCTTTAGTTCTCTGAAGCTCTGCTCACATCGGTCGGTCCAAGCAAAGGGTTGGTCCTTGCGGGTCAGTTGTGTTAAAGGAGCCACTACTTTGGAAAAATCCTCGATAAACCTCCGATAGTAGCCCGCCAACCCCACAAAGCTCCTTATCTCAGTCACTGTCTTAGGACGTTCCCATTGCAGCACTGCCTCTACCTTGGCTGGATCTACCGAGATCCCCTGGGCAGATATCACGTGTCCTAAGAAGTTGACTTCCCTTAGCCAGAACTCACACTTAGAGAACTTGGCATAGAGCTGCTTCTCCCTCAGTATTTCCAATACTGTCCTCAGGTGTTCCTCATGCTCTTCCTCGGTCCTTGAATAAATGAGGATGTCATCTATGAAGACCACCACAAACTTATCCAAGAAAGGGCGAAAGATCCTATTCATGTAGTCCATGAATAGAGCTGGAGCATTGGTGACTCCAAATGGCATCACTACATACTCGTAGTGCCCATATCGAGACCTAAAAGCTGTCTTCTGAACATCTTCAGCTTTTACCAAGATTTGGTGATACCCCGATCTCAGGTCAATCTTGGAGAACACCGAGGCCCCATGAATTTGGTCCATCAAATCATCAATCCGAGGTAGGGGGTACTTGTTCTTGATGGTCAATTTGTTCAATTGCCTGTAGTCTATACACAGCCGAGACCCTCCATCCTTCTTCTTGACTAGGAGCACTGGAGCTCCCCATGGAGATACGCTGGGTCTGATGAACTGCTTCTCCAGCAACTCTTCCACTTGCTTCTTTAACTCCACTAACTCGGCTGGGGCCATCCTGTAAGGTGCCATTGACACTGGTCCAGCTCCAGGTACCAAGTCAATAGAGAATTCCACTTCTCTCTTAGGGGGTAACCCAGGCACCTCTTCTGGGAATACATCTGTGAAATCTTTCACCACTTGTATCCTGTTTACGTCCCCTTTATTCTCCACTTCCAACCGGGCGAGCACTACGAAGCACCTCGCCTCTCCTTCCAGCTCTGATCGCCCTTGTTGAACTGACAACACATCCGGTTCCTGGGGGTCTGGAAACGCTACCTTCTGCCTATCACAGTCTAAGAGAACGTGATTGGCAGCTAACCAATCCATTCCCAGGATGACATCCAGGTCCTGAAGAGGTAGGCAGATCAAGTTCACCTTGAATCTGCGTCCTTCTACAATCACTGGACATTCAGGGCACACTGTAGAGGTCGACACCTGTCCTGACGCAAGTGTAGAGACCAACAGTTCGAATGGTAACTCCTTCACTAGGAGGCCCAACTCAGCTACACACAGGCTTGACACAAAGGAGTGTGTCGCTCCAGAATCAAACAAAGCCCTTACACCTCTACCAGCAATAAAACAAACACCTTGTATGAGGTTACCTGACTGAGATGCTTCTGCTCCAGACATGGCAAACACTCTCCCTGTCGCCTGAGGTCTGCTGCCTTCGTTTCTCCTCTGCTGGAAGCCACTGGGTTGGGTCGCCCCATTCCTGCTAGGGCACTCTCTAGCAACGTGCCCTGTCCTTTGGCAGACGAAACATTTCCTCTCTGAAGGCTGCTTGGGACACACGTTGGGCGTGTGTGGTCCACCACAATGGAAACACTTGGGTTTCCAAGGTTGCCGCTGCTGAAACTGGGATGACGTTGTTCCCACCCGATGTGGTGGAGGCCTCGTATAGGGCTTGCTTTGTAAGTGCTGTGCCTTAGCTTTCCCACTGGAAGAACCTCCTGGGTGTGACCTGATCACCCGAGGATCACCCTTCTCCAGGGTCTCCACCATCTTCGCCTTCTCCACTAAGGCGTGGAACTCCCTGATGCACATCGGGGCTATGGTCTTCTTCAGCCCATGCTTCAGTCCCTCTTCAAACTTCCTACACCTCCAGGCCTCAGAGGTCGCCTGGGTATAGAACCGGGCGAGGTACTCAAAACGAGCAGCATAGGCGTTCACTGACATATCCCCTTGCTCCAGTTTCAGGAACTCAGCTTCCCTCGCAAACTTGGCGCTGTCAGGGAAGTATTTCTCCAAGAACTTCACCCTGAAGCTCTCCCAATCCAAAACATCCCCTCGGGCATCCATCATCTGCTGAGCTCCCATCCACCAGAACTCAGCTTCTCCTGATAGCAGATAAGTGGCGAACAGCAGCTTCTTTTCTTCAGGGCATGAGGTCGCCCTAAAGATTTTCTCCACCTCCCTGACCCACTGATCTGCCTGGTCAGGGGTAGCATTCCCACTGAACTTAGGTGGGTTGTGCCTCATGAACTCGGCCAGTCCCATCTGTTCTTGGGGCTGACCGACGTGGGAGTTTGTTTCAGCCGACCGAGCAGTCTCCCAGTGCTGCATTGTGGCTTGATGGTTCTGAGCCATCGCCGCATTCTGCTGCTGAATGGCAGTCGCCATCATCTCGATGGCCTTGGCGATCTGACTCATCTCTGAGGAAGGTTGAGGTGGGGTAGCAGGTCTACGTGCCATCTTCTGAATCTATTGACTTCTATATTCCCTACAACTATAAGAATGAAATCGATAAGAATCAATTCATTCAAGGGGTAACAGCTAGACCTTACAGGTCAGCATCTCAAAGTCATCTAGAATTTGAGTTCATCAACAGAATCATAACACTTATAACTTCACACAAAACACCAGAACAGTTACTGGTGTGCAAACATCAGTCCAAACTACCACCTCAGTCAAATTCAAGAACGCTAAAAAATCACACCAGAATTCAATGTAGGCTAAACATCAAACCTTTGGAATTAAGATTAAGAATTATCTTGATCCAGTTATGAGTGTGCACCCTCACCACTTTATCAAGACCTTCTTATTCTTAATACTAAGATTTTCAGTTAGGCACACGTTCACCCAAGCACACGCAAGAGTTCAAAACTAAAACGTTTGAAAACCTTCCACTATAGTGGTTATTTAAAACAAATAAATTTTATGAGCAGAAGAAACACAATGGATCCACAGCCCTCAGGTCATCCTAAGGCGAACTGCTCTGATACCATTAATGTAACATCCCGCCAAAATACTGTACAAATGTATATGATGAAAATAAAGGTAACAAATAGATTCTATGAACAAAATAATAGATATATGAAATGAAGTTGCTCCTCTTAGGGAGTTTAATACAAATTCGGTCAAATTTTCCAGAAACATAAACAAAATACAGTAAAAAAAACGAAGCAGGCGATCTCCTATCGGAAGAGACCGATCTCCTATCGGACGAGGCCGATCGCCCATCGGGGGACCCAAAAAAAACAGCCGATCTCCTTTCCGGCGACCACTTCACTAAGGAGCTCTACTTCCTGGAAGATCATCTGCTCCCGTGTAAGTTATACACGATCATCACAGTTTTAAGAGAATAGCCACAGAACCAAAATACACAGGGTAAGCTAGATATTTTAAAGAGAGTTTAAATAAGAACATTAAAATCAGAGTAAGAAATTTTCAAGATATTCACGTAAAGCTATAGATTTTCTCAATGCCCTTCACCTGATCACCCAGACATCACACATTTCACAATATTCACAAGAGTCATTCTATTTCACAAAACTGCATCAAGTGTCTATGAATTTCAATGTTTCTCATTTCTCACGTCAGACTTTCCACTGACTCACCACACAAGACACTTGACCTACTTCCGGAAGACTCGTGCATTGACTAGACTCAGGGATTCTGCACCTGTCATACAAGCTGTAATGTTTACCAGCTATGCGCATCAACACAATCTCAATCTCAAGTTCACCATTCTCACAGTATGACAGGGTTAATCCATATGACAGGCCGAGCTCGTTCTGTTTCACACGACTCACCCATACATATGAACCTCCTTCGACTCTCAACGCCTGAATAACCTCATCTATATGAATCCATTATCTCAGGAGAGTTAGGATAATCCCATTATAGACATCACCGATCAATGCACATCCTACACGATCTTACACGGTATTTTCTTTCCTGAAAATACTATGCCTCGATCCACATTCACCACATCCAACACATCACATAACACTTAAAGGAATGATTTCAATCACAGCAAAACTCAATCCAAGGTTCTTATTTTCGAATATCTCATTTAAATCTCAACAGTTTCAAAGCAACACCAAAAACAAAGAGTTTCGCAAACAACGCCAAAACCGGCGACCTGGTTCAAAAACAGGGTATTTCGAAGTCTGCATTTAAAAACCGGCGACCACGTCGCCCAAACACATGGAACAGAGTATTTACGCAGATGCAAACGAAAACCGGCGACCACGTCGCCCTTACTTCAAAAACAGCTAATCTATGGCTTGTATTGAAAATGAAGTCTAGCTTCCCTTACCTGGACTTGCGCAACCACCAGGAGCTTCGAAATCCAACAGAGCTTGAAGAATACCTTGGCTCTGTTTTTGCGTCTGGTTTTGAAGGAGTTGCAGAGAACTTTCCCAGGGGCTCCAATGGTGTTGCTTCTCGTCGTACTCTTGTGTGGAGATGCTGAAATCGCAACGCGGAGGAGGTAACTGGAGGAGAAGGGAAGAAACTCACTCTTTCTCTCGTCGAATACAACAATGTTTTCCTTTTCTCTCAGCAGTGGATTTCAGTAACTTAAACCAACTTATCCCTCCAAAAGCAGCTGCCACCACCCACTCTGCAGGGAAGTTTGCGTGTACGCTTCCCTGCACAGTACTACTAAGCATGCCTCTGCGCAGGCTACGCTATGAGGTCACTATTCTGAACCACTTTTTCGTCTACGTGGCGCGCGTGCAGAACGTCTCTTGCTGGGAGTCTGGGGCCCACGTTCTCTGGGTGTAACTCAACGTCGCGTGATGACCTTTCGCCGATGACTACCAGCTCGAAGAGAAACCACTGATGACCTCTCGCGCGAAGACGATCCACCGATGACCTCGCGCGAAGACTACCACCGATGACCTCGCGCGAAGACTACCACCGATGACCTCGCGCGAAGACTACCACCGATGACCCCGCGCGAAGACTACCACCGATGACCTCGCGCGAAGACCACCACCGATGACCTCTTCCTGGCGAACGACCGATGTCTTCCTCTGGGAGACAACCGATGTCTTCCCTGGCGACGCCCTCATAACTCTCGCGCCTTGGCCACGTCCACATGCATCGTGCCCTGGCAATGCCCGCGTGCCTCGCGCCCGCGCGATGCCCGCATGCCCCTCGCGCCCGCGCGATGCCTGCATGCCTCTCACGCCCGCGCGATGCCTGCATGCCTCTCGCGCCCGCGCGATGCCTGCATGCCTCTCGCGCCCGCGCGATGCCTGCATGCCTCTCACGCCCGCGCGATGCCTGCATGCCTCTCACGCCCGCGCGATGTCCACCTGGCGCTCATGTGTAGCAGGCGACCGGCGACCTCGTAGCCTTCTAAACTTAACTTTTTCCTCCCTTTCTATTCTAAATAAAAACATACTTAGAATTTATTTAAAATATAACTCTTTTATTCCAATAAATTTTTCAGGTCCTTACACTCTGTATAATATTTATAAAACTAGATAAAAAATGGAAGAGCAGACAACATTAATTCTCCCTGAGATGAGAGTCTTTTAAAATCCTTTTTCTACTTCCAATCTTCTTGACCAAATTTTTCGAGGCTGGATGGTTTTCATCAAGGCTTGTCCTAAAGATTCATATTCATTGCCTAGCACCGACGCCTTAGTAGATAGCACATCAGGCTGTTGACTTCTCAGCTTTTTGGATGCATTCTCGGGGTACAACCAAATCTGTATGCACCCCCGAGATGAGAGCAAGACTGCATTCATGACTGAGCTCTCCATTTACTACTATAAGGTAATGCCTTTTGGGCTGAAGAACGCTGGCGCAACCTATCAGGGGCTGATGGATAGGATTTTCGCTCCCATGATAGGGCAGAATGTGCAAGCATATGTGGACGACATGGTCATCACCTCGAAAGAGAGAGATTATCATGTTGCTAATTTGGAGGAGCTATTCACCGCAATAGCTAAATACAACTTGAAGTTGAACCCTGAAAAGTGTGTGTTTGGGGTGGAAGCAGGAAAATTCTTGGGGTTTCTCCTCACTGAGCGGCGAATAGAAGCAAATCCCAAGAAGTGTGTGGCAATCATTACAATGAAGAGCCCTGCCACTGTAAAGGAGGTACAACAGTTAATTGGGCGAATGACGGCCTTATCCCGATTCTTATCAGCTGGAGGAGATCGGGGGTACCTTTACTTTCAGTGCTTAAAAAGGAACAATTGCTTCGTATGGACTAGCGAATGTGAATAGGCGTTCCTAAAATTGAAGGAGTACTTGGCTAGCCGCCTGTTCTTTGTTAGCCACTACCAGGGGCTCCCCTTCCTCTCTACTTTGCAGTTACAGATCGAGTGATTAGCTCGGTCATAGTGCAGGAGTAGGAGCATGCCCAGAGCCCCATATACTTCGTTAGTAAAGTGCTACAAGGGCCAGAGGTGCACTATCAGGCCATTGAGAAGGCAGCCTTAGCAGTTGTATTTGCAGCTCGGAGGCTCCGCCACTATTTCTAGAGCTTCACAGTGATAGTTATGACTGACTTGCCAATTCGTAAAGTCTTATAGAAGCCTGACATGGCAGGAAGGATAGTGTGATGGGCAGTCGAGCTGTCTGAGTTTGATGTACAATATGAGCCTAGAGGCCTTATCAAGGGACATGTTTATGTTGATTTTTGTGGTAGAACTCTCCTCGGAAGCCACACAGCCAGATAATGGAGACTTCTAGTGGATTCTCTATGTTGATGGGTCCTCCAACCAGCAAGGCAGCGGAGCTAGTATTATTCTGGAGGGACCAAATGGGTTGTTAATCGAGCAGGCTCTGAGGTTCGCTTTCAAGGCCTGTAATAACCAAGTTGAGTATGAAGCATTGGTAGCTAGAATGTTGCTAGTCAAAGAAATGGGAGCTCAAAGCCTGTCGGCGAAAACTGACTCGCTGCTAGTAACTGGACAAGTTACAAGCGGGTACCAGGCCAAGGATCTCTAGATGGCCTCGTATTTAAAGTATGTTATGCTCTTGAAGGAGACCTTTCCTGTGTTTGAGTTAGTACACGTCCCAAGGGAGCAGAATGCTCGAGCAGACCTATTGGCCAAACTCGCTAGCTCAGGCAAGGGAGGTTGCCAGAGGTCAATTATTCAGGAGACTCTGAAGGCGCCCAGGACCGTAGTAGGTTGTGTGGGAGAGGTCCAACATGTGGGTGCCTTAGAGGTTAGAGGAAGAAGGCCCTGGTCACTGACCCAAGGAACGCTGAGGGTGCCCAGGGTGAGTGTCTATAGTTTATCAGAAGAGGAATAGCTAGATGTCTGCCTAGTCGACGTGAGCGAAACATGGATGACACCCTATGGGCATTACTTTGCTGATGGCGTGCTTCTAGTGGAGCCTGCAGAGGCCTAGATCATCAAGAAGAATGTAGGTAGATATACCCTGGTAGATGGAAAGCTATTCAGGCATGGCTACACCTATCCTATCTTGACCTGCGTGAGCGGAAAGCAGTGCACGCACATTATGGCAAAGCTCCATGAAGGCATTTGTGGGAACCATGTCGGGGGACGAGCTCTCTCGTTGAAAGCTGTTCGAGCAGCGTATTATTGTGATGCAAGTCAAGACCACTTAAGGATGACCAAAGATGATATATATAAAGGGTCATATCAAAAAACAAAAGAAGACTTCACAGAAAGAAGAAAGGGCCATATTCCAGAACACTTGAAGTTCTTCTTACTAGTCTTCTTAAAGATTAGAACATTTTGTAAATAATTGGGTTCTCGTGAAGAATCCAAATAGTAGTATAAATAAAGAGGGCCCAAGACCAAGAAGCCCAAGCCAACCCAAGCCCAATCCGTGAGCATCAACAGGAGCAAGGCTAAAGCTTTGGGAAATAAGCATGAATGGACGTATCTCTTTTATAATTTCTTTTGTGTAGATTTTAGTAGAACATTAAAGGAAGGTGTAAATATTAAAATAAGGGGTGTTAATGTACAAAAACAAGTCACACCTTCCATGTGACATAAAGAGTAGGTGTAGGTGTAGTTTTTAGGAGGTGCCAAAGTAGAACAAAGGTCACACCTCCCATGTGACTCAAGATTGGCTCCAAATTTGAATTAGAATTAGGAGGGAATTTTGAATTTGTTTCACTTTCATTTCAGCCCTCTAAACCTATAAATAGAGGTGCTTGGTCATTGTAAATTGAACATTGAAATTAGAAGAAAAGTTACTATACTCAAATTGTGAGTGAATTTTGTGAGACTTGTTCTCCTCTTCCTTGTCTCATCTTGTGAAGCTTTGGGAGCTCTCAAGTGGCGGCAAATCTGCACTTATCTTGGATCATCACCTCCAAGTGGCGTGTCCATTCCCAATCCATGGCTACAACCACATAAGTTTCATCTTCTTTCATCTTCCATAGTCATTTCAATCGGTAGTTTTGATTCTATGTCTTGTTCTTGAATTTCAATCGGTTCTTTTGTTTCAATTTGTGTTTCCATTCTATTTTTTGTGTTTAAATTCTGCACCTATTCTTTTTTTGAGTTCAGCACCTTGTTCTTCATTCATTCATCACTATTAATTGTGTTTTAACCTTGGACCTTTGGAAATGAACCTTCACATCTACTTAACACTTGTTAAGTTAACGTCCAGTACCAGTTCTCACCCATGACTTAGTCTCTTCGCTGAAACAAGTTAACAGCTTGAGACTGGGGGGCTTGTGTACCGACCAGTCCTCGGACACCGAGAACAGGTAGTAAAGGGCGAACCACGTCAGCTGGGTCCCACAGCATGGGCCAAAGCCACGTGGAGTGGACCCCACAGGTGGTATTGATGAGAGGGGTGGTTAGTCATCAGCCTACAGAGTGGGGTGATTAGTCATCAGCCTACAGAGAGGGGTGATTAGTCATCAGCCTACAGAGAGGGTGATTAGTCATCAGCCTACAGAGAGGGTGATTAGTCATCAGCCTACAGAGACGGGTGAGTAGCCGTCAGATCACCAGGATGGGCGGAGGTGTCATCGTCGCTCAGCACGTCGAGGAGTCCTCGGCGACAGGGCGTGGCAAGGTGACATCGGCCTTGGGTGATTTGAACAGCGTAAACAGAACAGCTAAGATTGGTTCCCAGAGTGGGCCAATGACCAGTTAAATACCCAGAGTTAGGGAGAGGCCTGGATCACGAAGTGCCCATGCGGGTAGCAGGGAGAGCACAGTTAGGTGCAGAGTTCTGAGGGGTCGAGTACTCATCAGAACTAGGGTTTCCCAGTAAAGCTACATGCATGGCACGTGAACAGTGAAGGCACTCCCAGAACAGGTGGCCCCAGAGACTAGGTGCACAAGGAGGCACCCAGGTGGTCACCCTGTGGGAGTTTGCACTCCAGAGAAGGAAACCTTATGTGCTAGATTACCCTAAGATTGGGTGATAGCGCGCAAGGGTATTCCAGTAAACCCTAAATATGGCTAGCAGCGCAGTGAACCCTAATTAGGGCTAGCGGCGTAGTAAACCCTAGGCTATATAAGGGACAGTAAGATACTTCACAAAGGTACGCAGTTTTCTAGACCTAAACACAGAGAGAAACTCGATACAGTTGGTGTTCCTTGCCCTACACTGACTTGAGCGTCGGAGTGCAAACTGTAAAGACCTGTAAAATTGAATTGGAATAAAAAGGGTTATATATTAAAAGAATTCTATGTATGTTTTATTTAAAATAAAAAGGGAGGAAAAGTTAAGTTAGAAGGCTATGAGATCGCCGGTCGCCTGCTACACATGAGCGCCAGGTGGACGTCGCCAGGGCGCGAGGCATGCAGGCATCGCGCGGGCGCGAGAGGCATGTAGGCATCGCGCGGGCGCGAGAGGCATGCAGGCATCGCGCGGGCGCGAGAGGCATGCGGGCATCGCGCGGGCGCGAGGCATGCGGGCATTGCCAGAGCGCGAGGCACGTGGACGTGGCCAAGGCGCGAGAGGCATGCGGGCTTTGCCAGGGGGAGACATCGGTCGTCCACCAAGAGATGTCATCGGTTGATAGCCTTCGCGCGAGAGGTCATCGGTGGATAGTCTTCGCGCGAGAGGTCATCGGTGGATAGCCTTCGCGCGAGAGGTCATCGGTGGATAGTCTTCGCGCGAGATGTCATTCGGTGGATTGTTTTCGCGCGAGGGGTCATCGACGAAAGATTATCGCGCGATGTCGAGTTGCACACAGAGGGGGTAAGACCCAGACTCCCAGCAGGAAGCGTAGTGCACGCACGCCACGTAGACAAAAAGGGTGGTTCAGAATAGTGACATCAGAATGTTGGCATGCGCAGGGGACACTCGCGGACGTACTGTTCAGAGCAGTGGCTGGCATGCACAAGCGACAACAGTGGCAGTACTGTTCAGAGCAGTGGTTTGCATGCACTAGAGACAACAGTGGTCGTACTGTTCAGGGCAGTGGTTCTCAGACTTCTCTGCAGAGTGGGTGGTGGCAGCTGCTTTTGGTGGATAAGTTGGTTTAAGATGCAGAAAACCCACTGCTGAGAGGAAAAAACGTTGCAGGCTTCAAAGAGAGAAAGAGTGAGTTACCTCCCTTCTCCTCCAGTTGCCTCCTTCGCGCTGCGATTCTAGCACCTTCACACGAGAGTACGACGAGCGACAGTCACCATTAGAGCACCTGGGCAGTTCTCTGCAAGTCCTTCGACCAGACGCAAAAACAGAGCCAAGGCGTTCTTCAAGCTTTGTTGGGTTTCGGAACTCTAGGTGTTTGCGCAAGTCCAGGTAAGGGAAGCTAGACCTCTTTTTCCATACAAGCCATAGTGTAGCTATCTCTGATGTGAGGGCGACGTGGTCGCCATTTTTGTTTTCATCTGCGTAAAATGCTCTGTTTGTGTGCTTGGGCGACGTGGTCGCCGGTTTTATATACAGTCTTCGAAACACCCTGTTTTTGAACTAGATCGCCGGTTTTGGCGTTGTTTGTGAACTCTCTGTTTTTGGGTGTTGTTTTGAAACTACTTGAGATTTAAATGAAATATTCGAAGATCTGAACCTTGAAATGCTTCGTTGCTGTGACTTGAATCAATTACTCGAGTGGTATGATGTTTTTGAATGCTGTGAATGTGGGATCGAGGCATAGTATTTTCAGGGAAGAAAATACCGTGTAAGATCTTGTAGTAGGTGCATTGATCGGTGATTCCTAAGGGGATATCCTGACTCTGCTGAGGTAATGGAATCACGTAGAGGAAGTTACTCAGTTGTTGAGAGTCGAAGGAGGTCTATATGATGGGCGTCTCGTGTGAAAAAGAACGAGCTCCGCCTGTTCTATGGATTAACCCTGTCATGCTTGGATGGTGATGATATTGAGATTCATTCTACGCTTGTGAATGTGTGTGATTTCACGGCGACCCTGTGAATGTGTGTGATTTCACAGTGGGCAGTACGACAGGTGCAGATCTCTGAGTCTAATCAATGCATGAGTCTTCCGGAAGTAGTGTCAAGTGTCTTGTGTGTTGAGTCAGTGGTGGTCTGACGTGAGAAATGAGAAACATTGAATTGATAGACACTTGATGCAGTTTTGTGAAATAGAATGACTCTTGAGAATATTGTGAAATGTGTGATTTCTGGGTGATCAGGTGAAGAGTATGAGAAACTTGATAACTTTACGTGAATATCTTGAAATTGTTTACCTTGATTTTATTTTAAGTATCCTTATTTAAACTCTTTTTAAATGTCTAGCTTACCCTGTGTTTTCGTTTGTGTTGTGGCCTTTTCTTAAACCTGTAATGATCGTGTATAATTTACACGGGAGCAGATGATGTTGCAGGAAGTAGAGCTCTTTAGAAAATTGTCGCTGGAAGGAGATCGCCTGTTTTCTTTTCTGTTGGGTGATCGCCCCTCTTGCTGCTTTATAATAGGAGATCGCCTTTATGAAAGGAGATCGCCCTTCTTAGAGGAGATCGCCTATATGAAAGGAGATCGCCCTTCTTATAGGAGATCGCCCTTTTTGCCAGGAGATCGCCTATCTGTCTTTTGTATTGTATTTCGTTTACGTTTTTAATGGAGAAGTGATCGTTTGTATTAAACTCCCTGTGAGGAGAAACTTATTTATTTTATATAAAGATTTTGCTCACTTCAATCTATTTGTCACTTTATTTTCGTTTTATATTTATTTTCAAAGAAATTTGGCGGGATGTTACATTAATGGTATCAGAGCAGTTCGTCCTTAGGATGACCTGAGGGCTGTGGATCCATTGTGTTTCTTCTGCTCATGAAAGTTATTTGAGTTTAAAATAATAACTATAGTGAAAGGTTTTCAAACGTTTTTGTATTGAAATTTTGTGTGTGCTTTGGTGAATATATGTTCTAATTGAAAATCTTAGTATTAAGAATGAGAAGGTCTTGATAAAGTAGTGAGGGTGCACACTCATAACTGGATCGAGATGAGTCTCAATCTTAATTCCAAAGGTTTGATGTTTAGCATATATTAAATTCTGGTGTGAGCTATCTCATCCTCTTGAGTGTCTTTGTAATTGATTGAAAATGGTTGATTGGATTGGTGACTGCATACCAGTAGTTGTGCTGGTGTTATGCTTGATGTTATAAGCATTATGATTCTGTTGATGAGCTCAAATTCTTAATGATTTTGAGATGCTGACCTTTGTAAGGTCTAGCTGTTACCCCCCTTGAATGAATTGATTTCTTATCGATCTCATTCTTGTAGTTGTAGGGAATATAGGAATCTTATAATTTCAAAATCTGAAAACGAAGGAGATGGCACGTAGACCTTCTACCCCTCCCCAACCTCCTTCGGAGATGAGCCAGATTGCCAAGGCTATCGAGATGATGGCAACTGCCATCCAACAGCAGAATACGGTAATGGCCCAGATTCATCTGGCTGTAATGAATCATTTGGGAACTGCTGGATCGGCTGCAACAGCTTCCCAGGTCAATCAGCCTCGGGAGCAGGTAGGGATGACCGAGTTCATGAGGCACAACCCACCCAAGCTCAGTGGGAGTGCTACCCCTGATCAAGCAGATCCGTGGACCAGGGAGTTACATGCCTTAGTAAGGAAGGCAAAGGTAGTGGAGACCCTGGAGAGGAGTGATTCCAGGATAATCAGATCACACTCAGGGGGTCCCTCCAGTGGGAAGGCCAAGGTGCAGCACCCACAAAGCAAGCCTTATGCGAGACCTCCACCACGTCGGGCAGGAGCAGTTCCGCTCCAGTTTCAGCGGCAACAACCATGGAAACCAAAGTGTTTCCGTTGTGGTGGGTTACATAACGTCAAGGTGTGCTCCAAGAGGAATTCAGAGAAAGGGTGTTTCACATGCCAAGAAATGGGGCACATTTCTAGAGATTGTCCTAACAGAAAAAGGATGACTCAACCCAGTGGTTCTCGGCAGTTGAGGAATGAAGGCAGCAGACCTCAGGCAACAGGGAGAGTGTTTGCCATGTCAGGAGCAGAGGCGTCTCAGTCAGGTAACCTCGTGCAGAGTATATGTTTTATAGCTGGTAGGAGTGTAAAGGTTTTGTTTGATTCTGGAGCGACACACTCCTTTGTGTCAAGCCTGTGTGTAGCCGAGTTGGGCCTTCTAGTGAAGGAGTTACCTTTCGAACTGTTGGTCTCTACACCTGCGTCAGGGCAGGTGATGACCTCTACAGTTTGCCCCGAATGTCCAGTGATAGTAGAGGGACGCAGATTCAAGGTGAACTTGATCTGCCTACCTCTTCGGGACCTAGATGTTATCCTGGGAATGGATTGGTTAGCTGCCAATCACGTTCTCATTGACTGCGGTGGTCAGAGGATTGCATTTCCAGACCTCCAAGGATCAGATGTAATATCTGCTCAGCAAGGGCAGTCAGCGTTGGAAGAAGGGGCGAGGTGCTTCATGATACTCGCTCGGTCGGAGGTGGAGAATAAAGGGGACGTAAGCAGAATACCCGTGGTGAAAGATTTCACGGATGTATTTCCAGAAGAGGTACCTGGGTTACCTCCTAAGAGAGAGGTGGAACTCTCTATTGTTTTGGTACCTGGAGCTGGACCACTGTCAACGGCTCCAGCTGAGTTGATGGAATTAGAGAAGGAAGTGTAAGTTAGATTTAGTGTACCAAGGTGTAGGTTCAGCTACATATAAGTTATGGAGAGTATGTAAGCAGAATGTTGAGGGTTTAAAGACTTAAGCATGTGTATCCATGGGAAGTACTGGAGTTAAGTTCCAAGATGAAAGTAGGAATCTTTCTTTAATCTGGAGCTTGGTGATGACCTCTAGCTGGACACAAGGCTTGAAATGGAAATTTGAGATTTGGTAGAGAATAAGTTTACAAGATGATTATATCATCTTGAGATGTATCAATGATTTTGGGAAAGAGGAAAGATGAAATATCTTAATTGTGTTTAAAGTTACAGTTAGGCAAAGAAAATTGTTGAAAAGCAACAGGCGGAGAAATTGCTTGGATGAGAGAGAAAGTCTCACGTGGGATGGATGTTGTTTAATTAATTTGGATTTGAAAGCTGTATGTGATTCGAAATTGGACACTAGTTTATGTTGAGTATGTAGGAGATGAATTGGATGTTATTCCAGAAAAGGGATTAGTGATCTGTCAATCACGTTTCCAAAGGTTAAGCTCAATGAAAGATAGTGTTTCCAAAGTTCAGCCGAGTTGATTAAATTGAAGAAAATAAGTGGAAGAGTTGTTAGAGACGCAGTTAGTCAAGCCCAATATATCTCCTTGGAGTTTCCAGCATTGTTGGTTAAAAAGGAAGAGGAAGGACCTCAACTGTGTAGGGACTACAGGAAGTTGAATAAGTTGACCATCCAGGACAACTACCCTCTACCCGTAATTGATGAGTTGAGGGATCAGTTAGATGGAACTTCAGTGTCCTTAAAGTTTTATCGGAAATCTGGATAAAACCAGATTTTTGCTAAGACAGAAGATGTGCAGAAGACAAGCCTTTTGAGGTTTAGTATGATGCCTCACATCAAAGTTTGAATTGTGTCTGAATACAAGAGAAGACAGGAGTTGCATATGTTCAATGCAACTCAAATTTCATGAGAGAAATTATTCTACTTATGATTTAGAATCGGCAGTGGTAGTGTTGTTATGGAGATTTGAAGACAGTAATTGTGTGAAGCTTTGTATGGGAGGAAATGCAGAATTCCCTTATTGTTGGAACCAGGAGGGCGAATCAGTTTTGATTGAACAGTGAGAGGATCCTAGTCTGAAACGTATTGTGGAATTTGCTAGGCACCGATCAGGCTAAAGGCTTTGTAACGGGTAAAGATGGAATATTGAGATTAATGGCAGAATTTGCATACCAGCAGATGGAGAATGGAAATTGATGAAGTATTGGAGTAGTAAGAGTTGGTTCAACAGACAACCGAGAAGGTAAAACTGATGCAAGGCAGAATGAAAGCTTCTGAAAGTCGGCAGATGTCCTCGGCAGATCAGAGGAGAAGACCTTTGGAGTTTGCTGCTGGGGATCATGTCTTTATGAGGGAAGCACCAGCCAAGGGTGTAGGACGAGCTATCAGATCAAAGAAGCTGTCCCCTAAGTTGGTTGGGCCATGTCAGACCCAAGGGGGATCAGTCCAGTGGCTTATGAGATCACCCCACCTCCCCAATTAGCAAACCTGCATAATGTGTTTCACGTATCACAGCTAAGGAAGTATCTTGCAGACCCTAGTCACGTGTTGGAAGTGGACGACGTACAGATCGGGTGATTCACCATGGAATTTGAAGGAAACCATGAGGGATGCATATGCCCACCTCTTTTCCTTATAATTCAATTTTCGAGGACGAAAATTTTTCTTGTTGGGGAGAATGTAAGGACCTGTAAAATTGAATTGGAATAAAAAGGGTTATATATTAAAAGAATTCTATGTATGTTTTATTTAAAATAAAAAGGGAGGAAAAGTTAAGTTAGAAGGCTATGAGATCGCCGGTCGCCTGCTACACATGAGCGCCAGGTGGACGTCGCCAGGGCGCGAGGCATGCAGGCATCGCGCGGGCGCGAGAGGCATGCAGGCATCGCGCGGGCGCGAGAGGCATGCAGGCATCGCGCGGGTGCGAGAGGCATGCGGGCATCGCGCGGGCGCGAGGCATGCGGGCATTGCCAGAGCGCGAGGCACGTGGACGTGGCCAAGGCGCGAGAGGCATGCGGGCTTTGCCAGGGGGAGACATCGGTCGTCCACCAGGAGATGTCATCGGTTGATAGCCTTCGCGCGAGAGGTCATCGGTGGATAGTCTTCGCGCGAGAGGTCATCGGTGGATAGCCTTCGCGCGAGAGGTCATCGGTGGATAGTCTTCGCGCGAGATGTCATTCGGTGGATTGTTTTCGCGCGAGGGGTCATCGACGAAAGATTATCGCGCGATGTCGAGTTGCACACAGAGGGGGTAAGACCCAGACTCCCAGCAGGAAGCGTAGTGCACGCACGCCACGTAGACAAAAAGGGTGGTTCAGAATAGTGACATCAGAATGTTGGCATACGCAGGGGACACTCGCGGACGTACTGTTCAGAGCAGTGGCTGGCATGCACAAGCGACAACAGTGGCAGTACTGTTCAGAGCAGTGGTTGGCATGCACCAGAGACAACAGTGGTCGTACTGTTCAGGGCAGTGGTTCTCAGACTTCTCTGCAGAGTGGGTGGTGGCAGCTGCTTTTGGTGGATAAGTTGGTTTAAGATGCAGAAAACCCACTGCTGAGAGGAAAAAACGTTGCAGCCTTCAAAGAGAGAAAGAGTGAGTTACCTCCCTTCTCCTCCAGTTGCCTCCTTCGCGCTGCGATTCTAGCACCTTCACACGAGAGTACGACGAGCGACAGTCACCATTAGAGCACCTGGGCAGTTCTCTGCAAGTCCTTCGACCAGACGCAAAAACAGAGCCAAGGCGTTCTTCAAGCTTTGTTGGGTTTCGGAACTCTAGGTGTTTGCGCAAGTCCAGGTAAGGGAAGCTAGACCTCTTTTTCCATACAAGCCATAGTGTAGCTATCTCTGATGTGAGGGCGACGTGGTCGCCATTTTTGTTTTCATCTGCGTAAAATGCTCTGTTTGTGTGCTTGGGCGACGTGGTCGCCGGTTTTATATACAGTCTTCGAAACACCCTGTTTTTGAACTAGATCGCCGGTTTTGGCGTTGTTTGTGAACTCTCTGTTTTTGGGTGTTGTTTTGAAACTACTTGAGATTTAAATGAAATATTCGAAGATCTGAACCTTGAAATGATTCGTTGCTGTGACTTGAATCAATTACTCGAGTGGTATGATGTTTTTGAATGCTGTGAATGTGGGATCGAGGCATAGTATTTTCAGGGAAGAAAATACCGTGTAAGATCTTGTAGTAGGTGCATTGATCGGTGATTCCTAAGGGGATATCCTGACTCTGCTGAGGTAATGGAATCACGTAGAGGAAGTTACTCAGTTGTTGAGAGTCGAAGGAGGTCTATATGATGGGCGTCTCGTGTGAAAAAGAACGAGCTCCGCCTGTTCTATGGATTAACCCTGTCATGCTTGGATGGTGATGATATTGAGATTCATTCTACGCTTGTGAATGTGTGTGATTTCACGGCGACCCTGTGAATGTGTGTGATTTCACAGTGGGCAGTACGACAGGTGCAGATCTCTGAGTCTAATCAATGCATGAGTCTTCCGGAAGTAGTGTCAAGTGTCTTGTGTGTTGAGTCAGTGGTGGTCTGACGTGAGAAATGAGAAACATTGAATTGATAGACACTTGATGCAGTTTTGTGAAATAGAATGACTCTTGAGAATATTGTGAAATGTGTGATTTCTGGGTGATCAGGTGAAGAGTATGAGAAACTTGATAACTTTACGTGAATATCTTGAAATTGTTTACCTTGATTTTATTTTAAGTATCCTTATTTAAACTCTTTTTAAATGTCTAGCTTACCCTGTGTTTTCGTTTGTGTTGTGGCCTTTTCTTAAACCTGTAATGATCGTGTATAATTTACACGGGAGCAGATGATGTTGCAGGAAGTAGAGCTCTTTAGAAAATTGTCGCTGGAAGGAGATCGCTTGTTTTCTTTTCTGTTGGGTGATCGCCCCTCTTGCTGCTTTATAATAGGAGATCGCCTTTATGAAAGGAGATCGCCCTTCTTAGAGGAGATCGCCTATATGAAAGGAGATCGCCCTTCTTATAGGAGATCGCCCTTTTTGCCAGGAGATCGCCTATCTGTCTTTTGTATTGTATTTCGTTTACGTTTTTAATGGAGAAGTGATCGTTTGTATTAAACTCCCTGTGAGGAGAAACTTATTTATTTTATATAAAGATTTTGCTCACTTCAATCTATTTGTCACTTTATTTTCGTTTTATATTTATTTTCAAAGAAATTTGGCGGGATGTTACACAAACGGCCTCTAGGGCGCCCCCTTTCTCTTTTGCAGGTGCAGATTGCTTCGAAAGAACCAAGCACGTATCAACGTGAGGAAGGAGGCGTGTGAGTATCGTGAGTCAACCGACAGGTGAGTCAACCGGCAAGAACAATTATCCTTTGACTGGATGTAGCCCTTGTGAGTAGGGTGAACCATTATAAAAATGTTGGTGTGCTTTTCTCTCATCCCTAACTCCTTTAATTGTTGTTTGAAGTTGTTTTAAATATTTGCTGATATGAACAACCGATTGTTTCAAAGAAACAACGAATTGTTTTTTTGTATTTCACTTAAAACAGAATATATTCTTGGCTAACTTGATTTCTTTATTTGTAATTTTGCACTAAGTTTCATTGTACCTTCAATGTTTACGAAAATCTTTCTTAAACAATTCATCCCCCTCTTGTTTAAGGCCATATATTCTAACAATTGGCATCAAGAGCTAAGTTCTTGAAAGTTATTCAAGTTTGATCCTAAAAATCTTTTTCTTATGGCTGAAAAATTACCCTTTGAGGAGGGTGCTTCTATAAACAGACCACCTTTGTTTTGTGGTTTGAATTATCAATTTTGGAAGGTACGTATGAAGATCTTTGTTGAATTTCTTGATAGAGGAATATGGGATGCAATTGAAAATGGCCCTTTTATGCCTAAGTTTGGAAAAGATGGTGTTTTTATTGAAAATCATTGGTCCCAATGGACTAAGAGTGAAAGTAAAAAGGCTCAATATGATTGCATTGCTAAAAATATCATCTCTTCTGCCTTAAATTCCATTGAGTTTTTTAGGGTCTTAAAATGTGCTTTTGCAAAGGAGATGTGGGACATTCTTGAGGATTTCCATGAAGGCACAATTGATGTGAAGAACAGCAAGGACACAAACCAACCATCAAACAGGTATAATACCAAGAATATTAATGAATTTAATTCTACAAACTACACTTGTTTTGAATGTGGTAAATAGGGACACATCAAGGCTGAATGTCCAAGCAATGTGAGCAAAGAGAAAAGGGGTTACAAGAAGTATGAGAAGAAAGGCAAATCAAGAAGAGCATACAATGACAATTCATCTTCAAGTTCTTCATCAAAGGATGATGAGGAAGCCAACCTTTGTTTCATGGCAAATGAAAAATTAGAATCAAGTAGTGTAAGTTTATGTACTTCTATTAATTTTGAGGATTATAGTCAACTTCTTGATGCCTTCAAAGAAACTTATGAGGAAGCTAATAGGTTGGCCCTTTTGAATAAAAGGTTGAAAGGTTTAAACAACTCATTGGAAAATAGAGTAAAGACCTTGGAAGAAGAGTTGAACAATTCAAAAACTGATTTTGAAAATTTGGAAATGATTCACCAAAACTCTTCTTCTAAGTGTGTTGATTCAAGTTTTTGTGAAAATTGTGAATCTCTTCAAAAGAAGGTTTACTATCTTTTAAAAATGGTGGACAAGTTTTCCAAAGGCTAATCAAATCTTGAAACAGTTCTTGCATCTCAAAAATGTGTTTTTGGAAAGGCTGGACTGGGATTTAACCCAAATACCAAGAACAGATCTGTTTCAAAACCCTTTTCCAATTTCTTTGAAAAATAAACTATTGTTTTGTCGAAACAACCGGTTGAAATTTGCGTTTACTGCATGAAAAGGGTTCATACTGTTAGATTCTGCAAAGTAAGAAGGTTTTCTGTTCCCAAAGGTATTATGAAATGGGTTCCTAAGGTTTCTAAGGTTCCTACTAACATCATTGGACCCAAATTTATAAAGGGACCAAATTTTGCTTCCTAACCTTTTCTTGTAGGGATATTCGGCAGCCAAGAATCACTTTTGGGCTTGAAGAATGACTGCAAAAGGGAAAAGCAACAAGAGTAAAGTCAATCTTTGTACCTACGCTTTTCAATCGTATATGTCTTGCAAGGTTCTTTGAAAGTCAAGAGTCATCCTAGGCACATGCACAATGGTTGTTCAAAAAGGAAACTTCAAGAATAAAGAGACTGATTTGGTTTTGTTGTCATCAAGTTATGAGGATGGCTTATGACTTTGGAAGAGTCTATTCATATGGTATTTGATGAATCAAATCATGCAGAACAGGTTTATTCAAAGAATTATGCAAAAGTGGATGAGCAAAACATCATTATGCAAAAGATGGAATCCTATCCAAAAAAACAACCGATTGACTCTGCAAAACAACCGGTTGAAATTCTCAGGATAGAAGATTCCTGGATTGGTGATAAGCATGAAATTTGAATTCATGGCTCTGTGAGATGGTTTTACTACTGATTAGAATGCTCAAGTCTTGGACCTTACAACTACTAATCGTCTTTCAAAACTTGATGAAAGCAATACTTTGATGTCTCCCTCAAGCATTTGGAATTGATGTTTCGGATCAAAGGGAAAGGGCTGAGATATTAAATGCTATCTTGAAGGGTGAGAGGATTGAAGAAAACATTGACTTTGAATGTATAGCCTTCTTATGTGAAGTTTACAATGGTTCGGATCTCTTTGTCTTGTGCAAGAAAGCGACATTTTTCTTTCATTTAGAGAACTGCTGGGTGAAGAAAAGAAAGGGGGAGAAATTGTGGTTTCTTGGACTCTATGGTGCTTTAATTTTTTGTGCAAATTCTGCTGCTTACAGATTTCTGCTGCAATTTTGATATGATATCAAAGATTTGTTGCTACTATGGTGTTGTTACACACACTGGTTTTCTGGTTTATTATGTTGCTGCTATATGTTGGTTTCTAATGCTGGAAAACACTTATGCATACAAGTTATTCTGTTTTTATCCCTTCTTCCATTCTATTTTTGAAGACAAATAGGGGGAGAATGGTGTGGTTTTATGTGTATTGCTGCTGCTACACTCTGGTGCTATTTGGTTTTATCATGGTTTAAATTTTGCTTCACACAATACTATGTTTGGCACTGGTTTTTATGGTTATTTTTCTGGTTTTCTTTGCAAATGGATTATGCAGAAAACTGTATCTTTGTGTGCCTTGGTATCCTGCTAGTATACTTGCTTTGTATATGCACAAATTCTATTTTGCAGGACCTTTCAAGTTCAAAAACAACAACATAAACAAACCAGGGATTTGTCTTCATCAAATAGGGGGAGATTGTTGTACAAGATACTTTGATGTCTCCAAATCCAACTGGAAAGCTTGAAGACCTTGATGTTGGGTGTGAGTGTATTATCTAGTTGTTTGAAACTTGTTAATTCACTCCTTAAGATGATCCAAGTTCATTTGAATCTTTAACCATTTGAAAAGATGGGTTTTCTAAAACTCTGTTGAAATTTCAACAGGTTGGAATTTTGAAACAAGTTGTTTTACCTTAGTAGATTTTGAAAAGATTTTGAAAAGCTTGACTTTGCTGTCAAGTCAATTCAACCGATTGTTTCGACAAAACAACCGATTGTTTTCCTGAAAACCTTAACAAAATTTTGTTAAGTGGTTTTAATATGTTTTAATTGATCCTAACTACCTTGGCTCCTTTATTAAATATTTTTGACCACTTGGTTGGTCTATATAAAGGTGGTTTTACGCTCCTAATCTTGGAGTAAGAAAAAGAGTTTATCAAAATAGTTTTTCCAAGATTTGAAAGAGCTTTGGATCACTCTTAAGTGTGTGGAATAGGATTGGGTTGTACTCCTGAACTTTAATCTTTGTAATATCCAGGTGTATTCTATTTCCTTCTTCCTTGATTACTATATTTTTGTATCTGTGTTGTCAAGGGGTGTTGTTTGTTCTTGAGGTGTTCAAGATCAACACTCTTGGTATGGTTTGCCAAAGGTAGTGTATTTCTTGAGGGGTTCAAGGTCACTACTTTGGTGTGTGGTGTGTGTAATCTGTGATTGATTGCATAGTGGAACCCAGTGGTTTTCTGGGAACTAGATGTAGCCCTTGTGAGTAGGGTGAACCAGTATAAAACTGTTGGTGTGCTTTTCTCTCATCCCTAACTTCTTTAATTGCTGTTTTAAGTTGTTTTAAATATCTGCTGATATAAACAACCGGTTGTTTTTCTGTATTTCACTTAAAACATAATATATTCTTGGCTAACTTGATTTCTTTATCTGTAATTCTGCACTGAGTTTCATTGTACCTTCAAAGTTTGTGAAAATCTTTCTTAAACAATTCACCCCCCCTCCTCTTGCTTAAGGCCATATATTCTAACATAGTGATCATGAGTCCCTTAAATATTTGAAAGGCCAAAGCAAGCTTAATAAGAGACATGCTAAACGGGTGGAGTTTATTGAGCAGTTTCCTTATGTGATCAAACACAAACAAGGTAAAATTAATGTGGTTGCAGATGCTCTTTCAAGACGATATACCTTGTTAAATGTTTTGGATGTTCAATACTTAGGTTTTGATCACATAAAGGAACTTTATCATGATGACCTTGATTTCTCTCTTATCTATCAAGAGTGTTCCAAAGGAGGACACAAAGACTTTTTCATACATAATGGTTTCCTTTTCAAAGGAAAAAGGCTTTGTGTTCCCTATGGATCTTTAAGACAATCTCTTGTTTGAGAGGCTCATGAGGGTGGGCTTATGGGACACTTTGGGTTAGCTAAGACTTTAGAAACATTTCATGAACATTTCTTTTGGCCTCACATGCGAAAATCCGTACAAGCTTTTGTGAAAAATGCATAGCATGTAGGAAGGCTAAATCTAAAGTGCAACCCCATGGTTTATATACCCCTCTTCCTATCCCAACAATGCCTTGGGTAGATATTTCTGTGGATTTTATCTTAGGTCTTCCCAAGACATCCACGAGTAAGGATTCTATCTTTGTGGTAGTGGACCGCTTTTCTAAAATGGCTGACTTTATTTCATGCCACAAAGTGGATGATGCTTGTTTTATTGCAAATCTTTTCTTTAAGGAAGTTGTTCGTTTGCATGGGCTTCCTAGAAGTATTGTATCTAACTGGGATTCAAAGTTCTTAAGCCACTTTTGGAGGACTTTGTGGGGAAAACTTGGCACAAAACTCTTGTTTTCTACTACTTGCCACCCTCAAACTAATGTTCAAACTGAGGTGGTTAATAGAACTTTGGGTCAAATGTTAAGATGCTTTATTTTTGGGAACCCAAGGGTATGGGAAAATTTACTACCTCATATTGAATTTGCCTATAATAGAGTAGTAAATTATACCACTGCCTATTCTTCTTTTGAGGTTGTTTATGGGTTCAATCCCCTTACACCTCTTGACCTTCTTCCAATTCCTGTACTTGATGAGTTGTTATGCAAGGATGGCCTTGAAAAAGATTCTTTTATTAAAGACTTGCATCACCACATTAGGCTGCAAATTGAAAAGAAGGTCAACAAGTATGCTGAACTTGCCAACAAACGGCGCAAGGCATTAATCTTTGAACCTAATGATTGGGTTTGGTTACACTTGAGGAAGGATGGATTCCCTGCTCATAGGAAGTCCAAACTTATGCCTCGCGGTGATGGTCCTTTTTAGGTCATCCAAAGGATTAATGATAATGCCTATGAGTTAGATATGCCTGATACATACCTTGGTAGTCATTCTTTTAATATCAGTGATCTAACTCCTTTTTCTACAGGTCTTCCAAATTCGTGGATGAATTCTCTCCAACCCGGGGAGCATGATGAAGACTAAGTAGAGGAGGCGCCTGAGGCCCAAGCCCAAGCGGAGGCCCAAGCCCAAGCGGAGGCCCAAGCCCAAGCGGAGGCCCAAGCCCAACCCATGAGCTCAACATCCTTCATGCCTCAAAGGATTACTAGGAGCAAGGCCAAGGCTTTGGGAGATGAGCATCAATTGATGTCTCTTTTTGTAATTTCTTTAGAGTAGTTTTTTAGTATAACATAAAAGGAAGGTGTAGATATAAGAATAGGGGGTGCCAATGTACAAAGCTAAGTCACACTTTCCATGTGACATAAAAAGAAGCTGTAGGTGTAGATTTAGGGGGTGTCAATGTGAGAAACCAAGTTACACCTCTCTTGTGACATGTGTAGGCGCCAAATTCAAATGCTTCTCATTTAAATTTTCCCACTTTAATTTCAGCCCTCTCACACTATAAATAGAGGTGCTTGGCTCATGTAAAAACACATTGAATTTGAAGTAAAGTTACTATACACAATTTGTGTGAGAGTAGTGAGAATTGTTTCTCCTAGCTTTGTCTCATCTTGTGAGTGTTTGGGAAGCTCTCAAGTAGCGGCATTCTTGCAGATATCTTGGATCAATCACCTTCCAAGTGGCGTGTTCTTCCTTTCCATGGCTTCAACCACATAAGTTCTTCTTGCTTTCATCTTCCATTTCCATTTCTGCACCATAATCTCCATTCTATTCAGTTTATGTGTTGTGTTCTTCATTTCAATCGGTTGAATTGTGTTGTTTTTCAATTTTTAATCATTTCATTTTCCTTATATGTGTTTCTATTCGATTCAATGTATTGATCTTGTTCTTCTTTTAATTTCCGCATTGTTCTTGATCATTTGCTTGTTCTTGTTTTCTTTCCAATCAATTGTTGTGTAAGGAGATGGCATTGATGTTCATGAGTTTGGTTAATCAATTGGAAGTCCGTGAACTCCATTGATGTTTCCTTAAGCCTCCTTATGTGTTCCGCCTCTTGTTCTCATCATTCATCACCTATAATTGTGTTTTTACCTTTGGTCTTTGGAAATGAACCTTCACATCTACTTAACACTTGTTAAGTTAATGTCCAGTGGGAATTTTCCTTAAACTTCTGACCTAAATTGCTAAGAATCTTGATCCTAATTCTAAGTAAGTGTCACCAAATTAATGAATTTAAAAATCAACTCACATCATGTCATCTCCTTAATGGAGAGGATTCCCACCAATGCCAAAAGGACATTTGTCTTCATGGGAATGAAGAGGATGTTGAACCAAGTGGTGTTCAAGGTTTTGAAGAATCCAAATCCTTTGAAGGATGATGAAGCTTTTGCTGTGCTTGTTGTTGCTGTGCTAGTTTAGTTAGGATCTGGGTAGTTTGAGTTGTGTAACTCAACCTTTGATTGAATCTAAAGCTCAAGCATCTCAACTTTCAAACAAAGTAAAGTGTTTTTTTTCAAACTGAGTTAAAACAACCGTTGTTTTATCGAAACAACCGATTGTTTAAGCTTAGGTGTTTTGAAAACTGTTTTGAAGTGTGAAAATTGGTTAAGTAACAAAACAACCGATTGATTCGAGGAAACAATCGATTGTTTGTTATGTTTTTATAACAGAAAACAGTTTTGACTTTGACTGAGCTTTAAATGCTTTTAATTCATATGCTCCAGTCATTAAATGCTTTGACCAATCTTTCTAAAGCAATTAAGAGTTTGTTAAGATTTGATTACAAACATCTTCTTTGAATATATACAGAAAAACAGATTTGAGTTTTAAGAATCTAACTGAATTGAGAAAGTTTTTCTAAGAGTTGGAGATTGCTTAGAGTTTTGGTTGATCAAAGTGCTGAGATAGGATTCTCTTGTACTGATTTCAGATTGCTTCTGTAACAAGTGTAATCCTTGTAATTCTGTGAACATTCGTTTGTGCTGTTGCTAAGAAGAGCTGTGTGTTCTTGAGGGGATCAAGATCAGCTTTCTTAGTGTGGTGTGCTGACCAAGGAAAGTGTGTTTCTTGAGGGTGTTCAAGGTCACTTTCTTGGTTGTGGGTAAGTAATCTAGTGTTGATTGCTTAGTGGATTTCCTCAGGGTTTCTGAGAAGACTGGATGTAGCTCTGGGTTGGAGTGAACCAGTATAAACATCTGTGTACAATCTCTCTATCCCTAACTCTTTAATTTCAGTTTGTTTGTTGTTTGCTGGTATAAACAACCAATTGTTTCGAAGAAACAACCGATTGTTTTCCTGGCAGTACTGTTTTGCTTGCTGTTTTGGCAAACTGAATTGCTTAATCATTTGATTTCTGAAAGATATTCATTCTAGCTTGGAAAAGTTTGCGAAAACCTCTTTAAACAATTCACCCCCCCCTCTAGTTTAAAGCCATCTTTCCTAACAGAGGATTCCTACCAATTTCTTTTTAATTTCCAAATGAGTGATCATAATCATGCATCTAGTGTTCAAGGTAGTAATAAGAACACAGTAGATGACTATGGGTGGAAAGAAGAGGTTATTTTATTGAGAACAAAATTAGAAAAACATAGAGAAAATACAGATAAAAAAATGGATGAGATGAGAGAAATGTTTAGGCAATTAGTTCTCAATCAAAACATGGAAAAAGTGCGTGAGGAAGAAAGGCATAGGCGTAGAAGAAATCCTGACTTTGATGAGCAATCTGAGAAAGTGTTTTTGTATCAGCTCCACAGACTTCAACAAAGAGATAGAACTGTAGAAGAATACAGACAGAAAATAGAGTTACTTATGTTGAGGGCAAGAATAAGAGAAGAGCCTAGAAAAACCATTGATAGATTCAAAAGTGGTGTAAACCTTGAAATCCTTGATATGATTAAACTTTTTCCCTTTAATTACTTTAAATATTTGAATGAAATAGTTCAACAATGTGTTAGGATAGAACAAGGAATTACAAGAATGAGTAGGAAAGACTATCTTAACACATCCTATTCCAGAAGATAGTTTAAAAGGGAGGATCACCCCTCCAAATCCAGGTATGAAGGGTCACAAGAGGATGAAAGGGAAAGAAAAATAGAAAAGTCCTTTTCTGGAGTTGAACCAGATATTGATAAAATTTTCCCTTCAGTTACAAAACCTTGTGAGGATGTGCTTAAAGAAAAATCTATGTTTGGAGTTGAACAAGATATAGATATAAATGTTTCCTCCACAGAAAATATAGAAGAATGTTTGATTGAAAAGGACAAAGAAGAGGAAACTGATCCGGTCGGTCATCGGTAGTCTATGACGTCAGCAGCTGATGACGATGTGGGTCAGTCACAGAGTGACGCGTGGCACGAGAAAGCAGATGAACCAGGGTGGAGATCGTTCAAGAACGACGATCAATGGTCAGCTACCGAGTGACCACCACTAGAAGATCGGTTCCTACTTGAGCGCCTGGAAGCAGAGCGCGAGAAGTGATGAAGCACCGATCAGTCATCGGTGCGTTCAGAGTGATCAGTCATCGGTGCATGAATTGCGATCAGTCATCGGTGCGTGCAGAGTGATCAGTCATCGGTGCATGCAGAATGATCAGTCGTCGGGGGTTCCTTGTCAACACGTGTTAAACTGGGACCCAGGCTCCCAGCGAGAATGTTACTCAAGGACCTCGCCTGATTCCATAAGCAGAGCACGAGGACGTGAAGAAGCGCCATCGGACATCGGCCAGGATGAGAGACACATTGGTCATCGGTGTGTGTTGAGGTGACATCGGCCGCGCGATGTGAACAACGCAATCGATGATCAGTAAAGCGCCCGGAGGCAGGGAATGGCCTTAGTCGCGAGACGACCACGC
This sequence comes from Phaseolus lunatus, assembly GCA_013389735.1. NCBI lineage: Eukaryota > Viridiplantae > Streptophyta > Magnoliopsida > Fabales > Fabaceae > Phaseolus > Phaseolus lunatus. The sequence continues at coordinate 28,605,143 of CM023858.1, read as the reverse complement.
ATGAAGATGAGGAGACGCAGTTAGGTGCAGAGTCCTGCTGGGACAAGAACCCATCAAGGTTAGAGTCTCCCAGTGGGGTTGCATGTCTGCCACGTGGACGGTGAAGATGTTCCCAGAGAATAGGTAGGGCAGATAGGCACGGAAGTCGAGGGGTATAGAGGTACCCACGCAGCCTCCCCTGTCAGACTTTGCATTCAAGTGAAGAAGGTTGGCACGCAAGGTAGCCCTGGGGAGTGGAAACGACAGTGCAGAGTAATTAAGTGGCCCTAGAGGTAGCCAGTAGGGGCTACGCGGGGTTTATATGAGGAAGAAGAACACCAAACCAGGTATGCAGTCTTTGCCTCAGAATACACAACACAAAACCAAGAGCACTCAGTTTTCGAATCAAAGAGGACTGAGGGCACACACACACGGTCTCACACAGAGAGATCTGAGAGAGAGTTTTGGTGTTCCCGTTGCCTGACTTGAGCGTCGGAGCTACAACGGCCGCTAGAGGCGCCGTCTGTGTGTTTTGCAGGCATCGTTTGGAGTTCCGGCGAAGGTTCCTGGAACCTCCTTGCAGAACGCGCAGCAGTTAGAAAGCTAGACGAAGGAGTGACGAGGCATTTTCCCCACGCTCGAGTCCGCGGCGAGATCATTTGGCGCCCACCGTGGGGCACGAAGTAAAACGAAGCCCCTATACACAAGAACGAGGGTAGAAATCGCACAGATGAGTAGAAGAACCAGACAAACGACACCTCCACCACCTGCTGGTAAAGGAACTGTGACCATGGCGCAGGTCATGGAGATGATGCGCGCGTTGCAGGATAACGTCGCGACATCGAAAGTTGAGCAAGAGAAGATGCATGCAGAGCTGACTGCATCGCATAGCAAGAATGAAGAGTTGAACCGCGTGAACGAGGAGTTGCGTAGGGAGCTGCAGGCGCAGAATGAGCGCGTATCCGAAGATAGAATGTCGATGCCGTCGTTGTAACATCCCGCCAAAATACTATTCATGTTTATATAATGAAAATAAAGGTAACAAATAGATTGAGGTGAACAAAATTATATATATGAAATGTAGTTTCTCCTCACAGGGAGTTTAATACAAATTCGGTCACTTTTCCAGAAAACATAAACAAAATACAGTAAAGAAAAACAAAGCAGGTGATCTCCTATCAGAAGAGGGCGATCTCCTATCAGAAGAGGGCGATCTCCTATCAGAAGAGGGCGATCTCCTATCAGAAGACAGCAAAAGGGTGATCGCCTAACAGAAGTAGAGATAGGCGATCGCCTTCCGGCGACCACTCACTGAGGAGTTCTGCTTCCTGCAACATCATCTGCTCCCGTGTAAATTATACACGATCATCACAGGTTTAAGAAAGAGCCAAACACAACACCAAAAGAAACACCACAGGGTAAGCTAGACGTTTGAAAAAGAGTTTAGATATTATACTTTAAAAATCAAGATGAACAAATTAAAGATACCCACGTAAACCATCAACTAAACACATATTGCACGATTCCTCAAAGGTCATTAAAATCACAACATTTATCAAGTGTCTATCAATACAATGTTTCTCATTCTCACGTCAGACTTCCACTGACTCATCACACAAGACACTTGACACTACTTCCGGAAGACTCGTGCGTTGAACTTAGCATCCAGAGACATGCACCTGTCATACTTCATTGGCTGAAATGTTTCCACAGCCATGCGCATCAACACAATCTCGATCTCAATTCATCACTCTCACAGTATGACAGGGTAAATCCATAAGACAGGCCGAGCTCGTTCTTTTTCACACGACTCACCCATTCATATGAATCTCCTTCGACTCTCACCAACTGGATAACTTCCTCTATGTGATTCCATTATCTCAGCAGAGTCAGGATCGCCTCATTCACAGGATACTTACAGATCAATACACTTCATAACCAAATCTCAACACGGTATTTCCTTTCCTGAAAATACTATGTCTTGATCCCACATTCACGACATTCCACACATCATACCACTCAAATGAATGATTCAAATCACAGCAACAGTCATTTCATGGTTCATATTTTCGAATATCACATTTACATCTCAAACAGCTTCAAAAACAACACAAAACAGGGGAGTTCGAAAAACAACGCCAAAACCGGCGATCTCGTTCAAAAATAGAGGATTGTACAATAACAGTTGAAAAACCGGCGACCACGTCGCCCCCATCATCTCAATCATGAATATAAGGATTTTCGTTGGAAATAAGGCTAGCTTCCCTTACTTGGACTTGCGCAAACACCAAGAGCTCCAAAATCCACCGAGCTTAAAGGATGCCTTAGCTCTGTTTTCAGCGTTTGGTTTGTAGAACTTGCAGAGGACCTCCCAGGTGCTCTAAGGGCAGTCGCCGCATGTCGCACTGGTGCTGGAGGTTGCCTGAGTTGCAGCGCGAAGGAGAGAAAAGAGAGGGATGAAGGTGCAGACACTCTTTCACTCTTGAGCCACTGTAACCTTCTTTGCCTTCCCGCAGTGGGCTTTTGAATCCAAGCCTACCTGTCCACGTATGCTGCTGCTGCCACCCCTTCTGCAGGAAAGCCTGACAACCACTGCCCTGAACAGTACGACCACTGTTGTCTCTTGTGCATGCCAACCACTGCCCTGAACAGTACGACCACTGTTGTCTCTTGTGCATGCCAACCACTGCCCTGAACAGTACGACCGCGAGTGTCTCTTGTGCATGCCAACATTTTGATGTCACTATTCTGAACCACCCTTTTTGTCTACGTGGCGCGCGTGTAGGACGTTTCATGCTGGGAGCCTGGGTCCCACTTTATCTGTGTGAAGCTCGACATCGCGCGATAATCTTCCACCGATGACCGCTCGCGCGATGACTATCCACTGAGGTCTCATACTGGCAAACGACCGATGTCTCTCCCTGGAAGACGACCGATGTCTCTCCCTGGGAGACGACCGATGTCTATACCTGGCGATGCCCACATGCATTCGCGACCCGGCGATGCCTGCATGCCTCGCGCCCCGACGACGCCCGCATGCCTTTCGCGCCCTAGCGTTGCCTCGCGCCCCGGCGTTGCCCGCATGCCTCGCGCGCCCTGGTGACGTCCACATGCCTCGCGCCCTAGCGATGCCCGCATGCCTCTCGCGCCCTGGCGACGTCCACATGCCTCGCGCCCTGGCGATCATGTGTAGTAGACGACCGACGATTAAGTACTAACTAGGCGATCTCATAGTCTTCTAAGCTACACTTTCCTTCCTTTTCATTTTAAATAAAGACATACTTAGAATTCATTTAAAATATATCTCTTTTTATTCCAATTCAATTTTACAGGTCCTTACAGTCGTCGCCCCCTAAAGCATTTCCTATGCCCTTCTCCCCCGAGATCATGAACACGGTGGTGCCCCCCAACCTGGTGGGAGTGAAGGCGTCGTTCACGGGAGTGGAAGACCCAGAGGCACATTTGACAGCCTTCCACACTCAGATGATGCTGTCTGGAGGTACAGACGCCGTGTACTGCAAAATGTTTATGAACATGCTGAGCGGAGTAGCTATGGAGTGGTTCGTGAGCTTGCCGGAGGGCCACATCACCTCTTTCCACCAGTTCTCAAAGCTGTTCACGGAGCAGTACATCGTCAACAGAGCGCCACCAGTGGTGTCTTACGATTTGTTCGACGTGCGCCAGTACCAGGGGGAGTCGCTGAAGGACTTCCTCAACCGTTTCGCTGCGCAGGTGGTGAGATTGCCCAGCAAGGACGAGAACATGTTAGTGCACGCGTTCAAGAAAGGCGTGCTGCCTGGTCCTTTCAGTGAATCCCTCATCAGGAGCCACCCCGCCACCTTTGCTGAGATACGGCGATGCGCGGTGGCGCACATTGTAGCAGAGGCAGAGGTCTCTGAGAAGAGAGGCAGCACTGCGCCGACGAAGCCGCGCGGAGGTCAGGGGAAGCAGCAGCAGCAGGTGCGGGTGTATGAGACCAGGGAAGAGAGGAAGGCGCAGGGGAGGCCTCGTCCCTATGCACCCAGGAAGGTCCAACCCAGGGGGCGTGCAAGGGAGAACAACACACCCCCTAGGTATGATTTCGTGATAGAGTTGGCAGAGCTGATCGCCATCCCTGCCGTGGCTGCAAGACTCCAAGTACCAGAGAGAACCGATAAGGTACTTGGAAGCAAGAAGGATGAGTGGTGTAAATTCCACCAAGCTTATGGACACGCGCTCCACACCTGCCTGGCGTTGGGGCATCAACTTGCTGAGTTGGTGAAGGCAGGATTCCTGACCGATTACCTGCGAGGGACACAAGGTGATCGCGCTTCGGGGTCCCAGGCAGGTGACCAGCAACATGAATGATGGAAGATGCTACGCTGGGAGGGCTCCCAGGTAGTTCAGGTGGGAGTTGAAGCAGAGGGCATGATCGCCCCTCATGAGTAAAGAATCCCAGGTCGGTCATTGCCCATCCAGAGTAGATGAATCGTTGGAGAACGGAGCTTATCGTCTGGAGACCCTAGGTGGAGCAGCTATCGCCGAAACGTGGAACGGTACACATTTGAAAGTTCCACTTTAGTTAAGTTGTAAAGTAGATGCGTTCTTGCACTGTACACACACTCAATGTATATACTGTAAATAGTTGAGCAAATCAGGGGGCACTCTTTTTCACGAGGCCACCCAATAAAAAAGATTTCAGTATGTCAAGTGTGCACATGTTTCCCAGTTTCAAGTTCTGCTTGCCCCAGATGCAAGTGCAAGTCATCGGTTGGAGCCTGCTCGCCCCAAGCGCGAGTACGGACCACTGACCTATATTCTCCTCACCCCAGGAGTGAGTACAGGCGGCTAAAGTTTGGGAACTCGGGAGTACTAGTTAAACCAAGAGAGGGAAAGGGAAGATTTCGAGAAACGTCCAACAGGAACCATGTAAGGACCTGTAAAATTAAATTGGAATAAAAGTGTTATATTTAAATAATTTCAGAAGATGTCATTATTTAAAATACAAAGAGTTGGTAAATGAAGTTTCGTAGTAGTCGGACCTCGGACGTCGCCCAAGGTCTGGGGTCAGCTGGTATAGATCGGTCGGCTGGCATGTAGATCAAGAAGAGTAAAGGAAAAAAAGTGTAGCTAAGAAGTCTTCTACGAGATCGCCGTTATTGAAGACGGAGGCGATCTCCGACTTCTCTGGGACATAATCGCCTGTTGCCTAGAGGAGACATGACCGCCAATCGTCTAGGGCGTACGTGATCGACGGGAGTGCACGTAGTACGTGGTCAAGATACTGGATCAACCAGAGTGGGTTCCAACAACCACGCGTATCAAGGTGTGGGTTGAGCCTTAGATACGCTGTGCATGCGAAGCTCTATGCTTGAGCAGAAGAGATCGCCCTTAGTGTTGCATGCATGGGCGCACGAAGAGTGGTGCTGATCTACTCTTGGAAATGTGAAGCTACCGACGTCACCGAGTCATGTGGAGATGATACTTTGGACGTAACATAGTGGAATGAAAAACCTTCGGGAAGGCGTGACGATTGTCGTCGGGTATCGCCAGGGCGCGAGGCGTGCGGGCATCGCCAGGGCGCAAGGCGTGCGGGCATGGCCAGGGCGCGAGCCATGTGGACATCAGTCGTCCTCCAGGGAGAGACATTGGTGGTCCACCAGGGTGAGACATCGGTTGTCTGCCAGGATGAGGAACCAGTCATCACCGGGATGAGGAACGTCAGTCATCGCCGGTAAGAGAGGCACATCGGTCGTCGTCCAGGATAAGTCATCGGTGGATAGTCATCGCGCGAGAGGTCATCGGTGGAAGGTCATTGCGCGATATGTCATCGGTGGAAGGTTATCGCGCGAGAGGTCATCGGTGGAAGGTTATCGCGCGATGTCGAGTTTCACGCAGATAAAGTGGGACCCAGGCTCTCAGCATCAGACGTACTGCACGCGCGACACGTAGACAAAAAGGGTGGTTCAGAATAGTGACCTCAGAGTGTTAGCCTGCGCAGAGGCATGCGTAGTCGTACTGTTCAGGGAAGCGCACACGCAACCTTTCCTGCAGAGTGGGTGGAGGCAGCGGCATTTCTGGGCAAGTTGAGTTAGATTTAAAAGCTCACTTCTGAGAGGCAAAGAAGGACTACAGTTCAAGAGTGACAGAGTGAGTGAGTGAGTTACCTTCATCCTTCTCTTCTCTCTCCTTCACTCTGCCATTCAGGCCTTATCACGTCCCTGCTTAGCTATCGACGACTGCCATAGAGCACCTGGGAGGTTCTCTGCAAGTTCTCCAGATCAGAACGCTTAGGCAGAGGTCGAGCATCCTTAAGTTCGGTGGGTTAGAGCTAGAAGTGAGGTTTTACGCAAGTCCAGGTAAGGGAAGCTAGCTTTATTTTCAATAAAAACCGTAGATTTGCTGTTTCTGAAGTGAGGACGACGTGGTCGCCGGTTTCATGTTTCTTTTCGCAATGCTCTGATCTATGTGGTTGGGCGACGTGGTCGACGGTTTTAAACCCCTTTTCATGATGTTCTGTTTCTATGTGGTTGGGCGACGTAGTCGCCGGGTTTAAATACAGATTTCGAAATCCCCTGCTTTTGAATCAGATCGCCGGTTTTGGCGTTGTTTTGCGAACTCCCCTGTTTTTGGTGTTGTTTTGAGACTGCTTGAGATTTAAATGTGATATTCGAAAGTTTGAACCTTTGAAATGATTGTTGCTATGATTTGAATCATTCATTTGATTGGTATGATGTTTTGAATGTTGTGAATGTGGGATCAAGGCATAGTATTTTCAGGAAAGGAAATACCGTGTAAGATCGTGTATAGGTGTATTGACTAGGGGCTTGTCTAGAAGGAGATATCCTGACTCTGCTGATATAATGGAATCACGTAGATGAAGTTATTCAGTTGTGGAGAGTCGGAGGAGGTTCATATGAATGGGTGAGTAGTGTGAAAAAGAACGAGCTCGGCTTGTTATATGAATTATGTAACATCCCGCCAAATTCCTTTTCATAATTATAAAATGAAATAAAGGTAAAACAAAAATGTTTAAATGAACATACGTATTTATATAAAATGAAGTTGCTCCTCACAGGGAGTTTAATACATAACCAGTATATTTTTCCCAAAACTTAAACAAAATACAGTCAATAAATTGAAACCGGCGATCTACTATCAGAAGACCCAAAACAGCCGATCTGCTATCAGGACAGAAAAACAGGCGATCACCCGATAGAGGCAGAAACAGGCGATCACCAGATAGAGACGGAAACAGGCGATCTCCTTCCGGCGACCACTCACTGAGGAGCTCTACTCCCTGGAAGATCATCTGCTCCCGTGTAAAACACACGATCATCACAGTTTTAAGAGAAAACAGCCACAGAGCAGTACAAAAGAAAAGGGGTAAGCTAGATGGTTTAAAAAGAGTTTAAATATGAACATAAAAAAATCAGGATAAAACAAATTCCATATACCCACATAAAATTATAAAGTTTCTCATTTCTTACGTCGGACTTCCACTGATTTAACACACATAGACATTTACCATACCACTGTAAAGTCCACACAGGACAGCAAGGAAAGTCCACACAGGACAGCAACCAGAGTCCACACAGGAAACCACCAAGGTCCACACAGGACAGCAAGCAAAGTCCACACAGGACAGCAAGGAAAGTCCACACAGGACAGCAACCAGAGTCCACACAGGACAGCCACCAAGGTCCACACAGGACAGCAAGCAAAGTCCACACAGGACAGCAACCAAGGTCCACACAGGACAGCAAGCAAAGTCCACACAGGACAGCAAGGAAAGTCCACACAGGACAGCAAGCAAAGTCCACACAGGACAGCAACCAAAGTCCACACAGGACAGCTAAAGATCATCAATTCACCCAACGCACCATACAATACTTAAATGAACGATCTCAACCACAGCAACAAACGTATCCAGGTTCAGACTTTTTCCAATAACGCGTGCATTTCACATATCAGTCACAAACAAGCTCAAAGCGACACTAAAACAGGGGATTTCGAAGACAACATTTAAAACCGGCGATTACGTCGCCACACGCGTAAAAACAGAGCATCAAGAAAAAGGGGTTTAAAACCGGCGACCACGTTGCCCAAACACATAGAACAGAGTATCACGAAAAAGAAAACGAAACCGGCGACCACGTCGCCCTCACTTCAGAAACAGCTAATCTATGGCTTGTATTGAAAATGAAGTTTAGCTTCCCTTACCTGGACTTGCGCAAAACACCAGGAGCTCCGAAACCCAACGAAGCTTGAACAACGCCTTGGCTCTGTTTTTGCGTCTGGTTGAAGGACTTGCAGAGAACCTCCCAGGTGCTCTAATGGTGCTGCCTCTCGTCGTACTCTTGTGTGAAGATGCTAGAATCGCAGTGCGAAGGAGATATCTGGAGGAGAAGGGAGGTAACCCACTCTTTCTCTCTTTGAATGCTGCAACCTTTTTTTCTCTCAGCAGTGGGTCTCTGCATCTTAAACGAACTTATCCACCAAAAGCAGCTGCCACACCCACTCTGCAGAGAAGTCTGAGTGTACGTTTCCCTGAACAGTACGACTACAGTTGTCTCTTGCGCAGGCCAACCACTCCCTGAACAGTACTACTGAGTGTGCCTCTGCGCAGGCTAACACTCTGAGGTCACTATTCTGAACCACTCTTTTTGTCTACGTGGTGCGCGTGCAGGACGTTCCATGCTGGAAGTCTGGGTCCCACCTTCTCTGTGTGTAACTCGACGTCGCGTGATGACCTTTCACCGATGACCATAGGCGCGAAGTCTATCCACCGATGACCTCTCGCGTGAAGGCTATCCACCGATGACCTCTCGCGCGAAGACTATCCACCGATGACCTCTCGCGCGAAGGCTATCCACCGATGACCTCTCGCGCGAAGACTATCCAGTGATGACATCTCGCGCGATGACCTTCCACCGATGAATTATCCTGGAGGACGACCGATGTCTCACCCTGGTGGACCACCGATGTCTCTCCCTGGAAGACGACCGATGTCCACATGCCTCGCGCCCTGGCGATGCCCGCATGTCCCGCGTCTGGCGATGCCCGCATGCCTTGCGCCCTGGCGGTGCCCGCATGCCTCGCGCCCTGGCGATGCCCGACGACACATCGTCACGCCTTCCCGAAGGTTCTTCATTCCACTATGTTACGTCCAAAGTATCATCTCCACATGACTCGGTGACATCGGTAGCTTCACATTTCCAAGAGTAGACCAGCACCACTCTTCGTGCGCCCATGCATGCAACACTAAGGGCGATCTCTTTTGCTCAAGCATAGAGCTTCGCATGCACAGCGTATCTAAGGCTTAACCCACACCTTGATACGCGTGGTTGTTGGAACCCACTCTGGTTGATCCAGTATCTTGGCCACATACTACGTGCACTCCCGTCGATCACGTACACCATAGGCGATTGGCGGTCATGTCTCCTCTAGGCGACAGGCGATTATGTCCCAGAGGAGTCGGAGATCGCCTCCGTCTTCAATAACGGCGATCTCGTAGAAGACTTCTTAGCTACACTTTTCTTCCTTTACTCTTCTTGATCTACATGCCAGCCGACCGATCTCTACCAGTTGACGCCAGACCTTGGGCGACGTCCGATGTCCGACTACTACGAAACTTCATTTATCAGTTCTTTGTATTTTAAATAATAACATCTTCTGAAATTATTTAAATGTAACACTTTCATTCCAATTAAAGTTTCTAGGTCCTTACATTCTCCCCAACAAGAAAAATTTTCGTCCTCGAAAATTGGATTACAAGGAAAAGAGGTAGGGATAGGCTTCTCTCAGGGTTTCTTTCAAATTCCCAATTTGTATCACCCGATCTGTCATCCCACACCACCTTCACCACGTTGATGGTCTTGCCTCTGAGCTGCTTACTCTGCTGATCGTCAATCCTTACTAGTTTCGTCCCAACAACAAGTCATCCCTGATCTGCACATCGTCTACTTCCAACACGTGACTAGGGTCTGCAAGATACTTCCTTAACTGTGACACGTGAAAGACATTATGCAGATTTTGCTCATTGGAGAGGTAGGGCGATTTCATAAGCCACTAGACCTATCCTCCTTAAGATCTGATATGGCTCGACTAACTTAGGAGACAGCTCCTTTGATCTGATAGCTCGTCCTACACCCTTGGTCGGTGTCACTTTCATAAATGCATGATCTCCACATACAACTCCAAAGGTCTTCTCCTCATTGTCAACGTCATCACTGCCTCCCCCAGAGTTATTATCCTTGTGTTCATTTAAGGCCAGAAGTGTCTTCACAGCGTTGTCAGCTTCGTCCTCATGTCCACCACTAGAGTTCTTACCCTTGTCCTCATGAGCGACATAGGGTGGCTCCCTCCAGGTTATTCCCTTCACATTTTCCAGATCCACAGGGTTTCCCAACCAAACGATTCTTGCTCACCTTCTTAGTAACTTCAACTTTGGGGATGGATGATGATTCACTTTCTAAGGCAGAGCCATCCGACGAAGATCCCTCTACCACTGTCATTAACTGCAGTTACAACACCTTCCCACCACCCATCATACCACCAGGCATACACTGCTGATTCAAACCCAAGTGGGCGACCTGAATGGCGCTCAGGAGAGCATGGCTTGACTGTTAAGCGCTCTGAACATCGCATACCCAAATTAATCAGTAGCTGCCACTCTAGACGAAAGGACCCATTCCTCTAGTTTCTGTGGTCCCTCTTTATCAAGCCAGGCATCGTACTGGACCTTCAGCAGCGTTGGAGACACACTCCAGATTTTGCATCTAAACCAGCGTTTTCTAACGCCACCATCTTGCCATGTTCAGGGGCCTTTAACTTCAACCATCCATTCCCACACTCATCTTTCAAATCCCGATCAACAAAACAACCCTATTCTGCGTGAAACCTTCCCTCTTAGGAGGTAGTCCAAGTATTTCTTCTGGAAATACATCCATGAAATCTTTCACCCCATGTATCCTGTTTACGTCCTCTTCACTCTTCACTCCCCCCTTCCGCTAGGATCACAAAACACGTCGCCCCTTCTTTCAACTCTGACTTCACATGCTGAGCAGATATCACACCTGACCCTTGGAGATTGGGAAACACCACCTTCTGGCTACTGCAATCTGTGAGAACTCGATTGGCATGTAGCCAATCCATTCCTAGGATAACATCCAGATCCTGAAGAGGTAGACAGATCAAATTCACTTTGAACCTGCGTCCCTCTACTATCACTGGACATTCAGAGCAAACTGGGGAGGTCAAAACCTGTCCTGATGCAGGTGTAGAGACCAACCGTTCAAACGGCAGCTCCTTCACTAGAAGGCCCAGTTCGGTTGCACACCGACTTGACACAAGAGAGTGTGTCGCTCCAGAAACAAACAAAACTCTAAAGTATCCACCAGCTATAAACAAGTATCTTGTACTAGGTTACCTGACTGAGATGCCTCCGCTCCAGACATGGCAAACACTCTCCCTGCTGCTTGAGGTCTGCTGCCTTCGTTCCTCAACTGCTGGGAACCACTGGGTTGAGTCGCCCTATTCCCGTTAGGACATTCTCTAGAAAGGTGCCCCGTCTTTCGGCAGATGTAGCATCTTCTCTCTGAATTTCTCTTGGGGCACACATTGGATGTGTGTGGTCCACCACAACGGGAACATCTGAGTTTCCAGGGCTGTTGCTGTTGAAACTGAGGCGGTGCTGCTCCTGCCCCATGCTGTGGAGGTCTCGCATAAGGCTTATTCTGCTGTTGCTGCACCTTGGCCTTCCCACTGGAAAAACCCCCTGGGTGTGACCTGATCACCCGAGAGTCACTCTTTTCCAGTGTCTCCACCATCATCGCCTTCTCCACTAAGGCGTGAAATTCTCTTATGCACATAGGTGCTATGGTCCTCTTCAGCTCATGCTTCAGTCCTTCTTCAAATTTCCTACACCTCCAAGCCTCAGAGGTCGCCTGGGTATAGAATCGGGCGAGATACTCAAACCAAGCAGCATAAGCATTCACTGACATCTCCCCCTGCTCCAATCTGAGGAATTCTGCTTCCCTCGCAAATCTTGCACTATCTGGGAAGTATTTTTCCAGAAATCTCACCCTGAAACTCTCCCAGTCTAACACTTCAGCTCTGGCTTCCATCATCTGCTGAGCTCCCATCCACCAGAACTCGGCTTCTCCAGATAGCAGATATGTAGCGAATACCAATTTCTTCCCTTCAGGGCAGGAGGTTGCCCTAAAGATTTTCTCCAACTCCCTGACCCACTGATCTGCTTGATCAGGGGTAGCATTCCCACTGAACTTGGGTGGGTTGTGCCTCATGAACTCGGTCAGTCCCATCTGATCCTGAGGCTGACCGACGTGGGAAGCTGTTTCAGCCGACCGAGCAGTTTCCCAATGGTGCATTGCCGCCTGATGATTCTGAGCCATTGCTGCATTCTGTTGTTGGATGGCAGTTGCCATCATCTCAATAGCCTTGGCAATTTGGCTCATTTCCGAAGAAGGTTGGGGAGGGGTAGGAGGTCTACGTGCCATCTCTCTTCGTTTCAGATTTTGAAACTATAGGTTGTCTATAATCCCTACAACTACAAGAATGAGATCGATAAGAAATCAATTCATTCAGGAGGTAACATCTAGACCTTACAAAGGTCAGCATCTCAAATTCATTAAGAATTTGAGCTCATCAACAGAATCGTGATACTTATAATCTCAAGCAAAACACCAGAACAGCTACTGGTATGCAGTCATCAATCCAATCAACCATTTTCAATCAATTACAAAGACACTCCAGGGAATGAAATAGCTCACACCAGAATTCAATATATGCTAAACATCAAACCTTTAGAATTAAGATTGAGAATCATCTCGATCCAGTTATGAGTGTGCACCCTCACTACTTTATCAAGATCCTCTCATTCTTAATACTAAGATTTTCAGTTAGGGCATACATTCACTAAAGCACACACAAAATTTCAATACAAAAACGTTTGAAAACCTTTCACTATAGTTGTTATTTAAAACTCAAATAAATTTTATGAGCAGAAGAAACACAATAGATCCACAGCCCTCAGGTCATCCTAAGGACGAACTGCTCTGATACCATTAATGTAACATCCCGCCAAATTCCTTTTCATAATTATAAAATGAAATAAAGGTAAAACAAAAATGTTTAAATGAACATACGTATTTATATAAAATGAAGTTGCTCCTCACAGGGAGTTTAATACATAACCAGTATATTTTTCCCAAAACTTAAACAAAATACAGTCAATAAATTGAAACCGGCGATCTACTATCAGAAGACCCAAAACAGCCGATCTGCTATCAGGACAGAAAAACAGGCGATCACCCGATAGAGGCAGAAACAGGCGATCACCAGATAGAGACGGAAACAGGCGATCTCCTTCCGGCGACCACTCACTGAGGAGCTCTACTCCCTGGAAGATCATCTGCTCCCGTGTAAAACACACGATCATCACAGTTTTAAGAGAAAACAGCCACAGAGCAGTACAAAAGAAAAGGGGTAAGCTAGATGGTTTAAAAAGAGTTTAAATATGAACATAAAAAAATCAGGATAAAACAAATTCCATATACCCACATAAAATTATAAAGTTTCTCATTTCTTACGTCGGACTTCCACTGATTTAACACACATAGACACTTACCATACCACTGTAAAGTCCACACAGGACAGCAAGGAAAGTCCACACAAACAGCAACCAGAGTCCACACAGGAAACCACCAAGGTCGACACAGGACAGCAAGCAAAGTCCACACAGGACAGCAACCAAGGTCCACACAGGACAGCAAGCAAAGTCCACACAGGACAGCAAGGAAAGTCCACACAGGACAGCAACCAGAGTCCACACAGGACAGCCACCAAGGTCCACACAGGACAGCAAGCAAAGTCCACACAGGACAGCAACCAAGGTCCACACAGGACAGCAAGCAAAGTCCACACAGGACAGCAAGGAAAGTCCACACAGGACAGCAAGCAAAGTCCACACAGGACAGCAACCAAAGTCCACACAGGACAGCTAAAGATCATCAATTCACCCAACGCACCATACAATACTTAAATGAACGATCTCAACCACAGCAACAAACGTATCCAGGTTCAGACTTTTTCCAATAACGCGTGCATTTCACATATCAGTCACAAACAAGCTCAAAGCAACACTAAAACAGGGGATTTCGAAGACAACATTTAAAACCGGCGATTACGTCGCCACACGCGTAAAAACAGAGCATCAAGAAAAAGGGGTTTAAAACCGGCGACCACGTTGCCCAAACACATAGAACAGAGTATCACGAAAAAGAAAACGAAACCGGCGACCACGTCGCCCTCACTTCAGAAACAGCTAATCTATGGCTTGTATTGAAAATGAAGTCTAGCTTCCCTTACCTGGACTTGCGCAAAACACCAGGAGCTCCGAAACCCAACGAAGCTTGAACAACGCCTTGGCTCTGTTTTTGCGTCTGGTTGAAGGACTTGCAGAGAACCTCCCAGGTGCTCTAATGGTGCTGCCTCTCGTCGTACTCTTGTGTGAAGATGCTAGAATCGCAGTGCGAAGGAGATATCTGGAGGAGAAGGGAGGTAACCCACTCTTTCTCTCTTTGAATGCTGTAACCTTTTTTTCTCTCAGCAGTGGGTCTCTGCATCTTAAACGAACTTATCCACCAAAAGCAGCTGCCACACCCACTCTGCAGAGAAGTCTGAGTGTACGTTTCCCTGAACAGTACGACTACAGTTGTCTCTTGCGCAGGCCAACCACTCCCTGAACAGTACTACTGAGCGTGCCTCTGCGCAGGCTAACACTCTGAGGTCACTATTCTGAACCACTCTTTTTGTCTACGTGGCGCGCGTGCAGGACGTTCCATGCTGGAAGTCTGGGTCCCACCTTCTCTATGTGTAACTCGACGTCGCGCGATGACCTTTCACCGATGACCATAGGCGCGAAGTCTATCCACCGATGACCTCTCGCGTGAAGGCTATCCACCGATGACCTCTCGCGCGAAGACTATCCAGTGATGACATCTCGCGCGATGACCTTCCACCGATGAATTATCCTGGAGGACGACCGATGTCTCACCCTGGTGGACCACCGATGTCTCTCCCTGGAAGACGACCGATGTCCACATGCCTCGCGCCCTGGCGATGCCCGCATGTCCCGCGTCTGGCGATGCCCGCATGCCTTGCGCCCTGGCGGTGCCCGCATGCCTCGCGCCCTGGCGATGCCCGACGACACATCGTCACGCCTTCCCGAAGGTTCTTCATTCCGCTATGTTACGTCCAAAGTATCATCTCCACATGACTCGGTGACATCGGTAGCTTCACATTTCCAAGAGTAGACCAACACCACTCTTCGTGCGCCCATGCATGCAACACTAAGGGCGATCTCTTTTGCTCAAGCATAGAGCTTCGCATGCACAGCGTATCTAAGGCTTAACCCACACCTTGATATGCGTGGTTGTTGGAACCCACTCTGGTTGATCCAGTATCTTGGCCACATACTACGTGCACTCCCGTCGATCACGTACACCATAGGCGATTGGCGGTCATGTCTCCTCTAGGCGACAGGCGATTATGTCCCAGAGGAGTCGGAGATCGCCTCCGTCTTCAATAACGGCGATCTCGTAGAAGACTTCTTAGCTACACTTTTCTTCCTTTAGTCTTCTTGATCTACATGCCAGCCGACCGATCTCTACCAGTTGACGCCAGACCTTGGGCGACGTCCGATGTCCGACTACTACGAAACTTCATTTATCAGTTCTTTGTATTTTAAATAATAACATCTTCTGAAATTATTTAAATGTAACACTTTCATTCCAATTAAAGTTTCTAGGTCCTTACAAATTAACCCTGTCATACCGGGAGAATTATTGACATTGAGATTATATATGCGCATGGCTGTGTGGATTTCACAGCGACCCTGTGTGGATTTCACAGTGGTATGGTATGACAGGTGCAGATCTCTGAGCCTGAGTCAACGCATGAGTCAATCCGGAAGTAGAGTCATGTGTCTATGCATTGTGAGTCAGTGGAAAGTCTGACGTGTGAATCTTGAATACTGAATGTAGCAAAGAGACACTGGACGAGTTTGTGGAATATGGGAATATTAATGGTGGTAATTGATATGGATCATGAATGGTGTGAAGATTTATGTTTTCTATTGATTTAAAGTTTTTGAAACATCTAGCTTACCCTTTTATCTGGTATTGTGATTGTTTGCTTAAACCTGTGATGATCGTGTATTTTTGCACGGGAGCAGACGAGGTTGCAGGTGGTAGAGTTCCTTAGTGAGTGGTCGCCGGAAGGAGATCGCCCATTTATGTTTCTGTTAGGCGATCACCTTTTTCTGTTGTCTGATAGGAGATCGCCGTTTTCTGATAGGAGATCGCCCATCCTGTTGGGAGATCACCTGTTTCTTTTTATTTTGCTGTATTTCGTTTACGTTTTTGGAAAACTGACCGACTTTGTATTAAACTCCCTGCGAGGAGAAAACTTCATTACATATATACGATTATGTTCACTTCAATATTATCATTTTATCTCTATTTCATTCTGTAATTATGAAAAGAATTTGGCGGGATGTTACAAACCAGACCTAAAGGTCGATGACCTTGGGGCAAGCAAGAGGGGTCAACAAGAAAAATTCTTCTTCCCCGAAGCAAGACATCATCTTCGCGTTTAAGCACCAAGAAGCAGAGCGCGATCAGTCATCGGTGCACCCAAAGCAAGATCAGCCGTTGGTACATGTCGGGAATAAGTACTCGGTCGGTTCATTGGTCATCGGGGTCTTGCTAACACGTGTTAAGCTGGGACCCAGGTTCCCAGCGAGAGCGTTACGCATGCACCTCGCATGATTCCAGAAGAAGATTGGTCATCGGGGTCTTGTTAACACGCGTTAAGCTGGGACCCAGGTTCCCAGCGAGAGCGTTACGCATGCACCTCGCATTATTCCAGAAGAAGAACTGCTTACCAGAGAACGTGCGGTGAGACCTTGCAGGCAGGGATGCGCCTGGTGAGTGCGCTTAGACAGCCACACCTGGCGCTCCCCTGGGAGCAGGCACCCACTCGGGGAACGTGCAGTGATACCATGCAGGCAGGGATGCGCCTGGCGAGTGCGCTTAGACAGCCACCCCTGGTGCTCCCCTGGGAGCATGCACCCACTCAGTAAAGGAAGTCCTCACCCTCGACTTTATACAGCGGGGCGCAGGCAGAGAAAGTCCTCTACCTCTGCTTTCTACAGCAAGGTTGAGGTGAGAGAAAGTCCTCACCCTCGACTTTGTACAGCGGGGTGCAGGCGAAAGGAAGTCCTCACCCTCGACTTTATACAGCGGGGTGCAGGCAGAGAAAGTCCTCTACCTCTGCTTTCTACAGCAAGGTTGAGGTGAGAGAAAGTCCTCACCCTCGACTTTATACAGCGAGGTAGGCGAGATAGAAGGTCCTCACCTCGACTTTATACAGCGAGGCTGAGGCGAGATAAAAGGTCCTCACCTCGACTTTATACAGCGAGGCTGAGGCGAGATAAAAAGTCCTCACCTCGACTTTATACAGCGAGGCTGAGGCGAGATAAAAAGTCCTCACCTCGACTTTATACAGCGAGGCTGAGGCGAGATAAAAAGTCCTCACCTCGACTTTGTACAGCGAGGCTGGGGCGAGAGGAGAAAGACCTCACCTCGACTTCCTACAGCGAGGCTGAGGCAAGAGGGGTCATCAAGAAGCAATCCTCTTCCCCAAAACACAAGCATCATCTTCAGAGGTCGGGTCCTCTATGCAACTAGCGCTGGAGTGACACAGAAGTAATACGAAACCAGAAGGGCGGTGATTGATCGGTGGTACGCTAACATGCTAGTCGGTGGTCGGTAGTAAAACTGAAAGCTTCCCCAAACAAGCTCTTGGGCGATCAGTCGAAGCCTTTAGACACCATCAGGTCAGTCATCCAACGTGGATTTATGCATAAAAGCTGTTAAAGAGAATGCTAAGGTATAGTTGGTCCGATCAAGTTAGAGGCCATTTGAAGAGTCACAGTGAGATCGCGCCGAAGCCTAAGCCAGTTAAAAGTTGGCCACATGCAGAGTGAGCTAAAGGTGGAGAGAGAGAAAGGCAGCTGAGAAAAAGAGATTACACAAAAGGAGGAGTCGCAAGGGTAGTCTATGACGACGTGGGTCAGTCACAGAGTGACGTGTGGCACGAGAAAGCAGATGAACCAGGGTGGAGATCGTTCAAGAACGGCGATCAGTGGTCAGCAACTGAGTGACCACCACTAGAAGATCGGTTCCTACTTGAGCGCCTGGAAGCAGAGTGCGAGAAGTGATGAAGCACCGATCAGTCATCGGTGCGTGCAGAGTGATCAGTCATCGGTGCATGCAGAATGATCAGTCGTCGGGGGTTCCTTGTCAACACGTGTTAAACTGGGACCCAGGCTCCCAGCAAGAACGTTACTCAAGGACCTCGCCTGATTCCATAAGTAGAGCACGAGGAGGTGAAGAAGCGCCATCGGACATCGGCCAGGATGAGAGACACATCGGTCATCGGTGTGTGTTGAGGTGACATCGGTCGCGCGATGTGAACAACGCAATCGATGATCAGTAAAGCGCCCGGAGGCAGGGAATGACCTTAGTCGCGAGACGACCACGCATGAAGATGAGGAGACGCAGTTAGGTGCAGAGTCCTGCTGGGATAAGAACCCATCAAGGTTAGAGTCTCCCAGTGGGGTTGCATGTCTGCCACGTGGACGGTGAAGATGTTCCCAGAGAATAGGTAGGGCAGATAGGCACGGAAGTCGAGGGGTACAGAGGTACCCACGCAGCCTCCCCTGTCAGACTTTGCATTCAAGTGAAGAAGGCTGGCACGCAAGGTAGCCCTGGGAAGTGGAAACGACAGTGCAGAGTAATTAAGTGGCCCTAGAGGTAGCTAGTAGGGGCTACGCGGGGTTTATATGAGGAAGAAGAACACCAAACCAGGTATGCAGTCTTTGCCTCAGAATACACAACACAAAACCAAGAGCACTCAGTTTTCGAATCAAAGAGGACTGAGGGCACACACACACGGTCTCACACAGAGAGATCTGAGAGAGAGTTTTGGTGTTCCCGTTGCCTGACTTGAGCGTCGGAGCTACAACGGCCGCTAGAGGCGCGGTCTGTGTGTTTTGCAGGCATCGTTTGGAGTTCCGGCGAAGGTTCCTGGAACCTCCTTGCAGAACGCGCATGATGAGCGAAGGCAGGTAGTCAAGGAGGAAACACACAAATTGCTGAAAGCAGGTCACATACGGGAAATACAATACCCTGAGTGGCTTGCGAATGTCGTCCTGGTGAAAAAGGCCAACGGGAAATGGAGGATGTGCGTGGACTTTACAGATCTTAACAGGGCGTGTCTGAAAGACTCCTATCCTCTGCCCAGCATAGATGCGCTGGTGGACAGCGCTTCAGGCTGCAAATTGCTGAGTTTCTTAGATGCTTTCTCTGGGTACAATCAGATAAAGATGCACCCGATGGATGAGAGCAAGACGGCGTTCATGACAGAGTTGTCTTGTTACTGCTACACAGTCATGCCGTTCGGCTTGAAGAATGCGGGGCCACATACCAGAGGCTAATGGACAAGGTCCTCGCACCCATGCTGGGACGCAACGTGCAGGCATATGTAGATGACATGGTAGTGACGTCCCAGGCCCGAGGTCAGCATATTGACGACTTGGAGGAGCTGTTCAACACCATAGCAAAGTATAGGTTAAAGTTGAACCCCGAAAAGTGCGTCTTTGGGGTGGAGGCAGGCAAGTTCCTTGGGTTTTTGCTCACGGAAAGAGGAATTGAGGCCAACCCAGACAAGTGTGCAGCAATCATAGCCATGAGGAGCCCGACGTCGGTGAAAGAGGTGCAACAGTTGACAGGTCGAATGGCTGCACTCTCCCGGTTCGTGTCAGCCGGGGGAGATAAAGGTCATCCTTATTTCCAGTGCCTAAGGAGGAATAGCAGATTCACCTGGACGGCGGAATGTAAGCAGGCTTTCCTCAAGCTCAAAGAATACCTGGCCAGCCCACCAGTTTTGTGCAAGCCTCAACTTGGCACACCCCTGCGTTTGTACTTTGCGGTTACAGATAGGGCGGTGAGTTCTGTCTTGGTACAGGAACAACAACAGAGCCAGAAGCCCATCTATTTTGTCAGCAAGGTGCTACAGGGACCCGAGACGAGATACCAAGCCTTAGAGAAGGCAGCATTAGCAGTGGTGTTCTCAGCCAGGAGATTACGCCACTATTTCCAAAGCTTCACAGTGGTGGTGATGACAGATCTGTCGATGTAAGGACCTGGAAAATTAAATTGGAATAAAAGTGGTATATTTAAATAATTTCGGAAGGTGTCATTATCTAAAATACAAAGTTGGTAAATGAAGTTTCGTAGTGGCAGACATCGGACGTCGCCCTTGACCTGGGACATGATCGCCTGTCGAGTAGGTTGTACATGATCACCGAAAATGCACGTAGTAGGTGGTCACCATCCTGGATCAACCAGAGTGGGTTTCAACAGCCACGCGTATCAAGGTGTGGGTTAAACCTTAGATGCGCTGTGCATGCGAACTCTATGCTTGAGCGAAATAGATCACCCTTAGTGTAGCATGCATGGAAGAACGAGGAGAAGTGCTGATCTACTCTTGGAAATATGAAGCCACCGACGTCACCGAGTCATGTGGAGAAGATACCTTAGACGTAACATAGTGGAATGAAGGACCTCAAGGAAGGCGTGGCGATGTGTCATCGAGCATCGCCAGGGCGCAAGGCATGCAGGATCGCCTGGGCGCGAGAGGTCATCGGTTGTTAACCTTCGCGCGAGAGGTCATCGGTTGTTAGCCTTCGCGCGAGAGGTCATCGGTTGTTAGCCTTCGCGCGAGAGGTCATCGGTTGTTAGCCTTCGCGCGAGAGGTCATCGGTTGTTAGCCTTCGCGCGAGAGGTCATCGGTGGATAGTCTTCGCGCCTGTGGTCATCGGTGAAAAGGTCATCGCGCTACGTTAAGTTATACACAGAGAACGTGGGACCCAGACATCCAGCATGAGACGTTCTGCACGCGCGCCACGTAGACGAAAAGGGTGGTTCAGAATAGTGACCTCAGAGTGTTAGCCTGCGCAAAAGCACGCGTAGTGGTACTGTTCAGGGAAGCGTACACGCGAACTCCCCTGCAGAGTGGGTGGTGGCAGCTGCTTTTGGGGGATAAGTGGTTTAAGATGCAGAAAGCCACTGCTCAGAGGGAGAAAACGTTGCAACATTCAAAGAGAGAAAGAGTGAGTTACCTCCTTCCTCTCCATTTCTCTCCTTCACACTGCGATTCTAGTACACCTTCACGCGGGAATACGACGAGCGACAGCCACCATTGGAGCACTTGGGTGGTTCTCTGCAAGCTCTTCAAAACCAGACACAAGAACAGAGTCAAGGCGTTCTTCAAGCTTCGTTGGATTTCGGAACTCC
Source organism: Phaseolus lunatus (assembly GCA_013389735.1). NCBI lineage: Eukaryota > Viridiplantae > Streptophyta > Magnoliopsida > Fabales > Fabaceae > Phaseolus > Phaseolus lunatus. The sequence goes on along the minus strand of CM023858.1, from coordinate 28,583,739 downwards.
TGGTGTTTGCGCAAGTCCAGGTAAGGGAAGCTAGACCTCTTTTCCATACAAGCCATAGTGTAGCTTTTTCTGAAGTGTGGGCGACGTGGTCGCCGTTTTCGCTTTTGTCTTCGTGAAATGCTTGGTTTGTGTGCTTGGGCGACGTGGTCGCCGGTTTTAAACATAGCCTTTGAAATACCATGTTTTTGAACTAGATCGCCGGTTTTGGCGCTGTTTTACGAAATCTCTGTTTTTGATGTTGTTTTGAAACTACTTGAGATTTACATGAGATATTCGAAGATCTGAAGCTTTGAAATGTTTGTTGATGTGATTTGAATCATTTACTTGAGTGGTATGATGTGTTGAATGCTGTGAATGTGGGATCGAGGCATAGTATTTTCAGGAAAGGAAATACCGTGTTGAGATTGGTTAGGAAAGTGCATTGATCAGTGAGTAACCTGTTAATGAGATGATCCTGACTCTGCTGAGATAATGGAATCACGTAGATGAAGTTATTCAGTTGGTGAGAGTCGAAGGAGGTTCGTATGAATGGGCGAGTAGTTTGAAAAAGAATGGGCTCGACTGTTATACGAATTAACCTTGTCATGCTGTATGGTGATGTGTTGAGATTCATCGTATGCTTGTGAATGTGTGAGATTTCACGGCGACCCTGTGGATGTGTGAGATTCCACAGTGGGCAGTATGACAGGTGCATGTCTCTGGATACTAAGTTCAACGCACGAGTCAATCCGAAAGTAGTGTCAAGTGTCTTGTGTTGTGAGTCAGTGGAAAGTCTGACATGTGAAATGAGAAACTTGAATATTGATAGACACTTGATGCTGTATTGTGAAATAGAATGATTCCGAGGAATGTTGTGAAGTTTATGATTTTTGGGCGATCAGGTGAAGGGATGAGCAGCTCTACGTTTTACATGGATAATCTTGAAACTTGTTTTACCTTAATTTTAATGTTCCTATTTAAACTCTCTTTAAAATGTCTAGCTTCCCCTGTGGTGTTTCTTTGGTGTTGTGCTTGGTTCTCTTTAAAAACTGTGATGATCGTGTAATTGTTACACGGGAGCAGATGATCTTCCAGGAAGGAGAGCTCCTTAGTGAGTGGTCGCCGAGGGAGAGATCGCCGGTTTCTACCTCTCGGTGGTGATCGCCGGTTTTCGTGCCCTGATAGAAGATCGCCCGTTTGGAGGTCTTCTGTTAGGGATCGCCGTTTTAAAGTTGGAGATCGCCGTTTTCTTTTGAGACCGCCTGTCTTACTGCATTTCTTTTATTTTCGTAAAATCTTGCAAACATTTGATTTGGTTATGTATTAAACTCCCTAAGAGGAGTAACTTCATTTCTGATATATATAAATACATATTATTTTGCACTCTTCAATATTATTTGGTTACACTTAATTTCAATTATACATGGATGTATGTATTATTTTGGCGGGATGTTACATTAATGGTATCAGAGCAGTTCGTCCTTAGGATGACCTGAGGGCTGTGGATCCATTGTGTTTCTTCTGCTCATAAAAGTTATTTGAGTTTTTAAATAACAACTATAGTGAAAGGTTTTCAAACGTTTTGTATTGAAAAGTTTGTGTGTGCTTCTGTGCTTTAGTGAATGTATGCTCAAATTGAAAATCTTGGTATCAAGAATGAGAAGATCCTGATAAAGGAATGAGGGTGCACACTCATAACTGGATCAAGATAATTCTTAATCTTAATTCCAAAGGTTTGATATTTAGCCTACATTGAATTCTGGTGTGATTTTTTAGTGTTCTTGATTTTGACTGAAGTGGTAGTTTGGATTGATGTTTGCACACCAGTAACTGATCTGGTGTTTTGTTTGAAGTTGTAAATGTTATAACCCTGTTGATGAACTCAAATTCTTAATGACTTTGAGATGCTGACCTTTGTAAGGTCTAGCTGTTACCCCTTGAATGAATTGATTCTTATCGATTTCATTCTTATAGTTGTAGGGAATATAGAAGCCTATAGATTCAGAATCTGAAACGAAGAAAGATGGCACGTAGACCCTCTACCCCACCCCAACCTTCTTCGGAGATGGGTCAGATCGCCAGGGCCATGGAAATGATGGCGACTGCCATCCAGCAACAGAATGCAGCGATGGCTCAGAACCATCAAGCCACGATGCAGCACTGGGAAACTGCCCGATCTGCTGAGACAAACTCCCACGTCGGTCAACCCCAAGAACAGATGGGACTGGCCGAGTTCATGAGGCACAACCCACCTAAGTTCAGTGGGAATGCTACCCCTGATCAGGCAGATCAGTGGGTCAGAGAGCTGGAAAAAATCTTTAGGGCGACCTCCTGCCCTGAAGAGAAGAAGCTGTTGTTTGCCACGTATCTGTTATCAGGAGAAGCTGAGTTCTGGTGGATGGGAGCTCAGCAGATGATGGAGGCACGAGAGGATGTACTGGATTGGGAGAGCTTCAGGGTGAAGTTCTTGGAGAAATACTTCCCTGACAGTGCCAAGTTTGCAAGGGAAGCTGAGTTCCTGAAGTTGGAGCAGGGGGAGATGTCAGTGAACGCCTATGCTGCTCGTTTTGAGTACCTCGCCCGGTTTTATACCCAGGCGACCTCCGAGGCCTGGAGGTGTAGAAAATTCGAAGAGGGGCTGAAGCATGGACTGAAGAGGACCATAGCCCCGATGTGCATCAGGGAATTTCACGCCTTAGTAGAGAAGGCAAAGATGGTAGAGACCCTGGAAAGGGGTGATCCTCGAGTGATCAGGTCACACCAAGGAGGCTCTTCCAGTGGGAAGGCGAAGGTGCAGCACCCACACAGCAAGCCATATGTGAGATCTCCACCACATCGGGTGGGAACAGCTTCGTCCCAATTTCAGCAACAACAAACATGGAGACCCAGGTGTTTCACATGCCAAGAGATAGGGCACCTTTCTAGAGATTGTCCCAACAGAAAAAGGATGACTCAACCCGTTAATTCACAGCAGTTGAGGAACGAAGGCAGCAGACCTCAGACAGGAGGGAGAGTGTTTGCCATGTCTGGAGCGGAAGCCTCTCAATCAGGTAATCTAGTACAAGATACTTGTTTATAGCTGATAGATACGTTATAGTTTTGTTTGATTCTGGAGAGACACACTCTTTTGTGTCAAATCGGTGTGCAACCGAGCTTGGGCCATATAGTGGAGGAGCTGTCGTTTGAACGATTGGCCTCTGCACCTGCTTCAAAAACAGGTTTTGACCTCCCTAGGTTGCTCTGAATGCCCAGTGGTAGTAGATGGAATGAAAGGAACAAGTGTGAGTTAGATTTGGTAGTACCAAGGTTTAGTCCCAGTTACGTATAAGTCATGGAGAGTAAATAAGCAAGAGGCTGGGGGTTTAAAGCTTAAGCATGTGTAACCATGGGAAGTACCAGAGTTAAATTCCAAGGAAGGAATTTTCTTTTGAAGCGTAGAAGATGCTCATGTCAATGAAACAGCATGAGATGGTTCTAGCTTAGGCTTCACGCAGAATGGATGATGTTTGGCTGACCGGGATTTGAAAGAGGATTATGGAAATGGTGGGTTGAGATAAAAGGCTTCCGAAAATGTAAGCCTCCGAAGTTTTTGGCAAATAAGATGTAGATCGACCTGTGAATGTAGAAGGGAAGGAGGATATGGCTGTGGATAAAAATGAGGGTAGGCCGTGTTATGATGATGTTGAGTCTTTCTAGAGATGTAGTAAATTTCAGAATGATGGGTGTGGAAGGGATTGTGAGTGGAAATAGCCTGTGGTATCTGGGACAGAAGGAGAATAGAGTTATCCTTAGGCAAGAGATTCTGGAGGCAGAGGTGCGTTCGTTCTCGTATGCCTTCTGGATAGGCACCTGAAACCGACGTCAATGCATCCAACGTATACATTGAAGAAGAAGGTCGTAATGGGAACAGGAAGTCGAGTTGGCAAAAGGGGTCATAATAATAATTTGGAAGGTAACAGCAATAGAAACCTTGTCTTTGTAAGGTACAGAATTATGCAGCGGAGTAATGAATAAAAAGTGTCCCTTTTGGGAGCGTGGGAATTTGATCAGCAGTTGAGAAGTCGGTGAATGATTTGATCAAGATGCAGGAGTTGATTCCTAGAAGGACACTTCGGACCCTAGTTTGAGTTCGCTAGGGGGTGGCATGAGTTGTGGACAGCTGTCCCCTTTCCTCCCAATGAAGGGATCTTGCCCGCTTTCTCTAAAGGGGCTAGTCCTGGTTACGTTAAGGACCTAGTTCTAGACTTGTTCAACAAAGTCTTCAAGGTTGGAAGTAGAGTGTGAATGCTGGAGTTGGCACTCTATGGGGCAGCATATCCCATGTACAGGGATGTAAAATGGATTTTGATGAAGTATTGAGGTAGGAAGAGTTGGTTCAATAGATCACCGAGAGGGTGAATCTGATACAGGACAGAATAAAAGTTTCTTAAGGTCAGCAAATGTCCTAGGCAGAGCAGAGGAGAAGACCTTTGGAGGTTGCTGCTGGGGTCATGTCTTTATGAAGGGGGACACCAGCCAAGGGTGTAGGGTAGGCGATCAGATCAAAGAAGCTGTCCCCTAAGTTTGTTGGGCCATATCGGATCTTAAGGAGGATAAGTCTAGTGGCTTATGAGATCGCCCCACCTCCCCAATTAGCAAGTCTACATAATGTATTCCACGTATCATAGCTAAGGAAGTCCCTTGCAGACCCTACTCACGTGTTGGGAGTGGACAACGTGAAGATCGGGTGATTCACCATGGGAATTTGAAGAAACCATGAGAGAAGCATATCCTTACCTCCTTCCTTGTAACCCAATTTTCGAGGACGAAAATTTTTCTTGATGGGGAGAATGTAAGGACCTGGAAAATTAAATTGGAATAAAAGTGGTATATTTAAATAATTTCGGAAGGTGTCATTATCTAAAATACAAAGTTGGTAAATGAAGTTTCGTAGTGGCAGACATCGGACGTCGCCCTTGACTTGGGACATGATCGCCTGTCGAGTAGGTTGTACATGATCACCGAAAATGCACGTAGTAGGTGGTCACCATCCTGGATCAACCAGAGTGGGTTTCAACAGCCACGCGTATCAAGGTGTGGGTTAAACCTTAGATGCGCTGTGCATGCGAACTCTATGCTTGAGCGAAATAGATCACCCTTAGTGTAGCATGCATGGAAGAACGAGGAGAAGTGCTGATCTACTCTTGGAAATATGAAGCCACCGACGTCACCGAGTCATGTGGAGAAGATACCTTAGACGTAACATAGTGGAATGAAGGACCTCAAGGAAGGCGTGGCGATGTGTCATCGAGCATCGCCAGGGCGCAAGGCATGCAGGATCGCCTGGGCGCGAGAGGTCATCGGTTGTTAACCTTCGCGCGAGAGGTCATCGGTTGTTAGCCTTCGCGCGAGAGGTCATCGGTTGTTAGCCTTCGCGCGAGAGGTCATCGGTTGTTAGCCTTCGCGCGAGAGGTCATCGGTTGTTAGCCTTCGCGCGAGAGGTCATCGGTGGATAGTCTTCGCGCCTGTGGTCATCGGTGAAAAGGTCATCGCGCTACGTTAAGTTATACACAGAGAACGTGGGACCCAGACATCCAGCATGAGACGTTCTGCACGCGCGCCACGTAGACGAAAAGGGTGGTTCAGAATAGTGACCTCAGAGTGTTAGCCTGCGCAAAAGCACGCGTAGTGGTACTGTTCAGGGAAGCGTACACGCGAACTCCCCTGCAGAGTGGGTGGTGGCAGCTGCTTTTGGGGGATAAGTGGTTTAAGATGCAGAAAGCCACTGCTCAGAGGGAGAAAACGTTGCAACATTCAAAGAGAGAAAGAGTGAGTTACCTCCTTCCTCTCCATTTCTCTCCTTCACACTGCGATTCTAGTACACCTTCACGCGGGAATACGACGAGCGACAGCCACCATTGGAGCACTTGGGTGGTTCTCTGCAAGCTCTTCAAAACCAGACACAAGAACAGAGTCAAGGCGTTCTTCAAGCTTCGTTGGATTTCGGAACTCCTGGTGTTTGCGCAAGTCCAGGTAAGGGAAGCTAGACCTCTTTTCCATACAAGCCATAGTGTAGCTTTTTCTGAAGTGTGGGCGACGTGGTCGCCGTTTTCGCTTTTGTCTTCGTGAAATGCTTGGTTTGTGTGCTTGGGCGACGTGGTCGCCGGTTTTAAACATAGCCTTTGAAATACCATGTTTTTGAACTAGATCGCCGGTTTTGGCGCTGTTTTACGAAATCTCTGTTTTTGATGTTGTTTTGAAACTACTTGAGATTTACATGAGATATTCGAAGATCTGAAGCTTTGAAATGTTTGTTGATGTGATTTGAATCATTTACTTGAGTGGTATGATGTGTTGAATGCTGTGAATGTGGGATCGAGGCATAGTATTTTCAGGAAAGGAAATACCGTGTTGAGATTGGTTAGGAAAGTGCATTGATCAGTGAGTAACCTGTTAATGAGACGATCCTGACTCTGCTGAGATAATGGAATCACGTAGATGAAGTTATTCAGTTGGTGAGAGTCGAAGGAGGTTCGTATGAATGGGCGAGTAGTTTGAAAAAGAATGGGCTCGACTGTTATACGAATTAACCTTGTCATGCTGTATGGTGATGTGTTGAGATTCATCGTATGCTTGTGAATGTGTGAGATTTCACGGCGACCCTGTGGATGTGTGAGATTCCACAGTGGGCAGTATGACAGGTGCATGTCTCTGGATACTAAGTTCAACGCACGAGTCAATCCGGAAGTAGTGTCAAGTGTCTTGTGTTGTGAGTCAGTGGAAAGTCTGACATGTGAAATGAGAAACTTGAATATTGATAGACACTTGATGCTGTATTGTGAAATAGAATGATTCCGAGGAATGTTGTGAAGTTTATGATTTTTGGGCGATCAGGTGAAGGGATGAGCAGCTCTACGTTTTACATGGATAATCTTGAAACTTGTTTTACCTTAATTTTAATGTTCCTATTTAAACTCTCTTTAAAATGTCTAGCTTCCCCTGTGGTGTTTCTTTGGTGTTGTGCTTGGTTCTCTTTAAAAACTGTGATGATCGTGTAATTGTTACACGGGAGCAGATGATCTTCCAGGAAGGAGAGCTCCTTAGTGAGTGGTCGCCGAGGGAGAGATCGCCGGTTTCTACCTCTCGGTGGTGATCGCCGGTTTTCGTGCCCTGATAGAAGATCGCCCGTTTGGAGGTCTTCTGTTAGGGATCGCCGTTTTAAAGTTGGAGATCGCCGTTTTCTTTTGAGACCGCCTGTCTTACTGCATTTCTTTTATTTTCGTAAAATCTTGCAAACATTTGATTTGGTTATGTATTAAACTCCCTAAGAGGAGTAACTTCATTTCTGATATATATAAATACATATTATTTTGCACTCTTCAATATTATTTGGTTACACTTAATTTCAATTATACATGGATGTATGTATTATTTTGGCGGGATGTTACAGTCGATATGTAAGGTCTTGCAGAAGCCCGATGTGGCAGGAAGGATGGTGCGTTGGGCAGTTGAGTTGTCGGAATTTGACATCCAGTATGAACCCAGGGGCCCGATCAAAGGACAGGTCTACGTCGACTTTGTGGCAGAGATGTCTTCAACCGAAGCCCAGCAAGAGGTACCCAATTTCAAATGGGTATTGTCAGTAGATGGGTCCTCGAATCAGCAAGGCAGCGGAGCGGGGGTGATCTTAGAAGGACCCAAGGGGTTGTTAATAGAGCAGGCCCTGCGGTTCGCCTTCAAAGCCAGTAATAACCAGGCGGAGTATGAGGCTTTGATTGCTGGGATGTTGTTGGCAAAGGAGATGGGAGCGCAGAGCCTTATGGCCAAGAGTGACTCATTGTTGGTCACCAGTCAGGTGGCAGGGGAATACCAGGCCAAAGACCCTCAGATGGCCTCTTACTTGGAGTATGTCCAAAGATTGAAGAGTTCATTTGAAATATTTGAACTAGTACACGTGCCCAGGGAGCAAAATGCCAGAGCTGACTTGTTGGCCAAACTCGCCAGCTCAGGCAAGGGGGGCAGACAGAGGACAGTCATCCAGGAGACCCTGAGGGCGCCTCGTACCTATACAGCTGATAACTTGGTGGGAGTCCATCAGATCAGCCAATCAGATGGCAGGAAGAGGAGTCATCGGTCGTTGACTCAAGAAACTTTGAGAAAGCCACGAGTCAACGCATGTATGCTGTTGGGGGTAGAAGCGCCACAGATCTGTCTATTGCAAGATGGTGAGACATGGATGACACCCTACAAGCGTTATATAGCGGATGGAATGCTCCCAACAGAGCCGGAGGAGGCAAAAAAGATAAAGAAAAACTCGTCCAAGTACACGCTCATTGAAGGCGAGTTGTACAGACATGGGTTTACTCACCCCATCTTAGTCTGTGTGCATGGCGAGCAGTGCGTGAGGATAATGGCGGAACTCCATGAAGGTATCTGCGGTAGTCATATCGGAGGCCGAGCACTGGCCTCTAGGACCGTACGAGCAGGGTATTACTGGCCGACAATGAGGGAGGATTGTACCAAGTATGCACAGCAATGAAAGCAGTGCCAGTTGCATGCTGATTGGCCTAAGGCACCACCAGAAGAGCTCAGATCGATATACAGCCCTTGGCCGTTTCACACATGGGGAATCGACATCTTGGGGCCTTTCCCTTTGGCGATACGGCAGATGAAATACCTTGTGGTCGCCATAGAATATTTCACGAAGTGGATTGAAGCTGAGCCAGTAGCACAGATTACAGCACAAAAGATCCAACACTTCGTGTGGAAGAACATAGTTTGCCGTTTCGGCGTACCAAAGCGCTTGGTGTCTGACAATGGCACTCAGTTTGCGAGCCAACAGTTGGGAAAGCTATGTACAGAACTGGGAATCAAGCAGGTGTTTGCATCAGTCGAGCACCCACAGACCAATGGGCAGGTCGAGTCGGCCAATCGAGTCCTCCTCAGAGGATTGAAGAGAAGGCTGGAGAAAGCAAAGGGAAGGTGGGCTGAGGAGGTTCCCAGAATAGTATGGGCTTACCATACTACCCCCCAGTCCACTACTAAGGAGACTCCCTTTAGTTTGGTGTATGGTTCAGATGCCATGATCCCTGTGGAGATCCAGGAGAGCTCGCCACGTTTCCAGAACTTTGTGGCTGAGGAATCCAATGAAGAGAGGAAGGTGAATCTTGATCTTTTGGATGAAGCCAGGGAAGAAGCTGGAGTCAAGGCTGAGGCGATAAAGAGGAGAGTCGAGCTCAAACACAGTTCCAAGCTGAGAGCTCGGCGGTTCCAGGCGGCAGACCTTGTTATGCGGAAGGCATCTCCATACCAGATAGAGAACAAGCTATCCCCTAAGTGGACTGGTCCTTTCAGAGTGACAGAGGCCCTAGGGAATGGAGCATATAGACTTGAAACTTTAGAAGGAGGTCCGATTCCTCGAACATGGAATGCGACTCACTTGAAGTTTTATTTCAGTTAAAGCTATGTAATCATGTATGCAACACAATACAGGGGACACTCTTTTTTCCCTTCTAAGGGTTTTTAATGAGGCCACCCAATAAAATTCAGTTAAAGATATATGTTTTTTAGTGTGTTTGTACAATGATGTTCGAACCTGTCACGTGGAGTTAGAGGTCTCGTAAGTGGAGAGGTAGGTTCGTAGAGAACACCTCCACTTCGAGTGAGAACTTCCAATGTGAAAGAAGGGTTCGCCCAGAGAAATCCTCCTCGCCTGTGAGCGATGTGAGGTCAGTTCGAACCTGTCACGTGGAGTTAGAGGTCTCGTAAGTGGAGAGGTAGGTTCGTAGAGAACACCTCCACTTCGAGTGAGAACTTCCAATGTGAAAGAAGGGTTCGCCCAGAGAAATCCTCCTCGCCTGTGAGCGATGTGAGGTCAGTTCGAACCTGTCACGTGGAGTTAGAGGTCTCGTAAGTGGAGAGGTAGGTTCGTAGAGAACACCTCCACTTCGAGTGAGAACTTCCAATGTGAAAGAAGGGTTCGCCCAGAGAAATCCTCCTCGCCTGTGAGCGATGTGAGGTCAGTTCGAACCTGTCACGTGGAGTTAGAGGTCTCGCAAGTGGAGAGGTAGGTTCGTAGAGAACACCTCCACTTCGAGTGAGAACTTCCAATGTGAAAGAAAGGTTCGCTTGGTTAAATCCTCCATCGACCATGAACGATGACAGGTCAGTCAGAACCTACAAGTGGGGTTAGAGGTCTTGTGAGGGGAATGGGGTTCATAAGGAACACTTTCCCCTCCAAGTGAGAACGCCCAAGTTAAGGTAAAGGTTCATTAATGAAGTTAGCGGAAAGGCATGTTACTTGAGGTTTATTTCAAAGGTGCATTATTTGTGATCGTGAGCCCATCAAATACAAAGCACGAAGAAAAGATGAACAATGCATAAACGAAATGTTATATTGCAAAGAGGATAATTACAAGAAGTTCAGCTAAAGTACAACTGTTTAAGAGGACCTATCTGGGCACTATTTGCCCGTCGACCACCTGCAGAGTTGCGGAATATGGTGAGAGGTCCATCTCAGGATGCACGCAGGCAACCTGAGCAAGGGCATCACCAAAGCCTTCCCCATAGGCGTCGGCGGCGTCATCAATAAGCTCAGCCTCGGTCTTCTTCAACAGTTCGATCTGTTGGGCAAGTTCCTCCTCAACTTTGCCCAGCTGAACTTCTCGATTGGTCGCCCTTTCCTCCAGCTTGGCCATTTTAGCTTGAGCCCCCTCTGCTTGCTCTTCCAGTTCAATAATCCTGTTGCGGAGGGGAAGTATTTTAGCTTCAAGCTGAAGGGCCTCCTGCCCCTTAGAGAAGAGAAGCTTTTTGGTCTCCTTTTCGGATTGACGGAGACTACCCAGTTCTTGATTGAGGGCAGTCTCTCGCGTGGTCGCTTGACGAAGTTGGAGATCCTTTTGTTCCAGCTCCCTCTTCATTTGGGCGGCCTCCTCTAGCCTTTCTTCCAACTCCCTCTTCAACTGGGCGGTCTCCTCTAGTAGCTCCGCCTCAGCACTGCCCTTGACCAGCAAGGAGTTGGAAGCGGCCAAGAACTCCCCGAGACCATGGCTGAGGAGGTTCTCGAGAGAGTTTCTGTCCATGGCCTCCAAGACAGCTCTGCCAGGCATTTGAGCGAGCGACCTTTGGAGCAGAGAAGGCAGCTCTGGGGCAGAAGGCATCGGACAAGAAGAAGGAGCACTCTCCCCACCCCCCTCAAGTGTTAGGATTGGCTCAGGAGGGGAGGAGGCGCTGGGAGGGTGCTCCCTAAAGGAAGAAGGGTGCCCTTCTGTGGCAGAAGAGACCTCTGCAGCTGTCTCCACCCTTTTCCTTTTAAAGACGAGGCTGGAGCAGGTGTCCTCGTCGTCAGAAACCTCCACAGGGGCTGCCCTCTTGGAGTTTTCAGCGATGGGTTCCAGGGCAACCCCCGCGGGTGATGACGGACCTGCAGGGGCTGAACCGCTAGCATTGCGACGATTCAGCACATCTGCCAGCCTCTTCTTCTTATCGGCGCTGAGCACCATGCCTGCAGTGAATTCGAAAGTGTTAGAAAGGCGAAGTATTGAACAGGTAAATGCAAGATGAAGCAGATAAATGCAAGATACCAAGGTATACGCTGAGAGTCTCAGCATCATACTCATGCCTAATCAGCTGGGTGGAGTCAAACACCACCCCCCAGCTGGAAATGGTTTGGCAGAGTTCTTGATCGGGAACCATCAACTCCTCGAGCTTGCGTGGCTTCTTGAACTTCAACTCCCCCACCCAGTATAAGGGAAACCCATCAAGCATGGTGGGGTCGTAGGAGCTGCAGCAGACTCTGAAGAACTTTCCCTTGAAGTTCTTGTATGATTGTGAGAAGAGTGTTAGCAGGACTCTCCCTGCCACCCCATTCAGGCTCACCCAAAGCCTCTTACCGGGGCTCTTAGCCTCGAAAAAGTAAAGGAAGACGTCGACGGAGGGGGTGAACCCTAGATTATTGCATAGAATGGAGAACGCCCTGATAAAGGCCCAACTGTTGGGGTGCAGTTGAGCGGGCGCCACGTTTAACTCTGTGAGCAAAGCCCTTTCAAATCCTGTGAAGGGAAGACGGACTCTGACTCTTTTGAAAATGGTGGCGTAGAAGAAGAAGAAGGGTTCCCCATTGCTGCAACGACTATCAGTGCATACGGGCTCATTTGCTGTACAGGGGCGCACAGAGACGTACGCGTCTGTTTCCCTGCCGAAGACGCGTCCTTTAATCTCATTCTCATCATCCCGGTGCTTGTGGAGATCGTCGCAGGATGTGAGTTTGGAGGTCTCTGCAAGAAGATCCTCAGAAGCCCAGGGGTAGAGGGCTTTGTAATCAACCGCTACCGTTGGAGGAGGGTTGGAGGTGGTTTTGGTTCTGGCCATCTCGAATCTAAACAAATGAGAGGCATGAAAAGAAGAAAGACTCAGAAGAAATCAATGGCAGACGAAGACTCAAAGGTGGAATGAACCCAGGAAAGAAGAACAAAACCCTAGAATGTATAATCCGCACGCAGGCCCGTAAACAGTTACAGCATACCGTATGGATGATCAAGTTCACATTATAAAGAAGGAGAAGTCATAAAAATCATACCTTTGGTTGATGAAGAACGGAGAAGTGTGAAGGATCTGTTGGGAAGAAGAGAGCGTGCGCTGGAAGTTAGAATATGCAAAGGTAAGAATGCAAAGTGATGAAACAGTGAAGTGGCGCGAGGTTTTGAAGAGGTTTAACGTAGCCCTAGGGAGCGTAAACGTTATGAATCTCAAACCGTTGATACGGCCACGTGTTAGCAGATGGGAGGGGGTTGGTGAAGTGTCTTCTCAGCGTACTATTCATGTACTTACGCGCAGAGCCACGTAGGCCGCCCAAGACAATGACTTAGTCCCTACGCTAGAAAAAGTTAACAGCTTGAGACTGGGGGGCTTGTGTACCGATCAGTCCTCGCCTATCACTTAGTCTCTTCACTGAAACAAGTTAACAGCTCGAGACTGGGGGGCTTGTGTACTGACCAGTCCTCGGACATCAGCTGGGTCCCACAACATGAGTCAAAGCCATGTGGAATAGACCCCACAGGGTGACGAGTCATCAGCCTACAGAGAGGGGTGACGAGTCATCAGCCTACAGAGAGGGGTGACGAGTCATCAGCCTACAGAGAGGGGTGACGAGTCATCAGCCTACAGAGAGGGGTGACGAGTCATCAGCCTACAGAGAGGGGTGACGAGTCATCTGCCTACAGAGAGGGGTGACGAGTCATCAGCCTACAGAGAGGGGTGACGAGTCATCAGCCTACAGAGACGGGTGACGAGTCGTCAGCCCATAGAGACGGGTGAGTAGTTGTCAACACCAGGATGGGCGGAGGTGTCATCGTCACTCGGCAGGTCGAGGAGTCCTCGGCAACAGAGTATGGCGAGGTGACATCGGCCTTGGGTGATTTGAACAGCATAAACAGAACAGTTAAGATTGGTTCCCAGAGGGGGCCAATGACCAGTTAAATACCCAGAGGTAGGGAGAGGCCTGAATCACGAAGTGCCTATGCGGGTAGCAGGGAGAGCACAGTTGGGTGTAGAGTCCTGAGGGGACGAGTACTCACCAGAGCTAGGGTTTTCCCAGTAAAGCTACATGCATGGCACGTGAACAGTGAAGGCACTCCCAGAACAGGTGGCCCCAGAGACTAGGTGCATAAGGAGGCATCCAGGTGGTCACCCTGTTAAAGTTTGCACTCCAGAGAAGGAAACCTTATGTGCTAGATTACCCTAAGATTGGGTGATAGCGGCACGAGGGTATTCCAGTAAACCCTAAATATGGCTAGTAGCGCAGTGAACCCTAATTAGGGTTAGCGGTGCTGTGAACCCTAGACTATATAAGGGACAGCAAAATACTTCACAAAGGGACGCAGTTTCTAGACCTAAACACAGAGAGAAATTTATACACTTGGTGTGCTTGCCCTACACTGACTTGAGCGTCGGAGTGCAAACGGCCTCTAGGGCGCCCCCTTTCTCTTTTGCAGGTGCAGATTGCTTCGAAAGAACCAAGCACGTATCAACGTGGGGAAGGAGGCGTGTGAGTGTCGTGAGTCAACCGACAGGCGAGTCAACCGGCAAGAACACGTACACTCAGACTTCTCTGCAGAGTGGGTGGTGGCAGCTGCTTTTGTGGACAAGCTGGTTTAAGATGCAAAAACCCACTTCTGAGAGAGGGGAACGTTGCAGTTGTTCAAACAGCGAAAGAGTGAGTTTACCTCCCTTCTCCTCCATTCTCTCCTTCGCGCTGCGATTCTGGCACCTTCACACAAGAGTACGACGAGCGACGGCCACCATTAGAGCACCTGGGAGGTTCTCTGCAAGTCCTTCAAACCAGACGCAAAAACAGAGCCAAGGCATTCTTTAAGCTTCGTTGGGTTTCGGAGCTCCTGGTGTTTTGCGCAGGTCCAGGTAAGGGAAGCTAGCCTTCATTTTCAATACAAGCCATAGATTAGCTGTTTCTGAAGTGAGGGCGACGTGGTCGCCGGCTTCGTTTTCATCTTTGTGAATGCTCTGTTCTATGTGTATGGGCAACGGGGTCGCCGGTTTTAAATACAGACTTCGAAATACCTTGTTTTTGAACCAGATCGCCGGTTTTGGCTCTGTTTTACGAACTCCTCGTTTTTGGTGTTGTTTTGAAACTGTTTGAGATGTAAATGTGATATTCGAAAACATGAACCTTGGAGTGAGTTTTGCTGTGATTGAAATCATTCATTTAAGTGTGGCATGATGTGTTGAATGTTGTGAATGTGAGATCAAGGCATAGTATTTTCAGGAAAGAAAATACCGTGTAAGATTGTGTAGGATGTGCATTGACCGGTGATTCGTTATGATATCCTGACTCTCCTGATATAATGGAATCATATAGATGAAGTTATTCGGGCGTTGAGAGTCGAAGGAGGTTCATACGTATGGGTGAGTTGTTCAAAAGGGAACGAGCTCGACCTGTTGTGTGGATTAACCCTGTCATGCTTGGATGGTGATGATATTGAGATTCATTATACGCTTGTTAATGTGTGTGATTTCACGGCGACCCTGTGAATGTGAGTGATTTCACAGTGGGCAGTATGATAGGTGCAAATACACGAGTCTAGTCAAAGCATGAGTCTTCCGGAAGTAGTGTCAAGTGTCTTGTATGCTGAGTCAGTGTAGTCTGATGTGTGAAATGAGGAACTTTGAAATTTGATAGACACTTGATGCATGATGTGAAATAGAACGACTCTTGAAAAGCTTGTGAAATGTGTGATTCCTTGGCGATCAGGTGAAGGGAATGAGCAACTCTATAGTTTTACGTGGATATCTTGAAATTGTTTTATCTTGATTTTAATGTTCTTGTTTAAACTCTCTTTAAAATATCTAGCTTACCCTGCGTGTTTTGCTCTATGGCTGTTTTTCTCTTAAAACTGTGATGATCGTGTAATTTTTCCACGGGAGCAGATGATCTTCCAGGAAGTAGAGCTCCTTAGTGAGTGGTCGCCGGGGAAGAGATCGCCTGGTTCTATCTCTTGGTGGTGATCGCCGGATTTATGTCCTGATAGCAGATCGCCTGTTTTGGGGTCTTCTGTTAGGAGATCGCCGGTTTATGTATGGAGACCGCCATTTTCGTTGTATTTGATTGATTTCGTTAAGTTTTGAAAAACATTTGACTGGTTATGTATTAAACTCCCTGTGAGGAGCAACTTCATTACTTATATATATAATGTTCTCTTCAACATTATTTGTTTACCTTTATTTTCATTATATAAACATGAATAGTATTTTGGCGGGATGTTACATTAATGGTATCAGAGCAGTTCGTCCTTAGGATGACCTGAGGGCTGTGGATCCATTGTGTTTCTTCTGCTCATAAAATCTATTTGAGTTTTAAATAACAACTATAGTGAAAAGTTTTCAAAACGTTTTGTATTGAAATTTTGTGTGTGCCTTAGTGAATGTATGCCCTAATTGAAAATCTTGGTATTAAGAATGAGAGGATCTTGATAAAGTAATGAGGGTGCACACTCATAACTGGATCGAGATGATTCTCAATCTTAATTCCAAAGGTTTGATGTTTAGTATACATTGAATTCTGGTGTGATTTATTTTGTTTTATTGAGTGTGTTGTAATTGATTGAAAGTGGTTGTTTGGATTGATGGTTGTATACCAGTAGCTGTCCTGGTGTTTTGTTTGAGGTTATAAGTATTATGATTCTGTTGATGAACTCAAATTCTTAATGACTTTGAGATGTTGACCTTTGTAAGGTCTAGATGTTACCTCCTGAATGAATTGATTTCTCATCGATCTCATTCTTATAGTCGTAGGGAATATAGAAAACCTATAGTTTCAAGATCTGAGAACGAAGAAAGATGGCGCGTAAACCTCCTACCCCTCCCCGACCTTCTTCAGAGATGGGCCAGATTGCTAGGGCCATGGAGATGATGGCAACTGCCATCCAACAGCAGAATACGGTAATGACCCAGATTCATCAGGCTGTAATGAATCATTTGGAAACTGCTGGATCGGCTGCAACAGCTTCCCATGTCAATCAGCCTCGGGAGCAGGTGGGGATGACCGAGTTCATGAGGCACAACCCAACCCAGTTCCGTGGGAACGTTTCTCCGAACCAACCAGATCAGTGGATCAGAGAGTTTCATGCCTTAGTGGAGAAGGCAAAGAGGGTGGAGACCCTGGAGAGGGGTGATTCCAGGATAATCAGATCACACCCAGGGGGTCCCTCCAGTGGGAAGGCCAAGGTGCAGCACCCACAAAGCAAGCCTTATGCGAGACCTCCACCACATCGAGCAGGAGCAGTTCCGCTCCAGTTTCAGCAGCAACAACCATGGAAATCAAGGTGTTTCCGTTGTGGTGGGTTACATAACGTCAAGGTGTGCTCCAAGAGGAATTCAGAGAAAGGGTGTTTCACATGTCAAGAGATGGGGCACATTTCTAGAGATTGTCCTAACAGAAAAAGGATGACTCAACCTGTTAGTTCCCACCAGTTGAGGAACAAAGGCAGCAGACCTCAGGCAGGAGGGAGAGTGTTTGCCATGTCTGGTGCGGAGACATCTCAGTCAGGTAACTTAGTACAAAGTGTTTACTCTATAGCTGGTAGAGGCGTTAGAATTTTGTTTGATTCAAGAGCGACACACTCTTTTGTGTCAAGCTTGTGTGTAGCCAAGTTGGGCCTTCTAGTGAAGGAGTTACCGTTTGAACGGTTGGTCTCTACACCTGCATCAGGACAGGTTACGACCCCCACAGTTTGCCCCGAATGTCCAGTGATAGTAGAGGGACGCAGATTCAAAGTGAACTTGATCTGCCTACCTCTTCAGGACCTGGATGTTATCCTGGGAATGGATTGGCTAGCTGCCAATCACGTTCTCATTGACTGCGATAGTCATAAGATAACGTTTCCAGACCCCCAAGAGTCAGATGTGATACTTGCTCAACATGGGTGGTCGGAGTTGGAAAAAAAAGGGGCGAGGTGCTTCGTGATCCTAGCTCAGTTGGAAGTGAAGAATGAAGAGGACATGAGCAGGATAAATGTGGTGAAAGATTCCATGGGCGTAGTTCCAGAAGAAATGCCTGGACTACCTCCTAAGAGAGAGATGGAGTTCTCTATTGTTTTGGTACCTGGAGCTGGACCAGTGTCCATGACTCCCTGCATAATGACTCTTGCTGAGTAGATGGAATTAAAGAAGCAAGTGTAAGTTAGATTTGGTTGTACCAAGGATTTAGTCCCAGCTACGTATAAGTCATGGAGAGTAAATAAGCAGGATGCTGGGGTTTTAAAGCTTAAACATGTGTATCCATGGGAAGTACCAGAGTTAAATTCCAAGAATGAATTTTTCTTTTGAAGCTTAGAAGATGTTCATGTCGATGAAACAGCATGAGATGGTTCTAGCTTAAGCTTCACGCAGAATGGATGCTGTTTTGTTGATCGTGATTTGAAAGATGATTATGGAAATAGTGGGTTGGGATAAAAGGCTTCCGAAACCGTAAGCCTCCTGAATTTGGCAAAATAGGATGCAGATCGGCCTGTGAATGTAGAAGGGAAGGAGGAAATGGCTGTGGATAAGAATGAGGGTAAGCCGTGTTATGATGATGTTGAGTCCTTCTAGAGATGTAGTAAATTTCAGAAAGTTGGGTGTGGAAGAGATTGTGAGTGGAAATAGTCTATTGTATCTGGGAGGAGAAGAATAGAGTTGTCTTTAAGCAAGAGATTCTGGATGCAGAGGAAATTTTTCCAATCAGCTCCACTACTTGCATGGTTGTGGTTGAGATATATGGTGCGTTCGTTCTCGTATGCCTTTTTGGATAGGCACCTGAACCCAAAATCAATGCATCCAACGTATACATTGAAAAGAAGGTCGTAATGGGAGCAGGAAGCCGAGTTGGCAAAAGGAGTCATAGTAATGATTTAGAAGGTAACAGCAACAGGAACTTTGTCTTTATAAGGTACAGAACTATGTAGCGTAGTGGTGAACAAAAGGTGTCCCTTTAGGGAGCGTGAGAATTAGATCAACAGTTGGGAAGTCAATGGATGGTTTTGATCAAAATGCAGGAGTTGATTCCTAGAAGGATATTTCGGATCCTAGTTTGAATTAGCTAGGGGGGGGGCATGAGTAGTGGGCAGCTGTCCCCTTTCCTTCCGATGAAGGGATCTTGCCCGACCAAGTCTTCAAGGTTGGAAGTAGAGTGTGAATGCTAGAGTTGGCGCTCAATGGGGCAGCATATTCCATATGCAGGGATGTAAAATGGAATTTGATGAAGTATTGGAGTAGTAAGAGTTGGTTCAGCAGACAACCGAGAGGGTGAAACTGATACAGGGTGGAATGAAAGTTTCTCAAAGTCGGCAGATGTCCTAGGCAGAGCAGAGGAGAAGACCTTTGGGGTTTGCTGCTGGGGGATCATGTCTTTATGAGGGAGGACACCAGCCAAGGGTGTAGGATGGGCGATCAGATCAAAGAAGCTGTCCCCTAAGTTTGTTGGGCCATATCAGATCCTAAGGGGGATCAGTCCAGTGGCTTATGAGATCGCCCCACCTCCCCATTTAGCAAACCTGCATAATGTATATCACGTATCACGGCTAAGGAAGTATCTTGCAGACCCTAGTCACGTGTTGGAAGTGGACGACGTGCAGATAGGGTGATTCACCATGGGAATTTGAAGAAACCATGAGAGAAGCATATCCCTACCTCTTTCCTTGTAATCCAATTTTCGAGGACGAAAATTTTTCTTGTTGGGGAGATTGTAAGGACCTAGAAACTTTAATAGGAATAAAAGTGTTATATTTAAATAATTTCAGAAAAATGTTATTATTTAAAATACAAAGAGTTGGTAAATGAAGTTTCGTAGAAGCAGACATCGGACGTCGCCCATGATCTGGGGTAAGCTAGTAGAGGTCGGTCGGATGACATGTGGACCAAGAAGAGTAAAGGAGGAAAAAGTGTAACTAAGAAGTCTTCTGCAAGATCGCCGTTAGTGAAGACGGAGGCGATCTCCGACTCCTCTGGCACATAATCGCCTGTCGCCTAGAGGAGACATGAGCGCCAATCGCCTAGAGTGTACGTGATCGGCGGGAATGCACGTAGTATGTGGTCAAGATACTGGATCAACCAGAGTGGGTTCCAACAACCACGCGTATCAAGGTGTGGGTTAAGCCTTAGATACGCTGTGCATGCGAAGCTCTACGCTTGAGCAAAAGAGATCACCCTTAGTGTTGCATGCATGGGAGCACGAGGAGTGGTGCTGATCTACTCTTGGAAATGTGAAGCTACCGACGTCACCGAGTCATGTGGAGATGATACCTTGGACGTAACATAGTAGAATGAAGAACCTTCAGGAAGGCGTGGCGATGTGTCGTCGGACATCGCCAGGTGAGAGGCATGCAGGCATCGCCAGGGCGCGAGGGGCATGCGGGCATCGCCAGGGCGCGAGGGGCATGCGGGCATCACCAGGGCGCGAGGCATGCGGGGTGAGTCTTCACGCGGGAGATCATCGGTGGATTGTCTTCGCGCGAGAGGTCATCGGTGGAGAGTCTTCGCGCGAGAGGTCATCGGTGGAGAGTCTTCGCGCGAGAGGTCATCGGTGGAGAGTCTTCGCGCGAGAGGTCATCGGTGGAGAGTCTTCGCGCGAGATGTCATCGGTGGATAGCCTTTGCGCGAGAGGACATCGGTGGATAGCCTTCGCGCGAGAGGTCATCGGTGGATAGTCTTCGCGCCAGCGGTCATCGGTGGAAGGTTATCGCGCGATGTCGAGCTTCACACAGAGAAGGTGGGACCCAGACTCCCAGCATGAAACGTCCTGCACGCGCGCCACGTAGACAAAAAGGGTGGTTCAGAATAGTGACATCAGAATGTTGGCATGCGCAAGAGACACTCGCGGTCGTACTGTTCAGGGCAGTGGTTGGCATGCAGAAGAGACAACAGTGGTCGTACTGTTCAGAGAAACGTACACTCAGACTTCTCTGCAGAGTGGGTGGTGGCAGCTGCTTTTGTGGACAAGCTGGTTTAAGATGCAAAAACCCACTTCTGAGAGAGGGGAACGTTGCAGTTGTTCAAAGAGCGAAAGAGTGAGTTTACCTCCCTTCTCCTCCATTCTCTCCTTCGCGCTGCGATTCTGGCACCTTCACACAAGAGTACGACGAGCGACGGCCACCATTAGAGCACCTGGGAGGTTCTCTGCAAGTCCTTCAAACCAGACGCAAAAACAGAGCCAAGGCATTCTTTAAGCTTCGTTGGGTTTCGGAGCTCCTGGTGTTTTGCGCAAGTCCAGGTAAGGGAAGCTAGCCTTCATTTTCAATACAAGCCATAGATTAGCTGTTTCTGAAGTGAGGGCGACGTGGTCGCCGGCTTTGTTTTCATCTTCGTGAATGCTCTGTTCTATGTGTATGGGCGACGGGGTCGCCGGTTTTAAATACAGACTTCGAAATACCTTGTTTTTGAACCAGATCGCCGGTTTTGGCTCTGTTTTACGAACTCCCCGTTTTTGGTGTTGTTTTGAAACTGTTTGAGATGTAAATGTGATATTCGAAAACATGAACCTTGGAGTGAGTTTTGCTGTGATTGAAATCATTCATTTAAGTGTGGCATGATGTGTTGAATGTTGTGAATGTGAGATCAAGGCATAGTATTTTCAGGAAAGAAAATACCGTGTAAGATCGTGTAGGATGTGCATTGACCGGTGATTCGTTATGATATCCTGACTCTCCTGATATAATGGAATCATATAGATGAAGTTATTCGGGCGTTGAGAGTCGAAGGAGGTTCATACGTATGGGTGAGTTGTTCAAAAGGGAACGAGCTCGACCTGTTGTGTGGATTAACCCTGTCATGCTTGGATGGTGATGATATTGAGATTCATTATACCCTTGTGAATGTGTGTGATTTCACGGCGACCCTGTGAATGTGAGTGATTTCACAGTGGGCAGTATGACAGGTGCAAATACACGAGTCTAGTCAAAGCATGAGTCTTCCGGAAGTAGTGTCAAGTGTCTTGTATGCTGAGTCAGTGTAGTCTGATGTGTGAAATGAGGAACTTTGAAATTTGATAGACACTTGATGCATGATGTGAAATAGAACGACTCTTGAAAAGCTTGTGAAATGTATGATTCCTTGGCGATCAGGTGAAGGGAATGAGCAACTCTATAGTTTTACGTGGATATCTTGAAATTGTTTTATCTTGATTTTAATGTTCTTGTTTAAACTCTCTTTAAAATATCTAGCTTACCCTGCGTGTTTTTCTCTTAAAACTGTGATGATCGTGTAATTTTTCCACGGGAGCAGATGATCTTCCAGGAAGTAGAGCTCCTTAGTGAGTGGTCGCCGGGGAAGAGATCGCCTGGTTCTATCTCTTGGTGGTGATCGCCAGATTTATGTCCTGATAGCAGATCGCCTGTTTTGGGGTCTTCTGTTAGGAGATCGCCGGTTTATGTATGGAGACCGCCGTTTTCGTTGTATTTGATTGATTTCGTTAAGTTTTGAAAAACATTTGACTGGTTATGTATTAAACTCCCTGTGAGGAGCAACTTCATTACTTATATATATAATGTTCTCTTCAACATTATTTGTTTACCTTTATTTTCATTATATAAACATGAATAGTATTTTGGCGGGATGTTACAATGTCCACTCTCGTTCTTGTGTATGGGGGCTTCGTTTTACTTCGTGCCCCACGGTGGGCGCCAAATGATCTCGCCGCGGACTCGAGCGTGGGGAGAATGCCTCGTCACTCCTTTGTTTGGCTTTCTAACTGCTGTGCGTTCTGCGAGGAGGCTCCAGGAACCTTCGACGGGACTCCGAACGGTGCCTGCAAAACACACAGACGGTGCCTCTAGCGGCCGTTGTAGCTCCGACGCTCAAGTCAGGCAACGGGAACACCAAAAGGTCTCTCTCAGGTTTCTCTGTGTGAGACCGTGTGTGTGTGCTCTCAGTCCTCTTTGATTCGAAAACTGAGTGCTCTAGGTTTAGTGTTGTGTATTCTGAGATAAAGATTGCATACCTGGTTTGGTGTTCTTCTTCCTCATATAAACCCGCGTAGCCCCTACAGGCTACCTCTAGGGCCACTTAATTACTCTGCACTGTCGTTTCCACTCCCCAGGGCTACCTTGCGTGCCAGCCTTCTTCACTTGAGTGCCAAGTCTGACAGGGGAGGCCGCGTGGGTACCTCTGCACCCCTCGACTTCTGTGCCTATCTGCCCTACCTATTCTCTGGGAACATCTTCACCATCCACGTGGCAGACATGTAACCCACTGGGAGATTCTAACCTTGATGGGTTCTCGTCCCAGCAGGATTCTGCACCTAACTGCGTCTTCTCATCTTCATGCGTGGTCGTCTCGCGACTAAGGCCGCTCCTTGCATCTGGGCACTTTACTGATCTTTGGTTGCGTTGTTCACATCGCGTGGCCGATGTCACCTCAACACACACCGATGACCGATGTGCTTCTTCACATCCTCGTGCTCTGCTTATGGAATCAGGCGAGGTCTTTGTGTAACGTTCTCGCCGGGAGCCTAGGTCCCAGTTTAACACGTGTTGACAAAGAACCCCCGACGACTGATCACTCTGCATGCACCGATGACTGATCGCTCTACATGCACCGATGACTGATCGCTCTGCACGCACCGATGACTGATCGGTGCCTCGTCACTTCTCGCGCTCTGCTTACAGGCGCTCAAGTAGGAACCGATCTTCTGGTGGTGGTCACTCGGTAGCTGACCACTGATCGCCGTTCTTGAACGATCTCCACCCTGGTTCATCTGCTTTCTCGTGCTACGCGTCACTCTGCGACTGACCCACGTCGTCATCAGCTGCTGACGTCATAGACTACCGATGACCGACCGGATCACCTCTCATTGCCCAAGGGCAAGGGAGGATTTAATTGGTGAACCATACTGTTCAACCTTGGCATTACACACTCGAGGGGGAGGTGTTCTCTGCGAACCTTCCTTCCCACTCTCGAGAGTTCTAACCCCAGGTGAATGGTTCTGACTGCATTGCATAAAATATTCAAAAATATACTTCAATCGAATTTTTTATTGGGTGACCTCATTAAAACCCTTATAAGGGAGAAAAGAGTGTCCCCTAGAAACTGTGTACAAAGTTACAATTCAACTGAAATAAAACTTCAGGTGGGTCGCATTCCATGTACGAGGAATCGGCCCACCCTCTAATGTTTCAAGCCTGTATGCCCCGTTCCCGAGGGTCTCTGTCACTTTGAAGGGACCAGTTCACTTGGGGAACAACTTGTTCTACAGCTGATATGGGTGGGCTTTCTGCATCACCAGATCGGTGACCTGGAACTGCCGAGGTCTCAGCTTGGAGTTGTGCTTGTGCTCTTCTCTTCGAGGCTTCGACTTTGATTCCCACTTCCTCCCTCACTTCATCTAGTTGGTCCAGGTTCACCTTTCTCTCTTTGTTGGACTTTTTGTAACGCCCCTCAATTCCTTTTCATATTGATATACTAGAATAAGCGTAAAACATTAATTTATAAAATTAACATATGTATATATAATGAAAATACATCATCCCATACATTGTATCTTCAAAGAGAAACATCCCTCTTATAGGGGCTTTAATACATCTCCATCAAGTGTTTCAAAATAAATCCTAAGTACAGCATAAAAAGAAAAACAGGCGATCTCTTTCTGGCGGCCACTCACTGAGGAGCTCTACTTCCTGCAACATCATCTGCTCCCGTGTAAATTATACACGATCATCACAGGTTTAAGAAAACAGCCACAGAACAAAGACACAGGGTAAGCTAGATATTTTAAACAAAAAAAAAAACAGATTTAAAACACCCACATAAAATCCCTCAAGAAATCACACATTTTACAATCTCCTCAAGTGTCTATCAAATTTCAATATTTCTCATTTCTCACGTCAGACTTCCACTGACTCATCACACATAGACGCTTGACACTACTTCCGAAAGACTCGTGCATTGATTAGACTTAGAGATCTGCACCTGTCATACTACATTGCTGTAAAGTTCCCACAGCTATGCGCATAAACATAATCTCAATCTCAATCTCATCACTCTCCTAGTATGACAGGGTTAATCCATACAACAGGTCAAGTAGTTATCTTTCAAACCACTTACCCATACATATGAACCTCCATCGACTCTCAACGCCTGAATAACTTCATCTATATGATTCCATTATATCAGGAGAGTCAGGATATCTCATTATAGAAATCACCGATCAATGCACATTCTACACAATCTTACACGGTATTTTCTTTCCTGAAAATACTATGCCTTGATCCCACATTCACAACATTCAACACATCATATAACACTTAAATGAACGATTCCAATCACAGCAACAATCATTCCAAGGTTCAGATTTTCGAATATCACATGCATTTCACATTTCAATCTCAAACAGTTTCAAACGACACTAAAATAGGGGAGTTCGAAATCAACATTAAAACCGGCGATCACGTCCAAAAACAGGGGATTATGCAATAACATTTGAAACTGGCGACCACGTCGCCCAACATCAAAATCTTCTAGCTTAAGGTTTTCTTGAAAATAAAGCTAGCTTCCCTTACCTGAACTAGCGTAAACTTCACTAAGAGCTCCAACCCAACGAGATTCAAGGATGCCTTAACTTTGTTTTAGCGTCCGGTTTGGAGAACTTGCAGAGAACCTCCCAGGTGCTCTATGGTAGTCGCCGATAGCCAACTGGTGCGCTAGGACGTCTGAACGTATGGAGAAGGAGAGGGAAGAAACAGTGAGCTAAAGCCAACTCACTCAATTTCTCTCTACTCAAGCAGCGTTCCAACCTTGCCTATCCAGACTGCAGTTTGAACTTAAGCCACCCTTCCCAGGAATGCCGCTGCCACCACCCACTCTGTAGGGAAGCTTGCGTGTACATTTCCTCTAACAGTAATGCCACGTGGGTCTCTGCGTACACCAACTCTGGGTCAATTTCCATACCAACTCTCTGGAGCCACTGTTCTGAAGCACTCTCCCTGACTACGTGTCGTGCATGCAAGACGCTCATGCTGGGAGCCTGGGTCCTACCTTATCTGTGTGAAACAAGATCGACCGATGCCTGGTCGCGCGATGACCATCCACCATCCACCGATGCCTGGTCGCGCGATGACTGATGTGCCTCTCATCCCGGCGATGACTGATGACACATCGCCACGCCTTGCTGAAGGTTCTTCATCCCACTATGTTACGTCCAAGGTATCACCTCCACATGGCTTGGTGACGTCGGTAGCTTCACATTTCCAAGAATAGATCAGCACTACTCCTCGTGCGCCCATGCATGCAACACTAAGGACGATTTCTTATACTCAAGCATAGAGCTTCGCATGCACAGCGTATCTAAGGCTCAACCCACACCTTGATACGCGTGGTTTTTGGAACCCACTATGGTTGATCCAGCATCTTGACCACATACTAAGTGCACTTTCGGCGATCATGTACACCATAGGCGATTGGCGATCATGTGTACTCTAGGCGACAGGCGATTATGTACCAGAGAAGTCGGAGATCGCCTCCGTCTTCAACAACGGCGATCTCGTAGACTTCTAAGCTACACTTTCCTTCCTTTATATTTTAAATAAAAACATACTTAGAATTCACTTAAAATATATCACTTTCATTCCAATAAAATTTTCTAAGTCCTTACACTTTTCAACTATGAAGTTCTGAAAATGTGGCGAGTTCTCCTGGATCTCCACAGGGATCATTGCGTCTGAACCATACACCAAGCTGAAGGGTGTTTCCTTGGTAATGGACTAGGGAGTGTTGTTGTACGCCCACACAATTCTGGGGACTTCGTCTGCCCAAGTCCCTTTGGCCTTCTCCAGCCTTCTTTTCAGCCCCCTCAATAGGACTCGGTTGACTGACTCGACCTGCCCATTAGTCTGAGGGTGCTCGACTGACATGAACACCTGTTTTATCCCAAGCTCCGTGCACAGCTTGCCCAACTGTTGGCTTGTGAACTGGGTGCCATTGTCAGACACCAATCGCTTCGGTACTCCAAAGCGGCATACTATGTTCTTCCATACGAAGTGTTGGATCTTGTGGGCTGTGATTTGTGCTACTGGCTTAGCCTCTATCCACTTCGTGAAATACTCTATGGCAACCATGAGGTACTTCATCTGCCGCACAGCCAAGGGAAAAGGCCCCAGAATGTCGATTCCTCAGGTGTGGAATGGCCAAGGGCTATAGATAGACCTAAGCTCTTCTGGTGGCTCCTTGCACCAGTCAGCGTGTTGTTGACACTGCTTGCACTACTGTGCATACTTCGTGCAATCTTCCCTCACGGTTGGCCAATAGTATCCTGCACGAATGGCCTTTGATGCAAGAGCTCGACCACCAATATGACTTCCGCATATCCCCTCGTGGAGCTCTGCCATTATTCGCATGCACTGCTCACCATGCACACACACTAAGATGGGGTGAGTAAACCTGTGTCTGTACAATTCTCCATCAATGAGTGTGTATTTGGTCTAGTTCTTTTTTATTTTTCTGGCCTCTGTGGGTTCCAGTAGGAGCATCCCATCGGCCAGGTAGCGCTTGTAGGGTGTAATCCAGGTTTCTTCTCTCACAACCAGGCAGACTTGCAATGATTCTTCCCCTGGTGCTGGATACGAGCATATTCTAGGGGTCTTCAATGTCTCCTGAGTCAATGACCAATGGCTCTTCTTCCTCCCATCTGATGTTTTGATATGATGGACCCCTACCAAATTATCCATAGTGTAGGTGCGAGGTGTCTTCAGGGTCTCCTGGATGACTGTCCTCTACCTGCTCCCCTTGCCCAAGCTGGCGAGCTTTGCTAGCAAGTTTGGTCGGGCATTCTGCTCTTTGGGAACATGCACCAACTCGAATGTTGCAAATAACTGCCTCAACGCCTGTACATACTCTAGATAAGAGGCCATCTGAGGGTTTTTGGCCTAGTACTCTCCTGTTACTTGGCCCGTGACTAGTAGGGAGTCACTCTTTGCCAGCAAACTTCGCGCTCCCATCTCCTTGGCCAACAGTATCCCAGCGATCAAGGCCTCATACTCTATCTGGTTGGTATTGGCCTTGAAAGAAAATCGAAGGGCCTATTCAATCAATAGCCCCTTCGGTCCCTCCAAGATGATGCCAGCTCCGCTGCCCTGTTGATTAGAGGACCCATCTACTGAGAGCACCCATCGGAAGTCAGCTTCTTCATTGTGTGATTTTGCCGATGAGAGCTCGGCTACAAAATTAGCGTAGACCTGGCCTTTGATAGGGCCTTTGGGCTCATACTGGATGTCAAACTTTGAGAGCTCTACTGCCCATCGCACCATTCTTCCCGCAACATCTGGCTTCTGTAAGACCTTACGAATGGAAAGGTTTGTCATCACCACCACTGTGAAACTCTGGAAGTAGTGGCGAAGTCTTCTTGATGAGAACACCACTGCCAGTGCCGCCTTCTCTTGGGCCTGGTACCTTACCTCAGGCCACTGTAATACTTTGCTGACAAAGTAGATTGGCTTATAAACTTGATCCTGTTCCTGCACAAGAATTGACCTAACCGCCATATCAGTGACTGCAAAGTACAGGCGCAGAAGAGTGCCCAGTTGTGGTTTGCATAACACTGGTGGACTGGCTAGGTACTCCTTCAACTTGAGGAACGCCTCTTCACATTCTGCGGTCCACAAGAACCTACTATTCCTCCTCAGGCTTTGGAAGTAGGGGTGATGATACAAACCCACAAAGACTCCAAAACCAAGCCCATAAGAAGATGACCAAGAATGCCAACTATAAAGGGTCATCTCAACAATCAAAGGAAGACCTCTTCAATAGGAGGAATGGACAAGGTCCAGAGCACTTGAAGTTCTTCCTATTAGTCCTCTTAAATATTTAGAAAAATGTTGTAAATAAATTGGGCTCAAATGAGGGGTCCAAATAGTAGAAATAAGGTAGAATAAAGTTCCTTTAGCATAGTAGGGGGTGTGGGTAGCATTCTTGCTTGTTCCTAGCCCATCTGAAGGCATTTTGACCTAATTTCTAGAAGGACAAGCCAAGAATACAGGATTGACTAAGTCAAACCCTATGGCTGCCCACTTTTTTCCCTTTTCCCATTCTACCCTTTAAGCTTGCTTTCCAAGGCTCCTAAATCTATAAATAGGGAGGCCTACCTCATGTATTCACATGTTGAAAATTAGAGTAAAGAAACTATACACAATTTTTGTGTGATTTGTGAGTGAGTGAAATTTCTCCTCTCTTGGTCTTATCTTGTGAGTTTTGAGAGCTCTCAAGTGGCGGCACCCTTCACTTATCTTGGAGTAATTTCACCATCCAAGTGGCGTGCAACCATTCTCAATTCCATTTCTCATAAGCTTCCTTTTCCTTCATCTTTTCCTTCAATTATCATTCCATCTATTCATAAACATGTTCTTATTTTGCTTCATTATGTCTATTCGGTTTTTTATATGTTGCTCTTGTTTTCCTTATGTAATTCCACACCATAACTTGTCATCATCATCACCTTATAATTGTGTTTTCCTTTTGCCTTTGTGAAATAAACCTTCACATCTACTTAACCACTTGGTTAAGTTAATGTCCAGTGGGGATTTTCCTTAGGTTCTCACCTTAATCATCCTAAAATCTCAATCCTAATTAAAGTGCCACCATAAAATGCTAAATCGTAAAATCAACTCACATCATGTGGTTATCAGAGCTTAAGTTCTTATTCTTAATTTTTTGAGTTGATTTGGCACTTTACATTCAAGCAATTTAAATTTTAGCACCTTTAAATTCAAGTACCTTTAATTTCTTGTCATTTATTTTCTTACCTTTATTTTCCAGCCCTTCATTTAGTGCAGATTTTTTTTTTCTAGCACCTTATATTCATAGCATTTTTCGTTTTGAATATGTTCCTTCTTATACCTTTCTTTGATCTTGCTTTTTACTTTGAGTCTTATGTTCATTAGTGTTCTAGGTGTCCTTGTTTTTGCTTCTACTTACTTGCTTTTAATTTTGAAAGTTTGCAAAGTCTTTAGATATTTGTTTTAGTAGAGGTTGATTTAGAGTTCCAAACATATGATTTCAAGTGTTGAATTATATTGAATCCACCACAAAACTTTTTGTGCAAATTGAATGTTCTTCAAAATTGTCATGATGCAATCTGTGGATCTTTCTTTCCATAATTCAATTTAAGTATAAAAAAAAAAGAAAGCAAAACAGTACCAAAAACAGTATGAAACAGATTGGTACTGCACCTATACCTCTCATTTGCATATTAAATTCACCTTCAAATTTGGATTCAACTTGATTGGCAAATTGTTATCTACTTTGTGGAATTTTTGATCCATTTGCTTTTACAAATTCTAGAGCAACATCTTCTTTCTTGATTAAAAGTTTAGTGAGTTTCTTTGAGTCTTCTTTTATGCTTTTCTTCATTGTCTTTTATTCTCAAGTTTTGTCATATATCTCTCTTTCCATCTTTGGTTTAGCTTTTCTTGTTTAAGTTTTTCTTGTTTAAGTTTTTCTTGCTTGTCTTCTTGTTTCCTTCAAGTTTTGTTTCGGTTTCATCTTGCTTTAGTGATTGAGGCTTTGTCCTTTTTCATTTGAGGGTTTTCATCAATCAAGAAAGACCTTTGAGGAGTGGGAAAAATTTCTTAAGTGCTTTGAGTGTTCTCCTCCAAACCGCAAACTTGAGCTTGTTTTTCCACTAACTTTGCTTTCCTAATTGTTTGTTCTTTGTGTTTTTGTGTTTGATTGTTGTGATGGCTCCTATTTCAAGTGCTGCATCTTCCAAACCGCATGCCTATCACAAAGCTCACCTTTTGGGAGAACTTGTGGAGGTCAAGAAACAACTTGTCCACAAAGAGGAAAAACTTAGCCAATTCGCCAAAAGATTGCAAAGACTAGAAGAAGCTAATGCAAGGCAAAATCAACAGGACAAATGGAGTTTGCACAATTTTACCAAAAGGCACCATCAACACCAACCACAACCACAACATTCTTTTAATTTTGTAAAGTTACCTAGTTTTAGTGGGTCCAATGACCCTTCTTTGTATTTAGATTGGGAAGCTAAGGTTGAACATCTCTTTCATGTGTATAAGGTCCCTGAGGACCAAAAGGTTAGGTTAGCTTCCTTAGTTTTCTTAGACTATGCCAACCAATGGTGGCACAAACTTGTAATGGACATTGGGCTAAACAAGAGGCCAACCATGGTCTCTTGGTATGATTTAAAGGCATGCATGCGCGTGAGGTTTGTTCCTCCTCCTTATAGGAAGGAACACTTGTTGAAGTTCCAAAGGCTTCATCAAGGACATAGGATGGTAGATGAATATTTTAAAGATTTCTAAACATCTTTGACTAAAATGAATATGCATGATAATGAAGAGTCAAAGATAAAGAGGTTTGTAAGTGGTTTGCGAAAAGAAATTAAAGATCTTGTAGAATTAAGTGAGTACTCCTCTTTAACGAAAATGGTTCACCTAGCCATCAAGGTAGAATCACACCATTTGAAGAAAACAACTTTAAAACGTACTCACAGTGATGGTTTCTACAAATCTTCTTGGAAGGATACAAACAAAATTTCTACAAATATTTCTCCTTCCAATTTTTCAAACAAACCCACTTCTATCCACAAAGTTTCTAAACATACTCCTTCTACATCTCCACCTAAGTCACCCACCAAAACTTCAAAAAATAAAATGTTTTAAATGTTTAAGTTTTGGGCACATAGTTGCCAATTGTCCAAATAAACGAACCATAATGTTACACAAGGTAAAACCAGACCAACTAAAAACAAAATCCAAAAGTGAAAATGAAAGCGAAAAAGAAGGCCAAGATACCATGGGTCTCATCCCTTCACCTCCAATTTTTCATTACCTAAAAATTCTAAATACTTGATATTTTTGCTTAGGAAGTTTAGGGATGGAGGACGGCTAGTCACACCCCCTCTAGTGCCAAGACGTGAGCTTGAAAGGATAGATCAAGAGCTTCTAGACCAAGAGGAAGACCGTCTAGCACCTTGCATGGAGCGTCTAGGACCTATCACAAGGTCCATGGCCAAACAAATCCAAGAGGAGAAGGCCCAAGCTAAGGATGGGAGAGAAAGATACCTATACATGTTGCAAGAAGGCCCATCATGAAATTAGCTTAGTTTATGTGGTGTAAATAGCATTTTTCTTTCAAGACTTGACCTATCTTGCTTGGCAAGTTTGTGCCCACTTTTGCATTTCATTTGAAACACATTTGGTTAGCATCTAGGGTAACATTTAAGGTACTTCTTAGCTTATAAAAGGGGTAGCCTCCTTCATGAAACTTAAGATTAATTTGAGTAAAGTTATGCTGCCAAATTTGTGCCATACTTACTCCCTTGCCTAAATCTCTTGATTTATGGTTTTAATCTTCACTCCTTCACCACCAAAGAGAGTTGGCCAAACCTCTCTCATTTTCATACACTTCATGCACCTACAAGCCACCACCACTCTTAGGAGGGCATGACCCATTTCATCCATTGAACTTCCACTGCATTCATCACCCAAAACGCACCATGAAGAACTCAAGAATGCCACCACAAACCCTCCTAAAGGTTCTCATCTTATAAAAGGATTTTTTACAAAAAATTTCATCCCTAAATATTCTTTTCAAACATGTCTTGTAGCTAGAATTCCCACATATCATCTCCCCCTAACATTAATCACCATAAGTTTGCTTCACCCCTACCATATCCATCTAATGTGAACAAACTTACTGTGTTCTGTGCAGGACTACTAAATTCGTGGACGAATTCTTTCGAACCTGGGGAGCATGATACAAACCCACAAAGACTCCAAAACCAAGTCCATAAGAAGATGACCAAGAATGCCAACTATAAAGGGTCATCTCAACAAGCAAAGGAAGACCTCTTCAATAGGAGGAATGGACAAGGTCCAGAGCACTTAAAGTTCTTCCTATTAGTCTCTTAAATATTTAGAAAAATGTTGTAAATAAATTGGGCTCAAATGAGGGGTCCAAATAGTAGAAATAAGGTAGAATAAAGTGCCTTTAGCATAGTAGGGGGTGTGGGTAGCATTCTTGCTTGTTCCTAGCCCATTTGTAGGAATTTTGACCTAATTTCTAGAAGGACAAGCCAAGAATACGGGATTGACTTAGTCAAACCCTATGGCTGCCCACTTTTTTCCCTTTTCCCATTCTACCCTTTAATCTTGCTTTCCAAGGCTCCTAAATCTATAAATAGGGAGGCCTACCTCATGTATTCACAAGTTGAAAATTAGAGTAAAGAAACTATACACAATTTTTTGTGTGATTTGTGAGTGAGTGAAATTCCTCCTCTCTTGGTCTTATCTTGTGAGTTTTGAGAGCTCTCAAGTGGAGGCATCCTTCACTTATCTTGGAGTCATTTCACCATCCAAGTGGCGTGCAACCATTCTCTATTCCATTTCTCATAAGCTTCCTTTTCCTTCATCTTTTCCTTCAATTATCATTCCATCTATTCATAAACATGTTCTTATTTTGCTTCATTATGTCTATTCGGTTTTTTATATGTTGCTCTTGTTTTCCTTATGTAATTCCACACCATAACTTGTCATCATCATCACCTTATAATTGTGTTTTCCTTTTGCCTTTGTGAAATAAACCTTCACATTTACTTAACCACTTGGTTAAGTTAATGTCCAGTGGGGATTTTCCTTAGGTTCTCACCTTAATCATCTTAAAATCTCAATCCTAATTAAAGTGTCACCATAAAATGCTAAATCATAAAATCAACTCACATCAGGTGACCCTTATCCCCCTGAGCTGATACGAATCTAGACAGAGCGGCCATCTGCCTTGTCAACTACTACACCTCCTTTACTAAAGTCGGGCTTCTCATAGCGAGGACTGCAGCGCACTTGTCCGGGTTTGCTTCTATCCCCCGCTCAGTTAGTAAGAAGCCTAAGAGCTTGCCTGCTTCAAACCCAAACACGCACTTCTCCAGGTTCAAATTCAGCCTGTATTTAGCTATTGCTGTAAATAGCTCTTTTAGATCAGCCACGTGATGATCTTTCACCTATGAGGTCACCACCATGTCATCCACGTAGGCTTGCACGTTTCGCCCTATCATGGGTGCGAGTACCTTGTCCATCAGCCTATTGTAGGTGGCACCTGTGTTCTTCAGCCTAAAAGGCATCACCGTGTAACAGTAGTAAGACAACTCTATCATGAACGCTGTCTTGCACTCGTCCATGGGATGCATCTTGATCTGGTTGTACCCAGAAAAGGCATCCAGGAAACTGAGCAACTTGCAACCCGAGGCACTGTCTACCAAAGCATTAATGCTTGGTAGGGGGTAGGAGTCCTTCGAGCAGGCCTTGTTGAGGTCAGTGAAGTCTACGCACATTCTCCACTTCCCGTTGGCCTTCTTCACGAGCACCACATTCGCCAACCACTATGGGTATTGGATCTCCCTAATGTGGTCGGCTCTCAGCAACTTTTATGTCTCCTCTCTAATGACTTGTCGCCTTTCTTCATTGAACTTCCTCCTTCTCTGGCGAACAGGTCTGACCTGAGGGTCCATGGTGAGGCGATGACATAGGAAGTCCGGGTCTATGCCAAGCATCTCCTAGGCAGACCATGCGAAGGCATCCAAGTGCCAAGCGATGACCTCGGCAATTTGGTCCTGTGTCTCTTGGCATAAAGACTTGCCAAGCTTGAACATCTTTCCACTATCTCCCTCTCCAAGATGTTCTCAGTTGGTTCGGGTCGTCTCTCCTGAGCGACCTCTACTCGGGTGACCCCTTCCTCACATGGGGGTTGGGCAATAACAGTGCACACCCCACTTGGTGGTTGAGTGGTAACGGTGCACACCCCCCTCCTTGTCTTGAGGCTATTCTCATAACACTTCTTTGCCTCTTTTTGGTCTGATCTGATGGTGATCATCGTCCCTTCCATAGAAGGCAGCTTCATCTTCATATGCCTTGTTGACGCCACTGCTCCCAACCTGTTCAGGGCAGGTCTGCCCAAGAGGATGTTGTAAGCAGAGGGAGCGTTAACAACAAGGTACCTGATGTTCTCTGTGCGTGAGGCCACACCATTTGTGAAGGTAATCCTCAATTCTATGTGCCCTCGCACTTCGACCTGGTCTCCCGCAAATCCATACAAGCAACCAGGGTAAGGTCTCAACTGGTTGGGAGACACCTGTAGTTTGTTGAAGGTCGACTAGAACATCACATCGGTCGAGCTCTCCTGATCCACTAGCACATGGTGCACCTTCCTTCCCACCATTACTATCGATATCACCACTGGGTCATTGTCGTGGGGAACGACATCCTGGTGATCAACCTTGGTGAAGGTGAGGTGTAAGGACCTAGAAAATTTTATTGGAATGAAAGTGATATATTTTAAGTGAATTCTAAGTATGTTTTGATTTAAAATATAAAGGAAGGAAAGTGTAGCTTAGAAGTCTATGAGATCGCCATTGTTGAAGACGGAGGCGACCTCCGACTTCTCTGGTACATAATCGCCAATCGCCTATGGTGCACATGATCGCCGAAAGTGCACTCAGTATGTGGTCAAGATACTGGATCAACCATAGTGGGTTCCAAAAACCACGCGTATCAAGGTGTGGGTTAAGCCTTAGATACGCTGTGCATGCGAAGCTCCATGCTTGAGCATAAGAAATCGTCCTTAGTGTTGCATGCATGGGCGCACAAGGAGTAGTGCTGATCTACTCTTGGAAATGTGAAGCTACCAACGTCACCAAGTCATGTGGAGATGATACCTTGGACGTAGCATAGTGGGATGAAGTGTTAGGAAAGATGGCTTTAAACTAGAGGGGGGGTGAATTGTTTAAAGAGGTTTTCGCAAACTTTTCCAAGCTAGAATGAATATCTTTCAGAAATCAAATGATTAAGCAATTCAGTTTGCCAAAACAGCAAGCAATACAACAATGCCAGGAAAACAATCGGTTGTTTATACCAGCAAACAACAAATAAACTGAAATTAAAGAGTTAGGGATAGAGAGATTGTACACAGAAGTTTATACTGGTTCACTCCAACCCAGAGCTACATCCAGTCTTCTCAGAAACCCTGAGGAAATCCACTAAGCAATCAAACCCAGATTACTTACACAACAACCAAGAAAGTGACCTTGAACACCCTCAAGAAACACACTTTCCTTAGTCAGCACACCACACTAAGAAAGCTGATCTTCATCCCCTCAAGAACACACAGCTCTTCTTAGCAACAGCACAAACGAATGTTCACAGAATTACAAGGATTACACTTGTTACAGAAGCAATCTGAAATCAGTACAAGAGAATCCTATCTCAGCACTTTGATCAACCAAAACTCTAAGCAATCTCCAACTCTTAGAAAAACTTTTTTTTCAATTCACTTAGATTCTTCTTTTTCAAATCTGTTTTTCTGTATATATATAAAGAAGATGTTTGTAATCAAACCTTAACAAACTCTTAATTGCTTTAGAAAGATTGGTCAAAGCATTTAATGACTGGAGCGTATGAATTAAAAGCATTTAAAGCTCAGTCAAAGTCAAAACTGTTTTCTGTTATAAAAACATAACAAACAATCGATTGTTTCCTCGAATCAATCGGTTGTTTTGTTACTTAACCAATTTTCACAGTTCAAAACAGTTTTCAAAACACCTAAGCTTAAACAATCGGTTGTTTCGATAAAACAATCGGTTGTTTTAACTCAGTTTGAAAAAACACTTTACTTTGTTTGAAAGTTGAGATGCTTGAGCTTTAGATTCAATCAAAGGTTGAGTTACACAACTCAAACTACCCAGATCCTAACTAAACCAGCACAGCAACAGCAAGCACAGCAAAAGCTTCATCATCCTTCAAAGGATTTGGATTCTTCAAAACCTTGAACACCACTTGGTTCAACAATCTCCCCCTATTTGATGAAGACAAATCCCTGATGCTTGATCCCTGATGCTTTATGTTGATCTGATTAAGTCTGAAGCAGTTCCTGCAAACGAACTTTTAGCAGACATTGAACCTCTGATATTTGGTTAGAAAATATATACACAGTTAAGGCTTAAACAATTAATATCAGAAAAAAAAACAGCTAAAAGCAGTCTTAAACAAGCATCTAAGCAAACAAGCATAAAATCTCCCCCTATTTGTCTTCACAAATAGACAAATATAAGAGATAAAGCCATAAAAGGTTCATATTACATCAGAATTATAAAAGCAACAGCAGAAGGAAAGAAAAGAAAATCAAACTTCAACAGCAGCAAAAACAATCGATTGTTTCAACAATCCAATCGGTTGTTTTTCTTCATTCTTCCTTATCTCCAAACTGAAGATCAAAGATTTGGTTCTGAACAGCTTCAATTTGTTCATCTAGGCTTATGAACCTTGCATCCATGTTGTCAAACCTGGTATCAAACCTCTGGAAATTGCTAACACACAGATCATGGAGGTTTCTTTGGTTTTCAGCAAAGCTATCCATCCTATTCATCATGAACCTTTCAAAAGGTGACATTGATTGAATCCTTTCTTCTGGATGTTCAGTAGCTGCACTGGGTCCAGCATCTTGAAACCCTCCTGTTGGATCTTCATGTTCAACATCCATATCTGTAGGTTCTTCTTGAGCAGCACCACTAGAGGAGGCACCATGATCACCATCCTTGCTTACCCATTTTCCACCTATTTTTGTAAACCCCATCTTGCTGAGTGATCCATTGTTCAACTCTTGAGTTGACTTGACCAGCTCAGAAGTCTCATCTTCCAGATTAACTTCAAAATAGATTAGGAATTTAGATATCAAAATAGCATAGGGATAGTGATAGTCACCCAACCTCATTGCTTTTTGCATGTGCTCTTTGATGATGTGGATCCAATTTAGCTTGACCTTCTTGGTGATGCAGAAGATGTAAACCAGATCTTCTTCAGTCAAAACAGAATGGTTGCTCCCCCTTGGAGTTAGAATCCATGTCACAATGAGAGCTAGCAGCCTCTCATCCAGTTTCAACCCTCCAACTGAGCATGCACTCACTTGAGCTTGAGTGTTTTTCAAACAGCTTCTGTAAAACTGAATTTTGTTGAAATCCTCCACCACACCAGGATTGCCTTTGCTGATTCGCATACCAGAAAACTTGAGTCCAGCAACAGCAGCCCAAACCTCATGGGTTATCTCCATGTCCACACCTTTTACATGAGAAACTAGGTTGTTTCCCTCAAATTTCAAATTGGTGTAGAAGACCTTCACCAAGTCTGGATATATGTTGCTCTTCATCTCCAGAAACCTTCTGAGATACTGATCTTTGAGAAGTTTCCTCACATTGTCCAGCTTTTGACTTTTCAGCCAATCAAAACTCACAACCTTGGGGTTGTTGATTTTCTTGAGACTTGTCTCATATCTATATTTTTCTATGAGATCTTTATCTCCAGAAAACCATCCCTCCAGCCTTCCTCCAGACCTTACAGCTCTGGTTTTGATTCTTCCAGAAGTGGGAGGAGTTGATTCCATGGCAGTAGAGATGGGGAAACAGAGGGCAACTCTTCTTTACAGTTTTTCTCAAGAGATGGTGCAAGAGATGTTGCAAGAGATGTTGCAATTGGTTGTTCATCTACACCTGATTTTATAACCATCCGAAAACCAATTTATGATTAATTCCATTCAATGGGTACCTGATTTTCAGAGAGAGAAGACTGTTCTACATAGAACATGTCAGAAAAAGCTGAAAAACACATGGTTTTCACATGTGGACTTTGACTAGTCATTAAGGCACTTGAATTTCCAAGATTTTGGAATATATTCCTTTATGATAGTTGTAACTTCTTTTCTGAACTTGTTCAGCATTCAATCACAGTATCATTGACCAAGATTCTCTATTTGAAATGATCTGCAACGAATAGAAATCCAAAAATAGAATTAAATCAATTTTCTCACAGTGCTGTCAGACCCAAAACAATCGGTTGTTTCGAAGAAACAATCGGTTGTTTTTCTGCAGCAGTTAAAACTTGATTTTAAGAAATTTTAACCAAAAACAGAA
Organism: Phaseolus lunatus; assembly: GCA_013389735.1. Classification (NCBI taxonomy): domain Eukaryota; kingdom Viridiplantae; phylum Streptophyta; class Magnoliopsida; order Fabales; family Fabaceae; genus Phaseolus; species Phaseolus lunatus. The sequence goes on along the minus strand of CM023858.1, from coordinate 28,545,341 downwards.
GCAGATAACAACAGATAACATTGACCAAAGAGGGATTAAACACAGGAAAGAACTTTAATACTAAAAATAGAGGACAGTAAAAGAAAAAACTCATCCTTGTGTTGTTTCCTCAATGAGCCAATTGCTTGTTGATCAAGAAGGCTTCTTTTCATTGAATTGACCTTCTGCAAAGCATTGATTCAGCTTCAATGATTGCCCTTTGTCTTTAACAGTCTAACCAGTTGGCTCAGCTCCTCTTTTTCTATTAATTTTCCTGCACAAACATTAGTTCAAGCAACAAGATTTGGTCCTTTCACAAATGTGGGTCCAATTGGTTTCTTTTTCACACTTGGAACCTCACATCCTTTAGGGATCCATTTCATGTAGCCTCTTGGAACAGAAAACTTTCTTATTTTGCAGAATCTAACCGAATGGCCCTTTTTCATGCAATAAAAGCATGTCACAATCGATTGTTCGTCTTAACAATCGGTTGTTTTTTTGGTTTTCTTAAAAAACTTTTTGAAAACCTATCTTGCTTGTTCTGTGGATTGAAGCCTAAACCAGCCTTTCCAAAAACACAACTTTGAGATGCCAAGACATTCTCAAAGTTTGATTTTCCTTTTGAAATCTTGTCCACAGTTTCAACAAGATATTGAACCTTTTTCTCAAGATTTTCACAATTTTCACAAATGAGAGTATCACACTTACAAGAGGTGTTTTTTAAATGATTTTCCATCTTTTCAAAATCAATTTTTGCTTTTCTCAGATCCTCTTCAAGTGATTTAACTCTCTTTTCAAGCCCATTGTTAAGATCTCTCAATCGATTGTTTGAAAGCACCAATCGATTAGCTTCATCATGAGTTTCTTGAAAAGCTTCAAGCAGTTCACAATAATTTTGTTCATTTAAGGAAGCACAAGAACTTACCTCACTTGAACTGCTTGAATCATCATCATCTTCAGCAATCAAACATAGGTTTGCTTTCTCATCTTCACTTGATGAAGAACTTGATGATGATACCTCATTTTCATCCCAAGCTATGTAGGCTCTATTTGTCTTGCCTTTCTTCTCCTTGTAGCTTGCCTTTTTCTCCTTGCTTGTGTTGGGACAATCTGCCTTTATGTGACCTTGCTCACCACAACCAAAACAAGTATAGTTATTAGAATTTAAATCATTGGATTTCTTGTTTCCATACCTATCCTTGTTGTTGTCTTTGTTGCGGTTTCTCTTTAGGAATTTGCTAAATTTTCTAGACAGCAAACTCAGATTTTCCTCATCACTATCATCACTTGAATCTTGCTTTCCCTTGTGTTTGGATGCTTTCAAGGCTATGCTCCTTGTGTGCTTATCTTGATTCTCTTGAACATTGAGTCTATTCATCTCTAGCTCATGTTCCCTAAGCTTTCCAAACAAAGAAGCAACACTTAAGGATGTTAGATCTTTAGATTCAGAAATTGCAGTTACCTTTGGTTGCCATGCTCTATCAAGACATTTCAAGATCTTGATGTTTAGCTCTTCTTTGTCAAAAGTCTTGTCTAGGCTCATAAGGTGATTGATGATATGCGTAAACCTTTTCTGTACTTCAGCAATTGTTTCACCTTTAAGCATTCTGAACATTTCATACTCTTGGATTAGAGCATGCTTTCTAGCTCTTTTAACTTCATTTGTTCCTTCATGAGTGACCTCCAAAGTATCCCACATTTCCTTTGATGATTTACATTGTGATACCCTGAAAAACTCATCAGAATTTAAAGCAGAGGTTATAATATTTTTGGCAATGCAATCAAATTTGGCCTTTTTGCTTTCTGCATCAGTCCATTGAGACCATGGCTTCTCAATGACAGAACCATCTTTTTCAAACTTTGGTATAAAAGGACCATTTTCAATTGCATCCCAAATTCCTTTGTCAAGAGATTCCATGAATATTTTCATTCTAACTTTCCAAAACTGGTAATTCAAACCACAAAACATGGGTGGTCTGTTTATTGAAGCACCTTCCCCAAAAGGTAGTCTATCAGCCATTTTAAAAGATTTTAGGATCAACTTGAATGACTTTCAAGAACCAAGCTCTTGATGCCAATTGTTAGGAAAGATGGCTTTAAACTAGAGGGGGGGTGAATTGTTTAAAGAGGTTTTCGCAAACTTTTCCAAGCTAGAATGAATATCTTTCAGAAATCAAATGATTAAGCAATTCAGTTTGCCAAAACAGCAAGCAATACAGCAATGCCAGGAAAACAATCGGTTGTTTCTTCGAAACAATCGGTTGTTTATACCAGCAAACAACAAATAAACTGAAATTAAAGAGTTAGGGATAGAGAGATTGTACACAGAAGTTTATACTGGTTCACTCCAACCCAGAGCTACATCCAGTCTTCTCAGAAACCCTGAGGAAATCCACTAAGCAATCAAACCCAGATTACTTACACAACAACCAAGAAAGTGACCTTGAACACCCTCAAGAAACACACTTTCCTTAGTCAGCACACCACACTAAGAAAGCTGATCTTCATCCCCTCAAGAACACACAGCTCTTCTTAGCAACAGCACAAACGAATGTTCACAGAATTACAAGGATTACACTTGTTACAGAAGCAATCTGAAATCAGTACAAGAGAATCCTATCTCAGCACTTTGATCAACCAAAACTCTAAGCAATCTCCAACTCTTAGAAAAACTTTTTTTCAATTCACTTAGATTCTTCTTTTTCAAATCTGTTTTTCTGTATATATATAAAGAAGATGTTTGTAATCAAACCTTAACAAACTCTTAATTGCTTTAGAAAGATTGGTCAAAGCATTTAATGACTGGAGCGTATGAATTAAAAGCATTTAAAGCTCAGTCAAAGTCAAAACTATTTTCTGTTATAAAAACATAACAAACAATCAATTGTTTCCTTGAATCAATCGGTTGTTTTGTTACTTAACCAATTTTCACAGTTCAAAACAGTTTTCAAAACACCTAAGCTTAAACAATCGGTTGTTTCGATAAAACAATCGGTTGTTTTAACTCAGTTTGAAAAAACACTTTACTTTGTTTGAAAGTTGAGATGCTTGAGCTTTAGATTCAATCAAAGGTTGAGTTACACAACTCAAACTACCCAGATCCTAACTAAACCAGCACAGCAACAGCAAGCACAGCAAAAGCTTCATCATCCTTCAAAGGATTTGGATTCTTCAAAACCTTGAACACCACTTGGTTCAACATGAAGAACCTTCAGCAAGGCGTGGCGATGTGTCGTCGGGCATCGCCAGGGCGCGAGACATGCGGGCATCGCCAAGGCGCGAGACATGCAGACATCGCCAGGGCGCGAGGCATGCGGGCATCGCCAGGGCGAGACATCGGTCGTCTTCCAGAGAAAGACATCGGTCGTCTGCCAGGATGAGTCATCGGTGGAAGGTTATTGCGCGATGTCGAGTTTCACACAGATAAGGTGGGACCCAGGCTCCCAGCATGAGACGTCCTGCACGCGCGACACGTAGACAAAAAGGGTGGTTCAGAATAGTGGCATCAGAGAGTTGGTATGCGCAGAGACACACGTGGCCGTACTGTTCAGGGAAGCGTGCACGCAAGCTTTCCTGCAGAGTGGGTGGTGGCAGCGGAAATTGTGGACAAGTTGGTTTAGATTCAAAAACTCACTTCTGAGAGGAAAAGAACGTTGCAGTGGTTCAAGAGTGACAGAGTGAGTTTACCTTCATCCTTCTCTTTTCTCTCCTTCGCGCTGCGATTCAGGCATCCTCAAGCACCAGTACGACGAGCGACGACTGCCCTTAGACACCTGGGAGGTTCTCTGCAAGTTCTCCAAATTGGACGCTAAAACAGAGTTAAGGCATCTTTAAGCTTCGGTGGGTTTTGGAGCTCTTGGTGTTTTGCGCAAGTTCAGGTAAGGGAAGCTAGCATTTTCGTTTATAAAAACTTTAGGCGAGTAGGTTCTGAAGTGAGGGCGACGTGGTCGCCGGTTTCATATTCTTTTTCACGATGCTCTGTTTTTATGTGTGGGGCGACGTGATCGCCGGTTTTAAATGTTAATTTCGAACTCCCCTGTTTTAGTGTCGTTTGAAACTGTTTGAGATTGAAATGTGAAATGCATGCGATATTCGAAAATCTGAACCTCGGAATGATTGTTGCTGTGATTGGAATCGTTCATTTAAGTGTTATATGATGTGTTGAATGTTGTGAATGTGGGATCAAGACATAGTATTTTCAGGAAAGGAAATACCGTGTTGAGATTGGTTATGAGGTGTATTGATCAGTGAGTATCCTGTGAATGAGACGATCCTGACTCTGCTGATATGATGGAGTCACATAGATGAAGTCATTCAGTTGGTGAGAGTCAAAGGAGGTCCATATGTATGGGTAAGTCGTTTGAAAGATAACTGACTTGACCTGTTATATGGATTAACCCTGTCATACTGTGAGAGTGATGAGATTGAGATCGAGATTATGTTGATGCGCATGGTTGTGGGAACATTACAACAATGAAGTATGACAGGTGCAGGTCTCTGGATGCTAAGTTCAACGCACGAGTCTTCCGGAAGTAGTGTCAAGTGTCTGTGTGTGATGAGTCAGTGGAAGTCTGACGTGAGAAATGAGAAACATTGAAATTGATAGACACTTGATGGAGTATGTGAATTGAACGACTCTTGAAGAAATTGTGAAATATGTGATTACTTGATGGTCATGTGAAGGGAATGAGAAAGTTGATGGTTTTTACGTGGGTGTCTTAAATTTGTTTTATCTTGATTGTAAAGTTTCATATCTAAATTCTCTTTAAAATATCTAGCTTACCCTGCATTTTTGTTTTGTGGATGTTTTCTTAAACCTGTGATGATCGTGTATAATTTACACGGGAGCAGATGATGTTGCAGGAAGTAGAGCTCCTCAGTGAGTGGTCGCCGGAAGGAGATCGCCTGTTTCTGTTTCTGTTAGGCGATCGCCTGTTTTCTGTTTCCGATAGGAGATCGCCTGTTTTCTGTTTTCTGTTAGGAGATCGCCTGCTTTTCTATTTTGCTGTATTTTGTTTAAGTTTGGAAAACTGACTGGTTATGTATTAAACTCCCTGTGAGGAGAAATTTCATTACATATATATATTTATGTTCACTTCGATATTATTGTTTTACCTTTATTTTATTATATAAATATGAAAAGTTTTTGGCGGGATGTTTATGTAATGACCTTGAAAAATTAAGTTGGAATAAAAAGGATTATTTTAAATAAATTCTAAGTATGTTTTTATTTAAGTTAAAAAGGAAGGAAAGTGCAGTCTAGAAAACTATAAGAGTTCTTTGTTAATACATGATCGCCGGTCGTCTACTACACATGATCGCCGGGGCGCGAGGCATGCGGTCATCGCCAGGGCGCAAGGCATGCGGGCGTCGCCAGGCGCGGGACATGCGGGCATCATCAGGGGGAGACATCGGTCGTTCGCCAAGGAGAGGTCCTCAATGGATAGTCTTCGCGCGAGAGGTCATCGGTGGATTGTCTTCGCGCGAGAGGTCATCGGTGGATTGTCTTCGCGCGAGAGGTCATCGGTGGATAGCCTTCGCGCGAGAGGTCCTCAGTAGATAGTCTTCGCGCGAGAGGTCATCGGTGGATTGTCTTCGCGCGAGAGGTCATCGGTGGATTGTCTTTGCGCGAGAGGTCATCGGTGGATAGCCTTCGCGCGAGAGGTCCTCAGTAGATAGTCTTCGCGCGAGAGGTCATCGGTGGATTGTCTTCGCGCGAGAGGTCATCGGTGGATAGCCTTCGCGGGAGAGGTCATCGGTGGATAGACTTCGCGCCTGTGGTCATCGGTGAAAGGTCATCGCGCGACGTCGAGTTACACACAGAGAAGGTGGGACCCAGACTTCCAGCATGGAACGTCTTGCACGCGCGCCACGTAGACAAAAAGAGTGGTTCAGAATAGTGACCTCAGAGTGTTAGCCTGCACAGAGGCACGCTCAGTAGGACTGTTCAGGGAGTGGTTGGCCTGCGCAAGAGACAACTGTAGTCGTACTGTTCACGGAAACGTACACTCAGACTTCTCTGCAGAGTGGGTGTGGCAGCTGCTTTTGGTGGATAAGTTGGTTTAAGATGCAGAGACCCACTGCTGAGAGAAAAAAAGACGTTGCAGCATTCAAAGAGAGAAAGAGTGAGTTACCTCCCTTCTCCTCCAGATATCTCCTTCGCGCTGCGATTCTAGCACCTTCACACGAGAGTACGACGAGCGACAGCCACCATTAGAGCACCTGGGCAGTTCTCTGCAAGTCCTTCAACCAGACGCAAAAACAGAGCCAAGGCGTTCTTCAAGCTTCGCTGGGTTTCGGAACTCTAGGTGGTTGCGCAAGTCCAGGTAAGGGAAGCTAGACTTCATTTTCAATACAAGCCATAGTTTAGCTATTTCTGAAGTGAGGGCGACGTGGTCGCCGGTTTTCGTTTTCATCTTTGTAAAATGCTCTGTGCTATGTGTTTGGGCGACGTGGTCGCCGGTTTTAAATGCAGACTTCGAAAGACCCTGTTTTTGAACTAGATCGCCGGTTTTGGCGTTGTTTACGAACTCCCTGTTTTTGGTGTTGCTTTGAAAACTGTTTGAGATTCAAATGACATATTCGAAAACATGAACCTTTGAAATGACTATTGCGGTGATTGAATCATCTAGTTGAGAGTGGTATGATGTGTTGAATGTTGTGAATGTGGGATCGAGGCATAGTATTTTCAGGAAAGAAAATACCGTGTAAGATCGTGTAGGATGTGCATTGACCGGTGATTCGTCATGATATCCTGACTCTCCTGAGATAATGAATTCATATAGATGAAGTTATGCAGGCGTTGAGAGTCGAAGGAGGTTCATACGTATGGGTGAGTTTTTTGAAAGAGAACGAGCTCGACCTGTGGTGTGGATTAACCCTGTCATGTTTGGATGGTGATGATAGTGAGATTCATTATACGCTTGTGAATGTGTGTGATTTCACGGCGACCCTGTGAATGTGTGTGATTTCACAGTGGGCAGTATGACAGGTGCAGATCTATGAGTCTAGTCAATGCACGAGTCTTCCGGAAGTAGTGTCAAGTGTCTTATGTGCTGGGTCAGTGGTGGTCTGACATGTGAAATGAGGAACTTGAAATTTATAGACACTTGATGCTGTTTTGTGAAATAGAACGACTCTGGGAAATATTGTGAAATGTGTGGTTTCTGGGCGATCAGGTGAAGGGTATGAGCAACTCTAAGTTTTACATGGATATCTTGAAAAATCTTTTTACCTTGATTTTAATGTTCTTATTTAAACTCTCTTTAAAATATCTAGCTTACCCTGCGTGTTTTGGTGCTGTGGCTGTTCTCTTAAAACTGTGATGATCGTGTAATTGTTACACGGGAGCAGATGATCTTCCAGGATGTAGAGCTCCTTAGTGAGTGGTCGCCGAGGTCACCGAGTCATGGGGTGATGATACCTTGGAAGTAACATAGTGGAATGAAGAACCTTCAGGAAGGCGTGGTGTCGTCGGTCATCGCCAGGGCGCAAGGCATGCGGGCATCGCCAGGGCGCGAGGCATGCGGGCATCGCCAGGGTGAGTGGCATGCGGGCATCGCCAGGGCGCGAGGCATGCGGGCATCGCCAGGGCGCGAGGCATGCGGGCATCGCCAGGGCGCGAGGCATGTGGACATCGCCTGGGAGAGACACCGGTCGTCTTCTGGGGAGAGACATCGGTTGTCCTCCAGGGTGAGACATCGGTCGATAGTCTTCGCACGAGCGGTCATCGGTGGTTAGTCTTCGCGCGATGTCGAGTTTCACACAGATAAGGTGGGACCCAGGCTCTCAGCATCAGACGTGCTGCAGCGCGCCACGTAGACAAAAAGAGTGGTTCAGAATACTGACATCAGAAAGCTGGCATGCGCAAGAGACACTCGCGGTCGTACTGTTCAGGGAAGTGTTGGCATGCGCAAGAGACAACCGTGGTCGTACTGTTCAGTGAAAGGTACACTCAGACTTTCCTGCAGAGGGGGTGGTGGCAGCAGCATGCGTGGACAAGTAGGTTTGGATTCAAAAACCCACTGCGGAGAGGCAAAGAAAGTTACAGTGGCTCAAGAGTGAAAGAGTGAGTACATCTTCATCCCTCTCTTTTCTCTCCTTCGCGCTGCGATTCAGGCAACCTCAAGCACCATTACGACGAGCGACGACTACCATTAGAGCACCTGGAAGATTCTCTGCAAGTTCTACAAACCAGACGCTAAAACAGAGCCAAGGCATTCTTTAAGCTTCGTTGGGTTTCGGAGCTCTTGGTGTTTTGCGCAAGTCCAGGTAAGGGAAGCTAGCTTTATCTTCAATAAAAGCCGTAGATTAGCTGTTTCTGAAGTGAGGGCGACGTGGTAGCCGGTTTCGTTTTCATCTTCGTGAATGCTCTGTTTTTACGTGTAGGGCGACGTAATCGCCGGTTTTAAATGTTGTATTCTAAAATCCCCTGTTTTAGTGTCGCTTTGCACTTGTTCGAGGTTGATATGTGAAATACATGTGTTATTGGAAAGATCTGAACCTGGATACGTTTGTTGCTGTGGTAGAGATCGTTCATTTAAGTGTTGCATGGTGTATTGGGTGAATTGATGATCTTTTACTGTCCTGTGTGGACTTTCCTTGCTGTCCTGTATGGACTTTCCTTGCTGTCCTGTGTGGACTTTGCTTGCTATCCTGTGTGGACTTTCCTTGCTGTCCTGTGTGGACTTTGCTTGCTGTCCTGTGTGGACTTTCCTTGCTGTCCTGTGTGGACTTTGCTTGCTGTCCTGTGTGGACTTTCCTTGCTGTCCTGTGTGGACTTTACTTGCTGTCCTGTGTGGACTTTACAGCGGTGTGGTGTGTGTCTATGTGTGTTAAATCAGTGGAAGTCTGACGTAAGAAATGAGGAACTTTGAATTGATATAAACTTGATGCATTATGTGAAATAGAACGACTCTTGAAAATATTGTGAAATGTGTGATTTCTTGGCGATTAGGTGAAGGGAATGAGAAACTCTATAGTTTTACGTGGGTATCTTGAATTTGTTTTATCTTGATTTTAAAGTTCATATTTAAACTCTCTTTAAAATATCTAGCTTACCCTGCATGTTTTGGTTCTGTGGCTGTTTTCTTAAAACTGTGATGATCGTGTATAATTTACACGGGAGCAGATGATCTTCCAGGAAGTAGGCTCCTTAGTGAGTGGTCGCCGGGGAAGAGATCGCCTGTTTCTATCTCTTTGTGGTGATCGCCTGATTTCTGTCCTGATAGCAGATCGCCTGTTTTGGGTCTTCTGTTAGGAGATCGCCGGTTTATGTATGGAGACCGCCGGTTTCGATGCATTTGACTGTATTTTGTTAAGTTTTGAAAGAATTTGACCGGTTATGTATTAAACTCCCTGTGATGGAGCAACTTCATTTTATATAAATACGTATGTTCACTTAAATATTATTGTCTTACCTTTAATTCATTTTATATTTATGAAAAGTATTTTGGCGGGATGTTACAGGGAGCCTGGGTCCCGGTTTAACACGTGTTGACAAGGAACCCCCGACGACTGATCACTCTGCATGCACCGATGACTGATCACTCTGCATGCACCGATGACTGATCACTCTGCATGCACCAATGACTGATCACTCTGCATGCACCGATGACTGATCACTCTGCATGCACCGATGACTGATCGGTGCTTCATCACTTCTCGCGCTCTGCTTCCAGGAGCTCAAGTAGGAACCGATCTTCTGGTGGTGGTCACTCGGTAGCTGACCACTGATCGCCGTTTTTGAACGATCTCCACCCTGGTTCATCTGCTTTCTCGTGCCACGCGTCAGTCTGCGACTGACCCACGTCGTCATCAGCTGCTGACGTCATCGACTATCGATGACCGACCGGATCACAAGCCCCCCAGTCTCGAGCTGTGAACTTGTTCTCAGCGAAGAGTCTAAGTGGTCTTCGTTGCCATAGGGAAGAAGGAGCTCGAAGCTGATGTACCTGAGACCATGGCTGGTGGTGCCGAGGTTCTGATAGATGGGTTCCATGGGCTGGCAGCAGGTTCACTGCGTCCTTCCAGACTTGGACTCTACCCGACCTAGCCTCCACCATTCAGTGGCCGATGGCAGGCTCATTCCTCCTCCTTGAGCTTCTCCCCTTGCCACTTCTCCTTTTGTGTAATTTCTCTTGCTGCTACAAACTTGTATATAACCTTTTATGCATAAATTCATGTTGGATGACTGACCTGATGGCGTCTAAACGCTTCGACTGATCGTCCAAGAGCTTGTTTGGGCAAGCTTTCATACTAAGAGCCCTTGCTACCGACCCCCGACTAGCATGTTAGCGCACCACCGATCCGTCATCGCGCTTAAGGCTTTGCATTACTTCCGTGTCACTCCAGCGCTAAGTGCATAGAGGACCCGTCCTCTGAAGATGATGCTTGTGTTTTGGGGAAGAAGACTGCTTCTTGATTGACCCCTCTTGCCTCAGCCTCGCTGTAGGAAGTTGAGGTGAGGTCTTTCTCCTCTCGCCCCAGCCTCGCTGTAACAAGTCGAGGTGAGGACCTTTTATCTCACCTCAGCCTCTCTGTATAAAGTCGAGGTGAGGACTTTCTCTGTAGTCTTAACCTTGCTGCGTGGAGAAGAGGATTAGGACTTGGTTCCTTTGCCTCAACCTTGCCGCAAGAAGCAGAGGAAGAGGACTTTCTCTCGCCTCAACCTTGCTGTAAAAAGCAGAGGTAGAGGACTTTCTCTGCCTGCACCCCGCTGTATAAAGTCGAGGGTGAGGACTTCCTTTCGCCTGCACCACGCTGTACAAAGTCGAGGGTGAGGACTTTCTTCACTGAGTGGGTGCATGCTCCCAGGGGAGCACCAGGGGTGGCTGTCTAAGCGCACCCGCCAAGCGCATCCCTGCCTGCATGGTATCACCGCACGCCCTTTGAGTGGGCAACTCCTCTTCTTCTGGTTTGGAATCATGCGGGGTGCATGCGTAACGCTCTCGCTGGGAGCCTGGGTCCCAGCTTAACACGTGTTAACAAGACCCCGATGACCAACCTTCTTCTGGAATCACGCGAGGTGCATGCGTAACGCTCTCGCTGGGAACCTGGGTCCCAGCTTAACGCGTGTTAACAAGACCCCGATGACCAATGCACCGACCGACATGCACCGACGGCTGATCTTGCTCTAGGACCACCGACGACTGATCGCGCTCTGCTTCTTGGTGCTTAAACGCGAAGATGATGTCTTGCTTCGGGGAAGAAGAATTTTTCTGGTTGACCCTTCTTGCTTGCCCCGAGGTCATCGACCTTTGGGTCTGATTCCTCTTGGACGTTTCTCGAAATCTTCTCTTTCCCTCTCTTGGTCTTACTAGAACTCCCGAGTCCCCAAACTTAAGCCACCTGCACTCACTCCTGGGGTGAGGAGAACATAGGTCAGTGGTCCGTACTCGCGCCTGGGGCGAGTAGGCTCCAACCGATCACTTGCACTTTCATCCGGGGCAAGTAGGACTTGAAACTGGAAAACATGTGCACACTTGATGTAACATCCCGCCAAACTCGCGCCCCGGCGACGCTCGCATGCCTCTCGCGCCCCGGCGTTGCCCGCATGCCTCGCGCGCCCTGGTGACGTCCACATGCCTCGCGCGCCCTGGCGACGTCCACATGCCTCGCGCGCCCTGGCGACGTCCACATGCCTCGCGCCCTGGCGATCATGTGTAGTAGACGACCGGTGATTAAGAACTAACTAGGCGATCTCACAGTCTTCTAAGCTACACTTTCCTTCCTTTTTATTTTAAATAAAAACATACTTAGAATTCATTTAAAATATATCCCTTTTTATTCCAATTGAATTTTACAGGTCCTTACATTCTCCCCATCAAGAAAAATTTTCGTCCTCGAAAATTGAATTACAAGGGAAAGAGATATGGATAGGCTTCTCTCATGGGTTCTTCTAACTCCCAAGTTGAATCACCCGATCGCTCATCCCACACCACTTTCACCATGTTGATGGTCTTGCCTCTGAGCTGTTTACTTTGACGATCGTCAATCCTGACTGGTTTCGCTTCAAAGGACAAGTCATCCCTGATCTGCACATCGTCCACTTCCAGCACATGACTAGGGTGTGCCATGTACTTCCTCAGCTGTGATACGTGAAAGACGTTGTGCAGAATCGCTAAATGGGGAGGTAGGGCGATCTCATAGGCCACTGGACCAATCCTCCTTAAGGTCTGATATGGTCCCACGAACTTAGGGGACAACTTCTTTGATCTGATCGCCCGTCCTACACCCTTGGTTGGTGTTACTCTCATGAATACATGGTCTCCAGCAGCAAACTCCAAAGGCTTTCTCCTCTGATCTGCATAGGATTTCTGCCTACTTTGAGAAGCTCTCATTCTGCTTTGTATTTGTTTCACCTTCTCGGTCGTCTGCTGAATCAACTTTGGTCCAACCAATACTGTTTCGCCCTCCTGGTACCAGCACAATGGAGTTCTACATTTCCTTCCATACAAGGCTTCATATGTTGCCATCCCAATGCTGGCATGATCACTGTTATTATAGGTAAACTCTACCAACTCGGCTGGAGCCATCCTGTAAGGTGCCATTGACACCGGTCCAGCCCCAGGTACCAAAATCAATAGAGAATTCCACCTCTCTCTTAGGAGGTAATCCAGGTATTCCTTCTGGAAATACATCCATGAAATCTTTCACCACAGGTATCCTGCTTACGTCCTCTTCATTCTTCACTCCCAACCGAGCTAGGATCATGAAGCACCTCGCCCCTTTTTCCCAACTCCGACCATACACACTGAGCAGATATCATATCTGACTCTCGGAGGCTCGGAAACACCACGTTCTGCCTACTGAAATCTATGAGAATGTGATTGACAGATAGCCAATCCATTCTCAGGATAATATCCAGATCCTGAAGAGGTAGACAGATCAAGTTCACTTTGAATCTGCGTCCCTCTACTATCACTGGACATTCGGGGCAAACTGTAGAGGTCAACACCTGTCCTGTCGCAGGTGTAGAAACCAACAGTTCAAAAGGTAACTCCTTCACTAGAAGGCCCAACTCGGCTACACACAGGCTTGACACAAAGGAGTGTGTCGCTCCAGAATCAAACAAAACTCTAACGTATCTACCAGCTATAAACAAGCACCTTGTACTAGGTTACCTGACTGAGATACTTCCGCTCCAGACAGGGCAGACACTCTCCCTGCTGCCTGAGGTCTGCTGCCTTCGTTCCTCAACTGCTGGGAAACACTGGGTTGAGTCGCCCTATACCCGTTAGGACACTCTCTAGCAAGGTGTCCCGTCTTTCGGCAGATGTAGCATTTTCTCTCTGAATTCCTCTTGGGCCACCCGTTGACGTTATGTGGCCCATCACAATGGAAACATCTTGGTTTCCATGGTTGTTGCTGCTGAAGTTGGGGCGGAACTGCTCCTGCCCTATGTTGTGGAGGTCTCGAATAAGGCTTATTCTGCTGCTGCTGCACCTTGGCCTTCCCACAGGAGGAACCCCCTGGGTGTGATCTGATTACCCTGAAATCACTCCTCTCCAGGGTCTCCACCCTCTTTGCCTTCTCCACTAAGGCATGAAACTCCCTGATCCACTGATTTGGTTGGTTCGGAGAAGCATTCCCACGGAACTGGGGTGGGTTGTGCCTCTTGAACTCGGTCATCCCCATCTGCTCTTGAGGCTGATTGACATGGGAAGCTGTTGCAGCCGATCCAGCAGTTTCCCAATGATGCATTACAGCCTGATGAATCTGAGCCATTACCGTATTCTGTTGTTGGATGGCAGTTGCCATCATCTCAATGGCCCTGGCGATCTGGCCCATCTCCGAAGAAGGTTGGGGGGAGGTAGGAGGTCTACGAGTCATCTTCCTTCGTTTTCAGATTTTGAAACCACTAGTTTCTATATTCCCTACAACTATAAGAATGAAATCGATAAGAAATCAATTCATTCAAGGGGTAACAGCTAGACCTTACAAAGGTCAGCATCTCAAAGTCATCTAGAATTTGAGTTTATCAGCCGATCATGATACTTATAACATCAAGCATAACACCAAAACAGCTACTGCTTTAAGACCATCAATCCAAACAACCACTTTCAATCAATTACTAAAAACACTCAATAATATGAAATAATTCACCCCAGAATTCAATATATGCTAAACATCAAACCTTTAGAATTACGATTGAGAATCATCTCGATCCAGTTATGAGTGTGCACCCTCACCACTCCATCAAGACCCTCTCATTCTTAATACTAAGATTTTCAGTTAGGGCATACATTCACCAAAGCACACACAAAATTTCAATACAAAAACGCTTGAAAACCTTTCACTATAGTTGTTATTTAAAACTCAAATAAATTTTATGAGCAGAGGAAATACAATGGATCCACAGCCCTCAGGTCATCCTAAGGACGAACTGCTCTGATACCATTAATGTAACATCCCGCCAAAATACTATTCATATTTATATAATGAAAATAAAGGTAACAAATAGATTGAAGTGAACAAAATTATATATATGAAATGTAGTTTCTCCTCACAGGGAGTTTAATACAAATTCGGTCAAATTTTCCAGAAACATAAACTAAATACAGTAAAAAAAATCAAAACAGGCGATCTCCTATCGGAAGAGGCCGATCTCCTATCAGAAGACAGCAAAAGGGTGATCGCCTAACAGAAGTAGAAACAGGCGATCTCCTTCCGGCGACCACTCACTGAGGAGCTCTGCTTCCTGCAACATCATCTTCTCCCGTGTAAATTATACACGATCATCACAGGTTTAAGAAAGAGCCAAACACAACACCAAAGAAACACCACAGGGTAAGCTAGACATTTGAAAAAGAGTTTAGATATGAACTTTAAAATCAAGATAAAACAAATTCAAGATACCCACGTAAACCATCAACTAACACATATTGCACGATTCCTCAAGGGTCATTAAAATCACAGCATTTATCAAGTGTCTATCAATTCAATGTTTCTCATTCTCACGTCAGACTTCCACTGACTCATCACACAAGACACTTGACCCTACTTCCGGAAGACTCGTGCGTTGAACCTAGCATCCAGAGACATGCACCTGTCATACTAACCCACTGTGAAATCACACACATTCGCAGGGGCGCCATGAAATCACACACATTCACAAGCGTATAAATGAATCTCAATATCATCACTATCCTAGCATGACAGGGTTAATTCACACAACAGGTCGAGCTCGTTCTCTTTCAAACAACTCACCCATACGTATGAACCTCCTTCGACTCTCACCAACTGAATAACTTCCTCTATGTGATTCCATTATCTCAGCAGAGTCAGGATCGCCTCATTCACAGGATACTCACAGATCAATACACTTCATAACCAAATCTCAACACGGTATTTCCTTTCCTGAAAATACTATGTCTTGATCCCACATTCACGACATTCCACACATCATATAACACGTAAATGAATGATTCCAATCACAACAACAAGCATACCACCGATCAGGTTTTCGAATAGCATATACATTCTTCATTTCAATCTCGACAAATTCAAAGTGACACTAAACAGGGGAGTTCGAAATCTGTATTTAAAACCGGCGACCACGTCGCCCAAACACATAGAACAGAGCATCAACGAAACAGAATATGAAACCAGCGACCACGTCGCCCTCACTTCAGAAACAGCTAATCTATGGCTTGTATTGAAAATGAAGGCTAGCTTCCCTTACCTGGACTTGCGCAAAACACCAAGAGCTCCAAAATCCACCGAGCTTAAAGGATGCCTTAGCTCTGTTTTCAGCGCCTGGTTTGTAGAACTTGCAGAGAAACTCCCAGGTGCTCTAAGGGCAAATGTCGCTCGTCGCACTGATGCTTGAGGTTGCCTGAGTCGCAACGCAAAGGAGAGAAAAAGGGAGGGAGGGAGTTGCACTCACTCTTTCACTCTTGAGTCACTGTAACGCTCTTTGCCTTCCCGCAGTGGCTTTTGAATCCAAGCCTACCTGTCCACGTATGTTGCTGCTGCCACCCCTTCTGCAGGAAAGCCTGAGCGTACGTTCTCACTGAACAGTACGGCCACGGTTGTCTCTTGTGCCTGCCAACCACTGCCCTGAACAGTACGACCACTGATGGAGATCAAGCTCAAGAGGACATGGAGGCCAAACATCATGAAGAAAAAGAGGTTGAGGACGTTCATGGAGATCAAAGTCAACCTCAAAGGATCACAAGAAGCATGTTCAAAATATTAGGAGCTAGGGGACGTTTATTTTCCCTTTTTGCAATTTCATTATGTGAAGGTGCTTAGAGGAAAACATGAGAAACCTCTTGTGTGAAAGCATCTTTAGGTTTTTTTTTTTAGTTAGGAGCATTAGGAGGGGGGTGCGTGAGTAAATAGGTGTAGAAGTTAAAATAGGAGGTGCCAAAGTGAGAAAAGAAATCACACCTTCCTCATGTCTTGTTAGGCGCCATTTTTCATTTGAATTTGGGGGGAATTTTGGTTTCTTTTAGCTTGCATTTCAGCACCTAAAAAATATAAATAGAGGTGCTGCCCCTTGTATATGCAGATTGGAAATTATTAGTAAGAAAACTCTACTCATTTTTTTGAGAGCATTTGTGAGCACTTGTGTGTCTCTTCTTCCTTGCTTCATCTTGAGAGCTCTTGGAACTCAAGTGGCAGCATCACACTCTTATCTTGAAGCAATCCAACCTTCAAGTGGCGAGATCATCTCCAAGTCTCATCTTCATAAGTCTTCTAATCCATTCTCCATTCCATTTCCTATTTTGTTCTTATCTTGCAATTCTATTCGGTGTTTTTTGTTCCTATTTCAAATCTGTCCAGCATTTTTCATTTTCCAGCACCTATGTTCTGTTTCTTTTCCTTTTTCTTGTATTTCAATCGGTTCAATTTGACAATAGATGGAACGTCTAATTGAGATTGTGTTTTGGCATTAGTTTTGGTGAGTTCTTGTCTTAGAACATTGATCCAATTCTAAGAGAAAGTGCCTCTCATATGACCAACTCAAGATGTCTCCTAAGAATGTCAAGAACTTTTCATATTATGTTCTTGAATTCACATCATGTGGTATCTAGAGTTTAGGTGTGTTCTTGTTTAATTTTTGAGTTGTGTTGCACTTTAATTCAAGAGCTCTATCATCTTGTGTTTTCAATTCTGTTTTTAGGCTTGCTTTGAGTTTTCTTGCTGTTTTTCTTTTGTTCCACCAAGTGTTTGTGAAAAGGTTTATGGCACTCATTGTTCATATGAGTTTGGTTGCTCTTTTGGAATGGCATTCTCCTTCCTAGAGCTGACCTTAAGCTTCCTTTCACTTGTTATATCTTGTGATATGTCTTTTAATTTTGTAATCATGTCAAGTTTTGTCTTAAGTCATGTTATTCCATAATTGTCATTACTTCTAGTAGTACTTTTATTGCTTTGATTGTTTCTTGCTTTGGTTTACATTCTGTTTTTGAGTTTATTGCTTGATCCTTTGTGCATTTTCTGTTTTAGATTGAGTTCATACTTGTAGTTTAGACCTATACAAGTTCTATTACACAATTTCCATTATGTCTTTGCTAGTTCATAATTCTGTTTTTCATTCCTCTTAGGATTCCTCTGTTTCTGAAAACAAGTGCTTACTGTTTTTGCTTATTGCAATTGATTTACTCACTGGAAATTTCTGAAATTCTGGATTTGTGATCCTCAAAGTGTTAGAAAAGAATAGAAAAAAGAAGTACAATAAAATTCAACGTACACAAAATATGATAAATAAAATACGAAAAGTGTACATTCCTGCCGAAAAAAATACGGTAATCGGGCAGCGATTTTGAAAAATTTATTTCTCTCAATTGGCTTACTGTTTTTACATAATTCCAGTGCCATTTTTGAGTTAACATCTTGAAGTTTGTGTGGTTAAAATTTGATAGTCCAGTTCGCTGTATATCTTTCCAGATTAATCAATGAATCTCACGCACAGTTTGCATAGAAATTTTTTTCCAGTAGCTAATTTTTGTTTTCTTCATCTACTCTAGTGCCTTTCTTTAAGTATTCTTTTGTGTGCCTACTTTCTCATTGAGTTCCTTATTTTTCTTGCTTGTCTTTTGTTCTCTATTCTTTGTGTTTGTCATCAATCTTGTATTCCTTTTGCATTGCCTTTCCTTCTTTATACCTTTTCTTGATTGTCTTTCTTCTTTCTTTGGTTTTGTGGTGTTGCCTTCAAAGATTGGTGTGCTTGCTGTGACATTTTTCATTTGAGGTTTCCAAGGCTTCAAGATCAGCTTGGTGAAAGGACCTTATTTTCTTTGAGAGTGACATTTTTTCTTCCTCCATTCTCTTTGGCAGATTCATTACCACAGTTGCTGTTTTTGCCATTTTAATTCTTAACTTGTTTGCTGTTTTGGTACCTTTGCTGTTTTTATTTTTTTTAATTACAATGGCAGGATTTTCTAGTGATGCATCCTACAAACAGCCCTCTCCTTCCAAGGCCTCACTCATTGGTGAATTACATGCCAACCACTGCCCCTAACAGTACGACCGCGAGTGTCTCCTACGCATGCTAACATTCTGATGTCACCACTCTGAACCACCCTTTTTGTCTACGTGGCGTGCGTGCAGGACGTTTCATGCTGGGAGTCTGGGTCCCACTTTATCTGTGTGAAGCTCGCCATCGCGCGATAACCTTCCACCGATGACCGCTCGCGCGATGACTATCCACTGAGGTCTCATACTGGCAAACGACCGATGTCTCTCCCTGGAAGACGACCGATGTCTCTCCCTAGGAGAGGACCGATGTCTATCCCTGGCAACGCCCGCATGCCTCTCGCGACCCGGCGATGCCTCATGCCTCGCGCCCCGACGACGCCCGCATGCCTCTCGCGCCCCAGCGTTGCCCGCATGCCTCGCGCCCCGGCGACGCTTGCATGCCTCTCGCGCCCCGGCGTTGCCCGCATGCCTCGCGCGCCCTGGTGACGTCCACATGCCTCGCGCGCCCTGGCGACGTCCACATGCCTCGCGCGCCCTGGCGACGTCCACATGCCTCGCGCCCTGGCGATCATGTGTAGTAGACGACCGGCGATTAAGTACTAACTAGGCGATCTCATAGTCTTCTAAGCTACACTTTCCTTCCTTTTTATTTTAAATAAAAACATACTTAGAATTCATTTAAAATATATCCCTTTTTATTCCAATTGAATTTTACAGGTCCTTACACTTGACATACTGAAATCTTTTTTATTGGGTGGCCTCGTTAAAAACCCTCATCGGGAAAAGAGTGCCCCCTGATTTGCTCAACTATTTACAGTATATACATTGGGAGCGCGAGAACGCATCTACTTTACAACTTAACTGAAGTAGAATCTCAAGTGTGTAGCGTTCCATGTCCTGGGGATAGGTGCTCCATCCAGAGTCTCCAGCCGATAAGCTCCATTCTCCAACGCCTCAACTACTCTATATGGACCCGTCCACTTTGGAGATAACTTGTTCCCCATCTCATTCTAGTGTGCTTTCCTCATCACCAGATCGCCTTCCTGGAAACGCCTGGGCTTCACCTTGGAATTGTGCCTCCGTTCCACTCTTCTTTTGACAGCTTCAGCACTAACCCTGGCTCCCTCTCGCACTTCGTCCAGGAGGTCCAGATTCACCTTTCGCTCTTGATTGGACTCTTCGACGATAAAGTTCAGGAATCTAGGGGAGCTCTCCTGTATCTCCACGGGGATCATAGCATCCGTCCCATAGACAAGACTAAAGGGTGTCTCTTGGGTGCTAGACTGTGGGGTGGTATGGTAGGACCATACAATTCTGGGAACCTCTTCTGCCTAATTACCCTTGGCTTTCTCTAATCTTCGCTTCAGTCCCCTAAGCAACACTCGGTTGGCTGACTCCACCTGCCCGTTGGTCTGTGGGTGTTCTACTGAGGCGAACACTTGCTGTATCTTCAGTTCTTCGCACATCTTTCTCAACTGATGACTGGTGAACTGAGTGCCGTTGTCGGATACCAGCCTCTTGGGTACTCCGAAACGACAGACAATATTCTTCCAGACAAAATGCTCGACCTTCTGAGTGGTGATGTGGGCCACTGGTTCCGCCTCCACCCATTTTGTGAAATACTCGATGGCCACTATGAGGAACTTCATCTGCCTGATCGCCAGAGGAAAAGGTCCCAGGATGTCGATTCCCCACGTGTGAAAGGGCCACGGGCTATGAATGGACTTCAACTCCTCCGGGGGCGCCTTATGCCAGTCTGCATGAAGTTGGCATTGTTTGCACCGCTGAGCGTACTTCACACAGTCTTCCTTCAGCGTTGGCCAGTAATACCCTGCGCGGAGGATTCTACTTGCCAAAGCGCGACCACCGACGTGGCTTCCGTACACCCCTTCGTGCAACTCTGACATGAGTCTGGTGCATTGCTCTCCATGCACGCACATTTGTACTGGGTGGGAAAAGCCAAATCTAAACAAGTTCCCATCGGTTAGAGTAAACTTACTCGAGCTCTTCTTTATCTTCTTTGCCTCTGTTGGGTCCAGTGGGAGCACACCATCCTCTAGGTACAACTGGTACGGTGTTATCCACGTATCGGGCCCCTTGACAGCGCAGACTTCCATCGCCTCATCGGTCCTTGCCGGTCGCGCCCTCACCCTCGGTGCTTTCAGCGTTTCTTGAGTCAGGGACCGATGACTGATCGCCAGACGCTCCACCGACTTGGATACTTGAAGTACTTGATTATCATATACGAACGCTCGTGGCACCTTTAAAGTCTCCTGAATGACGGTCCTCTGTTTTCCCCCCTTGCCTGAGCTGGCCAGCTTGGCAAGCAGATCCGCTCTGGCATTTTGCTCACGGGGGACATGTACCAGCTCGAACTCATCGAAGGACGTCTTCATGAGCTGGACGTACTCCAGGTAGGCTGCCATCTGAGGATCTTTCGCCTGGAACTCCCCTGTAACTTGCCCAGTGACTAGCAATGAATCACTCTTAGCCACCAGACTTCTTGCTCCCATTTCTTTTGCCAGCAACATTCCTGCGATCAGGGCTTCATACTCTGCCTAATTGTTGCTAGCCTTGAAGGCAAAGCGAAGGGATTGTTCGATCAGCACCCCGTTCGGGCCTTCCAGAATGACTCCAGCTCCGCTTCCCTGCTGATTGGAGGAGCCATCCACTGATAAGACCCATTGGAAAACTACGCCTTCTGCAGGTGTCGCGACCGGCGACAGTTCAACCACGAAGTCGGCAAACACCTGCCCCTTGATTGGTCCTCGGGGCTCGTACTGGATGTCAAATTCTGAGAGTTCCACAGCCCACTTGACCATCATCCCTGCTACGTCTGGCTTCTTCAACACGTTCTGGATGGGCAAGTCTGTCATGACCACTATGGTGAAGCTGTGGAAATAGTGTCTGAGCCTTCTAGCTGAAAAAACTACCGCCAGTGCTGCCTTCTCCAGGGTCTGATACCTCGTTTCCGGGCCTCGCAGCACCTTACTTACAAAATACACAAGTTTCTGGACCTGATCCTGCTCTTGTACTAGGACCGAGCTGACCGCCCTCTCTGTCACAGCAAAATACAGGCGAAGAGGGGTGCCCATTTGTGGTTTACACAATACTGGTGGGCTCGCCAGATACTCCTTCAGCTTCAAGAAGGCTTCTTCGCATTTCGGTGTCCACACGAATCTACTACTGCGCTTGAGACATTGGAAAAACGGATGACCCTTCTCTCCTCCAGCAGACATGAACCGTGACAAGGCGGCCAACCGACCAGTGAGCTGCTGCACCTCCTTCACCGTCGTTGGGCTCCTCATTGCCACGATTGCCGCGCACTTCTCCGAGTTCGCCTCAATTCCACGCTCCGTTAGGAGGAAACCCAAGAACTTCCCAGCCTCCACACCGAAGATGCATTTCTCAGGGTTGAGCTTCAACCCATACTTGGCGATGGTGGTGAAAAGTTCCTCCAGATCAACTACATGGTGCGCCTTCTCCCGCGACGTGACCACCATGTCATCCACGTATGCATGCACGTTCCTTCCAAGCATGGGCGAGAGCACCCTATCCATGAGTCTCTGATAGGTAGCTCTTGCGTTCTTCAACCCAAACGGCATTACCTTGTAGCAGTAGCAAGATCGTTCCGTCATGAAAGCAGTCTTGCACTCGTCCATGGGGTGCATCCTTATCTGGTTGTAGCCTGAGAAGGCGTCCAGAAGGCTGAGGAGCTTCCCCCCTGACGCGCTGTCCACCAATGCATCTATACTAGGGAGAGGGTAGGAGTCCTTGGGGCAGGCCTTATTGAGGTCAGTGAAGTCCACACACATCCTCCACTTGCCATTTGACTTCTGCACCAGTACCACGTTTGCCAGCCACTCGGGGTACTGGATCTCTCTGATATGTCCAGCAGCAAGGAGCTTCCGCGTCTCGTCATGGATCACCTTCTTCTTCTCTTCATTGAAACTCCTTCGCCTTTGGCGCACTGGCCGCGCCTTGGGGTCCATTGACAGGCGGTGGCAAAGGAAATCAGGGTCGATTCCCGGCATGTCAGAAGCTGACCACGCAAAAGCACCCATGTGTTTCTCAATCACACAGGCGATCTGTGATCGGTCTTCCGCAGTGAGCGATTCCCCCAACTTAAACCTTTTTCCCTTTATCTCCACCTCTTTCCATCCCTCAGCTGGATGGGACCTCCTTTCATGGGCGACGACCGCCCTGGCGATGTCTAACTCACGAGGATCGATCACGTTTCCTGCTTCCGCTTCGACTTGAGCTACCTGAGAGCCCCCCAGCGTAGCATCTTCCATTTCCTGATCTGGCTGTGCCCCACGAACCACCGATCTGTCCTGGAGCACGCCTGCCGGCGGTGTTGTAGTGATATGGCAGATGCTTCTCTTCTGCTTGAGGCTGTTCTCATAACAGCGCCTAGCCTCAGCCTGATCTGACTTGATGGTAATGACAGCCCCTTCCACCGACGGCAGCTTCAACTTCATGTGCCTCGTCGATGGCATTGCGCCCAACCTATTGAGCGTGGGTCTTCCCAACAAGATATTGTATGCAGATGGGGCATTCACCACCAAGAACTTTATCTTCTCTGTGCGGGACGCCACTCCATCGGTAAACGTTGTCCTCAACTCTATGTAGCCCCGCACCTCGACCTGGTCTCCCGCGAAACCGTATAAACACCCATCATATGGCCTCAACTGATCGGGGGACAGTTGTAACTTGTTGAACGTTGGCCAAAACATGACGTCCGCCGAGCTTCCTTGGTCTACGAGTGCCCTGTGCACTCGTCTTCCCGCTGTCACCAGGGTGATGACCACCGGGTCGTTGTTGTGGGGTATTACGTCTTGCAAATCAGCCCTTGTGAAGGTAATGTCCACCTCGGGGAAATGGCCTTCATCTACCGAGTCCACGGCCATCACCGACCGTGCGTACCTTTTTCTCTGCGACCTGGAACACCCTCCACCGAAAAAACCTCCCGCAATGGTCATCACCTCCCCATGCACAGGGATTTCGTGTTTCTGATCACCTGCTTGGGACCCCGAAGCGCGATCACCCTGCGCTCCCCGTAGGTAATCGGTCAGGAGGCCTGACTTCACCAACTCAGCGAGTTGACGTCCCAATGTCAGGCAGGTGCGGAGTGTGTGTCCATAAGCATGATGGAAATCACACCACTCATCCTTCTTCCTTCCAAGTACCTTGTTAGTTTTCTCTGGTACTCGGAGCCTTGCAGCCACGGCGGGGATGGCGATCAGCTCTGCCAACTCTACAACGAAATCGTACCTAGGGGGTGCGTCGTGCTCCCTTGCACGCCCCTTGACCTGGTCTTCCCTGGGTGTATAGGGACGAGGCCTCCCTTGCACCCTCTTTCCTTCCTTGGCCTCATACACCCGCGCCTATTGCTGTTGCTTCCCATGACCCCCGCGTGGCTTAGATGGTGTAACACTGCTTCTCTTCTCAGAGACCTCTGTCTCCGCTACTATGTGCGCCACCGCTCGTCGCCGAATCTCAGCAAAGGTGGCAGGGTGGCTCCTGATGAGCGATTCGCTGAAAGGGCCAGGTAGCACGCCTTTCTTGAATGCATGCACCAGCATGCTCTCATCCTTGCTGGGCAATCTCACCACCCGCGCACCAAAGTGGTTGAGGAAGTCCTTCAGCGATTCACCCTGGTTCTGGCGCACGTCGAACAGGTCGTAAGCTACCACCGGCGGCGCTTTGTTGACTATATACTGCTCTGTGAACAGCTTTGAGAACTGATGGAAGGAGGTGATGTGGCCCTCCAGCAGGCTCACGAACCACTCCATACCCACTCCGCTCAGCGTGCTCATAAACATTTTGCAGTACACTGCGTCTGAACCTCCAGACAGCATCATCTGAGTGTGGAAGGCTGTCAAATGCGCCTCTGGGTCTTCCACCCCCGTGAACGACGCCTTCACTCCCACCAAGTTGGGGGGCACCACCGTGTTCATGATCTCGGGGGAGAAGGGCATGGGAAATGCTCTAGGGGGCGACGGCGGCATCGACGTTCTGTCTTCGGATACGCACTCATTCTGCGCCTGCAGCTCCCTACGCAACTCCTCGTTTACGCGGTTCAACTCTTCATTCCTGCTATGCGATGCAGTCAGCTCTGCATGCATCTTCTCCTGCTCAGCTCTCGATGCCGCGACGTTCTCCTGCAACGCGCGCATCATCTCCATGACCTGCGCCATGGTCACAGTTCCTTCACCAGCAGGTGGTGGAGGTGTCGTTTGTCTGGTTCTTCTACTCATCTGTGCGATTTCTATCCTCGTTCTTGTGTATGGGGGCTTCGTTTTACTTCGTGCCCCACGGTGGGCGCCAAATGATCTCGCCGCGGACTCGAGCGTCGGGAGAATGCCTCGTCACTCCTTCGTTTGGCTTTCTAACTGTTGCGCGTCCTGCAAGGAGGCTCCTCGACGGGACTCCAAGTGGTGCCTGCAAAACACGCGAATGGCGCCTCTAGCGGCCGTTGTAGCTCCGACGCTCAAGTCAGGCAACGGGAACACCAAAAGGTCTCTCTCAGATCTCTCTGTGTGAGACTGTGTGTGTGTGCCCTCAGTCCTCTTTGATTCGAAAACTGAGTGCCCTCTGTTTAGTGTTGTGTCTTCTGAGGTAAAGATTGCATACCTGGTTTTGGTGTTCTTCTTCCTCATATAAACCCGTGTAGCCCCTACAGGCTACCTCTAGGCCACTTAATTACCCTGCACCGTCGTTTCCACTCCCCAGGGCTACCTTGCGTGCCAGCCTTCTTCATTTGAGTGCCAAGCCTGACAGCGGAAGCCGCGTGGGTACCTCTGCACCCCTCAACTTCTGTGCCTGTCTGCCCTACCTATTCTCTGGGAACATCTTCACCATCCACGTGGCAGACATGCAACCCACTGGGAGATTCTAACCTTGATGGGTTCTCGTCCCAGCAGGATTCTGCACCTAACTGCGTCTTCTCATCTTCCAGCGTGGGCGTTTCGCGACTAAGGCCGTTCCCTGCCTCTGGGCGCTTTACTGATCTTGGTTGCGTTGTTCACATCGCGCGGCCGATGTCATCTCAACACACACCGATGACCGATGTGCTTCTTCACGTCCTCGTGCTCTGCTTATGGAATCAGGCGAGGTCCTTGAGTAACATTCTCGCTGGGAGCCTGGGTCCCGGTTTAACACGTGTTGACAAGGAACCCCCGACGACTGATCACTCTGCATGCACCGATGACTGATCACTCTGCATGCACCGATGACTGATCACTCTGCATGCACCGATGACTGATCGGTGCTTCATCACTTCTCGCACTCTGCTTCCAGGCGCTCAAGCAGGAACCGATCTTCTGGTGGTGGTCACTCAGTAGCTGACCACTGATCGCCGTTTTTGAATGATCTCCACCTTGGTTCATCTGCTTTCTCGTGCCACGCGTCAGTCTGTGACTGACCCACGTCGTCATCAGCTGCTGACGTCATCGACTACCGATGACCGACCGGATCACCATCATTATGAGTATTTTTGAAAGCAAGTTTCTTTGCAAGTTGGGTTTCAACCTTGATGGCAAGGTGAACCAAGTTTTCTAAAGAAGAGTACTCATAAAGTTCAACAACATCTTGAATATCCCTTCTGATGGCCTTCACATGTTGAGCTCTCCTTGGATGTTGAAGATGGTGCGGAAGCAATGGTTGAAATGAGCAAGACCCTCCTAGGAGTGATGGTGATCTTGAAGGTGCATGATGTGTATGGGAGTAGGGAGGTTCGGCCAACCCTTGGTGAGGTGAAGGAGATGAAGATCAATTCCTAGAAACTAGGAGAGAGCAAAGCTTGGCACAAATTTGGCAGCATAACTTTACTCATATTAATCTTAAAAAAATATGAGCCAAAGCATCCTATTTATAGGAGATGGTGCCTTGGAGAGTAAGGAGCAAGGGTGGGATGGGGAATACATAAAAGAGGGGGCTGCTAGGGTGTTGACTAAAGGTCAATGCAGCCCCTTAGCATGCTTCTAGAAGGTAGGGCTACATTCCTACCCTAAAAGGCCTAGGTACAGGCTAAATTGTTAAATACACCCCCCCTATTGTGCTAAATGAACCCTACTCTACTAAATTGTTAAATACACCCCCGATTGTGCTAAATGAACCCTACGCTACTGAAATTATAAATAAATTGAAATTAATTAATGCTCAGTTCCCATGGCTTGGACTTTACTCCTTGTGGTCCTCTGAGGGGTCTTTGAATATGTAGAGAAAAGTTTCTCTACCATCAGTAGCAGAGTCCCACTCTTCTTGAATCCTCTTTGGCATGGACCTAGTTGTTGGGCCTGAGCTTGGGCTTAGGCTTGGGCTTGGGCCTCTTCTATCATCCCCTCCTTCTTGAGAGGATCTGTCCTCAGATCTACAGGGTTGATCTCAAACAGTAGCCTTATTCCTGCTTTGAAAACTATGCTCATCCTCCAGGATCAAATATTAACCTACAGTAAACATTAAAGAAAAGTGAGATAAGATAATTAAGACTAGTGTATTCAAATAAAATAGTAAGGAAATAAGGCCCTTTGCTATTTTTATAAAAGTTTTGTTTGAAAGAAATAGGGCCCTTTTCAAAAATATTTTTGCTTCCTTTCTGTTGTTCATTGCCCAAGATAAGCAATAACATCACAAAGTGTTGTTTTTGTGATTTTTGAGAATAAGAGTAAGCATCATGATTCAAAGGAAAAGAAGAGTTCAAAGTATTGCAATCCCCCTTTAAGGGTTCTTTTGCCACTATGCTTGTAGAAGGTGTTGTAAGATACTTTTCATTCTTTCTAGATTCCACTTCTTCTTTTTCAAACAACCCCTCACTTGGCTTTTCTGTGGAGGAAAGGTTTATATCTATATCTGGTTCAGCTTCAAAAACGGATTTTTCTTCAAGCATATTCTCATAAGGGTTTTCTATGAAAAAAGAATTTAAGTCAATGTTTGGTTCTACTCCAAACAAAGGATTTTTTGTACTTTCCTTTTCTATCATCACTTTTTCTCTCTTTTCTTTCTCTTCTCTATCTTTCCTTTCATTATCCTCTCTTTCTCTTTTGTCTTTCTCATTTTCTCTCTTTATTTTCATTTCTACTCGGTCCTTTACCACTTGTGAAGGTGTTAAAGGATAGAGTACAAACTTTTTCTCCCTATGGGTAAAATTTATCTCGTTGGTAAGACCATTATGGATGGTTTTCTTGTCAAATTGCCAGGTCTTCCCAATAAGATGTGGCAGGCTTCCATGGGTACTACATCACATAAAATCTCATCTTTATAGTTCCCCACAGAAAGACTGATTTTTACCCGCTTATCTACAGTTAATTCCCCATCTTCATTTATCCACTGAAGTTTGTAAGGTTTTGGATGAGGTATTAATTGTAGATTAAGCTTTTCAACCATCCTAGTGCTACAACAATTGCAGCAAGAGCCACTATCCACAATGAGAGAACAAATGTTTTCTGAAACTTTACATCTTGTATGAAAGATGTTCTCTCTCTGTGTTTCATGGTTCACACTGGGTTGATTGTTGAGGGTTCTTCTAATCATCATTAATTCTCCGTCACAAGGATATGCCCCCTCACTACTTTCCTTCTCTTCTTCCCCACTAGACTTTTCATCTTGGCTGCTATACTCATCCCTCCCTCTTAAGATCATGGTTCTCCTATTTGGGCACTAGGATGCTATATGGCCTCTACCAAGACACTTGAAGCACTCGATGTCTCTACTGCGGGGTTGTGAGGTAGACACATCTTTTCCTACACTCTTGGGATTTTCTTTGGATTTATCCTTTGAAAAACTATCCTCCCTTTCTCTTCTATACTCTTTCTTGGGATAAGACTTAGAGTAAGAACTCTCCTTGTGACTTGATCCCTTTCTCAAATTTTGTTGTTCAACTTTTATACAAAGTTGGATCAAGTCATTCAAGTCCCTGTAGGGCAAAAGTTCTACTTTATTCCTTATCTTAAGATTGAGACCACTAAGGAACCTAGCTATGGTGGTGGTGGCTTCTTCCCTAATAAAGGCTCTCATCATGTAGAGCTCCATCTTTTGCCTATACTCCTCTACACTCATGTTTTCCTGTTGGAGTCTTTGGAGCTTGTCCATTAACTCCCTATCGTAGTATGAAGGGATATGGCGGCGTCTCAGGGCTCCCCTAAGGTCATTCCAATATTCTATGGGAGGGTCCTTGTGGAGGCGCCTATCTCTCTCTAGGGCTATCCACCAATACATAGCGTTTCCTTGAAAGCTTAAAGTGGCTAAGGGTACTTTCCTTTCCTCACTAACATGATGGCAAGCAAAAAGTTGTTCTACTTTCATTTCCCATTCTAGGTATGTTTCAACATTTTCCTTTCCATAAAAATGAGGTAAGTCTACCCTAGTCTCTTTTGGGTGGCTTTCTCTCTTAGTTCTTCTAGGTGGAGGTTGATAATAATCATTTACTCTCAGACTCCCCTCAACATGTGAGTCACTCGACCTAGAACTAGATGCATGTGATGCATGTGATTTTTTAAATTTTCGAATGTATTCATCTTTTTCTCTAACAATCCTCAACTCCTCTTCCAAAACTGCAAGATGGGCATCTCTTTCTTTTTTATCTTCCAAAAGTTTAGCCTCATGTTGCAATTGTCTTAGTGATAGTGATTGAAAATCTCTAGCCAATTGTTTCAAAAGAGATTTTGTGGATTTTCTATCACTGTCACTATGACTTGAAGAATGAGTAGACATGTTTAGGGTTTGTGATAAAAGTAATTTTCAAAAAGAAAGATAAGTGGAGTGAAGTAGGTAATTTCCCAGGAAAGGGAGGTGGATCACTAGGATCTCTTAAGTACCAAGCCTTTCCTTAGCCAGATACTATCCCACAACACTTTCACAAACCTTTCTCTAAGCAATTTACTTAGAGCACAATCAAAGATAAAAACAAAATTTTTATGCAAGAAAAACTATATGTAAAGCAATAAAACACAAATGAAAATTGCTATCTAAAAAGCTTTTAAAACTAGTCGAATCCTAAGGTGAGGCTTCTTAGCACTTTGGAACCTTGAAGACACACTCACCGTCTAAGACGTATTAATCCACTAATTAATCAATGTCCTTGCAAATTACAACTCAAAGAAATACAAAGAAATTAGGTCAACAAATTTTGATGCACAAAAATTTAAAGTCCTATTCTATGCACTCCTTCACTAGTAGCTCCTTTGTGTATATTTGTGTATTTTTCAATGAGGTTGCTGTTGTCCCTTGCTTTGTCTCCTTAGGTTATTCAACCTTAAATCTTTAATCCAGCTCCTCTTTAGTGATATGGCTTTCACCAAAACAAAATTTTAGCTCCACACTCACCAAAGCACTTTTTAGGTCAAATCTACCAAAGAGAGGTTAAGCAAGTTTTAAAGCAACAAAACTCAAATTTAAAATCAAGGACTACTGCAAATGGAGTTGATATTTGACAAGACTTGAAAGAGTATTCAATAAAATTTGACAAGCAAAAAATTAAGGCACACAAGAAAAGGTAGCACACAAAGTGGAATCCTAGTGAATGGAACTAGAATAGATGAATAAAACCAAAACAGCAATACAGAATTTTTTTTTGTCTAAATTTTTTACAACTTTCCAATTTTATGCTGGACAGAATAATTCAAATTTGAGCTTGATATTTTAACCACAGAAACTTCAATGTTTTAGCTCAAAATAGGCGTTGGAATTTCACCAAAACAGTGAGCCAAATAATTGTAATAATTTTTCCGAAATAACTGCCGCGTCAGCGTTTTTCCAGAGTCAGGATTTTTGCACTCTGTTTGTATTTCATTTATCATTTTTTTTGTATTTTGAATTTTGATGTGCTTCTTTTTTTAAATTTTTATTAACACATCAAACTACTCAAATCCAAAATTTCAGAATTTTTCACCAACAAATGTAATTTCTGGGAACGATTCCAGCCAGAACAGTATTAGTGAAAACAGAGAAATCCTAACTTGGAATTAGAAAATGGTAAAGAAACTTCAAAAGCACAATGGAAATGATTGGAAACGAACTTGTATGGAACTAACACACAAGTATGAACTCAAATATGAAAATATAAAAGGCACCAAAGCTTTAAAAACAGAAATATAAACTGCACTCAAAACAAAATCAAGCAATGAAATCAACAATAAAAGGCATCACTTGGAATTTATGACATTGTAGGATGAAATGACTTTGACAAAACTTGTATGGATTCAAAAATCAAAATGACTCAACTACAAACACTTTGCACCGATTAAAAACATCAATAAGACTCAAATAAAATAAAAACAAACAGCCAACACAAAAGAAACCTAAAACAGTTTGAAAATGGAAGTTCAAGATCAAGTTGAACCAAAATACCGAATAGAAATTTAAAAACAGCAACACCAACTTAAAATGAAATTAAAAACAGCAAGACATTTAAGGATATGATGAACAACATGGAATAAAGAAGAAGACTCAAAAAATAAAATGAAGAGAACACTTATCTCTTGAAGAACCAAAGCTCTAGATACCAAATGATGGCCTTCACATGTTGAGCTCTCCTTGGATGTTGAAGATGGTGCGGAAGCAATGGTTGAAATGAGCAAGACCCTCCTAGGAGTGATGGTGATCTTGAAGGTGCATGATGTGTATGGGAGTAGGGAGGTTCGGCCAACCCTTGGTGAGGTGAAGGAGATGAAGATCAATTCCTAGAAACTAGGGGAGAGCAAAGCTTGGCACAAATTTGGCAGCATAACTTTACTCATATTAATCTTAAAAAAATATGAGCCAAAGCATCCTATTTATAGGAGATGGTGCCTTGGAGAGTAAGGAGCAAGGGTGGGATGGGGAATACATAAAAGAGGGGGCTGCTAGGGTGTTGACTAAAGGTCAATGCAGCCCCTTAGCATGCTTCTAGAAGGTAGGGCTACATTCCTACCCTAAAAGGCCTAGGTACAAGCTAAATTGTTAAATACACCCCCCTATTGTGTTAAATGAACCCTACTCTACTAAATTGTTAAATACACCCCCGATTGTGCTAAATGAACCCTACGCTACTGAAATTATAAATAAATTGAAATTAATTGATGCTCAGCTCCCATGGCTTGGGCTTTACTCCTTGTGGTCCTCTGAGGGGTCTTTGAATATGTAGAGAAAAGTTTCTCTGCCATCAGTAGCAGAGTCCCACTCTTCTTGAATCCTCTTTGGCATGGACCTAGTTGTTGGGCTTGAGCTTGGGCTTAGGCTTGGGCTTGGACCTCTTCCATCACCTTCTAAAATCACTTACAAATCTAGCCATCTTAGCTTCCTCACTTTCATGCATATCTACTTTAGGCATAAGCGTTTCTAACTCCTTGAAATAAGCATCCACACTTAGCATGCCTTGCTGAAGCCTTTGGAGCTTCAACAATAGGTCTTTCCTAAAGTGTGGTGGAACAAATCTAGCACACATACATTCTTTCAAATTGTTCCAAGAAACCACGAGAGGTCTCTTGTTTAGTCCAATGTCCATAAGAGTTTTATGCCACCATTGCATGGCATAGTCTAAAAATTCTAAAGAAGCTAATTTAACCATTTGGTCTTCTTGGACCTCATGTACATGAATGATTTTTTCAACCTTTGCTTCCCACCTCAAATATACATTTGGATCACCCTCACCATTAAAAATAGGTAATTTTACAAAAGGCATATAAGGCTTTGCTTCATGGTGCCTCCTTTCTCTATGATAGTGATGGTATTGGTGTCTTATCCAACTGGTTTCTTCATCATGGCTAAATGAATTCAAAGATCTTCTTGAAGAACCTCTATGTTAATGGCGCCTTCCATGTGGAGAATGGTTGGACTTATCATGATTTACTTCAAGCCTTTGCAATCATTCTTCCAATTGTCTTATAGCTTCATCTTTTTGTGCAAGTGACCTTTTGGCTTCCTTTAGTTCACCAAGAATGAAAGCTTTTTGTGGAAAATGTGGTTTGGAAGATTCACCACTTGAAAAATTAGCCATTTTAAAAACAAGACAGCAAACACAATGAACAAACAATTAAAGAAAAACAAGGTTAGAAAACAAGTGAAATAGTGTTGCGGTTTTGGGAAAGTAAAAGGCAATCAAATCATTCCAAGAAAACTATACTTTCCTCAACCAAGCTTCTCTTGTGGAATGGAGTAACCTCAAGTGAAAGATGCCAAAGCACTTAACCACTCACCCAAAAATAACCTCCACAAAACTTGAAGAACAATAAAAGACAAGCAAGAAAAGGAACAAAAACAAGAAAGGTATAGCAAAAGGAATACAAGATTTATGACAAAACTTAAAGAATAGAAGACAAGCAAGAAAAGGCACAAAATAAGACTCAAAGAATACTCACTAAACTTTATAATCAAGAAAGAAAGTAATACTCAAAAATTTGTCAAAGTAAATGGATCAAAAGTTCCACAATGTAGACAACAATTTGCCAATCACTATGAATCCAACTTTGGTATGAAAATTAATGTGCAAAAGAATGAATAGATGCAAGAACCAAACTGTTTTTGATGTTTAAAACAGAGTGGGTTCTGTTTTGACCTCTATTTTCGGTACTGTTTTGTTTTTTTTTTTTTTTTATATACAATATTGGAACTTATGTAGTGAAAGAACCAAAAGATGCATCATATAGAAGTTGAAACATCAATCAATTTGCACAAAAAAAATTATGATGGATTCAATACAATTGAACACTTGAAATCAAATGTTTGGAACCTCTAATCAACAAGTACTAAAACAAATTCAAGAGAAGAACAAACTTTCAAAATCAAAAGCAAGCAAGTATAGGCAAGATTTAGGACACCTAGAACACTAGGAACATAAAACTCAAAGCAAAAGGGAAGATCAATGAAAAGGCACAACTAAAACATATTCAAACCAAAAAAAAGTATGAATATAAAGTGCTGGAACAATAGAAAACACGAAATTATAGGTGCTGGAAAAAAAATTGCTCAAAATTAAAGTGTTACTTCAACTCAAAACACAAAAACACACCATCGCTCATGATACCACATGATGTGAGTTGAATTCATCTTTGTTTATTTTGTAACACTTTATAAAGAATTGGATCAAGATTCTTAGAGCAATTATGGTGAGTCACCTAGAGAAAATCACCACTGGACATTAACTTAACAAGTGCTTAGTAGATGTGAAGGTTCATTTCTAAAGGTTCAAGAGAAAAAGACATGTTTAAGTGACTTTTATGAATTATGTGGATTAAACCGAAATGGGTATTGTTAAGAATAGCAACCAATATTCAATAAGAACACAAGAACACAAGATTAAAAGTAAGAACACAACAAGAATTGAAACTAACCATAGAATCACATCAAGAACACAACCTACCAATGGAAATTCAAGAACTCGACATAGAAATGGGTAAAGGTGGAAACCGAACCAAAAACAGATTGATATAACATGTTTGCACTGATTAAAATGAGAAACAAATACAGCAAATGAAAGAGGACATCACAAGGAAGAGATTGAACCGATTGAAATTGCAAACAAACAAGTAGAACAAAAATGGGTATTTTGGAAGATGAATAGAAATGACTTATGTGGTTGTAGTCTTTTGGAGATGTGCTTCACACCACTTGGAGGGTGGTTTTTCCAAGATGAGTGGGAGGTGCCGCCACTTGAGAGTCTCCAAAGCTCACAAGATAAGACATGGAGAAGAAGAAGAGACAAGTCTCACACAACTCTCTCACAATTTCAAGATAGTTTCTTTACTTCAACTTTTAACTTGTATTATTAAGAACCAAAGACCCCTATTTATAATGAGGAGGACTGGTTATGTTTACAAGGGAGAGGGAGTGGGAAGAGACACTCTTCTAGCTCCTTCTAGCGCCTATGTGAGAAGGAGTAGGAAGAGTCACTTCTTCCACTCTTTTCTTCTAAAAAGTGCCTACTAATGCCTTACAAAGAGAGGTTTCTTTTGGTTTTCCTCTTTTGGAATTTTTCCTAAGGCTCTATATTATTTACAAATATTTACAAATGTTTATACAAGGGTAATTACAAAGAGTGATAACATTTGATGCTCTTTACCCAAAACTTTAGCCTTGCTCCTTGTAATCCTTTGAGGCATGAAGGATGTTGAGCTAATTTGTCATTGAGCTTCTTGGACTTGGGCCTCATCTTCCTCTTCTATTTGATCTCCATCAAAATCCAGCACATTATCATCCAAAATGTCATCCAATATGTCAACATGATACACAAAAGTGATCTTCAACCGGGTGTTTCACAAGGTCTAGGATATTGAACTGGACTAGATTGTCTCGAAACTCCATAGTTAGTGTGCCCATGTGGACATCAATCTTGGTGCGAGCTGTCTTCAAGAAAGGTCTACCCAAGATGATGGTTGTTGCACCAGAATGTGAATCTTCTCCACCCATGCCCAAAATGTAGAAACCTACAGGAAAAACAAGTTTATTTACTTGAATAAGGACATCTTCAAGAAGTCCTACAAGTTGGATTGTGCTTCTATTAGCGAGTTGAATGACTACTGCTGTGGCTTTAAGAGGACCAAGAGACAAAGAAGTAAACACAAATAAAGGCATAACATTTATAGATGCTCCCAAGTCAAGCATCACATTTTCAGATTGGTTACTACCTATTATGCAAGGAATGGTGAAAGTGCCTGGGTCTTTGCATTTTTCAGGTATAGCTGCCATTGGCTTTTCAATGAGAGCATAAACATTCCTTCTCATGTTTACCTTTTTGTTCCATTTAAGATGCCTTTTATGTGTGCACAAATCCTTCAAAAATTTGGCATATCTAGGAATTTGTTTAATAGCGTCTAACAGAGGAATGTTCACCTCAACCTTTCTTAATGTTTCGAGAATCTCCTTGTTAGCTTCTTCCATTTTTCTACTCATCTGAACAATTCTTTGTAGAAAAGGAAGAGGAATAGAAGGTACATCAAGATTTGCAGTTTCTCCTTGTACATCATCTTCATGAGATGGTCTAGGAGGGGTGTCCATGTCATTATTCCTTGTGTTGGCCCTTCTTTGATCATCATTCGTTGGAGTAGTTTTGTTGGAGGTATTAGACAATCTCAACTAATCGCCTACTTTGGTGGGTTTTTTTGCACAGGTGCTTTCAACTGAGTACCACTTCTTAGAGTGATAGCACTAACATTTTGTGGATTGATGGTCATCTAGGAGGGAAGCTTATCAGACCCATTTGATGTCATCTCATTCATGCTAGTGGCTAACTGACTAATATGATTTTCCAAGTTATAAATGCTTGCCTCTTTTCTTTGTGCTCTTTCATTTGTTCTTTGTACTATTTCATTTGTTCTCTGTTGGAACTGCCTGTTAAATTCATCCATTTGCTTCATTATATCCTTTAGAAAAGGTCCACCTTTTTCTGATACAACAGCTGGTGGTGGAGATGATTGTTGTTGTTGTTGTTGTTGGTATGGGTAAGGATAAGATGGGTTGCTTGCTCCAATATTCTGTGATTGGTAAGGCATAAAAGATTATTGTTGCTGTGAGTTACCCCACCTAAGATTCAGATGATTCCTCCAACCTGGATTACATTTATTAGTAGAAAAATAATGGTTGAATGGTTGTTGAGGTGGGTTAGATTGTTTACCACCATTAAAGATGTTTGCAGCATAGGCTTGAGGACATTCAACATTGTTTCCTCCTTCAACTTCTTGAAGAGTGGGGCAAGCATCAGTGACATGATCAGTTGTACAGATTCTAGATACCTTTGCAACTATATGAGGCATAGTTAGCTGCTTCATCATGGATGTGAGGTCGTCTAACTGTGCCTTTATCTAGGCATGATCAGTTGCATAACTAATTGTCATCTCATGAACTCCACGACTAGGTACTGCAAAGTTGCTATGTGTGGAATTGTTGATTGTTAGAAGCCATGACCTCAATCAATTGTCTTGCAGCAATTGGCGTCTTATCAAACAAGGTTCCTCCACTAGCAGCATCTATCATCTGTCTATCAATAGCCATCAAACCCCTGTAGATATATTGTATTAGAAGTTGTTCGTGAATCTGATGATATGGACAACTTGTACATAGCCTCTTAAATCTTTCCCAATATTTATAAAGACTTTCCCTATCTTGTTGCCTGATCCCGCATATTTCCTTTCTTATTGATGTGACTCTAGATGCTGGGAAGAATTTTTAAGAAACACTCTCTTCAACCCTTCCCAACTAGTCACTGATCCTGTTGGGAAATAATATAGCCAATCTTTAGCTACATCTTAGAGTGAAAAAGGGAACGCTTTAAGCTTGATGTGCTCCTCTAAGACCCCAATTGGCCTCATGATGGTGCACAATGTATAAAACTCCTTAAGATGTTTATGTGGGTCTTCACTTGGAAGGTCATGAAATTTAGGCAGCAAGTGTATCAAACCAGATTTAAGCTCACATTTCACATCCAAATCTGGGTATTGGATACACATAGTTTGGATGGAAACATCTGGAGCAACAAGTTCTCTGAGGGTCCGTTCGTCCATAATTCCAAAATTAGGATTTATAGTAGCATTTGATGATGAACTAGAAGACTTTGTATCACTGGACATGTATTTCAACAAAATTATGAATGTGATGAATTTGACCTAGTCTTGCATCAATGAAATCCTTAATTTTTTTTAATTAAGAAGCAAACCAAGTCAACTCCCAAGAAAGAGAGGTGAGTCACAAACGAACAAACTTAAAAACCAAGTCTTTCCTTGTCAGAGTGTACCCTGCATTGCTTTCCAATTAAAAAAGAAAATAAAAAAGTAGTAGCTAAACAATCTACCCTAAATGCAAAATTCTATAAAAAAAAAAAAAAAAAACTAATGCAAATGCCACACTTAATGTTTAAAAAAAATAGTTAGAGAAAAAAATATGCAAAAATAAATAAATAAATAAAATATAAAAAATAAAAACAGTAACAATAAAAATAAAAACAAAAATAGAAATAAATAAAGATGACAGAAGAAAAAAAAAGAGTTAAAAACAAAAAAAAATCAAAATAAAGACAAATCAAAATAAAAGATATAAGAAAATAAAATAAAGAGAAATAAAAATAAGATAAAGATAAAATATATAACAAATAAAAAAAAGAAAATCAAAATAAAATTAAAATAAAAGATATAAGGAAATAAAATAAAAGCAAATCAAAGTAAAATTAAAATAAAAGATATAAGGAAATAAAATAAAGACAAATCAAAATAAGATAACTATAATATAAAGAAATAAAATCAAATATCATAAAAGAATATCTTGAATATTATATTTTTTATTTTTTATTTTTATTTTCATTTTCATTTTTTTACTATAATAAATAAATATAAACTAATATAAGGAAAACACAAGTTAAATATGTAGAAAATAAAATTAGGAAAATAATAATAAAAAAACTATGCAAATAAAAAGAAAATCCTGATAACCAAAATAAAATTGGATTTCCCGACAATGGCGCCAAATTTGATAGCTATCGTTTAGCAGTGTAATTAAGTAATAGATATGTTTAACACTAGAGAGATGATAGTATAATTGTGGTCAAATGACCCCAAGTCGTCTCCCAATGAATTCAATAGTAAAATCAGTAAATCAGTGTTAATTTATCTGTAAGTAGTAAAAGTTAGTAATAACAATAAAGATAAAAAGGGGTTGTGATAGTTGTGCAGAAAATATAAAAGAGATTAAAATAGCAAATAAAAAGCAGTTGATCCCAAGTTCTTCCACCATTGAATTATTCACAGGTTTTCTAAAGATTAATGTTTTCTCAATCCTCTAACAGAGTTAAACCAGATTGGACATTCGCCAATCTAATTCAACTGAAACTCACCAGTAAAACATGCGTCTACTGGTTTAATCAATTTCTCCTCTAAAACACGATCCAAAAGTCGCTTCTTCCTCCCCTTGAAATCTCTTTTATAATCTTCTTTCCCTTGCACAAAATTGTATTAAAATCTACCTTATGATATTCTTTTACAATTATCAGATGTTTCCTTGTTTCGAATTATTAAACATATATCTTCATTCCCAAATAGTCTCAGATTTTATTCTTACTTTTCTTCCAGAAATATTGTTTCCAATTTTTTTTAGATTTGTGCATTGATTGTAATTGATTCCAACATTGATGTGAGAGATATTTCAAAATATTTTCTTGAATAATATCTTCAAAGTATATTTTCTCTATTTTTGAAGGATTTTGCAAAGGAATTTTAATTGCAGAAGTTTTAGAGAATATCCCGGCAGAAATTTGCATTCAATTCCTTTTCTCAGATATTTGTAGATTTAATTATCTAATTCTTTATTTCAAATCTTGTTTCCTGTTTGATCCAAAAGAAGCAACATAGGTTAAAAATACAAAAATTAACAGAAATAATAATAAAGGCCCAAATAAACCCAATTAGAAGAATATTAATTAAAACAATGGATTTATTTATTATTATAGTCCAATAATCTATGATTAAGGCTATTGAGTGTGAATAAATATATGCTCATCAGCTTCTCTATCAATAAAAGATATCTAAAGAGGAACTTAATCATGCTCTTCACTATCAGTATTTGTTTTGGAAAGAAAGGGCTAAGATATTATGGTTTAAAGATGGGGATCGAAATACTGCTTTTTTCCATGTTGTGGTCAAGAGGAGAAATAATTCTAGTGGGGTTCATCGTCTACAGATTGATAATGAGGTTATTGAGGATCCTAAACTCATTGAGGATCTCATTTTGGACTTTTGTAAAAATCTTTATGTTGAGTTTATTTTTAATGTTCCGGATACAAGTAATATGGAAGATTTTATTAGTACTTATATTCCTGAGCTAGTTTCATCCTGATGTTGATTAAATCTCTTGATATTTTGGAAATCAAGAATGTTGTTTTTCATCTTAATGGTAATAGTGCTCCTGGTCCTGATGGTTTTGGTGGTGTTTTCGATCATTCTTTCTAGGAAATTATTATGACAAATGTTTTCAATGTTGTTCAACAGTTTTTTAAGCAAAATTGGGTTCTCCCTGAAATGAAAAGTAATGTGGTATCTCTTATTCCTAAGATTCAGGGTGCTGACTCCATTAAACATTACAGGCCAATTGTTGTTGCTAATTTCAAATTTAAGATTATTTCCAAGATACTGGTGGATAGACTTGCACTTATGGCTGCTAGAATCATTTATCCTAATCTTTTATTGGTTAGAGGAGGTAATGTGTAACATCCCGCCAAAAATACTATTCATATTTATATAATGAAAATAAAGTAACAAATAGATTGAAGCGAACAAAATTATATATATATGTAAATAAAGTTTCTCCTCACAGGGAGTTTAATACAAATACGATCACTTTTCCATTAAAACGTAAACAAAATACAATACAATAGAAAGATAGGCGATCTCCTGACAGAAGGGCGATCTCCTATTAGAAGGGCGATCTCCTATCATAAAGCAGCAAAAGGGGTGATCGCCCAACAGATATAGAAAACAGGCGATCTCCTTCCAGCGACAATTCACTAAGGAGCTCTACTTCCTGCAACATCATCTGCTCCCGTGTAAATTATACACGATCATTACAGGTTTAAGAAAACAGCCACAAAACCAAAACACGCAGGGTAAGCTAGACATTTAAAAAGAGTTAGATATGAACTTTAAAATCAAGGTAAAACAAATTCAAGATACCCACATAAAACTATAAAGTTTCTCATTCCCTTCACTTGATCGCCAAGAAATCACACATTTCACAATATTTTCAAGAGTCATTCTATTTCACAAAATGCATCAAGTGTCTATCAATTCAATGTTCCTCATTTCACACGTTAGACTACACTGACTCAGCACACAAGACACTTGACACTACTTCCGGAAGACTCGTGCATTGACTAGACTCAGAGATCTGCACCTGTCATACTAAACTGCTGTAATGTTTCCACAGCTATGCGCATCAACACATTCTCGATCCCAAGTTCACCATTCTCACAGTATGACAGGGTTAATCCATATAACAGGCCGAGCTCGTTCTTTTTCACACGACTCACCCATACATATGAACCTCCTTCGACTCTCAACGCCTGAATAACTTCATCTATATGAATCCATTATCTCAGGAGAGTTAGGATAATCTCATTATAGACATCACCGATCAATGCACATCCTACACGATCTTACACGGTATTTTCTTTCCTGAAAATACTATGCCTTGATCCCACATCCACAACATTCAACACATCATACAACACTTAAATGAATGATTTCAATCACAGCAAAACTCACTCCAAGGTTCTTATTTTCGAATATCTCATTTAAATCTCAAACCGTTTTCAAAGCAACACCAAAAATAGGGAGTTCGCAAACAACGCCAAAACCGGCGATCTTGTCCAAAAACAGGGGATTTCGAAATCTGTATTTAAAACCGGCGACCACGTCGCCCAACCACATAGAACAGAGCATTGCGAAAAGAAACATGAAACCGGCGACCACGTCGCCCTCACTTTAGAAGCAGCTAATCTATGGCTTGTATTGAAAATGAAGGCTAGCTTCCCTTACCTGGACTTGCGCAAAACACCAGGAGCTCCGAAACCCAACGAAGCTTAAAGAATGCCTTGGCTCTGTTTTTGCGTCTGGTTTGAAGGACTTGCAGAGAACCTCCCAGGTGCTCTAATGGTGGTCGTCGCTCGTCGTACTCTTGTGTGAAGGTGCCAGAATCGCAGTGCGAAGGAGAGAATGGAGGAGAAGGGAGGTAAACTCACTCTTTCGCTCTTGAACAACTGCAACGTTCCCCTCTCTCAGAAGTGGGTTTTTGCATCTTAAACCAGCTTGTCCACAAAAGCAGATGCCACCACCCACTCTGCAGAGAAGTCTGACAACCACTGCCCTGAACAGTACGACCACTGTTGTCGCTTGTGCATGCCAACCACTGCCCTGAACAGTACGACCGCGAGTGTCTCCTACGCATGCCAACATTCTGATGTCACTATTCTGAACTACCCTTTTTGTCTACGTGGCGCGCGTGCAGGACGTTTCATGCTGGGAGTCTGGGTCCCACCTTCTCTGTGTGCAACTCGACATCGCGCGCTAACCTTTCGCCGATGACCTCTCGCGCGAAGACTATCCACCGATGACCTCTCGCGCGAAGACAATCCACCGATGACCTCTCACGTGAAGACAATCCACCGATGACCTCTCGCGCGAAGACAATCCACCGATGACCTCTCGCGCGAAGACAATCCACCGATGACCTCTCGCGCGAAGGCAATCCACCGATGCCTCATCCTGGCGGACGACCGATGTCTCCCCCTGGAAGATGCCCGCATGCCTCGCGCCCTGATGATGCTCGCATGCATCGCGCCCTGGCGACGTCTGCATGCCTCGCGCCCTGGCGATGACGTGTAGTCTAGGCGACCGGCGATTATGTACTAACAAGGAAATCTTATAATCTTCTAAACTACACTTTCCTTCCTTTTTTTTTTATTTTAAATAAAAACATACTTAGAATTCATTTAAAATATATCCTTTTATTCCAATTTAATTTTTCAGGTCCTTACATTCTCCCCAACAAGAAAAATTTTCGTCCTCGAAAATTGAATTACAAGGAAAAGAGGTATGGATAAGCTTCTCTCATGGGTTCTTCTAACTCCCAAGTTGAATCCCCCGATCTCTCATCCCACACCACTTTCACCATGTTGATGGTCTTGCCTCTGAGCTGTTTACCTTGCCGATCGTCAATCCTGACTGGTTTTGCTTCAAAGGACAAGTCATCCCTGATCTGTACATCGTCTACTTCCAGCACATGACTAGGGTCTGCCATGTACTTCCTCAGCTGTGATACGTGAAAGACATTGTGCAGATTCGCTAGATGGGGAGGTAAGGCGATCTCATAAGCCACTGGACCAATCCTTCTCAAGATCTGATATGGTCCCACGAACTTAGGGGACAACTTCTTTGACCTGATCGCCCGTCCTACACCCTTGGTTGGTGTCACCTTCATGAACACGTGGTCTCCAGCAACAAACTCCAAAGGCTTTCTCCTCTGATCTGCAAAGGACTTCTGCCTACTTTGAGAAGCTTTCATTCTGCTTTGTATCTGTTGCACTTTCTCGGTCGTCTGCTGAATCAACTCTGGCCCAACCAAGACTGCTTCGCCCTCCTGGTACCAACATAAGGGAGTTCTGCATTTCCTCCCATACAGGGCTTCATATGGTGCCATCCCAATACTGGCGTGGTAATTATTATTATAGGTAAACTCCACCAACGGCAACACCTCATCCCAACTTCCCAATTGATCCAAGACGCATGCCCTCAGCAGATCTTCCAAGGACTGGATCGTTCTTTCTGACTGACCATCTGTTTGGGGATGATATGCAGAGCTCATCCTCAACTTAGTTCCCAAGCACTCTTGTAAGGTCTGCCAAAACCGTGAAGTGAACCTGGGATCTCTATCTGAAACGATGCTGGAAGGCACTCCATGCAACCTCACTATTTCTTGGATGTATAACTGTGCCAGCTTGGCCATAGGCATCTTCATATTCACTGGAAGAAAGTGGGCACTCTTCGTCAGCCTATCAATGATGACCCAGATTGCATCATGACCCTTTACCGACCTGGGTAAATGGGTGACAAAATCCATGGCGATGCTGTCCCATTTCCACTCAGGGATATCCAGTTGCTGTAACAACCCGCCAGGTCTTTGATGCTCTACCTTCGCCTTCTGACACGTTAAGCAGGTTGCAACATACTGGGCGATGTCTCTCTTCATGCCCGACCACCAAAATGACTCCTTCAAGTCATGGTACATCTTGTTCATGCCTGGATGGAGGTTAAGGCGACTCTTATAACCTTCATCTAGGATCATTTTCTTCAACTCTCCATTTGCAGGGATGCAAATTCTGCCATTAAATCTCAAGATCCCATCATCGCCCATCACAAAGTCTCTAGCCTGATCTGTCCCTAGTGATTCCACAATACGCTTCAGACTAGGGTCTTCCAACTGCTTATCCTTTATCATTCCAAGGAAGTCATTAGTTATAGCAAGCTTACTACAACTAATGTGATTCACATGAAACTCTACCCCAAGGTTTAAGTCTCTGAACTGCTCGATCAGTTTCTGCTCTTCCATCATCATGGTGGCTACTTGTATTGATTTTCTACTCAAGGCATCTGCCACTACATTGGCCTTCCCTGGATGGTACATGAGTTGAAAATCGTAGTCCTTTAAAAACTCCATCCACCTTCTTTGCCTCATGTTTAGTTCCTTCTGATCGAACAGGTATTTCAGGCTCTTATGGTCACTGAACACCTGGAACCGAGCTCCATATAAATAGTGCCTCCAGATCTTCAAGGCAAACACCACAACCGCCAACTCCAAATCATGCGTAGGGTAGTTTCTCTCATGAACCTTGAGTTGCCTTGAAGCATATGCAACCACTCTTTTCTCTTGCATTAAAACACATCCCAGACCCTGATGTGAAGCGTCACAGTAGACATCAAAAGGTCTTCCTACCTCTGGGATCACCAGC
This sequence comes from Phaseolus lunatus, assembly GCA_013389735.1. Taxonomy (NCBI): domain Eukaryota; kingdom Viridiplantae; phylum Streptophyta; class Magnoliopsida; order Fabales; family Fabaceae; genus Phaseolus; species Phaseolus lunatus. The sequence continues at coordinate 28,501,474 of CM023858.1, read as the reverse complement.
ACTGGAGCACTGGTCAACCTCTCCTTTAGTTCCGTGAAGCTCTGTTCACATCGGTCGGTCCAAGCAAAAGGTTGGTCCTTGCGGGTCAGCTGTGTTAAAGGAGCCACTACCTTGGAAAAGTCCTCAATAAACCTCCGATAGTAGCCCGCCAACCCCACAAAGCTCCTTATCTCGGTGACTGTCTTAGGACGTTCCCACTGCAGCACTGCCTCTACCTTGGCTGGATCCACCGAGATCCCCTGGGCAGATATCACGTGTCCTAAGAAGTTCACTTCCTTCAGCCAGAACTCACACTTAGAGAACTTGGCATAGAGTTGCTTCTCCCTCAGTATCTCCAATACTGTCCTCAGGTGTTCCTTATGCTCTTCCTCGGTCCTTGAATAAATAAGTATGTTGTTTATGAAGACCACCACAAACTTATCCAAGAAAGGGCGAAAAATCCTATTCATGTAGTCCATAAACAGAGTTGGAGCATTGGTTACTCCAAACGGCATCACCACATACTCATAGTGCCCATACCGAGACCTAAAAGCTGTCTTTTGAACATCTTCAGCTTTTACCAAAATTTGGTGGTACCCCGATCTCAGATCAATCTTGGAGAACACCGAGGCCCCATGTATTTGGTCCATCAAATCGTCAATTCTGGGTAGGGGGTACTTGTTCTTGATGGTCAACTTATTCAACTGCCTGTAATCTATGCACAGCCGAGACCCTCCATCCTTCTTCTTGACTAGGAGCACTGGAGCCCCCAATGGAAATACACTGGGTCTGATGAATTGTTTCTCCAGCAACTCTTCCACTTGCTTCTTTAACTCTACTAACTCGGCTGGTGCCATCCTGTAAGGTGCCATTGACACTGGTCCAGCTCCAGCTACCAAGTCAATAGAGAATTCCACTTCTCTCTTAGGGGGTAACCCAGGTACCTCTTCTGGAAATACATCCGTGAAATCTTTCACCACGTGTATTCTGCTTACGTCCTCTTCATTCTTCACTTCCAATCGAGCTAGCATCACGAAGCACCTTGCCCCTTCTTCCAACTCTGACCACCCGTGCTGAACTGATATCACCTCTGATTCTTGGGGGTCTGGAAACGCTACCTTCTGACTACCGCAGTCTATGAGAACGTGATTGGCAGCTAGCCAATCCATTCCCAGGATAACATCCAGGTCCTGAAGAGGTAGGCAGATCAAGTTCACTTTGAATCTGCGTCCCTCTACTATCACTGGACATTCGGGGCAAACTGTAGAGGTCGACACCTGTCCTGACGCAGGTGTAGAGACCAATAGTTCGAAAGGTAACTCCTTCACTAGAAGGCCCAACTCGGCTACACACAGGCTTGACTCAAAGGAGTGTGTCGCTCCAGAATCAAACAAAGCTTTTACACCCCTACCAGCTATAAAACATATACCCTGCACGAGGTTACCTGACTGAGACGCCTCTGCTCCTGACATGGCAAACACTCTCCCTGTTGCCTGAGGTCTGCCCCCTTCGTTCCTCATCTGCTGAGAGCCACTGGGTTGGGTCGCCCTATTCCTGTTAGGGCACTCTCTAGCAACGTGCCCTGTCCTTTGGCAGGCAAAACACCTTCTCTCCGAAGCCTTCTTGGGGCACACATTGGGCGTGTGTGACCCACCACAATGGAAACACTTGGGTCTCCAAGGTTGTTGTTGCTGAAACTGGGATGACGCCGTTCCCGCCCGATGTGGTGGAGGTCTCGCATAGGGCTTGCTTTGTGGGTGCTGCACTTTAGCCTTCCCACTGGAAGAACCCCCTGGGTGTGACCTGATCACCCGAGAATCACCCTTTTCTAGGGTCTCTACCATCTTCGCCTTCTCTACTAAGGCGTGAAATTCCCTTATGCACATCGGGGCTATGGTCCTCTTCAGCCCGTGCTTCAGTCCCTCTTCGAACTTCCTACACCTCCAGGCCTCGGAGGTCGCCTGAGTATAGAATCGGGCGAGGTACTCAAACCGAGCAGCATAGGCGTTTACTGACATATCCCCCTGCTCCAACTTTAGGAACTCAGCTTCCCTCGCAAACTTGGCGCTGTCTGGGAAGTATTTCTCCAAGAACCTCACCCTGAAGCTCTCCCAATCCAATACATCCTCTCGGGCCTCCATCATCTGCTGAGCTCCCATCCACCAGAACTCAGCTTCTCCAGATAGCAGATAGGTGGCAAACAACAGTTTCTTCTCTTCAGGGCAGGAGGTCGCCCTAAAGATTTTCTCCAACTCCCTGACCCACTGATCTGCCTGATCAGGGGTAGCATTCCCACTAAACTTGGGTGGGTTGTGCCTCATGAACTCGGTAGTCCCATCTGTTCTTGAGGCTGACCGACGTGGGAGTTTGTTTCAGCAGACCGAGCAGTTTCCCAGTGGTGCATCGCAGCTTGGTGGTTCTGTGCCGTCGCTGCATTCTGTTGTTGAATGGCAGATGCCATCATCTCAATGGCCTTAGCAATCTGGCTCATCTCCGAAGAAGGTTGGGGAGGGGTAGAAGGTCTACGTGCCATCTCTCTTTGTTTCAGATTTTGAAACTATAGGTTTTCTATGTTCCCTACAACTACAAGAATGATATCGATAAGAAATCAATTCATTCAGGAGGTAACATATAGACCTTACAAAGGTCAGCATCTCAAAATCATTAAGAATTTGAGCTCATCAACAGAATCATAATACTTATAACTTCAAACAAAACACCAGAACAGTTACTGGTGTACAATCATCAATCCAAACAACCACTTTCAGGCAATTACAAGAGCACTCAATAAATCACACCAGAATTCAATGTAGGCTAAACATCAAACCTTTGGAATTAAGATTAAGAATCATCTCGATCCAGTTATGAGTGTGCACCCTCATTACTTTATCAAGATCCTCTCATTCTTAATACCAAGATTTTCAATTAGGGCATACATTCACTAAGGCACACACAAAATTTCAATACCAAAAACGTTTTGAAAACCTTTCACTAGAGTTGTTATTTAAAACTCAAATAGATTTTATGAGCAGAAGAAACACAATGGATCCACAGCCCTCAGGTCATCCTAAGGACGAACTGCTCTGATACCATTAATGTAACATCCCGTCAAAAATACTATTCATATTTATATAATGAAAATAAAGTAACAAATAGATTGAAGCGAACAAAATTATATATATATGTAAATAAAGTTTCTCCTCACAGGGAGTTTAATACAAATACGATCACTTTTCCATTAAAACGTAAACAAAATACAATACAATAGAAAGATAGGCGATCTCCTGACAGAAGGGCGATCTCCTATTAGAAGGGCGATCTCCTATCATAAAGCAGCAAAAGGGGTGATCGCCCAACAGATATAGAAAATAGGCGATCTCCTTCCAGCGACAATTCACTAAGGAGCTCTACTTCCTGCAACATCATCTGCTCTCGTGTAAATTATACACGATCATTACAGGTTTAAGAAAACAGCCACAAAACCAAAACACGCAGGGTACGCTAGACATTTAAAAAGAGTTAGATATGAACTTTAAAATCAAGGTAAAACAAATTCAAGATACCCACATAAAACTATAAAGTTTCTCATTCCCTTCACCTGATCGCCAAGAAATCACACATTTCACAATATTTTCAAGAGTCATTCTATTTCACAAAATGCATCAAGTGTCTATCAATTCAATGTTCCTCATTTCACACGTCAGACTACACTGACTCAGCACACAAGACACTTGACACTACTTCCGGAAGACTCGTGCATTGACTAGACTCAGAGATCTACACCTGTCATACTAAACTGCTGTAATGTTTCCACAGCTATGCGCATCAACACATTCTCGATCCCAAGTTCACCATTCTCACAGTATGACAGGGTTAATCCATATAACAGGCCGAGCTCGTTCTTTTTCACACGACTCACCCATACATATGAACCTCCTTCGACTCTCAACGCCTGAATAACTTCATCTATATGAATCCATTATCTCAGGAGAGTCAGGATAATCTCATTATAGACATCACCGATCAATGCACATCCTACACGATCTTACACGGTATTTTCTTTCCTGAAAATACTATGCCTTGATCCCACATCCACAACATTCAACACATCATACAACACTTAAATGAATGATTTCAATCACAGTAAAACTCACTCCAAGGTTCTTATTTTCGAATATCTCATTTAAATCTCAAACCGTTTTCAAAGCAACACCAAAAACAGGGAGTTCGCAAACAACGCCAAAACCGGCGATCTTGTCCAAAAACAGGGGATTTCGAAATCTGTATTTAAAACCGGCGACCACGTCGCCCAACCACATAGAACAGAGCATTGCGAAAAGAAACATGAAACCGGCGACCACGTCGCCCTCACTTCAGAAGCAGCTAATCTATGGCTTGTATTGAAAATGAAGGCTAGCTTCCCTTACCTGGACTTGCGCAAAACACCAGGAGCTCTGAAACCCAACGAAGCTTAAAGAATGCCTTGGCTCTGTTTTTGCGTCTGGTTTGAAGGACTTGCAGAGAACCTCCCAGGTGCTCTAATGGTGGTCGTCGCTCGTCGTACTCTTGTGTGAAGGTGCCAGAATCGCAGTGCGAAGGAGAGAATGGAGGAGAAGGGAGGTAAACTCACTCTTTCGCTCTTGAACAACTGCAACGTTCCCCTCTCTCAGAAGTGGGTTTTTGCATCTTAAACCAGCTTGTCCACAAAAGCAGCTGCCACCACCCACTCTGCAGAGAAGTCTGACAACCATTGCCCTGAACAGTACGACCACTGTTGTCGCTTGTGCATGCCAACCACTGCCCTGAACAGTACGACCGCGAGTGTCTCCTGCGCATGCCAACATTCTGATGTCACTATTCTGAACTACCCTTTTTGTCTACGTGGCGCGCGTGCAGGACGTTTCATGCTGGGAGTCTGGGTCCCACCTTCTCTGTGTGCAACTCGACATCGCGCGCTAACCTTTCGCCGATGACCTCTCGCGCGAAGACTATCCACCGATGACCTCTCGCACGAAGACAATCCACCGATGACCTCTCGCGCGAAGACAATCCACCGATGACCTCTCGCGCGAAGACAATCCACCGATGACCTCTCGCGCGAAGACAATCCACCGATGACCTCTCGCGCGAAGGCAATCCACCGATGCCTCATCCTGGCGGACGACCGATGTCTCCCCCTGGAGGATGCCCGCATGCCTCGCGCCCTGATGATGCCCGCATGCATCGCGCCCTGGCGACGTCTGCATGCCTCGCGCCCTGGCGATGACGTGTAGTCTAGGCGACCGACGATTATGTACTAACAAGGAAATCTTATAATCTTTTAAACTACACTTTCCTTCCTTTTTTTTATTTTAAATAAAAACATACTTAGAATTCATTTAAAATATATCCTTTTATTCCAATTTAATTTTTCAGGTCCTTACATAATGTGGCTTACAAAGTTGATATTCATAAAGCTTTTGACACTCTGAGTTGGAAGTTCTTATTATTAGTTTTGACGCGCTTTGGTTTTCACCCCTCGTTTGTCGGTTGGATTAGTACAATTCTCCGTTCAGCTATGCTTTCTATCAAAATAAATGGTAGTTTGGTGGGTTTTTTCCTTGGAACAAAGGTGTCAGACAAGGTGATCCTTTGTTTCCTTTACTTTTCTGTCTTGCAAAGGAAGTTCTTAATAGAGGTATCTCTAAGCTTGTGAATGATAAGAAAATTTTACACATGACTAGTCCGCAAGGTTATCTCACTTCCTCTCATATTTTATATGTTGATGACATATTTGTTTTCTATAAGGGGATAATAAGTTTCTTAGAAATTTGAGTATTTTTCTTAAAACATATGGTGATTTTTCTGATCAATATGTTAATAACTCTAAAAGTAGTTTTTTCACCATGGATAATTCTGCAAGATTTGTCACCAAAATTCAACGTATTCTTTCTTGTAGTCATGGTTGTTTGTCTTTCAATTATTTAGGAGTGACTATCTTTGTTGGTGCTCCAAAGTGTCGATTTATTCAACCTTTGCCTGATAAAGTCAAATTGAAGCTAACATCTTGGAAAGGTAAATCTCTTAGCATGATGGGTCAAATTCAGTTGGTCAATATGGTGATTATTGGATTTCTAGCTTATAGCTTTGATATGTATAAATGACCTATTTCACTTCTTAACCAAGTTGAGCAGTGGTGTCAAAATTTTATTTGGACTAGTGATATTCTTAAAAAAGGCATAGTTACCGTGAATTGGGATACGATTTGTTCTCCTCTTGAGAATGGAGGTTTGAAGATTATTAATCTTCAACATGAAAATAATGCATATCTTCTTAAGCTTGCTTGGAACTTTGCTTATAGCAATAGGCCTTGGTCTTTTCTCCTGAAAGCCAGGGTTCTTAAATCAAAATACGAGTTGAAAATGGTTTATAGATCCTCATCTCTTTAGCCTGGAATTAAGCAGTTTTATTCACTATACTTGATTATACTTCTTCGAATGTTGGTACAGGTACTTTTATTAATTTCTAGAATGATAAATGGTGTTTTGCTACTTCTTTAGCAAATATTGCAGGGTTATCAGATGGTGCTAGCATTCCGGATACAGTCTCTCAATTTTGGATAGGTTGTGATTGGAATATTCCATTATCTTTACACTAGATGCCTCATTTTTTTAATCAAATCATGGTTAGGGAGGAACAGGATATTCCTAATTGGATTTTAGATGAGTCAAGTCCTTTAACTCTTAAATCGGCTAGGACTTTTTTCTTGGAACCAGGAGTTCCCTGTAGTTGGGGTAAATTCATTTGGTCTTCATCTATTCTGCCTTCCAAAACTCTAGTAATCTAGAAAGTTTTTCATTGGCGGCTTCCTACAGATCAACATATTCAGAATAAAGGTTTGCATATATGTTTTATGTGTACGCTTTGTGAAAAACACGAGAAATCTATTCATCATTTATTTTTTGAATGTTCTAATGCTTTGCATATTTGGAGTTAGGTTCAGCATATTTTTCTTACTTCTCATTTCTCTAATAAGGATAATCTTCTTTCTTTTATTAAGAGTGATGGTAGTTCTTTGGTTAAATTGATTAAGCTTGTTGTGATAACTTTTTCTATTTGGATGATATGGCATATGAGGAATTATGCTAGATTTCAAGATAAGATTGAGGTTTCTAAGGCTATTTTGGTAATTAAAGATATAACTTGTCTAGTGGGAAATTCGTCTAAAGTTTCAATGAAGAATGATATGTTGGATTTCAACGTGATTATGTTTTTTGGTATTAATACTCGTAGTGGTAAAGTTCTTCATCCTCTTCCTGTTAGATGGGAGTTCCCTTCACTAGGCTAGGTTAAAGTTAACACTAATGGGGCTGCTAGGGGATATCCTGATCTTGCTACTTGTGGAGGTATTTTTTGTGGGAGTATGGGGGAGTTTATTGGTGTTTTCTCTGCGTTTCTTGAAGTTCAGACTGTTGTGGTTGTTGAGTTTTATGGAGTTATACATGCTATGGAGGAAGCTCAATAAATGGGGCTTACAAATGTTTGGCTTGAATGTGATTTTGCCTTAGTTTGTGCTGCATTTACAGTTAAGACTAATGTTCCGTGGGTGCTTTGTAATTGATGGAATACTTGTCTTAATTACTGTGGGAAAATCAGGTTTAGGGTTACTCATATTTTTCGTGAAGGGAATGCATGTGTTGATAAGTTGGCTAATTTAGGATTTATTCATAGAGAATAATTTCATTGGTATAATAGGCTTTCATCTAGTCTATTCTTAGAATTCTTTATGAATAGGTATAGTCTACCTATATATCGTTTTTGTTAACGTATGGGTTTTGGTCTAATCCCCCATATTTTTTTGTATTTTCTTTCTTTTTTCTTTTTGAATAATACTTTTTCATGTGATAGTAGATGATTGTTGTTACTTTAGGTGTCAGTCTAGCTGAGATGTCAAATTGCATAATGATGCCTAACATGAAAGCTTTTATGAAAAAAAAATTAAAACCAAATGGCTGAGAGAAAATATGATCTCACTGGGTCAAGATACAAAATAACAACTACACGCCCAGGGCATACATACTAGGTTTAATTGGAGTAGTTTTAAGGCCAGATAAAATAAGAAACAAATTTCATCTTATGTACTTACCATTTCTAACTAACCTATGTAGAATAAATCGATACAGTTGGGGTTTTGCTTGTTTGGCTGTGTTGTACAGGGAATTGTGTAGGGCAACATATGCCATAACAAAAATAATGGGAGGATGTGCATCGCTTCTGAAATCATGGGCATGGTATCGCATGTCATACATCGCGCCTCCTTCCAGACAACAGCCTTCGTACCCCCTAGTTTGTAAATGGAGTGGTGGCAGGGTTCTTAACTTCCCTCACAATGATCTACTTGGGTATAGGTCTATGATTGATCACATACAAGCTGATAGGTAATGGAAAAAAAATATTCATTCAAATTTCATTTAAAATTTTAAATTTTAACACAAATCTTGTAATAATATGAATGACTAACTGCAGTTTAAATGGAATCCATACAAGGACTTTGAGGCATCCACTCCGCTACAAGAGGGATGCTGAACTTTGGACAACATGCACTCCTATCATTTGCTTTGCAATAGTTAAATGGCATCAATCTGACGGGGTTCGATTTCAATAAGTCTCAACCTCGCCTAACAACTTGGATAAAATACACAAAATTGATATGCGGGGACGATCTGACAAAAATTGGTAGACTAAACATGCAAAGTGGATCAACATGTGGAACAACCATTGCGAACTAACGCTAATTCGTCATCCAATGCATGGACCTTTGTTCCATAGTAGAGAATATATGCAATGGTACATGGTCAATTCAATATATTTATTGTCAATGCCACAATTACTAAATGATCCACGCACAGAATAAAAACCACCACCAGAGTCCACATTCCCAACTGCAAATAATTACAATAATGAACAACATGATCCTTATCGACATTTATCTGCAGCTGCAACAAATTATTATTAGCCACAGCAAAAACCTCAGCGACAGTCATATCACAGTTAAAGAATTCAATACACCTCAACCACAACCTGTAATGGACGATAAAAGACAATAATTTACGTCTAATTCAACTGATTTCTCATCTAACTTGTTTAGAGCGAATCTAAATACACCACTTTCTGCTAATGATTACATACAATATATGCATCCAACACACACTAGTGCAAAATGATGAAAGGAATACTCCTTTCCAAGTGCGGCTTCGCGCTAAAACGCATTTGTTAAAAATGCGGTGGCATTTTTTGAAATTAGTTTGTTTTGCAGATGCGGCTATTGGTTAAAATCGCATTTGTAAATGAAAAGCTTTTCATTTACAGATGCGGTTATACACATAGCCGCATTTGTAAATGAAAAACTTTCATTTACAGATGCGGTTTTCACCAATAGCCGCATTTGTAAAATGTTTTTAACCTAAAATTTGAAGCGCGCCACTGCACTTTCACTCTTTCTTCTCCGCTTCTGCTTGTCACTGTGCTCTGTGAGTTCCTTACTTCTCTGCATCTTCAGTCCTATTGCTTCCATTGTGAGTTTCGTAAACCCATTTCATTCTCTTGAGTTCACTTTAGAAATGTTGTTCTTATATATGGTTTTTTCCTTGCATTGGTTGAAGTTACTGTTGCATTGCTCATCTCCATCGCTGCTCCGCCGCTGTCGAGCCACGCTTCCACTTCCACCGCTGGTTTTCTACCACTTGAATCAGCATTTCGCACACAAGGTTGGTTCATTTTTAGATTTTTTGAATTTTACTTGGTTTATTTTGAATATTTGACTTTATGTATTATAATTTGTATATTATTTAATATAAATTTGTATTATATAATTTTTATTTTTTAAAATTTATATTATTTAGTAGGTAGTTTTTATGTTAGTTTAGTTTTAGATTTTGTGAATTTTTTTTTTGCTGTATTTTGAATATTCTTTTTATGTATTATAATTTGTATATTATTTAATATAAATTTGTATTAATTTATATAATTTCTATTTTCTAAAATTTATATTATTTAGTAATTATTTGTTAGTTTATAGTAGAATTTATGTTATGTTAGTTGTTACATTAGAATAGAATATCGTGTTTGTATTTGGACCTTCGACAATAATACGTGCTGGTATTGAGTCCGAGGGTGTTCGACCCTCGGCAAATGCATGAGATAGAACACTTATTAGAAAATCCTAGGTAACTATATTGCAGAATATATAATGGATCGAAGTTAGATTCATTATGTTCGTATAAGTGATGAGTACGAAAGAGGAGTAGAAGAATTTATACAATTTGCACAGCGTAACGCGATTAATAGTGGTCGTGATGGAGGAAAGATTAGGTGTCCATGCGTTAACTGTTTGAATGGAAGGATACTTGATGTGAATATCATGAGGGAACACCTGCTATGTGATGGGTTTCTTCGATCTTATACAACTTGGACATGGCATGGTGAAGTATTAAATTTACCACGTGTTTCCGTAACTGAAGAATATGTGGGATCCACCATGGATGAAGCAGAACACGATGATGTAGTTGATGATCGATTGGATTACATGATTTGTGATGTGGGAGCTGAGTCTTTTGCAAAAGCGCATGGATATGGATGTATGTCAAGCGATGCAGAGACTCCATTGTATCCTGGATCAACTAACTTCACACGGTTGTTAGTGGTGTTAAGATTGATGAATTTGAAGGCACTAAATGGATGGACTGATAAAAGTTTCACGGAATTGCTACAGCTGTTGAAGGATATGCTTCCAGAGGGAAATACTCTACCTAATCGTAATTACGACGCCAAAAAGATTCTTTGTCCAATGGGTATGGAGTATAAAAAGATACATGCATGTCCTAATGATTGTATATTATACCGGAAAGATTTTGAATTGTTGAAAAGTTGTCCGAGGTGTGGGTTATCACGTTATAAATTGAAACAAACAGATGACGATACTATTGAAGAGATGGAAAAGCATGGACCCCCAATGAAGGTTATGTGGTATCTTCCCATCATTCCAAGGATGAAGCGTTTGTTTGCAAACCCAGACGATGCTAAGAATCTTAGATGGCATGCAGATGAGAGGAAATGTGATGGCATGTATGTAACATCCCGCCAAATTCCTTTTCATAAATATAAAATGAATTAAAGGTAAAACAATAATATTTAAGTGAACATAATTATATATAAGTAATGAAGTTGCTCCTCACAGGGAGTTTAATACATAACTGGTCAAATTTTCTCAAAACTTAACAAAATACAGTCAAATACATCGAAACCGGCGGTCTCCATACATAAACCGGCGATCTCCTAACAGAAGCCCCAAAACAGGCGATCTGCTATCAGGGCAGAAAACAGGCGATCACCACAAAGAGATAGAAACAGGCGATCTCTTCCCTGGCGACCACTCACTAAGGAGCTCTACTTCCTGGAAGATCATCTGCTCCCGTGTAAATTATACACGATCATCACAGTTTTAAGAAAACAGCCACAAAACCAAAACACGGTAAGCTAGATATTTTAAAGAGAGTTTAAATATGAACATTAAAATCAAGATAAAACAAATTCAAGATACCCACGTAAAACTATAGAGTTTCTCATTCCCTTCACCTGATCACCAAGAAATCATACATTTCACAATATTTTCAAGAGTCATTCTATTTCACAAAATGCATCAAGTGTCTATCAATTCAATGTTCCTCATTTCTCACGTCAGACTACCACTGACTCAGCACACAAGACACTTGACACTACTTCCGGAAGACTCGTGCATTGACTAGACTCAGAGATGTGCACCTGTCATACTAAATTGCTGTAATGTTTCCACAGCTATGCGCATCAACACATTCTCGATCTCAAGTTCACCATTCTCACAGTATGACAGGGTTAATCCATATAACAGGCCGAGCTCGTTCTTTTCCACACGACTCACCCATACATATGAACCTCCTTCGACTCTCAACGCCTGAATAACTTCATCTATATGAATCCATTATCTCAGGAGAGTCAGGATAATCTCATTATAGACATCACCGATCAATGCACATCCTACACGATCTTACACGGTATTTTCTTTCCTGAAAATACTATGCCTTGATCCCACATCCACAACATTCAACGCATCATACAACACTTAAATGAATGATTTCAATCACAGCAGAACTTACTCCAAGCTTCGTATTTTCAAATATTGCATTTAAATTTCAAACAGTTTCAAAGCAACACCAAAAACAGGGGAGTTCGAAAAACAACGCCAAAAACCGGCGATCTGGTTCAAAAACAAGGTATTTCGAAGTCTGTATTTAAAACCGGCGACCACGTCGCCCAAACACATAGAACAGAGCATTCACGAAGATGAAAACGAAACCGGCGACCACGTCGCCCTCACTTCAGAAACAGCTAATCTATGGCTTGTATTGAAAATGAAGGCTAGCTTCCCTTACCTGGACTTGCGCAAAACACCAGGAGCTCCGAAACCCAACGAAGCTTAAAGAATGCCTTGGCTCTGTTTTTGCGTCTGGTTTGAAGGACTTGCAGAGAACCTCCCAGGTGCTCTAATGGTGGCCGTCGCTCATCGTACTCTTGTGTGAAGGTGCCAGAATCGCAGTGCGAAGGAGAGAATGGAGGCGAAGGGAGGTAAACTCACTCTTTCGCTCTTGAACAACTGCAACGTTCCCCCCTCTCAGAAGTGGGTTTTTGCATCTTAAACCAGCTTGTCCATAAAAGCAGCTGCCACCACCCACTCTGCAGAGAAGTCTGAGTGTACGTTTCTCTGAACAGTACGACCACGTTTGTCTCTTGCGCATGCCAACCACTTCCTGAACAGTACGACCGCGAGTGTCTCCTGCGCATGCCAACATTCTGATGTCACTATTCTGAATCATCCTTTTTGTCTACGTGGCGTACGTGCAGGACGTTCCATGCTGGGAGTCTGGGTCCCACCTTCTCTGTGTGCAACTCGACATCACGCGATAACCTTTCGCCGATGGCTTCTCGCACGAAGACTATCCACCGATGACCTCTCGCGCGAAGACTATCCACCGATGACCTCTCGCGCGAAGACTATCCACCGATGACCTCTCGCGCGAAGACAATCCACCGATGACTTCTCGCGCGAAGACAATCCACCGATGACCTCTCGCGCGAAGGCAATCCACCGATGCCTCATCCTGGCGGACGACCGATGTCTCCCCCTGGAAGATGCCCGCATGCCTCGTGCCCTGATGATGCCCGCATGCATCGCGCCCTAGCGACGTCTGCATGCCTCGCGCCCTGGCGATGACGTGTAGTCTAGGCGACCGGCGATTATGTACTAACAAGGAAATCTTATAATCTTCTAAACTACACTTTCCTTCCTTTTTTATTTTAAATAAAAACATACTTAGAATTCATTTAAAATATATCCTTTTATTCCAATTTAATTTTTCAGGTCCTTACAATGTACCGACATCCAGCTGATTCTATTCAGTGGAAGAAATTTGATGATGAGTTTCCAGAGTTTGGTAAAGAATCAAGAAATATCCGACTTGGTCTAGCTACAGATGGAATGAATCCGTTTGGTAATATGAGTACTAATCACAATTCATGGCCTGTTTTACTAGTTATTTACAACTTACCTCCTGGATTGTGCATGAAGCGAAAGTACATGATGTTGTCTATGATGATATCTGGTCCGAAATAGCCAGGGAATGACATAGATGTTTATCTAAGTCCCCTAATTGAAGATTTGAAGTTAATGTGGGATGAGGGTGTTCAAGTATTTGACGGATTTACTAATGAAACTTTCAAGCTTCATGCCATGTTATTTTGCACCATCAATGACTTTCCGGAATATGGTAACTTATCAGGTTATAGTGTTAAGGGTCATAAAGCATGTCCAATATGCGAAGAAGGCATTGCTTCTCAACAATTGAAACATGGAAGGAAGACAGTATATCTTCGCCATCGGAGGTTTCTTAGAAGTCATCATCCTTACCGGAGGTTGAAAAAAGCCTTTAATGGACACCAAGAGACTAGTGGTCCACCAACTCCACTAACTGCTGCTGAGGTTTACAAAAAGGTAAATAACATAGACCACACCTTCGGTAAGTCAAAAAAAAAGTCAGTTGTAACTAACATTTGGAAAAAAAAAATCAATCTTCTTTGATCTTCCCTACTAGTCGAGGTTAGAAGTCAGACACTGTATAGATGTAATGCATGTTGAGAAGAATGTGTGTGATAGCTTAATTGGTACACTTCTTAACATTAACGGGAAGACAAAGGATGGTCTAAATGCTCGTTTAGATTTGGTTGAGATGAACATACGAGGGGAGTTGGCACCGATAGAAATGGGTAAGCGTACATATTTGCCCCCAACCTGTTATACCATGTCAAAAAATGAAAAAGTAAGTTTCTGTCAATGTCTAAAGGGTGTAAAAGTGCCACAAGGACATTCCTCAAATGGGAAGAGCCTAGTGTCAATGCAAGATTTGAAGTTAATTGGGTTGAAGTCTCATGATTGCCACATCTTGATGCAACAGCTTCTGCCTGTAGCTATCCGTGGGATCTTACCAAAAAATGTTAGACATACCATAACCCGTTTGTGCTCATTCTTCTCTTCCATCTGTTTTAAAGTCATTGATCCATTAAAACTAAATGAACTTCAAGATGAAATTATGGTTATCTTATGTGAATTGGAGATATTTCTTCCTCCATCTTTTTTTGACATCATGGTTCATCTACTTGTGCATCTGGTTAGAGAGGTTCGATTGTGTGGACCAGTGTACTTAAGATGGATGTATCCTGTTGAGCGGTATATGAAAATTTTGAAAGGTTATGTGAAAAATCATTATCGTCCAGAAGCTTCAATGATTGAAAGGTACATAGTTGAAGAAAGTATTGAATTTTGTTCAGATTACATGTCAAAAGCAAATCCAATAGGTCTTCCAGCTAATTCATGGCATCATAGGCGTTCTACAAGTAAATGTTTACGCGGTGTGAATATTACAAGCACATTTGTATATATTAAATAATACAGATGAAGTTATACCTTACATAGAAGCTCATAAAGCCATTGTGAAGGCAAATAATCCAAGACAAGCAGACAAATGGGTCTTGATGGAACATAATAGAACATTCATGCCTTGGTTTAAAGAGGAGGTGTTAAAAGATTCAACGGCATCGGAGACCTTGACCTGGTTGGCTGCTGGATTGAAGTTTGATGTCATTTCTTGTAAAGCGTACGAAGTGAATAATTGTATACTTTACACTAAGTCTATGGATGAAAAGAGTACAGTTCAAAATTCTGGTGTTACTCTTGAAGCCGAGTCAATGCAGTTTTCCACCTCGAAAGATACAAATCCTGTAATTGGATCAATGGCATATTATGGATTTATAGAAGAGATATGGTAGCTTGACTATACTAAGTTTTCAGTTCCAGTTTTCAAGTGTAAATGGGTTGACAATAAAAGTGGGGTTAAAATTGATGAATCAGGATTCACACTAGTGGACTTTCGAAAGATAGGGTATCGAGATGAGCCATTTATAATGGTTCAACAAGCATCCCAAGTTTTCTACGTGAAAGATCCTATGTTAGAACATTGGTATGTTGTTTTACACAGGAAAAAACAAGGGGAGGCCATAGATGATATTAAAAATGGTGAACCCCATTCATTCACACCAATGATAACTAATAAAGATGACGATGTACTTGATCATGTACATGCAACCCGTAAAGACCACAGTGAAGAAATTTACATATGAAATTTTAACCCATTATGGTAATAAATTTAGAAATATTTTTGATAATATGCATTTACTATATTATGTTTTTGTTTTATATGATTTTCTTTCCATGCAGATGAACTAATGTTTGTTAAATAATTTTTTTAACAGAGATATGGGTGACGATCAAACTCCAATTAGACCCCGATCCGGACGAGGCAACAGAGGACCTACTAGGATGAAGCGTCTGGCAAAGAAACGTGCCGCTGGTGAGAAGACAGCTGTTGACATTGACGTCAACATTGGAATGGCATCTGGTCCTAATGCAGATGAGTTTAATAGCTATCTTGGAGTTCTTTCTCGTGAGAGACTCTCCATTTTGATTAATTCATGGGACGAGGTGTCAGAGGTCGACCGAAACATGCTGTGGGAGGATGTTCTGGTAAGGTTTACATAATTATTGTTATCATATAAAGCTATTTAATATTCATTGACTATTTAATATGAAGCAAATAAACCATAAAAGAGCTCGGCATAAACATCAAAGCAAGGAACTTTCATAAGAAAACCCATAAAAAAATCATTTTTATGGTGCAAAAAATGTAACAAACAGAGTATAAAGAACAATGAAGCAAATAAACTGTAAAAGAGATGAAGAAAATCGGCATAAACATCAAAGCAAGGAACTTTCATAAGAAAACCCATAAAAAAATCATTTTTATGGTGCAAAAAATGTAACAAACAGAGTATCAAGAACAATGAAGCAAATAAACCGTAAAAGAGATGAAGAAAATCGGCATAAACATCAAAAGCAAGGAACTTTCATAAGAAAACCCAAAAAAAATCATTTTTATGGTGCAAAAAATGTAACAAATAGAGTATCAAGAACAATGAAGCAAATAAACCGTAAAAAAGATAAAGAAAATCGGCATAAACATCAAAGCAAAGAACTTTCATAACAAAACCCATAAAAAAATCATTTTTATGGTGCAAAAAATGTAACAAACAGAGTATCAAGAACAATGAAGCAAATAAACCGTAAAAGAGATGAAGAGAATTGGCATAAACATCAAAGCAAGGAACTTTCATAAAGAAACCCAGAAAAAAAAACATTTTTATGGTGGAAAAAATGTGACAAACAGAGTATCAAGAACAATGAAGCAAATAAACCGTAAAAGAGATGAAGAGAATCGACAGAAACATCAAAAGCAAGGAACTTTCATAAGAAAACCCAAAAAAAAAATATTTTTATGGTGCGAAAAACGTAATAAACAGAGAAAGAATAATATGAAGAACAATGAAGCAAATAAATCGTAAAAGAGATGAAGAGAATCGGCAGAAACATCAAAAGCAAGGAACTTTCAAAAGAAAACCCAGAAAAAAAAACATTTTTATGGTGCAAAAAATGTGACAAACAGAGTATCAAGAACAATGAAGCAAATAAACCGTAAAAGAGATGAAGAGAATCGGCAGAAACATCAAAAGCAAGGAACTTTCATAAGAAAACCCAAAAAAATATATTTTTATGGTGCGAAAAACGTAATAAACAGAGAAAGAATAATATGAAGAACAATGAAGCAAATAAACCGTAAAAGATGAAGAGAATCGGCAGAAACATCATAAGAATACCCAAAAGAAATCATTTTTATGGTCAAAAATCTTCACAATAGCGTAGAATGAAATGAAAATAAATGATAAAAGACGTACCTTTTTTTTCCGAAAATGAAAGAACAAATAAGAACTTATATAAACCCATAAATCCATGGCCTTTCCCATCTCAAAATTTAAAAATCCCGCCAAGTGAAAAATACCTTAAAGAGATGATCTGTGGTGCTGGTAAGCCAATGAGCAGAAACAGTTGCCAAAACGGTGAAAGAGAAGGGAAGAAGAGAGAAAGCTGAAAGGTTTGGCTCAGAAGTTTGGCGCAGAGGTTTGGAGGGAAAGGAAAAAGCTTAAGGTGAGAGACGTGGGGTGCAGAGAGTTTGAGAGAGAGGGAAGACAAAGGGTCAGACTGAAAAGGAGAATATGGGGTGGGAGACGTGGTCTTTTTTGGATGCGCCACGTGTCGCGCATTTAGAGAGCCACGCTAATGTTCTCTGAGAGTGACACGTGGAAAGATTACCCTTTGTGGTAAAAAATGTTTTTGAATTTTTTTTTCCAAAATTATGTGGTGCTGACACGTGTACAAAGTTACCTTGAGAGTGGGTTCTATTTGTATTAAGTATAAAGATATATATATATATATATATATATATATATATATATATATATATATATATATATATATATATCTTTAAGCGCATGCCACTGTTTATCAGTACATGACAAATTTGTTAAGTGCTTTAAGCCCATTAAGCAGATATGGCCAGCCTCGTAATCTTGGTGCATGGCCCCACCCCTGAGCACTCATTCATGTGTTTCACATTAATACACATCCATTCTTACAGTACTTCGTGCCATGCAGACAACTTTACCTGGGTTGCCTTAGTGTACAGGGCTCGGGCCTTAATACTTTGCTTATCATAGGGCTGGGTATGCTAGACGCACCCTTTAAGCCTTTTACTTTTCTTTACTTTATTGATCAATCTTATTCGTGGAGGATTATGTTATCCACATGCATGAGATTTAATATGTACGTATACCTAGAGCCCAGCCACACGACACACAAGTGAGATCCATGTGCCGAGCTGACCTGTCTGAGGGAGATTGCCGAGGTTCGACCAACGAGCTCTGAGCGTTACGAGTTCAAGTCCAGTACAGTAATATTTGATTTTCTGTTCTATAGGAGTGAGGTCAATCTTTGTTGGGATAACTTTTCTTAAAAATTTTGCTTCACTTTTATTCTCTTTCTTAAAAGTCCAACTCACACTAGTACAAACCTTTTCAAATAGTTCAACCCTTAGAATCACGTAAATTCTGATTTTCCATTATGAATAGAAATATGTAGCATTAAGGTTCATCCTTGTCAACCCCAATTATAAAAAATTCAAAAATATTTTATTTATTTTAAAACATTTTTTCTATTTCTATTTTCGGGGAAAAACAAACATTTAGAAAAACCATACTCTTTTTGCATATTTAATTAAAGGTATCATTTTTGGACCGGCGTTGTAGGGGTGCTAATACCTTCCTTGCGCGTAACCAACTCCCGACCCTAAATTTGGTTTGCATATCATCTTTTTGGTTTTTTGGTAGTTTTCCACAATAAATTGTGGTGATGACTCCCATTCTTTGTTTTTATCAAAATGTTATTGGTTCATCGTCTCATCATGACCCCACTTGCGACACCATCTATGAAGGATTGCCTCAATCTTCTTGAAGAATCGAGCATTTCATACATCCAATCTCGATCCATTGTTTTGCATATTCATGAGGAAATTATCAACACTCAATAGTATACTTATACCATACAGAACGATTTAATACATGAAACATGTGGATATCAATGTCCAATGCACTGCATCTATAATATGTGAACTTTGTTGTTCAGACTTAGTATGTAAATAATTAAGACATACTAATTCATGTAATTAATTATCGGGTTATTGTAACAAGTTTGTATTTGTAAATCTTAGATGAATAATATACAATAATGTCCAAGTTAAATGTAATACAAATTCACTACATCTCGCGTATTTTAAATCCAATTTGTAATTCATACATCGTAATTTTAATTAATGTATATGTATAAATACCTCTCTAATTTTATTTAACCTGTACGTAATTTATACATTGTAGTTCATATATCACAATCTTAATTAACGTGTACGTATAAACAGTTCTCTAATTTTATTATTGAACGTGTACGTAATTCATACATTATTTACTAATGTTATAATTTTGATACATTGAGTTTTAAAATGACGACATTATGTTGAATTTAAATTAGGTCTTACTATGCTGGTAAGTCTAGTCCAAAATCCACTACATTTTTTAAAACTATAAAAGTTGTAATTATTGCAACAATGTTTTGTTATATAATGAATTAAAATGTTCCTGTCGGTTGACCTGGTCACCAGTAGAATTCTGCAGGCGAGCTCTGACTCTATATGCCTCTTGCTGGAATCTGTGCTTTCCTTAGTTTTCTGGATGTTGTCCCTGCTGAGGCAAAGGGTGCCCTAATGATCGGTCGTACTCCGACGATCAAGTCAGTACAGGGCTTATAATAAACAACATTCAAGTAGTATTAAGTTTAGGGCTTAGAGAAAGCATTAGAAAAGCGTACCGTAACCAGGGATCTTGAGTCCCTTTTATGGAGTGCCGCTAGGTTACCTCTTGCGGTAACAACTTCTATTACGAGAATCTTATCTTGAGTAAGGACATAGTCAATGGGAGAAGATCCCAGTTCAGTGTGTGTAATCTTAACAGCTCAGTTGCACAGAATCTTATCTCCTAGGAGTGTAGCAAATCTTAACAGAATAACCACCTGGATACCCACTTGGGTATCGTTCCCCAGGATCAACTCTATTTTCAAGTATATTTACATGCTTTTACGTGTTACTGTACCATGCATATGCCATTACGTATCCCATATACAAATACTCTATCAAGCCCTAGTGCACTTGGGCTTAAGCTGATAGAATACATTTTACTCTTCCTAGACTCAAATGCACTATATGCACCCCTAGGCCCATTTAACACACTTTCACTGACCTACTAGGCCTTATATGGGAAAGATTATACTAATGCATGAATGAGAGTTAATATGCACATACCTGAGCCCAGTTATGTACCTCTCGATCCAACAGCCGAGCTGACCTACTTGTCACAAGTGCCGATGTTCGATGTCTGAGAACTGAGCTCTACACGCTCTGGTCTAGTACACAAGCCCCACATTCTCGAGATGAACTTGTTTCAGTGAAGAGACTATGTTGCTCCAACTATCTTTAACAAGATAATCATTCTGATTCAACGTAACAAATTACCGTGCATAGTCATCCTCAGGACGACCTATACCTGATGGTTGTAGTGGGCGTTCTCACCACAAGTCCCTGCAAGACATTTCGGTGCTGATGTTGGTTGCTCTTCACCCCTTACCTGCACTCCCAGGGCGTGGAGTCTTTACTAAGACAGGCCGACATCCCCGGTTTGAACAATTTCAGTTACAAATTCCTTTGATACACCTGAGCTCAATGTTCCACTGAGACAGGGTCATTTTCCTGGTCAAGGCTCAAACCAAAATGATGGCAAGCTGCAATCATGGGCACACATGCCTAAAATTTCACTGAGCGGAAGGTCTGTGCGCCTGAGTTGCTATGTACCTATTCAAAGGCTCGAGCCACAGCGCTGGCGAGTTGCAATCAGGGGTGCCCATGTCAAGAATTTCATTGAGCCAACGGTTAGTGCACCTGAGTCGCAATGTACCTGTTCGATGGCTCAGACCACAGTGGTGGCAAGTGGCGACTTGAGAGTCGCAATGCACCTGTTCGATTACTCGAGCCACAACGATGGCAAGCTGCAACTTGAGAGTCGTAATGTACCTGTTGGAATGCTAGAGCCACAACGGTGGTGAGCTACGACTTGAGAGTCACAATGTACCTGTTCGATTGCTCAAGCCACAATGGTGGCAAGCTATGACTTGAGAGTCACCATGTACTTGTTCAATTGCTCGAGCCACAACGGTGGCAAGCTGTAACTTGAGAGTTTCAATGTACCTGGTCGATTGCTCGAGCCACAACGGTGGCGAGCTGCGACTTGAGAGTCACAATGTACCTGGTCAATTGCTCAAGCCACAACGGTGGTGAGTTGCGACTTGAGAGTCGCAATGTACTTGGTCGATTGCTCGAGCCACAACAGTGGCGAGCTGCAACTTGAGAGTCGCAATGTACCTAGTCTATTACTTGAGCCACAATGGTGGCGAGCTGGGACTTGAGAGTCGCAATGTACCTAGTTGATTGCTAAAGCCACAACAATGGCGAGCTACCACTTGAGAGTCACAATATACATGGTTGATTGCTCAAGCCACAACGGTTGCAAGTTGCGACTTGAGAGTCGCAATGTATATACACAATTCCAAAATTGGAGTGTCCCCAAGAGGAAAATACCTTTGCTTATTCAAGAACACAGGGCGCTTTCGCGGATATATTTCTAGCCAAGTCGCCATCCTACGTGTCAACAGAGTATAATGACAAATCATATTCCATAAATCATTTTCCATTGGGTAACCTCGTTAAAAAACCCTTGTGAGGGAAAAAGGGTGTCCCCTTCTTTGTTTTTAAAGGACAATATACATTAGCTAAAATAAAATTTGAGATCGGCTATCAGCGATGATCTCCATGCATGAGTCTTCTTCAACTTTTGGGGGTTGAGTGGCAACCACACACACCCATCGTTTGTTCTTCAGGCTGTTTTCATAGCACTTGCATGTTGTCCTTTGGTCAGACTTGATTACAATTACGCCTCCCTCGTGGGAGGGCAATTTCATCTTCATGTGCCTCGATGAGGCCACAACGCCCAACCTGTATATGGCAGGTATGCCCAAAAAGATGTTGTACGCTGACATGGCGTTAACAGCTAAGTACCTTATGTTGACGGTGCGGGAGGAGGTGCCATCAGTAAAGGTTGTCCTCAACTCCACATGTCCCCTTACCTCTACCTGATCACCTGCAAAACCATACAAACAACCGTCGTACGACCTCAGTTGATCTAGTGACAACTGTAGTTTATTGAATGTCGACCAGAACATCACATCTACTGAGCTCCCTTGGTCAACGAGAACTAGGTGTACCCTTCTCCTTGCAGTGACCAACGAGATCACCACCGAATCATTATCGTGGGGGCCACGTCCCTCAAGTTGCCTTGAGTAAAGCATAGGTCAGGCTCGGTGGGTTGGTCAAATGCCCATGCCTCCACTGTCATCACCTCCCTTGCATATTTCTTCCACTGGGAGGCTGTGCAACCACCTCCAAAAAATCCTCCAGAGATGGAGTTGATTTCGCCATGGATAGGCACCTCTTGCCTCTGCTCCTTCGATGGTGACTCCTTCTTTGATCCTTCCGGACCTCTCGCCAGATAATCTTGTAGGAGGCCTACCTTTACTAGTCTCGACAATTGGTACGCAAGGACTATGCAATTTTCCACATCATGCCCAAAGGCATTATGGAATTCACACCAAGTGTTTTTGCTTGGCCCCAAAACTTTATCAGCCTCTGTGGGAAACATCAGTTTGCTCACTATGTCTAGCATGGCAAGCAATTCCATGTACAACACTTTGAACTTAGGTCGAAAAGTTAGGTCGTCCTTTGCCCTTGATTTGGATTAATTCCTTTTTGACTCATAGGGTGCTCGTCGTGCCAACGTCTTCTTCTCCGTCGCAGTTTCGTGTACCCTCATGGGTTGGGCACGACTGCTCTAGCGAGGCTTGAACTGCCCAGCACCCGCGTTCATGCGCTTCATTGTCACAGTTTCCTCCGCGGCGATGTGGGCGATAGCTCGCTGCCTGATCTCACCGAAAGTCTTCGGTCAATTCCTTATCAAAGAATCGCTGAATGGCCCTGACAAAACCCCTCGCACAAAGGCGTGAACCATTAGAGCTTCATCCTGGGTGTGGAGCTCTACCACAAACGCTCCAAATTGGTTCAAGAAATCCTTTAAAGGCTCTCCCTGGCTTTGCTTTATCTCGAATAGGTCGAAGGAAACAGGGGTGGAGCCTGATTGACAATAAATTGTTCCCTGAAGAAAGTAGAGGACTAGTCGAACAAAGTTATGTGACCATCTAGAAGGCCAATGAACCAACGCAGTGCCGTGCCCGTAAACGTACCCATGAGCAACTTACAGTGCATGGTGTCTGTGCCTCCCAAGATCATCATCTGGGCATGGAAGGTCGTGAGATGAGCCTCCGGGTCTTCAGTACCTATGAAAGTAATCCTAGGCGTCATGAAATTTGTTGGGATAACGATATCCATGATCGCTTGGCAGAATGGCATTGGGCGAGCCCTGGCTTAAACAAGTGGGGTTTGCCCTCCTGTGGTGCATTCTCCCAAGCCCTGCAAATCCCTTTGTAGCTCCTCATTAGCTTTGCGTAACTCGTCGTTGGTGGCTCTCGACGCGTCCAACTCGATCCTGAACTATTCTTCCCTATGGGTCTGCTCGGCCCTCGATGCCACCATTGACTCCTGGAGGGTGGTGAAGTTCTCCATAAGTTGTTGTATAGTGAGATTATCACCTCCTTCTGATCCTGTGGGACCTTGCCTAGTAGTCCTCATACTGCTCAGTAGCTTCAATCACAAATTATGGGACCTCGTTTTATCAGGCCCCACGATGGGCGCCAAATGTTCCTGTCGGTTGACCTGGTTGCCGATAGACTTCTGCGGGCGAGCTTTGACTCTATCTACCACTTGCTGGAATCTGTGCTTTCCTTAGTTTTCTGGATGTTGTTCCTACTGAGACAGAGGGCGCCCTAACGACCAATCGTACTCCGACGATCAATTCAGTACAGGACTTATAATAAACAACATTCAAGTAGTATCAAGTTTAGGGCTTAGAGAAAGCGTTAGAAAAACATACTGTAACCAGGGATCTTGAGTCCCTTTTATAGAGTGCCGCTAGGTTACCTCTTGCGGTAACAACTTCTGTTACGAGAATCTTATCTCAAGTAAGGACATATTCAATGGGAGAAGATCCCGCTTCAGTGTGTGTAATCTTAACAGCACAGCTACGCAGAATCTTATCTCCTACGAGTGTATCAAATCTTAACAAAATAATCACCCCTGGGTACCCACTTGGGTATCGTTCCCCAGGATCAACTTTGTTTTCAAGTACATTTACATGCTTTTACGTGTTATTATACCTTGCATATGCCATTACGTATCCCATATACAAATACTCTATCAAGCCGTAGCGCACTTGGGCTTAAGTTGATAGAATACATTTTACTCTTCCTAGACCCAAATGCACTATATGCACCCCTACGCCCATTTAACACACTTTCACTGACCTACTAGGCCTTATATGCGAAAGATTATACTAATGCATGAATGAGAGCTAATATTCACATACCTGAGCCCAGTTACGTACCTCTCGACCCAACAGCCGAGCTGACCTGCTTGTCACAGGTGTCGATGTCCGATGTCTGAGAACTGAGCTCTACGCACTCTGGTCGAGTACATAATAAAAAAAATTAAATCATTATAAACTAATATATAAATATAGAAGTGTTTTATTTTATATTATATTTATATAACAATATGAAATAAAATATTTTTTTCCTATTACATAATATAATAACAATAATAATAATAACAATAGAATGATAATAAAATGCATCAACTTTAACATTAGATAAAGGACTAAAATTTTAAAAAGTGTTCCATGTAATGAATAGTAGAGAAATCTATATTATCAAATTTTCATTTCTGATTTTATTAATTACAAGATAGTATAAATACTTTTCAGACTCTTTCTTTGATATCCCCACTCCCAGGCTTTACTATTTGCACTATATACTTCATATATCTGCACCATGTTTTGAAAAGCCTGAGCCCATTATACACTCTCCAGCTTTTCCCTATCTGCACCGCGCTTATTATATATGCACTGAGTTTTAAAATATGGGCTCATTTACAGGCCCATCACTTTTTACTATCTACCACCCCTGCTTATTTTATACACCCTCCAGCTTTTAATTTCTTTTAAATATATATAATAAATATTTTTTAAAAAAATTTAAAATTAAAAAAACTAGATACATTAAAGTAGGAAATTTTTAACGAAGAATTTAATTATTTTAAAAATCTGTAATTATTATATAATAATGTATTTTCGTTTAAAATATAAAAATTATTTATATAATTAAAGATTATTTAAATATTTTTTTATATTATTTTATATTTAAAAATTAATTTATGGTGAACTAATTTATAAAAAATTAATGAGGTGATATCATCCACTCAACTTCTTCACCATAACAGTTTTAAACACATTTTATTAACACAAAATTAATCTGTCATTTTGTTGTTGCTCTTTCCAACTGAGGATTAGATTACGAACGCCAAGAAATTTTAGAAATTTAAAAATTTGAGTTAGTTTGTCTACAAGTGGTCCTAAAAAACTGATTTAACCAACAAGAAAGAGGAACAATTTCACAATAAAAAAATTATCTCCCCACAAAACTAACATATTCAATTTCTTCGAAATTTCACACAAAAAATTTCTCAAACCAAAGCTATCTGTAAATTACTCAGAAAGCATAAATCAAAAATTTCAAACCAAACTAGCAACTCATTCAACTATAAAATTTTCAAACCAAAATGATAAATGTAACAACAATGATAAACAACTCATTCAAATCCAAATAAAAACTGAAACTTCTATTTAAATTTACCTTTCAGCAATTTAAATCGAACCTTCGCCGGAAGAGAATACGCACGAAAAGGGAGCTTGGGACAATCTTTGCAATATGAAAATGGAGCTGAAATAAAGAAATGAATAAATAAAAAAAATTACCGGAAGAAATAAAGAGAAGATAAAGATGGAAGCAAGAGAAGAGTTGCATAAA
This sequence comes from Phaseolus lunatus, assembly GCA_013389735.1. Lineage (NCBI taxonomy): Eukaryota > Viridiplantae > Streptophyta > Magnoliopsida > Fabales > Fabaceae > Phaseolus > Phaseolus lunatus. The sequence goes on along the minus strand of CM023858.1, from coordinate 28,475,295 downwards.
GGGAACAGTGATGAGAGGAAGCAACAGAGCGGAGGGAAAGGTGAAGGGGGAGAGTAGCGACGGAGGGAGAGAGTTTGCATCAATAAAGGGAGTCAACAACGGAGGGAGGGAGGTAACTGCGGAGGGAGGGAGGTAGTGGTGGAGGGAGGGAGGTAGCGAGCTCGCCAGAGAGAAAATTAGGTTTCAATTTGGGGGTTTTTAATTTTGGGGAAAAGTGAGCACGGGGGAGACGAAGCTGATATTATTAATGAGATTGTTTTATTTTTTGTTGACTTAATAGGAAATGAAGGATATACATTAAAAGAAGCTAAATCTATCAATCTGTCCTTGAGTGCTTTGGAAAAGTGTATTAACACATTAGTAGGGAATAGTGCACATGTGTCATTTCGTGACTCAAAGCTTAGATTATTACATGATTCATTTGGAGGTCAGATTTAATGAGTATAAGAATTCATATTTTCTTTTTATTTATTTCTTTTATTACTATTACTATAGAGGATAAAATTTTCAATTATTGCATGCTATGTCCTATATGGTGGCTGGTAAAATACACTTGTATCTTGGATTAGTCACATGTTCCTGCATAAGGGAATGAAAAGAAGGTTCAATAATTAAAGAATAATTTTTCTATATATTCAATTTGCATGTGTAGAACATGTGGTGAAGCTTCAAACACTTTGAGTATTGTAGTAATCTAACAATTAAAAATAAATTACTGACTCACACTCACTCTTAGTGCTTGTATTATATACTTTGTGGATAAATCTTTAAAATAAGCTTGTGCTTCATTTCTCATAAATCACCTCTTTTGAACCACCATGGACATTAGAGAAAAATCTTAGGTTATAAATTTTTCCATTATAGATTAGAAATATTACGGGATTCATATTTTGTTAAAGTTACCAAAACAAGGTTTTACTCTGCCTTTTTCTTTTCTTAAGTTTTAAATTTCATCTCCAAAATAAATTATTCAAAACTAAAATTAATATTTATTAAAATATTATAAATTCAAAAAAATTAAAATAAATTAAAAAACAGATGTAGTTATACATATGATAAAAACAAAATTAAAATAAGTCATCCTTATGCGTCACCTAGCTGACGCATATAAAATATAATAGTTTTTTCTGATCCTAAATTGTCAGCCAAGCCGATGCATAACATAGAAAATTTCTAGACTGATGCATCAGTCAAACCGACGATAGATTTTCCAGAATAATTTATTTATTTCTTCTTGCGTCAGTCCAGCCGACACAATCTTTTTTTCACTTCCACTTTCTCTTAGCGTCTACCATGCGTCGGACTACCCCACACAACCTTTTTTTTGTGTCCGCATATCGTGGGTTTGACCGACGCAATTCATGTCCTTCTCTTGGTCGACGAAAATCTTACGTAGTTAATCCTCCATTTTCTTGTAGTGAAAGTTTTACAAGCTACCATTAGCTTATATAAGGACAATCAAAACTGGCTAACATTTTACATACCATTGATCTCGCTAGACGTTTCAAGGAAGCAATCGTTTTGCTGAACCAATTGTTACATGCTTTTGTTTGTGTAAGGAATGCAACTAGTCTACACATGCAGTGTAGTTGTGCAGGTTTATGCATATATTATGTAATATGTCCTCTGCAGTTTTTCTTTTCACTGTTGGAATGGTGACCTTTTTGTGCAGTTTTGGAGGTCTTCTTTTAGGCTTTCACTATAGCTTTAGGAGGATTTCCCGATCTCTTGGAGGTTTGAACTGGTTCATCGTCTTCACTTAATGATTCTTCCTTATCCATTTTTTTAGCCCATAACTTAAAGACTAAATTTGTTTTTTCTAAGAAAATATCGAGGTAGATTCAATTATATCCCCTATATATCCTGTCAAGATGGACGAACATAAATCTTAAGCTTCTTATTTATCACCTGAAAGACATCTAAAACAATTTTGCAAGGTCAAATCTTAAGAAACAAATATAGAAGTAATCAATTTGGGTGCAACAAATTTATGACTTGTTGCATTAGTTGTAGATTTGAGATGAGATAATCCTTCTAAAAGACCAGAATTTTCAAGAGGCAATTAATGAGTCCTTTTTTTTGTAGCCAATCATCCAATTCATTAACATTCTCCAAGATGGGCATATCAGCAAAAATATCATCATGTGATCCTGAACCAATCCCTATATCAACAGTTGCAACAACAGATACATTATCAACAATAAACACTACTACAAGAAAATCATTAAATAGAAATAGAAACTACTTTAACTACCAATAATTTTTTTAGTCTCTAAAATAATATTTATAATAATTTTGGTCTCTAAAATTAGTTTCTATTTAATTATTTTCTTGTAGTGAAATAATTTTTTTGCAAAATTCTTAAACTTTTGTTCAACAAGAAATCCAACATCCACTTGGCCAATAAAAACATCAACAAGGGTATCAAGATCAATAACAGCTTCTTAAACTTACATCACCCCTGCATTACAAACAGGTACATCATACTATTTTTGTATGACACCAACCGCTTCCTTGTGAGGGGCATAATTAGTTTATTTGTTATGGACAATCACAAGTTTATATTGTAGAGCAATAGGTTTGGACAAAATAGTAGACGGTTTGACTGTGTTATTCAGGTTATCAGGATGTCGTTTGCATTTAGAAATATCATACCCTATCATTTTGTATGAAGAGCCAAATGGAAGCAACTTCCTAAATTCAATATCTGCAATAAAAGAAAAATTAGGTCTTCGACCATAATTTGATTAGGCAAAACAAATAGCATATCAATATCAACCAACACTCTAGCAAAAAAACCTATAGATTTATTCATGGTACAATCGTCAAGAGAAAAATGAGTACATCCTTATTGCTAGAGAGAAAATTGCTTTTGGTTGCCAATATTTCATAGGAAAACCGTGGATCTTGACCCAACACTGAGCTTTGGTGAACTTCATGGAAGATGACATAGTCTTTGGACCAAGTAAAAACTCTCAAGATACTCGAATTGAGAATACAATACCATATTGCTAGGACTCTTCTCATATTTTCATGGGAAGAAAAAGAAAATTCATAAAACTATTTACCCAGAGAAATAACTTTCTAGGATCTTAGAGATTTTCAGGTAAGATCCAATGTTTTGCACATGTCCATATGAGTAAGAGGTTTATCACCTTTGAATAGTATTATTCTTTCATTAAGGTGTTGTTTATACACTTTAAGACCATTGAGATACACATCTTCATTAATTTGAACAAATATCAAATCAGAAATCACAAGCATTGTCAAGGCTTGTGCAAAAGTCTTCTTTTGTGTTTAAGATGCATAAGATGACTTGAATTACGAAGAAAAACCTTAACTCTTGAGACAACCTCAAATAATTTGAAAAGTTGTACCCTTCCTCCCAAAGGAAGCCAAAACAACAACAAAATCCGACTTCAAATTTAGCACCCTAGTCACATAAACGCCCTTGGAGTCACCTTTACTTACTACACATTCCAGCGCACCCAAAACCCACCAACTATATCAAACAAACAAGGCTTATATCGAACATTCATAAGATATTTTAATTACTTGAATAAGTTTTCAACACTATTAAGATAATTAACAAACTAGCCTAGTGAAAATGTTTCATGATTTATCGCCGTGATATATATATATATATATATATATATATATATATATATATATATATATATATATATATATATATATATATATATATATATATATATTTAGATCGTAGTCCTTAAACCTTATAAAGAAAAAACTAAATTGTTATTTGATCTTATAATTACCAGTAACTAGTGCATTCCCAAACGAAAGTTTCCGTCAGAAAGATACACACCTATTAAATACTTCCATTGTTTATAACGCCACAGGCTATAGCTTTCAAATCCGTAGCAAATGCTGGCCTTGAATTATTCATTAAAATGTTCATCACTTTTTCAGGACCAACGAAAGGAAATATTACTACTAGTACGTTTCAGAGGATTCGATTTATTTGCTAATAATTGGATTTTCCACGGAGATATACAAACTTTTCATTTTCATAGAAGAGTTTTTTAGTAATCGGGTACATACATATATATATGTATATATATATATATATATATGTCTATATATATATATGTATGTATGTATGTATGTATAGCAGCAATTAATGTCTGTGTATATATTGAAATATTGGTCCGCTTTTATGCCATTGGAAAGTTTGTAATAAAGCATTAACCAACATTCTTTCTAGTTGAGGGTGTTGTCATCCTTCAAGAAACACATGCTCACTCATTTTCCCTGTTCGTAAGATCTCAATATATAATCACAACTTGTGGTCCACGAGTAAATTTGCTCCTATTCAAGCCAAGATGTTTATTATTGAAACAGAAGAAGTGTTGAAGGAGAATCATAAGGCAGTTTCCTGGATGAATAAGATTCGCGAAAAGGTTTTATATTGTTTTCAGAAATAGTGTGTGATTCTGAAGGGATGGCGATAGAGAGATCAAGGTTTAAATCCGGAAGGGCATATGATGACTGAGCCTCGCCACTTACATCATCTGAGACTTCACCACAATGGTAAACATGATGAGGTGATTTACATGGCTCGTTCTTATCAACGTCTTTCGTTCCAAAGGGTTCTGAAGTATCATCAGACATGGGTGGATTCTGAAGGAAAGGGACTTTATGGTCTAATCGATGATTATTTGGATCAATGCCTTTGCTAATTAGCTTTCTTTTTATATGAGAATTCCAATAGTTCTTCACTTCGTTATCTGTACGACCAGGCAATCTTCCGGCTATAAGTGACCACCTGTATGAGTCATCAATATTAACCAATTAATTATTATTTTTTACTTTATAAGTCCAAGTTATACAAGCAAGCAATCAATTATGTGAGAAAACCTTTTTAGCAATATACGTTGGAAAAACTTGGCTTTAATTTCCATTTATATTATTCAATGATGATAATGTAGCTCAGAACACATATATACTGTATGATAAAAAAAAATCATTACTATACACTCACAAACACATGTACTTAAGTCAAAAGCACAATTAAAAAAAAGTGGGTTCATGGTATGTTGAGAAATAAATTCGCACCGGTTGCCAAGTAGCGCATGAAGCTTGATAATGAGATCTTCTTCATCTTCAGCAAAGTTGCCTCTTTTAAGGTCTGGCCTTAGATAGTTTATCCATCTCAGCCTACAACTTTTACCACACCGAAGTAAACCTAATCATCATCAAACAAAGTGCATGAGGTGAAATATGTTATTATATACACACTATTCTTATATTTATTATAATTTTGTTACACTTTTGATGTATTAATTTATTTCATACCTGCAGCCTGAGGAAGTGTACGCCAACAAACCTCGCCGTGTTTGTTGATATAATCTATGAGTTTCTGGTCTTCTTGTTTGGACCAAGCTCCTTTGTTCAAGTCTTTGATATCACAAGTAGGCTTCCTCATTGTTTCTACGTTTACTCGGGTTTCCTTCAAACCTCAAAGAGAAAACCCCAGCTACAAACGGAAGAACCGAGGTGGGATAACGATATATAATAGGCAAAGGTAGAGAAAGAGAAAGAGAGAGAGAAATATGCACATACAAGATAGAGGAGAAGAATGGAAGGGGTGAGGAGATGAAAGGTGGGAATATATATATACTATTAGTTGGTTGGTTGGTTGGAATTAAGGAAGTGTATGCAGTTGACTTGGACCGGTGGTTTTGCTCATACATGACTGCGTGGTTCATGCGTGATTCGCAACACACCTTCAGACATAGAGAGAGCAATGGCAGCATTATTTGGGAAAAGGAGAGAATCAATTGGTAGTGTTCTTTATCCTTTCTTCCCAAATTTAGAGGATATGACATACGGTTGGTCTTAATGTGATTGCCGGTGAGGTTGATTTATTGCATCTAACTTACTGTCAGATATTTGGTCCACAGCCACTAGATTAGGGCTCAGTTCGGAGAAGAGATGGTGGAGTAAATATTATACAGTTGCTATAGTACAAACTTGGTTTTAGAGTCAATAATTGAATCACTTTCAAGACATTATATGTAAGTGTGAGAGAGAAAGAATTTTCAATGTAACAATGCCTAATATCACTTACTAGCTATATTTGTAGGAATATATTTTGAAAATTTGTTTATTCTTTTTCTGAGATGATTTAAATCATATATATTAGGTATATGTTAAATCAATGGCCTTTTTAGCATATAGATAAAGAAAGGAAAAGTCAATGTTTTGTCATTTACGTGTTTTAAATTAAAAATTGTAGAAGCAGGTGGTACAATAAAAGTTGTGTGAAAGTAATATGGAAAAGGTACAAGAGTAGAAAGGATAAAGGGGTAAGTTGGCGGTGTGTGTCACACCTTACAGTGTTGACTGTTAGATTTCTCTTGCTCATTTGTTGTTCTGCTTTGACGAAACCGGATTAAAAGGTGGGTGTGGATGTTCGATGGCACAAGCTAGGTTTTCTCTTCTTTTATGCTTCTATGCCAAAAATCGATTACTACTCGTTCTCAACAAGTTTAGTGGGTGATATTTCCTAACAGACACATTTATAGCTCATCATGTGTGTGGCAAATGGTTCACATTTTTTCCTTTTCGCTGTTACAGCGCTTACATCACCATCTAACCCTAGCACTTTACTATATTCATCTCTTTCTCTATACCTAAACCCTTATTAATTTGTAAGTTAATTCGCGTAAGTGATAACTTAAGGATGATAACGGCATGTTATAGAAAAGGTTTTTATCACAAATAATTTGTTGGAGGCTGTACATTTTTTCATAAGGTTTTTGTGGAGGCGGTACATTTTTTTCCAAAACAATGGTTTTTTTTCCTAGGGATTCTAGTGCATCATTTATGACACTCTACCTAAAGTACATAATCCCACATGATTAAGTGAATATAGATCAATCTCTCTAGTAGGTAGTATTACAAGATAACATCCAATGTTCTATCCATCAGATTAAAGATAGTTAAGGTAATATACCATTCTTAGGCTGCATACATAGAGGGTAGATATATGTAATCAAATCACATAATTGTAGGGAAAATAGTCCAATTTGCAATCAAACCACATACATACTAGACAATTACTGATACATAATTGATGTGATTTTGGATTGTTGGTATATTGTTCTAGGATCTCAATTCACGAGTAAGGATAAATGGATGAACATTAAGGACAAATATTTGGTTGCAATTGAGGCAAAGACTGAGGGTGTGGACATGGCTCATCGTATTTTGGCTAACCATCATGTGAAGTTGAGATTAAGTCACTGCAATATAAGGTTTGTGTAGTGGCCAGACCTCGGTCGTCGAGAACAGATAGTAAAGGGTGAACCACGTCAGCTGGGTCCCACAGCATGGACCAAAGCCATGTGGAGTGGACCTCGCAGGCAACTTGGATTAGCGAGTGATCGGTCATCGGTGTGCCTCCTCGGAGAGGGGTGATCAGTCATCAGTAGAAGAGATAAAAAGGTTACCTTTGGATGATCAGAAAAGCGTCACAAAGGTTAGAGATTGAAGAAGTCGAAGGGTCTCACAGAGAAATCCTTTGAATGTCTGAAGGTTAAGAAGAAGGAATGAAACAGTGAATGGCGCGAGTGTTTTAAGGGTTTCGAACGTTGTAAGAAGCGGAAACGACAATCAAAGAGGGTCGTTGATGTGTCCGCGTGTCATGCGATTAAAAGGGGTTGGTGAAATATCAGATCAACAAAAAGTGTTAGTGCCAGAGTGTGCGCTCCTGTAGACCGCCAGAAGACGATTTCTTAGTCTTTTCGCTGGACCAGTCACAGCTCGAGACTGGGGGGCTTGTGATCCGGTCGGTCATCGGTAGTCGATGACGTCAGCAGCAGTTGACCACGTGGACCATTCACAGGATGACACGTGGTAGAAGATAACAGGTGAATCAGGGAGGAGATCACTCAGAATGGTGATCGGTGGTTGGTTGCTAAGGGACCACCACCCGCAAATCAGTGCCAGGTGAGCGCCTGGAGGCAGAGCGCGATGAGCGCCTGGAAGCAGAGCGCGAGAAGTAAAGAAGCACTGATCAGTCATCGGGGGTTTCCTGTTAACACGCAGTTAAGCTGGGACCCAGACTCCCAGCGAGAGCGTTACGCAAGAAGCACAGATCAGTAATCGCCTAGATTGCACATGATCGCCATGTGTATTGCACATGATCGCCGTGTGTGAAGATTGGGAGATCAGGTGGTCAACAAGACGCCGAAAGGAGCACATCGCCGGGTATTTGAGAAGACTTGGTAAGCACTTGTTATATGGTCTAAATACAGAAGGTAAGTGGCATGTCTGCCCATAAAGTAGGGAAGATAAGTGGCATATCTGCCACCATGAGTAGTGTGAGCCGTGATACCCAGTGTTAACCAGCTCATCATGTTAAGGTTGCGCCCAGAGTAGCCTGTGCACTAAGCTACTCGCTGTGTGGATAACTTAGTCGCAGGAGCAAAGTGGAAGTAACGTTTCAGCTGTAGGTACTCCAGATGGTGACACGTGTATGACCAGATGTTATCCACGTGTCAAGAGGAATAACCGTCAGGAAAGAGAAAGACTCAGGTATATATATAAAATTCTTGACGGAATTAGGGGGGAATTCATTTTTGGTGGTGATTCACTTGTACACGGTTCTGAGTTTTCTTTGAAATTCTTTGTTGATTCAATCACTGACTTGAGCGTCGGAGCGCAACCGGCCGCAGAGGCGCCATACTGTTCTTTCAGGTTTCTTGGAGGATTTTCAAGTGAAGGTTATCGGTGTACTTGGCGTGAAGCTGGTGAGGACGAGGTCCGGGAAGGAGAAGCTCTAACACTTTGGTCAAGAGGCTGGATCATCTGGCGCCCACCGTGGGGCCGTGTAAACTGTGATTCCCATCCATAGTTGAGTTTGTGAGGTTTTCGGTAGTTTCTGTTCGATTGCTTGCTGCTGCAATCGTTTTTCGGAGGTTTTAACCGTTTGAATTGAAGTTCAATCGGTGAAGAGTGGTTTTCTAGAAGTTTTGACCGTTTGAATCGAAGTTCAATCGGTGAAGAGTGGTTTTCTGGAGGTTTCTACCGATTGATTCCTGGATCAATCGTTGTGCGAAGGAAGTTGAATCGTCTCTTGAGCGTTGTTGCGAGATAACTTTTGCGTGTTGAAAGGTAACTGTGTGAAATTAGTAGAAGTTTCATGAGGAAAATGAGGACAACCAGATCTAGTTCAGTTGCGCCACAATCCGGAGGGAATAACGTGACGATGTCGCAAATGTTGGAGATGATGCGTGCTTTGCAAGAAGATGTGGCAGCATCGCGCGTCGAGCAGACGAAGATGCATGACAACCTGGTCGCTTCTCAGGCCAGGAATAAAGAGCTGAGTAAGGTTAATGAAGAGTTACGTCAGGCTCTTCGCGAGCAGAGGGAGAGTGCTGCGACCACTGGAGGTGCGCCACCGTCTCCGCCACGAGTTTTTCCAATGCCATTTTCGCAGACGATCATGGATGCTGCGATTCCTACAAACATCACGGCGGTGAAGGCCTCCTTCACTGGAGTGGAAGATCCAGAGGCTCACCTTACCGCGTTCCATACGCAGATGATGCTGTCGGGAGGATCGGATGCGGTCTATTACAAGATGTTCATGAGCACTCTCCACAGCACAGCGTTGGATTGGTTTGTAAGCCTACCTACTGGACACATTTCCAGTTTCCAGCAATTCTCCAAGCTTTTCGTCGATCAGTACATTGTGAATAAGGCGCCGCCTATGGTGTCGTACGATCTGTTCGACGTAAGGCAATTCCAGGGGGAATCTTTGAAGGACTATCTGAATAGGTTTGGAGCTTAGATAGTCCGACTACCAGGTAAAGATGAGGAGATGTTCGTGCACGCCTTTAAGAAGGGCGTGCTACCTGGACCCTTCAGCGAATCGTTAATCAGGAGCCACCCTGCAACGTTTGCAGAGATTCGGCGACGTGCTGTGGCTCACATCGCCGCTGAGAATGAAGTGATAGAGAAGAGAGGGAATATGGCTCCTGCGAAAACGTGCACCCAAGCCAAGACTCAGCCTCAGAGGGTGTTGGAGACGGCGATGGTGAAGAAGGATCAAAGGACATACCATCCTTATGATCCGAAGAAAAACAAAGGTGATGACAGTAGTAGGGGAAGAGGGCCAGGTCGCCTGAGGGAATTCAAGCGCCCTCCGAGGCATGAGTTCGTGATGGGATTGGTGGACCTGATCGCCATTCCCAATATAGCTGCCAAGATGAAGGTGCCTGAAAAGATGTCAGATAAGGTGTTGGGGCCAAAGCCAGACGCATGGTGTGAATTCCATGAAAGTTTTGGCCACACCCTTGACTCCTGCCTGTCGCTGGGATACCAACTCGACGAGTTGGTTAGAAGTGGATTTCTGAAGGACTATTTGCTGGAGAAGAAGGCAGCAAATGCGTCGAGCTCCCAGCCGACGAGCAGCGAGGGCCAACAACAGCAAGTGCCCATCCACGGGGAAATCCACACTATAGCTGGGGGTTTCTCAGGAGGTGGGTGCACCGCGTCACAGCGCAAGAAATATGCTCGATCTGTGATGGCAGTGGAAGCATTCGAGGACCACTCGCCCGATGTGGACATCACGAAACCCTTTTTAGTTTAGTGTATGGTTGTGACGCGATGATTCCAGTTGAAATCCAGGAGAGCTCGCCGAGTTTTCAACACTTTGTAGCAGAAGAATCAAATGAAGAGAGAAGAATGAACCTGGATTTACTGGATGAGGTCAGAGAGGAAGCAAGAGTGAAAGCTGAAGCGGTGAAAAGAAGAATAGAACGAAGATACAATTCTAGAGTAATACCGAGGCAGTTCAGAAGCGGCGATCTGGTGATGAGGAAGGCCCACCAGTACGAGATGGAGAATAAGTTGTCACCCAAGTGGACAGGACCGTTTAGAATAACCGAAGCACTCGGGAACAGTGCCTACCACTTGGAGACACTAGAAGGAGGGGTGATTCCTCGTACTTGGAACGCCACACACCTCATATTTTATTTTAGTTAAAGCTTCGTAAGTAGTACAAACTCAGGGGAATCATGAACAATTTTGTAAAAACAGTTACAAGGGGGCACACTTTTTTTTTCCATAAGGAAGGTTTTTAACGAGGCCACCTGATCCGGTCGGTCATTGTTAGTCAATGACGTCAGCAACAGATGACCACGTGGACCAATCACAGGGTGCCACGTGGAACGAGATAGCAGGAGAATCAGGGAGGAGATCCCTCAGGAAGGCGATTGGTGGTCAGTTGCCCAGTGGCCGCCACCCCCAGAGCGTTTCCTAGATGAGCGCCTGGAAACAGGGCGCGTGAAGTGACGAAGCATCGGTCGGTCGATGGAGTAATAAGGCATCACACGGACGTCGGTGGAAAGTCATGAGGCACCGCACGGACGTCGGTGGAAGGTCATGAGGCACCGCACGAACGTCGGTGGAAGGACATGAGGAACCGCACGAACGTCGGTGGAAGATCATGAGCCACTGTACGGTCATCGGTGGATAGTAATGGGGTACTGCTCGGTCGTTGGTGCATGCAGAGCGAGATCGATCATCGATGTTCGTGCCAAAATGCGTTAAGCTGGGACCTAGGTTCCCAGCGAGAGCGTTACGCATGCACCTCGCATGATTCCAAAATAGAAGAAGAAGAGCTGCTCGCCGGTGGGGTTGTGCATGAGGATGGCATAAGGGAGCTAGTTAAGCTGGACAGTGATCAGTGTTTCTCTTAGCCCATTACATGCATAGCACCGCGCGATGAGGCCATGCAGGCAGGATGCGCCTGGCGTGTGCGCTCAGCCCAGCCACGCCAGGGGCTCTCCTGGGAGCATGCACTCAGTCAGAGAGAAGAAAGGCGCTAAGTTACTTCGCCAGAGGATAACTTAGCCGCACAGAGAAAGCCCAAGAGCCCTTCAGGTGTGATACGTGAACGGTCAGATGCCAGTTGCATGCCTCCACGTGTCACCATCTGAGAGAGAGGTGCGGCCCAGGTATAAAGGTACTCCACCTCATGTAAGGTAGGGGGATTCTTACACAGTCTTACACAGATTTACACTTCTTACAGTTTTGACAGTTACACACAGTTTTCTCTGAGTCACTGTGGGAGCATTTCTACACGTTGCACAGTGATAACAGAGGGTGGATTTGAGCACACACGAGTCTCACAGAGAGATTTAGTGATAGTTTTTGGTGTTCCTGTTGCCTGACTTGAGCGTCGGAGTGCACACGGCCGCTAGAGGCGCCGTCTGTGTTATTTTTCAGGCATCGTCGGGAGTCCCGGAGGAGGTTCTTGGAGCGTTCTTGCAGAACACGCAGCTGCAGAAGGCTAGACGAAGGAGTGACGAGGCACATCCTCCACATTCAAGTCCGCGGCTGGATCATTTGGCGCCCACCGTGGGGCCCTGTGAAACTGGTTCCCATCCGCATCACAGTTCTCACAGTTCTCTCAGTTCTTGAAGTTTCTTGAGGTTTCTTGAAGTTTCTTGGAGCTTCTTGATCTTTTCGTCGAAGTTTCTTAGAGTTTTCTTGAAGTTACGTCGAAGTGTTGAGAAGATGAGTAGAAGAACCAGGCAAACCTCACCTGCGCCATCTGCTGAAGAAGGAGCTGTTACCATGGCGCAGGTAGTGGAGATGATGCGCGCGCTGCAAGATAGCGTCGCGGAATCGAGAGCTGAGCAAGAGAAAATGCATGCAGAGCTGACTGCATCGTAGAGAAGAAACGAAGAGTTGAACCGTATGAATGAAGAGCTACGTAGGGAATTGCAGGCGCAGAAGGAGCGCGCAGTTGAAGAGAGGACGTCGACGCCACCGTCGCCTCCGAGAGCATTCCCTATGCCTTTCTCCCCTGAAATCATGAACACGGTGGTGCCTCCCAATCTGGTGGGACTAAAAGCGTCGTTCACGGGGGTGGAAGATCCAGAAGCACACCTGACAGCTTTCCACACTCAGATGATGCTGACTGGAGGTTCAGATGCTGTGTACTGCAAGATGTTCATGAGCACGCTGAGCGGGGTAGCCATGGAGTGGTTCGTGAGCCTGCCAGAGGGCCACGTCACCTCTTTCCATCAGTTTGCGAAGCTGTTCGCAGAGCAGTATGTCGTCAACAGAGCTCCACCGGTGATGTCCTACGATCTGTTCGACGTGCGCCAGGACCAGGGGGAGTCGCTGAAGGACTTCCTCAACTGTTTCAGTGCGCAGGTGGTGAGGTTGCCCAGCAAGGACGAGGCCATGCTGGTGCATGCGTTCAAGAAAGGGGTCCTCCCTGGTCCTTTCAGTGAATAGCTCATCAAGAGCCACCTTGTCACGTTCGCTGAGATTCGGCGACGCGCGGTGGCACACATAGTACCAGAGACAGAGGTCTCTGAGAAGAGAGGAAATGTTGTAACTGTTAGAATTAAGTAGGGTCTGAAGATCAAGAGGGGAGGGGTGAATTGATCTTTTAAAATTTTTGCAACAGGAACTGACTTCTGAAAAGAAGATGCAAGAACTCAAACCAGTAGTTCAATCTACTGCAAAAACTGCACCAGCACCTTCACAAAGCACAAGGTTTTCCTAGAACAAGCACACTTGAAATTCCTTTTGAAAACCTTTCACAAAAGCCTTTGAATTCTTCTTCTCACTCAGAAACTGATTGAAACGTGATTGCACTGTATATTTTGTGTGAGAGAAGTCTTCTATATTTAAAGAAACCAGTTTCTAACCACTTTTCAAAAAACAGTTTGAAAAACAGTTAAGAATAACAGAACCAAAATAAATCTATTTATTATCCAGGAAACAGATTTATTTTTGTCCAGTATTCAGACTTTTTGAGAAAACTTTAAACACTCCTTGTGTTTGGTTTAAGCTTGCTTTAGGCAACTAGAACAGAATGACCGATGACCGACCGGTGCCACATTACTTTCCAAATGACCGATGACCGATCGTACCACATTACTTTCTCAAAGACCGATGACTGATCACATTACTTTCCCAAAGACCGATGACCGATCGTACCTCATTACTTCCTCCAATGACCGACGACCGATTGGTTCCTCATTACTTCCTTCAATGACCGACGATCGATTGGTTCCTCATACTTCCCCAATGATCGACGACCGATTGGTTCCTCATTACTTCCCCTAATGACCGATGACAGATCGGTGCCTCATCACTTCCTCACCTCCTAAGCCTAAACCAAAATTCACTTAAATCCTTTTACAAAACTATAAAGTACCGAAGCAATTTTCTTCATCAAACACACTTTAAGCCAAGGTTGGGAAGAAGCTTCCTTCAGCTTCAACAATCTCCCCCTGTTTGATGGAGACAAATCCCCATAGCTCGATTGCTTTGAAGAAAGATCAATACCTGTACAAAGCTTGATTCCACAATACACAGATTTAAAGTGAATATTGAATAAGAGAAGAGTAGAGAATATATATACCTCCCTATACCACTGCAGCTTATAAGATCAGCTATTTTTCTCCCCCTTTGGATTCATCAAACAGCATGGGATCAAATAAAAACAGAAGCATATAATAGCCATACATGATAGTTCATAAAGTCCTTAAGAGGGGAATACATTCCAGAATAGAGATGAAACAGAAATAAAAGGATAATGTTCAACAGATATAAGAAGACAATATTGGGAAGAAAGAAAACTATTCCCTGTAGTAAAGCTCAGCCAGTTGTTCCTGTACTCCCTCGAGTTGATAATCTAGATGCTGGAACCTGGCTTGAGTCATCTCAAAGTAGGCTTTCTGGTCTTCTGAAAGATTGTCAAGTCGATGCAGTACTTGCCTTTCAAAACTAGACAAAGGTTCACCTCTGAATTCGGGAGAATGATATGCAACCAGTGCATTGTTTTCTGTAGCATCCAAGTCATCATGATTCGGTTGATGATCAGCATGAACATTGTCATCTTCCATAGGAACAGCAGGTTCTTCATCATCATTGTTGTTGTGGTTGGACGTACCATGTTCCATTCTAGGACCTGTTGTCCTTTTAAAAACCCACTCTTCACCTTCCTTGAGGAATCCCATCTTCATGAGCGTAGAGTTGTCGATTTCACTAATTGCTTTGATTGGCTCGTTTCTCTCATTAGTAGTGTCAATCTCAAAACAATCGATTAATTTTGAAATGAAAATTGCATAGGGAAATCTGTAATCAGATAGCCTCTTGGATTTGAGCATATGCTCTGTCATTACACAAACCCCATTTATTTTTATGCGATGCATGAGACAGTAGAGTAAAATGAGGTCTTCCTCATGTAATGTAGCATGATTACTTCCCCTAGGTGTCAGTTGCCATGCAATAACATAGGCTAGAAACCTAGGAGTTAGGTTCAGATTACCTGCATGAAACCTGTTTATGTGTTGATTCTTATCTCTCATGCAGCTTGTGTAGAACTGAATTTTATTGAATTCTTGAATCATGGTTGTGTTCCCCTTTCCCACCTTGGGGCCTGAATACTTGATTCCAGCGATGTTGCTCCAAACTTCACTTGTTATTTTTATTTGGACACCTTTTACGTGGGAAATTAAATTTTTCCCATCAAGGGTCAGATTGGTATAGAATACCTTCACTAGATCTGGATAGATGTTGCCAGTCATTTCAAGAAATGGCTTCAATCTCTGATGCTTGAGAAGTGCTTTGGGTTCAGTCAGCTTTTCACTCTTCATCCATGAAAACTCGAGGATCTTTGGCACATTTACCTGTTTTCTACTTATCTCATGTAAGTAAGTGGTCATGGCTTCAGCATCACCATCGAACCATTTCTCTAAAATACCTTGAGTGTTATTCTTTTGCTCACGGGATTTCTTCCTTTTGTATACCAATGATGCCATTTCTGAAACCTGTTCCTCTTTATCAAAAGAAAACTGAGAGATTGCAAGCAGAAGTTGAATGTGTGAACTACAGGTTTTGAATACCATTATTTATAGAATCAAACAGATTGTATTAATGCTTAGCAGAGTTGGAGTGTGAAGAAGAAACAAATCAAAAACACAGAGTCAGTACAGATTTTATTCCTGCAGCAGTTTCAGTTTTATTTTGGAAAGAGGCAAAATCATTTTGAAAAAGTGTTTTAGCTTTTAGTGAGAAATGGCTTTCCATACAGTTAGTCAAACCAGTTTGAATATCCAGACAGAACAGCCATAAACCTGCTGGTCAAAGCAATAAAGCAGTTAAGGTGCATGTATAATTTCTCTTTCCTAGTTATGTATATTTTAGGCATAGAAATAAACAGATTAACCAGAGAAATAACATGTTATAGATTTAAAATATCACTGCAGTGAACAGTTTAAGCTGATAATACCCAATTCGTTTAACAAGAAATAAAACCTATCTTTAGCCAGAGGTTTTGTAAACAGATCAGCCAATTGAAACTCAGTACTAATGAATTTAATATCACAAATACCATTAGCTATATTTTCTCTTAGGAAATGATGTCTAATCTCTATGTGCTTTGTTCTTGAATGTAACACAGGATTTTTAGACAGGTTTATGGCACTGGTATTATCACAATTAATAGGTATCTTGTTTAACAGTATTCCATAGTCACTTAGTTGTTGCCTTAGCCATAATGTTTGAGCACAGCAGCTTCCAGCAGCAATGTATTCTGCTTCTGCTGCAGAGAGGGCAACACAAGCTTGTTTCTTGCAATGCCAAGAAATCAGGCTTGATCCTAGCATGTGACATGTTCCACTAGTGCTCTTTCTGTCAATCTTGCACCCTGCAAAATCAGAATCTGAAAAATAGTTTAAGTATAAGGAAACATGGTTAGGATACCATAGTCCAACAGATTTTGTCCCTTGCAAGTATTTCAGAATTCTCTTGACTGCATTGTAGTGAGATTCCCTTGGATCAGATTGATATCTGGCACATAGGCATACAGCAAACATAATATCAGGTCTGCTGGCAGTTAAGTACAGCAGGGATCCAATTAAGCTTCTGAACTTGGATTGGTCAACAGGTTTTCCTGCACAGTCTTGGTCTAGTTGACAACTTGTTGAAATAGGAGTGCTAATTGCCTTACATTGATCCATATCAAATTTTTTTAGCAGCTCTTTGCAGTATTTTTCTTGACTAATGAAGATTCCATCCTTGAGCTGTTTCACTTGCAGGCCAAGGAAGAAGTTCATTTCTCCCAACATTGACATCTCAAACTCTCTCATCATTGTATTGACAAAAGCTTCACACATTTCCTCATTGGTTGACCCAAAGATTATATCATCTACATACACTTGTACCAGGATAATATCTTCCCTTTTCTTCTTAATGAATAGAGTCTTGTCAGAATTACCACGGTTATAGCCTTGAGAAAGCAAAAATTCACTTAACCTTTCATACCATTGCCTTGGTGCTTGTTTTAGTCCATACAAGGCCTTCTTAAACTTGTACACATGTTCTGGATTTTTGTAATCTTCAAAGCCTGGGGGCTGGGAAACAAACACCTCCTCATTTATGTACCCATTTAGGAATGCACTTTTAACATCCATTTGAAACAATTTGAAGCCTTTGATGCTGGAAAATACTAGAAGTAATCTGACAGCTTCAAGGCGTGCTACTGGTGCATAGGTTTCACCAAAATCAATACCTTCTTCTTGGTTGTATCCTTTAGCAACCAGCCTTGCTTTGTTTCTAGTGATAGCTCCATGTTCATCCAGCTTGTTCCTGTACACCCACTTGGTTCCTATGATATTCATCTCATGCTTTCTTGGAACTAAGGTCCACACTTCATTGTATTCAAACTGGTTCAGTTCTTCCTGCATTGCTGTTATCCAATTGCTGTCTTGCAGTGCTTCTTCCAGGCTTTTAGGCTCAATCTGTGACACAAAAGCTACTGTTCTGCAGAAATTGTTGAGAGAATTTCTGGTTGAGACTCCTTTCTCTAGTTTTCCAATTACATTGTCAAGAGTAAGATCCTTGGGAGTCTTCCATTACCTTAGGCAACCCTGCATCCATAACAGACTCTTTGACAGCATTTGGATTAGTTGTATCAAATTCAGTGGATTGATTTTTCTGCAGAATTATTCTTAAATCATCCACACCAGATTCATCCAAAACAGATTTCGGTATAGAACAATCTGTTTCATCAAACACCACATGCATAGACTCTTCTACAGCAAGCAATCTTTTGTTATAGACTCTATAAGCATGTCCATTTATAGCATAACCAAGGTGTATACCTTCATCAGATTTAGGGTCAAATTTCCCAAGATTATCTTTACCATTATTTAGAATAAAACATTTGCACCCAAATACTCTAAGATGGCTAATGCTAGGTTTTCTTCCTTTGTACAGTTCATAAGGAGTTTTCTTAAGAATAGGTCTTATCAATGTTCTGTTAAGCACATAGCAAGCAGTATAAACAGCATCAGCTCAGAAATACTTTGGTAAATTTGATTCATTTAACATAGTTCTTGCTAATTCTTCCAAAGATCTATTCTTTCTTTCAACCACACCGTTTTGTTGAGGTGTCCTAGGAGCAGAATAGCTATGTGTTATGCCATGCTTTTCACAAAACTTATCAAATTTTGCATTTTGAAATTCTCCCCCATGATCACTACGAATCTGTTTTATGCAGTTCTCATTTTCATTGTTCAAAACCTTTGCCAATTTCTTGAAAGCTTTGTATGTATCATTTTTAGAAGCAATGAATAGAGTCCAAGTATATCTAGAAAAGTCATCAACAATCACCAAAGCATAATAATTTCCAGCAAGGCTAGCAGTCCTAGATGGTCCAAATAAATCCATATGCAATACATCCAGAATTTTATTTGTAGAAACTATATCTTTAGATTTAAAAGAGGTTCTAATCTGTTTTCCTTTTACACATGCATCACACAACCTGTTATTTTTAAAACATATTTTTGGTAGACCAGAAACAAGGTCCTTAGACAACAATTTATTCAAGTGATCTGTATGGATATGAGCCAACCTCCTGTGCCATAGCCAAGACTCATCACTTTTTGACAACAAGCATTCATTTTTAGAATTGTTATTAACAATGTCTAGGAGATAGATGTTGTTTACCCTTTTCCCTGTGAACAGCACCTTACCAGAGTTCTGATTTGAAATTGTACATGTGTTGGCTTCAAAATTAACCAAGTATCCCTTATCACAAAGCTGACTAATACTGAGAAGATTATGCTTTAAGCCTTCAACATATAGGACATTCTCAATTATAGTTGAGTCTTTAGTGCCAACATCTCCTCTTCCAAGAATTTTTCCTCTATTGTTGTCCCCATATGTGACATAACCTTCAGCTTTGAGTTTCAAACTTATGAACTGGGCCAAATCACCTGTCATATGTTTTGAGCAGCCGCTATCAAGGTACCACTTATTTTTCCTGCTGTTTTTCTGCAAAACAGATTACATATATGGTACCCCTCTTAGTATAGGGTCCAGCATGATTAATACCTTTCCTTAGGAAGCCATTTGGCTAAGCCTTTAGGAACAAGATATTTTCTAGCCCTACATGTTCTTGATGTATGACCAGATTTCATGCAGTAGAAACAGGATGCAGTATATACTGTATTTAATCTGTTAAAAGAAGAAAAACCTGTTTTGGCAGGAACAAAAAAACTGGACAGCTTTTTAACATTTTGCTTTATTCCAGGATTATATCCTAAACCATTTTTATTAAAGACAGCATTTTGTGAACCCAGCTATGTTTCAAGATTATCTCTTCCTTTTGTGAAATTTGATAAAGTCTTTAGAAGATATTCAACCTGTTTTTCCAATTTCTTACAATTTTCACATGTTTTGATGGATGCATGCAGGCAGGTTAATTCAAGACTAATTAACTCAGTTTTAGCTTTGTTTAGTTCTCTGCAAGTTTCTCCAGACCGAGACACTAAAACAGAGTGAAAGCATCTTTAAGCTTCGTTGGGTTTCGGAGCTCTTGGAGTTTTGCGCTAGTCCAGGTAAGGGAAGCTAACCTTCATTTTCAATACAAGCCATAGTTTTGCTGTTTCTGAAGTGAGGGCGACGTGGTCGCCGGTTTTCTGTTTCCTTTCGAAATGCTCTGTTCTATGTGGTTGGGCGACGTGGTCGCCGGTTTTAAATACGGATTTCGAACTCCCCTATGTTTGATGTTGTTTGAAGCTGTTTGGGATTTAAATACAATATACATGTGATATTCGAAAGTTTGAACCTTTGAGATGATTGTTGCTGTGATTTGAATCATTCATTTGAGTGGTATGATGTTTTGAATGTCGTGAATGTGGGATCAAGACATAGTATTTTCAGGAAAGGAAATACCGTGTTGAGATTTGGTTATGAAGTGTATTGATCTGTGAGTATCCTATGAATGAGGCGATCCTGACTCTGCTGAGATAATGGAATCATATAGAGGAAGTTATTCAGTTGGTGAGAGTCGAAGGAGGTTCATACGTATGGGTGAGTTGTTCAAGAGGGAACGAGCTCAGCCTGTTATATGGATTAACCCTGTCATACTGTGAAAGTGATGATATTGAGATTATGGTTATGTGCACAGCTGTGGGAACTTTACAGCAATGAAGTATGACAGGTGCAGGTCTCTGGATGCTAAGTTCAATGCATGAGTCTTCCGGAAGTAGTGTCAAGTGTCTTGTATGGTGAGTCAGTGGAAGTCTGACGTGAGAAATGAGAAACATTGATAGTTGATAGACACTTGATGGAATTATGTGAACTGAACGACTCTTGAGGAAATTTGAGAAATACGTGATTTCTTTATGGCTGTGTGATATGAATGAGAAATTGATAGTTCTACGTGGGTATCTTGAATTTGTTTTATCTTGATTTTAAAGTTTCATATCTAAATTCTCCTTAAAAATATCTAGCTTACCCTTTATTTTGTATTGCTCCGTGGCTGTTTTCTCTTAAAACTGTGATGATCGTGTATTTTACACGGGAGCAGATGATCTTCCAGGGAGTAGAGCTCCTCAGTGAGTGGTCGCCGGAAGGAGATCGCCTGTTTCCGTCTCTATCGGGTGATCGCCTGTTTATGCCTCCATCGGGTGATCGCCTGTTTTTCTGTCCTGATAGCAGATCGGCTGTTTTGGGTCTTCTTGTAGGAGATCGCCTATTTTGTCCTTTTTATGCTGCATCTAGTTTTGTTTCGAAAGAGTTGATGGAATGTATTAAAACCTTATAAGAGGGACGTCTCTTTTTGAATACGATGTACGGGATGATGTATTTTCAATATCTATATACATATGTTGATTTTATAAATTTAATATCTACGCTTTATTCTATTATATAAATATGGAAAGGTTTTGGAGGGATGTTACAAGATACATCATTATCCTCCCAAGATATGTAAGCCCTTTTTCCCTTGCCTTTTTCATTCTTCTTGCTTGCTGATTTTTCTTTATGTGGATTGTTTGGACAATTAGCTTTTATATGACCTGGTTTGCCACATCCAAAACAGGTGTAAGTAGAAGAATTAGAATCATTCTGTTTTGAATACCTTTTTCTTTGCTGTGTTCTGTCTCTAGTCTTCCTTTTAAGGAATTTGCTGAATTTTCTAGTGAGCAAGCTTAAGGTTTCATCTTGTTCAGGATTCTCTTCTTCTTCTTCACTTGTGTCATGCTCCATGGTGGTCTTTAAGGCAATTCCTTTGACTTTCTTCTCCACAGTTTCTTGGTCTTTCAATCTTTTCAGCTCCAATTCATGTTCCATCAGCTTTCCAAAGAGTGCTGCAGTGGACATCTTGGAAAGATCCCTTGATTCTGAAATTGCTGTTACCTTTGGCTGCCAACTCCTATCAAGGCATTTCAATACCTTTATGTTGAGCTCTTCCTTATCAAAAACCTTGCCAAGACCCGTGAGATGATTTACAATGTGTGTAAATCGTTTCTGTACATCTGCAATGCTCTCACCAGATTGCATTCTGAACAACTCATATTCCTGGATCAATGAGTGCTTCCTAGCCCGTTTAACATCTTCTGTGCCTTCATGAGTTACCTCCAGTATCTCCCACATTTCCTTAGCTGATTGACATTGAGACACCCTAAAGAACTCATCCATATTCAGTGCAGAGGTGATGATGTTCTTGGCCAGAGAATCATATTGAGCCTTCTTCCTTTCAGCTTCACTCCATTCGGACCATGGTTTCTTCACAGTTTCATCTTTCACAGTCTGCATAGGTATGAAAGGTCCGCTTACCACAGCATCCCAGATGCCCATATCAATGGACTCCATGAAAATCTTCATCCTGATTTTCCAGAAAGCATAGTTGACTCCACCGAACATAGGAGGCCTATTGATGGATGCTCCCTCAGCAAAAGGCATCTTGAATTCAGACATTTCTGCACAACTTGAGTAACCTACAAGCCCTTGCTCTTGATACCAATTGTTAGAATTAAGCAGGGTCTGAAGATCAAGAGGGGAGGGGTGAATTGATCTTTTAAAATTTTTGCAACAGGAACTGACTTCTAAAAAGAAGATGCAAGAACTCAAACCAGTAGTTCAATCTACTGCAAAAACTGCACCAGCAGCTTCACAAAGCACAAGGTTTTCCTAGAACAAGCACACTTGAAATTCCTTTTGAAAACCTTTCACAAAAGCCTTTGAATTCTTCTTCTCACTCAGAAACTGATTGAAACGTGATTGCACTGTATATTTTGTGTGAGAGAAGTCTTCTATATTTAAAGAAACCAGTTTCTAACCATTTTTCAAAAAACAGTTTGAAAAACAGTTAAGAATAACAGAACCAAAATAAATCTATTTATTATCCAGGAAACAGATTTATTTTTGTCCAGTATTCAGACTTTTTGAGAAAACTTTAAACACTCCTTGTGTTTGGTTTAAGCTTGCTTTAGGCAACTAGAACAGAATGACCGATGACCGACCGGTGCCACATTACTTT
This sequence comes from Phaseolus lunatus, assembly GCA_013389735.1. Taxonomy (NCBI): domain Eukaryota; kingdom Viridiplantae; phylum Streptophyta; class Magnoliopsida; order Fabales; family Fabaceae; genus Phaseolus; species Phaseolus lunatus. The sequence continues at coordinate 28,452,464 of CM023858.1, read as the reverse complement.
CCAAATGACCGATGACCGATCGTACCACATTACTTTCTCAAAGACCGATGACTGATCACATTACTTTCCCAAAGACCGATGACCGATCGTACCTCATTACTTCCTCCAATGACTGACGACTGATTGGTTCCTCATTACTTCCTTCAATGACCGACGACCGATTGGTTCCTCATACTTCCACAATGACTGACGACCGATTGGTTCCTCATTACTTCCCCCAATGACCGATGACAGATCGGTGCCTCATCACTTCCTCACCTCCTAAGCCTAAACCAAAATTCACTTAAATCCTTTTACAAAACTATAAAGTACCGAAACAATTTTCTTCATCAAACACACTTTAAGCCAAGGTTGGGAAGAAGCTTCCTTCAGCTTCAACAGTAACATCCCTCCAAAAACCTTTTCTTATTTATATAATAGAATAAAGCGTAGATATTAAATTTATAAAATCAACATATGTATTAGATATTGAAAATACATCATCCCGTACATCGTATTCAAAAAGAGACGTCCCTTTTATAGGGTTTTAATACATTCCATCAATTGTTTCGAAATAAAAAAAAAACAAATACAGCATGAAAAGGACAAAACAGGCGATCTCCTATCAGAAGACCCAAAACAACCGATCTGCTATCAGAACAGAAAACAGGCGATCACCACGTAGAGACAGAAACAGGCAATCTCCTCCCGGCGACCACTCACTGAGGAGATCTACTCTCTGGAAGATCATCTGCTCCCGTGTAAAATACACGATCATCACAGTTTTAAGAGAAAACAGCCACATAACAATACAAAGGGTAAGCTAGATATTTTTAAACTTTAAATTATGAACTGGACAACCAACATAGATCAGCCTTTTTAAACATTCACAAAAGTCCATCACTTTCTCATTCATATCACACAACCATCAACTGTCTATCAACAATTTCTCAACATTACTCACGTCAGACTTCTACTGACTAATCACACATAGACACTTGACACTACTTCCGGAAGACTCGTGCGTTGAACTTAGCATCCAGAGACATGCACCTGTCATACTTCATTGCTGTAATGTTTCCACAGCCATGCGCATCAACACAATCTCGATCTCAATTTCATCACTCTCACAGTATGACAGGGTTAATCCATATAACAGGTCAAGTCAGTTATCTTTCAAACGACTTACCCATACATATGGACCTCCCTCGACTCTCACCAACTGAATGACTTCATCTATGTGACTCCATCATATCAGCAGAGTCAGGAACGTCTCATTCACAGGATACTCACAGATCAATACACTTCATAACCAAATCTCAACACGGTATTTCCTTTCCTGAAAATACTATGTCTTGATCCCACATTCACGACATTCCACACATCATATAACACTTAAATGAATGATTCCAATCACAACAACAATCATTCCATGGTTCATATTTTCGAATATCACATTTAAATCTCAAACAGCTTCAAACAACACAAAACAGAGGAGTTCGAAAAACAACGCCAAAACCGGCGATCTCGTTCAAAAACAGAGGATTGTACAATAACAGTTGAAAAACCGGCGACCACGTCGCCCCCATCATCTTAATCATCGAATATAAGGATTTTCGTTGGAAATAAGGCTAGCTTCCCTTACCTGGACTTGCGCATAACACCAAGAGCTCCAAAACCCACCGAGCTTAAAGGATGCCTTGGCTCTGTTTTAGCGTCTGGTTTGTGGAACTTGCAGAGAACCTCCCAGGTGCTCCAAGGGCAGTCGTCGCTCGTCGCACTGGTGCTTGAGGATGCCTGAAACGCAGCGCGAAGGGGAGAAAAGAGAAGGATGAAGATGCAGTCCCTCTTTCACTCTTGGGTCACTGCAACGTTCTTTGCCTCCTCGCAGTGGGTTTTTGAATCCAAGCCTACTTGTCTACGCATGCTGCTGACACCACCCCCTCTGCAAGAAAGCCAGAGTGTACGTTTCACTGAACAGTACGGCCACGGTTGTCTTCTTGTGCATGCCAACCACTTCCCTGAACAGTACGACCGCGAGTGTCTCTTGCGCATGCCAACTTTCTAATGTCACTATTCTGAACCACCCTTTTTGATGGAGGGAGGCCAAGCTCACCCCACCATGAAAGCCAAGGGCTAAGACTAGACCGTCTAGAACCATATGGAGAGCGTCTAGCACAAGACAAGGGGGAGCTACATGAGGAGCATCTAGGAGGGAGCCTAGACCGTCTAGGACCTCTCACATGGTTCATGGCCAAGCATATTCACGCCCAAATGAGTCAAGACACGGATGGGAGGGAGAAGACCTTGTACATGCTACTTGGAGGCCCATTAGGGGTAGCTTAGTAGATTAGTGTAGTGTAGAAAGCAAAACTTGCTCACTTAGGGGTGTGCTATCAAAAAGGTGCCCTTAGCAATAGAAGGAGGGGTGTGCTAGCAAATAGGTGCCTTTAGCAAAAGAAGGAGGGGTGTACTATCAAATGTTGCAATTTTGACCTATCTTCTAGAATATTAGGATGATGGTGTGGTTTGACTAAAGTCAATACCCTAGGCAGCCCCACTTTTTGTATTTCCATCCCTACCCTTTAAGCTTGCTCACCAAGGCTCCTAAATCTATAAATAAGGAGGCCTACCTCATGTATTTTCAAGATTAAATAGAGTATTGTTATGCTGCCCAAATTGTGCCATACACTACTTCTTGCCTAACACTTAGGTTTTAGTCTTCAATTCATCACTACCAAAGGGGCTGGCCAAACCTCCCCATTTCCTCACTCTTCATGCACCTTCAAGGCACCCATGCTTCCTAGGAAGGCCTTGCTCACCTCCTCCATAAGCTTCCGCATCCATCATCACCAAGGAACTCCAAAATCCAAAGAAGAGCTCATAGGAATTCTATCATTTGGTATCTAGAGCTATGGTTCTTCAAAGATGAGTATCTCTTTTCATTTTCTTTTTGAGTTCTTCTTTTCTCCAAGTTGTTCATCTTTATTCCAAGTTGTCTTGCTGTTTTTTGTGTTTTAATATGATTTGAATGCTTGTTTATTCATTTCATTTGGTGGGTTTGTTCAAACTTGTGCTTGAACATCTATTTTCAATTTTGTGTAGGATTCTTGATATATTTGTGTTGCTGTTTTTATTTTTAGGTATTTGAGTCTTGCTTGAAATTTCATTTGGGTCATATGATGTTCTTGTGTCTTTTCATTTTATGAATCCATAAGTTTTGTCTTAGTCATGTGTTTCCATATTTGTCATCAAATCCTAGTAGTACTCTTTTTGATTTATTTGTTTCTTGTTTTTGGTCTGAATGTTTGATCTGAAATCTGTTTTGTGTTGATCCTTTGGTGCATTTTTAATTTTAGTTTGAGTTCTTATTTGTGTGTTAGATCCACACAAATTCCATCATATTAACTCCATTGTGTTTTTGAGGTATATCATTCTGTTTTTCATTCCAGTTTTCAGAACCCCTGTTTTCACATTTCTGTGCTGACTGTTTTGTCTTATGAAAATTACATACATCATCAAAAATTTCTGAGCCTCTGGATTTCAAAAATTTGAGGTGTTACCAAAAAGACAAAAAAAGAACCATCTGAAAAAAAGAAATAGAAAAAAAAAGATAAATATTACAAAAAAAGTGTGCAATCCTGACGTTCCAGCTGGCAGCTCTGAGCACTGATTTTATAAAATTTACCAAAATTAATTGGTATATGCGTTTGGAGTGAAACAAACGCCAAAAGTTTGTTAAGATCTTGTTCTGATTGTGTCTCAATTTTCAGAAGCAAATACAAAAGGGTCAGCTCAGCATAAATCTTTTAAAGATACGCTTTCTGGACCACAACAATTTGTGCTTTTCTGTGGTGCTGTTTTTTGGTTTTTAAATCAAATCTAGTGCTATTCCTAGGTTCCTTTTTGTGTGCCATCCATTATTTGAGTACCTTTTATTTGCTTGTCTAATTTCATTTGAAATCTTTCTAGTTGTGTCACATTTAAATTCCATTTGTGTGATACTGTTTTTCAAATTAATTTGTTTCTTGCTTTCTTTCTTTGGCCTCTAAGCTTGTTGGTGGATTAAATATCAATTGGTACTTGTTGAGTGAGAATTTGACTTGAGGGGAGTCTAGCTTGCTTAATAGGTGCTGGATTGAAGATTTTATTGACCTAATTCCAAGAGGGCAGCAACAAACACCATACTACAAATACACCACACACTTTGGAAGGCCCAACAAGTAGAAAAGCAACAAAAAGGGTGCAACTAGAAGAACAACAAAAGGGGTGCAAATAGTAAAAGCAACAAAGGGAGTGTCATTTAATTTCTTTGCAATCTTGCTTGTGTTAATTACTTGTTAATCACGCAATTAGTCGGTGAGTGTGTCTTCAAGGGCTCCAAGTGTCCAAGAAGCCTCACCTAGGGCCGTCTAGCTTAATTTTGTTTTTATTAATTGCTTTAATTGAACCAACTTGCTTTAATCACTTTGTTAATTTCTTGTTTAATCTTGTTTAAGGCTTTGATAATTTGCTTCATTTGCTAGATAGCTTGCATTGTTTTCTTGCATTAAAAATTTGATTTCTTCATCCTCATTGTGTTCTAAGTGTTTTACCTAAAGAAGGACTTGTGTAAAGGTTTTGGAGGGATAGTTTTTGGCTAAGGCAAGACTTGGTATTTAAGTAGTCCATTGTGACTCACCTCTCTTACCTGGAAAGCTACCTTCATTAACTTTCCTCTTCTTTCTTAAAAGTAAAACATTTCTATACACAAAGTTCTAGTCATGTCTACTCACTCTTCCAAGTCCATTGAAAGTGATGTAAGGTCCATAAAATCTCTTTTGAAACAACTCTCCAAGGACGTACAACACATTTCATATAGACAATTGGAAAATGAGTCTAAAATCAATGAATTAACTAGAGCAAAGGAAGAAAAATCTCAAAATTCAAAAAAAACACATACCCATGCATCTCAATCACAAATCCAAGAGTCTCTAGGGGAGGGAAGCCTTAGAATCAATGATTACTACCAACCACCCCCTAGAAGAAATAGGCAAAGGGAGCAAGAGGGCCCAAGGGAGGTTAGAGTAGACCTACCTCATTTCCATGGTAAGGAGAGTGTAGAAACCTACCTAGATTGGGAGATGAAAGTAGAGCAACTCTTTGCTTGCCATAGGGTGAGTGAAGAACGCAAGGTACCTCTAGCCACCCTTAGCTTCCAAGGGAACGCCATGTATTGGTGGACCTCTCTCGAAAGAGAAAGACGTCTTCATAGGGAACCTCCAATTGAATATTGGAACGACCTTAGGGGAGCCCTAAGACGTCGCCTGTAACATCCCGCCAAATTTCTTTTCATAAATATAAAATGAATTAAAGGTAAAACAATAATATTTAAGTGAACATAATTATATATAAGTAATGAAGTTTCTCCTCACAGGGAGTTTAATACATAACTGGTCAAATTTTCTCAAAACTTAACAAAATACAGTCAAATACATCGAAACCGGCGGTCTCCATACATAAACCGGCGATCTCCTAACAGAAGCCCCAAAACAGGCGATCTGCTATCATGGCAGGAAACAGGCGATCACCACAAAGGGATAGAAACAGGCGATCTCTTCCCCGGCGACCACTCACTAAGGAGCTCTACTTCCTGGAAGATCATCTGCTCCCGTGTAAATTATACACGATCATCACAGTTTTAAGAAAACAGCCACAAAACAAAAACACGCAGGGTAAGCTAGATATTTTAAAGAGAGTTTAGATATGAACTTTTAAAATCAAGATAAAACAAATTCAAGATACCCACGTAAAACTATAAATTTTCTCGTTCCCTTCACCTGATCGCCAAGAAATCACACATTTCACAATATTTTCAAGAGTTCTTCTATTCACATAATGCACCAAGTGTCTATCAATTCAATGTTCCTCATTTCTCACGTCAGACTACCACTGACTCAGCACACAAGACACTTGACACTACTTCCGGAAGACTCGTGCATTGACTAGACTCAGAGATTCTGCACCTGTCATACTAAACTGCTGTAATGTTTCCACAGCTATGCGCATCAACACATTCTCGATCTCAAGTTTACCATTCTCACAGTATGACAGGGTTAATCCATATAACAGGCCGAGCTCGTTCTTTTTCACACGACTCACCCATACATATGAACCTCCTTCGACTCTCAACGCCTAAATAACTTCATCTATATGAATCCATTATCTCAGGAGAGTCAGGATAATCTCATTATAGACATCACCGATCAATGCACATCCTACACGATCTTACACGGTATTTTCTTTCCTGAAAATACTATGCCTTGATCCCACATCCACAACATTCAACGCATCATACAACACTTAAATGAATGATCTCAATCACAGCAGAACTTACTCCAAGCTTCGTATTTTCGAATATCTCATTTAAATCTCAAACCGTTTCAAAGCAACACCAAAAACAGGGAGTTCGCAAACAACGCCAAAACCGGCGATCTGGTTCAAAAACAAGGTACTTCGAAGTCTGTATTTAAAAACCGGCGACCACGTCGCCCAAACACATAGAACAGAGTATTCACGAAGATGAAAACGAAACCGGCGACCACGTCGCCCTCACTTCAGAAACAGCTAATCTATGGCTTGTATTGAAAATGAAGGCTAGCTTCCCTTACCTGGACTTGTGCAAAACACCAGGAGCTCCGAAACCCAACGAAGCTTAAAGAATGCCTTGGCTCTGTTTTTGCGTTTGGTTTGAAGGACTTGCAGAGAACCTCCCAGGTGCTCTAATGGTGGCCGTCGCTCGTCGTACTCTTGTGTGAAGGTGCCAGAATCGCAGCGCGAAGGAGAGAATGGAGGAGAAGGGAGGTAAACTCACTCTTTCGCTCTTGAACAACTGCAACGTTCCCCTCTCTCAGAAGTGGGTTTTTGCATCTTAAACCAGCTTGTCCACAAAAGCAGCTGCCACCACCCACTCTGCAGAGAAGTCTGAGTGTACGTTTCTCTGAATAGTACGACCATGTTTGTCTCTTGCGCATGCCAACCACTGCCCTGAACAGTACGACCACTGTTGTCTCTTCTGCATGCCAACCACTGCCCTGAACAGTACGACCGCGAGTGTCTCTTGCGCATGCCAACATTCTGATATCACTATTCTGAACCACCCTTTTTGTCTACGTGGCGCGCGTGCAGTGTAAGGACCTGTAAAATTAAATTGGAATAAAAGAGATATATTTTAAATGAATTCTAAGTATGTCTTTATTTAAAATGAAAAGGAAGGAAAGTGTAGTTTGGAAGACTATGAGATTGCCTAGTAGTACATGATCGCCGGTCGCCTGCTACACATGAGCGCCAGGGCGCGAGGCATGCAGGCATCGCGCGGGCGAGAGGCATGCGGGCATTGCCAGGGCGCGAGAGGCATGCGGGCATCGCCAGGGCGCGAGGCATGCGGGCATTGCCAGGGCGCGAGAGGCATGCGGGCTTTGCCAGGGGGAGACATCGGTCGTTCGCCAGCGAGAGGTCATCGGTGGATTGTCTTCACGCGAGGGGTCATCGGTGGATTGTCTTCGCGTGAGAGGTCATCGGTGGATAGCCTTCGCGCGAGAGGTCATCGGTGGATGGCCTTCGCACGAGAGGTCATCGGTGGATAGCCTTCGCGGGAGAGGTCATCGGTGGATAGACTTCGCACCTGTGGTCATCGGTGAAAGGTCATCGCGCGACGTCGAGTTACACACAGAGAAGGTGGGACCCAGACTTCCAGCATGGAACGTCCTGCACGCGCGCCACGTAGACAAAAAGAGTGGTTCAGAATAGTGACCTCAGAGTGTTAGCCTGCGCAGAGGCACGCTCAGTAGTACTGTTCAGGGAGTGGTTGGCCTGCGCAAGAGACAACTGTAGTCGTACTGTTCAGGGAAACGTACACTCAGACTTCTCTGCAGAGTGGGTGTGGCAGCTGCTTTTGGTGGATAAGTTGGTTTAAGATGCAGAGACCCACTGCTGAGAGAAAAAAACGTTGCAGCATTCAAAGAGAGAAAGAGTGAGTTACCTCCCTTCTCCTCCAGATATCTCCTTCGCGCTGCGATTCTAGCATCTTCACACAAGAGTACGACGAGAGGCAGCACCATTAGAGCACCTGGGAGGTTCTCTGCAAGTCCTTCAACCAGACGCAAAAACAGAGCCAAGGCGTTGTTCAAGCTTCGTTGGGTTTCGGAGCTCCTGGTGTTTTGCGCAAGTCCAGGTAAGGGAAGCTGGACTTCATTTTCAATACAAGCCATAGTTTAGCTATTTCTGAAGTGAGGGCGACGTGGTCGCCGGTTTTAAATGCAGACTTCGAAATACCCTGTTTTTGAACTAGATCGCCGGTTTTGGCGTTATTTACGAACTCCCTGTTTTTGATGTTGCTTTGAAACGGTATGAGATTTAAATGAGATATTCGAAAATTAGAACCTTGGAGTGAGTTTTGTTGTGATTGAAATCTTTCCTTTAAGTGTTATGAGATGTGTTGCATTATGTGAAGGTGGGATCAAGGCATAGTATTTTCAGGAAAGAAAATACCGTGTAAGATCGTGTAGGATGTGCATTGATCGGTGATGTCTATAATGAGATTATCCTGACTCTCCTGAGATAATGAATTCACATAGATGAAGTTATTCAGGCGTTGAGAGTCGAAGGAGGTCCATATGTATGGGTGAGTCGTGTGAAAAAGAACGAGCTCGGCCTGTTATATGGATTAACCCTGTCATACTGTGAGAATGATGAACTTGAGATTGAGATTGTGTTGATGCGCATAGCTGGTAAACATTACAGCTGTTTAGTATGACAGGTGCAGAATCTCTGAGTCTAGTCAATGCACGAGTCTTCCGGAAGTAGTGTCAAGTGTCTTGTGTGCTGGGTCAGTGGTGGTCTGACATGTGAAATGAGGAACTTGAAATTTATAGACACTTGATGCAGTTTTGTGAAATAGAATGACTCTCGAGAATATTGTGAAATGTGTGATTTCTGGGCGATCAGGTGAAGGGTATTGAGAAAATCTATAGCTTTACGTGAATATCTTGAAAATTGCTTACCCTGATTTTAATGTTCTTATTTAAACTCTCTTTAAAAATATCTAGCTTACCCTGCGTGTTTTGCTCGTTGGCTGTTTTTCTCTTTAAACTGTGATGATCGTGTATAACTTACACGGGAGCAGATGATCTTCCAGGATGTAGAGCTCCTTAGTGAGTGGTCGCCGAGGAAGAGATCGCCGGTTTTCTATCTCTTGGTGGTGATCGCCGGATTTATGTCCTGCTAGCAGATCGCCTGTTTTGGGCCTTCTGTTACCAGATCGCCGGTTCATGTGTGGAGACCGCCGGTCTTGTTGTATTTGATTGAATTCGTTAAATTTTGAAAACATTTGACTGGTTATGTATTAAACTCCCTAAGAGGAGCAACTTCATTACTTATATATATATTATCATTCTTCAATATTATTTGTTCACCTTTATTTTCATTATACATGTATGTATGGCTTTATTTTGGCGGGATGTTACATGCAGGACGTTTCATGCTGGGAGTCTGGGTCCCACTTTCTCTGTGTGAAGCTCGACATCGCACGATTAGCTTCCACCGATGACCGCTGGCGCGAAAACTATCCACCGATGACCTCTCGCGCAAAGGCTATCCACCGATGTCCTCTCGCGCGAAGGCTATCCACCGATGACCTCTCGCGCGAAGACTATCCACCGATGACCTCTCGCGCGAAGACTATCCATCGATGACATCTCGCGCGAAGACTATCCACCGATGACCTCTCGCGCGAAGACTCTCCACCGATGACCTCTCGCGCGAAGACTATCCACTGATGATCTCTCGCGCGAAGACTAACCCCGCATGCCTCGCACCCTGGTGATGCCTGCATGCCCCTCGCGCCCTGGCGATGCCCGCATGCCCCTTGCGCCCTGGCGATGCCTGCATGCCCCTCGCGCCCTGGCGATGGCCGCATGCCTCTCACCTGGCGATGCCCGACGACATCGCCACGCCTTCCTGAAGGTTCTTCATTCCACTATGTTACGTCCAAGGTATCATCTCCACATGACTCGGTGACGTCGGTAGCTTCACATTTCCAAGAGTAGATCAGCACCACTCCTCGTGCTCCCATGCATGCAACACTAAGGGTGATCTCTTTTGCTCAAGCGTAGAGCTTCGCATGCACAGCGTATCTAAGGCTTAACCCACACCTTGATACGCGTGGTTGTTGGAACCCACTCTGGTTGATCCAGTATCTCGACCACATACTACGTGCATTCCCGCCGATCACGTACACTCTAGGCGATTGGCGCTCATGTCTCCTCTAGGCGACAGGCGATTATGTGCTAGAGGAGTCGGAGATCGCCTCCATCTTCACTAACGGCGATCTTGTAGAAGACTTCTTAGTTACACTTTTCCTCCTTTACTCTTCTTGGTCCACATGTCATCCGACCGACCTCTACTAGCTTACCCCAGATCATGGGCGACGTCCGATGTCTGCTACTACGAAACTTCATTTACCAACTCTTTGTATTTTAAATAATAACATTTTTCTGAAATTATTTAAATATAACACTTTTATTCCTATTAAAGTTTCTAGGTCCTTACATCGCCACATACCCTCATACTACCATAGGGAGTTGATGGACAAGCTCCAAAGACTCCGGCAAAATAATATGAGTGTTGAGGAGTATAGACAAAAAATGGAGCTCTACATGATGAGAGCCTCCATTAGAGAAGAAGAGCATATCACCATAGCTAGATTCCTTAGTGGCCTCTCACTTGGGATAAGGGATAAAGTAGAACTTCTGCCATACCAAGACTTGAATGACTTGGTCCAACTTTGCATTAAAGTTGAGCAACAAAATTTGCGCAAAACTTCAAGTCTAAAGGTTGGATCCTACTCTAATTCCTATCCCAAGAGAGAATATAGAAGGGAGGGTAGTACATCAAAAGAAAAACCTAGGGAAACTACCAAAACCTTAGCCAAAGATGCCTCCACCCCACCCATCCGAGCTAGGGACGTTAAGTGCTTTAAGTGCTATGGAAGAGGGCATGTGCAAGCACAATGCCCAAACCAAAGGACTTTGTTTTTGAAAGGTGTAGATGAGTACACTAGTGGCGAGGATGAACCAAGTGAAAGAGAGGAAGGGGGAGAGGATGAGAGGGTAGATCCATTAGAGGGAGAATTGCTAATGATTAGGAGAACCCTCAACAATCATCCTAGTGCATCTATGGAGACACAAAGAGAGAACATCTTTCACACAAGATGTAAAGTTTTAGAAAATATATGTTCTCTCATTGTGGATAGTGGATCAAGCTGCAATTGTTGTAGCTCAAGAATGGTTGAAAAGCTCAATCTACAAGTAGTTCCTCATCCTAAGCCATACAAGTTGCAATGGATAAATGAGAATGGGGAACTAAGTGTAGATAAGCAAGTGGAAATCAAGTTTTCCATAGGGAACTACAAAGACAAGGTTTTATGTGATGTAGTGCCTATGGAAGCTTGCCATATACTCTTAGGAAGACCATGGCAATTTGATAAAAAAACCTTGCATGATGGTCTTACTAATGAGATTTCCTTCACCCATAAGCATAAAAAGTTTGTACTTAGTCCTTTACCACATTCCCAAGTGGTGAAAGACCAAATACAAATGAAAGAAAAGAGGGATGAGGAAAAGAAAAAGAAAAGAGAGCTTGAAAAGGAAAAAGTCCTTAGGGATAGGAAGGAGTGGGAGAAGAGTGTTCCTTCCCCCAAGGTTGCTCAACAAGAGAAGCCTTTTGAAAACATCTTGGAAAATTTGCTTCTTGTTGAACAACCAAGCCTTGTCTTTTGTAAAGGAACACTTGCATGCACTGCCACAAGTAGTGAACTTATGAGTCTACCTCCTAAAGTAGAAAAACTTTTAAGTGAATTTGATGATGTATTCTCTAATGAGGGACCCAATGGACTCCCTCCCATTAGAGGTGTAACATCCCGCCAAAATACTATACAAATGTGTATAATGAAAATAAAGGTAACAAATAGATTGAAGTGAACTAAATATTATATATATGAAATGTAGTTTCTCCTCACAGGGAGTTTAATACAAATTCGGTCAAATTTTCCAGAAACATAAACAAAATACAGAAAAAAAACAAAGCAGGCGATCTCCTATCGGAAGAGACCAATCTCCTATCGGACGAGGCCGATCTCCTATCAGAGGACCCAAAACAGCCGATCTGCTACCAGAACAGAAATCAGGCGATCTCCTTCCGGCGACCACTCACTAAGGAGCTCTACTTCCTGGAAAATCATCTGCTCCCGTGTAAGTTATACACGATCATCACAGTTTAAAGAGAACAACAGCCAACGAGCAAAACACGCAGGGTAAGCTAGATATTTTAAAGAGAGTTTAAATAAGAACATTAAAATCAGGGTAAGCAATTTTTAAGATATTCACGTAAAGCTATAGATTTTCTCAATACCCTTCACCTGATCACCCAGAAATCACACATTTCACAATATTCTCAAGAGTCATTCTATTTCACAAAACTGCATCAAGTGTCTATAAATTTCAAGTTCCTCATTTCACATGTCAGACCACCACTGACCCAGCACACAAGACACTTGACACTACTTCCGGAAGACTCGTGCATTGACTAGACTCAGAGATTCTGCACCTGTCATACAAAGCTGTTGTAATGTTTCCACAGCTATGCGCATCAACACATTCTCGATCTCAAGTTCATCATTCTCACAGTATGACAGGGTTAATCCATATAACAGGCCGAGCTCGTTCTGTTTCACACGACTCACCCATACATATGAACCTCCTTCGACTCTCAACGCCTGAATAACTTCATCTATATGAATCCATTATCTCAGGAGAGTCAGGATAATCTCATTATAGACATCACCGATCAATGCACATCCTACACGATCTTACACGGTATTTCCTTTCCTGAAAATACTATGCCTCGATCCACATTCACAACATTCAACACACCATACCGCCCTTAAATAAATGATTCAAGTCACAGCAACGATCATTTCAAAGATTCAGATTTTCGAAGATCACATTTAAGCTTCAACAGTTCAAAGTAACACCAAAACACAGGGAGTTCGCAAACATCGCCCAAACCGGCGACCTGGTTCAAAAACAGGGTATTTCGAAGTCTGTATTTAAAAACCGGCGACCACGTCGCCCAAACACATGGAACAGAGCATTCACGCAGATGCAAACGAAACCGGCGACCACGTCGCCCTCATTTCAGAAATAGCTAAACTATGGCTTGTATTGAAAATGAAGTCTAGCTTCCCTTACCTGGACTTGTGTAAAACACCAGGAGCTCCGAAACCCAACGAAGCTTGAACAACGCCTTGGCTCTGTTTTTTTGCGTCTGGTTGAAGGACTTGCAGAGAACCTCCCAGGTGCTCTAATGGTGCTGCCTCTCGTCGTACTCTTGTGTGAAGATGCTAGAATCGCAGCGCAAAGGAGATATCTGGAGGAGAAGAGAGGTAACTCACTCTTTCACTCTTTGAATGTTGCAACGTTTTTGTTCTCTCAGCAGTGGGTCTCTGCATCTTAAACCAACTTATCCACCAAAAGCAGCTGCCACACCCACTCTGCAGAGAAGTCTGAGTGTACGTTTCCCTGAACAGTACGACTACAGTTGTCTCTGGTGCATGCCAACCACTGCTCTGAACAGTACTACCACTGTTGTCGCTTGTGCATGCCAACCACTGCTCTGAACAGTACGACCGCGAGTGTCTCCTGCGCATGCCAACATTTTGATGTCACCACTCTAAACCACCCTTTTTGTCTACGTGGCGCGTGTGCAGGACGTTTCATGCTGGGAGTCTGGGTCCCACTTTACTCTGTGTGAAACTCGACGTCGCGCGATAGCTTTCCACTGCTGACTCATCCTGGCGAACGACCGATGTCTCCTTCGCCCTGGAAGACGACCGATGTCTTCCTCTGGGAGACGACCGATGTCTTCCCTGGCGACGCCCTCATAACTCTCGCGCCTTGGCCACGTCCACATGCCTCGCGCCCTGGCAATGCCCGCATGCCTCTCGCGCCTTGGCCACGTCCACATGCCTCGCGCCCTGGCAATGCCCGCATGCCTCTCGCGCCTTGGCCACGTCCACATGCCTCGCACCCTGGCAATGCCCGCATGCCTCGCGCCCGCGCGATGCCTGCATGCCTCGCGCCCGCGCGATGCCCGCATGCCTCGCGCCCGCGCGATGCCCGCATGCCTCGCGCCCTGGCGGCGTCCACCTGGCGCTCATGTGTAGCAGGCGACCGGCGATCTCATAAACTTCTAAACTTAACTTTTTCTCCCTTTTTATTTTAAATAAAACATGCATAGAATTCTTTTAAAATATAACTCTTTTTATTCCAATTCAATTTTACAGGTCCTTACAAGAGGTATAGAACACCAAATTGACTTGATTCCGGGGGCAAGCCTACCAAATAGGCCCGCCTATAGAACTAACCCCGAGGAGACCAAGGAGATAGAGTCACAAGTTCAAGACTTGTTGGAGATGGGTTGGGTTCAAAAGAGCCTAAGCCCTTGTGTTGTACCTATCTTGTTGGTGCCCAAAAAAGATGGAAAATGGCGCATGTGTTGTGATTGTAGAGCAATCAACAACATCACCATCAAGTATAGGCATCCAATCCCAAGGCTTGATGACATGCTTGATGAATTGCATGGGTCCACCATGTTTTCCAAAATTGACCTTGAAAGTGGTTATCACCAAATAAGAATCAAAGAGGGTGATGAGTGGAAAACCGCTTTTAAAACCAAATTTGGACTATATGAGTGGTTAGTGATGCCTTTTGGGCTCACTAATGCCCCTAGTGTAACATCCCGCCAAATTACTTTGAAAATAAATGTAAAACGAAAATAAAGGTGACAAATAGATTGAAATGAGCAAAATCTTTATATAAAATAAATAAGTTTCTCCTCACAGGGAGTTTAATACAAACGATCACTTCTCCACTAAAACGTAAACGAAATACAATACAAAAGACAGATAGGCGATCTCCTGGCAAAAAGGGCGATCTCCTATAAGAAGGGCGATCTCCTTTCATAAAGGCGATCTCCTATTATACAGCAGCAAGAGGGGCGATCACCCAACAGAAAAGAAAACAGGCGATCTCCTTCCAGCGACAATTTTCTAAAGAGCTCTACTTCCTGCAACATCATCTGCTCCCGTGTAAATTATACACGATCATTACAGGTTTAAGAAAAGGCCACAACACAAACGAAAACACAGGGTAAGCTAGACATTTAAAAAGAGTTTAAATAAGGATACTTAAAATAAAATCAAGGTAAACAATTTCCAAGATATTCACGTAAAGTTATCAAGTTTCTCATACTCTTCACCTGATCACCCAGAAATCACACATTTCACAATATTTTCCAGAGTCATTCTATTTCACAACTGTATCAAGTGTCTATCAATTTCAAGTTCCTCATTTCACATGTCAGACCACCACTGACTCAGCACACAAAACACTTGACACTACTTCCGGAAGACTCATGCATTGATTAGACTCAGAGATCTGCACCTGTCATACCATACCACTGTGAAATCCACACAGGGTCGCTGTGAATCCACACAGCATGCGCATATATAATCTCAATGTCAATAGTTCTCCCGGTATGACAGGGTTAATCCATAGAACAGGCGGAGCTCGTTCTTTTTCACACGAGACGCCCATTCATATGAACCTCCTTCGACTCTCACCAACTGAGTAACTTCCTCTATGTGATTCCATTATCTCAGCAGAGTCAAGATATCCCCTGAGGAATCACCGATCAATGCACATCCTACACGATCTTACACGGTATTTCCTTTCCTGAAAATACTATGCCTCGATCCACATTCACAACATTCAACACATCATGCCACACTTAAATGAATGATTCCAATCACAGCAAAACTCACTCCAAGGTTCATGTTTTCGAATATCACATTTACATCTCAAACAGTTTCAAAACAACACCAAAAACAGGGGAGTTCGTAAAACAGCGCCAAAACCGGCGATCTAGTTCAAAACGGGGTATTTCGAAGTCTGTATTTAAAAACCGGCGACCACGTCGCCCAAACACATGGAACAGAGCATTCACGCAGATGCAAACGAAACCGGCGACCACGTCGCCCTCATTTCAGAAATAGCTAAACTATGGCTTGTATGGAAAAAGAAGTCTAGCTTCCCTTACCTGGACTTGCGCAAACACCTAGAGTTCCGAAACCCAACAAAGCTTGAAGAACGCCTTGGCTCTGTTTTTGCGTCTGGTCGTAGGACTTGCAGAGAACTGCCCAGGTGCTCTAATGGTGGCTGTCGCTCGTCGTACTCTCGTGTGAAGGTGCTAGAATCGCAGCGCGAAGGAGGCAACTGGAGGAGAAGGGAGGTAACTCACTCTTTCTCTCTTTGAAGGCTGCAACGTTTCTTCCTCTCAACAGTGGGTTTTCTGCATCTTAAACCAACTTATCCACCAAAAGCAGCTGCCACCACCCACTCTGCAGAGAAGTCTGAGAACCACTGCCCTGAACAGTACGACCACTGTTGTCTCTGGTGCATGCCAACCACTGCTCTGAACAGTACTGCCACTGTTGTCGCTTGTGCATGCCAGCCACTGCTCTGAACAGTACGACCGCGAGTGTCCCCTGCGCATGCCAACATTCTGATGTCACTATTCTGAACCACCCTTTTTGTCTACGTGGCGTGCGTGCACTACGCTTCATGCTGGGAGTCTGGGTCTTACCCCCTCTGTGTGCAACTCGACATCGCGCGATAACCTTTCGTCGATGACCCCTCGCGCGAAAACAATCCACCGAATGACATCTCGCGCGAAGGCTATCCACCGATGACCTCTCGCGCGAAGACTATCCACCGATGACCTCTCGCGCGAAGACTATCCACCGATGACCTCTCGCGCGAAGGCTATCCACCGATGACATCTTCTGGTGGACGACCGATGTCTCCCCCTGGAAGATGCCCGCATGCATCGCGCCCTGGCGACGTCTGCATGCCTCGCGCCCTGGCAAGGCCTGCATGCCTCTCGCGCCCGCGCGATGCCTGCATGCCTCGCGCCCTGGCGACGTCCACCTGGCGCTCATGTGTAGCAGGCGACCGGCGATCCCATAGCCTTCTAAACTTAACTTTTCTTCCTTTACTCTTCTTGATCCACACATCATCCGACCGACCTCTACCAGCTGACCCCAGATCTTGGGCGACGTCCGAGGTCCGACTACTACGAAACTTCATTTACCAGCTCTTTGTATTTTAAATAATAACATCTTCTGGAATTATTTAAATATACCACTTTCACTCCAAATTCAATTTTACAGGTCCTTACACCTAGCACATTCATGAGACTCATGAATCACACCTTAAGGGATTGTATAGGTAAATACGTAGTAGTGTATTTTGATGATATATTAGTATATAGTAAAACCCTAGAAGACCATCTAAGTCACCTTAGGGAGGTCCTTCTAGTGCTTAGGAAAAATAGTTTGTTTGCCAATAGGGATAAGTGTACCTTTTGTGTAGATAGTATTGTTTTCTTAGGTTTCATAGTCAACCAAAAGGGGGTGCATGTTGACCCCGAGAAAATCAAAGCCATCCGAGAGTGGCCCACTCCACAAAATGTAAGTGATGTAAGAAGTTTCCATGGGTTAGCTAGCTTTTATAGAAGGTTTGTGCCTAATTTTTCAAGTCTAGCTTCTCCTTTGAATGAACTTGTGAAAAAAGATGTTGCATTTTGTTGGAATGATAAGCATGAGAAAGCCTTCCAAAGGCTAAAAGCTCAACTCACCAATGCACCAATTCTAGCTCTCCCAAATTTTTCCAAAACTTTTGAGATAGAATGTGATGCATCGGGAGTAGGCATAGGTGCGGTATTATTGCAAGGTGGTCACCCCATTGCATATTTTAGTGAAAAACTCCATGGTGCCACCCTCAATTACCCCACCTATGACAAAGAGCTTTATGCTCTTGTGAGAGCCCTAAAGACTTGGGAACACTACCTTGTGACCAAAGAATTTGTAATCCATAGTGATCACGAGTCTTTAAAATATCTAAAGGGCCAACACAAGCTCAATAAGAGACATGCTAAATGGATGGAATTTCTTGAACAATTTTCTTATGTAATCAAGTACAAGAAAGGAAGCACCAATATAGTGGCCGATGCTCTTTCAAGACGGCACACACTCTTTTCAAAATTGGGTGCTCAAATTCTTGGATTTGATCACATAAGAGAGCTTTATCAAGATGATCAAGAATTTTCATCCATCTATGCCCAATGTCAACATAGAGCGCAAGGAGGTTACTATGTGTCCGAGGGATATCTTTTTAAAGAAGGAAAACTTTGCATTCCCCAAGGCACACTTAGGAAACTCCTTGTCAAAGAATCACATGAGGGGGGACTCATGGGCCATTTTGGAGTTGATAAGACTCTAGACATTTTGAAAGTAAAATTTTATTGGCCACACATGAGGAAAGATGTCCAAAGACATTGTTCTAGATGCATAGCATGTTTGAAAGCAAAATCTAGAGCAATGCCTCATGGACTCTACACTCCCTTGCCGATTGCAAATGCTCCTTGGGAAGACATTAGCATGGATTTCATTTTAGGACTCCCTAGGACTGCAAGAGGCCATGACTCTATCTTTGTGGTAGTGGACCGTTTTAGCAAAATGTCCCATTTTATTCCATGCCACAAGGTAGATGATGCTCAAAATATTTCTAGGCTCTTCTTTAGAGAAGTGGTGAGACTCCATGGTATACCTAGAAGTATTGTCTCCGATAGAGATCCCAAGTTTATAAGCCACTTTTGGAAAACTCTTTGGAGTAAAATTGGAACAAGACTACAATTTTCCACTTCTTGTCATCCTCAAACGGATGGTCAAACCGAAGTAGTCAATAGATCTCTAGGAACTATGCTTAGGGCTATCATGAAGGGAAACCACAAGTCTTAGGATGAGCACCTTCCCCACATTGAGTTTGCTTATAATAGAGTAGTCCACAAGACTACTAATGCTTCTCCTTTTGAAGTAGTATATGGATTTACTCCTCTCACACCTATGGACTTGTTACCCCTTCCTAATCCACAAGATTTTGTGCATAAGGAAGGAGCCATCAAGGCCGATTTTGTTAAGAAAATTCATGAGAAGGTTAAACTTCAAATACAACAACAAAATGAGAAGTATGCAAAATACCACAATAAGGGGAAGAGAGAAATGATTTTTGAGGAAGGAGACTTAGTTTGGCTTCATCTTCGAAAAGAAAGATTTACCACTCAAAGGAAGTCCAAACTAAGTCCCCGAGGAGATGGACCCTTTCAAGTCCTCAAGAGAGTCAACAACAATGCATACAAGTTGGACCTACCTCTTGAATATGGAGTGCATGACACATTTAATGTAATTGACCTATCTCCATTTGTAGGTACCAATGAAGACTTGGATTTGAGGACAAATCCTTTCCAAGGGGGAGGGGATGATGGAGGGAGGCCAAGCTCACCCCACCATGAAAGCCAAGGGCCAAGACTAGACCGTCTAGAACCACATGGAGAGCGTCTAGCACAAGACAAGGGGGAGCTACATGAGGAGCATCTAGGAGGGAGCCTAGACCGTCTAGGACCTCTCACAAGGTTCATGGCCAAGCACATTCACGCCCAAATGAGTCAAGACACGGATGGGAGGGAGAAGACCTTGTACATGCTACTTGGAGGCCCATTAGGGGTAGCTTAGTAGATTAGTGTAGTGTAGAAAGCAAAACTTGCTCACTTAGGGGTGTGCTATCAAAAAGGTGCCCTTAGCAATAGAAGGAGGGGTGTGCTAGCAAATAGGTGCCTTTAGCAAAAGAAGGAGGGGTGTACTATCAAATGTTGCATTTTTGACCTATCTTCTAGAATATTAGGATGATGGTGTGGTTTGACTAAAGTCAATACCCTAGGCAGCCCCACTTTTTGTATTTCCATCCCTACCCTTTAAGCTTGCTCACCAAGGCTCCTAAATCTATAAATAAGGAGGCCTACCTCATGTATTTTCAAGATTAAATAGAGTATTGTTATGCTGCCCAAATTGTGCCATACACTACTTCTTGCCTAACACTTAGGTTTTAGTCTTCAATTCATCACTACCAAAGGGGCTGGCCAAACCTCCCCATTTCCTCACTCTTCATGCACCTTCAAGGCACCCATGCTTCCTAGGAAGGCCTTGCTCACCTCCTCCATAAGCTTCCGCATCCATCATCACCAAGGAACTCCAAAATCCAAAGAAGAGCTCATAGGAATACTATCACTTTTTGTCTACGTGTCGTGCGTGCAGTACGTCTGATGCTGCGAGCCTGGGTCCCACCTTATCTGCGTGAAACTCGACATCGCGCGATAACCTTCCACCGATGACCGCTCGCGCGATGACTGTCCACCGAGGCCTCATTCTGGAGGACGACCAATGTCTCTCCCTGGGAGACGACCGATGTGTCTCTCATACCGGCGATGACTGATTCCTCACACTGGCAGACAACCGATGTGTCACCCTGGAGGGCCACCGATGTCCACCCTGGAGGACCACCGATGTCTCACACTAAAGGATCACCGATGTCTCACCCTGGCAGACCACCGATGTCTCTCCCATCCTGGTTGATGACCGATGTTCCTCTCATGCTGTTGGCGATCTCTTATCGCCCTTGTGTGTGACGAGAACACATTTACTCTGGTCACCGATGTCACATCATCACACCTTGCTGAAGGTTCATCCTCCCATTATGTTACGTCTGAGGTATCACCTCCAGATGACTTGGTGATGTCGGTAGCTTCACATTTCCAAGAGTAGATCAGCACTACTCCTCGTGCTCCCATGCATGCAACACTAAGGATGACTTCTTATGCTCAAGCATAGAGCTTTGCATGCACAGCGTATCTAAGGCTTAACCCACACCTTGATACGTGTGGTTTTGTGGAACCCACTCTGGTTGATCTAGCATCTTGACCACATACTACGTGCGCTCCCGTCGATCACGTACACCATAGGCGATTGGCGGTCATGTCTCCTCTAGGCGACAGGCGATTATGTGCCAGAGAAGTCGGAGATCACCTCCGTCTTCAACAACGGCGATCTCGTAGAAGACTTCTTAACTACACTTTTCTTCCTTTACTCTTCTTGATCCACACGTCATCCGACCGACCTCTACCAGCTGACCCCAGATCTTGGGCGACGTCCGAGGTCCGACTACTACGAAACTTCAATTACCAACTCTTTGTATTTTAAATAATAACATCTTCTGAAATTATTTAAATATAACACTTTTATTCCAATTAAAGTTTCTAGGTCCTTACATTCTCCCCAACAAGAAAAATTTTCGTCCTCGAAAATTGAATTACAAGGAAAAAGGTATGGATAGGCTTCTCTCATGGGTTCTTCTAACTCCCAAATTGTATCACCCGATCTGTTACCCCACACCACCTTCACCATGATGATGGTCTTGCCTCTGAGCTGTTTACTCTGCTGAACGTCAACCCTGACTGGTTTCGCTCCAACAACAAGTCATCCCTGATCTGCACATCGTCTACTTCCAACACGTGAAAGACATTATGTAGATTTGCTAATTGGGGAGGTAGGGCGATTTCATAAGCCACTAGACCGACCCTCCTCAAGCTCTGATATGGCCCGACTAACTTAGGAGACAGCTCCTTTGCTCTGATAGCTCGTCCTACTCCCTTGGTCGGTGTCACTTTCATAAATGCATGATCTCCAACTACAACTCCAAAGGTCTTCTCCTCATTGTCAACATCATCACTGCCTCTACAAGAGTTATTATCCTCGTCCTCATGAGCGACATAGAGTGGCTCCCTCAAAGTTATTCCCTTCATATTTTCCAGATCCACAAGGGTTTCCCAACCAAATGATTCTTGCTCACCTTCTTAGCAAATTCAACTTTGGGGATGGATGATGATTCACTTTCTAAGGTAGAGCAATCCGACGAAGATCCATCTACTACTGACATTAGCTGCAGTCACAACACCTTCCCGCCACCCATCATACCACCAGGCATACACTGCTGATTCAACTCAAGAGGGTGACCTGAATGGCGTTTAGGAGATCATGGCTTGACTGTTAAGCGGTCTGAACATCGCATACCCAATTAATCAGTAGCTGCCACTATAGACGAAGGGACCCATTCCTCTAGTTTCTGTGGTCCCTCTTTATCAAGCAACTCATCGTACTGGACCTCCAGCAGCCTTGGAGACACACTCCAGATTTTTCATCTAAATCAGCATTCTCTAACGCCACCATCACGCCAGAGTACCCCTATACGAGCACCGACCTGGAAGAGCAGATACAGCTGACAATGCATCATTGTTTCTAAGATCAGAAACGTAACGCTGACTACCACAACTGCCCATCTAAAGGATTAGCTGCAAATCCCATCCCATTAGAAGCACAAGGCACGGGAAGTTTCTGCTTCCACCTCCAACTTTCTGCAATTTACTAACGTTGCTAGAAGAACTCAACATCATCATAACACGGCTTACCCTTATTCTATCCATAGCCATTACCTCCTTCCCTTCTACGTTCACAGGCAGAACTGCATCCTCATTTGCCAAGTTCAGGAGACTCAAATCTCAACCCACCATTTCCATACTCGTCTTCCAAATCCAATCAACAAAACAGCATCCATTCTGCGTGAAGCTTTCTCTCTTATCCCAGTAACTCCTCTACTTAGTATTTTTCAGCAAATTTCTCTGTCTAATTGAACTTTAGACCTAAATACAATATCTCATCTTTCCTTTTAAGCTTGTGGTTAAGCTAGAGTCATCTCATGCTGTTTCATCGACATAAACATCTTCCAAGCTTCAAATAAAAGAAAATTCATTCTTTCATTTTTGGAACTTAACCCCGGTACTTCCCATGGATACACATGCTTAAGTCTTTAAACCCTCAACATACTGCTTATATACTCTCTATAATTATATGTAGCTGAAACTAAACCTTGGTACAACTAAATCTAACTTACACTTCCTTCTTTAATTCCATCAACTCAGCTGAAGCCATTGACACTGGTCCAGCTCCAGGCACTAAATCAATAAAGAGTTCCACCTCTCTCTTAGGAGGTAATCTAGGTATTTCTTCTGGAAATACATCCATGAAATCTTTCACCACGGGTATCCTGCCTACGTCCTCTTCATTCTTCACTCCCAACCGAGCTAGGATTCACGAAGCACCTTCCACCAAGTTACCTGACTGAGGCACCTATACTCCTGTCATGGTAAACACTCTCCCTGCTGCCTGAGGTCTGCTGCCTTCATTCCTCATTTGTTGGGAACCACTGGATTGAGTCATCCTATTTCTGCTAGGACAATCTCTAGATATGTGCCCCATCTTTTGGCACGCGAAACATTTAGGTTTCCATGTTTGTTGCTACTGGAACTGGGGCGAAACTACTCCTGCCCGATGTGGTGGAGGTCCCGCATAAGGCTTGCTTTGTGGGTGCTGCACCTTGGTCTTCCCACTGAAAGAACTCCCTGGGTGTGACCTGATCACCCGAGAGTCACTCTTTTCTAGTGCCTCCACCATCATCGCCTTCTCCACTAAGGTGTGAAATTCTCTTATGCACATCGGGGATATGGTCTTCTTCAGCTCATGCTTCAGTTCCTCTTCAAACTCCCTACACCTCCAGGCCTCGGAGGTCGCCTGGGTATAGAATCGGGCGAGCTACTCAAACCGAGCAGCATAGGCGTTCACAGACATATCCCCCTGCTCCAACTTTAGGAACTCAGCTTCCTTCGCAAACCTTGCGCTGTCTGGGAAGTGTTTCTCCAGGAACCTCACCCTGAAGCTCTCCCAATCCAACACTTCCTCTCGGGCCTCCATCATCTGCTGAGTTCCCATCCACCAGAGCTCAGCTTCTCCAGACAGAAGATATGTGGCGAATACCAGCTTCTTATCTTCAGGGCAGGAGGTCGCCCTGAAGATTTTCTCCAACTCCCTGACCCACTGATCTGCTTGATCAGGGGTAGCATTCTCACTGAACTTGGGTGGGTTGCGCCTCATGAACTCGGTCAGTCCCATCTGCTCCTGAGGCTGACCGATGTTGGGGGCTGTTGCAGCCGATCTGGCGGTCTCCTAATGTTGCAGCGTAGCTTGGTGATTCTGAGACATCGCCGTATTCTGCTGCTGGATGGCACTCGCCATCATCGCAATGGCCCTGGCGATCTGGCCCATTTCAGCAGAAGGTTTGGGAGGGGTAGGCTGTCTAGGAGCCATTCTTCTCTGTAGAAGATTAGGAAACTATTGGTTTCTATATCTCCCCCCCACAACTATAAGAATGAGATCGATAAGAAATCGATTCATTCAGGAGGTAACATCTAGACCTTATAAAGGTCAACATCTCAAAGTCATTTAGAATTTGAGTTCATCAACAGAATCATGATACTTATAATCTCAAGCAAAACACCAGAACAGCTACTGGTATACAATCCATCAATCCAAACAACCACTTTCAGTCAATTACAAGAACACTCAATAAAATGAAATAAATCACACCAGAATTCAATGTATGCTAAACATCAAACCATTGGAATTAAGATTGAGAATCATCTCGATCCAGTTATGAGTGTGCACCCTCACTACTTTATCAAGATCCTCTCATTCTTAATACTAAGATTTTTAGTTAGGGCATACATTCACTAAAGCACACACAAAATTTCAATACAAAAATGTTTTGAAAACCTTTCCCTATAGTTGTTATTTAAAATTGAAATAAATTTTATGAGCAGAAGAAACACAATGGATCCACAGCCCTCAGGTCATCTTAAGGACGAACTGCTCTGATACTGTTCTTGCCGGTTGACCCGCCTGTCGATTGACTCACGACACTCACACGCCTCCTTTCTCACGTTGATATGTGCTTGGTTCTTTCGAAGCAATCTGCACCTGCAAAAGAGAAAGGGGGCGCCCTAGAGGCCGTTTGCACTCCGACGCTCAAGTCAGTGTAACGCAAGGAACACCAAGTGTATTCAGTTTCTCTCTGTGTTTAGGTCTAGAAACTGCGTACCTTTGTGAAGTCTTTTACTGTCCCTTATATAGTCTAGGGTTTACTGCGCCGCTAGCCCTAATTAGGGTTTGCTGCGCTGCTAGCCATATTTAGGGTTTACTGGAATACCCTTGTGCCGCTATCACCCAATCTTAGGGTAATCTAGCACATAAGGTTTCCTTCTCTGGAGTGCAAACTCTCACAGGGTGACCACCTGGGTGCCTCTTTGTGCACCTAGTCTCTGGGGCCACCTGTTCTGGGAGTGCCTTCACTGTTTACGTGCCATGCATGTAGCTTTACTGTGAAAACCCTAGTTTTGGTGTGTACTCGTCCCCTCAGGACTCTACACCCAACTGTGCTCTCCTTGCTACCCGCATAGGCACTTTGTGATCCAGGCCTCTCCCTAACTCTGGGTATTTAACTGGTCATTGGCCCACTCTGGGAACCTTTCTTAGCTGTTTTGCTTACGCTATCCAAATCACCCAAGGCCGATGTCACCTCGCCACACTCTGTCGCCGAGGACTCCTCGACCTGCTGAGTGACGATGACACCTCCGCCCATCCTGGTGATCTGACGACTACTCACCCGTCTCTGTAGGCTGATGACTAATCACCCTTTTCTGTAGGCTGATGACTCGTCACCCCTCTCTGTAGGCTGATGACTCATCACCCTTCCATTTGTTCAATACCCCCTGTGGGGTCCATTCCACGTGGCTTTGACCCATGCTGTGGGACCCAGCTGATGTCCGAGGACTGGTCAGTACACAAGCCCCCCAGTCTCAAGCTGTTAACTTGTTTCAGCGAAGAGACTAAGTGATAGGCGAGGACTGATTGGTACACAAGCCCCCCTAGTCTCGAGCTGTTAACTGGTTCCAGCGTAGGGACTAAGTCATTGTCTTAGGCGGCCTACGTGGCTCTGCGCGTAAGTACATGAAGAGTACACTGAGAAGACACTTCACCAACCCCCTTTCATCTGCTAACACGTGGCCTTATCAACAGTTTGAGATTCATAACGTTTACGCTCCCTAGGGCTACGTTAAACCTCTTCAAAATCTCGCGCCACTTCACTGTTTCATCACTTTGCATTCTCACTTTTGCATACTCTATCTTCCAGCGCACGCTCTCTTCTTCCCAACAGACCCTTCACGCTTCTCCGCTCTCCATCAACCAAAGGTATGATTTTTATGTCTTCTTCTCCTTCATAATGTGAACTTGATCATCCATATGGTATGCTGTAACTGTTTCGGGCCTGCGTGCGGCTTATACATTCTAGGGTTTTGTTCTTCTTTCCTGGGTTCATTCTACCTTTGAGTCTTCGTCCTCCATTGTTTTCTTCTGAGCCTTTCTTCTTTTCCTGCCTCTCATTTGTTTAGATTCGAGATGGCCAGAACCAAAACCACTTCCAACCCTCCTCCAACGGTAGCGGTCGATTACAAGGCCCTCTACCCCTGGGCTTCTGAGGATCTTCTTGCAGAGACCTCCAAACTCACATCCTGCGAAGATCTTCGCAAGCACCGGGATGATGAGAATGAGATTAAAGGACGCGTCTTCGGCAGGGAAACAGACGCGTACGTCTCTGTGCGCCCCTGCCCAGTAAACGAGCCCGTATGCGCCGATGATCGTTGCAACAATGGGGATCCCTTCTTCTTCTTCTACGCCACCATCTTCAAAAGAGTCAAAGTCCGTATCCCCTTCACAGGATTTGAAAGGGCTTTGCTCACCGAGTTAAACGTGGCGCCCGCTCAACTGCACCCCAACAGTTGGGCCTTTATCAGGGCGTTCTCCATCCTCTGCAATAACCTAGGGTTCACCCCCTCTGTCGATGTCTTCCTTTACTTCTTCGAGGCGAAGAGCCCCGGCAAGAGGCTTTGGGTGAGCCTGAATGGGGTGGCCGGGAGAGTCCTCCCAACGCTCTTCTCGCAGTCGTACAAGAACTTCAAAGGAAAGTTCTTCCGAGTCTGCTGCAGCTCTTACGACCCCACCATGCTCGATGGATTTCCCTTGTACTGGGTGGGGGAGTTGAAGTTCAAAAAGCCACGCAAGCTCGAGGAGTTGACAGTTCCCGATCAAGAACTCTGCCAAATCATTTCCAGCTGGGGGGTGGTGTTTGACTCCACCCAGCTGATTAGGCATGAGTATGACGCTGAGACTCTCAGCGTGTACCTTGGTATACTAACTTCATCTTGCATTTATCTGTTCGCATGCTCAATACTTTGCCTTTCTAACACTTTCAAATTGTTCACTGCAGGCATGGTACTCAGCGCTGATAAGAAGAAAAGGCTGGCAGACGTGCTGAGTCGCCGCAATGCTAGCGGTTCAGCCCCTGCAGGTCTGTCATCACCCGCGGGTGTTGCCCTGGAACCCATCGCTGAAAAATCCAAGAGGGCAGCCCCTGTGGAGGTTTCTGACGACGAGGACACCTGCTCCGGCCTCGTCTTCAAAAGGAAAAGGGTGGAGACAGCCGCAGAGGTCTCTTCCGCCACAGAAGGGCACCCTTCTTCTTTTAGGGAGCACCCTCCCAGCGCCTCCTCCCCTCCTGAGCCAATCCTAACACTTGAGGGGGGTGGGGAGAGTGCTCCTTCCTCTGGTCCGATGCCTTCTGCCCCAGAGCTGCCTTCTCTGCTCCAAAGGTCGCTCGCTCAAATGCCTGGCAGAGCTGCCTTGGAGGCCATGGACCGAAACTCTCTTGAGAACCTCCTCAGCCATGGTCTCGGGGAGTTCTTGGCCGCTTCCAACTCCTTGCTGGTCAAGGGTAGTGTTGAGGCGGATCTGCTAGAGGAGACCGCCCAATTGAAGAGGGAGCTGGAACAAAAGGATCTCCAACTTCGTCAAGCGACCACGCGAGAGACTGCCCTCAATCAAGAACTGGGTAGTCTCCGTCAATCCGAGAAGGAGACCAAGAAGCTTCTTTTCTCCAAGGGGCAGGAGGCCGTCCAGCTTGAAGCTAAGATACTTCCCCTCCGCAACAAGATTATTGAACTGGAAGAGCAAGCAGAGGGGGCTCAAGCTAAAATGGCCAAGCTGGAGGAGAGGGCGACCAATCGAGAAGTTCAGCTGGGCAAGGTTGAGGAGGAACTTGCCCAACAGATCGAACTGTTGAAGAAGACCGAGGCTGAGCTTATTGATGACGCCGCCGACGCCTATGGGGAAGGCTTTGGTGATGCCCTTGCTCAGGTTGCCTGCGTGCATCCTGAGATGGACCTCTCACCATATTCCGCAACTCTGCAGGTGGTCGACGGGCAAATAGTGGCCAGATAGGTCCTCGAAACAGTTGTATTTTAGCTGAACATCTTTGTAATTATCCTCTTTGCAATATAAAACTGTTTATGCATTGTTCATCTTTTCGTCATGCTTTGTATTTGATGGGCTCACAATCACAAATAACGCACCTGCAAAATGAACCTCGAGTAACATGTCTTTCCGTTAACTTCATTAATGAACCTTTACCTTAACCTGGGCGTTCTCATTTGGAGGGGAAAGTGTTCCTTATGAACTCCCCATTCCCCTTACGAGACCTCTAACCCCACTCATAGGTTCTGACTGACCTGTCATCGTTCATGGTCGATGGAGGATTTAACCAAGCGAACCTTTCTTTCACATTGGAAGTTCTCACTCGAAGTGGAGGTGTTCTCTACGAACCTACCTCTCCACTTACGAGACCTCTAACTCCACGTGACAGGTTCTAACTGACCTCACATCGCTCACAGGCGAGGAGAATTTTTCTGGGCGAACCCTTCTTTCACATTGGAAGTTCTCACTCGAAGTGGAGGTGTTCTCTACGAACCTACCTCTCCACTTACGAGACCTCTAACTCCACGTGACAGGTTCTAACTGACCTCACATCGCTCACAGGCGAGGAGGATTTTTCTGGGCGAACCCTTCTTTCACATTGGAAGTTCTCACTCGAAGTGGAGGTGTTCTCTACGAACCTACCTCTCCACTTACGAGACCTCTAACCCCAAGTGACAGGTTCTATCTCGCCTCAGCCTCGCTGTAAGAAGCAGAGGAAGAGGACTTATCTCTTGCCTCAACCTTGCTGTAAGAAGCAGAGGAAGAGGACTTTTCTCCACTGTTCTCTGAGTGGGCGCATGCTCCCAGGAGAGCACCTGGTGTGGCTGGTCTGAGTGCACTCGCCAGGCGCATCCTGCCTGCATGGCCTCATCACATTGTTTCATGCACGTTCCCACCAGCGAGGAGCTCTTCTTCTGGAATCATGCGAGGTGCATGCGTAACGCTCTCGCTGGGAGCTTGGGTCCCAGCTTAATACATGTTGGCAAGACCCCGATGACCATGCGTCGCTGAGTGATCGTGCTTTCACGGGGCGATGACTGATCGTGCTTTCACGGGGCGATGACTGATCGTGCTTTCACGGGCGATGACTGATCGTGCGATGAATAACCACCGATGACTTCTCGCACTCTGCTCCCAGGCGCTTGTCCAGGCGCTAATCTGTAGGTGGTGGTCACTTGGTACTGACCACTTATCACCTGCACTTGTGCTTGGAGCAAGGGGAACTTTAAACTGGAAAACACACACTTTATGTACCAAAGTCTTTTTTTTATTGGGTGGCCTCGTTAAAAACCCTCCTTAGGGAAAAGAGTGCCCCCTGGTGTATTCAACTGTTTACAGTGTATAGTGCGAGAACGCATCTACTTTACATCTTAACTGGGTGTATATATGTTGGGTCTCCTTTCATTGGCGATGACCGACCTCACGAGTAGCGATCATGCCCTCTACTTCAGCTTCCCCCCGAGCTACCTGGGAGCCCCCCTAGCGTAGCTCCCTTAGCGTAGCTCCCTCCATCACCTGATTTCCCCGTGCACAGGGATCTCATGCTGCTGGTCACCTGCTTGGGACCCTGAAGCGCGATCACCTTGCGGCTCCCTCAGGTAATCGGTTAGGAAACCTGTTTTCACCAACTCAGCAAGTTGATGCCCCAGCGCCAGGCAGGTGTAGAGTGTGTGTCCATAAGCCTGATGGAATTCACACCAGTCATCCTTCCTACTTCCAAGCACCTTGTCAGTTTTCTCTGGTACTCTATCATGAAATCAGCTATAGCGGGAATTGCAATCAGCTCCGCCAACTCTATCATGAAATCAGACCTGGGGGGTGCATTGTTCTCCCTTGCACGCCCCCTGGCCTGATCCTTCCTGGGTGTGTAGGGGCGAGACCTGCCCTGCGCTTTCTTCCCTTCTCTGGCCTCATGCACCCATGCGTGTCGCTGCTGCTTCCCCTGTCCTTCGCGCGGCTTGGGCGGTGCAGCACTGCTTTTCTTCTCAGAGACCTGCGTCTCTGCTACAATATGCGCCACCGCGCGTCGCCGAATCTCAGCGAAGGTGGCAGGGTGGTCTCTGATGAGCGATTCACCGAAAAGACCTGGCAGCACACCTTTCTTGAATGCATGCACCAGCATGTCCTCGTCTTTGCTGGGCAACCTTACTACCTGTGCACCAAAACGGTTGAGGTAGTCCTTCAACGACTCCCCCTGGTACTGGCGCACGTCGAACAGGTCGTAGGACACCATCGGTGGTGCTCTGTTGACGATGTACTGCTCTGTGAACAGCTTCGAAAACTGCTGGAAAGAGGTGACGTGGCCCTCTGGCAGGCTCACGAACCACTCCATAGCTACTCCACTCAGCGTACTCATAAACACCTTGCAGTACACAGCGTCTGAGCCTCCAGACAATATCATCTGGGTGTGGAAGGCTATCAGATGCGCTTCTGGATCTTCCTTCCCCGTGAACGACGCCTTCACTCCCACCAGGTTGGGAGGCACCACTGTGTTCATGATCTCAGGGGAGAAAGGCATAGGAAAGGCCCTTGGGGGCGTCAGTGGAGCCTGATCCTCTCCCACGCGACCCCCAGCTTGCTGCATGTGGTGCAGACTCGAGCGCATCTCCTCATTTGCCTTGCGCAACTCCTCATTCCTGGCCTGAGAGGCGGCCAGGTCCTGCTGCATCCGCGCCTGATGCGCCCTGGACTCTGCCACCGTCTCTTGGAGGGCGCACATCGTTTCCATCAGCTGTTGCAAGGTAACGCTGTCGCCTCCATTTGGTGGAACAGACCCGTGTCTTGTATTCCTCATCTTCCGTGGTTCTTACTCTCACTCTCGTATATGGGACCTTGTTTTACTCCGGCCCCACGGTGGGCGCCAAATGTTCTTGCCGGTTGACCCGCCTGTCGATGGACTCACGACACTCACACGCCTCCTTTCTCACGTTGATATGTGCTTGGTTCTTTCGAAGCAATCTGCACCTGCAAAAGAGAAAGGGGGCGCCCTAGAGGCCGTTTGCACTCCGACGCTCAAGTCAGTGTAAGGCAAGGAACACCAAGTGTATTCAGTTTCTCTCTGTGTTTAGGTCTAGAAATTGCGTACCTTTGTGAAGTCTTTTACTGTCCCTTATATAGTCTAGGGTTTACTGCGCCGCTAGCCCTAATTAGGGTTTGCTGCGCTGCTAGCCATATTTAGGGTTTACTGGAATACCCTTGCGCCGCTATCACCCAATCTTAGGGTAATCTAGCACATAAGGTTTCCTTCTCTGGAGTGCAAACTCTCACAGGGTGACCACCTGGGTGCCTCTTTGTGCACCTAGTTTCTGGGGCCACCTGTTCTGGGAGTGCCTTCACTGTTTACGTGCCATGCATGTAGCTTTACTGTGAAAACCCTAGTTCTGGTGTGTACTCGTCCCCTCAGGACTCTACACCCAACTGTGCTCTCCTTGCTACCCGCATAGGCACTTTGTGATCCAGGCCTCTCCCTAACTCTGGGTATTTAACTGGTCATTGGCCCACTCTGGGAACCAATCTTAGCTGTTCTGCTTACGCTATCCAAATCACCCAAGGCCGATGTCACCTCGCCACACTCTGTCGCCGAGGACTCCTCGACCTGCTGAGTGACGATGACACCTCCGCCCATCCTGGTGATCTGACGACTACTCACCCGTCTCTATAGGCTGATGACTAATCACCCTTTTCTGTAGGCTGATGACTCGTCACCCCTCTTTGTAGGCTGATGACTCATCACCCTTCCATTTGTTCAATACCCCCTGTGGGGTCCATTCCACGTGGCTTTGACCCATGCTGTGGGACCTAGCTGATGTCCGAGGACTGGTCAGTACAGATACCATTAATGTAACATCCCTCCAAAAACCTTTTCTTATTTATATAATAGAATAAAGCGTAGATATTAAATTTATAAAATCAACATATGTATTAGATATTGAAAATACATCATCCCGTACATCGTATTCAAAAAGAGACGTCCCTCTTATAGGGTTTTAATACATTCCATCAATTGTTTCGAAATTAAAAAAAACAAATACAGCATGAAAAGGACAAAACAGGCGATCTCCTATCAGAAGACCCAAAACAGCCGATCTGCTATCAGAACAGAAAACAGGCGATCACCACGTAGAGACAGAAACAGGCGATCTCCTCCCGGCGACCACTCACTGAGGAGATCTACTCCCTGGAAGATCATCTGCTCCCGTGTAAAATACACGATCATCACAGTTTTAAGAGAAAACAGCCACATAACAATACAAAGGGTAAGCTAGATATTTTTAAACTTTAAATTATGAACTGGACAACCAACATAGATCAGCCTTTTTAAACATTCACAAAAGTCCATCACTTTCTCATTCATATCACAACCATCAAGTGTCTATCAACAATTTCTCAACATTACTCACGTCAGACTTCTACTGACTAATCACACATAGACACTTGACACTACTTCCGGAAGACTCGTGCGTTGAACTTAGCATCCAGAGACATGCACCTGTCATACTTCATTGCTGTAATGTTTCCACAGCCATGCGCATCAACACAATATCGATCTCAATTTCATCACTCTCACAGTATGACAGGGTTAATCCATATAATAGGTCAAGTCAGTTATCTTTCAAACGACTTACCCATACATATGGACCTCCCTCGACTCTCACCAACTGAATGACTTCATCTATGTGACTCCATCATATCAGCAGAGTCAGGATCGTCTCATTCACAGGATACTCACAGATCAATACACTTCATAACCAAATCTCAACACGGTATTTCCTTTCCTGAAAATACTATGTCTTGATCTCACATTCACGACATTCCACACATCATATAACACTTAAATGAATGATTCCAATCACAACAACAATCATTCCATGGTTCATATTTTCGAATATCACATTTAAATCTCAAACAGCTTCAAACAACACAAAACAGGGGAGTTCGAAAAACAACGCCAAAACCGGCGATCTCGTTCAAAAACAGAGGATTGTACAATAACAGTTGAAAAACCGGCGACCACGTCGCCCCCATCATCTTAATCATCGAATATAAGGATTTTCGTTGGAAATAAGGCTAGCTTCCCTTACCTGGACTTGCGCATAACACCAAGAGCTCCAAAACCCACCGAGCTTAAAGGATGCCTTGGCTCTGTTTTAGCGTCTGGTTTGTGGAACTTGCAGAGAACCTCCCAGGTGCTCCAAGGGCAGTCGTCGCTTGTCGCACTGGTGCTTGAGGATGCCTGAAACGCAGCGCGAAGGGGAGAAAAGAGAAGGATGAAGATGCACTCCCTCTTTCACTCTTGAGTCACTGCAACGTTCTTTGCCTCCTCGCAGTGGGTTTTTGAATCCAAGCCTACTTGTCTACGCATGCTGCTGACACCACCCCCTCTGCAAGAAAGCCAGAGTGTACGTTTCACTGAACAGTACGGCCACGGTTGTCTTCTTGTGCATGCCAACCACTTCCCTGAACAGTACGACCGCGAGTGTCTCTTGCGCATGCCAACTTTCTGATGTCACTATTCTGAACCACCCTTTTTGTCTATGTGTCGCGCGTGCAGTACGTCTGATGCTGCGAGCCCGGGTCCCACCTTATCTGTGTGAAACTCGACATCGCGTGATAACCTTCCACCGATGACCGCTCGTGCGATGACTGTCCACCGAGGCCTCATCCTGGAGGACGACCGATGTCTCTCCCTGGGAGACGACCGATGTGTCTCTCATACCGGCGATGACTGATTCCTCACACTGGCAGACAACCGATGTGTCACCCTGGAGTGCCACCGATGTCCACCCTGGAGGACCACCGATGTCTCACACTAAAGGATCACCGATGTCTCACCCTGGCAGACCACCGATGTCTCTCCCATCCTGGTTGATGACCGATGTTCCTCTCATGCTGTTGGCGATCTCTTATCGCCCTTGCTGAAGGTTCATCCTCCCATTATGTTACGTCCGAGGTATCACCTCCAGATGACTTGGTGACGTCGGTAGCTTCATATTTCGAAGAGTAGATCAGCACTACTCCTCGTGCTCCCATGCATGCAATACTAAGGATGACTTCTTATGCTCAAGCATAGAGCTTTGCATGCACAGCGTATCTAAGGCTAAACCCACACCTTGATACGTGTGGTTTTGTGGAACCCACTCTGGTTGATCCAGCATCTTGACCACATACTACGTGCGCTCCCGTCGATCACGTACACCATAGGCGATTGGCGGTCATGTCTCCTCTAGGCGACAGGCGATTATGTGCCAGAGAAGTCGGAGATCGCCTCCGTCTTCAACAACGGCGATCTCGTAGAAGACTTCTTAACTACACTTTTCTTCCTTTACTTGATCCACACGTCATCCGACCGACCTCTACCAGCTGACCCCAGATCTTGGGCGACGTCCGAGGTCCGACTACTACGAAACTTCAATTACCAACTCTTTGTATTTTAAATAATAACATCTTCTGAAATTATTTAAATATAACACTTTTATTCCAATTAAAGTTTCTAGGTCCTTACAAATGTTGCACCGTCAAGGCCACGCGGAGGTCAGGGGATGCCTCAGTAACAGGCATGGGTGCACGAGACCAAGGAAGGAATGAAGGCATAGGGAAGGCCTCGTCCTTATGCACCAGGGAAGGACCAGACCAGGGGGCGTGCGTGCGCACCCCCCAGGTATGATTTCGTGATAGAGTTGGCGGAGCTGATCGCCATCCCTGCAGTGGCTGCAAGACTCTGAGTACCAGAGAAAAATGACAAGGTACTTGGAGGGAGGAATGATGAGTGGTGTGAATTCCATCAGGCTTATGGACATACACTCCGCACCTGCCTGGCGTTGGGGCATCAACTTGCTGAGTTGGTAAAGACAGGATTCCTGATCGATTACCTGCAGAAGGCGCAAGGTGATCGCGCTTCAGGGTCTCAGGCAGGCGACCAGCAACATGAAATTCCTGTGCATGGGGACCTGATGTGATGGAAGATGCTACGCTGGGGGGCTCCCAAGTAGCTCAAGTGGAAGCTGAAGCGGAGGGCATGATCACTCCCCGTGAGTCAGGCATCGCCAGGGCGGTCATCGCCGGTTAAAGGAGACCCCATCCAGAGTGGTTGAGACGTTGGAGAATGGAGCTTGTCGGCTGGAGACTCTGGATGGAACGGCTATCCCCAGGACGTAGAACGCTACACACTTGTGTTTCTATTTCAGTTAAGTTGTAAAGTAGATGCGTTTTTGCGCTGTACACACACTTAGTTGGTATACTGCAAACAGTTGAGCAGATCAGGGGGCACTCTTTTTAACGATGCCACCCAATAAAAGATCTTCAGTACATAAAGTGTGCAAGTAATTCCCAGTTCAAAGCTCTCCTTGCCCTAGGCGCAAGTGCAGGCAATCGGTGGTCAGTTACTGAGTGGCCACCACCCGCAGACCAATACTTAGACGAGCACCTGGGTATAGCGCGATCAGCCGTCGGGGCATGCAGAGCACCCATCGGCACATGGTCATCGGGGTTTCTTGCCAACACGTGTTAAGTTGGGACTCAGGCCCCCAGCGAGAGCGTTACGCATGCACCTCGCATGATTCCAGAAGCAGATCGGTCATCAGGGCTTGCTAACACGTGTTAAGCTGGGACCCAAGTTCCCAGCGAGAGCGTTACGCATGTGTAAGGACCTGAAATTTATTGGAATGAAAGAGTATGTTTTAAGTAAATTCTAAGTATGTTTTATCTAAGTTAAAAAGGAAGGAAAGTGTAGTCTAGAAAAAACTATAAGAGTTCCTTGTTTATACATCATCGCCGGTCGCCTAGACTACACGTCATCGCCTGGGCGCGAGGCATGCAGGCGTCGCCAGGGCGCGATGCATGCGGGCATCATCAGGGAGGGGGTGAGACATCGGTCGTTCGCCAGGAAGAGGTCATCAGTGGTTTGTCCTCGCGCGAGAGGTCATCAGCGATTTGTCTTCGTGCGAGAGGTCATCAGTGGTTTGTCCTCGCGCGAGAGGTCATCAGCGGTTTGTCATCGCGCGAGAGGTCATCGGTGGTTTGTCTTCGTGCGAGGTCATCGGTGGTTCGTCTTCGCGCTGGTAGCCATCGGCGAAAGGTCATCGCGCGGCGCTTAGTTACACACCGAGAACGTAGGACCTAGACTCCCAGCAAGAGACGTTCTGCACGCGCGCCACGTAGACGAAAAGGTGGTTCAGAATAGTGACCTCATAGCGTAGCCTGCGCAGAGGCATGCTTAGTAGTACTGTGCAGGGAAGCGTACACGCAAACTTCCCTGCAGAGTGGGTGGTGGCAGCTGCTTTTGGAGGGATAAGTTGGTTTAAGTTACTGAAATCCACTACTGAAGAGGAAGAAAACGTTGTTGTAGTCGAAGAGAGAAAGAGTGAGTTCCCTCCTCCGCGTTGCGATTTCAGCCTCTCCACACAAGAGTACGACGAGAAGCAACACCATTGGAGCACTTGGGTAGTCCTCTGCAAGTTCTTCAGACCAGACGCGAAAAACAGAGCCAAGGTATTCTGCAAGCTTCGTTGGATTTCGAAGCTCCTGGTGGTTGCGCAAGTCCAGGTAAGGGAAGCTAGACCTCTTTTTCCATACAAGCCATAGTGTAGCTATCTCTGAAGTTAGGGCGACGTGGTCGCCATTTTTGTTTTCATCTGCGTAAAATGCTCTGTTTGTGTGCTTGGGCGACGTGGTCGCCGGTTTTATATACAGTTTTCGAAACACCCTGTTTTTGAACTAGATCGCCGGTTTTGGCGCTGTTTTGCGAACTCCTTGTGTTTGATGTTGTTTTGAGAACTGCTTGAGATTTACATGAGATATTCGAAAATATGAATCCTTTGAAATGGCTATTGCTGTGATTGAAATCATTCTTTTAAGTGTGGCATGATGTCTTTGAATGCTGTGAATGTGGGATCGAGGCATAGTATTTTCAGGAAAGAAAATACCGTGTAAGATCTTGTGGTAGGTGCATTGATCGGTGATTCCTAAGGGGATATCCTGACTCTGCTGAGGTAATGGAATCACGTAGAGGAAGTTACTCAGTTGTTGAGAGTCGAAGGAGGTCTATATGATGGGCGTCTTGTGTGAAAAAGAACGAGCTCCGTCTGTCCTATGGATTAACCCTGTCATACCAGGAGAACTATGGTAACATTGAGATGATATATGCGCATGCTGTGTGGATTCACAGCGACCCTGTGTGGATTTCACAGTGGTGTGGTATGACAGGTGCAGATCTCTGAGTCTAATCAACGCACGAGTCAATCCGGAAGTAGTGTCAAGTGTCTTGTGTGGTGAGTCAGTGGAAAGTCTGACATGTGAAATGAGAAACTTGAATATTGATAGACACTTGATGCTGTATTGTGAAATGGAATGACTATGGGTGAATGTTGTGAAGTTTGTGATTTTGGGCGATCAGCTGAATGCTATGAGCAGCTCTACGTTTTACATGGATATTTTGGAACTTGGTTTACTTGGATTTTCATGTTCTTGATTTAAACTTCTTTTAAATTATCTAGCTTACCCTTTTATCTGTTATTGTGGTTGTTTTCTCAAAACTGTGATGATCGTGTAATTGTTACACGGGAGCAGATGATCTTCCAGGAAGAAGAGCTCTCTAGTGAGTGGTCGCCGGGGAAAGAGATCGCCTATTTCCACCTCTCGGTGGTGATCGCCGGTTTTCGTGTCCTGATAGAAGATCGCCCGTTTTGAGGTCTTCTGTTTGGGATCGCCGTTTTATGTTGGAGATCGCCGATTTTTTGAGACCGCCGGTCTTACTGTATTTCATTTATTTTCGTTAAACCTTGAAAACATTTGATTTGGTTATGTATTAAACTCCCTAAGAGGAGTAACTTCATTTCTGATATATATACATATTATCTTGTACTCTTCAATATTATTTGGTTACACTTAATTTCATTATACATGTATGTATGTATTATTTTGGCGGGATGTTACAGCATGCACCTCGCATGATTCTAGAAGAAGAGCTCCTCGCTGGTGGGGACGTGCATGGAACCGCACGATGAGTCCATGCAGGCAGGATGCACCTGGCGAGTGCGCTCAGACCAGCCACGCCAGGTGCTCTCCTGGGAGCATGCACTCACTGAGAGAACGTGCGGTGACACCATGCAGGCAGGGTGCGCCTGGTGAGTACGCTTAGACAGCCATGCCTGGCGCTCCCCTAGGAGCATGCACCCACGAGAAAGTCCTCTCCCTCGACTTTGTACAGCGAGGCTAAGGCGAGAGAGAAGAAAGTCCTCACCCTCGACTTTATACAGTGAGGTGAAGGCGAGAGAAAGTCCTCACCCTCGACTTTATACAGCGAGGTGCAGGCGAGAGAAAGTCCTCTCCCTCGACTTTGTACAGCGAGGCATGGGCCAGAGAAGAAAGTCCTCCCTCGACTTTGTACAGCGAGGTGCAGGCGAGAGAAAGTCCTCTCCCTCGACTTTGTACAGCAAGGCATGGGCCAGAGGAGAAAGTCCTCCCTTGACTTTGTACAGCGAGGTGCAGGCCAGAGAAAGTCCTCTCCCTCGTCTTTGTACAGCGAGGAGCAGGCGAGTGAAAGCCCTCTTCCTCTGCTTTATACAGCAGGGTTGAGGCAAGAGGAAAAGTCCTCTTCCTTCACTTCTTACAGCAAGGTTGAGGCACCAGAGAAAAGTCCTTACCTTGACTTTGTACAACGAGGCTGAGGCGAGAGAGAAAAAAGTCCTCACCTCAACTTTGTACAGCGAGGCTGAGGCATGAGTGAACAAGACCTCTCCCTCGACTTCTTACACCGAGGTTGAGGCAAGAGAACCAAGTCCTCTTCCTCTGCTTCTTACAGCAAGGTTGAGGCAAGAGAACCAAGTCCTTTTCCTCCGCTTTTTACAGCAAGGTTGAGGCAACAGAGAAAGTCCCTTCCCTCTGCTTTTTACAGCAAGGTTGAGGCAACAGAGAAAGTCCTTTCCCTCTGCTTTTTACAGCAAAGTTGAGGCAACAGAGAAAGTCCTTTCCCTCTGCTTTTTACAGCAAGGTTGAGGCAACAGAGAAAGTCCTTTCCCTCTGCTTTTTACAGCAAGGTTGAGGCAACAGAGAAAGTCCTTTTCCTCTGCTTTTTACAGCAAGGTTGAGGCGAGTGAACAAGACCTCTCCCTCGACTTCTTACAGCGAGGCTGGGGCGAGAAAGAGTAGTACTGTCTGCATCAATGTGGCGCACGAGGCCAACTCGCCAGGGGGGCTTTCCTTGGCTTGTCGGTCAAGGTCGACTCAGGTAGAATCTCCCATCGCCAAAGGATAAGGAGGAGGTCTTCTGGGGCTTATCAGCCGAGAGTGGGATCATCAGTCATCCAGTATGAAGTTATGCATAAGAGCTGTTGAAGACAATGCTAAAGTAACAGACAATCGTGATCGAGTCAGAAACCCAGTCTGAAGGGGCAATCGCGCGAATGCCTAAGCTAGCTAACAGTTAGTCGCATGCAGAGAGAGTTAAGGATGGAGAGAAAAACAAGCAGCTGAAGCAGATAGATTTCATCCAATTGAAGTTAGTAACGGAAAGCCTTTACAGCTGAGAAGTTTATACACAAGTTATGTCGCAGAAAAAAGAGATTACACAGGAGAAGAAGTTGCAAGGGAGGAAGCTCAAAGAAGAAGGAATGAGCTTGCCATCGACCACTTAGTCTCTTCGCTGAGAACAAGTTCACAGCTCGAGACTGGGGGGCTTGTGATCCGGTCGGTCATTGTTAGTCAATGACGTCAGCAACAGATGACCACGTGGACCAATCACAGGGTGGCACGTGGAACAAGATAGCAGGAGAATCAGGGAGGAGATCCCTCAGGAAGGCGATCGGTGGTCAGTTGCCCAGTGGCCGCCAACCCCAGAGCGTTTCCTAGATGAGCGCCTGGAAACAGGGTGCATGAAGTGACGAAGCATCGGTCGGTCGATGGAGTAATAAGGCATCACACGGACGTCGGTGGAAAGTCATGAGGCACCGCACGGACGTCGGTGGAAAGACATGAGGCATCGCACGGACGTCGGTGGAAGGTCATGAGGCACTGCACGAACGTCGGTGGAAGGTCATGAGGCCCCGCACGGATGTCGGTGGAAGGACATGAGGAACCGCACGGACGTCGGTGGAAGATCATGAGCCATCGCACGGTCATCGGTGGATAGTAATGGGGCACTGCTCGGTCATTGGTGCATGCAGAGCGAGATCGGTCATCGGGGTTTCTTGCCAACACGTGTTAAACTGGGACCCAGACTCCCAGCGAGAACGTTACGCATGCACCTTGCATGATGCCAGAATAGAAGAAGAAGAGCTGCTCGCCGGTGGGGTCGTGCATGAGGATGGCATAAGGGAGCTAGTTAAGCTGGACAGTGATCAGTGTTTCTCTTAGCCCATTACATGCATAGCACCGCGCGATGAGGCCATGCAGGCATGATGCGCCTTGCGTGTGCGCTCAGCCCAGCCACGCCAAGGGCTCTCCTGGGAGCATGCACTTAGTCAGAGAGAAGAAAGGCGCTAAGTTACTCCGCCAGAGGATAACTTAGCCGCACAAAGAAAGCCCAAGAGCCCTTCAGGTGTGATACGTGAACGGTCAGATGCTAGTTGCATGCCTCCACGTGTCACCATCTGAGAGAGAGGCGCAGCCCAAGTATAAAGGTACTCCACCTCATGTAAGGTAGGGGGAGAAGGACACTTCTTACAGTTTTGACAGTTACACACAGTTTTCTCTGAGTCACTGTGGGAGCGTTTCTACACGTTGCACAGTGATAATAGAGGGTGGATTTGAGCATACACGAGTCTCACAGAGAGATTTAGTGATAGTTTTTGGTGTTCCTGTTGCCTGACTTGAGCGTCGGAGTGCACACGGCCGCTAGAGCCGCCGTCTGTGTTGTTTTGCAGGCATCGTCGGGAGTCCCGGAGGAGGTTCTTGGAGCGTTCTTGCAGAACACGCAGTTGCAGAAGGCTAGACGAAGGAGTGACGAGGCACATCCTCCACGTTCAAGTCCACGGCTGGATCACCAAGCATTGATCCAGACTTCCTGTGTCATCGCCTTGCGTTGGATCTCCAGTCCAGACCTGTGAGACAGCGCAAGCGTAAGTTTAATGATGAAAGGAGGTAGGTGGTCAGGGAGGAGACATAGAAGCTGCTCGACGCATGCCATATACGGGAAATCCAATATCCTGAGTGGTTAGTGAACGTCGTGTTAGTAAAGAAGGCCAATGGAAAATGGAGGATCTGCATAGATTTCACTGACCTCAACAAGGCATGCCCGAAAGACTCTTACCCCTTACCCAACATTGACGCGTTGGTGGTTAGCGCCTCGGGGTGCAAGTTGCTCAGTTTCTTGGATGTCTTCTCTGGGTACAATCAGATAAAAATGCACCCGAGAGATGAAAGTAAGATAGCATTCATGATTGAGCTGTCCTGCTACTGCTACACCGTCATGCCATTTGGCTTGAAGAAAGCAAGCGCCACATATCAGAGAACTGATGGACAAAGTCCTTGCCCCAATGTTGGGGCGCAACCTACAAGCCTATGTAGATGACATGGTGGTAGAGGTAGGCAAGTTCCTTGGCTTCCTACTTACGGAGCGAGGGATCAAGGCCAACCCAGACAAGTGCGCGACGATCATAGCTATGAAGAGCCCGACATCGGTCAAGGAAGTGCAGCAATTGACGGGTCAGATGGCTGCCTTCTCCAGGTTTGTGTCAGCGGGAGGAGACAAGGGCCACCCCTATTTCCAATGTTTGAGGAGAAATAGTAGATTTTCGTGGACCTCGGAGTGTGAACAGGCATTCCTTAAACTCAAGGAGTACTTGGTGAGCCCGCCAGTGTTGTGCAAGCCCCAACTCGGCACCCCGCTACGATTGTACTTTGCAGTCACAGAAAAGGCGGTGAGTTCTGTCTTGGTACAGGAACAGGAGCAAAGCCAAAAACCCATCTACTTTGTCAGCAAAGTGCTACAGGGGCCAGAGGCGAGATACCAGGCCATAGAGAAGGCGGCCTTGGCAGTTGTGTTCTCAGCCTGGAGACTTCGTCACGACTTTCAGAGTTTCACAGTGGTGGTGATGACAGATCTGCCGATACGTAAGGTCTTGCAGAAACCAGACGTGGCGGGGAGGATGGTGCGATGGGCAGTCGAGTTGTCAGAATTCGACATACAATATGAGCCTAGAGGTCTGATCCGGTCGGTCATCGGTAGTCGATGACGTCAGCAGCAAGTGACCACGTGGACCAGTCACAGGGTAACGCGTGGAATGAGATAGCAGGTGAATCAGGGAGGAGATCACTTAGAACGGTGATCGGTGGTTAGTTACCAAGTGGCCACCACCCCTAGATCAATGCCTAGATAAGCGCCTGGAAGCAGAGCACGAAAAGTAATGAGGCACCGCACGGTCATTAGGGCATGGTCATCAGGGTTCCTTGCTACACATGTTAAACTGGGACCCAGGCTCCCAGTGAGAGCGTCACGCATGCACCTCGCATGATGTCAAACCAGAAGAAGAAGAGCTACTCGCCGGTAGGGTCGTGCATGAGGATGGCATAAGGGAGCTAGCAAACTGGTCAGTGATCAGTGACTCTCTTAACCCATTATGTTCATAGCACCGTGAGATGAGGCCATGCAGGCAGGATGCGTCTGGTGAGTGTGCTTATACCAGCACCACCTGGTGCTCTCCTGGGAGCTTGCACTCACTCAGAGGACGTGCGGTGAGACCATGCAGGCAGGATGCGCCTGGTGAGTGTGCTTAGACCAGCCACACCTGGTGCTCTCCTGGGAGCATGCGACTCACTCAGAGAGAAGAAACGCGCTAAGTTACTCCGCAAGAGGATAACTTAGCCGCACAGAGAAAAGCACAGAAGCCCTCCAGGTGTGACACGTGTACGGTTAGATGCCAGTTGCATGCCTCCACGTGTCACCATCTAAGAGAGAGGCGCGGCCCAAGTATAAAAGTACTCCATGATATGTCAGGTACACACAAGTTTTTCAGATTACAAGTTTACACAGATTTACTACACACAGTTTCTGAGTCATTGTGGGAACATTTGTACACGCGGCACAGTGATAACAGAATAGAGTTACAGAGAGAGAGAAAGTGGATCTGAGCACACACGAGTCTCATAGAGAGATTCAGAGAGAGTTTTTGGTGGTCCTGTTGCCTGACTTGAGCATCGGAGTGCACACGGCCGCTAGAGGCGCCGTCTGTGTTGTTTTGCAGGCATCGTTTGAAGTTCCAGAGGAGGTTTCTTGCAGAACGTGTAGTTGCAGAAGGAAAGACGAAGGAGTGACGAGGCATATCCTCCACGTTCGAGTTAGCGGCAGGATCAAGGTCTAATCAAGGGACAGGTCTACGCTGACTTTGTGGCTGAGATGTCCTCGACTGAGTCCCAGCAGGAAGACCCTAGCTTCAAGTGGGTGTTGTCAGTAGATGGGTCCTCAAATCAGCAAGGTAGTGGAGTGGGGGTGATCCTTGAAGGACCAAAGGGATTATTGATAGAGAAGGCCCTGTGGTTTGCCTTCAAAGCCAGTAATAACCAAGCAGAATATGAAGCCTTGATTGCTGGAATGTTGTTGGCTAAGGAGATGGGAGCCCAGAGTCTTATGGCGAAGAGTGACTC
The DNA here is from genome assembly GCA_013389735.1 of Phaseolus lunatus. Classification (NCBI taxonomy): domain Eukaryota; kingdom Viridiplantae; phylum Streptophyta; class Magnoliopsida; order Fabales; family Fabaceae; genus Phaseolus; species Phaseolus lunatus. The sequence goes on along the minus strand of CM023858.1, from coordinate 28,408,606 downwards.
ACTGTTGGTCACAGGTCAAGTAGCGGGGGAGTACCAGGCCAAAGATCCCCAGATGGCCTCCTACTTGGAGTATGTTCAGCAGTTGAAGAGTTCTTTTGAAACCTTCGAGCTAGTGCATGTGCCCAGGGAGCAGAATGCCAGAGCTGACTTGTTGGCCAAACTCGCCAGCTCAGGCAAGGGGGGCAGGCAGAGGACGGTCATCCAGGAGACCCTGAGGGCGCCTCGTACCTAAACAGCTGATAATTTGGTGGGAGTCCACCAGATCAGCCAATCACACAGCGAGAAGAGAAGTCATCGGTCGTTGACCTAAGAAACTCTGAAGAAGCCACGGGTCAACGCCTGCATGCCAATGGGGGAGCGGCCATCGCAAGTCTACCTGTTACAGAGTGGAGAGACATGGATGACGCCCTATAAGCGCTACATAGCCGATGGGATGCTCCCAATGGAGCCAATGGAAGCAAGGAAAATAAAGAAGAACTCAGCCAAGTACACACTTATTGATGGCGAGCTGTACAGGCATGGGTTTACTCACCCCATCCTGGTGTGTGTACATAGGGAGCAGTGTGCGAGAATAATGGCGGAGCTCCATGAGGGCATATGTGGGAGCCACATCAGAGGTTGTGCTTTGGCATCCAAGGTCGTTCGAGCAGGGTACTATTGGCCGACTATGAGGGAGGATTGCACTAAGTACGCGTAGTAGTGCAAGCAGTGCCAATTGCATGCTGATTGGTAAAAGGCGCCACCAGAAGAACTCAGGTCGATATACAGCCTTTGGCCATTCTATACCTGGGGAATCGACATCCTGGGGCCTTTTCCTTTGGCGGTGCGGCAAATGAAGTACCTCGTGGTCGCCATTGAATATTTCATGAAGTGGATCGAGGCTGAGCCAGTAGCCCAAATCACAGCCTAGAAAATCCAGCACTTTGTGTGGAAGAATATAGTGTGCCGCTTTGGAGTACCCAAGCGTTTGGTGTCTGATAATGGCACCCAATTCGCAAGTCAACAGTTGGGAAAGTTATGCACAGAACTGGGGATCAAGCAGGTGTTTGCATCGGTCGAGCACCCACAAACCAACGGACAGGTCGAGTCGGCCAATCGAGTTCTACTCAGGGGGCTAAAGAGAAGGTTGGAGAAAGCAAAGGGAAGGTGGGCTGAGGAGGTTCCCAGAATTGTATGGGCTTACCATACTACTCCCCAGTCCACAACCAAGGAGACCCCCTTCAGCTTGGTGTATGGTTCAGATGCCCTGATCCTTGTGGAGATCCAGGAGAGCTCACCACGTTTCCAGAACTTTGTGGCGGAGGAGTCCAACGAAGAAAGGAAGGTGAATCTCGATCTCTTGGATGAAGTTAGGGAAGAGGCAGGAATCAAGGCCGAGGCATTGAAGAGGAGAGTCGAGCTCAAGCACAGTTCCAAATTGAGAGCTCGGCAGTTCCAAGTGGCCGACCTAGTTATGCGGAAGGCATCTCCATACCAGATAGAGAACAAGCTATCCCCTAAGTGGACTGGTCCCTTTAGAGTGACAGAGGCCCTGGGGAATGGAGCATATAGGGTGGAGACTTTAGAAGGTGGTCCGATTCCTCGTACATGGAATGCGACTCACCTGAAGTTCTATTTTAGTTAAAGCCATGTAATATTGTACACAGTTTAGGGAACACTCTTTTTTCCCTTTTAAGGGTTTTTAATGAGGTCACCCAATAAAATTTTCAGTTAAAATATATATTTGAATGTGTTTATACAATGCGGTTAGAACCTGACACTTGGGGTTAGAAGTCTCGTAAGTGGGAAGGTAGGTTCATAGAGAACGCCTCCTCTTCGAGTGAGAACTCCCAATGTGAACAGAAGGGTTCACCAGTGAAATCCTCCCTCGCTTATAAGCGATGTGAGGTCAGTTTGAACCTGTCATTTGGGGTTAGAGGTCTCGTAAGTGGGAAGGTAAGTTCGTAAGGAACACCTCCTTTTCGAGTGAGAACTCCCAATGTGAACAGAAAGGTTCACCAGTGAAATCCTCCCTCGCCTATGAGCAATGTGAGGTCAGTTCAAACTTGTCATTTGGGGTTAGAGGTCTCGTAAGTGGGAAGGTAAGTTCGTAAGGAACACCTCCTCTTCGAGTGAGAACTCCCAATTTGAAAGAAAGGTTCACCAGTGAAATCCTCCTTTGCTTATGGGTGATGTGAGGTCAGTTTGAACCTGTCATTTGAGGTTAGGGGTCTCATAAGTGGGAAGGTAGGTTCGTAATGAACACCTCCTCTTTGAGTGAGAACTCCCAATTTGGAAGAAAGGTTCACCGGTGAGGCCCACCTCCACCTAAGGGAGATGAGTGGCCATATGAAGTTCGTTAACTTGTCAGGTGCACACAGATAGAAGCCGAAGTCCTCGCAAGCTTAAGGGGTGCGGGTGAAGACGAGGTGGTGAGGCATGTTTTCAGAAAGAAGTTTTTTATGAGGTTTTGCCAACAGCAGCTCAACAAAATTAAGCGTGCTACCTATAGTTTATTCTGAGTCAAGCGCGCTATTTGTGGTCTGAATCTATGCTGAGTAGTGAGTTTGACCAAGCATGTCGAACAGTTAAACAACAGCAGAGATGCGAAGGCAAGCAAAGTGAAATATAAAGGCAAACAAGTATGAAGGCAAGTAAATGAATTAATTACATTATAATGGAGGTTAGTTACAAGAAGTTCAGCTATGAGATACAATTGCTTAGAAGACCTATCTGGGCACTATTTGCCCGTCAACCACCTACGAAGTTATGGAGAATGGCGAGAGGTCCATCTCAGGATGCACGTAGGCAAACTGAGCAAGGGCATCGCTAAACCCCTCCCCATAGGCGTTGGCGGCATCTTCAGTGAGCTCCGCCTCAGTCTTCTTCAGCAACTCATTTTGTTGGGCAAGTTCCTCCTCAACCTTGCCCAGCTGAACCTCTCGGTTGGTGGCCCTCTCCTCCAACTTCATCATTTTGGTTTTAGTCCCCTCCAATTGCTCTTCCAATTCAATAATTTTGTTGTGGAGGGGAAGTATCTTGGCCTCAAGCTGGAGGGCCTCCTGCCCCTTGGAGAAGAGGAGCTTCTTGGTCTCCTTCTCAGACTGGCGAAGACTGCCCAACTCCTGGTCCAGGGCAGTCTCGCGCTTGGTTGCTTGGTGGAGTTGGAGATCTTTCTGCTCCAACTCTTTCTCCAATTTGGCAGCTTTCTCTAGCAGCTCTGCCTCTGCGTTGTTTTTGACCAGGAGGAAATTGGAAGCAGCAAGGAACTCCCCAAGGCCATGGCTGATGAGGTCCCCTAGGGAGTTCCCGTCCATGGCCTCCATGGCAGCTTGGCCAGGCATCTGCGCAAGAGCCCGCTGGAGAAGGGGAGGCAGCTCGGGAGCAGGACGCATTTGGCTGGTCGAAGGGGCACTCTCCCCTCCACCCTCGAGCGCTAAGATTGGCTCAAGGGGAGATGAAGCACTGGGAGGGTGCTCCCTGAAGGAGGGAGGTTGCCCCTCTGTTGCAGAGGAGACCTCTGCAACAACCTCTACCCTTTTCCTCTTGAAGATGAGGCCAGAGCAGGTGTCCTCGTCCTCATAGATCTGTACTGGGGCTGCCCTATTTGACTTCTCAGTAGTTGGTTCTGGGGCAGCCACAGCTGGCGATGGAGGGCCAGCAGGGCCTGAGCCACCCGCAGTGCGGGGACTCAGCATATCGGCCAGCCTTTTCTTCTTCTCAGCGTCTAACACCATACCTGCATCATACAACAAGGAAGGGTGAGAAGGGTGAAGCATAAAACACAGAAAAAAGTAGAAACGAGAAAAAGACAATGTACCAAGGTAGACGTTGAGGGTCTCAGCATCATATTCGTGCCTAATCAGCTGGGCGGTGTCGAAAACCACGCCCCAGCTGGAGAGGGTTTGGCACACCTCACGGTCCAAGGGCGTCAGCTCTTCGAGTCCGCGGGGTTTCTTGAACTTCAACTTCCCCACCCAATACAATGGGAACCTGTCGAGCATGGTGGGGTCGTAGGAGCTGCAGCAGACTCGGAAGAACTTTCCCTTGAAGCTTTTGTATGATTGGGAGAAGAGGGTGAGCAGGACCTTTTCCGCCACTCTGTTAAGGCTTACCCAAAGCCTTTTCCCAGGGCTCTTCGCCTCGAAGAAGTATAAAATTACATCTACCGAGGGAGTGAACCCTAGGTTGTTGCAGAGGATGGAGAACGCCCTAACGAAGGTCCAGCTGTTGGGGTGCAGCTGAGCGGGCGCTACGTTCAGCTCTGTGAGTAGATCCCTTTCGAACCCAGTGAAGGGAAGGCGCACTTTGACCCGCTTGAATATGGTGGCATAAAAGAAGAAAAAGGGTTCCCCGCCATTGCATCGGTCGTCGGTGCAGACAGGTTCACCCACGGTGCAAGGATGCACTAAGACATACGCGTCTCTTTCCTTACCGAAAATGCGCCCTTTGATCTCATTTTCGTCATCCTTGTGTTTCCTCCAATCTTCAGTGGAGGTAAGTTTGGAGGTCTCAGCCAGGAGATCCTCAGAAGCCCAGGGGTAGAGGGCCTTGTAATCAACCGCTACGGTTGGACGAGGGTTGGAAGTTGTTTTGGTTCTGGTCATCTCGAATCTAAAACAAGTGAGAGGCAATGAGAAAAGAAGACTCAGAAGAAGTGATGACGAAAACAATGGAGGACGAAGACTTGAGGAAGAACGAAACGCAGAAAAGAAGAACAGAAACCCTAAATGTAGAGAATCGAAGGCAAACCCAAGACACATGTAGCATGCAAGGAAGGTTAAAATTACACTACAAAGAGGGAAGTGGCATAAAAATCATACCTTTATAGAGCAGAGACGAAAAAGTTGATGGAGTTAGCGTGAAGGTGGAAGCATGCGCAGGAAGATAGAGTTTATAAAAGTTGAGAAGGCAAAGTGATGAAACAGTGAAGTGGCGCGGGATTTTGAAGGGGTTTAACGTAGCCCTAGGGAGCGCAAACGTTAAGAATCCCAGACCGTTGATGCGGCCACGTGTCTATAGATAAAAGGGGGTTGGTGAAACGTCCCCTCAGCGCATTGTTCATGTCCTTGCGTGCAGTGCCACGTAGGTCGCCTGGCTGATTACTTAGTCTCTTCGCTGAAACAAGTTAAAACTTAAGACTGGGGGGCTTGTGTACCGACCAGTACTCGGGCACCGAGAACAGCTAGTAAGGGGTGAGCCACGTCAGTTGGGTCCCACAGTGTGAGCCGAAGCCACGTGGAAGGAACCCCACAAGTGGTAAGAACTAGTAGGGCGATTAGTCATCAGCGTGCCCCCTCAGGAAAGGGTGATTAGTCATCAGCGTGTCCCCACAAAAAAGGGTGATTAGTCATCAGCGTGATGATCACCAGAATAGGCTGATGTGTCTTCGTCACTCCGCAGGTTGAGGAGTCCTCGGCAACAGAGTGTGACGAGGTGACATCGGTCGTGGGTGATTTGAACAACATAACCAGAACAGCTAAGATTGGTTCCCAGAGTGGGCCAATGAGAAGGAAATACTTAGAGGTAAGGAGAGGCCTGAATCACAAAGAGCTTATGCGTGTGGCAGGGAAAGCATGGTTAGGTGCAGAGTCCTGAGGGGTCGAGTACTCATCAAAACTAGGGTTTCCCAGTGAAGTTATATGCATGGCACGTGAATAGTGAAGGCACTTCCAGAATAGGTGGCCCCAGAGAGTAGGTGCACGAGGAGGCACCCAGGTGGTCACCCTGTTAGAGTTTGCACTCCAGATAAGGAAACCTTATGTGCTCGATTACCCTAAGACTGGGTGATAGCGACGCAAGGGCATTCCAGTAAACCCTGAATATGGCTAGCAGCACAGTGAACCCTAATTAGGGCTAGCGGCGCAGTAAACCCTAGACTATATAAGGGGCAGTAAAATACTTCACAAAGGTACGCAATTACAAACCCTAAACACAGTTACTCAAACACTTGGTGTTGCTTGCCCAATCTTGACTTGAGCGTCGGAGTGCGAACGGCCTCTAGGGCGCCCCTTTCTCTTTTTCAGGTGCGGATTGCTTCGAAAGAACCAAGCACAACACAATGTGAGGAAGAAGGCGTGTGAGTGTCGTGGAGTCAACCGATAGGCGAGTCAATCGGTAAGAACAGTGGGCAAGATGGGTGAAGGGTAGAAATGGGAAGGGAGAGGGGCTACTTAGGGTGTTGACCATGGTCAAAACTGCACCGTTAGGCATAGCTTCTAGAAGGTAGGTTAAAAACCCTAATTTTAGGTGCCTTGTCTTGAAAAGTGGGTTTGGTCAAGCCCATTTCACTAAGTACACTCCCTTTTATGCTATGTGAACATACTCTAGCCTATTTTTCTATTTGGACCCCAAAAGTGAGCCTAAATTATTTACAAACATGTTTTAGTCTTTTAAGAAGGCCAGAAGAGAGAACAATTGATGTTCTGGTTTATGCCAATTCTTCTTCTAGTGAGGTCTATTTCATATTTGGTGGGGCCTTGACTTGATTGTTGAGATGACTACTCACATTGTGAATTGTCTCTTGAGTCCTTAGTCATCTTATTAGCTACTTGGATTGTATCTAGTCAGCATCCATATAGCAGCTTGTGGACGTTGGTGTGGATGCCTCTTTGCAATTTTCCATCTCAAACTTTTTGAGAATCTCCTTGCAGTACTTGGTTTGGCTTAAGAAGATGCCATCCTTTGATTGCTTGACCTACAGTCCTAAGAAGAAGGATAACTCTCCCATCATAGACATTTCAAAGTCCCCCTGCATAGTTGCCATAAATTCTTCACACAAACAATCATTAGTAGCATTGTTCTCGCCGATTGAATCAGTCGTCGTTGACTCTGGGGCAGATGGTGGCTCCTCCTATCTTCACGGTGGTTCTGTGCTTCCAAAGGATGGCTCCGCTGAGACAGAGGGGGGGCTTTACCTGCAACTGCACTTCGACAACTCAAGTCAATACAGGGCAATAAACATCAAAGAAGCAAAAAGTGCTTAGGCTTATGAGTGTTTGTAAAATCTATGTCTTGCGTAGAAAATCGCGTGCCTTTACCTTGGGGTTTACCCCCCTTATATAATTGTTTCTAGGTTAACCTGCCCTTGAAGGCAGATTAGGAACGGATCCAGGTGGATCTGGTAGTATCGCAAGTGAGAAATGAAGAACTAGGCAGAACCAATGAGGAACTGCGCAGGAACCTGTAGCAAGCAGGAGAATGAGCAGTGGAGGAGCGAACACCGTCCATAACACCCAAGGCTCTTCCCATGCCGTTCTCCCAAGCAATTATGGATACTGTGATCCCAGCAACCTTCGTGGGTCCGAAAGTCACCTTCACAGGCGTGGAAGACCCAGAAGCCCATCTCACAGCCTTCCATACCTAGATGATGCTGTCAGGAGGCTCTAATGCTGTGCATTGCAAGCTTTTCATGAGCAGACTAACAGGCACAACATTGGATTGGTTCGTCAGTTTACCTGATGGGCACATAATGTCATTTGAACATTTTTTGACGCTGTTTAGGAAGTAGTACATAGTTAATCGGGCTCCCATCCCATCTCTTACAATCTTTTTGATGTAAGACAGTACCAGGGAGAGTTGTTAAAGGATTATCTCAACAAATTCGGGGCACAAGTGGTGAGGCTGCACACCAAGGATGAAGATATGACAGTGTATGTTTTCAGGAAGGGAGTCCTGTCGGGACCTTTCAGCAACTCACTCATCAGGAATCGCCCCAAGACCTTTTGTGAGATTAGGCGTCGAGCTGTAGCCCATATCGTCGCAAAAGGGGAGGTCACTGAGAAGCATGGAAGCATCGCTCCAGTCAGACCGTGAATAACAAGTTGTCCATAACCCATGAAGGTGCATGAGGCGACGACAAAAAAGAAGGCCCAGGGGAAATGACAACCCCATGAGCCTAGGAAACCTCAAACTAGGGCGTACGCAAAGGAGGATGTGCCTCCTAGGCACAACTTTGGTGTAGATTTGAAAGACCTGATCGCTATTCCTAACATAGTGGAAAGGTTGAAGATGCCCTCAAAGACTAACAAGAGGTTGGGGCCCAATAAGAACGCCTAGTGCGAGTTCCACCAAGCATTTGGCCACCCCATCCGCAACTGCTTGTCGCTAGGGCACCAGTTAGATGAATTGGTGAAAAACGGCTTCTTGAGGGACTATTTGCAGGAGCCATAGGGAGTTCAGGCATTGGCCGCTCCAGGGGGTGATCAGGGGCATGAGATGCCCATTCATGGCGAGATACACACCATTTCAGGAGGATTCTCAGGAGGGGAATGCACTGCCTCCCAGCGAAGAAGTACGCCCGAGCGGTGATGACATTGGAGATGCAATACGCAGACCAGACACTTGACATCGACCTTGTTTTGACCAAGGCCAACCTCCGAGATGTCGTCCCCCATGACAATGACCCAGTGGTGATCTTGGTGATAACAGCAGGAAGAAAGGTGCACCGCGTCCTAGTGGACCAGGGAAGCTCGACAGACGTGATGTTCTGGTCGACCTTCAATAAATTACAGCTGTCTCCCGTCCAGTTAAGCCCTTACACTAGCTGCTTGTATGGATTTGTTGGAGACCAAGTAGAGGTGCGTGGGCACATAGAGTTGAGGACCACCTTCACGGATGGTGAGGCCTCCCGCACAAGGAACATCAGGTACCTTATAGTTAACGCTCCCTTAGCTTACAACATACTGTTAGGCAGACCTGCCTTGAATAGGCTGAGAGCGGTGGCCTCGACAAGGCACATGAAGATGAAGTTTCCTTCCTTGGAGGGGATAGTGATCACCATCCGGTCAGACCAGAAGGAGGCCAAGAGGTGTTAGGAGAATAGCCTCAAGACAAAGAGCGGAGTGTTCGCCGTTACCACTCACCCACCAAGGGAGGAAGTGGTCGCCCATGCAGAGGAAGTGGTCGTCCGTGCAGAGGTCACCTGAGCAGAGACGGCCCAAACCAGGTGGAGAAGTGCTGGAGAGGGAGATAGAAGGAAAGGTGTTTAAACTTGAAAAGCCCTTAGGCTAAGAGACACAGGACTAGATTGCCGAAGTCATAACACGACATCTGGATGCGTTCGCGTTGTCCGCCTCAGACATGCCTGGCATAGAACCTAACTTTTTGTGTCATCGTCTCACCATGGACCCCTAGGTCCGACCTGTCCTCCAGAGAAGAAAAAAGTTCAATGAAGAAAGGAGTTAGGTTATCAGGGAAGAAATGTAGAAGTTGCTGAGCGCCGACCATATCAGGGAGATTCAGTACCCCGAATGGCTGGCAAACGTGGTTCTGGTGAAGAAGTATAATGAAAAGTGGAGGATGTGTGTAGACTTCACGGACCTCAACAAGGCCTGTCCAAAGGATTCCTACCCTCTGCCATGTATTGACGCTTTGGTAGACAACGCCTCTGGTTGCAGACTACTCAACTTCTTAGATGCCTTTTCTGGGTACAACCAGATTAAGATGCACCCCATGGATGAATGCAAGACAACGTTCATGATAGAGCTGTCTTGCTATTGCTACAAAGTCATGCCTTTTGGGCTGAATAATGCAGGTGCCACTTACCAGAGGTTGATGGACAGAGTGCTTGCGCCCATGATAGGGCGGAATGTGCAAGCATATGTGGATGATATGGCGGTCACCTCGTAGGTGAAGGATTAGTACGTCACTGATTTGGAAGAGCTATTTACTACAATAGTTAAATACCGACTGAAGCTGAACCGTGAGAAGTGTGTGTTCGGCGTAGAAGCAGGTAAATTGTTAGGGTTCCTGCTCATTGAACATGGGATCGAGGCGAACCCTGAGAAATGTGCTGCGATCATCGCCATGAGGAGCCTGATCTCAGTCAAAGAGGTGCAATAGTTGACAGGGCGGATGGCCGCTTTGTCGAGGTTTCTATCAACTGGGGGGGACAAAGGTCACCCCTACTTCCAGTGCCTGAGGAGGAACAACAGATTTGTATGGACCAAAGAGTATGAGGAGGCGTTCCTCAAGCTAAAGGAGTACTTGGCCAGCCCACTAGTGTTGTGCAAGTCGCAACCGGGTACCCTGCTTCGCCTATACTTTGCAATCAAAGATCAGGCGATCAACTTGGTCCTTGTGCAGGACTAGGACCAGGTGCAGAAGCCGATCTACTTTGTAAGCAAGGTATTGTAGGGGCCTGAAGTGAGATACCAAGCCCTAGAGAAGGCAGCTTTGGCCATAGTGTTCTCAGTGTGAAGACTGCGTCACTATTTCTAGAGCTTTACAATGATAGTGATGACGAACCTTCTCATTCACAAGGTGTTATAGAAGCCGAACATTGCGAGAAGGATGTTGTGTTGGGCAGTGGAGCTGTCAGAGTTCGATGTACAATATGAGCCTAGAGGTCCCATCAAAGGCCAGGTTTATGCTGACTTCGTGGTAGAACTCTCCTCGGTCGCCAGGCACCAAGAGGGAGAAAACTTCAGATGGATACTCTCTGTGGACGGCTCCTCCAATCAACAAGGTAGTGGGGCTGGTGTTATCTTAGAAGGGCCCAATGGGCTGTTGATTGAGCAAGCCCTACGTTTTGCTTTCATGGCCAGCAACAATCAAGCAGAATATGAGGCTTTGATGGCGAGAATGCTGCTAGCTAAGGAGATGGGTGCAAAGAGTCTGCTGGCAAAGAGTGACTCCCAGTTGGTCACCGGACAAGTAATAGGAGGGTACCAAGCCAAAGATCCCCAGATGGCCGCCTATCTAGAGTATGCCAGGTCTTGAAAGAGATGTTCGTGATGTTCGAGCTGGTCCATGTCCCTAGAGGGCAAATGCCCGAGCTGACTTGCTAGCAAAGCTCGCCAGTTCGGGCAAGGGGGGTAGACAGAGGACAGTCATCCAGGAAACCTTGAGGACACCTTGGACCTTCACTGCAGATAACTTGGTAGAAGTCCAGCATATTAGCACGTCGGATGGAGTGAAGAGGAGTCATCGGTCACTGACTCAGGAGACGTTGAAGACGCCCAGAATAGGCACATATCCAGCTTCTGGGGAAGAGTCGGTGCAGGTTTGCCTAGTTCAAAGAGGAGAGACCTAGATGACGCCGTACAAGCGTTACTTGGCTGATGGGATGCTCCTCATAGAGCCCACAGAGGCTAGGAAAATAAAGAAGAACTCGAGCAAATACCCACCCTATCTTGGTATGTGTAAGTGGAGAACAGTGTAAGCGGATAATGGCAGAACTCCATGAGGGGATATGTGGGAGCCACATCGGTGGCCAACCTCTTGCATCAAAGGCCATCCGTGCAAGATATTATTGGCCAACCATGAGGGAAGACTGCATAAAGTATGCACAACAGTGCAAGCAATGTCAGCAACATGCTGACTGGCACAAGGCATCGTCGGAAGAGCTCAGATCGATCTATAGCCCTTGGCCATTTCATACTTGGGGGATCGACATTCTGGGGCCTTTCCCTTTGGCGATACAGTAGATGAAGTACCTTGTGGTTGCCATAGAGTATTTCATGAAGTGGATAGAGGCCGAGCCAGTAGTGTAGATAACAGCCCACAAGATCCAGCACTTCATGTGGAAAAACATAGTATGCCATTTTGGAGTTCCCAAACGGTTGGTGTCTGATAATGGCACCCAGTTTGTGAGCCAACAGTTGGGCAAGCTATGCACAAAGCTTGGGATGAAACAGGTGTTCGTATCAGTCGCACACCCCCAGACGAATGGGCAGGTCGAGTCCACCAATCGAGTTATGTTCAGAGGTCCGAAGAGAAGGCTAGAGAAAGCTAAGGGGACCTGGGCAGAAGAAGTCTCTAGAATTGTGTGGGCTTACCACACAACTCCCCAGTCCACCACCAAGGAAACACTATTCAACTTGGTATATGGTTCGGACGTAATGATTCCTGTAGAGATCCAAGAGAACTCACCGTGTTTTCAGAACTTCATGGCCGAAGAGTCCAATGAAGAAAGGAAGGTGAACCTGGACCTATTGGATGAGGTAAGGGAGGAAGCAAGAATCAAGGCTGAAGCCTTGAAGAGAAGAAGGGTGGAATACAAGCACAGCTCCAAGCTGAGACCTCGGCAGTTCTAAGTCGCCGACCTGGTGATGAGGAAGGCCCACACCCATACCAGCTAGAGAACAAGTTGTCTCCCAAGTGGATTGGTCCCTTTAGAGTGACAGAGGCCCTTGGAAACGGAGCATACAGGCTCGAGACTTTGGAAGGTGGAGCGATCCCTCGTACTTGGAATGCAGCCAATCTAAAATTTTACTTCAGTTGAATTATTAAAGCTGTATTTCAGTCGAACTATCGCATTGTACATAGTTTTAGGCGACACTCTTTTTCCCTTATAAGGGTTTTTAATGAGATCACCCAATAAAGTTTCAGTTTAAAATTATATTTTGTACAGTGCAGTTATGGACCCTCGACCTTGAGTTAGAAGTCTTAGTTGGGGAAGGAAGGTTTGCAGAGAATGCCTCCCTATTGAGTGAAAATGCCAAGGTCAAACAGTATGGTTTGCCAGTTAAAACCCTCTCCTACCTTAAACGACGAGGATGAGGTCAGTTATGGACCCTCGACCTTGAGTTAGATGTCTTAGTTGGGGAAGGAAGGTTCGTAGAGAACGCCTCCCTACTAAGTGAAAACACCAAGGTCGAACAGTATGGTTCGCCAATTAAATCCTTTCTCACCCTTGGGTGACGATGAGGTCAGCTATAAACCGTTCGCTTGTGTTAGAAGTCTCAAGTCCAGGGAAGGTAGGTTCACAGAGAACACCTCCCCCTTGAGTGAAAACACCAAAGCTGAACAATAGGGTTCACCAGTTAAATCCTCCCTTGACTTCATATAGCAAGGACGAGGTCAGTTACGAACTCCCCCTTGGGTTAGAAGCCTCAAAGTTGGGATAGGATGGTTCGTAGAGAATGCCTCCCTCTTGAGTGAGAACGCCAAGGTGAAGACAACGTGATTCAAATAGGTAAGCCTTCCTTCATCTCCATGAAGCGAGGTCAAGGTCAGAAGAGTGAACCTCTCCCTTGTTTGTAAGTCGAGGATGAGAGCAGCATGCAGCCTCACCAGTGGCATCAGGAAGACATCTCCAGAGTCAGTGAAGTAAGGGTGAGGTCAGTTAGTGGATCTCTTTTTCCTTCTCTTGTCTTATAACGCAGGATCGAAGAGCAACAAAGAATTCCCTTATCTTAGCGTAGCCAAGGTAAGGCCAGTTAAGGGTTTGTGTGCACATCACCGTTACCTTAGGCCACTAAAGAATCGAAGAAGGCAAGGTTGAGTGAGTGGTGGACAAGCACGCTACCTAGAGTATGAATATTCGTCAACTGTGTTGTTAGTGATGTTAGGGTGAGACACGGCAGTTAGAAACCAAGGTAAACAAAGTAGCTTAAAGAAGATAGATTCATAAATAAGGACAAAGTATATATACAGAGTACAAATTGTTCTTCAAAAGGCCAAGTTATTACAAATTAAAGTGAGCTAGATCTTGGGCGCAAGCTACCCATCAATGACGTGCTTCGTCACCACAAAGGGAGAGAAGTCCAGCTCAAGGTGCAAGCAGGCAACCTGAGTGAGGGCATCCTCAAACCCTACTTCATACGCGTTGGCAACGTCTTTGGTGAGCTCCGCCTCAGTCTTGTTGAAGAGTTCAATCTTTTGAGCAAGCTCACCCTCCACATGGGCCAGCTGGACCTCTTGTTGGGTGGCCCGCTCCTCCAGCTTGGCCATCTTAGCCTTTGCCCCCTCTGCCTACTCCTCCAGATCGATCACTTTGTTGCATAGAGGCAGGATCTTCGCCTCCATCTGAAAGGCCTCCTGACCCTTGTCAAAGAGCAGCTTCTTGGTCTCTTTCTCTTATTGGCAGAGACTGCTCAGCTCTTGGTTCAGGGTCGTTTCGCGGTTGGCGAAGACCTGGGATTGGAGGGCAAGTTCCCCTTTCATCCTTGCCTCCGCTTGGCTCACGAAGGTGAGGGAGTTGACGAGGAACTCCCCAAGGCTCTTGTCCATGCACTCCCTCAGCAAGTCTTCACCCAAAACCTCCGTCGCCTCCTTATCTTGGAAGCACTTGAGGGCTTGTTGGAGTATGACGTGGAGCTCAGGGGCAGGAGGCACTTGGTCACCCTCAGGAGTGCTTTCCCCATCGCCTTTGAGCGCGGGAGGTCCACGAGGAGAAGAGGCGCTGGGGGGGTTATCCCTGAATGATGGAGGGTGGTCATCAGTAGTAGAGAGTGAGGTCGCCGCAACCCCCACCCTTGGCCTCTTGAAGACAAGGCCCTCCTCAGTGTCCTCATCCTTGGAGTCGATCGCAACCACCACTTTATTCTTATCAGCAAGGGCTGGGTTGGGCGAGTCCTGGGCAACAGTTAGAGGACCGGCAAGGGCTGAGCCACCTGCACCAGTAGGTGTCGCTTGGTGGCGAGCAATCAGCTCAGCCAATTTTTTCCTCTTCTCCTTATTGATCACCATACCTTCACCAAGAGAATGAAACATGAGAAGATAATCCTACACAGCATACAACCAACAACAAGAAGCACAAGGGTCGTAGTATGCAAAGGGTAAATCAGTGGATGCACAAGCATGAAAAGAAAAAGCGCATGATGTGTAAGCTAACAACAGATATGCAAAACGAGGCAGGGAAAAGGTAGAAGTACCGATGTAACCCTTGAGGGCCTTGGTGTCGAACTCATGCTTGATCAGTTGAGCAGTGTTAAACACCACTCCTAAGTTTGAGAGAAGCTGACACAGTTCGCGATCAGGGGGAGTCAGCTCCTCAAGACCCCTGGGTTTCTTGAACTTCAGTTTCTCCACCAAGTAAAGGGGGAACCCATCTAGCAGGGTAGGGTCATGAGGGGTGCATCACATCTTAAAGAACTTCCCTTTGAAGCCTTATAAGATTGCTAGAAGAGGTTTAGGATAACTCTCCCCGCCACCCCGTTGAAGCTTACCCAAAGCTTCTTCCCTGGGCTCTTTACCTCAAAGAAGTAGAGGAAGACGTCCACTGAGTCGGTGTGCCCTAGATGGTTGCACAGGATTGCGAATGCCCTCATGAAGGCCCAGCTGTTGGGGTGCAGTTAAGCGGGGGCCACATTTATTTCAGTTAAAAGCACTCGCTCGAACCCCGTGAGTGGCAAGCAGAGTTTGATCCGCTTGAAGATGGTGGCGTATAGGAAGAAGAAGGGCTCTCTATCGTTGATGCGATCGTCAGCACATACAGGTTCGCCCTCCGTGCAGGGTCGAACAGAGACGTAAGCGTCGCACTCCCTCCCGAACACGCGGGTCATACAAGCAGCCTCGTCCTCCCTGTGCTGTGTCACGTCCCCACTGGAAGTGAGTTGGGAGGTCTCAGCAAGGAGGTCCTCAGAGGCCCAGGGGTAGAGGGCTTTGTAATCAACGTTGGGGGGAGGGTTGGAGGTGGTTTTGGTTCTGGCCATCTTGAAGAAAGCTAAAAAGGGAGAGGAGAAAGGAAGAAAGACAAGGGTTGAAAAGAAGTGACGGTGTGACTCAATGAACCAGAGAAATAGAAGCGAAGAACACAACAGCGTAAAATGCAGGAAAACCTAAAGTGCAGAAATCTTAAACAGACCTAGAGTAGTTATAGCATGTTATGAGCAGCGGAATCTCGAAACAAGAGCAAGTCATGAGATAAAATCGAACCTTTAAAGTAGTTGAAGGTTGAAGGTCAAGATTGATGAAAGAGAAGTGAGAGCGTTTGAGAGAAGGAGATTGATTGAAGAGAGTTTGTGGTGAAATGATGGAATAGTGAAGAAGCGCGAGGTTTTGAAAGAGTTAACGTAAACAAGGGAGTGCAAGCGACAATGAGTCCTAGCCGTTGATCAAGCCACACGTGCACAGATTAAAATGAGTATGGAGAGACGTCATTTTGGCGCACTGTTCACGTCCTTTTACCCAGTGCCACGTAGGTCGCCAAGGGCGACGACTTAGTCTCTTCGCTGAACAAGTTAACAGCTTGAGACTAGGCGGCTTGTGTACTGACCAGTCCTCGGACATCGACGACTGCTAGCAATGGTTGCCATGTAAGCTAGGTCCCACAAGCGGCGTGAGATAGTGTCCCAAAAGCGGCATGAGCTAAAGTGCCGATTAGTGGTCGGTTTTCGATCACCAGGATATGCTGACGTGTACTCGGCAACAGAGTGAGGCCGATGTGACATCGGGCGTCAGTGGTTCAAACAGCTAAATTGGGCCACGAAAGGTGGACCCCAGGAAACACACCAGTTGTTAGTGAAATGCCTAGAGGTAGGGAGAAGCCTGAGTCACAAGGTGCTCAAGCATGTGGTGTGAATAGCGCATTTGGGTGCGGCACAAGCAAAGGGCCCTGGGGGAGCTAAGGCCCGTTAGGGTTAGGGTTTCCCGGGGGCAGACCGCATGCATGGCACATGAACAGTTAAGGCACCCCCAGAACGGATGGCCCCAGAGACTAGGTGCACAAGTTGGTACCCAAGTGGTCATACCGTTAGAGGTTGCACTCCAACAAGGGGAGCCTGCACGCTAGATTACACTAAGACTGGGTAATAGCGGCGCAAGGGCACTCCTCCAGAAACCCTAAATGCGGGTAACAGAAACAGAGGAAACCCTAGACTATATAAAGGGTAGTAAGAAACCCTAAAGAGGTAAGTAGTTTCTGAAAATAGATTATTACACTCACCTACTGTTTCTTGGCCTAGGATTGACTTGAGTGTCGGAGTGCAAACGACCTTTAGGGCGCCCCCTTTGTCTTTGCAGGTACAGGTATTTCGATCCAAGGAAAGCACAAACCTAGGCGGAGATAAGAGGGCGTGTGAACATCGTTAGAGTTAGCCGGTAAGTTAGTCAACCGGCGAAAGCAGTTTCGATTTCTCTATTATCTTAAACTAGAATTTGATGTGCATTGTTCCTTCCTAGCAATGTCCCTAGTTTTGTTCTCTGGATGCTAGCTTCTAAGTCTTTACTAAACCTCCTCCATTATTTCTGCCTTTGAAATGGTGAATACTTGCAACAATGGATACAACATATACCTTTTGTGCAATATCTGTTCAGTTTGATAATAGGGATACTTTTTATTTGAATGATTAGTATCATTTGCCTAGCTTAAGTTGCTTAAGCGAGTAAACCTATCCTACCTTGTGCTTAAGGGTTATCATATTTATGTTCAGTCCTTTATGAGTGACTATACATTGTCCACATTGACCTTCCCTTGCCTAAATATTATATTATTCCTATATTTTCACACCTACCATACTATTGCTATCCAAAGTCCCTTCCAAGCTACATTTTACTTCCTATTTAAATTCATTAAGTGAAATAGTTGGTACTAAGCTTTAAGTTGTGATGGAGGACCATCAAACCACCACAACTTTGGGCTAAGAGGATTGAAAAAGATAAAGCTTCGATTAGAACATCCCTTTCTAAAGTTTTTTTTCATCTTCTTCGTCTTGTAAATTTGTATAGAGTAGTATAAGTTTATTTTGACTTGTAAATTTGTGTAGGTGTATTTGGGCCATGTATTGTGCTTAATTTTTTCCATGTATTGGGCCTAGTAGAGTAGGATAAAAATAAGAAAATAAGAGTCTAGTTATGGTTACAATTAGGCCTTTCTAGGCCCAATGCAACCATAGACCGTCTAGGGTTTAAAAGCACACTTGGAGTGTGACTTGGCACACATGGAAAGCATGGTAGCCAGCTGTATCCAGCTGGATGGACGCATTGACAACATGCATGGACACTTGGCAACACACCAATGGAGAATTTTCTCATCCACTCACAAAATGCCACTTGTCTCTCCATGAATGGAGAGGATTTGCTCCAATTAGAGAAGACTATGAGTCAAGATATAGGTGGAGGAATAATTCTTAACTTTTGGAACCAATTAGGCTATAAATAGAGGTCATAATCACCTTTTAATTCATCTTAGAATTTATAAAGAAATGCTGCCAAATTTTCAGCACACTTGTCTTCTAGCTCTCATTTCGTGAGTGTTTAGCATGGAACTTCTTAGAAGTTAGCCTCACCTCTTCTAAGCCTCAACTTTCATACTTCAATTCATCTTCTCCACATGGAACTTTTCCTCCATTGAAGTCATACAAAGCCTCCACCAAAATGCAAAAAATCTACAAAACAAAAGAAGCATGGAGATGCAACCAAAGATTGCATCATTTGGTATCTAGAGCGTAGGTTCACAGTTCATCTTCAAGATAAGTGTTCAAACCTTTGTTCTTCAATTTCCGTGTTGTATACATGATGTTTTTCATGTCTTGAAACTGTTTTTTGATTTATTTTACCATTTAAATGTTCTTTTGTTGTGTTTAATCGGTTTAAAATGATTAGTCCTCCTTGAACCGTCCATACTTTTGTAGTAGGAATTCTTTTTGTGTTTTCTTGTATGCTTTTGCAGTTCTTGAGTTTTTATTTCAATTTGATTCAATACATTTGGTGTTTTAATATTTTAATTTGAGTTTTAAATCCATTCATTGTTGTTTAGTCATGTTAATTTCATAAATGTCATAAACTTCAAGTAGTATCATTGTTCATTTTAGTTTCTTGTTTTTTTTTAGTAAACCGCCAAGTGTTTGACATAATTGTGCCTTTGTGTGCTTTTTATTTTCTGATTTTGAGTCTCTTATCTTGTTATTAGTTCATTAGCATGTTCATCAGAGTTAGGTTTCTATAATGTCTTGAGTTTTCAAATCATATCATTCAGCTTCTTTAGGTTTCTTTAAATTGACACTTGTACTGAAACATTTCTACTGGCTAGAAAATTTTAAATCAATTTGAATACAACTAGTTTTGGCTTGAAATTTTTAATCATAGTTCGTATACATTGAGGAATAATGTCCTAAAATTTTGAAAAGAAAAATTCAAAGTAGAAAAAAATATATAAATCTGAAAAGGACATGAACTCGCATTAAAAAAGCTGAGCAAGTGAAATTTTCACCGAACGAGTTTATTTTTTTTTGTTGGAATTATCATTTTTTTTTTCATAAGGCGAACTGACCTAGAATTTTTTTTTTTTTTTTGTACTCTAATTAGATTCATCTTATTGTTGTTAAATTTTCAAGGTTCAATGATTTGAATTTTTTTTATAAATCAGCCAAGTACATATCAAATTTTAATTCTAGCATTTTTGTTTTGTAACCTACTCTAGTGCTATTTTTAGGTTTCTGTTTGTTGCATATGCATGATTAGTTATTCTTTGCATGATAATGCCTGTTGATAGTTGTTGTTAACCCTAAAAGATAGGGACGTGCAGTTAAAATAGAATGTTGGCCTGTGGTTAGCACCTGAAGATCATTAGTGCCCATGACAAGTGGTTTTTGTGTTAGATATAAAAGATTAATGTATGTCAGGTTAAGATTTGCTTCTCTCACTTGAGAGCTATTGTATGTCAGGTTATAAAAGGGGCCTTGGACCCCTGATGAAGGTATGCTATTTTTGCACACTAGATTGAAAACTGTTTACTTTTGTGAGCCCTTACTGACTTGAGCGTCGGAGTATAATCAACAGGTAGGGCGCCCTCTACCACAACGAAGCCATAATTCAGAGCAGTAGGGAGACACGAGACCTAGCTGCGACAGATCCAAAAAAAGGCATTCAACCCTGTCAACCGACGGGAGAGTCAACCGACCATAACATTTGGCGCTCACCGTGGGGCTTGATAAAACTTGATCCCATCCATAATTGTGTTTGAGTTTTCTGACATAATGAGGAACACGAGGCAAGGTCCATTGGGATCTAAAGGGAGCGAGGCCCCCACTTTGCAGCAAATCATGGAGACCATGAGAGCCCTCCAAGCAGCAAACGAAGAAGCCTAGGCTAAATAGTCGATGCCATACAATGGGTGTTTGGTCAGCTTTGCGGGAGATCAGACTCTCTTTGAAATAGGTTGGGAGCAGTAGCCTCCACAGCTCATATGAGGACGAGGCCGCCTTCAGAGGAGGGAGGAGTAATCATCATAAAGGCCAATCAGAAGGCGGCCAGAAAGTGCTACGAGAGTAGTCTGAAGAATCGAGGGAAGACTTACGCAATCGCGTAGTCAAGGTGTTCAGGAATGGAACGTATAGACTAGAGACCTTGGAGGGGGAAGCCATTCCTCAAGCGTGGAGCATGGCAAACCTCAAGTTGTATTTCAGCTAAGATATTCTTATTTCATGCTTTCTTTTTGAATAATGTGTGATAAATTTGTTCTTGGAAGATGATGCATTTAGCTTTGTTGATTTATTTGCTTAAGCACAGGTAAGTCGACCTAGCTCGGTATAAGTACGAGCATAGGCGCTCTATGGGATTGATTTGTTTGTTGATTTTCTTAAGCACAAGTAAGTCAACCTAGCTCGGTGTCACCACCCAAGTATGGGCACCCGTGAGTAAATGATTACCTAGTGGCAAGTAAGATGGGGGGCTTGTGTACTGGACATGAGTGCTAGAGTGCTCGGGACCTCGGCTATTGTGCCCAAAGGGTGGGTCATGAGTTTAGCCTAGATGTTGGTCAGCCCAGAAATGGTGGAAATAAAGATAAAATATATAATTGTTATTATCATATTATTCTAAAGATAAAATATAAAGAGATATTTTATCTGTTGTGATACGATTCTGAAGATAAAATATAAAGAGATATTTTATCAGTGGTGATATTATATTTTATCTATTGTGATATTATATTTTATCTGTTGTGATATTATATTTTATCTGTTGTGATATTATATTTTATCTGTTGTGATGTTATTCTGAAGATAAAATATAAAGAGATATTTTATCTATTGTTGCATTATTTTGAAGATAAAGTATAAAGAGATATTTTATCTATTGTGATATTATTCTGAAGATAAAATATAAAGAGATATTTTATCTTTTGTTGCATTATTATGAAGATAAAATATAAAGAGATATTTTATCTGTTGTGATATTATATTTTATCTTTAGTATTATTCTGAAGATAAAATATAAAGAGATATTTTATCTGTTGTTGCATTATTCTGAAGATAAAGTATAAAGAGATATTTTATCTGTTGTGATATTAGTTTGAAGATAAAAGATATAATTATTATTGTTTAAACATGTTATCATATTATGAAAATAATTGATATATGTAAATTTGTTATCATGTTATTTTGAAGATGACGTGAATGATTAATTATCATTTAAATCTTTTCTGATATTATTATCATCATCATTATCATGATCTTTCACATGAGAGAAATTATTCTTGTTACCGAATATAGAGTGTAGTAGTGTAAGAGTACATGTTTAAGAATGTTTTGGCGAGGAAAGACTTGGTATTTAAGCGCATTTGTTGGTGACCCACCTCTCTTTCCTGGGAACTTACCTGGTGTACTAGTTCACAGTCTATAATCATTGGTCTAGTAAACATTATTATTCATAGTGTATATTTCAATTTTACCTCTATGGAAAAAGAAAAACAGAGATATATGCAACAAAGATCAAACACTTTCAAAATTTTGTCATAAATGAGGTGTCGAGAATGATAAAGGATTATGTCCTACCGTAGCTTGACGGTAAAAGGCAGTACAGCACCAAATTTTATACTATACAGGACCATAAAAGTGTTGGGCGACAGAGCTTATCAATTGGAAATTCAAGATAGTGGAGTCATCCCATGAACGTGGAATATAGCAAGCCTCGGGAGTTTTTTAATGAGATCTCCAAGTAATAAATTTGCTTTTGGAAATTTATGGGGGTTGATCCGGTCGGTCATCAGTAGTTGATGATGTCAGCAGCAGTTGACCACGTGGACCATGCACAGGGTGGCACGTGGTAGAAAGAGCAAGTGAATCAGGGAGGAGATCACCTAGAACGGTGATCGGTAGTCAGATACCAAGTGGCCACCACTCCCAGTTCAGAGCATAGATAAGCACCTGGAAGCACCGTACGGACGTCGGTGGATAGGCATGAAGCACCGCACGGACGTCGGTGGGTAGGCATGAAGCACCGCACGGACGTTGGTGGATAGGCATGAAGCACCGCACGGACGCCGGTGGATAGGCATGAGGCACCACTCGGTCATCGGGGAAAGTTATAAGGCACCGGTCGGTCATCGGGGGAAAGTTATGAGGCACCGGTCGGGCGTTTCTGCATGAAGAGCGCGATCGGTCGTAAGTGCATGTAGAGGGCGATCGGTCATCGGGGTTCTTGCCAATGCGTGTTAAGCTGGGACCAAGGTTCCCAGCGAGAACGTTACGCATGCACCTCACATGATGCCTACTCAGAGGACGTGCGGCGAGGCCATGCAGGCAGGATGCGCCTGGCGAGTGAGTTTAGACCAGCCACACCTGGCGCTCTCTTGGGAGCATGCGGCCCGCACAGAGAGAAGCGCAGAAGCCCTCCAGGTGTGACGCGTGTACGGTAGATGCCAGCTGCATGCCTCCACGTGTCACCATCTGGGAGAGAGGCGCGGCCCAGGTATAAAGCACTCCACGTCATGTAAGGTGGGAGAGTTCTTTTGAGATTACAAACTTACACAGTCTTACACATAGTTTTCTCGGAGTCACTGTGGGAGCATTCTTACACGTTGCACAGTGATAACAGAAAATAGTTATAGAGAGAGAAAGTGGATCTGAGAGCAGACACGAGTCTCACAGAGAGATTCAGTGAGAGTTTTTGCTGTTCCTGTTGCCTGACTTGAGCGTCGGAGTGCACACGGCCGCTAGAGGCGCCGTCTGTGTGTTTTGTAGGCAGCGTTTGGAGTTCCGGTGGTGGTTCTTGGAGCGTTCTTGCAGAACAGAAGGCTAGACGAAGGAGTGACGAGACAATCCTCCACGTTCGAGTCAAGCGGCAGGATCATTTGGCGCCCACCGTGGGGCCCGTGTGAATTTTGTTCCCATCCACGTCGCAGTTCTTGAAGTTTCTTGAGGTTTCTTGAAGTTTCTTGAAGCTTTCGTCGAGGTTCTTGAGGAAATGAGTAGAAGAACCAGACCAACCTCACCTACGCCACCCGTTGAAGAAGGTGCTGTTACCATGGCACAGGTCATGGAGATGATGCGCGCGCTGCAAGATAGCGTCGCAGAATCGAGAGCTGAGCAAGAGAAAATGCATGCAGAGCTGACTGCATCGCAGAGAAGAAATGAAGAGTTGAACCGTATGAATGAAGAGCTGTGTAGGGAATTGCAGGCGCAGAAGGAGCGCGCAGTTGAAGAGAGGACGTTGACGTCACCGTCGCCTCCGAGAGCATTCCCTATGCCTTTCTCCCCCGAAATCATGAACACGGTGGTGCCTCCCAATCTGGTGGGACTGAAAGCGTCGTTCACGGGGGTGGAAGATCCAGAAGCACACCTGACAGCCTTCCACACTCAGATGATGCTGACTGGAGGTTCAGATGCTGTGTACTGCAAGATGTTCATGAGTACGCTGAGCGGAGTGGCTATGGAGTGGTTCGTGAGCCTGTCAGAGGGCCACGTCACTTCCTTCCATTAGTTTGCGAAGCTGTTCACGGAGCAGTACATCATCAACCGATCGGCACTAGTGGTGTCCTACGACCTGTTTGACGTGCGCCAGTATCAGGGGGAGCCGTTGAAGGACTACCTCAATCGCTTTGGGGCGCAGGTGGTGAGATTGCCCGGCAAGGATGAGGACATGCTGGTGCATGCGTTCAAGAGAGGTGTCCTCCCTGGTCCTTTCAGTGAATCGCTCATCAGAAGCCACCCTGCCACCTTCACCGAGATACGGCGATGCGCGGTGGCACACATAGTAGCAGAGACAGAGGTCTCTGAGAAGAGAGGAAGTGCTGCACCGTCAAAGCCACGTGGAGGTCAGGGGAATCAGCAGCAACAGGCGCGGGTGCATGAGACCAAGGAAGGGAGGAAGGAGCAGGGAAGGTCTCGCCCTTATGCACCCAGGAAGGACCAGACCAGGGGGCGTGCAAGCAACGCACCCCCCAGGTATGATTTCATGATAAGTTTGGCGGAGCTGATCGCCATCCCTGCTGTGGCAGCAAGACTCTAGGTGCCAGAGAAAACCGACAGGGTACTTGGAGGGAGGAAGGATGAGTGGTGTGAATTCCATCAAGCTTATGGACATACACTCCGTACGTGCATGGCGTTGGGGCGTCAGCTTGCTGAGTTGGTGAAGACAGGGTTCCTGACCGATTACATGCAGAAGACACAAGGTGATCGCGCTTCGGGGTCCCAGGCAGGCGACCGGTAGCATGAACTCCCTGTGTTTGGGTAGGTGAGGTGATGGAAGAGGCTACACTTGGGGGGCTCCCAGAGCTGAAGCGGAAGGCATGATCGCCCCACGTGTGTGCATCGCCAGGGCGGTCATCGCCAGTTAAAGGAGACCCCATCCAGAGTGATTGAGACGTTGGAGAATGGAGCTTGTCGGCTGGAGACTCTGGACGGAACGGCTATTCCCAGAACCCAGGACGCTACACGCTTGTTTCCTACTTTGGTTAAGTTGAAAAGTAGATGCGCTATCGTGCTGTACACACACTTAGTGTATTAAACAGTTGAGCAGATCAGGGGGCACTCTTTTTAACGATGCCACCCAATAAAAGATTTTCAGTACATAAAGTGTGCAAGTAATTCCCAGTTCAAAGCTCTCCTTGCCCCAGGTGCAAGTACAGGTGATCGGTGGTCAGTTACCGAGTGGCCACCACCCACAGATCAGTCCTTAGACGAGCGCCTGGGTGTAGCGCGATCAGCCATCGGGGCATGCAGAGCGCCCATCGGCACAGAGCGCCCATCGGCACATGGTCATTGGGGTCTTGCCAACACGTGTTAAACTGGGATCTAGGCTCCCAGCGAGAGCGTTACGCATGCACCTCGTATGATGTCAAACCAGAAAAAGAAGAGCTCCTCGCCGGTGGGAACGTGCACAGAGGACGCGCGATGAGGCCATGCAGGCAGGATGTGCCTGGCGAGTGCGCTCAGACCAGCCACGCCAGGTGCTCTCCTGGGAGCATGCACTCACACAGAGGACGCGCGATGAGGCCATGCAGGCAGGATGTGCCTGGCGAGTGTTCTCAAACCAGGCACGCCAGGTGCTCTCCTGGGAGCATGCACTCACACAGAGGACGCGCGATGAGGCCATGCAAGCAGGATGCGCCTGGCGAGTGCGCTCAGATCTGCCACGTCAGGTGCTCTCCTGGGAGCATGCACTCACTCAGAGAACGTGTGGTGAGACCATGCAGGCAGGGTGCGCCTGGTGAGTGCGCTTAGACAGCCACGCCTGGCGCCCCCCTGGGAGTGTGCACCCACGAGAAAGTTCTCTTCCTCTGCTTTATATAGCAAGGTTGGGGCAAGAGAAGAAAGTCCTCCCTCGACTTTGTACAGTGAGGTGCAGGCGAGAGAAAGTCCTCTTCCTCTGCTTTATACAGCAAGGTTGGGGCAAGAGAGAAAGTCCTCCCTCGACTTTGTACAGTGAGGTGCAAGCGAGTGAAAGTCCTCTTCCTCTGCTTTATACAGCAGGGTTGAGGCAAGAGGAAAAGTTGTAAGGACCTAGAAACTTTAATTGGAATAAAAGTGTTATATTTAAGCAATTTCAGAAGATGTTATTATTTAAAACACAAAGAGTTGGTAAATGAAGTTTCGTAGTAGTCGGACATCGGACGTCGCCCAAGGTCTAGGGTAAGCTGGTAGGGGTCGGTCGGCTGACATGTGGATCAAGAAGAGAAAAGGAAGGAAAGTGTAGCTTAGAAATACGAGACCGCCGTTCTTGAAGGCGGAGGCGATCTCCGACTTCTCTGGCACATAATCGCCTGTCGCCTAGAGGAGACATGATCGCCGAAAGTGCACTCAGTATGTGGTCAAGATACTGGATCAACTAGAGTGGGTTCCAACAACCACGCGTATCAAGGTGAGGGTTAAGCCTTAGATACGCTGTGCATGCAAAGCTCTATGCTTGAGCATAAGAAGTCATCCTTAGTGTTGCATGCATGGGAGCACGAGGAGTAGTGCTGATCTACTTTTGGAAATGTGAAGCTACCGATGTCAGCAAGCCATGTGGAGGTAATACCTTGGACGTAACATAGTGGGATGGAGAACCTTCAGCAAGGTATGACGATATGACATCGGTGAGCAGAGTAAGGCGATGTGTTCTCGTCACGCACAAGGGCGATAAGAGATCGCCAGCAGGATGAGAGGAACATCGGTCATCAACCAGGATGGGAGACACATCGGTTGTCTTCCAGGGTGAGACATCGGTGGTCTGCCAGGGTGAGACATCGGTTGTCTGCCAGTGTGAGGAATCAGTCATCACCGGGATGAGGCACATCAGTCATCGCCGATATGAGAGACACATCGGTCGTCTCCCAGGGAGAGACATCGGTCGTCCTCCAGGATGAGGTCTCGGTGGATAGTCATCGCGCGAGAGGTCATCGGTGGAAGGTTATCGCGTGATGTCGAGTTTCACACAGATGAGGTGGGACCCAGGCTCCCAGCATGACATGTCCTGCACGCGCGCCACGTAGACAAAAAGGGTGGTTCAGAATAGTGACCTCAGAGTGTTAGCCTGCGCAGAGGCACGCGTAGACGTACTGTTCAGGGCAGCGTGCACGCAAGCTTCCTGCAGAGTGGGTGATGGCAGCGGCTTTTGTGGACAAGTTAGTTTAAGATGCAAAAACCCACTTCTGAGAGAAAGAAACGTTGCAGTGGTTCAAGAGCGAAAGAGTGTGTTTACCTCCCTTCTTCTCCTTTTCTCTCCTTCGCACTGCGATTCAGGCCCTATCACATTCCTGCTTGGCTATCGACGACTGCCATAGAGCACCTGGGAGGTTCTCTGCAAGTTCTACAAACCAGACGCTAAAACAGAGCCAAGGCATCCTTTAAGCTCGGTGGGTTTTGGAGCTCTTGGTGTTTTGCGCAAGTCCAGGTAAGGGAAGCTAGCTTTATTTTCAATAAAAGCCGTAGATTTGCTGTTTTCTGAAGTGAGGGCGACGTGGTCGCCGGTTTCATATTCTTTTTCGTGATGCTCTGTTCTATGTGTTTGGGCGACGTGATCGCCGGTTTTAAACCCAGATTTCGAATCCCCTGTTTTGGACCAGATCGCCAGTTTTGGCGTTGTTTCTCGAACTCCCCTGTTTTTGGTTTTGTTTGAAAACTGTTTGAGATTTAAATGTGATATTCGAAAATCTGAACCTTGGAATGAGTTTTGCTGTGATTGGAATCGGTCATTTAAGTGTTATATGATGTGTTGAATGTTGTGAATGTGGGATCAAGACATAGTATTTTCAGGAAAGGAAATACCGTGTTGAGATTTGGTTATGAGGGTGTATTGATCTGTGAGTATCCTGTGAATGAGACGATCCTGACTCTGCTGAGATAATGGAATCACATAGAGGAAGTTATTCAGTTGGTGAGAGTCGAAGGAGGTTCATATGAATGGGTGAGTCGTGTGAAAAAGAACGAGCTCGGCCTGTTATATGGATTAACCCTGTCATACTGTGAGAGTGATGAAATTGAGATCGAGATTGTGTTGATGCGCATGGCTGTGGAAACATTACAGCCAATGAAGTATGACAGGTGCAAGTCTCTGGATGCTAAGTTCAACGCACGAGTCTTCCGGAAGTAGTGTCAAGTGTCTATGATGTGATGAGTCAGTGGAAGTCTGACGTGAATAATGTTGAGAAATTGTTGATAGACACTTGATGGTTGTGTGATATGAATGAGAAAGTGATGGACTCTTGTGAATGTTTAAAAAGGCTGATCTACGTTGGTTGTCCAGTTTATAATTTAAAGTTTTAAAAATATCTAGCTTACCCTTTGTATTGTTATGTGGCTGTTTTCTCTTAAAACTGTGATGATCGTGTAAAATTTACACGGGAGCAGATGATCTTCCAGGAAGTAGAGCTCCTTAGTGAGTGGTCGCCGGAAGGAGATCGCCTGTTTCTGTCTCTATGTGGTGATCGCCTGATTTCTGTTCCTATGTGGTGATCGCCTGATTTCTGTTCTAATAGTAGATCGGCTGTTTTGGGTCTTCTGATCGGAGATCGCCGGTTTATGTAGGGAGACCGCCGGTTTCAATTTATTTGGCTGTATTTTGTTTAAGTTTTGGAAAAATTGACCGGTTATGTATTAAACTCCCTGTGAGGAGCAACTTCATTTTATATAAATACGTATGTTTACTTAAATATTTTTGTTTTACCTTTATTTCATTTTATATTTATGAAAACCAATTTGGCGGGATGTTACATTAGTGGTATCAGAGCAGTTCGTCCTTAGGATGACCTGAGGGCTGTGGATTCATTGTGTTTCTTCTGCTCATAAAATTTATTTGAGTTTTAAATAACAACTATAGTGAAAGGTTTTCAAACGTTTTTGTATTGAAATTTTGTGTGTGCTTTAGTGAATGTATGCCCTAACTGAAAATCTTAGTATTAAGAATTAGAGGATCTTGATAAAGTAGTGAGGGTGCACACTCATAACTGGATCAAGATGATTCTCAATCTTAATTCCAACGGTTTGATGTTTAGCATACATTGAATTCTGGTGTGATTTATTTCATTTTATTGAGTGTCCTTGTGATTGACCGAAAGTGGTTGTTTGGATTGACGGATTGTATACCAGTAGCTGTTCTGGTGCTTTGCTTGAGATTATAAGTATCACGATTCTGTTGATGAGCTCAAATTCTTAATGAATTTGAGATGCTGGCCTTTGTAAGGTCTAGATGTTACCTCCTGAATGAATTGATTTCTTATCGATCTCATTCTTGTAGTTGTAGGGAATATAGAAAACCTATAGTTTCAAAATCTGAAACGAAGAGAGATGGCACGTAGACCTCCTACCCCTCCCCAACCTTCTTCGGAAATGAGCCAAATTGCCAAGGCTATTGGGATGATGGCAACTGCCATCCAACAACAGAATGCGGCGATGGCTCAGAACCATCAAGCTACAATGCACCACTGGGAGACTGCTCGGTCGGCTGAAACAGCCTCCCACGTTAGTCAACCCCAGGAGCAGATGGGACTGAACGAGTTCCTCAGGCACAGCCCACCTAAGTTCAGTGGGAATGTTACCCCTGATCAAGCAGATCAGTGGGTCAGGGGGTTAGAGAAAATCTTCAGGGCGACCTCCTGCCCTGAAGATAAGAAGTTGGTGTTTGCCACATACCTACTATCTGGAGAAGCTGAGTTCTGGTGGATGGGAACTCAGCAGATGATGGAGGCCCGAGAGGAAGTGTTGGACTGGGAGAGCTTCAGGGTGAAGTTTCTGGAGAAATACTTCCCAGATAGTGCAAGGTTTGCCAAGGAAGCTGAATTCCTCAGGTTGGAGCAGGGAGAGATGTCAGTGAATGCTTATGCTGCTCGGTTTGAGTACCTCGCCCGGTTTTATACCCAAGCTACCTCTGAGGCTTGGAGGTGTAGGAAATTTGAAGAAGGACTGAGGCATGGGCTGAAGAGGACCATAGCCCCGATGTGCATCAGGGAATTTCACGCCTTACTGGAGAAGGCGAAGATGGTAGAGACTCTGGAAAAGAGTGATTCGCGGGTGATCAGGTCCCACCCAGGGGGTTCCTCCAGTGGGAAGGTAAAGGTGCAGCAGCAGCAGAATAAGCCTTATGCGAGACCTCCACAGCATAGGGCAGGAGCAGCGCCGCCCCAGTTTCAGCAACAACAAACATGGAGACCCAGGTGTTTCACATGCCAAGAGATGGGGCACATTTCTAGAGATTGTCCTAACAGAAAAAGGATGACTCAACCCGTTGGTTCCCAGCAGTTGAGGAACGAAGGCAGCAGACCTCAGGCAGGAGGGAGAGTGTTTGCCATGTCTGGAGCGGAGGCATCTCAATCAGGTAACCTAGTACAAGGTACTTGTTTATAGCTGGTAGATACGTTAGAGTTTTGTTTGATTCTGGAGAGACACACTCTTTTGTGTCAAATCGGTGTGCAACCGAACTGGGCTTTCTAGTGGAGGAGCTGTCGTTTGAACGGTTGGCCTCTACACCTGCATCAAAACAGGTTTTGACCTCCCCAGTTTGCTCTGAATGCCCAGTGATAGTAGAGGGACGCTAGTTCAAGGTGAATTTGATCTGTCTACCTCTTCAGGACCTGGATGTTATCCTGGGAATGGATTGGCTATCTGCCAATCACGTTCTCATAGATTGCAGTAGGCAGAACGTGGTGTTTCCAGGCCCCCGAGAGTCAGATATGAGATCTGCTCAGTGCGTATGGTCGGGGTTGATAGAAGGGGCGCCGTACCTTGTGATCCTAGCTCAAGGGGGGAGTGAAGAGTGATGAAGATATGGGCTGTATACATGTGGTGAAGGATTTCATGGATGTAGTTCCAGAAGAAATACCTGGACTACCTCCTAAGAGAGAGATGGAATTCTCTATTGTTTTGGTACCTGGGGCTGGACCAGTGTCCATGGCTCCCTACATAATGGCTCCAGCTGAGTAGATGGAATTAAAGAAGCAAGTGTAAGTTAGATTTGGTGGTACCAAGGTTTAGTTTCAGCTACGTTTAAGTTATGGAGAGTAAATAAGCAGTATGTTGGGGGTTTAAAGCTTAAGCATGAGTATCCATGGGAAGTACCAGAGTTAAGTTCCAAGAATGAAAGAATGAATTTTTCTTTTGAAGCTTGGAAGATGTTCATGTCGATGAAACAGCATGAGATGGTTCTAGCCTAAGCTTCACGCAGAATGAATGCTGTTTTGTTGATCGTGATTTGAAAGATGATTATGGAAATGGTGGATGAGGAGTGATGAGAAAGGGAAATGGAAATATATTCTTGTATCCAAATATGGCTCGGAACTTGGGAGAAGCCGAGCTCATTTGAAATATCAATCGTGGTGGTGGAGAGATGTACGTAAGGTGTGCGAGGAGGGTGAAGATGATGGTTAGTTCCAAAAAGTCATTGTTTGGAAAGTTGGATGCGGAAGGGATGTGAGATTTCAGGAGGATGCATGGGCCACTAACTTTAACTTTAAAGCAACGTGGCTGGTCTATGTGCTTCAAGTGGATAAGTGTTTTATTTGTTCGACATAAGGATTTGAGGCCCCACCTTGAGAACTTTTATCTTATACGTATGTCATCCAAGTAGAATCAGGTGTGGAAAGGAATGTGGGTGGCAATAGTCTGTTGTATCTTGGAGAAGAGGAATAGAGTTGTCCCTAAGCAAGAAATTCTGGATGCAGAGGAAATTTTCCAATCGGCTCCACTACTTACATGGTTGTGGTTGAGATATATGGTGCGTTCGTTCTCGTATGCTTTTTCAGATAGGCACCTGAACCCAAATCAATGCATCCAATGTATACATTGAACAAGGAGGAAATGATGGGAACAGGAAGCCGAGTTGGCAAAAGAAGTCATAATGATGATTTAGAAAGTAACAGCAACAGGAACTTTGTCTTTATAAGGTACAGAATTATGTAGCATAGTGGTAAACAAAAGGTGTCCCTTTAAGGAGCGTGAGAATTAGATCAGCAGTTGGGAAGTCGATGGATGGTTTTGATCAAGATGCAGAAGTTGATCCCTAGAAGGATATTTCGGATCCTAGTTTGAATTAGCTAGGGGGCATGAGTAGTGGGCAGCTGTCCCCTTTCCTTCCGATGAAGGGATCTTGCTCACTTTTCTTTAAAGGGGCTAGTCCTGGTTCTGTTAAGGGCCTAGTTCTGGACTTGCTCAACCAAGTCTTCAAGGTTGGAAGTAGAGTGTGAATGCTGGAGTTGGCGCTCAATGGAGCAGCATATTCCATATGCAGGGATGTAAAATGGAATTTGATGAAGTATTGGAGTAGTAAGAGTTGGTTCAGAAGACAACCGAGAGGGTGAAACTGATACAGGGCAGAATGAAAGCTTCTCAAGTCGGCAGATGTCCTAGGCAGATTCAAGGAGAAGACCTTTGGAGTTTGCTGCTGGGGATCATGTCTTTATGAGGGGGGACACCAGCCAAGGGTGTAGGACGAGCTATCAGATCAAAGAAGCTATTCCCTAAGTTTGTCGGGCCATATCAGATCCTAAGGGGGGGATCAGTCCAGTGGCTTATGAGATCACCCTGTAACATCCCGCCAAAATACTATACAAAAGTATATAATGAAAATAAAGGTAACAAATAGATTCTATGAACAAAATAATATATATATGAAATGAAGTTGCTCCTCTTAGGGAGTTTAATACAAATTCGGTCAAATTTTCCAGAAACATAAACAAAATACAGTACAAAAGACAGATAGGCGATCTCCTGGCAAAAAGGGCGATCTCCTATAAGAAGGGCGATCTCCTTTCATATAGGCGATCCCCTATTATAAAGCAGCAAGAGGGGCGATCACCCAACAGAAAAGAAAACAGGCGATCTCCCGATGGAGGCATAAACCGGCGATCACCCGGTAGAGACGGAAATAGGCGATCTCCTTCCGGCGACCACTCACTGAGGAGCT
Source organism: Phaseolus lunatus (assembly GCA_013389735.1). Classification (NCBI taxonomy): domain Eukaryota; kingdom Viridiplantae; phylum Streptophyta; class Magnoliopsida; order Fabales; family Fabaceae; genus Phaseolus; species Phaseolus lunatus. The sequence continues at coordinate 28,376,365 of CM023858.1, read as the reverse complement.
CTACTCCCTGGAAGATCATCTGCTCCCGTGTAAAATACACGATCATCACAGTTTTTAAGAGAAAACAACCACAATAACAGATAAAAGGGTAAGCTAGACATTTAAAAAGAGTTTAAATAGGAACATTAAAATTAAGGTAAAACAAGTTTCAAGATTATCCATGTAAACGTAGAACTAAAATTAGCATTCAGCTGATCGCCCAAAATCACAAATTCACTACATTTCCCATAGTCATTCCATTTCACAACACAGCATCAAGTGTCTATCAATATTCCAGTTTCTCATTTCACATGTCAGACTTTCCACTGACCCACCATGCATAGACACATGACACTACTTCCAATTTGACTCGTGTGTTGACTCAGGCCCAGAGATTTGCACCTGTCATACCTACCACTGTGAATCCACACAGCATGCGCATATACCATCTCATTGTTACCATTCTCATTGTTACCATTCTCTCGGTATGACAAGGTTAATTCGTATAACAGACCGAGCTCGTTCCCATTTGAACAACTCGCCCATTCATACGAACCTCCTTCGACTCTCACCAACTGAATAACTTCATCTACGTGATTTCATTATCTCAGCAGAGTCAGGATATCTCCTTCTAGACAAGCCCCTAGTCAATACACCTATACAGATCTTACACGGTATTTCCTTTCCTGAAAATACTATGCCTCGATCCCACATTCACAGCATTCAAACACATCCTACCATTCAAGTAAATGATTCAAATCACATCCACAAACATTTCAAAGCTTCATATCTTCGAATATCTCATGTAAATCTCAAGTAGTTTCAAAACAACATCAAAAACAGAGATTTCGTAAAACAGCGCCAAAACCGGCGATCTAGTTCAGCCACAGAGCGTTTTCAAAGACTATGTTTAAAACCGGCGACCACGTCGCCCAAACACATAACACAAAGCATTTCATGAAGACGAAAGCGAAAACGGCGACCACGTCGCCCACCCTTCAGAAAAGGCTAAACGATGGTTCGTATTAAAGATGAAGGCTAGCTTCCCTTACCTGGATTTTTCGCAAATACCAGGGGCTCCGAAATCCAACGAAGCTTGCAGAACCTTGGCTCTGTTCTTGTGTCTGGTTTTGAAGAGCTTGCAGAGAACCACCCAAGTGCTCCAATGGTGGCTGTCGCTCGTCGTATTCCCGCGTGAAGGTGTACTAGAATCGCAGTGTGAAGGAGAGAAATGGAGAGGAGGGAGGTAACTCACTCTTTCTCTCTTTGAAGGCTGCGACGTTTCTTGTTTTTCTCAGCAGTGGGTCTTCTGCATCTTAAACCAACTTATCCACCAAGAGCAGCTGCCACCACCCACTCTGCAGAGAAGTCTGAGAACCACTGCCCTGAACAGTACGACCACTGTTTGTCGTTTGTGCATGCCAGCCACTGCTCTGAACAGTACTGCCACTGTTTGTCGTTTGTGCATGCCAGCCACTGCTCTGAACAGTACTGCCACTGTTTGTCGTTTGTGCATGCCAGCCACTGCTCTGAACAGTACGACCGTGAGTGTCTCCCGCGCATGCCAACATTCTGATGTCACTATTCTGAACCACCCTTTTCGTCTACGTGGCGCGCGTGCAGAACGTCTCATGCTGGATGTCTGGGTCCCACGTTCTCTGAGTATAACTTAACGTAGCGCGATGACCTTTTCACCGATGACCACAGGCGCGAAGACTATCCACCGATGACCTCTCGCGCGAAGGCTAACAACCGATGACCTCTCGCGCGAAGGCTAACAACCGATGACCTCTCGCGCGAAGGCTAACAACCGATGACCTCTCGCGCGAAGGTTAACAACCGATGACCTCTCGCGCGAAGGTTAACAACCGATGACCTCTCGCGCGAAGGCTAGCAACCGATGACCTCTCCCCCTGATGATGCCCGCATGCCCCTCGCGCCCAGGCGATCCTGCATGCCTTGCGCCCTGGCGATGCTCGATGACACATCGCCACGCCTTCCTTGAGGTCCTTCATTCCACTATGTTACGTCTAAGGTATTCTCTCCACAAGGCTTGGTGACGTCGGTAGCTTCATACTTCCAAGAGTTGATTAGCACAAGTCCTCGTGCGCCCAAGCGTGTAACGTTAAGGATGATTCTCTTATGCTCAAGTATAGGGCTTCGCCTGCCCAGCGTATCCAAGGTTTAACCCACACCTTGACACGCGTGGCTTTTGGGACGTACCAGGGTTGATCCAACATTTTGGCTACACACTAAGTGTAGTTTCGGCGATTAGGTGTACTCTAGGCGACAGGCTACTAGGTACACACAGGCGATAGGCGTTCAAGCATAAGCTAGGCGATAGGCGTTCAAGTGCCAGAGAAGTTGGAGATCACCTACCCGCTTAATAACGGCGATCTCGTAGGCTTCTCAGCTATACATTCCTTCCTTTATATTTAAATAAACACGTGCTTCGAATTTATTTATAATATAACACTTTTATTCCAATTTAATTTTCCAGGTCCTTACACTCTCCCCATCAAGAAAAATTTTCGTCCTCGAAAATTGGGTTACAAGGAAGGAGGTAAGGATATGCTTCTCTCATGGTTTCTTCAAATTCCCATGGTGAATCACCTGATCTTCACGTTGTCCACTCCCAACACGTGAGTAGGGTCTGCAAGGGACTTCCTTAGCTATGATACGTGGAATACATTATGTAGACTTGCTAATTGGGGAGGTGGGGCGATCTCATAAGCCACTAGACTTATCCTCCTTAAGATCCGATATGGCCCAACAAACTTAGGGGACAGCTTCTTTGATCTGATCGCCTACCCTACACCCTTGGCTGGTGTCCCCCTTCATAAAGACATGACCCCAGCAGCAACCTCCAAAGGTCTCCTCCTCTGCTCTGCCTAGGACATTTGCTGACCTTAAGAAACTTTTATTCTGTCCTGTATCAAATTCACCCTCTCGGTGATCTATTGAACCAACTCTTCCTACCTCAGTACTTCATCAAAATCCATTTTACATCCCTGTACATGGGATATGCTGCCCCATAGAGTGCCAACTCCAGCATTCACACTCTACTTCCAACCTTGAAGACTTTGTTGAACAAGTCTAGAACTAGGTCCTTAACGTAACCAGGACTAGCCCCTTTAGAGAAAGCGGGCAAGATCCCTTCATTGGGAGGAAAGGGGACAGCTGTCCACAACTCATGCCACCCCCTAGCGAACTCAAACTAGGGTCCGAAGTGTCCTTCTAGGAATCAACTCCTGTATCTTGATCAAATCATTCACCGACTTCTCAACTGCTGATCAATTTCCCACGCTTCCAAAAGGGACACTTTTTATTCATTACTCCGCTGCATAATTCTGTACCTTACAAAGACAAGGTTTCTGTTGCTGTTACCTTCCAAATTATTATTATGACCCCTTTTGCCAACTCGACTTCCTGTTCCCATTACGACCTTCTTCTTCAATGTATACGTTGGATGCATTGACGTCGGTTTCAGGTGCCTATCCAGAAGGCATACGAGAACGAACGCACCTCTGCCTCCAGAATCTCTTGCCTAAGGATAACTCTATTCTCCTTCTGTCCCAGATACCACAGGCTATTTCCACTCACAATCCCTTCCACACCCATCATTCTGAAATTTACTACATCTCTAGAAAGACTCAACATCATCATAACACGGTCTACCCTCATTTTTATCCACAGCCATATCCTCCTTCCCTTCTACATTCACAGGTCGATCTACATCTTATTTGCCAAAAACTTCGGAGGCTTACATTTTCGGAAGTCTTTTATCTCAACCCACCATTTCCATAATCATCTTTCAAATCACGATCAACAAAACAGCATCCAATCCGCGTGAAGCTTAAGCTTTAAACCCCCAACATACTGTTTATTTACTCTCCATAACTTATACGTAGCTGAAACTAAACCTTGGTACCACTAAATCTAACTTACACTTGTTCCTTTCATTCCATCTACTACCACTGGGCATTCAGAGCAACCTAGGGAGGTCAAAACCTGTTTTTGAAGCAGGTGCAGAGGCCAATCGTTCAAACGACAGCTCCTCCACTATATGGCCCAAGCTCGGTTGCACACCGCTTTGACACAAAAGAGTGTGTCTCTCCAGAATCAAACAAAACTATAACGTATCTATCAGCTATAAACAAGTATCTTGTACTAGATTACCTGATTGAGAGGCTTCCGCTCCAGACATGGCAAACACTCTCCCTCCTGTCTGAGGTCTGCTGCCTTCGTTCCTCAACTGCTGTGAATTAACGGGTTGAGTCATCCTTTTTCTGTTGGGACAATCTCTAGAAAGGTGCCCTATCTCTTGGCATGTGAAACACCTGGATCTCCATGTTTGTTGTTGCTGAAATTGGGACGAAGCTGTTCTCACCCGATGTGGTGGAGATCTCACATATGGCTTGCTGTGTGGGTGCTGCACCTTCGCCTTCCCACTGGAAGGACCCCCTGGGTGTGGTCTGATTACCCTGGAACCACCCCTCTCCAGGGTCTCCACCCTCTTTGCCTTCTCCACTAAGGCATGGAACTCTCTGATCCCCTGATCTGGTTGGTTCGGAGAAACGTTCCCACGGAACTGGGTTGGGTTGTGCCTCATGAACTCGGTCATCCCCATCTGCTCCCGAGGCTGATTGACATGGAAAGCTGTTGCAGCCGATCCAGCAGTTTCTAAATGATTCATTACAGTCTGATGAATCTGAACCATTACCGTATTCTGCTGTTGGATGGCAGTTGCCATCACCTCCATGGCCCTGGCGATCTGACCCATCTCTAAAGAAGGTTGGGGAGGGGTAGAAGGTCTACGTGCCATCTCCTTCGTTTTCAGATTTTGAAACTATAAGATTCCTATATTTCCTTACAACTAAAAGAATGAGATCGATAAGAAATCAATTCATTCAAGAGGTAATAACTAGACCTTACAAAGGTCAGCATCTCAAAGTCATCAAGAATTTGAGCTTAACAACATACTCGTAATACTTAGAATCTCAAGCAAGGTATTAGAACAGCTACTGATATCATCACCATCAGTTCAAACAACCATTTTCAGTCAATTGCAGAAACACTCAATAAGCTAAACTAGATCACACCAGCATTCAATGTATACTAAACATCAAATCTTTGGAATTAAGATTGAGAATCATCTCGATCCAGTTATGAGTGTGCACCCTCATTACTTCATCAAGATCTTCTCACCCTTAATACTAAGATTTTCAGCTAGAGTATACGTTCACTAAAGCACAGAAGCACACACAAACTTTTCAATACAAAACGTTTGAAAACCTTTCACTATAGTTGTTATTTAAAAACTCAAATAACTTTTATGAGCAGAAGAAACACAATGGATCCACAGCCCTCAGGTCATCCTAAGGACGAACTGCTCTGATACCATTAATGTAACATCCCGCCAAAATACTATACAAAAGTATATAATGAAAATAAAGGTAACAAATAGATTCTATGAACAAAATAATATATATATGAAATGAAGTTGCTCCTCTTAGGGAGTTTAATACAAATTCGGTCAAATTTTCCAGAAACATAAACAAAATACAGTACAAAAGACAGATAGGCGATCTCCTGGCAAAAAGGGCGATCTCCTATATGAAGGGCGATCTCCTTTCATATAGGCGATCCCCTATTATAAAGCAGCAAGAGGGGCGATCACCCAACAGAAAAGAAAACAGGCGATCTCCCGATGGAGGCATAAACCGGCGATCACCCGGTAGAGACGGAAATAGGCGATCTCCTTCCGGCGACCACTCACTGAGGAGCTCTACTCCCTGGAAGATCATCTGCTCCCGTGTAAAATACACGATCATCACAGTTTTTAAGAGAAAACAACCACAATAACAGATAAAAGGGTAAGCTAGACATTTAAAAAGAGTTTAAATAGGAACATTAAAATTAAGGTAAAACAAGTTTCAAGATTATCCATGTAAACGTAGAACTACAATTAGCATTCAGCTGATCGCCCAAAATCACAAATTCACTACATTTCCCATAGTCATTCCATTTCACAACACAGCATCAAGTGTCTATCAATATTCCAGTTTCTCATTTCACATGTCAGACTTTCCACTGACCCACCATGCATAGACACATGACACTACTTCCAATTTGACTCGTGTGTTGACTCAGGCCCAGAGATTTGCACCTGTCATACCTACCACTGTGAATCCACACAGCATGCGCATATACCATCTCATTGTTACCATTCTCATTGTTACCATTCTCTCGGTATGACAAGGTTAATTCGTATAACAGACCGAGCTCGTTCCCATTTGAACAACTCGCCCATTCATACGAACCTCCTTCGACTCTCACCAACTGAATAACTTCATCTACGTGATTTCATTATCTCAGCAGAGTCAGGATATCTCCTTCTAGACAAGCCCCTAGTCAATACACCTATACAGATCTTACACGGTATTTCCTTTCCTGAAAATACTATGCCTCGATCCCACATTCACAGCATTCAAACACATCCTACCATTCAAGTAAATGATTCAAATCACATCCACAAACATTTCAAAGCTTCAGATCTTCGAATATCTCATGTAAATCTCAAGTAGTTTCAAAACAACATCAAAAACAGAGATTTCGTAAAACAGCGCCAAAACCGGCGATCTAGTTCAGCCACAGAGCGTTTTCAAAGACTATGTTTAAAACCGGCGACCACGTCGCCCAAACACATAACACAAAGCATTTCATGAAGACGAAAGCGAAAACGGCGACCACGTCGCCCACCCTTCAGAAAAGGCTAAACGATGGTTCGTATTAAAGATGAAGGCTAGCTTCCCTTACCTGGATTTTTCGCAAATACCAGGGGCTCCGAAATCCAACGAAGCTTGCAGAACCTTGGCTCTGTTCTTGTGTCTGGTTTTGAAGAGCTTGCAGAGAACCACCCAAGTGCTCCAATGGTGGCTGTCGCTCGTCGTATTCCCGCGTGAAGGTGTACTAGAATCGCAGTGTGAAGGAGAGAAATGGAGAGGAGGGAGGTAACTCACTCTTTCTCTCTTTGAAGGCTGCGACGTTTCTTGTTTTTCTCAGCAGTGGGTCTTCTGCATCTTAAACCAACTTATCCACCAAGAGCAGCTGCCACCACCCACTCTGCAGAGAAGTCTGAGAACCACTGCCCTGAACAGTACGACCACTGTTTGTCGTTTGTGCATGCCAGCCACTGCTCTGAACAGTACTGCCACTGTTTGTCGTTTGTGCATGCCAGCCACTGCTCTGAACAGTACTGCCACTGTTTGTCGTTTGTGCATGCCAGCCACTGCTCTGAACAGTACGACCGTGAGTGTCTCCCGCGCATGCCAACATTCTGATGTCACTATTCTGAACCACCCTTTTCGTCTACGTGGCGCGCGTGCAGAACGTCTCATGCTGGATGTCTGGGTCCCACGTTCTCTGAGTATAACTTAACGTAGCGCGATGACCTTTTCACCGATGACCACAGGCGCGAAGACTATCCACCGATGACCTCTCGCGCGAAGGCTAACAACCGATGACCTCTCGCGCGAAGGCTAACAACCGATGACCTCTCGCGCGAAGGCTAACAACCGATGACCTCTCGCGCGAAGGTTAACAACCGATGACCTCTCGCGCGAAGGTTAACAACCGATGACCTCTCGCGCGAAGGCTAGCAACCGATGACCTCTCCCCCTGATGATGCCCGCATGCCCCTCGCGCCCAGGCGATCCTGCATGCCTTGCGCCCTGGCGATGCTCGATGACACATCGCCACGCCTTCCTTGAGGTCCTTCATTCCACTATGTTACGTCTAAGGTATTCTCTCCACAAGGCTTGGTGACGTCGGTAGCTTCATACTTCCAAGAGTTGATTAGCACAAGTCCTCGTGCGCCCAAGCGTGTAACGTTAAGGATGATTCTCTTATGCTCAAGTATAGGGCTTCGCCTGCCCAGCGTATCCAAGGTTTAACCCACACCTTGACACGCGTGGCTTTTGGGACGTACCAGGGTTGATCCAACATTTTGGCTACACACTAAGTGTAGTTTCGGCGATTAGGTGTACTCTAGGCGACAGGCTACTAGGTACACACAGGCGATAGGCGTTCAAGCATAAGCTAGGCGATAGGCGTTCAAGTGCCAGAGAAGTTGGAGATCGCCTACCCGCTTAATAACGGCGATCTCGTAGGCTTCTCAGCTATACATTCCTTCCTTTATATTTAAATAAACACGTGCTTCGAATTTATTTATAATATAACACTTTTATTCCAATTTAATTTTCCAGGTCCTTACACACCCCACCTCCCCAATTAGCAAACCTGCATAATGTATTTCACGTATCACAGCTAAGGAAGTATCTTGCAGACCCTAGTCACGTGTTGGAAGTGGACGACGTGCAGATCGGGTGATTCACCATGGGAATTTGAAGAAACCATGAGAGAAGCATATCCCTACCTCTTTTCCTTATAATTCAATTTTCGAGGACGAAAATTTTTCTTGTTGGGGAGATTGTAAGGACCTAGAAACTTTAATTGGAATAAAAGTGTTATATTTAAGCAATTTCAGAAGATGTTATTATTTAAAACACAAAGAGTTGGTAAATGAAGTTTCGTAGTAGTCGGACATCGGACGTCGCCCAAGGTCTAGGGTAAGCTGGTAGGGGTCGGTCGGCTGACATGTGGATCAAGAAGAGAAAAGGAAGGAAAGTGTAGCTTAGAAGTACGAGATCGTCGTTCTTGAAGGCGGAGGCGATCTCCGACTTCTCTGGCACATAATCGCCTGTCGCCTAGAGGAGACATGATCGCCGAAAGTGCACTCAGTATGTGGTCAAGATACTGGATCAACTAGAGTGGGTTCCAACAACCACGCGTATCAAGGTGAGGGTTAAGCCTTAGATACGCTGTGCATGCAAAGCTCTATGCTTGAGCATAAGAAGTCATCCTTAGTGTTGCATGCATGGGAGCACGAGGAGTAGTGCTGATCTACTTTTGGAAATGTGAAGCTACCGATGTCAGCAAGCCATGTGGAGGTAATACCTTGGACGTAACATAGTGGGATGGAGAACCTTCAGCAAGGTATGACGATATGACATCGATGAGTAGAGTAAGGCGATGTGTTCTCGTCACGCACAAGGGCGATAAGAGATCGCCAGCAGGATGAGAGGAACATCGGTCATCAACCAGGATGGGAGACACATCGGTTGTCTTCCAGGGTGAGACATCGGTGGTCTGTCAGGGTGAGACATCGGTTGTCTGCCAGTGTGAGGAATCAGTCATCACCGGGATGAGGCACATCAGTCATCGCCGATATGAGAGACACATCGGTCGTCTCCCAGGGAGAGACATCGGTCGTCCTCCAGGATGAGGTCTCGGTGGATAGTCATCGCGCGAGAGGTCATCGGTGGAAGGTTATCGCGCGATGTCGAGTTTCACACAGATGAGGTGGGACCCAGGCTCCCAGCATGACACGTCCTGCACGCGCGCCACGTAGACAAAAAGGGTGGTTCAGAATAGTGACCTCAGAGTGTTAGCCTGCGCAGAGGCACGCGTAGACGTACTGTTCAGGGCAGCGTGCACGCAAGCTTCCTGCAGAGTGGGTGATGGCAGCGGCTTTTGTGGACAAGTTAGTTTAAGATGCAAAAACCCACTTCTGAGAGAAAGAAACGTTGCAGTGGTTCAAGAGCGAAAGAGTGTGTTTACCTCCCTTCTTCTCCTTTTCTCTCCTTCGCACTGCGATTCAGGCCCTATCACGTTCCTGCTTGGCTATCGACGACTGCCATAGAGCACCTGGGAGGTTCTCTGCAAGTTCTACAAACCAGACGCTAAAACAGAGCCAAGGCATCCTTTAAGCTCGGTGGGTTTTGGAGCTCTTGGTGTTTTGCGCAAGTCCAGGTAAGGGAAGCTAGCTTTATTTTCAATAAAAGCCGTAGATTTGCTGTTTTCTGAAGTGAGGGCGACGTGGTCGCCGGTTTCATATTCTTTTTCGTGATGCTCTGTTCTATGTGTTTGGGCGACGTGATCGCCGGTTTTAAACCCAGATTTCGAATCCCCTGTTTTGGACCAGATCGCCAGTTTTGGCGTTGTTTCTCGAACTCCCCTGTTTTTGGTTTTGTTTGAAAACTGTTTGAGATTTAAATGTGATATTCGAAAATCTGAACCTTGGAATGAGTTTTGCTGTGATTGGAATCGGTCATTTAAGTGTTATATGATGTGTTGAATGTTGTGAATGTGGGATCAAGACATAGTATTTTCAGGAAAGGAAATACCGTGTTGAGATTTGGTTATGAGGGTGTATTGATCTGTGAGTATCCTGTGAATGAGACGATCCTGACTCTGCTGAGATAATGGAATCACATAGAGGAAGTTATTCAGTTGGTGAGAGTCGAAGGAGGTTCATATGAATGGGTGAGTCGTGTGAAAAAGAACGAGCTCGGCCTGTTATATGGATTAACCCTGTCATACTGTGAGAGTGATGAAATTGAGATCGAGATTGTGTTGATGCGCATGGCTGTGGAAACATTACAGCCAATGAAGTATGACAGGTGCAAGTCTCTGGATGCTAAGTTCAACGCACGAGTCTTCCGGAAGTAGTGTCAAGTGTCTATGATGTGATGAGTCAGTGGAAGTCTGACGTGAATAATGTTGAGAAATTGTTGATAGACACTTGATGGTTGTGTGATATGAATGAGAAAGTGATGGACTCTTGTGAATGTTTAAAAAGGCTGATCTACGTTGGTTGTCCAGTTTATAATTTAAAGTTTTAAAAATATCTAGCTTACCCTTTGTATTGTTATGTGGCTGTTTTCTCTTAAAACTGTGATGATCGTGTAAAATTTACACGGGAGCAGATGATCTTCCAGGAAGTAGAGCTCCTTAGTGAGTGGTCGCCGGAAGGAGATCGCCTGTTTCTGTCTCTATGTGGTGATCGCCTGATTTCTGTTCTAATAGCAGATCGGCTGTTTTGGGTCTTCTGATCGGAGATCGCCGGTTTATGTAGGGAGACCGCCGGTTTCAATTTATTTGGCTGTATTTTGTTTAAGTTTTGGAAAAATTGACCGGTTATGTATTAAACTCCCTGTGAGGAGCAACTTCATTTTATATAAATACATATGTTTACTTAAATATTTTTGTTTTACCTTTATTTCATTTTATATTTATGAAAACCAATTTGGCGGGATGTTACAAAAGTCCTCTTCCTTCGCTTCTTACAGCAAGGTTGAGGCAACAGAGGAAGTCCTCCTTGCCTTTGAGCAAGTGTAGGCAACAGAGGAAGACCTCCTTGCCTTTTAGCGAGTGTAGGCGAGAATAGAGGAAAGTCCTCCCTCGACTTTGTACAGCGAGGCTGAGGCAAGAGAGAAAGTCCTCTCCCTCGACTTTGTACAGCGAGGCAGAGGCGAGAAAGTCCTCACCCTCGGCTTTGTACAGCGAGGCTGAGGCAAGAGAAACTCCTCACCTCGACTTTGTACAGCGAGGCTGAGGCATGAGGAAAAGTCCTTTTCCTCTGCTTTTTACAGCAAGGTTGAGGCGAGAGGAAAGTCCTCTTCCTCTGCTTTTCACAGCAAGGTTGAGGTGAGAGAAAAGTCCTCTTCCTCTGCTTCTTACAGCAAGGTTGAGGCAAGAGAACCAAGTCCCTTCCCTCTGCTTTTTACAGCGAGGCCGAGGCGAGAGAAAAAGTCCTCACCTCGACTTTGTATAGCGAGGCTGAGGTGAGTGAAGCAAGACCTCACCCACAACTTCTTACAGCGAGGTTGAGGCAAGAGGGGTCATCGTGAAGCACTTTTCTTCCCCAAAACACAGGCGTCATAGTTGGTGTTCAGGCCCTCTATGCACTCAGCACTGGAGTGGCACAGCACTGGAGTGGCAGAGAAGTGTAGCAAACCCAGAAGCGCGATGACTGATCGGTGGTGCACTAACATGCTAGTCGGTGGTCGGTGGTAGAAGCAAGTTCTGCTACGTTAAGCCAAAGCGTTTAGGCCCCGTTAAGTCAGTCATCCAGCACGAAGTTATGTTGAAGGCAATGCTAAGGTAATAGTTAGCCGCGATCACGTCAGAAGCCAAGTTTGAGGGGTTGCAGTGAGATCGCGCTAAAGCCTAAGCTAGTTAACAGTTAGTCACATGCAAAGAGTTAAAGAGGAGAAACGCAGCAAACCCTAGCGCGGTTGAGAAGAAGAAAACAGCACAGGTGAATCTCTAGATGATCCAGAGGGATGCGCACGCTTCTGTTGAATGAAGGAAACGGTAGCAACACTCAGTGGGGGCCATTAATGTGTCCAAGTGCTGAGAGATAAAGTATGGAAGCCATAACGCCGAGGAGCAGATACATGAGCAGCACGTGGCGTGGCCCCACCTGCCACGTGGACCGAGGGCGCGACCACTTAGTATCTTCGCTGAGAACAAGTTCACAGCTCGAGACTGGGGGGCTTGTGATCCGGTCGGTCATCAGTAGTTGATGACGTCAGCAGCAGTTGACCACGTGGACCATGCATAGGGTGGCACGTGGTAGAAAGAGCAAGTGAATCAGGGAGGAGATCACCTAGAACGGTGATCAGTAGTCAGATACCAAGTGGCCACCACTCCCAGTTCAGAGCATAGATAAGCGCCTGGAAGCACCACACGGACGTCGGTGGATAGGCATGAAGCACCGCACAGACGTCGGTGGGTAGGCATGAAGCACCGCACGGACGTCGGTGGATAGGCATGAAGCACCGCACGGACGCCGGTGGATAGGCATGAGGCACCACCCGGTCATCGGGGAAAGTTATAAGGCACCGGTCGGTCATCGGGGGAAAGTTATGAGGCACCGGTCGGGCGTTTCTGCATGAAGAGCGCGATCGGTCGTAAGTGCATGCAGAGGGCGATCGGTCATCGGGGTTCTTGCCAACGCGTGTTAAGCTGGGACCAAGGTTCCCAGCGAGAACGTTACGCATGCACCTCGCATGATGCCTACTCAGAGGACGTTCGGCGAGGCCATGCAGGCAGGATGCGCCTGGCGAGTGAGTTTAGACCAGCCACACCTGGCGCTCTCCTGGGAGCATGCGGCCCGCACAGAGAGAAGCGCAGAAGCCCTCCAGGTGTGACGCGTGTACGATAGATGCCAGCTGCATGCCTCCACGTGTCACCATCTGGGAGAGAGGCGCGGCCCAGCTATAAAGCACTCCACGTCATGTAAGGTGGGAGAGTTCTTTTGAGATTACAAACTTACACAGTCTTACACATAGTTTTCTCGGAGTCACTATGGGAGCGTTCTTACACGTTGCACAGTGATAATAGAAAATAGTTATAGAGAGAGAAAGTGGATCTGAGAGCAGACACGAGTCTCACAGAGAGATTCAGTGAGAGTTTTTGGTGTTCCTGTTGCCTGACTTGAGCGTCGGAGTGCACACGGCCGCTAGAGGCGCCGTCTGTGTGTTTTACAGGCAGCGTTTGGAGTTCCGGTGGTGGTTCTTGGAGCGTTCTTGCAGAACAGAAGGCTAGACGAAAGAGTGACGAGGCAATCCTCCACGTTCGAGTCAAACGGCAGGATCAGGGGTGAAGTTATCTGATTGAGTACATGGTAAGACAACCTAACTTAGAGTAGACGTAGCTACCCGAGTATAGGCACACTGTCAGATGAATTGACTTGAAACAGGTGCGGTCATTTGAACTAGCACATGGTAAGATGACCTAGCTCAGAGTAGATGTAGCTATCCGAGCAGGCGCCCTATGAGGTGAGTTATCTTGAACAGATGCAGTGATCACACAGTAGCACAACCCAACTCGGGGGCAAGTGTAGTCAAAGCTCATCGTCCGACCAAGCTCGAGCTTAGATTATCCCAATTATGTTGAAGTGATAGGATGCTTGACCAACTACAAGCATGTCGATCATCAAAACGTACCCAAGATGGCACATGGTAAGATGACCTGTCTCGGTAAGATTAGAAAGAGCAGGTGCCCTGCATGTAAAGTGATTACCAGCGGCAGATAAAACGACCTTCCTTGGGAAGTTGCCCTACAAGTAAGTGCAAAGTAATTACAAACAGCAGATAAAATGAACTTCCTAGGGAAGTCGCCCTACAGGTAAGTGCAAAGTAATTACCAACGACAGATAAAACGACCTTCCTTGGGAACTCACCCTGCAGGTAAGTGCAAAGTAATTACCATCAACAGATAAATCAACCTTCCTTGAGAAGTCACCCTATAGGTAAAGTTGCACAGATGAATCACTTGATTCAGCACAGAATAAGTCGAGCTAACTCAACATGTGAGTAACCACCCGATTCTAGGCGCTCTGTGGGATGAGTGAAGTTGTATAGATGAGCCATCCAGTTTAGCACAAGTAATTGAAGTCAAGTAAGATAAGTTACTGGTAAATGATAAAGAGTTCGAAGGGTATGAGTAGTTAATGTTTACAGATAGTTAAGCACTCTGATTACTCATCCCTTAGTTGGCCATCAACCACGGTTTTACCCGGGCCAAGTTTGCGAGATACACCTATGCAGGTAGAGAGTGAGCATGGGTTTTCCTTAGCTAGGTGTGCATGTGGTTCGTCAAAAGGTTAGTTCTTTGGAAACCCCATGGTTTTTCATGCATAGATTGAGCATTGACTTCTTGTTTTGCTTTATACTCAAGATGTACAGATGAGTTAGCTAAAGTGACGAGTTATCCGTATTTATAATAGTTGTTATGCTTAAGCTAGTCAAGGCTTACTAAGTTAAGTAACGAGACATGCATTGGCTTAAGCTACTTGAGGTTTACTGAGTTATCACCTACCCACTTAGAAATCGTTGTGTCAGCCGCCAAAGCACTCAAAAGCCTTTTCACTTAGCCAAGCTTAGCTCGAGCCTGGGGGGCTTGTGTAATGGACAGGAATTAGGCCCTCGGTTTTGGGCTGGTAGTAGCTTGGTTCTTGGTTTTGAGCTGTTAGTAGCTCAGCTTTCAGTTTGGGTTGAGGTCAGCTTGGTTATTGGACCCTGGGTAAGGGTTATAAGTTTGATCCAGTTTAGTTACTAAGCCTGCAAGATAGAATGAGGCTGCCATTTGAGAAGGGCCCATTGTATATGCTTATAGATAAGTGTGCGCAAATAGTTATGAGATGCGTGTGTTTGTTATTTGTTTCCTGTGCACGATTATTTATTCGTTGCATGGTAATGCCTATTGATAATTGTTGTTAACCATAAAGGATAGGGACATGCAGTTAAAACAGAATGTTGGACTGTGGTTAGCACCTGAAGATCATTGGTGCCCGTGACAGGTGGTTTTTCTGTTAAAGATAAAAGATTAATGTGCTTATTTTCAGTTAAGATTTGCTTCTCTCACTTGATAGCTGTTGCATGTGCGGTTATAAAAGGGGTCTTGGACTCCTAGTGAAGGTACCCTGTTTTTGCACACTAGACTGAAAATTGTTTACTTTTGTGAGCCCTTACTGACTTGAGCATCGGAGTATAATCAACAGGTAAGGTGCCCTTTGCCACAACGGAGCCACGATTCAGAGCAGTAGGGAGACACGAGTCAATACCCAGCTGAGGCAGATCCAAGAAGTGGCGTTCAACCTTGTCAACCGGCAGGAGAGTCATGTAACATCCCACCAAATCCTTTTCATATTTATATGATGAAAATAAAGGTAAATAAATATATTGAAGTGAACATAATTATATATATGTAATGAAGTTTCTCCTCACAGGGAGTTTAATACATAATTGGTCAATTCCAAAACTTAAACAAAATACAGCAAAATAATAATAATAAAAAAAAAACAGGCGATCTCCTGATAGAAAACAGAAAACGGCGATCTCCTAACAGAAACAGAAACAGGCGATCTCCTCCCGGCGACCACTCACAGAGGAGCTCTACTACCTGCAGCCTCATCTGCTCCCGTGCAAATATACACGATCATCACAGGTTTAATAAAACAACCACGATACAAGATAAAAGGGTAAGCTAGATATTTTTCAAAACTTTAAACATGAAACTTTATATCAGTAGAAAATATAAATCTTCACACCATACATACACTATATAAATTTTCAACCATCAACGTCCCCATATACCACAAACTCGTCAAGTGCCTATCCAATACATTCAATACTCATGGTTCACATGTCAGACTTTCCACTGACTCATAACATATAGACACATGACTCTACTTCCGGAAGACTCGTGCGTTGACTCAGGCTCAGAGATCTGCACCTGTCATACCACACCACTGTGAAATCCACACAGGGTCGCTGTGAAATCCACACAGCCATGCGTATACATAGTCTCAATATCAACACTCTCCCAGTATGACAGGGTTAATTCATATAACAGGTCAAGTCAGTTATCTTTCAAACAACTTACCCATACATATGAACCTCCTTCGACTCTCCACAACTGAATAACTTCATCTATGTGATTCCATTATATCAGCAGAGTCAGGATATCTCCTTCTAGACAAGCCCCTAGTCAATGCACATTACACACGATCTTACACGGTATTTTCTTTCCTGAAAATACTATGCCTTGATCCCACATTCTCAACATTCAACACATCATACAACACTGAATGAACGATTCAGGCACAGCAACATTCATTCCACGGTTTAGATTTTCGAATATCACACGCATTTCACATTTAAATCTCAAACAGTTTCAAACCGCACTAAAACAGGGGAGTTCGAAAAACAACGCCAAAACCAGCGATCTCATTCAAAAGTAGGGGATTTCGAAACAAAGTTAAAACCAGCGATCACGTCACCCCACACATGAAAACAGAGCATTGTGAAAAGAAATATGAAAACCGGCGACCACGTCGCCCTCACTTCAGAACTTACTCGCCTAACGTTTTTATAAATGTAAAGTACTAGCTTCCCTTACCTGGACTAGCGCAAAACTCCAAGAGCTCCGAAACCCAATGAAGCTTAACGATGCTTTCACTCTATTTTAGTGTCCCGGTCTGGAGAACTTGCAGGGAACCTCCCAAGTGTCCAAGGGCAGTCGTCGCTCGTCGTACTGGTGATGCCCGCATGTCTCTCGCATCCTGGCGATGCCCGCATGCCTCGCGCCCTGGCGATGTTCGCATGTCTCTCGCGCCCTGGCGACGTCCACATGCCTCGCGCCCTGGCGATGTCCGCATGTCTCTCGCGCCCTGGCGACGTCCACATGCCTCGCGCCCTGGCGATGTTCGCATGTCTCGCGCCCTGGCGATCATGTGTAGTAGGCGACCGGCGATTATGTACTAACCAGGCAATCTTATAGTCTTCTAAGCTACACTTTCCTTCCTTTTTATTTTAAATAAAAACATACTTAGAATTCATTTAAAATATACCCTTTTATTCCAATTTAATTTTACAGGTCCTTACAAGTCAACCGGCCAGAACAGTTTCCAATTTGTGTTCCTACTATTTTTTTCCAGCTTTAATTTTTGTTTTTTGTCTTCAAATTACTCCTTGGAGTTGTCAAATTTATTCCATTTGAATTTAACATTTTTAATTGACCTTTTCTTTATTTTTTACTTGTTGATCTCTAAAGGTGAATTTCATCTGGTATGAAATTTTGACTTGGAAGTTGTGAAGCTAATTTTCTCTTTGATGATTTATGACTAAAAATTAAAAGAATTACTTACTTGGAGAGAACAACAAGTGAAGATTAAGAATCAAGACTGTTGAAGATGAATAAAGCTTCTTCTCTGCCTTGTAGATTGTGTTTGATGAAGAAAATAGTTAGTTTGATTTGAAGGGTGTAATGGTTATGGAGTAATCTTGTATATAGCTTAGAATGAGTTTAAAGGTAGTCTTTTGTTGCATGACCTACCTCATTTGCTTAATCAAGGTGAAGGTGCTTTCACTGTTGAACTACAATCTGGGCCACTATTTTGGGTTCTTGGATCTTCTGTTCAGGTGTTTTCGTTCCTTAATTGATTTCAGTAAAGGTGTTTGTGTTAGACACTTCTTAGTAGGGTTTGTTGAAGTGCAACTAGTGCTGAAATAGGGTTTTTCAGCTTTGAGTGTGATGTGAGTTGATTTTATGATTTAGCATTTTATGGTGGCACTTTAATTAGGATTGAGATTTTAGGATGATTAAGGTGAGAACCTAAGGAAAATTCCCACTGGACATTAACTTAACCAAGTGGTTAAGTAGATGTGAAGGTTCATTTCACAAAGGCAAAAGGAAAACAAAATTATAAGGTGATGATGATGACAAATTATGGTGTGGAATTACATAAGGAAAACAAGAGCAACATATAAAGACTGAATAGACATAATGAAGCAAAATAAGAACATGTTTATGAATAGATGGAATGATAATGAAAGGAAAAGATGAAGGAAAAGGAAGCTTATGAGAAATGGAATTGAGAATGGTTGCACGCCACTTGGATGGTGAAATGACTCCAAGATAAGTGAAGGATGCCGCCACTTGAGAGCTCTCAAAACTCACAAGATAAGACCAATTTTGGAGGAGCTCACTCACTCACAATTCACACAAGAATTTGTGTATAGTAACTTTACTCTAATTTTCAACTTGGAAATACATGAGGTAGGCCTCCTTATTTATAGGTTTAGTAGCCTTGGTGAGCAAGCTTAAAGGGTAGGGATGGAAATAAAGGAAGTGGGGCTGCCTAGGGTATTGACTTTAGTCAAACCACGCCATCATCCTAATCTTATAGAAGATGGGTAAAAAAGGCAACATTTGATAGTACACCCCTCCTTCTTTTGCTAAAGGCACCTATTTGCTAGCACACCCCTCATTCTATTGCTAAGGGCACCTTTTTGATAGCACACCCCTAAGTGAGCAAGTTTTGCTTTCTACACTACACTAATCTACTAAGCTACCCCTAATGGGCCTCCAAGTAGCATGTACAAGGTCTTCTCCCTCCTATCCGTGGCTTGACTTATTTGGGCGTGAATGTGCTTGGCCATGGACCTTGTGAGAGGTCCTAGACGGTCTAGGCTCCCTCCTAGACGCTCCTCATGTAGCTCCCCCTTGTCTTGTGCTAGACGCTCTCCATGTGGTTCTAGACGGTCTAGTCTTGGCCCTTGGCTTTCATGGTGGGGTGAGCTTGGCCTCTCTCCATCATCCCCTCCCCCTTGGAAAGGATTTGTCCTCAAATCCAAGTCTTCATTGGTACCTACAAATGGAGATAGGTCAATTACATTAAATGTGTCATGCACTCCATATTCAAGAGGTAGGTCCAACTTGTATGCATTGTTGTTGACTCTCTTGAGGACTTGAAAGGGTCCATCTCCTCGGGGACTTAGTTTGGACTTCCTTTGAGTGGGAAATCTATCTTTTTGAAGATGAAGCCAAACTAAGTCTCCTTCCTCAAAAATCATTTCCCTCTTCCCCTTATTGTGGTATTTTGCATACTTCTCATTTTGTTGTTGTATTTGAAGTTTAACCTTCTCATGAATTTTCTTAACAAAATCGGCCTTGATTGCTCCTTCCTTATGCACAAAATCTTGTGGATTAGGAAGGGATAACAAGTCCATAGGTGTGAGAGGATTAAATTCATATACTACTTCAAAAGGAGAAGCATTAGTAGTCTTGTGGACTACTCTATTATAAGCAAACTCAATGTGGGGAAGGTGCTCATCCCAAGACGTGGTTTCCCTTCATGATAGCCCTAAGCATAGTTCCTAGAGATCTATTGACTACTTCAGTTTGACCATCCGTTTGAGGATGACAAGAAGTGGAAAATTGTAGTCTTGTTCCAAGTTTACTCCAAAGAGTTTTCCAAAAGTGGCT
Source organism: Phaseolus lunatus (assembly GCA_013389735.1). Classification (NCBI taxonomy): domain Eukaryota; kingdom Viridiplantae; phylum Streptophyta; class Magnoliopsida; order Fabales; family Fabaceae; genus Phaseolus; species Phaseolus lunatus. The sequence continues at coordinate 28,356,706 of CM023858.1, read as the reverse complement.
TATAAACTTGGGATCTCTATCGGACACTATACTTCTAGGTATACCATGGAGTCTCACCACTTCTCTAAAGAAGAGCCTAAAAATATTTTGAGCATCATCTACCTTGTGGCATGGAATAAAATGGGACATTTTGCTAAAACGGTCCACTCCACAAAGATAGAGTCATGGCCTCTTGCAGTCCCAGGGAGTCCTAAAATGAAATCCATGCTAATGTATTCCCAAGGAGCATTTGCAATCGGCAAGGGAGTGTAGAGTCCATGAGGCATTGCTCTAGATTTTGCTTTCAAACATGCTATGCATCTAGAACAATGTCTTTAGACATCTTTCCTCATGTGTGGCCAACAAAATTTTACTTTCAAAATGTCTAGAGTTTTATCAACTCCAAAATGGCCCATGAGTCCCCCCTCATGTGATTCTTTGACAAGGAGTTTCCTATGTGTGCCTTGGGGAATGCTAAGTTTTCCTTCTTTAAAAAGATATCCCTCGGACACATAGTACTCCTTGCGCTCTATGTTGACATTGGGCATAGATGGATGAAAATTCTTGATCATCTTGATAAAGCTCTCTTATGTGATCAAATCCAAGAATTTGAGCACCCAATTTTGAAAAGAGTGTGTGCCGTCTTGAAAGAGCATCAGCCACTATATTGGTGCTTCCTTTCTTGTACTTGATTACATAAGGAAATTGTTCAAGAAATTCCATCCATTTAGCATGTCTCTTGTTGAGCTTGTGTTGGCTCTTTAGATATTTTAAAGACTCGTGATCACTATGGATTACAAATTCTTTGGTCACAAGGTAGTGTTCCCAAGTCTTTAGGGCTCTCACAAGAGCATAAAGCTCTTTGTCATAGGCGGGGTAATTGAGGGTGGCACCATGGAGTTTTTCACTAAAATATGCAATGGGGTGACCACCTTGCAATAATACCGCACCTATGCCTACTCCCGATGCATCACATTCTATCTCAAAAGTTTTGGAAAAATTTGGGAGAGCTAGAATTGGTGAGTTGAGCTTTTAGCCTTTGGAAGGCTTGCTCATGCTTATCATTCCAACAAAATGCAACATTCTTTTTCACAAGTTCATTCAAAAGAGAAGCTAGACTTGAAAAATTAGGCACAAACCTTCTATAAAAGCTAGCTAACCCATGGAAACTTCTTACATCACTTACATTTTGTGGAGTGGGCCACTCTTGGATGGCTTTTGATTTTCTCGGGGTCAACATGTACCCCCTTTTGGTTGACTATGAAACCTAAAAACACTACACTATCTACACAAAAAGTGCATTTATCTATATTGGCAAACAAACTATTTTTCCTAAGCACTAAAAGAACCTCCCTAAGGTGACTTAGGTGGGACTCTAGGCTTTGACTATATACTAAGATGTCATCAAAATAGACTACTACATACTTACCTATGCAATCCCTAAAGACATGATTCATAAGCCTCATGAAAGTGCTAGGTGCATTAGTGAGTCCAAAAGGCATCACTAACCACTCATATAGTCCAAATTTGGTCTTAAAAGCAGTTTTCCACTCATCACCTTCTTTAATTCTAATTTGGTGGTATCCACTTTTAAGGTCAATTTTGGAAAACATGGTGGACCCATGCAATTCATCAAGCATGTCATCAAGCCTTGGGATTGGATGCCTATACTTGATGGTGATGTTGTTGATTGCTCTACAATCACAACACATGCGCCATTTTCCATCTTTTTTGGGCACCAACAAGACAGGTACAACACAAGGGCTTAGGCTCTTTTGAACCCAACCCTTCTCCAACAAGTCTTGAACTTGTGACTCTATCTCCTTGGTCTCCTCGGGGTTAGTTCTATAGGCGGGCCTATTTGGTAGGCTTGCCCCCGGAATCAAGTCAATTTGGTGTTCTATACCTCTAATGGGAGGGAGTCCATTGGGCCCCTCATTAGAGAATACATCATCAAATTCACTTAAAAGTTTTTCTACTTTAGGAGGTAGACTCATAAGTTCACTACTTGTGGCAGTGCATGCAAGTGTTCCTTTACAAAAGACAAGGCTTGGTTGTTCAACAAGAAGTAAATTTGCCAAGATGTTTTCAAAAGGCTTCTCTTGTTGAGCAACCTTGGGGGAAGGAACACTCTTCTCCCCCTCCTTCCTATCCCTAAGGACTTTTTCCTTTTCAAGCTCTCTTTTCTTTTTCTTTTCCTCATCCCTCTTTTCTTTCATTTGTATTTGGTCTTTCACCACTTGGGAATGTGGTAAAGGACTAAGTACAAACTTTTTATGCTTATGGGTGAAGGAAATCTCATTAGTAAGACCATCATGCAAGGTTTTTTTATCAAATTGCCATGGTCTTCCTAAGAGTATATGGCAAGCTTCCATAGGCGCTACATCACATAAAACCTTGTCTTTGTAGTTCCCTATGGAAAACTTGATTTCCACTTGCTTATCTACACTTAGTTCCCCATTCTCATTTATCCATTGCAACTTGTATGGCTTAGGATGAGGAACTACTTGTAGATTGAGTTTTTCATCCATTCTAGAGCTACAACAATTGCAGCTTGATCCACTATCCACAATGATTAGGACAAAAAAGAAATAGAAAAAAAAATGAAAAATATTTTAAAAACAGTGTGCAAATCTGGGCGCTCCAGCTGGCATAACTGAACACTGATTTTGAAAAATTCATTAAAAAAAAATGGCTCATGCGTTTTGGGTGAAATCTGTCCCAGAATTTTGTTGAGATCTTGAAATATTTGCATATCAATTTTCAGAGGCAAATATTTAAAGGACTGCTCAGTATAAAGTGGGGAAAGTCACGTTTTCTGGCCACAACAGATTTTCAATGGTGCTGTTTTTGTTTTTTTTAAATCTATTCTAGTGCTATTCTTAGGATTCACTTTGTATGCCTACCTTTCTTTGAGTACCTTTATTTGCTTGTTTTATATTTCTTTGGAACTCTTTCTAGTTGTCACAAATTTTAACTCCATTTGGTGGTACTATTTTTCTAATTAATTTGTTTCTTGCTTTAATCCTTTGGCCTCTAAATTTGGTGCTGGAATTGTTTAAAATTTGGTGCCTATTTGAGTAGAAATTTAACTTGAGTGAGGTCTAGCTTGTGTGATAGGTGCTGGATTGGAGAATTAATTTCCTAATTCTAAGAGGAGCCAAAGCAAGGGCAGCAACCAAATATTACCCAAAAACACCACAAACACTTGGAGGGCCCAACAAAGAAAAGACAACCAAGGGAGTGCCAATAGCAAAACAATGATCAACAAAGGGGGTTTTCTTAATCTTCTTTGCAACTTAACCTTGTTAATTACTTCTTTAATTACGTGATTAGATGGTGAGTGTGTTTTCAAGGGCTCCAAGTGTCCAAGAAGCCTCACCTAAGACCGACTAGTGTAGACTTTAATTGGTTTAGCATGTGTTAATTGTTTTTGATTGTTTTCCTTGCTTAATTAATTATGTTTGCTAATTGTCTTGCCTTGTTTAAGTTTGTTAATTTTTTTTGCTTGGTTATTTAGCTAGTTTGCATTGTTTTCTTGCATCAAAACAAAAAGGGATTTCTTCAACTTAATTGTGTTTTAAGTGGTTTACTAAGAGAAAACTTTTTGTGAAGACATTGAGGAATAGTCTTTGGCTAAGGCAAGGCTTGGTGTTTAAGTAGTCCATTGTGACTCACCTCCCTTACCTGGAAGACTATCTTCTTTGACTTCCCTAAATTTTCTCAAGGTAAAATACTTCTACACACAAAGCTTTAGTCATGTCTTCTTCTTCTCATTCTCCAAAGCCTATTGAAAATGAATTAAAATCTATGAAAACTCTTTTGGAAGAAGTTTCACAAGCCGTGCAAATAATTTCTTTTAGACAATTGGAGAATGAGTCTAAAATGAATGAGTTGACTAAAGCCCAAGAAGAGAAGTCACAAAAATCAAAAAAATCTCAAACTCATGCATCTCATTCACAAGTCCAAGAGTCTCTAGGGGAGGGAAGCCTTAGAATGTATGACTACTACCAACCACCCCCTAGAAGAAATAGGCAAAGGGAGCAAGAGGGCCCAAGGGAGGTTAGAGTAGACCTACCTCATTTCCATGGTAAGGAGAGTGTAGAAACCTACCTAGATTGGGAGATGAAAGTAGAGCAACTCTTTGCTTGCCATAGGGTGAGTGAAGAACGCAAGGTACCTCTAGCCACCCTTAGCTTCCAAGGGAACGCCATGTATTGGTGGACCTCTCTCGAAAGAGAAAGACGTCTTCATAGGGAACCTCCAATTGAATATTGGAACGACCTTAGGGGAGCCCTAAGACGTCGCCACATACCCTCATACTACCATAGGGAGTTGATGGACAAGCTCCAAAGACTCAGGCAAAACAATATGAGTGTTGAGGAGTATAGACAAAAAATAGAGCTCTACATGATGAGAGCCTCCATTAGAGAAGAGGAGCATATCACCATAGCTAGGTTCCTTAGTGGCCTCTCACTTGAGATAAGGGATAGAGTAGAACTCCTTCCATACCAAGACTTGAATGACTTGGTCCAACTTTGCATTAAAGTTGAGCAACAAAATTTGCGCAAAATTTCAAGTCTAAAGGTTGGATCCTACTCTAACTTCTATCCCAAGAGAGAATATAGAAGGGAGGGTAGTACATCAAAAGAAAAACCTAGGGAAACTACCAAACCCTTAGCCAAAGATGCCTCCACCCCACCCATCCGAGCTAGGGACGTTAAGTGCTTTAAGTGCCATGGAAGAGGGCATGTGCAAGCACAATGCCCAAACCAAAGGACTTTGTTTTTGAAAGGTGTTGATGAGTACACTAGTGGCGAGGATGAGCCAAGTGAAAGAGAGGAAGGGGGAGAGGATGAGAGGGTAGATCCATTAGAGGGAGAATTGCTAATGATTAGGAGAACCCTCAACAATCATCCTAATGCATCCATGGAGACACAAAGAGAGAACATCTTTCACACAAGATGTAAAGTTTTAGAAAATATATGTTCTCTCATTGTGGATAGTGGATCAAGCTGCAATTGTTGTAGCTCTAGAATGGATGAAAAACTCAATCTACAAGTAGTTCCTCATCCTAAGCCATACAAGTTGCAATGGATAAATGAGAATGGGGAACTAAGTGTAGATAAGCAAGTGGAAATCAAGTTTTCCATAGGGAACTACAAAGACAAGGTTTTATGTGATGTAGCGCCTATGGAAGCTTGCCATATACTCTTAGGAAGACCATGACAATTTGATAAAAAAACCTTGCATGATGGTCTTACTAATGAGATTTCCTTCACCTCAATCTTGCATATTCCAGAGAATCAAAATTTTTCTATGTGGCAAAAATAATTTTTCTAAGCAAAAACAGCCAGCACAGATTGATGCAAACAGGGGATTCTGGGTAAAATGGAAAAAACAGCAAGATATACCAAAAGACACAAAGGAAAAGATGTGAATGAATTTGTGTAGAACTAAAACACAAATATGAACTCAACCTTAAAATAAAAAGGCACCAAAAGCTCAAAAACCCAGCAGATTCAAATCAAACTTTTAGACCCAAAATCAAGAAATAAATAAGCCAAACAAAGTACTACTTATGATTTTATGACATTTTGGAGAAACATGACTTAGACAACATATATATATTCAAAAATTAAAGACTCAAAGAGCATAAAATGAACCAAAATAAAATTTCAATAAAGACTCAAAACCTAAAAGAAAAACAGCAACACAAAGGTGTATGGAATCCTACCAAAAATTGCACAAAGATTGCTCAAGAACAATTGAACAAGATGCACCAGCTGGAATTTCCAAACAGCACACCAATTCAAATTAAAAATTAAAAAACAGCAAGACAAGTATGGAAACAAAGATGAACAACAAGGATTAAAGAAGAACTCAAAATTAAAAAAAAAAAGACCAAGAACTACTCATCTTTGAAGAACCCCATGCTCATGATACCAAATGATGGCCTTCACATGTTGAGCTCTCCTTGGATGTTGAAGATGGTGCGGAAGCAATTGTTGAAATGAGCAAGACCCTCCTAGGAGTGATGGTGATCTTGAAGGTGCATGAAGTGTATGAGAGTAGGGAGGTTCAGCCAACCCTTGGTGAGTGAAGGAAAATGAAGATCAATTCCAAGAAGCTAGGAGAGAGCAAAGCTTGGCACGAATTTGGCAGCATAACTTTACTCATATTAATCTTGAAAATACATGAGGTAGGCCTCCTTATTTATAGATTTAGGAGCCTTGGTGAGCAAGCTTAAAGTGGGGCTGCCTAGGGTATTGACTTTAGTCAAACCACACCATCATCCTAATATTCTAGAAGATAGGTCAAAAATGCAACATTTGATAGTACACCCCTCCTTCTTTTGCTAAAGGCACCTATTTGCTAGCACACCCCTCCTTCTATTGCTAAGGGCACCTTTTTGATAGCACACCCCTAAGTGAGCAAGTTTTGCTTTCTACACTACACTAATCTACTAAGCTACCCCTAATGGGCCTCCAAGTAGCATGTACAAGGTCTTCTCCCTCCCATCCGTGGCTTGACTTATTTGGGCGTGAATGTGCTTGGCCATGGACCTTGTGAGAGGTCCTAGACGGTCTAGGCTCCCTCCTAGACGCTCCTCATGTAGCTCCCCCTTGTCTTGTGCTAGACGCTCTCCATGTGGTTCTAGACGGTCTAGTCTTGGCCCTTAGCTTTCATGGTGGGGTGAGCTTAGCCTCTCTCCATCACAAAGTGGATGGAATTTCTTGAGCAATTTCCATATGTTATGAAATACAAGAAGGGCAGTACAAACATTGTGGCTGATGCTCTCTCAAGGAGACATATCCTCTTTTCTAAACTTGGAGCCCAAATTCTTGGATTTGAAAACATACCTGAACTTTATAAAGAAGATAAGGATTTTGCACCCACTTTTGCTGAGTGCCAACATAGAGCACAAGGAGGTTTTTATGTTTCTGAGGGGTACTTATTTAAAGAAGGAAAATTTTGCATACCTCAAGGAACACATAGAAAACTCCTTGTAAAAGAATCACATGAAGGAGGACTCATGGGCCATTTTGGAGTAGATAAAACTCTTGAGCTTTTGCAAGGAAAATTCTTTTGGCCACACATGAGGAAAGATGTCCAAAGACATTGTCATAGATGCATTTCATGTTTAAAAGCTAAGTCTAAGATAGTGCCTCATGGACTCTACACTCCTTTACCTTTTGCAAGTGCTCCTTGGGAAGATATAAGCATGGATTTCATATTAGGACTTCCTAGGACACAAAGAGGTTTTGATTCCATTTTTGTGGTAGTGGATAGGTTTAGCAAGATGGCTCATTTTATACCTTGCCATAAAGTGGATGATGCTAGCAACATCTCTAAGCTCTTCTTTAGAGAAGTGGTAAGACTACATGGTTTACCTAAGACCATAGTGTCGGATAGAGATCCTAAATTTATTGGCCATTTCTGGAGAACTCTCTGGGAAAAGCTAGGAACTAAGTTGAACTTCTCAACTTCTTGTCATCCTCAAACGGATGGACAAACTGAAGTTGTAAATAGATCTCTTTCCACTATGCTTAGGTCAATCATGAAAGGAAACCACAAATCTTGGGATGAGTACCTTCATCATATTGAGTTTGCATATAATAGGGTAGTTCATAAAACTACTAATATTTCTCCTTTTGAGGCTGTGTATGGGTTCAATCCTCTTACTCCTTTGGATTTGTTACCTCTACCTAATCCACAAAATTTTGTGCATAAGGAAAGAGTAACGAAGGCTGAATTTGTAAAGAAAATGCATGAGAGGATTAAGAACCAAATACAACAACAAACAAAGAAATACATGAAACATAGCAATAAGGGGAAGAGAGAGATGATTTTTTAGGAGGGAGACTGGGTTTAGCTTCTCCTTAGAAAAGATAGATTCCCTAATCAGAGGAAGTGTAAACTTAGTCCCCGGGGTGATGGTCCTTTCCAAGTTCTCAAAAGAATCAATAATAATGCATATCAAATTGATCTGCCTGAGGAATATGGAGTACATACTACCTTCAATGTTATGGATCTAACACCCTTTGTAGGTAGAGAAAATGAAGAGGCAGAAGCATGTGATTTGAGGACAAATCCTCTTCAAGAGGGAGGGGATGATGGAATATGTAACATCCCGCAAAATAAAACCATACATACATGTATAATGAAAATAAAGGTAAACAAATAATATTGAAGAGTACATGATATTATATATATAAGAAATGAAGTTGCTCCTCTTAGGGAGTTAAATACATAACCAGGTCAAATGTTTTCAAAATTTAAAACGAAATTCAACCAAATACAACAAGACCGACGATCTCCATACATGAACCGGCGATCTGGTAACAGAAGGCCCAAAACAGGCGATCTGCAGCAGGACATAAATCCGGCGATCACCACCAAGAGGTAGAAAACCGGCGATCTCTTCCTCGGCGACCACTCACTAAGGAGCTCTACATCCTGGAAGATCATCTGCTCCCGTGTAACAATTACACGATCATCACAGTTTTAAGAGAACAGCCACAGGACCAAAACACGCAGGGTAAGCTAGATATTTTAAAGAGAGTTTAAATAAGAACATTAAAATCAAGGTAAAAACATTTTTCAAGATATCCATGTAAAACTTAGAGTTGCTCATACCCTCCACCTGATCGCCCAGAAACCACACATTTCACAATATTTCCCAGAGTCGTTCTATTTCACAAACAGCATCAAGTGTCTATAAATTCCAAGTTCCTCATTCCACACGTCAGACTACCACTGACCCAGCACACAAGACACTTGACACTACTTCCGGAAGACTCGTGCATTGACTAGACTCATAGATCTGCACCTGTCATACTGCCCACTGTGAAATCACACACATTCACAGGGTCGCCGTGAAATCACACACATTCACGAGCGTATAATGAATCTCAATATCATCACCATCCAAACATGACAGGGTTAATCCACACCACAGGTCGAGCTCGTTCTCTTTCAAACAACTCACCCATACGTATGAACCTCCTTCGACTCTCAACGCCTGAATAACTTCATCTATATGAATTCATTATCTCAGGAGAGTCAGGATATCATGACGAATCACCGGTCAATGCACATCCTACACGATCTTACACGGTATTTTCTTTCCTGAAAATACTATGCCTCGATCCCACATTCACAACATTCAACACATCATACCACTCTCAACTAGATGATTCAATCACCGCAATAGTCATTTCAAAGGTTCATGTTTTCGAATATGTCATTTGAATCTCAAACAGTTTTCAAAGCAACACCAAAAACAGAGAGTTCGCAAACAACGCCAAAACCGGCGATCTTAGTTCAAAAACAAGGTATTTCGAAGACTGTATATAAAACCGGCGACCACGTCGCCCAACCACATAGAACAGAGCATTCACGAAGATGAAAACGAAACCGGCGACCACGTCGCCCTCACTTCAGAAATAGCTAAACTATGGCTTGTATTGAAAATGAAGTCTAGCTTCCCTTACCTGGACTTGCGCAAACACCTAGAGTTCCGAAACCCAACGAAGCTTGAAGAACGCCTTGGCTCTGTTTTTGCGTCTGGTTGAAGGACTTGCAGAGAACTGCCCAGGTGCTCTAATGGTGACTGTCGCTCGTCGTACTCTCGTGTGAAGGTGCTAGAATCGCAGCGCGAAGGAGATATCTGGAGGAGAAGGGAGGTAACTCACTCTTTCTCTCTTTGAATGCTGCAACATCTTTTTTTCTCTCAACAGTGGGTCTCTGCATCTTAAACCAACTTATCCACCAAAAGCAGCTGCCACCCCCACTCTGCAGAGAAGTCTGAGTGTACGTTTCCCTGAACAGTACGACTACAGTTGTCTCTTGCGCAGGCCAACCACTCCCTGAACAGTACTACTGAGCGTGCCTCTGTGCAGGCTAACACTCTGAGGTCACTATTCTGAACCACCCTTTTTGTCTACGTGGCGCGCGTGCAGGACGTTCCATGCTGGAAGTCTGGGTCCTACCTTCTCTGTGTGTAACTCGACGTCGCGCGATGACCTTTCACCGATGACCACTTGCGCGAAGTCTATCCACCGATGACGTCTCGCGCGAAGACAATCCACCGATGACCTCTCGCGCGAAGTCCATCCACCGATGACCTCTCGCGCGAAGGCTATCCACCGATGACCTCTCGCGCGAAGACAATCCACCGATGACCTCTTGCGCGAAGACTATCCACCGATGACCTCTCCCTGGCGAACGACCGATGTCTCCCCATGATGATGCCCGCATGCATCGTGCCCTGGCGACGCCTGCATGCCTCGCGCCCTGGCGACGACGTGTAGTCTAGGCGACCGGCGATCATGTATTAACAAAGAACTCTTATAGTTTTCTAGACTGCACTTTCCTTCCTTTTTAACTTAAATAAAAACATACTTAGAATTTATTTAAAATAATCCTTTTTATTCCAACTTAATTTTTCAAGGTCCTTACAGAATAGGCCTAAGCTCAGGCCCAACAACTAGGTCCATGGCAAAGAGGATTCAAGAAGAGTGGGACTCTGCTACTGATGGCAGAGAAACTTTTTCTACATATTCAAAGACCCTTCAGAGGACTATAAGGAGTAAAGCCCAAGCCATAGGAGCTGAGCATAAATTAATTTTAGTTTATTTATAATTTCAGTAGAGTAGGGTTCATTTAGCACAATCGGGGGTGTATTTAACAATTTAGCTTGTACCTAGGCCTTTTAGGGTAGGAATGTAGCCCTACCTTCTAGAAGCATGCTAAGGGGCTGCATTGACCTTTAGTCAACACCCTAGCAACCCCCTCTTTTATGTATTCCCCATCCTACCCTAGTTCCTTACTCTCCAAGGCACCATCTCCTATAAATAGGGTGCTTTGGCTCATGCTTTTTTAAGATCAATTATATGAGTAAATGCTGCCAAAATTAAGCTAGCTTCTACTCTTTGTCTAGTCTCTCTAGGTTAGACACTTTGATCTTCATCTTCACCTTCCTCCAAGTGATTTGGCCTAACCTATCACTCTCCATACCTTTCATGCACCTACAAGGAACCCATAGCTCTATATGAGCCATCCTTGACCCATATCATCCATAGCTTCCACCACCTTTTTACCTCATATTTCAAGAAGAACAAATGGTCATGAAGAACAACCCATCAGAGAGAAACTTCCTTCATGGCTAACTGTGCCATTTTTATTATGAGGTAATCCTATTCGATTTAAAGAATGCCGAAGCCACTTACCAAAGATTAATGGATAAGAAATTCAAAGGATACTCGACTGAAACGTCGAGGTATTTGTAGACAACATTATGATTAAATTTAATTCATGCATACAACATGTGGAAGACCTTCAAGAAGTCTTTAAAGCGTTACGAGAGCATGACATACGGCTAAATCTTGATAAGTGTGCATTCGGGTGGAAGGAGGTAAATTCTCTAGGTTCAAGCTCACTCATCATGGCATTGAAGAAAAACCAGGTAGGGCAATCATTGAAATGCGAGGCCCTTAAAATACTAAGGAAATACTCAGCGGCCGATTGTAGTCTACTTGTCGGTCTCAGGAGAAGTTGTCAGTGCGACATTAGTACAAGAAATAGAAAAGAAAGAACAACTAGTATACTTTATCAACCAAATACTACATGATGTCGAGGTCTGCTATCAAATGATAGAAAATGTTGCTTTAGCACTCATGATCATCGCCTGAAGGATGAGGATGTATTTCCAAAATCATCAAATCATTGTGAAGACTAACTATCCTATTATGAAAATCCTAGCTAAACAAGATTTTTCCGGACGAATGATAAGATGGGCAGTTGATCTATCAGAGTTTGAAATCTGATACTAACCAAGAGGGGCGATCAAGTCCTAAAGCTTTGCTAATTTCATAGTAGAGTTAAGTCCTAAGTCTACCAAGGATGAAGACCTATGTTGGACACTACACATGGATGGATCCTTCAATGGTAAGTCAAGTGGAGCAGGAATGGTTTTAGAAGGCCCGGGTGGAGTCCTTTTCGAACAATGTTTGAAGTTTGACCTTAAAACTTCAAATAATCAGGCTGAATATGAAGTCATCCTAGCTGGACTGACATTGGCAAATGTCATGGAAGCTTGCCAAGTATTGTGCAAAAGTGACACAAGCCAAGTCAGCAAGGAGATGACCAAGGACCCAACAGACCATTCATAGTCATCTCGACAAATGATACAAACCAAAGCAACCAGTTGATGACTAAGGACACATCAAACATTTCACAAAAAGGTCGGTCATCTCAGTATACAAAGTCAGACCCCACCAAACCTCGAGAGAGCATCAGTAAAAGAAGAACCAGTTATAAACCAGAATATCAGAAAATTATGTAAATAAATTGGGCTCACTTTAGGGGTCCAAATAGCAAAGATAGGCTAGAATAAGGTGTCTTTAGCATAATAGTGGGTGTAGTTATCATGTTAGCTTTATCCTAGCCCTTTTGAAAGGCAGTTTGACCTAGTTTCTAGAAGGACAAGCCTAGGATGCGAGATTGACTTAGTCAAACCCTAAGGCTGCCCATTTTTTCCCTTTTCCCATCCTACCCCTCTTGCTTTTTTTCCAAGGCTCCCTTCACCTATAAATAGGAGGCCTACCCATTTTATTTTTCATGTTGAATTTGAATAGAAAAGTTACTTTACACAAATTGTGTGAGGTGTGTGTGAGGCTTGAGTCCTCTAGCATTTAAGGTCTTATCTTGAGTGAGTTGAGAGCTCTCAAGTGGCAGCCCTCTACACTTATCTTAGAGAATCCACCATCCAAGTGGCGTGTTCATCCTCTCATTCCATCATCCATAAGCTTCCTTTTCCTTCAACTTTGTTTTTCCATCTTCCATTTCCATCTCTTCTCTTCGGTCATTATTTTTTGTTGTTTCCTTTATGTTCTTTAAATTTCCGCCTTTGCATCATTGTCACCCATATTCTTGTGTTTTTCTCTTTGCCCTTGTGAAGTGAACCTTCACCCTTACTGATGAGGACCAAGGGGAGAGGGCGCCTGAGGCCCAAGCCCAACAAGCCCAAGGCCAATCTAAGGCCGAAGCCCAACCCATGATCTCAGCACCCACCATGCCTCAGAGGATTACTAGGAGCAGGGCAAGGACTTTAGGAGATGAGCATCAATTCATGTCTCTTTTTGTAATTTCTTTATAATAGGTTTTAAATAAAATATAAAAGGAGGGTGTGGTGTAACGCCCCTCAAAATTTTTGGTCATATTTATATAATAAAATAAAGGTGAAACAATAATATCAAAATTGAACATAGATATATACATAATATAATTCATCCATTAGTACAAATGTGCCTCAAAATAATATCCCTTTTTCAGGAAGTTTTAATACATCTCCATACAGAAGTTTTCAAAATAAAATAAAACCACAGCATTCAAAACCGGCGATCCCCTAACAGAAAACCGAAAACGGGCGATCTCCTATCAGAATCAAGAAACAGGCGATCGCCTAACAGAAATAGAAACAGGCGATCTCCTTCCGGCGACCACTCACAGAGGAGCTCTACTACCTGCAACCTCGTCTGCTCCCGTGCAAATATACACGATCATCACAGGTTTAAGAAAAAGAACCACGATACAAGATAAAAGGGTAAGCTAGATATTTTCAAAAACTTTAAATATGAAATTTTATATCAATAGAAAACATAAATCTCCACACCATTCATAATCTATATCAATTTCAACAATCAACATCCCCATATTCCACAAACTCGTCAAGTGTCTATTCACTACATTCAATATTCATGGTTCACACGTCAGACTTTCCACTGACTCACAACAACATAGACACTTGACTCTACTTCCGGAAGACTCGTGCGTTGACTCAGACTCAGAGATCTAAACCTGTCATACCACACCACTGTGAAATCCACACAGGGTCGCTGTGAAATCCACACAGCCATGCGCATACATAATCTCAATATCATCACTCTCCCGGTATGACAGGGTTAATTCATATAACAGGTCAAGTCAGTTATCTTTCAAACAACTTACCCATACATATGAACCTCCTTCGACTCTCCACAACTGAATAACTTCATCTATGTGATTCCATTATATCAGCAGAGTCAGGATATCTCCTTCTAGACAAGTCCCTAGTCAATGCACATTACACACGATCTTACACGGTATTTTCTTTCCTGAAAATACTATGCCTTGATCCCACATTCACAACATTCAATGCATCATACAACACGTAAAAGCACAATTCCATCATATAATATTTTGAATATTTTCTTAAACAATCCCAATCACAGAAACAATCATTCCAAGGTTCATATTTTCGAATATCACATGCATCTCACATTTCAATCCCAAACAGTTTCAAACGACACTAAAACAGGGGAGTTCGAAATCAACATTAAAACCGGCGATCACGTCGCCCCACACATAAAAACAGAGCATTGTGAAAAGGAATATGAAAACCGGCGACCACGTCGCCCTCACTTCAGAACCTACTCGCCTAACGTTTTTATAAATGAAAATGCTAGCTTCCCTTACCTGGACGTGCGTAAAATCTCACTAAGAGCTCCAAACCCACCGAGACTTAAGGATACCCGAGCTCTGTTTTAAGGCTTTGATCAGAAAACTTGCAGGGCACAACGTCAGGAATCCAGGGGCAGTCGCCGATCTTCAATTGGTACGCTAGGACGTCTGAACGCAGAGAGAAGGAGAGGAAAGTGTAAGGACCTGTAAAATTGAATTGGAATAAAAAGGGATATATTTTAAATGAATTCTAAGTATGCTTTTATTTAAAATAAAAAGGAAGGAAAGTGTAGTTTAGAAGACTATGAGATCGCCGGTCGTCTACTACACATGATCGCCAGGGAGCGAGGCATGTGGACGTCGCCAGGGCACGAGAGGCATGCGGGCATCGCCAGGGCGCGAGGCATGTGGACGTCACCAGGGCGCGCGAGGCATGCGGGCAACGCCGGGGCGCGAGGCATGCGGGCAACGCTGGGGCGCGAGGGGCATGCGGGCGTCGTCGGGGCGCGAGGCATGCAGGCATCGCCGGGTCGCGAGAGGCATCGGTCGTCTCCCAGGGAGAGACATCGGTCGTCTTCCAGGGAGAGACATCGGTCGTTTGCCAGTATGAGACCTCAGTGGATAGTCATCGCGCGAGCAGTCATCGGTGGAAGGTTATCGCACGATGTCGAGCTTCACACAGATAAAGTGGGACCCAGACTCCCAGCATGAAACGTCCTGCACGCGTGCCACGTAGACAAAAAAGGGTGGTTCAGAATAGTGACATCAGAATGTTGGCATGCGCAAGAGACACTCGCGGTCGTACTGTTCAGGGCAGTGGTTGGCATGCACAAGAGACAACAGTAGTCGTACTGTTCAGGGCAGTGGTTGGCAGGCGCAAGAGACAACCATGGTCGTACTGTTCAGTGAAACGTACACTCTGGCTTTCTTGCAGAGGGGGTGGTGGCAGCAGCATGCGTGGACTAGTAGGCTTGGATTCAAAAACCCACTGCGAGGAGGCAAAGAACGTTACAGAGACTCGAGAGTGAAAGAGTGAGTGTATCTTCATCCCTCTCTTTTCTCTCCTTCGCGCTGCGATTTAGGCAACCTCAAGCACTAGTGCGACCAGCGACGACTCCCCTTAGAGCACCTGGGAGGTTCTCTGCAAGTTCTACAAACCAGACGCTAAAACAGAGCCAAGGCATCCTTTAAGTTCGGTGGGTTAGAGCTCGAAGTGAGGTTTTACGCAAGTCCAGGTAAGGGAAGCTAGCTTTATTTTCAATAAAAAGCCGTAGATTAGCTGTTTCTGAAGTGAGGGCGACGTGGTCGCCGGTTTCATATTCTTTTTCGTGATTCTCTGTTCTATGTGTTTGGGCGACGTGGTCGCCGGTTTTAAACCCCTTTTTCATGATGTTCTGTTCTTATGTGTTTGGGCGACGTGATCGCCGGATTTAAATACAGATTTCGAAATCCCCTGTTTTTGGACAAAATCGCCGGTTTTGGCGTTGTTTTTCGAACTCCCCTGTTTTTGGTGTTGTTTGAAACTGTTTGAGATTTAAATGTGATATTCAAAAATCTGAACCTTGGCATGAGTTTTTCTGTGACTGAAATCGTTCATTAAGTGTTGTATGACGTGTTGAATGTTGTGAATGTGGGATCAAGGCATAGTATTTTCAGGAAAGAAAATACCGTGTAAGATCGTGTAGGATGTGCATTGATCGGTGATTCTATAATGAGATATCCTGACTCTCCTGAGATAATGAATTCATATAGATGAAGTTATTCAGGCGTTGAGAGTCGATGGAGGTTCATACGTATGGGTAAGTGTTTGAAAGATAACTACTTGACCTGTTGTGTGGATTCACCCTGTCATACTATGAGAGTGATGAAATTGAGATCGAGATTTGTGTGGATGCGCATAGCTGTGGAAACATTATAGCAGTTTAGTATGACAGGTGCAGATCTCTGAGTCTAGTCAATGCACGAGTCTTCCGGAAGTAGTGTCAAGTGTCTATGTGTGATTAGTCAGTGGAAGTCTGACGTGAGTAATGTTGAGAAATTGTTGATAGGCACTTGATGGTTGTGTGATATGAATGAGAAAGTGATGGACTCTTGTGAATGTTTAAAAAGGCTGATCTACGCTGGTTGTCCAGTTTATAATTTAAAGTTAAAAATATCTAGCTTACCCTTTGTATTGTTCTCTGGCTGTTTTCTCTTAAAAACTGTGATGATCGTGTATTTTACACGGGAGTAGATGATTTTCCAGGAAGTAGAGCTCCTTAGTGAGTGGTCGCTGGAAGGAGATCGCCTGTTTCTGTCTCTATGTGGTGATCGCCTGATTTCTGTTCTGATAGCAGATCGGCTGTTTTGGGTCTTCTGTTAGGAGATCGCCGGTTTATGTAGGGAGACCGCCGGTTGCATTTATTTGGCTGTATTTTGTTTAAGTTATGGAAAAATATACCGGTTATGTATTAAACTCCCTGTGAGGAGCAACTTCATTTTATATAAATACGTATGTTCATTTAAATATTTTTGTTTTACCTTTATTTCATTTTATATTTATGAAAAGTAATTTGGTGGGATGTTACATTAATGGTATCAGAGCAGTTCGTCCTTAGGATGACCTGAGGGCTGTGGATCCATTGTGTTTCTTCTGCTCATAAAATTTATTTGAGTTTTAAATAACAACTATAGTGAAAGGTTTTCAAACGTTTTTGTATTGAAATTTTGTGTGTGCTTTGGTGAATGTATGCCCTAACTGAAAATCTTAGTATTAAGAATGAAAGGGTCTTGATGAAGTGGTGAGGGTGCACACTCATAACTGGATCGAGATGATTCTCAATCTTAATTCTAAAGGTTTGATGTTTAACATATATTGAATTCTGGGGTGAATTATTTCATATTATTGAGTGTTTTTAGTAATTGATTGAAAGTGGTTGTTTGGATTGATGGTCTTAAAGCAGTAGCTGTTTTGGTGTTATGCTTGATGTTATAAGTATCATGATCGGCTGATAAACTCAAATTCTAGATGACTTTGAGATGCTGACCTTTGTAAGGTCTAGTGTAAGGACCTGTAAAATTAAATTGGAATAAAAGAGATATATTTTAAATGAATTCTAAGTATGTCTTTATTTAAAATGAAAAGGAAGGAAAGTGTAGTTTGGAAGACTATGAGATCGCCTAGTAGTACATGATCGCCGGTCGCCTGCTACACATGAGCGCCAGGGCGCGAGGCATGCAGGCATCGCGCGGGCGTGAGGCATGTGGACGTCGCCAGGGCGCGAGGCATGCAGGCATCGCGCGGGCGAGAGGCATGCGGGCATTGCCAGGGCGCGAGAGGCATGCGGGCATCGCCAGGGCGCGAGGCATGCGGGCATTGCCAGGGCGCGAGAGGCATGCGGGCTTTGCCAGGGGAGACATTGTAAGGACATGTAAAATTAAATTGGAATAAAAGAGATATATTTTAAATGAATTCTAAGTATGTCTTTATTTAAAATGAAAAGGAAGGAAAGTGTAGTTTGGAAGACTATGAGATCGCCTAGTAGTACATGATCGCCGGTCGCCTGCTACACATGAGCGCCAGGGCGCGAGGCATGCAGGCATCGCGCGGGCGCGAGGCATGTGGACGTCGCCAGGGCGCGAGGCATGCAGGCATCGCGCGGGCGAGAGGCATGCGGGCTTTGCCAGGGGGAGACATCGGTCGTTCGCCAGCGAGAGGTCATCGGTGGATTGTCTTCGCGCGAGAGGTCCTCAGTGGATAGTCTTCGCGCGAGAGGTCATCAGTGGATTGTCTTCACGCGAGAGGTCCTCAGTGGATAGTCTTCGCGCGAGAGGTCATCGGTAGATTGTCTTCGCGCGAGAGGTCATCGGTGGATAGCCTTCGCGCGATAGGTCATCGGTGGATGGCCTTCGCACGAGAGGTCATCGGTGGATAGCCTTCGCGGGAGAGGTCATCGGTGGATAGACTTCGCGCCTGTGGTCATCGGTGAAAGGTCATCGCGCGACGTCGAGTTACACACAGAGAAGGTGGGACCCAGACTTCCAGCATGGAACGTCCTGCACGCGCGCCACGTAGACAAGAAGAGTGGTTCAGAATTGTGACCTCAGAGTGTTAGCCTGCGCAGAGGCACGCTCAGTAGTACTGTTCAGGGAGTGGTTGGCCTGCGCAAGAGACAACTGTAGTCGTACTGTTCAGGGAAACGTACACTCAGACTTCTCTGCAGAGTGGGTGGTGGCAGCTGCTTTTGGTGGATAAGTTGGTTTAAGATGCAGAAACCCACTGCTGAGAGAAAGAAACGTTGCAGCCTTCAAAGAGAGAAAGAGTGAGTTACCTCCCTTCTCCTCCAGTTGTCTCCTTCGCGCTGCGATTCTAGCACCTTCACACGAGAGTACAACGAGCGACAGCCACCATTAGAGCACCTGGGCAGTTCTCTGCAAGTCCTTCAACCAGACGCAAAAACAGAGCCAAGGCGTTCTTCAAGCTTCGTTGGGTTTCGGAACTCTAGGTGTTTGCGCAAGTCCAGGTAAGGGAAGCTAGACTTCATTTTCATTACAAGCTATAGTTTAGTTATTTCTGAAATGAGGGTGACGTGGTCGCCGGTTTCGTTTTCATCTGCGTGAATGCTCTGTTCCATGTGTTTGGGCGACGTGGTCGCCGGTTTTTAAATACAGACTTCGAAATACCCTGTTTTTGAACCAGGTCGCCGGTTTGGGCGATGTTTGCGAACTCCCTGTTTTTGGTGTTACTTTGAACTGTTGAAGCTTAAATGTGATCTTCGAAAATCTGAATCTTTGAAACGATCGTTGCTGTGACTTGAATCATTTATTTAAGGGCGGTATGATGTGTTGAATGTTGTGAATGTGGATCGAGGCATAGTATTTTCAGGAAAGAAAATACTGTGTAAGATCGTGTAGGATGTGCATTGATCGGTGATTCCTAAGGGGATATCCTGACTCTGCTGAGATAATGGAATCACATAGAGGAAGTTACTCAGTTGGTGAGAGTCGAAGGAGGTTCATATGAATGGGCGTCTCGTGTGAAAAAGAACGAGCTCCGCCTGTTTTATGGATTAACCCTGTCATACCGGGAGAACTATTGACATTGAGATTATATATGCGCATGCTGTGTGGATTCACAGCGACCCTGTGTGGATTTCACAGTGGTATGGTATGACAGGTGCAGATCTCTGAGTCTAATCAATGCATGAGTCTTCCGGAAGTAGTGTCAAGTGTCTTGTGTGCTGAGTCAGTGGTGGTCTGACATGTGAAATGAGGAACTTGAAATTGATAGACACTTGATACAGTTGTGAAATAGAATGACTCTGGAAAATATTGTGAAATGTGTGATTTCTGGGCGATCAGGTGAAGAGTATGAGAAACTTGATAACTTTACGTGAATATCTTGAAATTGTTTACCTTGATTTTATTTTAATTATCCTTATTTAAACTCTCTTTAAAATATCTAGCTTACCCTGCGTGTTCTGCTCGTTGGCTGTTTTTCTCTTAAAACTGTGATGATCGTGTATAACTTACACGGGAGCAGATGATCTTCCAGGAAGTAGAGCTCCTTAGTGAGTGGTCGCCGAGGAAGAGATCGCCGGTTTTCTATCTCTTGGTGGTGATCGCCGGATTTATGTCCTGCTGCAGATCGCCTGTTTTGGGCCTTCTGTTACCAGATCGCCGGTTCATGTATGGAGACCGCCGGTCTTGTTGTATTTGGTTGAATTTCGTTTAAATTTTGAAAACATTTGACTGGTTATGTATTAAACTCCCTAAGAGGAGCAACTTCATTACTTATATATATATTATCATGTACTCTTCAATATTATTTGTTTACCTTTATTTTCATTATACATGTATGTATGGTTTTATTTTGCGGGATGTTACAGACATCGGTCGTTCGCCAGCGAGAGGTCATCGGTGGATTGTCTACGCGCGATGGGTCATCGGTGGATTGTCTTCGCGTGAGAGGTCATCGGTGGATAGCCTTCGCGTGAGAGGTCATCGGTGGATGGCCTTCGCACGAGAGGTCATCGGTGGATAGCCTTCGCGGGAGAGGTCATCGGTGGATAGACTTCGCACCTGTGGTCATCGGTGAAAGGTCATCGCGCGACGTCGAGTTACACACAGAGAAGGTGGGACCCAGACTTCCAGCATGGAACGTCCTGCACGCGCGCCACGTAGACAAAAAGAGTGGTTCAGAATAGTGACCTCAGAGTGTTAGCCTGCGCAGAGGCACGCTCAGTAGTACTGTTCAGGCAGTGGTTGGCCTGCGCAAGAGACAACTGTAGTCGTACTGTTCAGGGAAACGTACACTCAGACTTCTCTGCAGAGTGGGTGTGGCAGCTGCTTTTGGTGGATAAGTTGTTTTAAGATGCAGAGACCCACTGCTGAGAGAAAAAAACGTTGCAGCATTCAAAGAGAGAAAGAGTGAATTACCTCCCTTCTCCTCCAGATATCTCCTTCGCGCTGCGATTCTAGCATCTTCACACAAGAGTACGACGAGAGGCAACACCATTAGAGCACCTGGGAGGTTCTCTGCAAGTCCTTCAACCAGACGCAAAAACAGAGCCAAGGCGTTGTTCAAGCTTCGTTGGGTTTCGGAGCTCCTGGTGTTTTGCGCAAGTCCAGGTAAGGGAAGCTAGACTTCATTTTCAATACAAGCCATAGTTTAGCTATTTCTGAAGTGAGGGCGACGTGGTCGCCGGTTTTCGTTTTCATCTTTGTAAAATGCTCTGTGCTATGTGTTTGGGCGACGTGGTCGCCGGTTTTAAATGCAGACTTCGAAATACCCTGTTTTTGAACTAGATCGCCGGTTTTGGCGTTGTTTACGAACTCCCTGTTTTTGATGTTGCTTTGAAACGGTATGAGATTTAAATGAGATATTCGAAAATAAGAACCTTGGAGTGAGCTTTTGCTGTGATTGAAATCTTTCCTTTAAGTGTTATGAGATGTGTTGCATGATGTGAATGTGGGATCAAGGCATAGTATTTTCAGGAAAGAAAATACCGTGTAAGATCGTGTAGGATGTGCATTGATCGGTGATGTCTATAATGAGATTATCCTGACTCTCCTGAGATAATGGATTCATATAGATGAAGTTATTCAGGCGTTGAGAGTCGAAGGAGGTTCATATGTATGGGTGAGTCGTGTGAAAAAGAACGAGCTCGGCCTGTTATATGGATTAACCCTGTCATACTGTGAGAATGGTGAACTTGAGATCGAGAATGTGTTGATGCGCATAGTTGTGGAAACATTACAACAGCTTTGTATGACAGGTGCAGAATCTCTGAGTCTAGTCAATGCACGAGTCTTCCGGAAGTAGTGTCAAGTGTCTTGTGTGCTGGGTCAGTGGTGGTCTGACATGTGAAATGAGGAACTTGAAATTTATAGACACTTGATGCAGTTTTGTGAAATAGAATAACTCTTGAGAATATTGTGAAATGTGTGATTTCTGGGCGATCAGGTGAAGGGTATTGAGAAAATCTATAGCTTTACGTGAATATCTTGAAAATTGCTTACCCTGATTTTAATGTTCTTATTTAAGCTCTCTTTAAAATATCTAGCTTACCCTGCGTGTTTTGCTCGTTGGCTGTTTTTCTCTTTAAACTGTGATGATCGTGTATAACTTACACGGGAGCAGATGATCTTCCAGGATGTAGAGCTCCTTAGTGAGTGGTCGCCGAGGAAGAGATCGCCGGTTTTCTATCTCTTGGTGGTGATCGCCGGATTTATGTCCTGCTAGCAGATCGCCTGTTTGGGCCTTCTGTTACCAGATCGCCGGTTCATGTGTGGAGACCGCCGGTCTTGTTGTATTTGATTGAATTCGTTAAATTTTGAAAACATTTGACTGGTTATGTATTAAACTCCCTAAGAGGAGCAACTTCATTACTTATATATATTATCATTCTTCAATATTATTTGTTCACCTTTATTTTCATTATACATGTATGTATGGCTTTATTTTGGCGGGATGTTACATTAATGGTATCAGAGCAGTTCGTCCTTAGGATGACCTGAGGGCTGTGGATCCATTGTGTTTCTTCTGCTCATAAAATCTATTTGAGTTTTAAATAACAACTATAGTGAAAGGTTTTCAAAAACGTTTTTAGTATTGAAAATTTTGTGTGTGCCTTAGCGAATGTATGCTCTAATTGAAAATCTTGGTATTAAGAATGAGAAGATCCTGATAAAGTAATGAGGGTGCACACTCATAACTGGATCGAGATTATTCTTAATCTTAATTCCAAAGGTTTGATGTTTAGCCTACATTGAATTCTGGTGTGATTTATTTAGTGTTCTTGTAATTGACTGAGAGTGGTCGTTTGGATTGATGTTTACACACCGGTAACTGTTCTGGTGTTTTGTTTGAAGTTATAAGTGTGATAATCCTGTTGATGAACTCAAATTCTTAATGACTTTGAGATGCTGACCTTTGTAAGGTCTAGATGGTACATCCTGAATGAATTGATTTCTGATCGATCTCATTCTTGTAGTTGTAGGGAATATAGAAACCAATAGATTCATAATCAAAAACGAAGAAGATGGCACGTAGACCTTCTACCCCACCCCAACCTTCCTCAGAGATGAGCCAGATTGCCAAGGCCATCGAGATGATGGCAACTGCCATTCAGCAGCAGAATGCAGCGATGGCTCAGAACCATCAAGCTACAATGCAACACTGGGAAACTGCTCGATCTGCGGAGACAAACTCCCACGTCGGTCAGCCTCAAGAACAGATGGGACTGACCGAGTTCATGCGGCACAACCCACCCAAGTTCAGTGGGAATGCTACCCCTGACCAGGCAGATCAGTGGGTCAGAGAGTTGGAGAAAATCTTTAGGGCGACCTCCTGCCCTGAAGAGAAGAAATTGTTGTTCGCCACTTATCTGCTATCAGGAGAAGCTGAGTTCTGGTGGATGGGAGCTCAGCAGATGATGGAGGCCCGAGGGGATGTATTGGATTGGGAGAGCTTCAGGGTGAAGTTCTTGGAGAAATACTTCCCTGACAGCGCCAAGTTTGCGAGGGAAGCTGAGTTCCTGAAGTTGGAGCAGGGGGATATGTCAGTGAACGCCTATGCTGCTCGTTTTGAGTACCTCGCCCGGTTCTATACCCAGGCGACCTCTGAGGCCTGGAGGTGTAGGAAGTTCGAAGAGGGGCTGAAGCATGGACTGAAGAAGACCATAGCCCCGATGTGCATCAGGGAATTTCACGCCTTAGTAGAAAAGGCGAAGATGGTGGAGACCCTGGAGAAGGGTGATTCTCAGGTGATCAGGTCACACCCAGGAGGTTCTTCCAGTGGGAAAGCTAAGGCACAGCACTCACAAAGCAAGCCCTATACGAGGCCTCCACCACATCGGGTGGGAACAACGTCATCCCAGTTTCAGCAGCGGCAACCTTGGAAACCCAAGTGTTTCCATTGTGGTGAACCACACACGCCCAACGTGTGCCCGAAGAAGGTTTCAGAGAGAAGGTGTTTTGCCTGCCAAAAGACAGGGCACGTTGCTAGAGAATGCCCTAGCAGGAATGGGGCGACCCAACCCAGTGGCTCCCAGCAGATGAGAAATGAAGGCAGCAGACCTCAGGCGACAGGGAGAGTGTTTGCCATGTCTGGAGCAGAAGTATCTCAGTCAGGTAACCTCGTACAAGGTGTTTGTTTTATAACTGGTAGAGGTGTAAAAGCTTTGTTTGATTCTGGAGCGACACACTCCTTTGTGTCAAGCCTGTGTGTAGCCGAGTTGGGCCTTCTAGTGAAGGGGTTACCTTTCGAACTGTTGGTCTCTACACCTGCGTCAGGACAGGTGATGACCTCTACAGTGTGCCCCGAATGTCCAGTGATTGTTGAGGGACGCAGATTCAAGGTGAACTTGATCTGCCTACCTCTTCAGGACCTAGATGTTATCCTGGGAATGGATTGGTTAGTTGCCAATCACGTTCTCATTGACTGCGGTAGTCAGAGGATTGCGTTTCCAAACCTCCAAGGATCAGATGTAATATCTGCTCGGCAAGGGCAGTCAGAGTTGGAAGAAGCGGCGAGGTGCTTCGTGATACTCGCTCGGTCGGAGGTGGAGAAAAAAGGGGACGTAAGCAGAATACCCGTGGTGAAAGATTTCACGGATGTATTCCCAGAAGAAGTACCTGGGTTACCCCCTAAGAGAGAAGTGGAATTCTCTATTGACTTGGTACCTAGAGCTGGACCAGTGTCAATGGCACCTTACAGGATGGCACTAGCCGAGTTAGTGGAGTTAAAGAAGCAAGTGGAAGAGTTGCTGGAGAAGCAATTCATCAGACCCAGTGTATCTCCATGGGGAGCTCCAGTGCTCCTAGTCAAGAAGAAGGATGGAGGGTCTCGGCTGTGTATAGATTACAGGCAGTTGAACAAGTTGACCATCAAGAACAAGTACCCCCTGCCTAGGATTGATGATTTGATGGATCAAATACATGGGGCCTCGGTGTTCTCCAAGATTGATCTGAGATCGGGGTACCACCAAATTTTGGTAAAAGCTGAAGATGTTCAAAAGACAGCTTTTAGGTCTCGGTATGGGCACTATGAGTATGTAGTGATGCCGTTTGGAGTCACCAATGCTCCAGCCCTGTTCATGGACTACATGAATAGGATTTTTCGCCCTTTCTTGGATAAGTTTGTGGTGGTCTTCATAGACGACATCCTCATTTATTCAAGGACCGAGGAAGAGCATGAGGAACACCTGAAGACAGTATTGGAGATACTGAGGGAGAAGCAACTCTATGCCAAGTTCTCTAAGTGCGAGTTCTGGCTGAAGGAAGTCAACTTCTTAGGACACGTGATATCTGCCCAGGGGATCTCGGTGGATCCAGCCAAGGTAGAGGCAGTGCTGCAGTGGGAACGTCCAAAGACAGTCACCGAGATAAGGAGCTTTGTGGGGTTGGCGGGCTACTATCGGAGGTTTATTGAGGACTTTTCCAAGGTAGTGGCTCCCTTAACACAGCTGACCCGCAAGGATCAACCTTTTGCTTGGACCGACCGATGTGAGCAGAGCTTCATGGAATTAAAGGAGAGGTTGACTAGTGCCCCAGTGCTGGTGATCCCCGAGGTAGGAAGACCTTTTGATGTCTTCTGTGACGCTTCACATCAGGGCTTGGGATGTGTTTTGATGCAAGAGAAGAGAGTGGTTGCATATGCTTCAAGGCAACTCAAGATTCATGAGAGAAACTACCCCACGCATGATTTGGAGTTGGCGGCTGTGGTATTTGCCTTGAAGATCTGGAGGCACTATTTATATGGAGCTCGGTTCCAGGTGTTCAGTGACCATAAGAGCCTGAAATATCTGTTCGATCAGAAGGAACTAAACATGAGACAAAGAAGGTGGATGGAGTTTCTAAAGGACTATGATTTTCAACTCATGTATCATCCAGGGAAGGCCAATGTAGTGGCTGATGCTTTGAGCAGGAAATCAATACAAGTCGCCACCATGATGATGGAAGAGCAGAAACTGATCGAGCAGTTCAGAGACTTAAACTTTGGAATAGAATTTCACGTGAATCACATTAGTTGTAGTAAGCTGGCTGTAACTAATGACTTCCTTGGGATGTTAAGGGATAAGCAGTTGGAGGACCCTAGTCTAAAGCGTACTGTGGAGTCACTAGGGACAGATCAGGCGAGAGACTTTGTGATGGGCGATGATGGGATCTTGAGATTTAATGGCAGAATTTGCATCCCTGCAAATGAAGAGTTGAAGAAGATGATCCTAGAAGAAGGTCATATGAGTCGCCTTAACCTTCATCCAGGCATGAACAAGATGTACCATGACTTGAAGGAGTCATTTTGGTGGTCGGGCATGAAGAGAGACATCGCCCAGTATGTTGCAACCTGCTTAACGTGTCAGAAGGCGAAGGTAGAGCATCAAAGACCTGGCGGGCTGTTGCAGCAATTGGATATCCCTGAGTGGAAATGGGACAGCATCGCCATGGATTTTGTCACCCATTTACCCAGATCGGTAAAGGGTCATGATGCAATCTGGGTTATCATTGATAGGCTGACGAAGAGTGCCCACTTCCTTCCAGTGAATATGAAGATGCCTATGGCCAAGCTGGCACAGTTATACATCCAAGAAATAGTGAGGTTGCATGGAGTGCCTTCCAGCATCGTTTCAGATAGAGATCCCAGGTTCACTTCACGGTTTTGGCAGACCTTGCAAGAGTGCTTGGGAACTAAGTTGAGGATGAGCTCTGCATATCATCCCCAAACAGATGGTCAGTCAGAGAGAACGATCCAATCCTTGGAAGATCTGCTGAGGACGTGCGTCTTGGATCAATTGGGAAGTTGGGACGAGGTGTTGCCACTGGTGGAGTTTACCTATAATAATAGCTACCACGCCAGTATTGGGATGGCACCATATGAAGCCCTGTATGGGAGGAAATGCAGAACTCCCTTATGTTGGTACCAGGAGGGCGAGGCAGTCTTGGTTGGGCCAGAGTTGATTCAGCAGACGACCGAGAAGGTGAAACAGATACAAAGCAGAATGAAAGCTTCCCAGAGTAGGCAGAAGTCCTATGCAGATCAGAGGAGAAAGCCTTTGGAGTTTGCTGCTGGAGACCACGTGTTCATGAAAGTGACACCGACCAAGGGTGTAGGACGGGCGATCAGGTCAAAGAAGTTGTCCCCTAGGTTCGTGGGACCATATCAGATCTTAAGAAAGGTTGGTCCAGTGGCTTATGAGATCGCCCTACCTCCCCATTTAGCGAATCTGCACAATGTCTTTCACGTGTCACAACTGAGGAAATACATGGCAGACCCTAGTCATGTGCTGGATGTAGACGATGTGCAGATCAGGGATGACTTGTCCTTTGAAGCAAAACCAGTCAGGATTGACGATCGGCAAAGTAAACAGCTCAGAGGCAAGACCATCAACATGGTGAAAGTGGTGTGGGATGAGAGATCGGGGGATTCAACTTGGGAGTTAGAAGAACCCATGAGGGAGGCTTATCCATACCTCTTTTCCTTGTAATTCAATTTTCGGGGACGAAAATTTTTCTTGATGGGGAGAATGTAAGGACCTGTAAAATTAAATTGGAATAAAAGAGATATATTTTAAATGAATTCTAAGTATGTCTTTATTTAAAATGAAAAGGAAGGAAAGTGTAGTTTGGAAGACTATGAGATCGCCTAGTAGTACATGATCGCCGGTCGCCTGCTACACATGAGCGCCAGGGCGCGAGGCATGCAGGCATCGCGCGGGCGTGAGGCATGTGGACGTCGCCAGGGCGCGAGGCATGCAGGCATCGCACGGGCGAGAGGCATGCGGGCATTGCCAGGGCGCGAGAGGTGTAAGAACCTAGAAGTTTATATTGGAATAAAAGTGTTATATTATAAATAAATTCGAAGCACGTGTTTATTTAAATATAAAGGAAGGAATGTATAGCCGAGAAGCCTACGAGATCGCCGTTATTAAGCGGGTAGGCGATCTCCAACTTCTCTGGCACTTGAACGCCTATCGCCTAGCTTATGCTTGAACGCCTATCGCCTGTGTGTACCTAGTAGCCTGTCGCCTAGAGTACACCTAATCGCCGAAACTACACTTAGTGTGTAGCCAAAATGTTGGATCAACCCTGGTACGTCCCAAAGCCACGCGTATCAAGGTGTGGGTTAAACCTTGGATACGCTGGGCAGGCGAAGCTCTATACTTGAGCATAAGAGAATCATCCTTAACGTTACACGCTTGGGCGCACGAGGACTTGTGCTAATCAACTCTTGGAAGTGTGAAGCTACCGACGTCACCAAGCCTTGTGGAGAGAATACCTTGAATGTAACATAGTGGAATGAAGAACCTCCAGGGGGGAGTGGCGAGTGTCATCGGGCATCGCAGGGCGCGAGGCATGCTGCGGGGTGTGTCTTCGCGCGAGGGGTCATCGGTCGAGAGTCTTCGCGCGAGAGGTCATCGGTCGAGAGTCTTCGCGCGAGAGGTCATCGGTCGAGAGTCTTCGCGCGAGAGGTCATCGGTTGTTAACCTTCGCGCGAGAGGTCATCGGTTGTTAGCCTTCGCGCGAGAGGTCATCGGTTGTTAGCCTTCGCGCGAGAGGTCATCGGTTGTTAGCCTTCGCGCGAGAGGTCATCGGTGGATAGTCTTCGCGCCTGTGGTCATCGGTGAAAAGGTCATCGCGCTACGTTAAGTTATACACAGAGAACGTGGGACCCAGACATCCAGCATGAGACGTTCTGCACGCGCGCCACGTAGACGAAAAGGGTGGTTCAGAATAGTGACATCAGAATGTTGGCATGCGCGGGAGACACTCGCGGTCGTACTGTTCAGATCAGCCGTTGGCATGCACAAGAGACAACAATGGTAGTACTGTTCAGAGCAGTGGCTGGCATGCACAAACGACAAACAGTGGCAGTACTGTTCAGAGCAGTGGTTGGCATGCACCAGAGACAACAGTGGTCGTACTGTTCAGGGCAGTGGTTCTCAGACTTCTCTGCAGAGTGGGTGGTGGCAGCTGCTTTTGGTGGATAAGTGGTTTAAGATGCAGAAAGCCACTGCTCAGAGGGAAAAAAACGTTGCAACATTCAAAGAGAGAAAGAGTGAGTTACCTCCTTCCTCTCCATTTCTCTCCTTCACACTGCGATTCTAGTACACCTTCACGCGGGAATACGACGAGCGACAGCCACCATTGGAGCACTTGGGTGGTTCTCTGCAAGCTCTTCAAAACCAGACACAAGAACAGAGTCAAGGCGTTCTTCAAGCTTCGTTGGATTTCGGAACTCCTGGTGTTTGCGCAAGTCCAGGTAAGGGAAGCTAGACCTCTTTTCCATACGAGCCATAGTTTAGCTATCTTCTGAAGTGAGGGCGACGTGGTCGCCATTTTCGTTTTCATCTGCGTAAAATGCTCTGTTTGTGTGCTTGGGCGACGAGGTCGCCGGTTTTATATACAGTCTTCGAAACACCTCGTTTTTGAACTAGATCGCCGGTTTTGGCGCTGTTTTACGAAATCTCTGTTTTTGATGTTGTTTTGAAACTACTTGAGATTTACATGAGATATTCGAAGATCTGAAGCTTTGAAATGTTTGTTGATGTGATTTGAATCATTTACTTGAGTGGTATGATGTGTTGAATGCTGTGAATGTGGGATCGAGGCATAGTATTTTCAGGAAAGGAAATACCGTGTTGAGATTGGTTAGGAAAGTGCATTGATCAGTGAGTAACCTGTTAATGAGACGATCCTGACTCTGCTGAGATAATGGAATCACGTAGATGAAGTTATTCAGTTGGTGAGAGTCGAAGGAGGTTCGTATGAATGGGCGAGTAGTTTGAAAAAGAATGGGCTCGACTGTTATACGAATTAACCTTGTCATGCTGTATGGTGATGTGTTGAGATTCATCGTATGCTTGTGAATGTGTGAGATTTCACGGCGACCCTGTGGATGTGTGAGATTCCACAGTGGGCAGTATGACAGGTGCATGTCTCTGGATACTAAGTTCAACGCACGAGTCAATCCGGAAGTAGTGTCAAGTGTCTTGTGTTGTGAGTCAGTGGAAAGTCTGACATGTGAAATGAGAAACTTGAATATTGATAGACACTTGATGCAGTTTGTGAAATAGATTGATTCTGAGAAATGCTGTGAAATGTTTGGATTTTTGGGCGATCAGGTGAAGGGATGAGCAGCTCTACGTTTTACATGGATAATCTTGAAACTTGTTTTACCTTAATTTTAATGTTCCTATTTAAACTCTCTTTAAAATGTCTAGCTTACCCTGTGGTGTTTCTTTGGTGTTGTGCTTGGTTCTCTTTAAAAACTGTGATGATCGTGTAATTGTTACACGGGAGCAGATGATCTTCCAGGAAGGAGAGCTCCTTAGTGAGTGGTCGCCGAGGGAGAGATCGCCGGTTTCTACCTCTCGGTGGTGATCGCCGGTTTTCGTGTCCTGATAGAAGATCGCCCGTTTTGAGGTCTTCTGTTAGAGATCGCCGTTTTAAAGTTGGAGATCGCCGTTTTCTTTTGAGACCGCCTGTCTTACTGCATTTCTTTTATTTTCGTAAAATCTTGCAAACATTTGATTTGGTTATGTATTAAACTCCCTAAGAGGAGTAACTTCATTTCTGATATATATATAAATACATATTATTTTGCACTCTTCAATATTATTTGGTTACACTTAATTTCAATTATACATGGATGTATGTATTATTTTGGCGGGATGTTACATTAATGGTATCAGAGCAGTTCGTCCTTAGGATGACCTGAGGGCTGTGGATCCATTGTGTTTCTTCTGCTCATAAAAGTTATTTGAGTTTTTAAATAACAACTATAGTGAAAGGTTTTCAAACGTTTTGTATTGAAAAGTTTGTGTGTGCTTCTGTGCTTTAGTGAATGTATGCTCAAATTGAAAATCTTGGTATCAAGAATGAGAAGATCCTGATAAAGGAATGAGGGTGCACACTCATAATTGGATCAAGATAATTCTTAATCTTAATTCCAAAGGTTTGATATTTAGCCTACATTGAATTCTGGTGTGATTTTTGAGTGTTCTTGATTTTGACTGAAGTGGTAGTTTGGATTGATGTTTGCACACCAGTAACTGATCTGGTGTTTTGTTTGAAGTTGTAAATGTTATAACCCTGTTGATGAACTCAAATTCTTAATGACTTTGAGATGCTGACCTTTGTAAGGTCTAGCTGTTACCCCTTGAATGAATTGATTCTTATCGATTTCATTCTTATAGTTGTAGGGAATATAGAAGCCTATAGATTCAGAATCTGAAACGAAGAAAGATGGCACGTAGACCCTCTACCCCACCCCAACCTTCTTCGGAGATGGGTCAGATCGCCAGGGCCATGGAAATGATGGCGACTGCCATCCAGCAACAGAATGCAGCGATGGCTCAGAACCATCAAGCCACGATGCAGCACTGGGAAACTGCCCGATCTGCTGAGACAAACTCCCACGTCAGTCAACCCCAAGAACAGATGGGACTGGCCGAGTTCATGAGGCACAACCCACCTAAGTTCAGTGGGAATGCTACCCCTGATCAGGCAGATCAGTGGGTCAGAGAGCTGGAAAAAATCTTTAGGGCGACCTCCTGCCCTGAAGAGAAGAAGCTGTTGTTTGCCACGTATCTGTTATCAGGAGAAGCTGAGTTCTGGTGGATGGGAGCTCAGCAGATGATGGAGGCACGAGAGGATGTACTGGATTGGGAGAGCTTCAGGGTGAAGTTCTTGGAGAAATACTTCCCTGACAGTGCCAAGTTTGCAAGGGAAGCTGAGTTCCTGAAGTTGGAGCAGGGGGAGATGTCAGTGAACGCCTATGCTGCTCGTTTTGAGTACCTCGCCCGGTTTTATACCCAGGCGACCTCCGAGGCCTGGAGGTGTAGAAAATTCGAAGAGGGGCTGAAGCATGGACTGAAGAGGACCATAGCCCCGATGTGCATCAGGGAATTTCACGCCTTAGTAGAGAAGGCAAAGATGGTAGAGACCCTGGAAAGGGGTGATCCTCGAGTGATCAGGTCACACCAAGGAGGCTCTTCCAGTGGG
Source organism: Phaseolus lunatus (assembly GCA_013389735.1). Taxonomy (NCBI): domain Eukaryota; kingdom Viridiplantae; phylum Streptophyta; class Magnoliopsida; order Fabales; family Fabaceae; genus Phaseolus; species Phaseolus lunatus. Next base: position 28,324,738 of record CM023858.1, on the reverse strand, counting down.
AAGGCGAAGGTGCAGCACCCACACAGCAAGCCATATGTGAGATCTCCACCACATCGGGTGGGAACAGCTTCGTCCCAATTTCAGCAACAACAAACATGGAGACCCAGGTGTTTCACATGCCAAGAGATAGGGCACCTTTCTAGAGATTGTCCCAACAGAAAAAGGATGACTCAACCCGTTAATTCACAGCAGTTGAGGAACGAAGGCAGCAGACCTCAGACAGGAGGGAGAGTGTTTGCCATGTCTGGAGCGGAAGCCTCTCAATCAGGTAATCTAGTACAAGATACTTGTTTATAGCTGATAGATACGTTATAGTTTTGTTTGATTCTGGAGAGACACACTCTTTTGTGTCAAATCGGTGTGCAACCGAGCTTGGGCCATATAGTGGAGGAGCTGTCGTTTGAACGATTGGCCTCTGCACCTGCTTCAAAAACAGGTTTTGACCTCCCTAGGTTGCTCTGAATGCCCAGTGGTAGTAGATGGAATGAAAGGAACAAGTGTGAGTTAGATTTGGTAGTACCAAGGTTTAGTCCCAGTTACGTATAAGTCATGGAGAGTAAATAAGCAAGAGGCTGGAGGTTTAAAGCTTAAGCATGTGTAACCATGGGAAGTACCAGAGTTAAATTCCAAGGAAGGAATTTTCTTTTGAAGCGTAGAAGATGCTCATGTCAATGAAACAGCATGAGATGGTTCTAGCTTAGGCTTCACGCAGAATGGATGCTGTTTGGCTGACCGGGATTTGAAAGAGGATTATGGAAATGGTGGGTTGAGATAAAAGGCTTCCGAAAATGTAAGCCTCCGAAGTTTTTGGCAAATAAGATGTAGATCGACCTGTGAATGTAGAAGGGAAGGAGGATATGGCTGTGGATAAAAATGAGGGTAGGCCGTGTTATGATGATGTTGAGTCTTTCTAGAGATGTAGTAAATTTCAGAATGATGGGTGTGGAAGGGATTGTGAGTGGAAATAGCCTGTGGTATCTGGGACAGAAGGAGAATAGAGTTATCCTTAGGCAAGAGATTCTGGAGGCAGAGGTGCGTTCGTTCTCGTATGCCTTCTGGATAGGCACCTGAAACCGACGTCAATGCATCCAACGTATACATTGAAGAAGAAGGTCGTAATGGGAACAGGAAGTCGAGTTGGCAAAAGGGGTCATAATAATAATTTGGAAGGTAACAGCAACAGAAACCTTGTCTTTGTAAGGTACAGAATTATGCAGCGGAGTAATGAATAAAAAGTGTCCCTTTTGGGAGCGTGGGAATTTGATCAGCAGTTGAGAAGTCGGTGAATGATTTGATCAAGATGCAGGAGTTGATTCCTAGAAGGACACTTCGGACCCTAGTTTGAGTTCGCTAGGGGGTGGCATGAGTTGTGGACAGCTGTCCCCTTTCCTCCCAATGAAGGGATCTTGCCCGCTTTCTCTAAAGGGGCTAGTCCTGGTTACGTTAAGGACCTAGTTCTAGACTTGTTCAACAAAGTCTTCAAGGTTGGAAGTAGAGTGTGAATGCTGGAGTTGGCACTCTATGGGGCAGCATATCCCATGTACAGGGATGTAAAATGGATTTTGATGAAGTATTGAGGTAGGAAGAGTTGGTTCAATAGATCACCGAGAGGGTGAATCTGATACAGGACAGAATAAAAGTTTCTTAAGGTCAGCAAATGTCCTAGGCAGAGCAGAGGAGAAGACCTTTGGAGGTTGCTGCTGGGGTCATGTCTTTATGAAGGGGGACACCAGCCAAGGGTGTAGGGTAGGCGATCAGATCAAAGAAGCTGTCCCCTAAGTTTGTTGGGCCATATCGGATCTTAAGGAGGATAAGTCTAGTGGTTTATGAGATCGCCCCACCTCCCCAATTAGCAAGTCTACATAATGTATTCCACGTATCATAGCTAAGGAAGTCCCTTGCAGACCCTACTCACGTGTTGGGAGTGGACAACGTGAAGATCGGGTGATTCACCATGGGAATTTGAAGAAACCATGAGAGAAGCATATCCTTACCTCCTTCCTTGTAACCCAATTTTCGAGGACGAAAATTTTTCTTGTTGGGGAGATTGTAAGAACCTAGAAGTTTATATTGGAATAAAAGTGTTATATTATAAATAAATTCGAAGCACGTGTTTATTTAAATATAAAGGAAGGAATGTATAGCCGAGAAGCCTACGAGATCGCCGTTATTAAGCGGGTAGGCGATCTCCAACTTCTCTGGCACTTGAACGCCTATCGCCTAGCTTATGCTTGAACGCCTATCGCCTGTGTGTACCTAGTAGCCTGTCGCCTAGAGTACACCTAATCGCCGAAACTACACTTAGTGTGTAGCCAAAATGTTGGATCAACCCTGGTACGTCCCAAAGCCACGCGTATCAAGGTGTGGGTTAAACCTTGGATACGCTGGGCAGGCGAAGCTCTATACTTGAGCATAAGAGAATCATCCTTAACGTTACACGCTTGGGCGCACGAGGACTTGTGCTAATCAACTCTTGGAAGTGTGAAGCTACCGACGTCACCAAGCCTTGTGGAGAGAATACCTTGAATGTAACATAGTGGAATGAAGAACCTCCAGGGGGGAGTGGCGAGTGTCATCGGGCATCGCAGGGCGCGAGGCATGCTGCGGGGTGTGTCTTCGCGCGAGGGGTCATCGGTCGAGAGTCTTCGCGCGAGAGGTCATCGGTCGAGAGTCTTCGCGCGAGAGGTCATCGGTCGAGAGTCTTCGCGCGAGAGGTCATCGGTTGTTAACCTTCGCGCGAGAGGTCATCGGTTGTTAGCCTTCGCGCGAGAGGTCATCGGTTGTTAGCCTTCGCGCGAGAGGTCATCGGTTGTTAGCCTTCGCGCGAGAGGTCATCGGTGGATAGTCTTCGCGCCTGTGGTCATCGGTGAAAAGGTCATCGCGCTACGTTAAGTTATACACAGAGAACGTGGGACCCAGACATCCAGCATGAGACGTTCTGCACGCGCGCCACGTAGACGAAAAGGGTGGTTCAGAATAGTGACATCAGAATGTTGGCATGCGCGGGAGACACTCGCGGTCGTACTGTTCAGATCAGCCGTTGGCATGCACAAGAGACAACAATGGTAGTACTGTTCAGAGCAGTGGCTGGCATGCACAAACGACAAACAGTGGCAGTACTGTTCAGAGCAGTGGTTGGCATGCACCAGAGACAACAGTGGTCGTACTGTTCAGGGCAGTGGTTCTCAGACTTCTCTGCAGAGTGCGTGGTGGCAGCTGCTTTTGGTGGATAAGTGGTTTAAGATGCAGAAAGCCACTGCTCAGAGGGAAAAAAACGTTGCAACATTCAAAGAGAGAAAGAGTGAGTTACCTCCTTCCTCTCCATTTCTCTCCTTCACACTGCGATTCTAGTACACCTTCACGCGGGAATACGACGAGCGACAGCCACCATTGGAGCACTTGGGTGGTTCTCTGCAAGCTCTTCAAAACCAGACACAAGAACAGAGTCAAGGCGTTCTTCAAGCTTCGTTGGATTTCGGAACTCCTGGTGTTTGCGCAAGTCCAGGTAAGGGAAGCTAGACCTCTTTTCCATACGAGCCATAGTTTAGCTATCTTCTGAAGTGAGGGCGACGTGGTCGCCATTTTCGTTTTCATCTGCGTAAAATGCTCTGTTTGTGTGCTTGGGCGACGAGGTCGCCGGTTTTATATACAGTCTTCGAAACACCTCGTTTTTGAACTAGATCGCCGGTTTTGGCGCTGTTTTACGAAATCTCTGTTTTTGATGTTGTTTTGAAACTACTTGAGATTTACATGAGATATTCGAAGATCTGAAGCTTTGAAATGTTTGTTGATGTGATTTGAATCATTTACTTGAGTGGTATGATGTGTTGAATGCTGTGAATGTGGGATCGAGGCATAGTATTTTCAGGAAAGGAAATACCGTGTTGAGATTGGTTAGGAAAGTGCATTGATCAGTGAGTAACCTGTTAATGAGACGATCCTGACTCTGCTGAGATAATGGAATCACGTAGATGAAGTTATTCAGTTGGTGAGAGTCGAAGGAGGTTCGTATGAATGGGCGAGTAGTTTGAAAAAGAATGGGCTCGACTGTTATACGAATTAACCTTGTCATGCTGTATGGTGATGTGTTGAGATTCATCGTATGCTTGTGAATGTGTGAGATTTCACGGCGACCCTGTGGATGTGTGAGATTCCACAGTGGGCAGTATGACAGGTGCATGTCTCTGGATACTAAGTTCAACGCACGAGTCAATCCGGAAGTAGTGTCAAGTGTCTTGTGTTGTGAGTCAGTGGAAAGTCTGACATGTGAAATGAGAAACTTGAATATTGATAGACACTTGATGCAGTTTGTGAAATAGATTGATTCTGAGAAATGCTGTGAAATGTTTGGATTTTTGGGCGATCAGGTGAAGGGATGAGCAGCTCTACGTTTTACATGGATAATCTTGAAACTTGTTTTACCTTAATTTTAATGTTCCTATTTAAACTCTCTTTAAAATGTCTAGCTTACCCTGTGGTGTTTCTTTGGTGTTGTGCTTGGTTCTCTTTAAAAACTGTGATGATCGTGTAATTGTTACACGGGAGCAGATGATCTTCCAGGAAGGAGAGCTCCTTAGTGAGTGGTCGCCGAGGGAGAGATCGCCGGTTTCTACCTCTCGGTGGTGATCGCCGGTTTTCGTGTCCTGATAGAAGATCGCCCGTTTTGAGGTCTTCTGTTAGAGATCGCCGTTTTAAAGTTGGAGATCGCCGTTTTCTTTTGAGACCGCCTGTCTTACTGCATTTCTTTTATTTTCGTAAAATCTTGCAAACATTTGATTTGGTTATGTATTAAACTCCCTAAGAGGAGTAACTTCATTTCTGATATATATATAAATACATATTATTTTGCACTCTTCAATATTATTTGGTTACACTTAATTTCAATTATACATGGATGTATGTATTATTTTGGCGGGATGTTACAAGAGGCATGCCGGCATCGCCAGGGCGCGAGGCATGCGGGCATTGCCAGGGCGCGAGAGGCATGCGGGCTTTGCCAGGGGGAGACATCGGTCGTTCGCCAGCGAGAGGTCATCGGTGGATTGTCTTCGCGCGATGGGTCATTGGTGGATTGTCTTCGCGTGAGAGGTCATCGGTGGATAGCCTTCGCGCGAGAGGTCATCGGTGGATGGCCTTCGCACGAGAGGTCATCGGTGGATAGCCTTCGCGGGAGAGGTCATCGGTGGATAGACTTCGCACCTGTGGTCATCGGTGAAAGGTCATCGCGCGACGTCGAGTTACACACAGAGAAGGTGGGACCCAGACTTCCAGCATGGAACGTCCTGCACGCGCGCCACGTAGACAAAAAGAGTGGTTCATAATAGTGACCTCAGAGTGTTAGCCTGCGCAGAGGCACGCTCAGTAGTACTGTTCAGGGAGTGGTTGGCCTGCGCAAGAGACAACTGTAGTCGTACTGTTCAGGGAAACGTACACTCAGACTTCTCTGCAGAGTGGGTGTGGCAGCTGCTTTTGGTGGATAAGTTGGTTTAAGATGCAGAGACCCACTGCTGAGAGAAAAAACCGTTGCAGCATTCAAAGAGAGAAAGAGTGAGTTACCTCCCTTCTCCTCCAGATATCTCCTTCGCGCTGCGATTCTAGCATCTTTACACAAGAGTACGACGAGAGGCAGCACCATTAGAGCACCTGGGAGGTTCTCTGCAAGTCCTTCAACCAGACGCAAAAACAGAGCCAAGGCGTTGTTCAAGCTTCGTTGGGTTTCGGAGCTCCTGGTGTTTTGCGCAAGTCCAGGTAAGGGAAGCTAGACTTCATTTTCAATACAAGCCATAGTTTAGCTATTTCTGAAGTGAGGGCGACGTGGTCGCCGGTTTTCGTTTTCATCTTTGTAAAATGCTCTGTGCTATGTGTTTGGGCGACGTGGTCGCCGGTTTTAAATGCAGACTTCGAAATACCCTGTTTTTGAACTAGATCGCCGGTTTTGGCGTTGTTTACGAACTCCCTGTTTTTGATGTTGCTTTGAAACGGTATGAGATTTAAATGAGATATTCGAAAATAAGAACCTTGGAGTGAGCTTTTGCTGTGATTGAAATCTTTCCTTTAAGTGTTATGAGATGTGTTGCATGATGTGAATGTGGGATCAAGGCATAGTATTTTCAGGAAAGAAAATACCGTGTAAGATCGTGTAGGATGTGCATTGATCGGTGATGTCTATAATGAGATTATCCTGACTCTCCTGAGATAATGGATTCATATAGATGAAGTTATTCAGGCGTTGAGAGTCGAAGGAGGTTCATATGTATGGGTGAGTCGTGTGAAAAAGAACGAGCTCGGCCTGTTATATGGATTAACCCTGTCATACTGTGAGAATGGTGAACTTGAGATCGAGAATGTGTTGATGCGCATAGCTGTGGAAACATTACAACAGCTTTGTATGACAGGTGCAGAATCTCTGAGTCTAGTCAATGCACGAGTCTTCCGGAAGTAGTGTCAAGTGTCTTGTGTGCTGGGTCAGTGGTGGTCTGACATGTGAAATGAGGAACTTGAAATTTATAGACACTTGATGCAGTTTTGTGAAATAGAATAACTCTTGAGAATATTGTGAAATGTGTGATTTCTGGGCGATCAGGTGAAGGGTATTGAGAAAATCTATAGCTTTACGTGAATATCTTGAAAATTGCTTACCCTGATTTTAATGTTCTTATTTAAGCTCTCTTTAAAATATCTAGCTTACCCTACGTGTTTTGCTCGTTGGCTGTTTTTCTCTTTAAACTGTGATGATCGTGTATAACTTACACGGGAGCAGATGATCTTCCAGGATGTAGAGCTCCTTAGTGAGTGGTCGCCGAGGAAGAGATCGCCGGTTTTCTATCTCTTGGTGGTGATCGCCGGATTTATGTCCTGCTAGCAGATCGCCTGTTTGGGCCTTCTGTTACCAGATCGCCGGTTCATGTGTGGAGACTGCCGGTCTTGTTGTATTTGATTGAATTCGTTAAATTTTGAAAACATTTGACTGGTTATGTATTAAACTCCCTAAGAGGAGCAACTTCATTACTTATATATATTATCATTCTTCAATATTATTTGTTCACCTTTATTTTCATTATACATGTATGTATGGCTTTATTTTGGCGGGATGTTACATCTAGCTGTTACCCCTTGAATGAATTGATTTCTTATCGATTTCATTCTTATAGTTGTAGGGAATATAGAAACTAGTGGTTTCAAAATCTGAAAACGAAGGAAGATGACTCGTAGACCTCCTACCTCCCCCCAACCTTCTTCGGAGATGGACCAGATCGCCAGGGCCATTGAGATGATGGCAACTGCCATCCAACAACAGAATACGGTAATGGCTCAGATTCATCAGGCTGTAATGCATCATTGGGAAACTGCTGGATCGGCTGCAACAGCTTCCCATGTCAATCAGCCTCAAGAGCAGATGGGGATGACCGAGTTCAAGAGGCACAACCCACCCTAGTTCCGTGGGAATGCTTCTCCGAACCAACCAGATCAGTGGATCAGGGAGTTTCATGCCTTAGTGGAGAAGGCAAAGAGGGTGGAGACCCTGGAGAGGAGTGATTTCAGGGTAATCAGATCACACCCAGGGGGTTCCTCCTGTGGGAAGGCCAAGGTGCAGCAGCAGCAGAATAAGCCTTATTCGAGACCTCCACAACATAGGGCAGGAGCAGTTCCGCCCCAACTTCAGCAGCAACAACCATGGAAACCAAGATGTTTCCGTTGTGATGGGCCACATAACGTCAACGGGTGCCCCAAGAGGAATTCAGAGAGAAAATGCTATATCTGCCGAAAGACGGGACACCTTGCTAGAGAGTGTCCTAACGGGTATAGGGCGACTCAACCCAGTGTTTCCCAGCAGTTGAGGAATGAAGGCAGCAGACCTCAGGCAGCAGGGAGAGTGTCTGCCCTATCTGGAGCGGAAGTATCTCAGTCAGGTAACCTAGTACAAGGTGCTTGTTTATAGCTGGTAGATACGTTAGAGTTTTGTTTGATTCTGGAGCGACACACTCCTTTGTGTCAAGCCTGTGTGTAGCCGAGTTGGGCCTTCTAGTGAAGGAGTTACCTTTCGAACTGTTGGTTTCTACACCTGCGACAGGACAGGTGTTGACCTCTACAGTTTGCCCCGAATGTCCAGTGATAGTAGAGGGACGCAGATTCAAAGTGAACTTGATCTGTCTACCTCTTCAGGATCTGGATGTTATCCTGAGAATGGATTGGCTATCTGTCAATCACATTCTCATAGATTTCAGTAGGCAGAACGTGGTGTTTCCGAGCCTCCGAGAGTCAGATATGATATCTGCTCAGTGTGTATGGTCGGAGTTGGGAAAAAGGGGCGAGGTGCTTCATGATCCTAGCTCGGTTGGGAGTGAAGAATGAAGAGGACGTAAGTAGGATACCTGTGGTGAAAGATTTCATGGATGTATTTCCAGAAGAAATACCTAGATTACCTCCTAAGAGAGAGGTGGAATTCTCTATTGATTTGATACCTGGAGCTGGACCAGTGTCAATGGCTCCCTACTGAATGGCTCCAGCGGAGTTGATGGAATTAAAGAAGCAAGTGTAAGTCAGATTTAGTTGTACCAAGGTTTAGTTTCAGCTACATATAAGTTATGGAGAGTAAATAAGCTGTATGTTGAAGGTTTAAAGACTTAAGCATGTGTATCCATGGGAAGTACCAGAGTTAAGTTCCAAGATGAAAGTAGGAATTTTCTTTGATCTGGAGCTTAGAAGGTGTTAGTGTCAGTAACACAACATAAGATGGCCCTAGCTGGACACAAGGCTTAAAATGGAAATTTGAGATTTGGTAGAGAATAAGTTTACAAGATGATTATATCATCTTGAGATGTATCAATGATTTTGGGAAAGAGGAAAGATGAAATATCTTAATTGTGTTTAAAGTTACAGTTAGGCAAAGAAAATTGTTGAAAAGCAACAGACGGAGAAATTGCTTGGATGAGAGAGAAAGTCTCACGTGGGATGGATGTTGTTTAATTGATTTGGATTTGGAAGCTGTATGTGATTCGAAATTTGGACACTAGTTTATGTTGAGTATGTAGGAGATGAATTGGATGTGATTCCAGAAAAGGGATTAGTGATCTGTCAATCACGTTTCCAAAGGTTAAGCTCAACGAAAGATAGTGTTTCCAAAGTTCAGCCGAGTTGATTAAATTGAAGAAAATAAGTGGAAGAGTTGTTAGAGACGCAGTTAGTCAAGCCCAATATATCTCCTTGGAATTTCCAGTGTTGTTGGTTAAAAAGGAAGAGGAAGGACCTCAACTGTGTAGGGACTACAGGAAGTTGAATAAGTTGATCATCCAGGACAACTATCCTCTACCCGTAATTGATGATTTGAGGGATCAGTTAGATGGAACTTCAGTGTTCTCAAAGTTTTATCTGAAATCTGGATAAAACCAGATTTTGCTAAGACAGAAGATGTGCAGAAGACAAGCCTTTTGAGGTTTAGTATGATGCCTCACATCAAAGTTCGAATTGTGTCTGAATACAAGAGAAGACGGGAGTTGTATATGTTCAATGCAACTCAAATTTCATGAGAGAAATTATTCTACTTATGATTTAGAATCGGCAGTGGTAGTATTGTTATGGAGATTTGAAGACAGTAATTGTATGAAGCTTTGTATGGGAGGAAATGCAGAATTCCCTTATTGTTGGAACCAGGAGGGCGAACCAGTTTTGATTGAACAATTAGAGGATCCTAGTCTAAAACGTATTGTGGAATTGCTAGGCACCGAACAGGCTAAAGGCTTTGTAAAGGGTAAAGATGGAATACTGAGATTAATGGCGGAATTTGCATACCAGCAGATGGAGAATGGAATTTGATGAAGTATTGGAGTAGTAAGAGTTGGTTCAACAAACTACCGAGAGGGCGAAACTGATGCAAGGCAGAATGAAAGCTTCTCAAAGTCGGCAGATGTCCCATGCAGATCAGAGGAGAAGACCTTGGAGTTTGCTGCTGGGGATCATGTCTTTATGAGGGGAACACCGGCCAAGGGTGTAGGACGAGCTATCAGATCAAAGAAGCTGTCCCCTAAGTTGGTTGGACCATATCAGATCCTGAGGAGGATCAGTCCAGTGGCTTATGAAATCGCCCTACCTCCCCAATTAGCAAACCTGCATAATGTATTTCACGTACCACAGCTAAGGAAGTATCTTGCAGACCCTAGTCACGTATTGAAAGTGGACGATGTGCAGATCAGGGATGACTTGTCCTTTGAAGCGAAACCAGTCAGGATTGACGATCGTCAAAGTAAACAGCTCAGAGGCAAGACCATCAGCATGGTGAAAGTGGTGTGGGATGAGAGATCGGGTGATTCAACTTGGGAGTTAGAAGAACCCGTGAGAGAAGCCTATCCATACCTCTTTTCCTTGTAATTCAATTTTCGAGGACGAAAATTTTTCTTGTTGGGGAGAATGTAAGGACCTGTAAAATTGAATTGGAATAAAAAGGGATATATTTTAAATGAATTCTAAGTATGCTTTTATTTAAAATAAAAAGGAAGGAAAGTGTAGTTTAGAAGACTATGAGATCGCCGGTCGTCTACTACACATGATCGCCAGGGCGCGAGGCATGTGGACGTCGCCAGGGCGCGAGAGGCATGCGGGCATCGCCAGGGCGCGAGAGGCATGCGGGCATCGCCAGGGCGCGAAGCATGTGGACGTCGCCAGGGCGCGAGAGGCATGCGGGCATCGCCAGGGCGCGAGAGGCATGCGGGCATCGCCAGGGCGCGAAGCATGTAGACGTCGCCAGGGCGCGAGAGGCATGCGGGCATTGCCAGGGCGCGAGGCATGTGGACGTCACCAGGGCGCGCGAGGCATGCGGGCAACGCCGGGGCGCGAGACATGCGGGCAACGCTGGGGCGCGAGGGGCATGCGGGCGTCGTCGGGGCGCGAGGCATGCAGGCATCGCCGGGTCGCGAGAGGCATCGGTCGTCTCCCAGGGAGAGACATCGGTCGTCTTCCAGGGAGAGACATCGGTCGTTTGCCAGTATGAGACCTCAGTGGATAGTCATCGCGCGAGCAGTCATCGGTGGAAGGTTATCGCGCGATGTCGAGCTTCACACAGATAAAGTGGGACCCAGACTCCCAGCATGAAACGTCCTGCACGCGCGCCACGTAGACAAAAAAGGGTGGTTCAGAATAGTGACATCAGAATGTTGGCATGCGCAAGAGACACTCGCGGTCGTACTGTTCAGGGCAGTGGTTGGCATGCACAAGAGACAACAGTAGTCGTACTGTTCAGGGCAGTGGTTGGCAGGCACAAGAGACAACCATGGTCGTACTGTTCAGTGAAACGTACACTCTGGCTTTCTTGCAGAGGGGGTGGTGGCAGCAGCATGCGTGGACTAGTAGGCTTGGATTCAAAAACCCACTGCGAGGAGGCAAAGAACGTTACAGAGACTCGAGAGTGAAAGAGTGAGTGTATCTTCATCCCTCTCTTTTCTCTCCTTCGCGCTGCGATTTAGGCAACCTCAAGCACTAGTGCGACCAGCGACGACTCCCCTTAGAGCACCTGGGAGGTTCTCTGCAAGTTCTACAAACCAGACGCTAAAACAGAGCCAAGGCATCCTTTAAGTTCGGTGGGTTAGAGCTCGAAGTGAGGTTTTACGCAAGTCCAGGTAAGGGAAGCTAGCTTTATTTTCAATAAAAAGCCGTAGATTAGCTGTTTCTGAAGTGAGGGCGACGTGGTCGCCGGTTTCATATTCTTTTTCGTGATTCTCTGTTCTATGTGTTTGGGCGACGTGGTCGCCGGTTTTAAACCCCTTTTTCATGATGTTCTGTTCTTATGTGTTTGGGCGACGTGATCGCCAGATTTAAATACAGATTTCGAAATCCCCTGTTTTTGGACAAAATCGCCGGTTTTGGCGTTGTTTTTCGAACTCCCCTGTTTTTGGTGTTGTTTGAAACTGTTTGAGATTTAAATGTGATATTCAAAAATCTGAACCTTGGCATGAGTTTTTCTGTGACTGAAATCGTTCATTAAGTGTTGTATGACGTGTTGAATGTTGTGAATGTGGGATCAAGGCATAGTATTTTCAGGAAAGAAAATACCGTGTAAGATCGTGTAGGATGTGCATTGATCGGTGATTCTATAATGAGATATCCTGACTCTCCTGAGATAATGAATTCATATAGATGAAGTTATTCAGGCGTTGAGAGTCGATGGAGGTTCATACGTATGGGTAAGTGTTTGAAAGATAACTACTTGACCTGTTGTGTGGATTCACCCTGTCATACTGTGAGAGTGATGAAATTGAGATCGAGATTTGTGTGGATGCGCATAGCTGTGGAAACATTATAGCAGTTTAGTATGACAGGTGCAGATCTCTGAGTCTAGTCAATGCACGAGTCTTCCGGAAGTAGTGTCAAGTGTCTATGTGTGATTAGTCAGTGGAAGTCTGACGTGAGTAATGTTGAGAAATTGTTGATAGGCACTTGATGGTTGTGTGATATGAATGAGAAAGTGATGGACTCTTGTGAATGTTTAAAAAGGCTGATCTACGCTGGTTGTCCAGTTTATAATTTAAAGTTAAAAATATCTAGCTTACCCTTTGTATTGTTCTCTGGCTGTTTTCTCTTAAAAACTGTGATGATCGTGTATTTTACACGGGAGCAGATGATTTTCCAGGAAGTAGAGCTCCTTAGTGAGTGGTCGCCGGAAGGAGATCGCCTGTTTCTGTCTCTATGTGGTGATCGCCTGATTTCTGTTCTGATAGCAGATCGGCTGTTTTGGGTCTTCTGTTAGGAGATCGCCGGTTTATGTAGGGAGACCGCCGGTTGCATTTATTTGGCTGTATTTTGTTTAAGTTATGGAAAAATATACCGGTTATGTATTAAACTCCCTGTGAGGAGCAACTTCATTTTATATAAATACGTATGTTCATTTAAATATTTTTGTTTTACCTTTATTTCATTTTATATTTATGAAAAGTAATTTGGCGGGATGTTACAGAAAGAAACAGGGAACCAAAGCTAACTCACTCAATCACTCTCGAACCACAACAACGCCCCCTGCCTCTCAGGAGTGAGTTTTGAATCTAAACCAACTTGCCCAGAAATGCCGCTGCCACCACCCACTCTGCAGGGAAGCTTGCGTGCACGCTTCCCTGAACAGTACGACCACGTGTGTCTCTGCGCATGCCAACTCTCTGATGTCACTATTCTGAACCACCCTCTTTATCTACGTGTCGCGCGTGCGGGACGTCTCATGCTGGGAGCCTGGGTCCCACCTTATCTGTGTGAAACTCGACATCGCGCGATAACCTTCCACCGATGACCGCTCTCGCGATGACTATCCACCGATGTCTCATCCTGGCGGACGACCGATGTCTCTCCCTGGGAGACGACCGATGTCTCGCCCTGGCGATGCCCACATGTCTCGCGCCCTGGCGATGCCCGCATGCCTCGCGCCCTGGCGATGCCCGCATGCCTCGTGCCCTGGCGATGCCCGCATGCCTCGCGCCCTGGCGATGCCTGCATGCCTCGTGCCTGGCGATGTCTGCATGCCTCGCGCCCTGGCGATGTCCGCATGCCTCGCGCCTGGCGATGCCCGCATGCCTCGCGCCCTGGCGATGTCCGCATGCCTCGCACCCTGGCGATGCCCGATGACACATCGCCACGCCTTGCTGAAGGTTCTTCATCCCACTATGTTACGTCCAAGGTATCATCTCCACATGACTTGGTGACGTCGGTAGCTTCACATTTGCAAGAGTAGATCAGCACTACTCCTCGTGCGCCCATGCATGCCACACTAAGGACGATTTCTTATGCTCAAGCATAGAGCTTCGCATGCACAGCGTACCTAAGGCTTAACCCACACCTTGATACGCGTGGTTTTTGGAACCCACTATGGTTGATCCAGTATCCTGACCACATACTGAGTGCACTTTCGGCGATCATGTGCACCATAGGCGATTGGCGTTCATGTGTAATCTAGGCGACAGGCGATTATGTACTAACTAGGCGATCTCATAGTCTTCTAAGCTACATTTTCCTTCCTTTTTATTTTAAATAAAAACATACTTAGAATTAATTTAAAATATATTCCTTTTATTCCAATTTAATTTTACAGGTCCTTACATTCTCCCCAATAAGAAAAATTTTCGTCCTCGAAAATTGAATTACAAGGAAAAGAGGTATGGATAGGCTTCTCTCATGGGTTCTTCTAACTCCCAAGTTGAATCACCCGATCTCTCATCCCACACCACTTTCACCTTGTTGATGGTCTTGCCTCTGAGCTGTTTACTTTGCCGATCGTCAATCCTGACTGGTTTCGCTTCAAAGGACAAGTCATCCCTGATCTGCACATCGTCCACTTCCAGCACATGACTAGGGTCTGCCATGTACTTCCTCAGCTGTGATACATGAAAGACATTATGCAGATTCGCTAAATGGGGAGGTAGGGCGATCTCATAAGCCACTGGACCAATCCTCCTTAAGATTTGATATGGTCCCACGAACTTAGGGGACAACTTCTTTGATCTGATCGCCCGTCCTACACCCTTGGTTGGTGTCACTCTCATGAACACATGGTCTCCCGCAGCAAACTCCAAAGGTTTTCTCCTCTGATCTGCATAGGATTTCTGCCTACTTTGAGATGCTCTCATTCTGTCTTTTATCTGTTGCACCTTCTCGGTTGTCTGCTGAATCAACTCTGGTCCAACCAATACTGTTTCGCCCTCCTGGTACCAGCACAATGGAGTTCTGCATTTCCTTCCATACAAGGCTTCGTATGGCGCTATCCCTATGCTGGCGTGATAACTGTTATTATAGGTAAACTCCACCAGCGGCAACACCTCATCCCAACTTCCCAATTGATCCAAGACACACGTCCTCAGTAGATCTTCCAAGGACTGGATCGTTCTCTCTGACTGTCCATCTGTTTGAGGATGATATGCCGAGCTCATTCTCAACTTAGTTCCCAAGCAATCTTGTAAAGTCTGCCAAAACCGTGAAGTGAACCTGGGATCTCTATCTGAAACAATGCTGGAAGGCACTCCATGCAACCTCACTATTTCTTTGATGTACAACTGTGCCAACTTGGCCATAGGCATCCTCATATTCACTGGGAGAAAGTGGGTACTCTTCGTCAGCCGATCAATGATGACCCAGATTGCATCATGACCCTTTACCGATCTGGGTAGATGGGTAACAAAATCCATGGCAATGTTGTCCCATTTCCACTCAGGGATATCCAGTTGCTGTAACAACCCGCCAGGTCTTTGATGCTCTATCTTCGCCTTCTGACATGTTAAGCAGGTTGTAACATACTGGGCGATGTCTTTCTTCATGCCCGACCACCAAAATGACTCCTTCAAGTCATGGTACATCTTGCTCATGCCTGGATGTAGGCTAAGGAGACTCTTGTGACCTTCCTCTAAGATCATCTTCTTCAACTCTTCATTTGCAGGTATGCAAATTCTGCCATTAAATCTCAAGATCCCATCATCGCCCATCACAAAGTCTTTAGCCTGGTCGGTCCCTAGTGACTCCACAGTACGCTTCAGACTAGGGTCTTCCAACTGCTTATCCTTTATCACTCCAAGGAAGTCATTAGTTATAGCCAGCTTACTACAACTAATGTGATTTACATGAAATTCTACCCCAAGGTTTAAGTCTCTGAATTGCTCGATCAGTTTCTGCTCTTCCATCATCATGGTGGCTACTCGTATTGATTTTCTACTCAAAGCATCTGCCACTACATTGGCCTTCCCTAGATGATACATGAGTTGAAAATCATAGTCCTTTAGAAACTCCATCCACCTTCTTTGTCTCATGTTTAGTTCCTTCTGATCAAATAGGTATTTCAGGCTCTTATGGTCACTGAACACCTGGAACCGAGCTCCATATAAATAGTGCCTCCAAATCTTCAAGGCAAACACCACAGCCGCCAACTCCAAATCATGAGTAGGATAGTTTCTCTCATGAACCTTGAGTTGCCTTGAAGCATATGCAACCACTCTTTTCTCTTGCATCAAAACACATCCCAAACCCTGATGTGAAGCATCACAGTAGACATCAAAAGGTCTTCCTACTTCTGGGATCACCAGCACTGGAGCACTAGTCAACCTTTCCTTTAGTTCCATGAAGCTCTGCTCACATCGGTCGGTCCAAGCAAAAGGTTGATCCTTGCGGGTCAACTATGTTAAAGGAGCCACTACCTTGGAAAAGTCCTCAATGAACCTCCGATAGTAGCCTGCTAAGCCCACAAAACTCCTTATCTCAGTAACTGTCTTAGGACATTCCCACTGAAGCACTGCCTCCACTTTGGCTGGATCCACCGAGATCCCCTGGGCAGATATTACATGTCCTAAGAAGTTGACTTCTTTCAACCAGAACTCACACTTAGAGAACTTGGCATATAATTGCTTCTCCCTCAGGATCTCCAATACTGTCTTCAGATGTTCTTCATGTTCTTCCTCGGTCCTTGAATAAATGAGTATGTCGTCTATGAAGACTACCACAAACTTATCCAAGAAAGGGCGAAAAATCCTATTCATGTAGTCCATGAACAGAGCTGGAGCATTTGTTACTCCAAACGGCATCACCACATACTCATAGTGCCCATAACGAGACCTAAATGGTGTCTTTTGAATATCTTCAGCTTTTACCAGAATTTGGTGGTACCCCGATCTCAGATCAATCTTTGAGAACACCGAGGCCCCATGTATTTGATCCATCAAATCGTCAATTCTAGGTAGGGGGTACTTGTTCTTGATGGTCAACTTGTTCAACTGCCTGTAATCTATACACAACCGAGACCCTCCATCCTTTTTCTTAACTAGGAGCACTGGAGCCCCCCATTGAGATACACTGGGTCTGATGAATTGTTTCTCCAACAACTCTTCCACTTGCTTCTTTAATTCTACCAACTCGGCTGGAGCCATCCTGTAAGGTGCCATTGACACTGGTCCAGCTCCAGGTACCAAATCAATAGAGAATTCCACTTCTCTCTTAGAAGGTAATCCAGGTATTTCTTCTGGAAATACATCCATGAAATCTTTCACCACATGTATCCTGCTTACGTCCTCTTCATTCTTCACTTCCAACCGAGCTAGGATCACGAAGCACCTCGCCCCTTTTTCCAACTCCGACCACCCATGCTGAGCAGATATCACATCTAACTCTTGGAGGTCTGGAAACGCTATTTTCTGACTACCGCAGTCTATGAGAACGTGATTGGCAGATACCCAATCCATTCCCAGGATAACATCCAGGTCCTGAAGAGGTAGGCAGATCAAGTTTACTTTGAACCTGTGTCCCTCTACTATCACTGGACATTCGGGGCAAACTGTAGAGGTCAACACCTGTCCTGACACAGGTGTAGAGACCAACAGTTCAAACGGTAACTCCTTCACTAGAAGGCCCAACTCGGCTACACACAGGCTTGACACAAAGGAGTGTGTCGCTCCAGAATCAAACAAGGCTTTTACACCTCTACCAGCTATAAAACAAACACCTTGCACTAGGTTACCTGACTGAGACGCTTCTGCTCCTGTCATGGCAAACACTCTCCCTGTTGCCTGAGGTCTGTTGCCTTCATTCCTCAACTGCTGAGAACCACTGGGTTGAGTCACCCCATTCCTGTTAGGGCACTCTCTAGCAACGTGCCCCGTCTTTTGGCAGGTGTAACACCTTCTCTCTGAATTCCTCTTGAAGCACACATTGGATGTGTGTGGTCCACCACAATGGAAACATTTGGGTTTCCAAGGTTGTTGCTGCTGCAACTGGGATGACGCTGTTCCTGCCCGATGTGGTGGAGGTCTCGCATAGGGCTTGCTTTGTGGGTGCTGCACCTTGGCCTTCCCACTGGAAGAACCCCCTGGGTGTGACCTGATCACCCGGGAATCA
This sequence comes from Phaseolus lunatus, assembly GCA_013389735.1. Taxonomy (NCBI): domain Eukaryota; kingdom Viridiplantae; phylum Streptophyta; class Magnoliopsida; order Fabales; family Fabaceae; genus Phaseolus; species Phaseolus lunatus. The sequence continues at coordinate 28,306,897 of CM023858.1, read as the reverse complement.
CCCTTTTCCAGAGTCTCCACCATCTTCGCCTTCTCTACTAAGGCGTGAAATTCCCTGATGCACATAGGGGCTATGGTCCTCTTCAGCCCATGCTTCAGTCGCTCTTCAAACTTCCTACACCTCCAAGCCTCAGAGGTCACCTGGGTATAGAATCGGGCGAGATACTCAAACCGAGCAGCATAAGCATTCAATGACATCTCCCCCTGCTCCAATCTGAGGAATTCTGCTTCCCTCGCAAATCTTGCACTATCTGGGAAGTATTTTTCCAGAAATCTCACCCTGAAGCTCTCCCAGTCTAACACTTCAGCTCTGGCTTCCATCATTTGCTGAGCTCCCATCCACCAGAACTCGGCTTCTCCAGATAGCAGATAGGTGGCGAACACCAATTTCTTCTCTTCAGGGCAGGAGGTCGCCCTAAAGATTTTCTCCAACTCCCTGACCCACTGATCTGCTTGATCAGGGGTAGCATTCCCACTGAACTTGGGTGGGTTGTGCCTCATGAACTCGGTCAGTCCCATCTGTTCCTGAGGCTGACCGACGTGGGAATTTGTTTCAGCCGACCGAGCAGTTTCCCAATGGTGCATTACAGCTTGATGATTCTGAGCCATTGCTGCATTCTGTTGTTGGATGGCAGTTGCCATCATCTCAATAGCCTTGGCAATCTGGCTCATTTCCGAAGAAGGTTGGGGAGGGGTAGGAGGTCTACGTGCCATCTTCTTCGTTTCAGATTTTGAAACTATTGATTTCTATATTCCCTACAACTACAAGAATGAGATCGATAAGAAATCAATTCATTCAGGAGGTAACCTCTAGACCTTACAAAGGTCAGCATCTCAAAGTCATTAAGAATTTGAGTTCATCAACAGAATCATAATGCTCAAAAATAGAAAGCATAACACTGAACAGTCATGGGTACAAACTACCAATCAAATATGACCACACTTAATAATTGGGATAAAACACACCAGAAGTGGATATATGCTCAACATCAAACTTTTAGAATTAAGATTGAGAACATCTCGATTCAGTTATGAGTGTGCACCCTCACTACTTTATCAAGATCCTTTCACTCTTAATACTAAAATTTTTCATTTAGAGCCTATATCTACTAAAGCACAGACAAGATTTCAATCAGAAAACATTTGAAAACCTTTCACTATAGCTTTGATTAAGACTCAAATAGCAGAAGAAACACAATGAACCCACTCTCCTCAGGTCATCCTAAGGACGAACTGCTCTGATACCATTAATGTAACGCCCCTCAAAATTTTTGGTCATATTTATATAATAAAATAAAGGTGAAACAATAATATCAAAATTGAACATAGATATATACATAATATAATTCATCCATTAGTACAAATGTGCCTCAAAATAATATCCCTTTTTGAGGAAGTTTTAATACATCTCCATACAGGAGTTTTCAAAATAAAATAAAACCACAGCATTCAAAACCGGCGATCCCCTAACAGAAAACCGAAAACGGGCGATCTCCTATCAGAAACAGGAAACAGGTGATCGCCTAACAGAAACAGAAACAGGCGATCTCCTTCCGGCGACCACTCACAGAGGAGCTCTACTACCTGCAACCTCGTCTGCTCCCGTGCAAATATACACGATCATCACAGGTTTAAGAAAAACAACCACGATACAAGATAAAAGGGTAAGCTAGATATTTTCAAAAACTTTAAATATGAAACTTTATATCAATAGAAAACATAAATCTCCACACCATTCATAATCTATATCAATTTCAACCATCAACATCCCCGTATTCCACAAACTCGTCAAGTGTCTATTCACTACATTCAATATTCATGGTTCACACGTCAGACTTTCCACTGACTCACAACAACATAGACACTTGACTCTACTTCCGGAAGACTCGTGCGTTGACTCAGACTCAGAGATCTGCACCTGTCATACCACACCACTATGAAATCCACACAGGGTCGCTGTGAAATCCACACAGCCATGCGCATACATAATCTCAATATCATCACTCTCCCGGTATGACAGGGTTAATTCATATAACAGGTCAAGTCAGTTATCTTTCAAACAACTTACCCATACATATGAACCTCCTTCGACTCTCCACAACTGAATAACTTCATCTATGTGATTCCATTATATCAGCAGAGTCAGGATATCTCCTTCTAGACAAGTCCCTAGTCAATGCACATTACACACGATCTTACACGGTATTTTCTTTCCTGAAAATACTATGCCTTGATCCCACATTCACAACATTCAATGCATTATACAACTCGTAAAAGCACAATTTCATCATATAATATTTTGAATCTTTTCTTAAACAATCCCAATCACAGAAACAATCATTCCAAGGTTCAGATTTTCGAATATCACATGCATCTCACATTTCAATCTCAAACAGTTTCAAATGACACTAAAACAGGGGAGTTCGAAATCAACATTAAAACCGGCGATCACGTCGCCCCACACATAAAAACAGAGCATTGTGAAAAGGAATATGAAAACCGGCGACCACGTCGCCCTCACTTCAGAACCTACTCGCCTAACGTTTTTATAAACGAAAATGCTAGCTTCCCTTACCTGGACATGCGTAAAATCTCACTAAGAGCTCCAAACCCACTGAGACTTAAGGATACCCGAGCTCTGTTTTAAGGCTTTGATCAGAAAACTTGCAGGGCACAACGTCAGGAATCCAGGGGCAGTCGCCGATCTTCAATTGGTACGCTAGGACGTCTGAACGCAGGGAGAAGGAGAGGAAAGAAATAGGGAACCAAAGCTAACTCACTCAATCACTCTCGAACCACAGCAACGCCCCCTGCCTCTCAGGAGTGAGTTTTGAATCTAAACCAACTTGCCCAGAAATGCCGCTGCCACCACCCACTCTGCAGGGAAGCTTGCGTGCACGCTTCCCTGAACAGTACGACCACGTGTGTCTCTGCGCATGCCAACTCTCTGATGTCACTATTCTGAACCACCCTCTTTATCTACGTGTCGCGCGTGCGGGACGTCTCATGCTGGGAGCCTGGGTCCCACCTTATCTGTGTGAAACTCGACATCGCGCGATAACCTTCCACCGATGACCGCTCTCGTGATGACTATCCACCGATGTCTCATCCTGGCAGACGACCGATGTCTCTCCCTGGGAGACGACCGATGTCTCGCCCTGCGATGCCCGCATGTCTCGCGCCCTGGCGTTGCCCGCATGCCTCGCGCCCTGCCGAAGCCCGCATGCCTCGCGCCCTGGCGATGCCCGCATGCCTCGTGCCCTGGCGATGCCCGCATGCCTCGCGCCTGGCGATGCCCGCATGCCTCGCGCCCTGGCGATGTCCACATGCCTCGCGCCTGGCGATGCCCGCATGCCTCGCGCCCTGGCGATGCCCGCATGCCTCGCGCCCTGGCGATGCCCGACAACACATCGCCACGCCTTGCTGAAGGTTCTTCATCCCACTATGTTACGTCCAAGGTATCATCTCCACATGACTTGGTGACGTCGGTAGCTTCACATTTGCAAGAGTAGATCAGCACTACTCCTCGTGCGCCCATGCATGCCACACTAAGGACGATTTCTTATGCTCAAGCATAGAGCTTCGCATGCACAGCGTATCTAAGGCTTAACCCACACCTTGATACGCGTGGTTTTTGGAACCCACTATGGTTGATCCAGTATCCTGACCACATATTGAGTGCACTTTCGGTGATCATGTGCACCATAGGCGATTGGCGTTCATGTGTAATCTAGGCGACAGGCGATTATGTACTAACTAGGCGATCTCATAGTCTTCTAAGCTACACTTTCCTTCCTTTTTATTTTAAATAAAAACATACTTAGAATTCATTTTGTAACATCCCGCCAAATTCCTTTTCATATTTATGTAATAAAATAAAGGTGAAACAAATATATCGAAGTGAACATAAATATATATATGTAATGAAGTTTCTCCTCACAGGGAGTTTAATACATAATCGGTCAGTTTTCCAAAACGTAAACAAAATACAGCAAAAAACAAAAAAAAACAGGCGATCTCCTAACAGAAAAGGGCGATCTCCTATCAGACAACAGAAAAAGGGTGATCGCCTAACAGAAACAGAAACAGGCGATCTCCTTCCGGCGACCACTCACTGAGGAGCTCTACTTCCTGCAACATCATCTGCTCCCGTGTAAATTATACACGATCATCACAGGTTTAAGAAAAAGCCAAACACAACACCAAAAACACAGGGTAAGCTAAATAGTTGAAAGAGAATTTAGATATGAACTTTAAAATCAAGGTAAAACAAATTTAAAACACCCACGTAAAACCATCAACTTTCTCGTTCTCTTCACATGACCATCAAGTAAGCACAGATTTCACAATTCCTCAAGAGTCGTTCAAATCACATAATTCATCAAGTGCCTATCAATTCAATGTTTCTCATTTCTCCCGTTAGACTTCCACTAACTCATCACACAAGACACTTGACACTACTTCCGGAAGACTCGTGCATTGACTAGACTCAGAGATCTGCACCTGTCATACTGCACCACTGTGAAATCACACACATTCACAGAGTCACTGTGAAATCACACACATTCACAAGCGTATAAATGAATCTCAATATCATCACTATCCTAGCATGACAGGGTTAATCCATACAACGGGTCAAGCTCGTTCTCTTTCAAACAACTCACCCAGAGGTATGAACCTCCATCCACTCTCAACGCCTGAATAACTTCATCTATATGATTCCATTATATCAGGAGAGTCAGGATATCTCATTATAGAAATCACCGATCAATGCACATCCTACACGATCTTACACGGTATTTTCTTTCCTGAAAATACTATGCCTTGATCCGACATTCACAACATTCAACACATCATACAACACTTAATGAACGATTCCAGTCACAGCAACATTCATTCCGCGGTTCAAATTTTCGAATATCACATGCATTTCACATTTAAATCTCAAACAGTTTCAAACAACACAAAAATAGGGGAGTTCGAAAAACAACGCCAAAACCGGCGATCTCGTCCAAAAACAGGGGATTCTGCAATAACAGTTAAAAACCGGCGACCACGTCGCCCCATCATCTCAATCATCTAATATAAGGTTTTCGTTGGAAATAAGGCTAGCTTCCCTTACCTGGACTTGCGCAAAACACCAAGAGCTCCAAAACCCATCGAAGCTTAAAGATGCCTTAGCTCTATTTTTGCGTCTGGTTTGTAGAACTTGCAGAGAACCTCCCAGGTGCTCTAAGGGCAGTCGTCGCTCGTCGTACTGGTGCTTGAGGATGCCTGAATCGTAGCGTGAAGGAGAGAAAAGAGAAGGATGAAGGTAAACTCACTCTTTCACTCTTGAACCACTGCAACGTTCTTTTCCTCTCAAAAGTGGGTTTTTGAATCTAACCCAACTTGTCCACAAAAGCCGCTGCCACCACCCACTCTATAGGGAAGTTTGCGTGTACGCTTCCCTGAACAGTACGACTACGCGTGCCTCTGCGCAGGCCAACACTCTGATGTAACTATTCTGAACCACCCTTTTTGTCTACGTGTCGCGCGTGCAGGACGTCTCATGCTGGGAGCCTGGGTCCCACCTTATCTGTGTGAAACTCGACATCGCGCGATATCCTTCCACCGATGACCGCTCGCGCGATGACTATCCATCGATGTCTCATCCTGGCAGACGACCGATGTCTCTCCCTGGGAGACGACCGACGTCTCGCCCTGGCGATGACCGCATACCTCACGCCCTGGCGATGCCCGCAATGCCTCGCGCCCTGGCGATGACCGCATGCCTCGCGCCCTGGCGATGCCCGCAATGCCTCGCACCCTGGCGATGCCCGCATGCCTCGCGCCCTGCCGATGCCCGCATGCCTCGCGCCCGGCGATGCCCGCATGTCTCGCGCTCGGCGATGCCGCATGCCTCGCGCCCTGGCGATGCCCGACGACAATCGCCACGCCTTGCTGAAGGTTCTTCATCCCACTATGTTACGTCTAAGGTATCATCTCCACATGACTTGGTGACGTCGGTAGCTTCACATTTCCAAGAGTAGATCAGCACTACTCCTCGTGCGCCCATGCATGCAACACTAAGAACGATTTCTTATGCTCAAGCATAGAGCTTCGCATGCACAGCGTATCTAAGGCTTAACCCACACTTGATACGCGTGGTTGTTGGAACCCACTCTGGTTGATCCAGTATCCTGACCACATACTGAGTGCACTTCCAGCGATCATGTGCACCATAGGCGATTGGCGATCATGTCTCCTCTAGGCGACAGGCGATTATGCGCCAGAGAAGTCGGAGATCGCCTCCGTCTTCAACAACGACGATCTCGTAGACTTCTAAGCTACACTTTTCTTCCCTTACTCTTCTTGATTCACATGTCTTCCTCGAGCACCCCCATGTGATTACCTCATGATAAAGTCATCGCACATGACTACTTGGTTAATACAATGGTCAGCCGACCGACCTCTACCAGCTGACCCCAGACCTTGGGCAACGTCCGAGGTCCGACTGCTACGAAACTTCATTTACCAGCTCTTTGTATTTTTAAATAATAACATCTTCTGAAATTATTTAAATATAACACTTTCATTCCAATTAAAGTTTGTAGGTCCTTACACATTTAAAATATATTCCTTTTATTCCAATTTAATTTTACAGGTCCTTACATGTGGAAAGGAGTTTAGGGCTTATGAGTAGAAATAGCAAAGTCACACCTTCCTTGTGACTACTTAGGCACCATTTTCAAATGGATTAGCATTTGAATTTTCCCACCTTTTCCTTTGCCAAAATTGGCCCTCTTACACTATATATAAAGGTGTTTGGTTCATGTAATTACAAGTTGAATTTTAAGTAAAGTTACTAAACACAAATTGTGTGAGATTAGTGAGAATTGTTCTCCTGGCTTTAGTCTTATCTTGGGAGTTTTGGGAGCTCTCAAGTGGCGGAAACTACACTCATCTTGGACCAAAATCACTCTCTTAAGTGGTGTGTTCTTCCTTCCCTAGCTTCATACACATCAGCTTTCCTATCCTTCAATTCCAATTCCATTCCTTTTCAATTCCTAAATATGTCTTTTGTTTGTGTTCTTGTTTCAATTCAATTTATGGTTCTTGTTTGATTGTTCTTCCTCTTTGAATTGCGTTTCAATTCTATTTTTTGTTTTGCACTTGTTCTGTTTTCTTTCGCACCATAATTGTCACTCATTCATCACCTTTAATTGTGTTTTTCCTTTGGTCTTATGGAAATTAACCTTCACATCTACTTAACACTTGTTAAGTTAATGTCCAGTGGGAATTTTCCTTAGACTTCTCACCTTAATTGCTTAAGAATCTTGATCCTAATTCTAAAAAGTGTCACCTAATGAATCAATCTAAAATCAACTCACATCATGTGGTATCAAGAGCTATGGTGTTGTTTTTCTTTTTGAGTTGATTTGGCACTTTACATTCAAGCAATTTCAATTCTAGCACCTTTAATTCTTGTCTTTAAATTCAAGTACCTTTAAATTCTTGTCATTAGTTTCTTGCTTTGAATTTTCCAGCACCTTATTTCTTGCAGAAATTTTTTTTCCAGCACCTTATATTCATTGCATTTTTCGTTTTGAATATGTTCCTTGTAATGCCTTTCATTGATCTTGCCTTTTACTTTGAGTCTTATGTTCATTAGTGTTCTAGGTGTCCTTATTTTGATTCTACTTACTTGCTTTTAATTTTGAAAGTTTCCAAAGTATTTAGAAACTTGTTTTAGTAGAGGTTGATTTCAAGTTCCAAACATATGATTTCAAGTGTTCAATTATGTACCGACCAATCCTCGAACACCGAGAGCAGCTAGTAATGGTGAGCCACTTCAGCTGGGCCCCACAGCATGGGCCAAAGCTACATGGGATGGTCCCCGCAGGTAGTATGAACTAGGGGGATGATTAGTCGTCAGCGTGTCGATCATCAGAGTTGACTGATGTGTCCTCGTCACTCAGCAGGATGATGAGTCCTCAGCAACAGAGTGGGACGAGGTGACATCGGTCTTGGGTGTTTTGAACAACAGAATTAGAATATCTGATGTGGGTCCTGAGAGAAGACTAGTTATTAACAAAATTCCCAGAGGTAGGGAGAAGCCTAAGTCATGAAGCACCTATGCGTGAGGCAGGGAAAGCACAGCTAGGTGCAGAGTCTTGAAAGGTTGAGCACTCGTCAGGATTAGGGTTTCCCAGTGAGTCCTATAAACCCTAAATATGGGTAGCGGCGCAAGGGTAGTCCTATAAACCCTAAATATGGGTAGCGGCGCAGAGGAAACCCTAGACTATATAAAGGGTAGTAAAATACTTCACAAAGGTACGCAGTTTCTAAACCTAAACACAAATACTCAATACACTTGGTGTGCTTGCCCAGTTTTGACTTGAGCGTCGGAGTGCAAACGGCTTCTAGGGCGCCCCTTTCTATCTTGCAGGTGTAGGTTGTTTCGAGACAGCAAAGCATAATTCAAGGTGAGGAAAGGAAGCGTGTGAGCGTCGTAGAGTCAACCGGCAGGAGAGTCAATCGGCAAGAACATTTGGCGCCCACCGTGGGGCCGAAGTAAAACAAGGTTCCATACATGAGCAAAAGAGAAGAAACCAAAGACATGAGGAATACCAGGCAAGGATCTATCCCACCAAATGGGGGCGAGAGCATTCCCATGCAACAACTCATGGAAACGATGCATGCCCTCTAGGAGATGGTGGCGGAATCAAGGGCAGATCAAGTGTGTATGCAGATGGACCTGGCCGCATCACAGGCAAGGAATGAGGAGTTGCACAAGGCGAATGAAGAGTTGCGCGTGAATTTGCATAATTTGCAGCAAGCAGTGGATCGTGTGGTGGATGATCGGGCTCCACCAACACCGCCTAGGGCTTTTCCAATGCCCTTCTCCCAAGCAATTATGGACATGGTGGTCCCAGCCGCCTTCGTGGGCCCTAAGACTGTGTTCACGGGGGTGGAGGATCCAGAAGCGCATCTCACGGTGTTTCACACACAGATGATGCTATCAGGGGGATCAGATGCGGTGCATTGCAAGCTCTTCATAACTACGTTGACGGGGACAGCGCTAGAGTGCTTTACTAGCCTGCCTGAGGGACATATCACGTCCTTCGCGTAGTTCTCCACGCTGTTCCGGGAATAATATATCATCAACCGAGCTCCCCCACCAGTGTCTTATGACCTCTTTGATGTTTGGCAATATCAGAGGGAGTCCCTGAAAGGTTACCTCAACCGATTTGGGGCGATGGTGGTGAGGCTACACACCAAAGAAGGGAATATTGCCAGGACCTTTCAATGAGTCCCTCATCCGAAGCCGCCCCCAGACCTTTGGCGACATCAAGCGTCGCGCCATTGCTCACATCGCTGCCGAAGGGGAACTCAATGAGAAGCGTGAAAGCGCAGCCCCTTCACAACCACAAGTGCCCAGTCGCCCTCAGCCCATGCGGGTACATGAAGCGACGACAGAAAAGAGAGCTCAGGGAAAGCAGAATCCCTACGAGGCCAGGAAGCCCCAGACTAGGGCACACGCTAAGGAGGATGTGCCCCCCAGGCATAACTTCCTGGTGGAGCTCAAAGAGTTGATCGCCATCCCCAACGTGGCGGAAAGGCTGAAGGTGCCCCCAAAGATAGACAAGAGACTGGGGCCCAATAAGAGCTCATGGTGCGAGTTCCATCAGGCGTTTGGCCATTCCATTCGAAACTGCTTGGCCCTGGGTCATCAACTAGATGAGTTGGTCAAGAGTGACTTCTTGAATGATTACCTGCGAGAGTCACAAGGGGGGCAGGTGGTGGTCGCACGGAGGGCTGATAAGGGGCACGAGGTGCCCATACATGGAGAGATCCATACCATCTCAGGTGGGTTCTCAGGAGGAGGGTGCACCTCGTCGCAACGAAAGAAGTATGCGCGATCGTTGATGGCAGTGGAAGCATGTGAGGAAGACCACTTCCCAGATATCGACCTCACATTCACGAAGGCAAATCGTCTGGACGTTGTTCCCCATGACAATGATCTAGTGGTAATATCGGTGGTTACTGTGGGAAGAAGGGTGCATCGGGTCCTCGTCGATCAAGGAAGTTCGGCCGACATGATGTTCTGGTCGACCTTTAACAAGTTGCTATTATCCCCAGATCAGCTAAGGCCTTATACTGGCTGCCTGTATGGATTCGTAGGAGACCAGGTCGAGGTGCAGGGATATATAGAGCTGAGGACCACTTTCACTGAAGGGGTGGCTTCCCGCACTGAGAACATCAAGTATTTGGTTGTGAATGCCCCATCAGCTTACAACATGCTGTTGGGCAGGCTAGCTTTGAACAGACTGGGAGCGGTGGCGTCGACGAGGCATATGAAGATGAAGTTGCCCTCGATGGAAGGTGTGGTGATCACCATTAGGTCAGATCAGAAGGAGGTTAAGAAGTGCTATGAGAACAGCCTTAAGGCGAGAAGGGGAGTGTACACAGTTACCACCCAACCACCAGGTGGAGAGTGCGCCGATACTGACCTTCCCCGAGGAGAGACGACCCGAACTAGCGGAGGAGGTAGTAGAGAGGGAGATTGGAGGCAAAATGTTCAAGCTTGGCAAATCCCTATGCTGGGATACACAAGACCAAGTAGCAGGAGTCATAGAGTGGCATTTGGACGCTTTTGCTTGGTCTGCCTCAGATATGCTAGGCATTGATCCAGATTTTTTGTGTCATCGCCTCGCGTTAAATCCCCAAGTCAGACCTGTCCGTCAGAGGAGGAGAAAATTCAATGAAGAGAGGAGACAGGTGATAAGGGAAGAGACACAAAAGCTGCTCAAGGCTGGCCATATACGAGAAATCCAATACCCTGAGTAGCTAGCGAATGTGGTATTGGTGAAGAAGGCCAATGGTAAGTGGAGGATGTGTGTGGACTTCACCGACCTCAATAAGGCATATCCAAAGGATTCTTATCCTTTGCCGAGTATTGATGCGTTGGTAGATAACGCCTCGGGCTGCAAGTTGCTCAGCTTTTTGGATGCTTTTTCCGGGTATAACCAGATCAAGATGCACCCAATGGACAAGAGCAAGACAATGTTTATGACTGAGCTGTCCTGCTACTGCTACACAGTCATGCCATTTGGACTGAAGAATGCAGACGCTACCTACCAAAGGTTGATGGACAAGGTCCTTGTACCCATGATAGAACGCAACGTGCAAGCCTACGTAGATAATATGGTGGTGACATCCCAGGTGAGAGATCAGCACGTCGCTGATTTGGAGGAGTTATTCACTACAATAGCTAAGTACGGATTGAAGCTGAATCCAGAGAAGTGTGTCTTTGGGGTGGAAGCAGGCAAGTTCCTTGGTTTCTTGCTCACTGAACGAGGGATTGAGGCCAACCCAGACAAGTGCGCGACGATCTTAGCTATGAGGAGCCCGATGTCGGTCAAGGAAGTACAACAGTTGATGGGACGGATGGCTGCTCTTTCTAGGTTCATGTCAGCTGTAACATCCCGCCAAAATACTATACAAATGTATATAATGAAAATAAAGGTAACAAATAGATTGAAGTGAACAAAATATTATATATATATGAAATGTAGTTTCTCCTCACAGGGAGTTTAATACAAATTCGGTCAAATTTTCCAGAAACATAAACGAATTACAGTAAGAAAACTAAGCAGGTGATCTCCTATCGGAAGAGACCGATCTCCTATCGGACGAGGCCGATCTCCTATCAGAGGACCCAAAACAGCCGATCGGCTACCAGAACAGAAATCAGGCGATCTCCTTCCGGCGACCACTCACTAAGGAGCTCTACTTCCTGGAAGATCATCTGCTCCCGTGTAAGTTATACACGATCATCACAGTTTAAAGAGAAAAACAGCCAACGAGCAAAACACGCAGGGTAAGCTAGATATTTTAAAGAGAGTTTAAATAAGAACATTAAAATCAGGGTAAGCAATTTTCAAGATATTCACGTAAAGCTATAGATTTTCTCAATACTCTTCACCTGATCGCCCAGAAATCACACATTCCACAATATTCACAAGAGTCATTCATTTTCACAATACTGCATCAAGTGTCTATAAATTTCAAGTTCCTCATTTCACATGTCAGACCACCACTGACCCAGCACACAAGACACTTGACACTACTTCCGGAAGACTCGTGCATTGACTAGACTCAGAGATTCTGCACCTGTCATACAAGCTGTTGTAATGTTTCCACAGCTATGCGCATCAACACATTCTCGATCTCAAGTTCACCATTCTCACAGTATGACAGGGTTAATCCATATGACAGGCCGAGCTCGTTCTGTTTCACATGACTCACCCATACATATGAACCTCCTTCGACTCTCAACGCCTGAATAACCTCATCTATATGAATCCATTATCTCAGGAGAGTCAGGATAATCCCATTATAGACATCACCAATCAATGCACATCCTACACGATCTTACACGGTATTTTCTTTCCTGAAAATACTATGCCTCGATCCACTTTCACCACATCCAACACATCACATAACACTTAAAGGAATGATTTCAATCACAGCAAAACTCAATCCAAGGTTCTTATTTTCGAATATCTCATTTAAATCTCAACAGTTTCAAAGCAACACCAAAAACAGAGAGTTTCGCAAACAACGCCAAAACCGGCGACCTGGTTCAAAAACAGGGTATTTCGAAGTCTGTATTTAAAAACCGGCGACCACGTCGCCCAAACACATGGAACAGAGCATTCACGCAGATGCAAACGAAACCGGCGACCACGTCGCCCTCATTTCAGAAATAGCTAAACTATGGCTTGTATGGAAAAAGAAGTCTAGCTTCCCTTACCTGGACTTGCGCAAACACCTAGAGTTCCGAAACCCAACAAAGCTTGAAGAACGCCTTGGCTCTGTTTTTGCGTCTGGTTGAAGGACTTGCAGAGGACTGCCCAGGTGCTCTAATGGTGGCTGTCGCTCGTCGTACTCTCGTGTGAAGGTGCTAGAATCGCAGCGCGAAGGAGGCAACTGGAGGAGAAGGGAGGTAACTCACTCTTTCTCTCTTTGAAGGCTGCAACGTTTCTTTCTCTCAGCAGTGGGTTTTCTGCATCTTAAACCAACTTATCCACCAAAAGCAGCTGCCACCACCCACTCTGCAGAGAAGTCTGAGAACCACTGCTCTGAACAGTACGACCGCGAGTGTCTCCTGCGCATGCCAACATTCTGATGTCACCACTCTGAATCATCCTTTTTGTCTACGTGGCGCGCGTGCAGGACGTTTCATGCTGAGAGTCTGGGTCCCACTTTACTCTGTGTGAAACCCGACGTCGCGCGATAACTTTCCACTGCTGACTCATCCTGGCGAGCGACCGATGTCTCCTTCGCCCTGGAAGACGACCGATGTCTCCTTCGCCCTGGAAGACGACCGATGTCTCCTTCGCCCTGGAGGACGACCGATGTCTTCCCTGGCGACGCCCTCATAACCCTCGCGCCCTGGCTTCATCCACATGCATCGCGCCCTGGCGATGCCCGCATGCCTCTCGCGCCTTGGCCACGTCTACATGCCTCGCGCCCTGGCAATGCCCGCATGCCTCTCGTGCCTTGGCCACGTCCACATGCCTCGCGCCCTGGCAATGCCCGCATGCCTCTCGCGCCTTGGCCACGTCCACATGCCTCGCGCCCTGGCAATGCCCGCATGCCTCGCGCCCGCGCGATGCCTGCATGCCTCTCGCGCCCGCACGATGCCTTCATGCCTCGCGCCCTGGCGACGTCCACCTGGCGCTCATGTGTAGCAGGCGACCGGCGATCTCATAGCCTTCTAAACTTAACTTTTCTTCCTTTACTCTTCTTGATCCACACATCATCCGACCGACTTCTACCAGCTGACCCCAGATCTTGGGCGACTTCCGAGGTCCAGCTACTACGAAACTTCATTTACCAGCTCTTTGTATTTTAAATAATAACTTCTTCTGAAATTATTTAAATATACCACTTTTATTCCAATAAAATTTTCTGGGTCCTTACATCAGCTGGGGGTGATAAAGGCCACCCTTATGTTCAATGCTTGAGGAGGAAAAACAAGTTCTTGTAGACCAAGGAGTGTGAAGAGGCATTCCTCAAGTTGAAACAATATCTGGCCAGCCTGCCAGTGCTGTGCAAACCACAGATCTGTAGCCCATTGCGTTTATACTTTGCAGTCATAGAGAAGGCAGTGAGTTCAGTCCTAGTGCAAGAGCAAGATCAAAGTCAAAAGCCCATCTACTTTGTTAGCAAGTTGCTGCAAGGGCCTGAGGTAAGATACCAGGCCATAGAAAAGGCAGCATTTGTAAGGACCTGAAAAATTAAATTGGAATAAAAGAGTTATATTTTAAATGAATTCTAAGTATGTTTTTATTTAAAATAAAAAGGGAGGAAAAGTTAAGTTTAGAAGGCTACGAGGTCGCCGGTCGCCTGCTACACTTGAGCGCCAGGTGGACGTCGCCAGGGCGCGAGAGGCATGCAGGCATCGCGCGGGCGTGAGAGGCATGCGGGCATCGCACAGGCGCGAGAGGCATGCAGGCATCGCGCGGGCGTGAGAGGCATGCAGGCATCGCGCGGGCGCGAGAGGCATGCAGGCATCGCGTGGGCGCGAGAGGCATGCGGGCATCGCGCGGGCGCGAGGCATGCGGGCATTGCCAGGGCGCGAGGCATGTGGACGTGGCCAAGGCGCGAGAGTTATGAGGGCGTCGCCAGGACGAGACATCGGTCGTCTCCCAGGAAGAGACATCGGTCGTCTCCCAGGAAGAGACATCGGTCGTTCGCCAGGATGAGTCAGCAGTGGAAAGTTATCGCGCGACGTCGAGTTTCACACAGAGAAGGTAAGACCCAGACTCCCAGCATGAAGCGTAGTGCACGCACGCCACGTAGACAAAAAGGGTGGTTCAGAATAGTGACATCAGAATGTTGGCATGCGCGGGAGACACTCGCGGTCGTACTGTTCAGAGCAGTGGTTGACATGCACAAGCGACAACAGTGGCAGTACTGTTCAGAGCAGTGGTTGGCATGCACCAGAGACAACAGTGGTCGTACTGTTCAGGGCAGTGGTTCTCAGACTTCTCTGCAGAGTGGGTGGTGGCAGCTGCTTTTGGTGGATAAGTTGGTTTAAGATGCAGAAAACCCACGGCTGAGAGGAAGAAACGTTGCAGCCTTCAAAGAGAGAAAGAGTGAGTTACCTCCCTTCTCCTCCAGTTGCCTCCTTCGCGCTGCGATTCTAGCACCTTCACACGAGAGTACGACGAGCGACAGCCACCATTAGAGCACCTGGGCAGTTCTCTGCAAGTCCTTCGACCAGACGCAAAAACAGAGCCAAGGCGTTCTTCAAGCTTTGTTGGGTTTCGGAACTCTAGGTGTTTGCGCAAGTCCAGGTAAGGGAAGCTAGACTTCATTTTCAATACAAGCCATAGTTTAGCTATTTCTGAAGTAAGGGCGACGTGGTCGCCGGTTTCGTTTCATCTTTGTAAAATGCTCTGTTCTTATGTGTTTGGGCGACGTGGTCGCCGGTTTTATATACAGACTTCGAAATACCTTGTTTTTGAACCAGATCGCCGGTTTTGGCGCTGTTTTACGAACTCCCCTGTTTTTGGCGTTGTTTTGAAACTGTTTGAGATGTAAATGTGATATTCGAGAACATGAACCTTGGAGTGAGTTTTGCTGTGATTGGAATCATTCATTTAAGTGTGGCATGATGTGTTGAATGTTGTGAATATGGATCGAGGCATAGTATTTTCAGGAAAGGAAATACCGTGTAAGATCGTGTAGGATGTGCATTGATCGGTGATTCCTCAGGGGATATCCTGACTCTGCTGAGATAATGGAATCACATAGAGGAAGTTACTCAGTTGGTGAGAGTCGAAGGAGGTTCATATGAATGGGCGTCTCGTGTGAAAAAGAACGAGCTCCGCCTGTTCTATGGATTAACCCTGTCATGCTTGGAGGGTGATGATATTGAGATTCATTCTACGCTTGTGAATGTGTGTGATTTCACGGCGACCCTGTGAATGTGTGTGATTTCACAGTGGGCAGTATGACAGGTGCAGATCTCTGAGTCTAATCAATGCATGAGTCTTCCGGAAGTAGTGTCAAGTGTCTTGTGTGATGAGTCAGTGGAAGTCTGACGTGAGAAATGAGAAACATTGAATTGATAGACACTTGATGCAGTTTTGTGAAATAGAATGACTCTTGAGAATATTGTGAAATGTGTGATTTCTGGGTGATCAGGTGAAGAGTATGAGAAACTTGATAACTTTACGTGAATATCTTGAAATTGTTTACCTTGATTTTATTTTAAGTATCCTCATTTAAACTCTTTTTAAATGTCTAGCTTACCCTGTGTTTTCGTTTGTGTTGTGGCCTTTTCTTAAACCTGTAATGATCGTGTATAATTTACACGGGAGCAGATGATGTTGCAGGAAGTAGAGCTCTTTAGAAAATTGTCGCTGGAAGGAGATCGCCTGTTTTCTTTTCTGTTGGGTGATCGCCCCTCTTGCTGCTTTATAATAGGAGATCGCCTTTATGAAAGGAGATCGCCCTTCTTATAGGAGATCGCCTATATGAAAGGAGATCGCCCTTCTTATAGGAGATCGCCCTTTTTGCCAGGAGATCGCCTATCTGTCTTTTGTATTGTATTTCGTTTACGTTTTAATGGAGAAGTGATCGTTTGTATTAAACTCCCTGTGAGGAGAAACTTATTTATTTTATATAAAGATTTTGCTCACTTCAATCTATTTGTCACCTTTATTTTCGTTTTATATTTATTTTCAAAGAAATTTGGCGGGATGTTACATTAATGGTATCAGAGCAGTTCGTCCTTAGGATGACCTGAGGGCTGTGGATCCATTGTGTTTCTTCTGCTCATGAAAGTTATTTGAGTTTAAAATAATAACTATAGTGAAAGGTTTTCAAACGTTTTTGTATTGAAATTTTGTGAGTGCTTTGGTGAATATATGTTCTAATTGAAAATCTTAGTATTAAGAATGAGAAGGTCTTGATAAAGTAGTGAGGGTGCACACTCATAACTGGATCGAGATGAGTCTCAATCTTAATTCCAAAGGTTTGATGTTTAGCATATATTGAATTCTGGTGTGAGCTATCTCATTCTCTTGAGTGTCTTTGTAATTGATTGAAAATGGTTGATTGGATTGGTGACTGCATACCAGTAGTTGTGCTGGTGTTATGCTTGATGTTATAAGCATTATGACTCTGTTGTTGAGCTCAAATTCTTAATGATTTTGAGATGCTGACCTTTGTAAGGTCTAGCTGTTACCCCCCTTGAATGAATTGATTTCTTATCGATCTCATTCTTGTAGTTGTAGGGAATATAGGAATCTTATAGTTTCAAAATCTGAACACGAAGGAGATGGCACGTAGACCTTCTACCCCTCCCCAATCTTCTTCGGAGATGAGCCAGATTGCTAAGGCTATCGAGATGATGGCAACTGCCATCCAGCAGCAGAATGCAGCGATGGCTCAGAACCATCAAGCTACAATGCACCACTGGGAAACTGCTCGGTCGGCTGAGACAAACTCCCACGGCGGTCAGCCTCAAGAACGGATGGGACTGACCGAGTTCATGAGGCACAACCCACCCAAGTTCAGTGGGAATGCTACCCCTGATCAGGCAGATCAGTGGGTCAGAGAGTTGGAGAAAATCTTTAGGGCGACCTCCTGCCCTGAAGAGAAGAAACTGTTGTTTGCCACCTATCTGCTATCTGGAGAAGCTGAGTTCTGGTGGATGGGAGCTCAGCAGATGATGGAGGCCCGAGAGGATGTATTGGATTGGGAGAGCTTCAGAGTGAGGTTCTTGGAGAAATACTTCCCAGACAGCGCCAAGTTTGCGAGGGAAGCTGAGTTCCTAAAATTGGAGCAGGGGGATATGTCAGTAAACGCCTATGCTGCTCGGTTTGAGTACCTCGCCCGATTCTACACCCAGGCGACCTCCGAGGCCTGGAGGTGTAGGAAGTTCGAAGAGGGGCTGAAGCATGGGCTGAAGAGGGCCATAGCCCCGATGTGCATCAGGGAATTTCACGCCTTAGTAGAGAAGGCGAAGATGGTGGAGACTCTGGACAAGGGTGATTCTCGGGTGATGAGGTCACACCCAGGGAGTTCTTCCAGTGGGGAGGCCAAGGTGCAGCACCCACAAAGCAAGCCTTATTCGAGACCCTCTCAGCATAGGGCAGAAGCAGCACCGCCCCAGTTTCAGCAGCAACAACCCTGGAAACTTAAATGTTTCCACTGTGGTGGACCACACACAGCCAATGTGTGCCCCAAGAGAGATTCAGAGAGAAGATGTTTTGCCTGTCAAAAGACGGGACACGTTGCTAGAGATTGTCCTACCCAGAATAGGATGACTCAACCCAGTGGATCCCAACAGTTGAGGAATGGAGGCAGTCGACCTCAGGCAGCAGGGAGAGTGTTTGCCATGACTGGAGCGGAGGCATCTTAGTCAGGTAACTTAGTACAGAATGTTGCTCTATAGCTGGTAGATGCGTTAGAATTTTGTTTGATTTTGGAGCGACACACTCCTTTGTGTCAAGCCTGTGTGTAGCCGAGTTGGGCCTTCTAGTGAAGGAGTTACCGTTTGAAACTGTTGGTCTATACACCTGCATCAGGACAGGTGTTGACCTCTACAGTTTGTCCCGAATGTCCAGTGATAGTAGAGGGACGCAGATTCAAGGTGAACTTGATCTGCCTACCTCTTCAGGATTTGGATGTTATCCTGGGAATGGATTGGCTAGCTGCCAATCACGTTCTCGTAGTCTGTGGTAGTCAGAAGATAGCGTTTCCAGACCTCCAAGGGGCAGATGTGATATCTACTCAGCGAGGGTGGTCGGTGTTGGAGGAAGGGGCGAGGTGCTTCGTGAATCCTAGCTCAGTTGGGAGTGAAGAATGAAGAGGACGTAAGTTGGATACCTGTGGTGAAAGATTTCATGGATGTAATTTCAGAAGAAATATCCGGATTACCTCCTAAGAGAGAAGTGGAGTTCTCTATTGATTTTGGTACCTGGGGCTGGACCAGTGTCAATGGCACCTTACAGGAGGGCTCCAGCCGAGTTGGGGGAGTTTACCTATCATAACGGTGATCATGCTGGCATTGGGATGGCAACGTATGAAGCTTTGTATGGAAGGAAATGCAGAACTCCTTTGTACTGGTACCAGGAAGCAGTATTGGTTGAACCAGAGTTGATTCAGCAGACGACCGAGAAGGTGCAGATCAGGGATGACTTGTCCTTTGAAGTGAAACCAGTCAGGATTGACGATAGGCAAAGTAAGCAGCTCAGAGGCAAGACCATCAACATGGTGAAAGTGGTGTGGGATGAGCGATCGGGTGATTCAACTTGGGAATTAGAAGAACCCATGAGAGAAGCCTATCCATACCTCTTTTCCTTGTAATTCAATTTTCGAGGACGAAAATTTTTCTTGTTGGGGAGAATGTAAGGACCTGAAAAATTAAATTGGAATAAAAGAGTTATATTTTAAATGAATTCTAAGTATGTTTTTATTTAAAATAAAAAGGGAGGAAAAGTTAAGTTTAGAAGGCTACGAGGTCGCCGGTCGCCTGCTACACTTGAGCGCCAGGTGGACGTCGCCAGGGCGCGAGAGGCATGCAGGCATCGCGCGGGCGTGAGAGGCATGCGGGCATCGCGCGGGCGCGAGAGGCATGCAGGCATCGCGCGGGCGTGAGAGGCAGGCATGCATCGCGCGCGGGCGCGAGAGGCATGCAGGCATCGCGCGGGCGCGAGAGGCATGCGGGCATCGCGCGGGCGCGAGGCATGCGGGCATTGCCAGGGCGCGAGGCATGTGGACGTGGCCAAGGCGCGAGAGTTATGAGGGCGTCGCCAGGACGAGACATCGGTCGTCTCCCAGGAAGAGACATCGGTCGTCTCCCAGGAAGAGACATCGGTCGTTCGCCAGGATGAGTCAGCAGTGGAAAGTTATCGCGCGACGTCGAGTTTCACACAGAGAAGGTAAGACCCAGACTCCCAGCATGAAGCGTAGTGCACGCACGCCACGTAGACAAAAAGGGTGGTTCAGAATAGTGACATCAGAATGTTGGCATGCGCGGGAGACACTCGCGGTCGTACTGTTCAGAGCAGTGGTTGACATGCACAAGCGACAACAGTGGCAGTACTGTTCAGAGCAGTGGTTGGCATGCACCAGAGACAACAGTGGTCGTACTGTTCAGGGCAGTGGTTCTCAGACTTCTCTGCAGAGTGGGTGGTGGCAGCTGCTTTTGGTGGATAAGTTGGTTTAAGATGCAGAAAACCCACGGCTGAGAGGAAGAAACGTTGCAGCCTTCAAAGAGAGAAAGAGTGAGTTACCTCCCTTCTCCTCCAGTTGCCTCCTTCGCGCTGCGATTCTAGCACCTTCACACGAGAGTACGACGAGCGACAGCCACCATTAGAGCACCTGGGCAGTTCTCTGCAAGTCCTTCGACCAGACGCAAAAACAGAGCCAAGGCGTTCTTCAAGCTTTGTTGGGTTTCGGAACTCTAGGTGTTTGCGCAAGTCCAGGTAAGGGAAGCTAGACTTCATTTTCAATACAAGCCATAGTTTAGCTATTTCTGAAGTAAGGGCGACGTGGTCGCCGGTTTCGTTTCATCTTTGTAAAATGCTCTGTTCTTATGTGTTTGGGCGACGTGGTCGCCGGTTTTATATACAGACTTCGAAATACCTTGTTTTTGAACCAGATCGCCGGTTTTGGCGCTGTTTTACGAACTCCCCTGTTTTTGGCGTTGTTTTGAAACTGTTTGAGATGTAAATGTGATATTCGAGAACATGAACCTTGGAGTGAGTTTTGCTGTGATTGGAATCATTCATTTAAGTGTGGCATGATGTGTTGAATGTTGTGAATGTGGATCGAGGCATAGTATTTTCAGGAAAGGAAATACCGTGTAAGATCGTGTAGGATGTGCATTGATCGGTGATTCCTCAGGGGATATCCTGACTCTGCTGAGATAATGGAATCACATAGAGGAAGTTACTCAGTTGGTGAGAGTCGAAGGAGGTTCATATGAATGGGCGTCTCGTGTGAAAAAGAACGAGCTCCGCCTGTTCTATGGATTAACCCTGTCATGCTTGGAGGGTGATGATATTGAGATTCATTCTACGCTTGTGAATGTGTGTGATTTCACGGCGACCCTGTGAATGTGTGTGATTTCACAGTGGGCAGTATGACAGGTGCAGATCTCTGAGTCTAATCAATGCATGAGTCTTCCGGAAGTAGTGTCAAGTGTCTTGTGTGATGAGTCAGTGGAAGTCTGACGTGAGAAATGAGAAACATTGAATTGATAGACACTTGATGCAGTTTTGTGAAATAGAATGACTCTTGAGAATATTGTGAAATGTGTGATTTCTGGGTGATCAGGTGAAGAGTATGAGAAACTTGATAACTTTACGTGAATATCTTGAAATTATTTACCTTGATTTTATTTTAAGTATCCTCATTTAAACTCTTTTTAAATGTCTAGCTTACCCTGTGTTTTCATTTGTGTTGTGGCCTTTTCTTAAACCTGTAATGATCGTGTATAATTTACACGGGAGCAGATGATGTTGCAGGAAGTAGAGCTCTTTAGAAAATTGTCGCTGGAAGGAGATCGCCTGTTTTCTTTTCTGTTGGGTGATCGCCCCTCTTGCTGCTTTATAATAGGAGATCGCCTTTATGAAAGGAGATCGCCCTTCTTATAGGAGATCGCCTATATGAAAGGAGATCGCCCTTCTTATAGGAGATCGCCCTTTTTGCCAGGAGATCGCCTATCTGTCTTTTGTATTGTATTTCGTTTACGTTTTAATGGAGAAGTGATCGTTTGTATTAAACTCCCTGTGAGGAGAAACTTATTTATTTTATATAAAGATTTTGCTCACTTCAATCTATTTGTCACCTTTATTTTCGTTTTATATTTATTTTCAAAGAAATTTGGCGGGATGTTACAGCATTGGCCATGGTATTCTCTGCGCGTAGGCTTCGCCATTACTTCCAGAGCTTGACAGTCGTGGTGACGACAGACCTACCCATCCAGAAGGTCTTGCAGAAGCCAGATGTAGCAGGGAGGATGGTACGATGGGCAGTGGAATTATTTGAGTTCGACATACAGTATGAGCCCAGGGGCCCGATCAAAGGCCAAGTTTACATTGACTTCGTAGCCGAGATGTCCTCGGCAGAAACCCAGCAGGATGGACCTGACTTCAGATGGGTGCTCTCGGTAGATGGGTCTTCCAATTAGCAAGGTAGTGGGGTTGGGGTGATCTTGGAAGGACCAAAGGGGTTGTTGATTGAGCAAGCCCTACGGTTTGCCTTCAAAGCCAGCAACAACCAGGTTGAGTATGAGACTCTGATTGCTGGAATGTTGCTGGCTAAGGAGATGGGAGCATAAAGTCTTTTGGCAAAGAGTGACTCCCTATTGGTCACAGGTCAGGTGGCGGGAGAGTACCAGGCCAAAGATCCTCAGATGGCCTCCTACCTAGAGTATGTCCAGGTGTTGAGGAGATCCTTTGTGACATTTGAGTTGGTGCATCTGCCTAGAGATTAGAATGCCCGAGCTGACTTGTTAGCGAAACTCGCAAGCTCGGGCAAGGGGGGCAGGCAGAGGACGGTCATCCAGGAGACCCTGAGGGCACCTCGCACGTACACGGCTGATAACTTAGTAAGAGTCCACCAGATCAGCCAGACTGATGGTGGAAGAGGAGTCATCGGTCATTGACCCAGGAAACTTTGAAGAAGCCAAGGGTCAATGCATATGTGGCGTTGGAGGAGGTGTCGTCTCAAGTCTGCTTGTTGCAAGGTGGGAAAACATGGATGACGCCCTATAAGCGCTACTTAGCTGATGGGATGTTGCCAATGGAACCAACAAAGACGAGGAAAGTAAAGAAGAACTCAACCAAGTACACGCTCATCGATGGGGAGTTGTACAGGTACGGGTTCACACATCTTATTTTGGTGTGTGTGCATGGTGAGAAGTGCGTGCGTATAATGGTAGAGCTCCATGAAGGAATATGTGGGAGCCACATAGGAGGTCGTGCTTTGGCATTCAAAGCCATTCGAGCGGGGTATTACTGGCCAACCATGAGGGAAGATTGCACGAAATATGCACAGCAGTGCAAGCAGTGTCAGCTGCACGCAGATTGGCACAAGGCGCCTCCAGAGGAGCTCAGATCTATGTACAGCCCTTGGCCATTCCACACTTGGGGAATTGATATCTTGGGGCCCTTTCCTTTGGCGGTGCGGCAAATGAAGTACCTTGTGGTTGCCATAGAATACTTCACGAAGTGGATCGAGGCTGAACCAGTAGCACAAATCACAACCCAGAGGATTCAGCACTTCGTGTGGAAGAACATAGTATGCTGCTTTGGTGTACCCAAGCGCTTGGTGTCTCATAATGGCACCCAGTTTGCGAGCCAACATTTGGGGAAGCTATGCATAGAGTTGGGAATCAAACAGGTGTTCGCATCAATCGAGCATCCTTAGACTATAAATTGGGCTCAAATGAGGGGTCCAAATAGTAGAAATAAGGTAGAATAAAGTGCCTTTAGCATAGTAGGGGGTGTGGGTAGCATTCTTGCTTGTTCCTAGCCCATTTGAAGGCATTTTGACCTAATTTCTAGAAGGATAAGCCAAGAATACGGGATTGACTTAGTCAAACCCTATGGCTGCCCACTTTTTTCCTTTTCCCATTCTACCCTTTAAGCTTGCTTTCCAAGGCTCCTAAATCTATAAATAGGGAGGCCTACCTCATGTATTCACATGTTGAAATTAGAGTAAAGTTACTATACACAATTTGTGTTAGAGTTTGTGAGCATTGTCTCCTTACACCATTGTCTTATCTTGTGAGATTTAGAGAGCTCTCAAGTGGCGGCATTCTTCACTCATCTTGGGGTAAACCACCATCCAAGTGGCGTGATCACTTCTCTAGCTTCATTCTCCTAAGTTTCCTTTCACTCATCTTTTTTCCATTCCATTTCCATTCCAAATTTCAATTCCGAAATCTATGTCTTGTTCTTGTTTTAATGCTTTGTTTCCTATTCGGTTTCCTTCATTATGTTTAGTTTCCTCTATTTAATTTAAGCACCTTTACTTGTCATCATCTTCACCATAATTGTGTTTTCCTTTTGCCTTTGTGAAATGAACCTTCACATCTACTTAACCACTTGGTTAAGTTAATGTCCATTGGGAATTTTCCTTAGTTTCTCACCTTAATCATCCTAAAATCTCAATCCTAATTAAAGTGCCACCATAAAATGCTAAATCATAAAATCAACTCACATCAACACTATAGGAAATAGCTCTTGTTGAAGCTCTAACGGCTTCATCAAGGAACACAAAGTGTGGGTGCTTATTTTAAAGAACTTGAAACAATTTTAACTAAAGTTGACATGCATGAAAGTGAGGAGTCTAAAATGGCTAGATTTGTAAGTGGCTTAAGAAGAGATATTCAAGATGTGGTAGAACTTTATGAGTACTCATCTTTAGAAAAGTTGGTTCACCTTGCCATCAAGATAAAATCCAAAATTTCAAAGAAAAACTCTTTCAAAAATTCTCATAATGATGGTTTTTACCACTTTTGGAAAAACAAAAACAAAAATTCTTCCAATTTTGTAAAGGATTCCACTTACAAACCTAGGGATTCGAAACCCTCATCTTCAACTCCTAAATCTCCAATTAAAACTTCAAGTAGGAAATGCTTTAAATGTTTAGGCTATGGTCACATTGTTTCTAATTGTCCTACTAAGCGCAATATGATTATGCATGATGGGGTAGTTCTAAGTGATCATAGTTCTCAAACCTCTAGGTCTCCCAAGTCTTCTAGATCCCCAAGTGAGGAAGAGACTGAGAGTCCATGTGAAGGTGACTTATTGGTAGTGAGACGTATGCTAGGCCAAGTTTGGAAACCCTTTGATGAAAGTCAAAGAGAAAACATTTTCCGTACTAGATGTCTCATTAATGATAAGTTGTGTTCATTGATTGTGGATGGGAGGAGTTGTGCAAATGTGGCAAGCACAAGAGTAGTAGATAAGCTTAGATTGCCTACTA
This sequence comes from Phaseolus lunatus, assembly GCA_013389735.1. NCBI lineage: Eukaryota > Viridiplantae > Streptophyta > Magnoliopsida > Fabales > Fabaceae > Phaseolus > Phaseolus lunatus. Next base: position 28,281,887 of record CM023858.1, on the reverse strand, counting down.
TCTCTCATGCAAAGCCCTATAAGCTTCAATGGTTAAATGAGGAAGGGGAGATCATAGTTAACAAGCAAGTCCTCATAGCTTTTTCCATTGGCAAATATAAGGATGAGGTCTTATGTGCTGTTGTACCTATGGAAGCCACTCATATTCTTTTAGGTAGGCCATGGCAATTCGATAGAAAAACTATTCATGATGGCCTTACCAACAAAATTACTTTCAACTTCCATGGGCATAAGGTCACATTAAAATCTCTCTCACAAAAGGAAGTCCATGAGGACTAACTTAAAATGAAAGAAACGAGAGAGAAAGAAAAAGAAAAAAAGATTCCAAGAGAAGCCTTGTCATTTCCCACCAAGGGGTCAAAAAGGTAATGCTTTCCCAAAAGACTATGTTTTTAGCTATCCCTAGGACCCTTGAGAATGAGTTGGTGTTAGATAGTCCTTCTTGCTTGGAAAATTTGGTAAAGGAATTTGATGATGTTTTTCAAAATCCCCCAAAAGGGTTACCTCGACTAAGGGGCATTGAGCACCAAATTGATTTCCTACCAAGTGCTTCTTTACCAAATAGGCCTGCATATAGGACCAATCCAACTGAGACCAAAGAAATTTAACAACAAGTAAAGGACTTAATAGCTCAGGGGTGGGTACAAGATAGCATGAGTCCTTGTGCTATGCTTGTCATACTTGTCCCTAAAAAGGATGGGCGCTGGAGGATTTGTACGGATTGTTGTGCCATAAACAATATAACCATCAAGAATCGGCATCCCATTCCCAGGTTAGATGACTTGTTGGATGAATTACATGGGTCTCAAATATTTACCAAAATTGATCTTTGTTCTTGCCGGTTGACTCTCCTGTCGGTTGACTCTACGACACTCACACACCTCCTTCCTCACCTTGATAAATGCTTGGTTCTTTCGAAGCAATCTGCTCCTGCAAAAGAGAAAGGGGCGCCCTAGAGGCCGTTTGCACTCCGACGATCAAGTCAAGATGGGGCAAAAAACACCAAGTGTATTGAGTCTCTCTGTGTTTAGGTCTAGAAACTGCGTACCTTTGTCAAGTATTTTACTGTCCCTTATATAGTCTAGGGTTTACTGCGCCGCTAGCCCTAATTAGGGTTCACTGCATTGCTAGCCATATTCAGGGTTTACAAGAATACCCTTGCGCCGCTATCACCTAGTCTTAGGATAGTCTAGCACATAAGGTTTCCTTTTCTGGAGTGCAAACACTACAAGGTGACCACCTGGATGCCTCCTCGTGCACCTAGTCTATAGGGCCACTTGTTCTGGGAGTGCCCTTACTGTTCACGTGCCATGCATGTAGCCTTTACTGGGAAACCCTAGTTCTGATGAGTACTCGACCCCTCAGGACTCTGCACGTAACTGTGCTTTTCCCGCCACACGCATGACCTCTTCGTGATTCAGGCCTCTCCCTATCTCTGGGTATTTAGCTGGTCATTGGCCTACTCTAGGAACCAATCTTAGCTGTTCTGGTTGTGTTGTTCAAATCACCCAAGACCGATGTCACCTTGTCACACTCTGTTGCCGAGGACTGATCAACCTGCGTAGTGACGAGGACTCATCAGTCCCTTCTGGTAATCACCCTTCTCTGTGGGGACACACTGATCACTAATCACCCTTCTCTATGGGGACACACTGATGACTAATCACGCTTTAATCCAAACTGCCTGCAGGGTGTAACATCCCGCCAAATTACTATTCATGTTTATATAATGAAAATAAAGGTAACCAATAGATTGAAGTGAACAAAATTTTATATAAATAAATAAGTTTCTCCTCCCAGGGAGTTTAATACATAACCGGTCAATTTTTCCAAAACATAAACAAAATACAGCCAAATAAAATGAAAACCGGCGATCTCCCTACATAGACCGGCGATCTCCTACCAGAGGACCCAAAACAGCCGATCTGCTACCAGAACAGAAATCAGGCGATCTCCTTCCGGCGACCACTCACTAAGGAGCTCTACTTCCTGGAAAATCATCTGCTCCCGTGTAAAATACACGATCATCACAGTTTTAAGAGAAAACAGCCAGAGAACAATACAAAGGGTAAGCTAGATATATTTATTTTTAACTTTAAATTATAAACTGGACAACCAACGTAGATCCGCCTTTTTAAACATTCACAAGAGTCCATCACTTTCTCATTCATATCACACAACCATCAAGTGCCTATCAACAAATTTCTCAACATTACTCACGTCAGACTTCCACTGACTAATCACACATAGACACTTGACACTACTTCCGGATTGACTCGTGCATTGACTCAGGCCCAGAGATCTGCACCTGTCATACCATACCACTGTGAAATCCACACAGGGTCGCTGTGAAATCCACACAGCCATGCGCATATAATCTCAATGTCATTAACTCTCCCGGTATGACAGGGTTAATTCATAGAACAGGCCGAGCTCATTCTTTTTCACACTACTCGCCCATTCATATGAACCTCCTCCGACTCTCCACAACTGAATAACTTCATCTACGTGATTCCATTATATCAGTAGAGTCAGGATATCTCCTTCTAGACAAGCCCCTAGTCAATACACCTACACACGATCTTACACGGTATTTCCTTTCCTGAAAATACTATGCCTTGATCCCACATTCACAACATTCAAAACATCATACCACTCAAATGAATGATTCAAATCACAGCAACAATCATTTCAAGGGTTCAGATTTTCGAATATCACATGTATATTGTATTTAAATCCCAAACAGCTTCAAACAACATCAAAACAGGGGAGTTCGAAATCCGTATTTAAAACCGGCGATCACGTCGCCCAACCACATAGAACAGAGCATTGCGAAAAGAAACAGAAAACCGGCGACCACGTCGCCCTCACTTCAGAAACAGCTAATCTATGGCTTGTATTGAAAATGAAGGCTAGCTTCCCTTACCTGGACTTGCGCAAACACCATGATCTCCAAAAATCCACCGAGCTTAAAGGATGCCTTAGCTCTGTTTTTAGCGCCTGGTTCGTAGAACTTGCAGAGAACCTCTTAGGTACTCTAAGGGCAAACGTCGCTTGTCGCACTGATGCTTGAGGTTGCCTGAGTCACAACGCAAAGGAGAGAAGAAGGGAGGGAGGAAGTTTGCACTCACTCTAACACTCTTGAGCTTGTAACGCTCTTTGCCTTCCCGCAGTGGTGCCCCCCAACTTGGTGGGAGTGAAGGCGTCGTTCACGGGGGTGGAAGACCCAGAGGCACATTTGAAAACCTTCCACACTCAGATGATGCTGTCTGGGGGATCAGACGCAGTGTACTGCAAAATGTTTATGAGCACGCTGAGCGGAGTGGCTATGGAGTGGTTCGTGAGCCTGCCGGAGGGCCACATCACCTCCTTCCATCAGTTCTCAAAGCTGTTCACGGAGCAGTATATAGTCAACAGAGCGCCGCCGGTGGTGACTTACGACTTGTTCGACGTGCGCCAGTACCAGGGGGAGTTGCTGAAGGACTTCCTCAACCGTTTCACTGCGCAGGTGGTGAGATTGCCCAGCAAGGACGAGAACATGTTAGTGCACACGTTCAAGAAAGGCGTGCTGCCTGGTCCTTTCAGTGAATCCCTCATCAGGAGCCACCCCGCCACCTTTGCTGAGATTCGGCGACGAGCGGTGGCGCACATAGTAGCGGAGACAGAGGTCTCTGAGAAGAGAGGCAGCACTGCGCCGACAAAGCCGCGCGGAGGTCAGGGGAAGCAACAGCAGCAGGTGTGGGTGTATGAGACCAGGGAGGAGAGGAAGGCGCAGGGAAGGCCTCGTCCATATGCACCCAGGAAGGACCAGCCCAGGGGGCGTGCAAGGGAGAACAACACACCCCCTAGGTATGATTTCGTGATAGAGTTGGCAGAGCTGATCGCCGTCCCTGCCGTGGCTGCAAGACTCCGAGTACCAGAGAAAACTGACATGGTACTTGGAAAGAGGAAGGACAAGTGGTGTGAGTTCCATCAAGCTTATGGACACACACTCCACACATGCCTGGCGTTGGGGCGTCAACTTGCTGAGTTGGTGAAGGCAGGACTCCTGACCGATTACCTGCAAGGGACACAAGGTGATCGCGCTTCGGGGTCCCAGGCAGGTGACCAGCAACATGAAATCCCTGTGCACGGGGAAATCAGGTGATAGAAGATGCTACACTAGGGGGGCTCCCAGGTAGCTCAGGTGGGAGCTGAGCCAGAGGGCATGATCGCCCCTCATGAGTAAAGCATCACAGGTCGGTCATCGCCCATCCAGAGCAGATAAATCGTTGGAGAATGGAGCTTATCGTCTAGAGACCCTAGGTGGAGCAGCTATCGCCGAGACGTGGAACGGTACACATTTGAAAGTTCCACTTTAGTTAAGTTGTAAAGTAGATGCGTTCTTGCACTGCACACTCAATGTATATACTGTAAGTAGTTGAGCAAATCAGGGGGCACTCTTTTCCCTGATGAGGGTTTTTAACGAGGCCACCCAATAAAAAAGATTTCAGTATGTCAAGTGTGCACATGTTTCCCAGTTTCAAGTTCTGCTTGCCCCAGATGCAAGTGCAAGGGATCGGGTGGAGCCTGCTCGCCCCAGGCGCGAGTACGGACCACCGACCTATGTTCTCCTCGCCCCAGGAGTGAGTGCAGGTGGCCAAAGTTTGGGAACTCGGGAGTTCTAGTAAAACCAAGAGAGGGAAAGGGAAGATCTCGAGAAACGTCCAACAGGAACCAGACCTAAAGGTTGATGACCTCGGAGCAAGCAAGAGGGGTCACCAAGAAAAACTCTCCTTCCCCGTAGCAAGACATCACCTTCACGTTTAAGCACCAAGAAGCAGAGCTCGATCAGTCATCGGTGCACCCAAAGCAAGATCAGCCGTCGGTGCATGTCAGGAGCGAGTACTCGGTCGGTGCATTGGTCATCGGGGTCTTGCTAACACGTGTTAAGCTGGGACCCAGGTTCCCAGCGAGAGCGTTACGCATGCACCTCGCATGATTCCAGAAGAAGGTTGGTCATCGGGGTCTTGTTAACACGTGTTAAGCTGGGACCCAGGCTCCCAGCGAGAGCGTTACGCATGCACCCCGCATGATTCCAAACCAGAAGAAGAGGAGTTGCCCACTCAAAGGGCGTGCGGTGATACCATGCAGGCAGGGATGTGCCTGGCGAGTGTGCTTAGACAGCCACCCCTGGTGCTCCCCTGGGACCATGCACCCACTCAGTGAAGAAAGTCCTCACGCTCGACTTTGTACAGCGGGGTGCAGGCAGAGAAAGTCCTCACCCTCGACTTTCTACAGCGGGGTGCAGGCAGAGAAAGCCCTCTTCCTCTGCTTTTTACAGCAAGGTTGAGGCGAGAGAAGTCCTCTTCCTCTGCTTCTTACAGCAAGGTTGAGGCAAGAGAACCAAGCCCTTCTCCTCTGCTTCATACAGCAAGGTTAAGGCAACAGAAAAAGTCCTCACCCTCGACTTTATACAGCGGGGTGCAGGCAGAAAAAAGTCCTCTACCTCTGCTTTTTACAGCAAGGTTGAGGCGAGAAAAAGTCCTCTACCTCTGCTTGTTACAGCAAGGTTGAGGCGAGAGAAAGTCCTCACCCTCGACTTTGTACAGCGGGGTGCAGGCGAGAGAAAGTCCTCACCCTCGACTTTATACAGCGGGGTGCAGGCAGAGAAAGTCCTCTTCCTCTGCTTCTTGCGGCAAGGTTGAGGCAAAGGAACCAAGTCCTTATCGTCTGCTCCATACAGCAAGGTTAAGACTACAGAGAAAGTCCTCACCTCGACTTTATACAGAGAGGCTGAGGCGAGATAAAAGGTCCTCACCTCGACTTGTTACAGCGAGGCTGGGGCGAGAGGAGAAAGACCACACCTCAACTTCCTACAGCGAGGCTGAGGCAAGAGGGGTCAATCAAGAAGCAGTCCTCTTCCCCAAAACATAAGCATCATCTTCAGAGGTCGGGTCCTCTATGCCCTTACCACTGGAGTTACACGGAAGTAATGCGAAGCCTGAAGCGCGATGACTGATCGGTGGTGCGCTAACAGGCTAGTCGGTGGTCGGTAGTAAAGCTCTGAGTCTGAAAGCTTCCCCAAAAAGGCTCTTGGGCGATCAGTCGATGCATTTAGACGCCATCAGGTCAGTCATCCAACATGAACTCATGCATAAAAGATTTATATACAAAGTTTGTAGCAGCAAGAGAAATTACACAAAAGGAGAAATGGCAAGGGAAGAAGCTCAAGGAGGAGGAATGAGCCTGCCATCGGCCACTGAATGGTGGAGGCTAGGTTGGGTAGAGTCCAAGTCTGGAAGGACGCAGTGAACCTGCTGCCAGCCCATGGAACCCATCTATCAGAACCTCGGCACCAACAGCCATGGACTCAGGTACATCAGCTTCGAGCTCCTTTTTCCCTTTGGCAACGAAGACCACTTAGTCTCTTCGCTAAGAACAAGTTCACAGCTCGAGACTGGGGGGCTTGTGATCCGGTCGGTCATCGGTAGTCTATGACGTCAGCAGCTGATGACGACGTGGGTCAGTCGCAGAGTGACGCGTGGCACGAGAAAGCAGATGAACCAGGGTGGAGATCGCTCAAGAACGGCGATCAGTGGTCAGCTACCGAGTGACCACCACCAGAAGATCGGTTCCTACTTGAGCGCCTAGAAGCAGAGCGCGAGAAGTGATGAGGCACCGATCAGTCATCGGTGCATGCAAAGTGATCAGTCGTCGGTGCGTGCATTGTGATCAGTCATCGGTGCATGCAGAGCGATCAGTCATCGGTGCATGCAGAGTGATCAGTCGTCGGTGGTTCCTTGTCAACACGTGTTAAACTGGGACCCAGGCTCCCAGCGAGAACGTTAATTAAGGACCTCGCCTGATTCCATAAGCAGAGCACGAGGACGTGAAGAAGCACATCGGTCATCGATGTGTGTTGAGGTGACATCGACCGCGCGATGTGAACAACGCAATCGATGATCAGTGAAGCGCCCAGAGGCAGTGAATGGCCTTAGTCGCGAGACGACCACGCATGAAGATGAGAAGACGCAGTTAAGTGCAGAATCCTGCTGGGACGAGAACCCATCAAGGTTAGAGTCTCCCAGTGGGGTTGCATGTCTGCCACGTGGATGGTGAAGATGTTCCCAGAGAATAGGTAGGGCAGATAGGCACAGAAGTTGAGGGGTGCAGAGGTACCCACGCGGCCTCCCCTGTCAGACTTGGCACTCAAGTGAAGAAGGCTGGCACGCAAGGTAGCCCTGGGGAGTGGAAACGACAGTGCAGAGTAATTAAGTGGCCCTAGAGGTAGCCAGTAGGGGCTACGCGGGTTTATATGAGGAAGAAGAACACCAAACCAGGTATGCAATCTTTACCTCAGAATACACAACACTAAACCGAGAGCACTCAGTTTTCGAATCGAAGAGGACTGAGGGCACACACACACGGTCTCACACAGAGAGATCTGAGAGAGACTTTTTGGTGTTCCTGTTGCCTGACTTGAGCGTCGGAGCTACAATGGCCGCTAGAGGCGCCGTCTGTGTGTTTTGCAGGCATCGCTCGGAGTCTCGTCGAAGGTTCCTGGAGCCTCCTTGCAGAACGCGCAGCAGTTAGAAAGCCAAACGAAGGAGTGACGAGGCATTCTCCCCACGCTCGAGTCTGCGGCGAGATCATTTGGCGCCCATTGTGGGGCACGAAGTAAAACGAAGCCCCCATACACAAGAACGAGAGTGGAAATCGCACAGATGAGTAGAAGAACCAGACAAACGACACCTCCACCACCTGCTGGTGAAGGAACCGTGACCATGGCGCAGGTCATGGAGATGATGCACGCGTTGCAGGATAACGTCGCGGCATCGAGAGTTGAGCAAGAGAAGATGCATGCAGAGCTGACTGCATCGCATAGCAGGAATGAGGAGTTGAACCGCGTCAACGAGGAGTTGCGTAGGGAGTTACAGGCGCAGAATGAGCGCGTATCCGAAGATAGAACGTCGATGCCGCCGTCGCCCCCTAGAGCATTTCCTATGCCCTTCTCCCCCGAGATCATGAACACGGTGGTGCCCCCCAACTTAGTGGGAGTGAAGGCGTCGTTCACGGGGGTGGAAGACCCAGAGGCACATTTGACAGCCTTCCACACTCAGATGATGCTGTCTGGGGGATCAGACGCAGTGTACTGCAAAATGTTGATGAGCACGCTGAGCAGAGTGGCTATGGAGTGGTTCGTGAGCCTGCCGGAGGGCCACATCACCTCCTTCCATCAGTTCTCAAAGCTGTTCACGGAGCAGTATATAGTCAACAGAGCGCCGCCGGTGGTGACTTACGACTTGTTCGACGTGCGCCAGTACCAGGGGGAGTCGCTGAAGGACTTCCTCAACCGTTTCACTGCGCAGGTGGTGAGATTGCCCAGCAAGGACGAGAACATGTTAGTGCACGCGTTCAAGAAAGGCGTGCTGCCTGGTCCTTTCAGTGAATCCCTCATCAGGAGCCACCCCGCCACCTTTGCTGAGATTCGGCGACAAGCGGTGGCGCACATAGTAGCGGAGACAGAGGTCTCTGAGAAGAGAGGCAGCACTGCGCCGACAAAGCCGCGCGGAGGTCAGGGGAAGCAACAGCAGCAGGTGCGGGTGTATGAGACCAGGGAGGAGAGGAAGGCGCAGGGAAGGCCTCGTCCATATGCACCCAGGAAGGACTAGCCCAGGGGGCGTGCAAGGGAGAACAACACACCCCCTAGGTATGATTTCGTGATAGAGTTGGCAGAGCTGATCGCCGTCCCTGCCGTGGCTGCAAGACTCCGAGTACCAGAGAAAACTGACATGGTACTTGGAAAGAGGAAGGACAAGTGGTGTGAGTTCCATCAAGCTTATGGACACACACTCCACACATGCGTGGCGTTGGGGCATCAACTTGCTGAGTTGGTGAAGGCAGGACTCCTGACCGATTACCTGCAAGGGACACAAGGTGATCGCGCTTCGGGGTCCCAGGCAGGTGACCAGCAACATGAAATCCCTGTGTACGGGGAAATCAGGTGATAGAAGATGCTACACTGGGGGGGCTCCCAGGTAGCTCAGGTGGGAGCTGAGCCAGAGGGCATGATCGCCCCTCATGAGTAAAGCATCACAGGTCGGTCATCGCCCATCCAGAGCAGATAAATCATTGGAGAACGGAGCTTATCGTCTAGAGACCCTAGGTGGAGCAGCTATCGCCGAGACGTGGAACGGTACACATTTGAAAGTTCCACTTTAGTTAAGTTGTAAAGTAGATGCGTTCTTGCACTACACACTCAATGTATATACTGTAAATAGTTGAGCAAATCAGGGGGCACTCTTTTCCCTGATGAGGGTTTTTAACGAGGCCACCCAATAAAAAAGATTTCAGTATGTTAAGTGTGCACATGTTTCCCAGTTTCAAGTTCTGCTTGCCCCAGATGCAAGTGCAAGGGATCGGGTGGAGCCTGCTCGCCCCAGGCGCGAGTACGGACCACCGACCTATGTTCTCCTCGCCCCAGGAGTGAGTGCAGGTGGCCAAAGTTTGGGAACTCGGGAGTTCTAGTAAAACCAAGAGAGGGAAAGGGAAGATCTCGAGAAACGTCCAACAGGAACCAGACCTAAAGGTTGATGACCTCGGAGCAAGCAAGAGGGGTCACCAAGAAAAACTCTCCTTCCCCATAGCAAGACATCACCTTCGCGTTTAAGCACCAAGAAGCAGAGCTCGATCAGTCATCGGTGCACCCAAAGCAAGATCAGCCGTCGGTGCATGTCAGGAGCGAGTACTCGGTCGGTGCATTGGTCATCGGGGTCTTGCTAACACGTGTTAAGCTGGGACCCAGGTTCCCAGCGAGAGCGTTACGCATGCACCTCGCATGATTCCAGAAGAAGGTTGGTCATCGGGGTCTTGTTAACACGTGTTAAGCTGGGACCCAGGCTCCCAGCGAGAGCGTTACGCATGCACCCCGCATGATTCCAAACCAGAAGAAGAGGAGTTGCCCACTCAAAGGGCGTGCGGTGATACCATGCAGGCAGGGATGTGCCTGGCGAGTGTGCTTAGACAGCCACCCCTGGTGCTCCCCTGGGACCATGCACCCACTCAGTGAAGAAAGTCCTCACGCTCGACTTTGTACAGCGGGGTGCAGGCAGAGAAAGTCCTCACCCTCGACTTTCTACAGCGGGGTGCAGGCAGAGAAAGCCCTCTTCCTCTGCTTTTTACAGCAAGGTTGAGGCGAGAGAAGTCCTCTTCCTCTGCTTCTTACAGCAAGGTTGAGGCAAGAGAACCAAGTCCTTCTCCTCTGCTTCATACAGCAAGGTTAAGGCAACAGAAAAAGTCCTCACCCTCGACTTTATACAGCGGGGTGCAGGCAGAAAAAAGTCCTCTACCTCTGCTTTTTACAGCAAGGTTGAGGCGAGAAAAAGTCCTCTACCTCTGCTTGTTACAGCAAGGTTGAGGCGAGAGAAAGTCCTCACCCTCGACTTTGTACAGCGGGGTGCAGGCAGAGAAAGTCCTCTTCCTCTGCTTCTTGCGGCAAGGTTGAGGCAAAGGAACCAAGTCCTTATCCTCTGCTCCATACAGCAAGGTTAAGACTACAGAGAAAGTCCTCACCTCGACTTTATACAGAGAGGCTGAGGCGAGATAAAAGGTCCTCACCTCGACTTGTTACAGCGAGGCTGGGGCGAGAGGAGAAAGACCACACCTCAACTTCCTACAGCGAGGCTGAGGCAAGAGGGGTCAATCAAGAAGCAGTCCTCTTCCCCAAAACATAAGCATCATCTTCAGAGGTCGGGTCCTCTATGCCCTTACCACTGGAGTGACACGGAAGTAATGCGAAGCCTGAAGCGCGATGACTGATCGGTGGTGCGCTAACAGGCTAGTCGGTGGTCGGTAGTAAAGCTCTGAGTCTGAAAGCTTCCCCAAAAAGGCTCTTGGGCGAATCAGGTCAGTCATCCAACATGAACTTATGCATAAAAGATTTATATACAAAGTTTGTAGCAGCAAGAGAAATTACACAAAAGGAGAAGTGGCAAGGGAAGAAGCTCAAGGAGGAGGAATGAGCCTGCCATCGGCCACTGAATGGTGGAGGCTAGGTTGGGTAGAGTCCAAGTCTGGAAGGATGCAGTGAACCTGCTGCCAGCCCATGGAACCCATCTATCAGAACCTCGGCACCAACAGCCATGGACTCAGGTACATCAGCTTCGAGCTCCGTTTTCCCTTTGGCAACGAAGACCACTTAGTCTCTTCGCTAAGAACAAGTTCACAGCTCGAGACTGGGGGGCTTGTGATCCGGTCGGTCATCGGTAGTCTATGACGTCAGCAGCTGATGACAACGTGGGTCAGTCACAGAGTGACGCGTGGCACGAGAAAGCAGATGAACCAGGGTGGAGATCGTTCAAGAACGGCGATCAGTGGTCAGCTACCGAGTGACCACCACCAGAAGATTGGTTCCTACTTGAGCACCTGGAAGCAGAGCGCGAGAAGTGACGAGGCACCGATCAGTCATCGGTGCATGCAGAGTGATCAGTCGTCGGTGCGTGCATTGTGATCAGTCATCGGTGCATGCAGAGCGATCAGTCATCGGTGCATGCAGAGTGATCAGTCGTCGGTGGTTCCTTGTCAATGTTGAAGCTGAAGGAAGCTTCTTCCCAACCTTGGCTTAAAGTGTGTTTGATGAAGAAAATTGCTTCGGTACTTTATAGTTTTGTAAAACGATTTAAGTGAATTTTGGTTTAGGCTTAGGAGGTGAGGAAGTGATGAGGCACCGATCTGTCATCGGTCATTGGGGGAAGTAATGAGGAACCGATCTGTCATCGGTCATTGGGGAAGCATGAGGAACCAATCGGTCGTCGGTCATTGGGGAAGTATGAGGAACCAATCGATCGTCGGTCATTGGAGGAAGTAATGAGGTACGATCGGTCATCGGTCTTTGAGAAAGTAATGTGGTTCGGTCATCGGTCTTTGAGAAAGTAATGTGGTACGATCGGTCATCGGTCATTTGGAAAGTAATGTGGCACCGGTCAGTCATCGGTCATTCTGTTCTAGTTGCCTAAAGCAAGCTTAAACCAAACACAAGGAGTGTTTGAAGTTTTCAAAAATGCTGTTTAAAGTTTTCTCAAAAAGTCTGAATACTGGACAAAAATAAATCTGTTTCCTGGATAATAAATAGATTTATTTTGGTTCTGTTATTCTTAACTATTTTTCAAACTGTTTTTTGAAAAGTGGTTAGAAACTGGTTTCTTTAAATATAGAAGACTTCTCTCACACAAGAAATACAGTGCAATCACGTTTCAATCAGTTTCTGAGTGAGAAGAAGAATTCAAAGGCTTTTGTGAAAGGTTTTCAAAAGGAATTTCAAGTGTGCTTGTTCTAGGAAAACCTTGTGCTTTGTGAAGGTGCTGGTGCAGTTTTTGCAGCAGATTGAACTACTGGTTTGAGTTCTTGCATCTTCTTTTCAGGTGTATTTTTTTCTTTTCTCATTTGTTGTAAAGGTGGAAGTGTTAGTCACTTCTTGATAGGGTTTCTTGGAGTGCAAGGTGTGCTGAAATAGGTGTTTTTCAGCCTTGTATGTGAGTGTTCTTGTAGGTTTCAAGAACTGCTGTATATGCTGTAAGTGTTGTATGTGTTTAGTGAATTCCACCTTGGTGTTAGGTGAACTGGATGTAGCTCTTAATGAGTGAACCAGTATAAAAACTTGTGTGCAATCTTCTCTCCTTTCTTGCATTTATTTTTGGAATTTGAATTGATAACTGTCCAAAATAAATCTGTTCATTTGAAATTGAATCTGTTAATTCTGGGTTTAATAAGAACTGTTCTTCTCTTGGTTGAAACCTTCTTGCAAATATCTGAACAAGTGTGTTCTGCTGTTCCTTCTAATTGTGTAAAATCTTGTTTGATTAAGTTCTGATTGTACGAAGGTGATTTGGAAAAATAAATCTGTTTTATTTGAAATCAATCTGTTCTTTTAATCTCTGTTATACAGAAGTCAGTTCCTGTTGCAAAAATTTTTAAAAGATCAATTCACCCCTCCCCTCTTGATCTTCAGACCCTGCTTAACTCTAACAGTCAACACGTGTTAAACTGGGACCCAGGCTCTCAGCGAGAACGTTACTCAAGGACCTCGCCTGATTCCATAAGCAGAGCACGAGGACGTGAAGAAGCACATCGGTCATCGATGTGTGTTGAGGTGACATCGACCGCGCGATGTGAACAACGCAATCGATGATCAGTAAAGCGCCCAGAGGCAGTGAATGGCCTTAGTCGCGAGACGACCACGCATGAAGATGAGAAGACGCAGTTAAGTGCAGAATCCTGCTGGGATGAGAACCCATCAAGGTTAGAGTCTCCCAGTGGGGTTGCATGTCTGCCACGTGGATGGTGAAGATGTTCCCAGAGAATAGGTAGGGCAGATAGGCACAGAAGTCGAGGGGTGCAGAGGTACCCACGCGGCCTCCCCTGTCAGACTTGGCACTCAAGTGAAGAAGGCTGGCATGCAAGGTAGCCCTGGGGAGTGGAAACGACTTTGCAGAGTAATTAAGTGGCCCTAGAGGTAGCCAGTAGGGGCTACGCGGGTTTATATGAGGAAGAAGAACACCAAACCAGGTATGCAATCTTTACCTCAGAATACACAACACTAAACCGAGAGCACTCAGTTTTCGAATCGAAGAGGACTGAGGGCACACACACACGGTCTCACACAGAGAGATCTGAGAGAGACTTTTTGGTGTTCCCGTTGCCTGACTTGAGCGTCGGAGCTACAATGGCCGCTAGAGGCGCCGTCTGTGTGTTTTGCAGGCACCGCTCGGAGTCCCGTCGAAGGTTCCTGGAGCCTCCTTGCAGAACGCGCAGCAGTTAGAAAGCCAAACGAAGGAGTGACGAGGCATTCTCCCCACGCTCGAGTCCGCGGCGAGATCAAAACTTTATACAATTTATTTAAGCTAAAGCTTGGCCCAAAAATAATGTTGACTAGTCAGTAGGAACTCAGTCTTCTTGTGTTCTTCTAACCTAAGCTTTAGTTTATGTTTTGATGACTTGGAGGTGTTCTTGGATATATTTATATATTCCTTCACCCTAGAGTTGTCCTCTTGATTGGGCCTACAAAAACAAACAAAATCCCAATTACCATATTTGCAAATAAATCCCTAAACAACCTCTAGGTCTTTATCCTTCTTATTATGTGGTTGTGTTTGGCTGGATGGTTTCCATCATTCCCTCCCTCTTGAGAGGATCTGTCCTCAAATCTACAGGGCTGATCTTGAATAGCAGCCTTATTCCTGCTTTGAAAACTATGCTCCTCCAGGATCAAATGTCCATCTGTTGGAGTCATCAAACAAATCAAATGAGTTAGTTTCAGCAGTTGTATAAAAATCACTCTTTTTAAGTTGTCATTCCTCTTGTTTTTCTATTGTTTTTGGAAAATTTTCACAAGATTTCTTTAGAGAGGAGTACATAATTTTCTTTTCTAAGTCTTTCCTCCCTTGTTTTCGATTTTTATTACTAATCTCCTTAGACACTAGCTTTTGTTCTAGAAGAGCTAGCGATTTTTCAGTTTTTATTTTCTTTTTTTCTATTTTTTTTTTCATTTGTATTTGGTCCTTTACCACTTGTGATGGTGTTAAAGGATAGAGTACAAAATTTTCCCCTTTATGAGTAAAAGTAATCTTCTTGGTAAGACCATTATACAAAGCTTTCTGATCAAATTTCCATGGTCTATCCAACAAAATATGACAAGCTTCCATGGGAACTACACCACATAAAACTTGATCTTTATAGTTTCCCACAAAAAACTTGACTTTCACTTGCTTGTCTACAATTAACTCCCCACCTTCATTAATCCATTGAAGTTTATAAGGTTTAGAATGAAGTATTAGTTGTAGATTTAGCTTTTCAATCATCCTAGTGCTACAACAATTGTAGCAAGAGCCACCATCCACAATGAGAGAACAAAAATTTTGTAAAACTTTGCATCTTGTATGGAAATTGTTCTCTCTTTGTGTCTCTTGGTTCACACTAGGGTGATTGTTGAGGGTTCTTTGGATCAGTAATTCTCCCTCACAAGGATATGCCCCCTCACTATTTTCTTTTTCCTCTCCCCCACTAGACTCATCTTCTTGGCTACTACACTTATCCCTCCCTCTTAGGATCATAGTTATCCTATTTGGACATTGGCATGCTATGTGACCTCTACCAAGACATTTAAAAGACTGAATTTCTTTAGTTTGAGTGTGGGAGATGTGCACATTTTTAGATATCTCTTGGGAAGATTCTAGAGATGTTTCTTTTATATGCTCTTCCCCTCTTTGGAACTCATCCTTGTCATAAGGTACAAAGTATGAACTTTGTTTTTGACTTGTTTTTTTTTTTTTCAAAATTTCTTTTTCAACTTTAATGCAAAGTTGAATCAAGTCATTTAAATCTTTATAAGGTAAAAGTTCAACTTTGTTTCTTATCTCAAGTTTGACACCACTTAAAAACCTTGAAATGGTGGTATTAATTTCTTCCTTAATCCTAGCCCTTATAATATATAACACCATCTTTTACCAATATTCTTCTACACTCAGATTTTTTTGATGAAGTCTTTGGAACTTATCATCAACTTCCTATTGTAGTTTGAGGGAATATGACAACATCTCAAGGCTCCCCTATGATCATTCCAATACGTAATGGGAGGGTCCTTGTGGAGATGTCTCTCTCTTTTTAGGGCAATCCACCAATTTATAGCATTACCTTGAAAGCTTAGGATGGCTAAGGGTACTTTTCTCTCCTCACCTACTTGATGACAAGCAAACAATTGCTCTACCTTCATTTCCCAATCTAGGTAGGTTTCTACATTTTCTTTCTCATGGAAATAAGGTAGATCGACCCTAACCTCCTTAATGCTTTCTTTTCTTTCCTTTCTAACTCTCCTAGGGGGTGGTTGATAGTATACATTTATCCTAAGACTTTCTTCCTCAAAAGAATCATTTCTCGTAGAGCTAGATGCATGATAACTTTTTTAGTTTTATTAGTGTATTCATCCCTTTCTTTAACCATTTTCAACTCTTTCTCCAACAAATCAAAATGAGCATCCCTTTCTTTGAGTTGGACCTCATGTTGTAGTTGTCTAAATAAAAGTGATCGAAAGTCTTGTGCAAGTTGTTTTAAAAGAGATTTGATTGACTTTCTATCATCTTCACTAGAGTTAGGAGAACGAGTAGACATGATTAAAGATTTGTGATAAAATTATTTTACTCCAAGAAAGATAGGTGGAGTAATAGAGGTAGAATCCCAGGAAAGAGAGGTGGAACACTAGGATCTCTTAAGTACCAAGTCTTTCCTTAACCAAAGACTATCCCTTACAACTTTCACAAACCTTTCTCTAAGTAATTTACTTAGAGCACACTTAAAAAATGAAACACAAATTTATAAAAGAAATCAAATAGTCTAAAGCAATTAATCACAAAGTAATTAACTCTAAGTAGAAAGCTTTTAATCTAGTTGAATTTCCTAAGGATGAGGCTTGTTGGCACTTGTGAACCTTCAAGACGTGTAAGGACCTGTAAAATTAAATTGGAATAAAAGGAATATATTTTAAATGAATTCTAAGTATGTTTTTATTTAAAATAAAAAGGAAGGAAAGTGTAGTTTAGAAGACTATGAGATCGCCTGATTAGTACATAATCGCCTGTCGCCTAGATTACACGAGATCGCCAGTCGCCTGGTGCACATGATCGCCGAAAGTGCACTCAGTATGTGGTCAGGATACTGGATCAACCAGAGTGGGTTCCAACAACCACGCGTATCAAGGTGTGGGTTAAGCCTTAGATACGCTGTGCATGCAAAGCTCTATGCTTGAGCAAAAGAGATCGTCCTTAGTGTTGCATGCATGGGCGCACGAGGAGTGGTGCTGATCTACTCTTGGAAATGTGAAGCTACCGACGTCACCAAGTCATGTGGAGATGATACCTTGGACGTAACATAGTGGGATGAAGAACCTTCAGCAAGGCGTGGCGATATGTTGTCGGGCATCGCCGGACGCGAGGCATGCGGGCATCGTTGGGCGTGAGGCATGCGGTCATCACCAGGGCACGAGGCATGCGGGCATCGCCAGGGCGCGAGGCTTGCGGGCATCGCCAGGGCGCGAAGCATGCAGTCATCGCCAGGGCGAGACATCGGTAGTCTTCCAGGGAGAGATATCGGTGGATAGTCATCGCGCGAGCGGTCATCGGTGGAAGATTATCGCGCGATGTCGAGTTTCACACAGATAAAGTGGGATCCAAACTCCCAGCATGAAACGTCCTGCACGCGCACCACGTAGACAAAAAGGGTGGTTCAGAATAGTGACATCAGAAAGTTGGCATGCGCAAGAGACACTCGCGGTCGTACTGTTCAGGGAAGTGGTTGGCATGCGCAAGAGACAACCGTGGCCGTACTGTTCAGTGAAACGTACACTCAGGCTTTCCTGCAGAGGGGGTGGTGGCAGCAGCATGCGTGGACAAGTAGGCTTGGATTCAAAAACCCACTGCGGGGAGGCAAAGAACGTTGCAGTGGCTCAAGAGTGAAAGAGTGAGTGCATCTTCATCCCTCTCTTTTCTCTCCTTCGCGCTGCGATTCAGGCAACCTCAAGCACCAGTACGACGAGCGACGACTGCCCTTGGACACTTGGGAGGTTCTCTGCAAGTTTTCCAGACCGGGACACTAAAACAGAGTGAAAGCATCTTTAAGCTTCGTTGGGTTTCGGAGCTCTTGGAGTTTTGCGCTAGTCCAGGTAAGGGAAGCTAGTACTTTACATTTATAAAAACGTTAGGCGAGTAAGTCCTGAAGTGAGGGCGACGTGGTCGCCGGATTTCATATTTCTTTTCACAATGCTCTGTTTTTTATGTGTGGGGTGACGTGGTCGCTGGTTTTAACTTTGTTTTCGAAATCCCCTGCTTTGAATGAGATCGCCGGTTTTGGCGTTGTTTTTCGAACTCCCCTGTTTTAGTGCGGTTTGAAACTGTTTGAGATTTAAATGTGAAATGCATGTGATATTCGAAAATCTGAACCGTGGAATGAATGTTGCTGTGACTGAATCGTTCATTCAGTGTTGTATGATGTGTTGAATGTTGTGAATGTGGGATCAAGGCATAGTATTTTCAGGAAAGAAAATACCGTGTAAGATCGTGTCTAATGTGCATTGACTAGGGGCTTGTCTAGAAGGAGATATCCTGACTCTGCTGATATAATGGAATCACATAGATGAAGTTATTCAGTTGTGGAGAGTCGAAGGAGGTTCATATGTATGGGTAAGTTGTTTGAAAGATAACTAACTTGACCTATTATATGAATTAACCCTATCATACCGGGAGAGTGTTGATATTGAGACTATGTATGCGCATGGCTGTGTGGATTTCACAGCGACCCTGTGTGGATTTTGTAACATCCCGCAAAATAAAACCATACATACATGTATAATGAAAATAAAGGTAAACAAATAATATTGAAGAGTACATGAATATATATATATAAGTAATGAAGTTGCTCCTCTTAGGGAGTTTAATACATAACCAGTCAAATGTTTTCAAAATTTAACGAATTCAATCAAATACAACAAGACCGGCGGTCTCCACACATGAATCGACGATCTGGTAACAGAAGGCCCAAACAGGCGATCTGCTAGCAGGACATAAATCCGGCGATCACCACCAAGAGATAGAAAACCGGCGATCACCACCAAACAGGCGATCTCTTCCTCGGCGACCACTCACTAAGGAGCTCTATATCCTGGAAGATCATCAGCTCCCGTGTAAGTTATACACGATCATCACAGTTTAAAGAGAAAAACAGCCAACGAGCAAAACACGCAGGGTAAGCTAGATATTTTAAAGAGAGTTTAAATAAGAACATTAAAATCAGGGTAAGCAATTTTCAAGATATTCACGTAAAGCTATAGATTTTCTCAATACCCTTCACCTGATCGCCCAGAAATCACACATTTCACAATATTCTCAAGAGTCATTCTATTTCACAAAACTGCATCAAGTGTCTATAAATTTCAAGTTCCTCATTTCACATGTCAGACCACCACTGACCCAGCACACAAGACACTTAACACTACTTCCGGAAGACTCGTGCATTGACTAGACTCAGAGATTCTGCACCTGTCATACAAAGCTGTTGTAATGTTTCCACAGCTATGCGCATCAACACATTCTCGATCTCAAGTTCATCATTCTCACAGTATGACAAGGTTAATCCATATAACAGGCCGAGCTCGTTCTTTTTCACACGACTCACCCATACATATGAACCTCCTTCGACTCTCAACGCCTGAATAACTTCATCTATATGAATCCATTATCTCAGGAGAGTCAGGATAATCTCATTATAGACATCACCGATCAATGCACATCCTACACGATCTTACACGGTATTTTCTTTCCTGAAAATACTATGCCTTGATCCCACATCCACAACATTCAACACATCATACAACACTTAAATGAATGATTTCAATCACAGCAAAACTCACTCCAAGGTTCTTATTTTCGAATATCTCATTTAAATCTCAAACCGTTTTCAAAGCAACACCAAAAACAGGGAGTTCGCAAACAACGCCAAAACCGGCGATCTAGTTCAAAAACAGGGTATTTCGAAGTCTGCATTTAAAACCGGCGACCACGTCGCCCAAACACATAGCACAGAGCATTTTACAAAGATGAAAACGAAAACCGGCGACCACGTCGCCCTCACTTCAGAAATAGCTAAACTATGGCTTGTATTGAAAATGAAGGCTAGCTTCCCTTACCTGGACTTGCGCAAAACACCAGGAGCTCCGAAACCCAACGAAGCTTGAACAACGCCTTGGCTCTGTTTTTGCGTCTGGTTGAAGGACTTGCAGAGAACCTCCCAGGTGCTCTAATGGTGCTGCCTCTCGTCGTACTCTTGTGTGAAGATGCTAGAATCGCAGCGCGAAGGAGATATCTGGAGGAGAAGGGAGGTAACTCACTCTTTCTCTCTTTGAATGCTGCAACGTTTTTTTCTCTCAGCAGTGGGTCTCTGCATCTTAAACCAACTTATCCACCAAAAGCATCTGCCACACCCACTCTGCAGAGAAGTCCGAGTGTACGTTTCTCTGAACAGTACGACCATGTTTGTCTCTTGCGCATGCCAACCACTGCCCTGAATAGTACGACCACTGTTGTCTCTTCTGCATGCCAACCACTGCCCTGAACAGTACGACCGCTGTTGTCTCTTGCGCATGCCAACATTCTGATGTCACTATTCTGAACCACCCTTTTTGTCTACGTGGCGCGCGTGCAGGACGTTTCATGCTGGGAGTCTGGGTCCCACTTTCTCTGTGTGAAGCTCGACATCGCGCGATAACCTTCCACCGATGACCTCTCGCGCGAAGGCTATCCACCGATGTCCTCTCGCGCGAAGCCTATCCACTGAGGCCTCTCGTGCGAAGACTATCCACCGATGACCTCTCGCGCGAAGACTCTCCACCGATGACCTCTCGCGCGAAGACTCTCCACCGATGACCTCTCGCGCGAAGACAATCCACCAATGACCTCTCGCGCGAAGACAATCCACCGATGACCTCTCGCGCGAAGACAATCCACCGATGACCTCTCGCGTGAAGACAATCCACCGATGACCTCTCGCGCGAAGACAATCCACCGATGACCTCTCGCGCGAAGACTGTAACATCCCGCCAAAATACCATACATGTTCATATAATGAAAATAAAAGTAACCAATAGATTGAAATGAACAAAATCATATATATGTAAATAAAGTTTCTCCTCACAGGGAGATAAATACATAACCGGTATATTTTTCTAAAATTTAAACAAAATACAGCCAACTAAATTGAAAACCGGCGATCTCCCTACATAGACCGGCGATCTCCTATCAGGGGACCCAAAACAGCCGATCTGCTACCAGAACAGAAAAACAGGCGATCACCCGATAGAGACAGAGACAGGCGATCTCCTTCCGGCGACCACTCTCTAAGGAGCTCTACTCCCTGGAAGATCATCTGCTCCCGTGTAAAATACACGATCATCACAGTTTAAGAGAAATAGCCACAGAGCAATACAAAAGAAAAGGGGTAAGCTAGATGGTTTAAAAACTTTTAAATCAATAGTAAACATAAAACTTCACACCATTCATGATCCATATCAATTTTCAACCATCAACATACTCATATTCCATAACTCGTCAAGTGCCTATTTCAAATTTCAGTATTCATGGTTCACACGTCAGACTTTCCACTGACTCACAATGCATAGACACATGACACTACTTCCGGATTGACTCGTGCGTTGACTCAGGCTCAGAGATCTGCACCTGTCATACCATACCACTGTGAAATCCACACAGGGTCGCTGTGAATCCACACAGCCATGCGCATATATAGTCTCATATCATCACTCTCCCGGTATGACAAGGTTAATTCATATAACAGGCCGAGCTCGTTCTTTTTCACACGAGTCACCCATTCATATGAACCTCCTCCGACTCTCCACAGCTGAATAACTTCATCTACGTGATTCCATTATATCAGCAGAGTCAGGATATCTCCTTCTAGACAAGCCCCTAGTCAATACACCTATACAGATCTTACACGGTATTTCCTTTCCTGAAAATACTATGCCTCGATCCCACATTCACAGCATTCAAGACATCATACCATGCAAAGGAATATTTCAAATCACAGCAACAATCATTTTAACGTTTCAAACTTCCGAATATCACATATATATTGTATTTAAATCCCAAACAGCTTCAAACAACGTCAAACACAGTGGAGTTCGAAACCCGTATTTAAAACCGGCGACCACGTCGCCCAACCACATAGAACAGAGCATTTCGAAAAGAAACAGAGAACCGGCGACCACGTCGCCCTCACTTTAGAAACAGCAAAACTATGGCTTGTATTGAAAACGAAGTCTAGCTTCCCTTACCTGGACTTGCGCAAAACACCAGGAGCTCCGAAACCCAACGAAGCTTAAAGAATGTCTTGGCTCTGTTTTTGCGTCTGGTTTGAAGGACTTGCAGAGAGCCTCCCAGGTGCTCTAATGGTGGTCGTCGTTCGTCGTACTCTTGTGTGAAGGTGTTAGAATCGCAGTGCGAAGGAGAGAATGGAGGAGAAGGGAGGTAAACTCACTCTTCCGCTCTTGAACAACTGCGACGTTTCTTTCTTTCTCTCTCAGAAAATGGGTTTTTGCATCTTAAGCTGACTTCTCCACAAAAACCGCTGCCACCACCCACTTTGCAGGGAAGTTTGCGTGTACGTTTCACTGAACAGTACGACTAAGCGGGCCTCTGCGCAGGCTAACACTCTGAGGTCACTAGCCTGAACCACTCTTTTTGTCTACGTGTCGTGCATGCAGGACGTTTCATGCTGGGAGCCTGGGTCCCACCTTACTCTGTGTGAAACTCGACGTCGCGCGATAACTTTCCACTGCTGACTCATTTTGGTGAACGACCGATGTCTCCCTCACCCTGGAAGACGACCGATGTCTCTCTCACCCTGGAAGACGACCGATGCCCATCCCTGGCGACGCCCTCATGCCTCGCGCCCTGGCGATGCCCGCATGCCTCTCGCGCCCTGGCAAAGCCCGCATGCCTCGCGCCCGCGCGATGCCTGCATGCCTCTCGCGCCCTGGCAATGCCCGCATGCCTCGCGCCCGCGCGATGCCTGCATGCAATGCCCGCATGCCTCTCGTGCCCACGCGATGCCCACATGCCTCGCGCCCGTGCGATGCCCGCATGCCTCGCGCCCGTGCGATGCCCGCATGCCTCGCACCCGTGCGATGCCCGCATGCCTCGCGCCCGTGCGATGCCCGCATGCCTCGCGCCCGCGCGATGCCTGCATGCCTCTCGCGCCCTGGCAATGCCCGCATGCCTCGCGCCCGCGCGATCATGTGTAGCAGGCGACCGGCGATCTCATAGCCTTCTAAACTTAACTTTCCTTCCTTTTTATTTTAAATAAAACATACATAGAATTCATTTAAAATATATCTCTTTTTATTCCAATTCAATTTTACAGGTCCTTACATTCTCCCCAACAAGAAAAATTTTCGTCCTCGAAAATTGAATTACAAGGAAAAGAGGTATGGATAAGCTTCTCTCATAGGTTCTTCTAACTCCCAAGTTGAATCACCCGATCTCTCATCCCACACCACTTTCACCATGCTGATGGTCTTGCCTCTGAGCTGTTTACTTTGCCTATCGTCAATCCTGACTGGTTTCACTTCAAAGGACAAGTCATCCCTGATCTGCACATCGTCCACTTCCAGCACATGACTGGGGTCTGCCATGTACTTCCTCAGCTGTGATACGTGAAAGACATTGTGCAGATTCGCTAAATGGGGAGGCAGGGCGATCTCGTAGGCCACTGGACCAATCCTCCTTAAGATCTGATATGGTCCCACGAACTTAGGGGACAACTTCTTTGGTCTGATCGCCCGTCCTACACCCTTGGTTGGTGTCACCTTCATGAACACATGGTCTCCAGCAGCAAACTCCAAAGGCTTTCTCCTCTGGTCTGCATATGACTTCTGCCTACTTTGAGAAACCTTCATTCTGCTTTGTATCTGTTGCACCTTCTCGGTCGTCTGCTGAATCAACTCTGGCCCAACCAAGACTGCTTCGCCCTCCTGGTACCAACATAAGGGAGTTCTGCATTTCCTCCCATACAGGGCTTCATATGGTGCCATCCCAATACTAGCGTGATAACTGTTATTATAGGTAAATTCCACCAGTGGCAACACCTCGTCCCAAATCCCCAATTGATCCAAGACACACGTCCTCAACAGATCTTCCAAGGACTGGATCGTTCTCTCAGACTGACCATCTGTTTGAGGATGATATGCAGAGCTCATCCTCAACTTAGTTCCCAAGCAACTTTGTAAGGTCTGCCAAAACCGTGAAGTGAACCTGGGATCTCTATCTGAAACGATGCTGGAAGGCACCCCATGCAACCTTACTATCTCTTTGATGTACAACTGTGCCAACTTGGTCATAGGCATCCTCATGTTCACTGGGAGAAAGTAAGCACTCTTCGTCAGCCGATCAGTGATGACCCAGATTGCATCATGGCCCTTTACCGATCTGGGTAAATGGGTGACAAAATCCATGGCAATGCTGTCCCATTTCCACTCAGGGATATCCAATGGCTGTAACAACCCGCCAGGTCTTTGATGCTCTACCTTCGCCTTCTGACACGTTAAGCAGGTTGCAACATACTGGGCGATGTCTCTCTTCATGCCCGACCACCAAAACGACTCCTTCAGGTCATGGTACATCTTGTTCATGCCTGGATGTAGGTTAAGGCGACTCTTGTGACCTTCATCTAGGATCATCTTCTTCAATTCTCCATTTGCAGGGATGCAAATCCTGCCATTAAATCTCAAGATCCCATCGTCACCCATCACAAAGTCTCTAGCCTGATCTGTCCCTAGTGACTCCACAGTACGCTTCAGGCTAGAGTCCTTCAACTGCTCATCCCTTAACATCCCAAGGAAGTCATTAGTTATAGTCAGCCTACTACAACTAATGTGATTTGCGTGGAATTCTACTCCAAGGTTTAAGTCTCTGAACTGCTCGATCAGTTTCTGCTCCTCCATCATCATGGTGGCTACTTGTACTGATTTTCTACTCAAAGCATCTGCCACTACATTGGCCTTCCCTGGATGATACATGAGTTGAAAATCGTAGTCCTTTAGAAACTCCATCCACCTTCTTTGTCTCATGTTTAGTTCCTTCTGATCGAACAGGTATTTCAGGCTCTTATGGTCACTGAACACCTGGAACCGAGCTCCATATAAATAGTGCCTCCAGATCTTCAAGGCAAATACCACCGCCGCCAACTCCAAATCATGCGTAGGGTAGTTTCTCTCATGAACCTTGAGTTGCCTTGAAGCATATGCAACCACTCTTCTCTTTTGCATTAAAACACATCCCAGACCCTGATGTGAAGCGTCACAGTAGACATCAAAAGGTCTTCCCACCTCGGGGATCACTAGTACTGGAGCACTAGTCAACCTTTCCTTTAGTTCCTTGAAGCTCTGCTCACATCGGTCGGTCCAAGCAAAAGGTTGATCCTTGCGGGTCAGCTGTGTTAAAGGAGCCACTACCCTGGAAAAGTCCTCAATAAACCTCCGATAGTAGCCTGCCAACCCCACAAAGCTCCTTATCTCGGTGACTGTCTTGGGACGTTCCCACTGCAGCACTGCCTCTACCTTAGCTGGATCCACCGAGATCCCCTGGGCAGATATCACGTGTCCCAAGAAGTTGACTTCCTTCAGCCAGAACTCACACTTCGACAACTTGGCATAGAGTTGCTTCTCCCTCAGTATTTCCAATACTGTCCTCAGGTGTTCTTCATGTTCTTCCTCGGTCCTTGAATAAATGAGTATGTCGTCAATGAAGACCACCACAAACTTATCCAAGAAAGGGCGAAAAATCCTATTCATGTAGTCCATGAACAGAGCTGGAGCATTGGTTACTCCAAACGGCATCACCACATACTCATAGTGCCCATACCGAGACCTAAAAGCTGTCTTTTGAACGTCTTCAGCTTTTACCAAAATCTGGTGGTACCCCGATCTCAGGTCAATCTTGGAGAACACCGAGGCCCCATGTATTTGATCCATCAAATCGTCAATTCTGGGTAGAGGGTACTTGTTCTTGATGGTCAACTTGTTCAACTGCCTGTAATCTATACACAGCCGAGACCCTCCATCCTTCTTCTTAACTAGGAGTACTGGAGCCCCCCATGGAGATACACTGGGTCTGATGAATTGTTTCTCCAGCAACTCTTCCACTTGCTTCTTTAATTCCACCAACTCGGCTGGTGCCATCCTGTAGGGCGCCATTGACACTGGTCCAGCCCCAGGTACTAAATCAATAGAGAATTCCACTTCTCTCTTAGGGGGTAACCCAGGTACTTCTTCTGGAAATACATCCCCGAAATCTTTCACCACATGGATTCTGCTTACGTCCCCTACATTCTTCACTTCCAACCGAGCCAACATCACGAAGCACCTCGCCCCTTCTTCCAACTCCGACTGCCCTTGCTGAGCAGATATCACATCTGATCCTTGGAGGTCTGGAAACGTTATCTTCTGACTACCGCAGTCAATGAGAACGTGATTGGCAGCTAGCCAATCCATTCCCAGGATAACATCCAGGTCCTGAAGAGGTAGGCAGATCAAGTTCACTTTGAATCTGCGCCCCTCTACTATCACTGGACATTCAGGGCAAACTGTAGAGGTCAACACCTGTCCTGACGCAGGTGTAGAGACCAACAGTTCGAAAGGTAACTCCTTCTCTAGAAGGCCCAACTCGGCTACACACAGGCTTGACACAAAGGAGTGTGTCGCTCCAGAATCAAACAAAGCTCTTACACCTCTACCAGCTATAAAACAAACACCTTGCATGAGGTTACCTGACTGAGATGCTTCTGCTCCAGACATGGCAAACACTCTCCCTGTTGCCTGAGGTCTGCTGCCTTCGTTTCTCGTCTGCTGAGAGCCACTGGGTTGGGTCGCCCCATTTCGGTTAGGGCACTCTCTAGCAACGTGCCCCGTCTTTTGGCAGGTGTAGCACCTTTTCTCTGAACTCCTCTTGAAGCACGAGTTAGAGGTGTGTGGTCCACCACAATGGTAACACTTGGGTTTCCAAGGTTGCTGCTGCTGAAACTGGGATGACGTTATTCCTGCCCGAGGTGGTGGAGGTCTCGCATAAGGCTTGCTTTGTGGGTGCTGCACCTTAGCCTTCCCACTGGAAGAACTCCTTGGGTGTGACCTGATCACCCGAGAATCACCCTTCTCCAGGGTCTCCACCATCTTCGCCTTCTCTACCAAGGCGTGGAATTCCCTGATGCACATCGGGGCTATGGTCCTCTTCAGCCCATGCTTCAGCCCCTCTTCGAACTTCCTACACCTCCAAGCCTCAGAGGTCGCCTGGGTGTAGAATCGGGCAAGATACTCAAACCGAGTAGCATAGGCGTTCACAGACATATCCCCCTGCTCCAACTTTAGGAACTCAGCTTCCCTCGCAAACCTTGCGCTGTTTGGGAAGTATTTCTCCAAGAATCTCACCCTGAAGCTTTCCCAGTCCAATACATCCTCTCGGGCCTCCATCATCTGCTGAGCTCCCATCCACCAGAACTCAGCTTCTCCTGATAGCAGGTAGGTGGCGAACAACAATTTCTTCTCTTCAGGGCAGGAGGTCGCCCTAAAGATCTTCTCCAGCTCTCTGACCCACTGATCTGCCTGATCAGGGGTAGCATTCCCACTGAACTTGGGTGGGTTGTGCCTCATGAACTCGGTCAGTCCCATCTGTTCATGAGGCTGACCGACGTGGGAGTTTGTTTCAGCCGACCGAGCAGTCTCCCAGTGGTGCATTGTAGCTTGATGGTTCTGAGCCATCGCTGCATTCTGCTGCTGTATGGCAGTTGCCATCATCTCGATGGCCTTGGCAATCTGGCTCATTTCTGAAGAAGGTTGGGGAGGGGTAGGAGGTCTACGTGCCATCTTCTTCGTGTTTGATTCTGAAACTATTGGCTTCTATATTCCCTACAACCACAAGAATGAGATCGATAAGAAATCAATTCATTCTAGAGGTAACATCTAGACCTTACAAAGGTCAGCCCCTCAAAGTCATTTAGAATTTGAGTTCAACAACAGGATCATAATGCTTATAACATCAAGCATAACACCAGAACAACTACTGGTATGCAGTCATCAATCCAAACAGCCACTTTCAATCAATTACAACTACACCCAACAAAATGAAATGAATTACACCAGAATTCAACGTATGCTAAACATCAAACCTTTGGAATTAAGATTGAGAATCATCTCGATCCAGTTATGAGTGTGCACCCTCACTACTTTATCAAGACCTTCTCATTCTTAATACTAAGATTTTCAATTAGGGCATATATTCACCAAAGCACATACAAAATTTCAATACAAAAACGTTTGAAAACCTTTCACTATAGTTGTTATTTTAAAATCAAATAAACTTTATGAGCAGAAGAAACACAATGGATCCACAGCCCTCAGGTCATCCTAAGGACAAACTGCTCTGATACCATTAATGTAACATCCCGCCAAAATACCATACATGTTCATATAATGAAAATAAAAGTAACCAATAGATTGAAATGAACAAAATCATATATATGTAAATAAAGTTTCTCCTCACAGGGAGATAAATACATAACCGGTATATTTTTCTAAAATTTAAACAAAATACAGCCAACTAAATTGAAAACCGGCGATCTCCCTACATAGACCGGCGATCTCCTATCAGGGGACCCAAAACAGCCGATCTGCTACCAGAACAGAAAAACAGGCGATCACCCGATAGAGACGGAGACAGGCGATCTCCTTCCGGCGACCACTCTCTAAGGAGCTCTACTCCCTGGAAGATCATCTGCTCCCGTGTAAAATACACGATCATCACAGTTTAAGAGAAATAGCCACAGAGCAATACAAAAGAAAAGGGGTAAGCTAGATGGTTTAAAAACTTTTAAATCAATAGTAAACATAAAACTTCACACCATTCATGATCCATATCAATTTTCAACCATCAACATACTCATATTCCATAACTCGTCAAGTGCCTATTTCAAATTTCAGTATTCATGGTTCACACGTCAGACTTTCCACTGACTCACAATGCATAGACACATGACACTACTTCCGGATTGACTCGTGCGTTGACTCAGGCTCAGAGATCTGTACCTGTCATACCATACCACTGTGAAATCCACACAGGGTCGCTGTGAATCCACACAGCCATGCGCATATATAGTCTCATATCATCACTCTCCCGGTATGACAAGGTTAATTCATATAACAGGCCGAGCTCGTTCTTTTTCACACGAGTCACCCATTCATATGAACCTCCTCCGACTCTCCACAGCTGAATAACTTCATCTACGTGATTCCATTATATCAGCAGAGTCAGGATATCTCCTTCTAGACAAGCCCCTAGTCAATACACCTATACAGATCTTACACGGTATTTCCTTTCCTGAAAATACTATGCCTCGATCCCACATTCACAGCATTCAAGACATCATACCATGCAAAGGAATATTTCAAATCACAGCAACAATCATTTTAACGTTTCAAACTTCCGAATATCACATATATATTGTATTTAAATCCCAAACAGCTTCAAACAACGTCAAACACAGTGGAGTTCGAAACCCGTATTTAAAACCGGCGACCACGTCGCCCAACCACATAGAACAGAGCATTTCGAAAAGAAACAGAGAACCGGCGACCACGTCGCCCTCACTTTAGAAACAGCAAAACTATGGCTTGTATTGAAAACGAAGTCTAGCTTCCCTTACCTGGACTTGCGCAAAACACCAGGAGCTCCGAAACCCAACGAAGCTTAAAGAATGTCTTGGCTCTGTTTTTGCGTCTGGTTTGAAGGACTTGCAGAGAGCCTCCCAGGTGCTCTAATGGTGGTCGTCGTTCGTCGTACTCTTGTGTGAAGGTGTTAGAATCGCAGTGCGAAGGAGAGAATGGAGGAGAAGGGAGGTAAACTCACTCTTCCGCTCTTGAACAACTGCGACGTTTCTTTCTTTCTCTCTCAGAAAATGGGTTTTTGCATCTTAAGCTGACTTCTCCACAAAAACCGCTGCCACCACCCACTTTGCAGGGAAGTTTGCGTGTACGTTTCACTGAACAGTACGACTAAGCGGGCCTCTGCGCAGGCTAACACTCTGAGGTCACTAGCCTGAACCACTCTTTTTGTCTACGTGTCGTGCATGCAGGACGTTTCATGCTGGGAGCCTGGGTCCCACCTTACTCTGTGTGAAACTCGACGTCGCGCGATAACTTTCCACTGCTGACTCATTTTGGTGAACGACCGATGTCTCCCTCACCCTGGAAGACGACCGATGTCTCTCTCACCCTGGAAGACGACCGATGCCCATCCCTGGCGACGCCCTCATGCCTCGCGCCCTGGCGATGCCCGCATGCCTCTCGCGCCCTGGCAAAGCCCGCATGCCTCGCGCCCGCGCGATGCCTGCATGCCTCTCGCGCCCTGGCAATGCCCGCATGCCTCGCGCCCGCGCGATGCCTGCATGCAATGCCCGCATGCCTCTCGTGCCCACGCGATGCCCACATGCCTCGCGCCCGTGCGATGCCCGCATGCCTCGCGCCCGTGCGATGCCCGCATGCCTCGCGCCCGTGCGATGCCCGCATGCCTCGCGCCCGTGCGATGCCCGCATGCCTCGCGCCCGCGCGATGCCTGCATGCCTCTCGCGCCCTGGCAATGCCCGCATGCCTCGCGCCCGCGCGATCATGTGTAGCAGGCGACCGGCGATCTCATAGCCTTCTAAACTTAACTTTCCTTCCTTTTTATTTTAAATAAAACATACATAGAATTCATTTAAAATATATCTCTTTTTATTCCAATTCAATTTTACAGGTCCTTACAAAGACAATCCACCGATGATCTCTCGCGCGAAGACTAACCCCGCATGCCTCGCGCCCTGGTGATGCCCGCATGCCCCTCGCGCCCTGGCGATGCCCGCATGCCTCTCACCTGGCGATGCCCGACGACATGATCGCCGCGCCTTTCTGAAGGTTCTTCATTCTACTATGTTACGTCCAAGGTATCATCTCCACATGACTCGGTGACGTCGGTAGCTTCACATTTCCAAGAGTAGATCAGCCCCACTCCTCGTGCTCCCATGCATGCAACACTAAGGGTGATCTCTTTTGCTCAAGCGTAGAGCTTCGCATGCACAGCGTATCTAAGGCTTAACCCACACCTTGATACGCGTGGTTGTTGGAACCCACTCTGGTTGATCCAGTATCTTGACCACATACTACGTACATTCCCGCCGATCACGTACACTCTAGGCGATTGGCGCTCATGTCTCCTCTAGGCGACAGGCGATTATGTGCCAGAGGAGTCGGAGATCGCCTCCGTCTTCACTAACGACGATCTTGCAGAAGACTTCTTAGTTACACTTTTCCTCCTTTACTCTTCTTGGTCCACATGTCATTCGACCGACCTCTACTAGCTTATCCCAGATCATGGGCGACGTCCGAGGTCCGACTACTACGAAACTTCATTTACCAGCTCTTTGTATTTTAAATAATAACATCTTCTGGAATTATTTAAATATACCACTTTCATTCCAATTCAATTTTACAGGTCCTTACAGATTTCACAGTGGTGTGGTATGACAGGTGCAGATCTCTGAGCCTGAGTCAACGCACGAGTCTTCTGGAAGTAGAGTCATGTGTCTATATGTTATGAGTCAGTGGAAAGTCTGACATGTGAACCATGAGTATTGAATGTATTGGATAGGCACTTGACGAGTTTGTGGTATATGGGGACGTTGATGGTTGAAAATTTATATAGTGTATGAATGGTGTGAAGATTTATATTTTCTACTGATATAAAGTTTCATGTTTAAAGTTTTGAAAAATATCTAGCTTACCCTTTTATCTGGTATTGTGATTGCTTTCTTAAACCTGTGATGATCGTGTATTTTTGCACGGGAGCAGACGAGGTTGCAGGTAGTAGAGCTCCTTAGTGAGTGGTCGCCGGAAGGAGATCGCCCGGTTCTGTTTCTGTTAGGCGATCACCCTTTTTCTGTAGTCTGATAGGAGATCGCCCTTTTCTGATAGGAGATCGCCTGCTTGTCTTTTTGCTATATTTTGTTTAAGTTTTGGAAAATTGACCGATTATGTATTAAACTCCCTGTGAGGAGAAACTTCATTACATATATATAATTATGTTCACTTCAATATATTTGTTTACCTTTATTTTTATTATATAAATATGAAAAGAATTTGGCGGGATGTTACATTAATGGTATCAGAGCAGTTCGTCCTTAGGATGACCTGAGGGCTGTGGATCCATTGTGTTTCTTCTGCTCATAAAATTTATTTGAGTTTTAAATAACAACTATAGTGAAAGGTTTTCAAACGTTTTTGTATTGAAATTTTGTGTGTGCTTTAGTGAATATATGCCTTAACTGAAAATCTTAGTATTAAGAATGAGAGGATCTTGATAAAGTAGTGAGGGTGCACACTCATAACTGGATCGAGATGATTCTCAATCTTAATTCCAAAGGTTTGATGTTTAGCATACATTGAATTCTGGTGTGATTTATTTCATTTTATTGAGTGTTTTTGTAATTGACTGAAAGTGGTTGTTTGGATTGATGGTTGTATACCAGTAGCTGTTCTGGTGTTTTGCTTGAGGTTATGAGTATTATGATTCTGTTGATGAACTCAAATTCTTAGAATTAGATTACAAAAACCAAAATTGAACTACAGAAAATTGAGGTATAAAATGCGTGACTTATAAAATTAGTGCTGATCTGTATTTTTCAAATTTTAATTTGAATTTTTAACCACAGATACTTCAAGATGTCAGCTAACTTTTTTCACTTAAATCACACAAAACACATGCACCAATTAATTACAATAAAATTTTCAAATCTGGTGCCAGATTACCATTTTTTTTCACGCCAGTTTTGAACATCAATTTTGTTTGATTTATCATTTTTTTTTTCACTACGAATTTTGATTTAATTTTTTTCCCCTTTATTTCTAAGACTTCAAACTTCTCAGATCCAGATTTCCAGAACTTTTCTCCACCGGAATCAAATTTCACAATGAAAAACAGCCAACACTTTTTTAGAAATCCTAATTTGGAATTAAAAACAGTAATAAGAAACTTCAAGAACACAAAGGAAATTGATGTATATGAAATTGTGTGGATCTAACACACAATTATGAACTCAAAACTAAAAGTAAAAATGCACCAAAGGATTAATTCAACACAGATTAGATCTGGACTCAAAAATCAAATAAAGAAACCAAAGTATCAATAATAGGTACTACTTGGAAGTGATGACAAATTTGGATTCACATGCCTATGACAAAACTAGTATAGATTCATAAAATCAAAAGAACTCAAATCTAAACAAATTGAACCGATTGAAATGTCAATAAGAACTCAAATCTTAGCAAAAATAAAATAGCACACCAGAACACACAAGAATCCTAGTCAAAATTGAAATTAGAAGCTCAAGAACAAGTTGAATACATTTCTACTGATTGGATTCATCCAAACAACATTCAAAAGTAAAAACAAGATCCAAAACAGCAAGACAATCAAGAAATTGGATGAACAACACAAAAATATGAACAAAAATAGAATAAAAAAGATGAAAAGAAATTGAATGTAGTGGAAGCCATGGTTTGGAACATGCAAGGAACTCCTAGGAGCTACGGTTTCCTTGAAGGTGAAGTGTTAGGTGTGGAGAGTGAGTGGTGAGGCCATCTGATGTGAGTTGATTTTATATTCATTTAATTTGTAACACTTTATTAAGAATTGGATCAAGATTCTTAGATCAATTATGGTCAGTCACCTAGAGAAAATCCCCACTGGACATTAACTTAGCAAGTGCTAAGTAGATGTGAAGGTTCATTTCTAAAGGTCCAAGAGAAAAACACATGAATAGGTGACTTTTCATGATGAACAATGATAGAAACTGAATGGGTAATCATAATAACAACAACATAAACCCAATAAGAACACAAGAACAACACAAGAACATAAGATTTGAAACAAGAACACAACAAGAATTGAAACTATCAATAGAAACACAACAAGGAACAAAACCCACTAATGGAAATTCAAGAACTCAACATAAAAATGGGTAACAATGGAATCCGAATAGAAAACAGCAACATATAATGTGCTTGAACTGATTAAAATGAGAAACAAATACAGCAAATGAAAGAGGACATCAAAAGGAAGAGATTGAACCAAATAGAATTGAAAACAAACAAGTAGAACACAAATGGGTAATTTTGGAAGATGAAAGGAAAATGGACTTATGTGGTTGTAGCCATGGAGGGAGGTGCTTCACGCCACTTGAGAGTTCCCAAAGCTCACAAGATATGACATGGAAGAAGAGAAAGAGAACTAGTCTCACAAACTCTTTCAAGATTGTTTCTTTACTTCAATTTTCAACTTGTATTACAAGGTACCAAGCACTCCTATTTATAATGAGGAGAACCGGTCATGTTACAAGGGAGAAGGAGTTAGAAGAGTCACTCTTCTAGTTCCTTCTGAAATTAGCGCCTAAGAGAGAAAGGAAGAGGCACACTTCTAGCTTTTTCCTAAAATTTCCAACTAAGATGCCTTACATGAGAGGTGTCTTTTTGTTTTCCTCTTTTTTTGAAATCTCCTAAAGCTACTACTATATTATTTACAAATTTATAAAAGGGTAATTACAAAAAGAGAAAGCATTTGATGCTCTTTACCCAAAACTTTAGCCTTGCTCCTTGAAATCCTTTGAGGCATGAAGGATTTTGAGCTAGTTTGTCTTTGAGCTTCTTGGACTTAGGCCTCACTTTCCTCTTCTACTTGATCTCCATCACCATCTCACTTGGAAAAGATGAAGAATGAAGACTAAGGTGTCTATCCTAGAGGTAGGAGACAAGAGTGAGAATTGGCACAAATTTGGCAGCAATTTAACTCAACATTAATCTTCCATTTACATGAGCCAAGTACCTCTTTATATAGGAGAGAGATCTGGACATTTTGGAGCCAAAATTTGAAAATTCAAAATACAACTCTCCAATGAGAAGGTGCCATGTGGAGTCATGCTTTCCATGTTTAGCTCACACCTTCCATGCTAAATCCTCTCCACTCCTAGGCTGCCATGTGGACGTCCATGTGCTTCATGCCAAGGAGATTTTCGTCCTCCAAAATACCCTAGACATTTCAGGGTTACATTGGGCTCAAAGAAGCCCAATTGTTACCCTAACTAGTCACTTTTAACCCTAACTAGTCATATTTTACTATTGGTCCAAATACAAGCCCAAAAACCTATGCTACTTAGCCCAAATATTTGGTCCAATTATTTTATGCTACTAGGCCCAATACATGGCCCATGAAATCCTAAAAAACTTTATACAATTTTTTTCAGCAAAAGTTTGGCCCAAAAATAATGTTGACTAGTCAGTAGGAACTCAGTCTTCTTGTGTTCTTCTAACCAAAGCTTTATTTTATGTTTTGATGACTTGGAGGTCTTCTTGGATATGTTTGTACATTACTTCACCCTAGATTTGTCCTCTTAATTGGGCCTACAAAAAGAAACAAAAGCCCAATTAGACCCATATTTGCAAATAAATCCCTAAACAACATCTAGGTCTTTATCCTCCTTATTATGTGGTTGTGTGTGGCAGGATGGTTTCCATCATCGAGGTTGTCCTCCTTCAAGAGGGCCACCCTATAGCTTATTTTAGTGAGAAAATCGAGGGGAGTCATCTTAATTACTCCACTTATGATAAAGAACTTTATGCTCTTGTTAGAGCCTTGCAAAATTGGCAACACTACCTTTTTCCAAAGGAATTTGTGATACATAGTGATCATGAGTCCCATAAATATTTGAATGGCCAAAGCAAGCTTAATAAGAGACATGCTAAGTGAGTGGAGTTTATTGAGCAATTTCCTTATGTGATCAAACATAAACAAGGTAAAATTAATGTGGTTGGGGATGCACTTTCAAGAAGATATACCTTGTTAAATGTTTTGGATGTTCAATACTTAGGTTTCGATCACATAAAGGAAATTTATAAAGATGGCCTTAATTTCTCTCTTATCTATCAAGAGGGTTCCACAGGAGGACACAAAGACTTTTTCATACATAATGGTTTTCTTTTCAAAGGAAAAACGCTTTGTGTTCCCCAAGGATCTTTAAGACAATCTCTTGTTAGAGAGGCACATGAGGTTGGGCTTATGGGACACTTTGGGGTAGCTAAGACTTTAGATACATTGCATGAGCATTTCTTTTGGCCCCACATGCGCAAATCCGTACATAGCTTCTATGATAAATGCATAGCATCTAGGAAGGCTAAATCTAAAGTGCAACCCCATGGTTTATATACCCCTCTTCCCATCCCTAATATGCCTTGGGTAGATATTTCAATGGATTTTATTCTAGGCCTTCCCAAGAAATCTCGAGGTATGGATTCTATCTTTGTGGTAGTGGATCACTTTTCTAAAATGGCTCACTTTATTCCATGCCAAGAAGTAGATGATGCTTATTTTATTGCAAATCCCTTCTTTAAGGAAGTAGTTCGTTTGCACGGGCTTCCTAGAAGTATTGTATCCGATAGAGATTCAAAATTCTGAAGCCACTTTTGGAAGACTTTGTGGGGAAAACTTGGAACAAAACTCTTGTTTTCTACTACTTGCCACCCCCAAACTGATGGTCAAACTATGGTGGTTAATAGAACTTTGGGCCAAATGTTAAGATGCCTTATTTCTGGGAACCCAAGGGTATGGTAAAATTTACTACCTCATATTGAATTTGCCTAAAATAGAGTAGTAAATTCTACCACTGCCCATTCTCTTTTTGATGTTGTTTATGGGTTCAATCCCCTCACACCTCTTGACCTTCTTCCCATTCTTGTACTTGATGAGGTGTTGTGCAAGGATGGTTTTGAAAAAGCTTCTTTAATTCAAGACTTACACCATCACATCAAACTACAAATTGAAAACAAGGTCGGCAAGTATGCTGAGCTAGCCAACAAAAGGAGCAAGGCATTAATCTTTGAACCCGGGGATTGGGTTTGGCTACATTTGAGGAAGGATAGATTCCCTAAGGAAGTCCAAACTTATGCCACGTGGTGATGGTCCTCTTCAGGTCATCAAGAGGATTAATGATAATGCCTTAGAGTTAGATATGCCTGATACATACCTTGGTAGTCATTCTTTTAATGCTAGTGATCTAACTCCTTTCTCTGCAAGTCTTCCAAATTCGTGGATGAATTCTCTCCAACTTGGTAAGCATGATGAGAACCAAGGGGAGAGGGCACCTTAGGCCCAAGCCCAACAAGCCCAAGCCCAATTTGAGGCTGAAGCCCAACCTATGATCTCAACACCCACCATGCCTTAGAGGATTACTAGGAGCAGGGTAAAGACTTTAGGAGATGAGCATCAATTAATGTCTCTTTTTGTGATTTCTTTAGAATAGGTTTTAAATAAAACATAAAAGGAGGGTGTGGAAAGGAGTTTAGGGCTTATGAGTAGAAATAGAAAGTCACACCTTCCTTGTGACTACTTAGGTGCCATTTTCAAATGGCTTAGCATTTGAATTTTCCCACCTTTTCCTTTGCCAAAATCGGCCCTCTCACACTATATATAAAGGTGCTTGGTTCATGTAATTACAAGTTGAATTTTAAGTAAAGTTACTATACACAAATTTTGTCAGATTAGTGAGAATTGTTCTCCTAGCTTTAGTCTTATCTTGTGAGTTTTGGGAGCTCTCAAGTGGCGGCAACTACACTCATCTTGGAGCAAAATCACACTCTCAAGTGGCATGTTCTTCCTTCCCTAGCTTTATACACATAAGCTTTCCTATCCTTTATCTTTCAATTCCAATTCCATCCCATTTCAATTCCTAAATATGTCTTTTGTTTGTGTTCTTGTTTCAATTCGGTTTATGCTTCTTCTTTGTTTATTCTTCCTCTTTGAATTGCGTTTCAATTCTATTTTTGTTTTGCACTTGTTCTATTTTCTTCCGCACCATAATTGTCACTCATTCATCACTTTTAATTGTGTTTTTCCTTTGGTCTTATGGAAATGAACCTTCACATCTACTTAACACTTGTTAAGTTAATGTCCAGTGGGAATTTTCCTTAGACTTCTCACCTTAATTGCTTAAGAATCTTGATCCTAATTCTAAAAAGTGTCACCTAATGAATCAATCTAAAATCAACTCACATCACCTTCCATGTGACTATTTAGGTGCCATTTTCAAATGGCTTTGCATTTGAATTTTCCCACCTTTTCCTTTGCCAAAACTGGACCTCTCACACTATAAATAGAGGTGCTTGGTTCATGTAATGACAAGTTGAATTTTGAGTAAAGTTACTATACACAATTTGTGTGAGATTAGTGAGACTTGTTTCTCCTAGCCTTAGTCTTATCTTGTGAGTGTTTGGAAGCTCTCAAGTGGCGGCATCATCTCTTATCTTGGAGCAAATTCACCATTCCAAGTGGCGTGAACCTCTTCCAAGCTTCATCCACATAAGCTTTCCTTTCCTTCATCTATTTAATTCCAATTCCATTCCATTTCGATTCCTAAATATGTCTTGTGTTTGTGTTCTTGTTTCTATTCGGTTCTTGTTCTTTGTTTAGTGTTCTTCATTTGTTTTTGTGCATTTTCAATTATGCACTTTCGCACCTTATTTTTCATTCATTCATCACCTATAATTGTGTTTTTCCTTTGGTCTTATGGAAATGAACCTTCACATCTACTTAACACTTGTTAAGTTAATGTCCAGTGGGAATTTTCCTTAGACTTCTCACCTTAATTGCTTAAGAATTACCGATCCTAATTTTAAAAAGTGTCACCTAATGAATCAATCTAAAATCAACTCACATCAGTCTACTAAGGCATCGATGCTGGGCAATGGATACGAATCCTTGGAACAAGCCTTGTTCAAATCCGTGAAATCAACGCACATCCTCCACTTCCCGTTGGCCTTCTTGACCAAAATTACTTTTGCTAACCACTCAGGGTATTGGATTTCCCTTATGTGGCCAACACTTAGCAACTTTTGAGTTTCTTGCTTGATGACCAGGCGTCTCTCTTCATTGAACTTCCTTCTTCTTTGTATTATAGGCCTGAGATTCGTGTCCATTGTGAGTCGATGACACAGAAAATCAGGATCAATGTCAGGCATGTCTAACACAGACCATGCAAAAGCATTTAGGTGCCTTGCTATCACCTCAGTAATTTGATCTTGCATCTCTTGGCTTAGTGACATACCAAGCTTAAACTTCTTTCCTCCGATCTCTCTCTCTTGAATCTCACCAGCAGGCTCAGGTCGCCTCTCGCTAGCGACCTCTACACAAGTGGCCCCTTCAGCCTCTTGAGGCTGGGCGACGACCATGAATACTCCTCTTTTATTTTTCAAGCTGTTCTCATAACACTTTCTGATGTGAGTTGATTTTATGATTTAGCATTTTATGGTGACACTTTTCTTAAGATTGGAATTTTAAGATGATTAAGGTGAGAACCTAAGGAAAATCCCCACTAGACATTAACTTAACCAAGTGGTTAAGTAGATGTGAAGGTTCATTTCCATAAGGCAAAGAGAAAAAAACATGGATATGGTGATTATGAAGCAAAATCCGAAACTTAGATTGGAGAAAAGGGTAGCATCAATGGTGTACAAGCCATTCCAAATGATGCTCCTCACTCATAAATGAGTCTCCTAACCCGAGAATACAAAGATAACAAAGAAGAGTGAAATGTAACAAGGAAAGGGAATGGAAATGGAAGAGTTAATAAAGGAAGAACTTATGGAGATAGAGCTATGGAAGGATCACGCCACTTGATGGGATGGAATTACCAAGATGAGTGGAAGGAGGCCGCCACATGAGAGCATCATCACCCATAAGATAAGATCACAATGGAGGAGACTCACTCATTCACTACTCACACAAAAATTGTGTATAGTTTCTTTACTATTCAATTTCAACTTCTAAATACATGAGGTAGACCTCCTTATTTATAGGTGAAGGAGCATTGGAGAACAAGCTTAAGGGGTAGGATGGGAAGACGGAAAAAATGGGCAACCTTAGGGTTTGACTAAGTCAATCCCGCATCCTAGGCTTGTCCTTCTAGAAACTAGGTCAAAATGCCTTCCAAATGAGCTAGGAACAAGATAAAATGATACCTATACCTCCTATTATGATAAAGGCACCTTATTCTAGCCTATATTTGCTATTTGGACCCCTAAAGTGAGCCCAAATTATTTACAACATGTTTTGTAGTGGCCAGACCTCAGACGTCGGCACATGAGTGAGAGGTCGGCACAAGAGAGGTCGGCATGGTAGGGCCCACAGAGGGGTCCATAGAATTACACGTGTCAAGCCACGAAACCAGATTCACAGATACGACATGCATACAGGATGTGTACAAGACGTAAGGTTCTGACACAATTGAATTATCCTTAGAAATGCATGTAAGGAACGTGAAGGTTTGAAGGCATGTGAGATATTAAGTTATTAGATAAGTTTAGGTTGACGACGCTGGGATATGCACTGAAACCCTAGCGGCCACACCTTAAGTTATGCACTCCAGGAAAGGAATGTCGCCACGGGAGTTGCACTCTATGAAAGGAATTTTGCCATGGGAGTTGCACTAAGATTGTGCATTAGAATCCCAAAAGGGTAACCCTAAATTTGCTAGAGGTAATGCTTGGACAAGAGGATGTATGCAATAGGTAACCTAAAACAGCTATATAAAGGGGTAATGCCTAAGGTAAACAGAAGTTCACAAACAAACACATTCTTTTGCAAGCTTAGAGTTTCTTACACATTCTTAGCTTGAGATACTCTAGTTATTTGATGTTTCTTGCCTTGTACTAACTTGGGCGTCGGAGTGCAATTACAGGAAGGGCCCCCTCTGTCTCAACGGAGTCACTGGAAGTCGCAGAACCAGCATGAGATAGGAGGGGCCACCGTCTGCCTCAGAGTCAACAACGACTGAGTCAACCGGCAAGAACATGTTTTATTCTTAAGTACACTAGCAGGAAGAATGACAGATGCTTTGTTCCTTGTCCGTTTCTCCCTCTGGTGAGTTCTGCTTGATCCATAATAGGGTCTTCTCTTGAATAAGGAGATGACTTCTCATAGTTTGCACCCTTGGTCAACTCTTTGTGAGCTTGGTTTGCATCATGCCCCCCAGGTTTCATAGAATTCGTCCTCGAATTTAGAACTCCTACAGATAACATAGTTAGTTCGTTTTCATACAAGATAGTGCAAGGTGAAGGATGGAAAACAAACATATGTTCTTTGAGCTTGGGGAGTTCAAAAGAGGAAGCTCTTCTTACAAGCCATGTTGGGGAAGAATATTTGGGAATG
Organism: Phaseolus lunatus; assembly: GCA_013389735.1. Taxonomy (NCBI): domain Eukaryota; kingdom Viridiplantae; phylum Streptophyta; class Magnoliopsida; order Fabales; family Fabaceae; genus Phaseolus; species Phaseolus lunatus. Next base: position 28,241,023 of record CM023858.1, on the reverse strand, counting down.
AAAGAACTTTTTGATGAAAATCCTCTTAAAAGGTGAGAACCTTTAAGAGGTGTTTGAATTTCATTCCAAAACTTCTTTGTCCAAGATGTCAAGTAGTTAGATTTATTGGGTAATGTTCTTGTCGGTTGACTCTCTTGTCGGTTGACTCTACGGCAGTCACATGCCTCCTTCCCTCACCTTGAATTATGCTTTGCTGTCTCGAAACAACCTACACCTGCAAGATAGAAAGGGGTGCCCTAGAAGCCGTTTGCACTCCGACGCTCAAGTCAAAACTGGGCAAGCACACCAAGTGTATTCAGTATTTGTGTTTAGGTTTAGAAACTGCGTACCTTTGTGAAGTGTTTTACTACCCATTATATAGTCTAGGGTTTCTCTGTGCTGCTACCCATATTTAGGGTTTACAAGAATACCCTTACGCCGTTATCACCCAGACTTAGGGTAATCTAGCACGTAAGGTTTCCTTAACTGGAGTGCAAACTCTAACAGGGTGACCACCTAGGTGCCTCCTTGTGCACCTAGTAATGGAAGAGGGCCAAGCACAACTGCACAAGAGCTGATGGAGATCAAGCTCTAGTGCACATAGAGGCCAATCAACAAGATCAAGAAGAGGTAGAGGTGCAAATAGAGGACGCCCATGAAGATCAAAGCCCACCTCAAAGGCTTACAAGAAGCATGTTCAAAGCTTTAGGAGCTAGGGAACAATTATTCTCTCTTTTTGTAATTTCTTTGGTTAATGGTGCTTAGAGGGAAACATTAGAAACCTCTAGTGTTATAGCATCTTTTAATCTTTTAGTTAGGAGTCTTAGGGGGGGTGTATTAGTAGATAGGTGTAGAAGTAAATAAGGAGGTGCCAAAGTAAGAGAAGGATCACACCTTTCTCATCCTTTGTGATTGGCGCCGATTCTAGAAACCTTTAGGGAGTAGATTTTTGATTTTGTGCAGCTTGCATTTCAGCACCTTAGGCTATAAATAGAGGTGCTCTCTTTGTATTTTGCAGATTGGAATTATATAGAAAAGAAACTATACTCAATTTTTTGAGTGAGCATTGGAGAGCTTTTGAGCCTTCTTCTCTAGTCTTATCTTGAAGGATCCATGGTGTCCTCAAGTGGCGGCAGCACACTCATCTAGGAGCAACCATCCTTTTAGTGGCGTGATCTTCTCACCATACATCCATCTTCATAAGTTTTCTTTTCCCTTTCCTCTTTTCCTTTTATTTGATCATGTTTTGAGCTTGTGTTCTTGAGTTTTGGTTAGTTATTTCATGTTTTCCAGCAGTTGTTCTTCTTTTTCTCTATGTTTTGTTCGGTTCAAATTCTGTTTTCAACTCTTTTAATCGGTTCAATTGATAGTAAATGGAGCTTCCATGTGAGTTTAGTTTGTGGTGCAAGATTTGGTGAGTTCTTGAAATATAGAACATTGATCCTCTTCTATAAAAGTGCCTAACCTTTGCCAACTCAAGTTGATTCCATAGAATATCAAAGAATCATGCTATTGTGGCTAGTGGAATCACGTCATGTGGTATCATGAGTCTTAGGTTCATTCTTGTTGAATTGTTGAGTTGTGTGCACTTTATTTCAAGAGCTCTTTTAATTTCTTGCAATTTACGTTTCTGTTTTAGGCTTCATTGAGTTTTCTTGCTGTTTTTCTTTTGTTACACCAAGTGTTTGTGAAAAGGTTTATGGCACTCATTATTCATATGAGTATGGTTGCTCTTTTGGAATGGCATTCTCCTTCCTAGAGCTGACCTTATGTAACATCCCGCCAAAATACTATACAAAAGTATATAATGAAAGTAAAGGTAACAAATAGATTGAAGTGAACAAAATATTATATATATATGAAATGTAGTTTCTCCTCACAGGGAGTTTAATACAAATTCGGTCAAATTTTCCAGAAACATAAACAAAATACAGTAAAAAAACAAAGCAGGCGATCTCCTATCGGAAGAGACCGATCTCCTATCGGAAGAGGACGATCTCCTATCAGAGGACCCAAAACAGCCGATCTGCTGCCAGAACAGAAATCGGGCGATCTCCTTCCGGCGACCACTCACTAAGGAGCTCTACTTCCTGGAAAATCATCTGCTCCCGTGTAAAATACACGATCATCACAGTTTTAAGAGGAAACAGCCAGAGAACAATACAAAGGGTAAGCTAGATATTTTTAAACTTTAAATTTTAAACTGGACAACCAACGTAGATCAGCCTTTTTAAACATTCACCAGAGTCCATCACTTCCTCATTCATATTACACAGCCATCAAGAAATCACATGTTTCACAATATTTTCAAGAGTCGTTCTATTCACATAATGCACCAAGTGTCTATCAATTCAATGTTTCTCATTTCTCACGTCAGACTTCCACGGACTCATCACACAAGACACTTGACACTACTTCCGGAAGACTCATGCATTGACTAGACTCGTGTATTTGCACCTGTCATACTGCCCACTGTGAAATCACACACATTCACAGGGTCGCCGTGAAATCACACACATTCACAAGCGTATAATGAATCTCAATATCATCACCATCCAAGCATGACAGGGTTAATCCACACAACAGGTCGAGCTCGTTCCCTTTGGAACAACTCACCCATACGTATGAACCTCCTTCGACTCTCAACGCCCGAATAACTTCATCTATATGATTCCATTATATCAGGAGAGTCAGGATATCATAACGAATCACCGGTCAATGCACATCCTACACGATCTTACACGGTATTTTCTTTCCTGAAAATACTATGCCTTGATCTCACATTCACAACATTCAACACATCATGCCACACTTAAATGAATGATTTCAATCACAGCAAAACTCACTCCAAGGTTCATGTTTTCAAATATCACATTTACATCTCAAACAGTTTCAAAACAACACCAAAAACAGGGGAGTTCGTAAAACAGCGCCAAAACCGGCGATCTGGTTCAAAAACAAGGTATTTCGAAGTCTGTATTTAAAACCGGCGACCACGTCGCCCAGACACATAGAACAGAGCATTCACGAAGATGAAAACGAAACCGGCGACCACGTCGCCCTCAATTCAGAAACAGCTAATCTATGGCTTGTATTGAAAATAAAACTAGCTTCCCTTACCTGGACTTGCGCAAAACACCAGGAGCTCCGAAACCCAACGAAGCTTGAACCACGCCTTGTCTCTGTTTTCAGCGCCTGGTCTGTAGAACTAGCAGAGAACCTCTTAGGTGCTCTAAAGGCAACGTCGCTTGTCGCACTGATGCTGGAGGTTGCCTGAGTCTCAACGCAAGGAAGGGAAGAAGGGAGGGAGGAAGTTTGCACTCACTCTAACACTCTTGAGTCTGTAACTCTCTTTGCCTTCCTGCAGTGGCTTTTGAATCCCAGCTTACCTGTTCACGTATGCTGCCGCTGCCACCCCTTCTGCAGGAAAGCCTGAGAACCACTGCCCTGAACAGTACGACCACTGCTGTCGCTTATGCATGCCAACCACTGCTCTGAACAGTACGACCACTGTTGTCGTTTGTGCATGCCAACCACTGCTCTGAACAGTACGACCGCGAGTGTCTCCTGCGCATGCCAACATTCTGATGTCACCACTCTGAACCACCCTTCTGTCTACGTGGCACGTGTGTAGGACGTTTCATGCTGGGAGTCTGGGTCCCACTTTACTCTGTGTGAAACTCGACGTCGTGCGATAACTTTCCACTGCTGACTCATCCTGGCGAACGACCGATGTCTCCTTCGCCCTGGAAGACGACCGATGTCTCCTTCGTCCTGGAAGACGACCGATGTCTCCTTCGCCCTGGAAGACGGCCGATGTCTTCCTCTGGGAGACGACCGATGTCTTCCCTGGCGACGCCCTCATAACTCTCGCGCCCTGGCTACGTCCACATGCCTCTCGCGCCTTGGCCACGTCCACCTGCCTCGCGCCCTGGCAATGCCCGCATGCCTCTCGCGCCTTGGCCACGTCCACATGCCTCGCGCCCTGGCAATGCCTGCATGCCTCGGGCCCTGGCAATGCCCGCATGCCTCGCGTCCGCGCGATGCCTGCATGCCTCTCGCGCCCGCACGATGCCTGCATGCCTCGTGCCCTGGCGACGTCCACCTGGCGCTCATGTGTAGCAGGCGACCGGCGATCTCATAGCCTTCTAAACTTAACTTTTCCTCCCTTTTTATTTTAAATAAAACATACATAGAATTCTTTTAAAATATAACCCTTTTTTATTCCAATTCAATTTTACAGGTCCTTACACCTTACGCTTCCTTTCACTTGTTATATCTTGTGATATGTCTTTTAATTTTGTAATCATGTCAAGTTTTGTCTTAGTCATGTTCTTCCATACTTGTCATTACTTCTAGTAGTTCTTTTATTGCTTTGATTGTTTCTTGCTTTGGTTTACATTCTGTTTTTGAGTTTATTGCTTCATCTTTTGTGCATTTTCATTTTTAGATTTGAGTTCATGCTTGTATTCTAGACCTATACAAGTTCCTTTACACAATTTCCATTATGTCTTTGCTAGTTCCTCATCCTGTTTTTCATTCCTAAATAGGATACTCTGTTTTCTTACAAACGTGCTACTGTTTTCAATTTACTGCAATTATTTGGCTTACTGGAAATTTGTGAAAATTTAGATTAACATTCTTCAAAGTGTTACAAAAGCATAGCAAAAACAAGTACTCAAAAATTCCAAGTACACAAAATATGATAAATAAGATACGAAAAGTGTACATTCCTGCCGAAAAAAAAAACAAAAAAAAAAAGACAGTAATTGGGCAGCAATTTTGAAAAATTTATTTCTCTCAATTGGCTTACTGTTTTTACCTCATTCCAGTGCCATTATTGATTTGAGACATTGAAGTTTCTGTGGTAAATTTTTCACATTCCAGTTCGCTTCCAATCATTCCAGTTAACTCTGTAAAAATAGCACAGTTTGCATACAACAATTTTCTTGTAGTTCTGTTTTTGGTTTCTTAAATCTACTCTAGTACTTTTCTCTAGGACTCTTTTGGTGTGCCTTCTTTCTTCATTGAGTTCTTTATTTTCTTGCTTGTCTTTCATTCTTTACTCTTTGAGTTTGTATTACATATAGTTTTCCTTTTGCAATTACCTTTCTTTGCTTATACCTTTTCTTGTTTGTCTTTATTGTTCATTGGTTTTATGGTGGTTGACTTTGAGATTGGTGTGCTTGCTTTGACATCTTTCATTTGAGGACTCCAAGGCCTCAAGATCATATTAGTGCAAGGACATTATTTCTTTGAGAGTGACCCCAATCTTTCTGCCTAAATTCAATTCGGCTTTATTTTTACTTAAAACACTCACTGTTTTGCTAATTTTTGTTTCTTGCCTTGTTTGCTGTTTTTGTGTGTTGCTGTTTTTAATTACAAATGGCTGGATTTTCAAGTGATGCCTCATACAAGCAGAATTCTCCTTCCAAAGCTTCAATCCTTGGTGAATTACATGAAGCACAAAGAACCATTAGACGTTTGGAAGAGAAATTGCAACAGCTAGAGGTGCAACAAGATAGACCATCTCCTTCAATCCATGATGAGCATCATTCACATAGACATTCAACAAGAGCCTCTTCAAATGATTTTGGCAGTAGAGATGCGCATAGGAGAAGGAGAACTCCACACCAATTCCTTGGACGTAGACATCCCAACCAAGGGGAGAGACCTCACTATGGCAATGGCTACTATCATGATGCAAAGGCTAGGCTACCTTCGGTCAAACTTCCTACTTTCAATGGATCTAGTGATCCTAATGTGTATTTGGATTGGGAGGCTAAGTGTGAACAAATATTTGAGCTCCATGAGATCAAAGATGAACAACACAAGTATAAGCTAGCCACCTTAGAATTTGTAGATTATGCCATGAAATGGTGGCATGGTGTTGTAAAGGACTTTATGTTTCACAAGGGTCCTCTTGTGGACTCTTGGAACTCTTTGAGATATCAAATGCGCGTTAGGTTTGTGCCCCCACATTTTAGGAAAGACCTCATGTTGAAACTCCAAAGGTTTCAACAAGGCATGCTAAATGTGGATGAATATTACAAAGAGTTAGAAATGCTTGTGCTTAAACTTGAATTAGAAGAAAGTGAGGAAGCTATGATTGCTAGGTTTGTAAGTGGTCTTAGGAAGGATATTCAAAACATTGTTGAGTTACAAGAGTATTCATCATTGGGATCTTTAGTTCATCTTGCAATGAAGGTGGAAGCCCAACTTGCTAAGAAAAACTCTTTCAAAAACATTTCCAATGATGGATACTACTCCAAGTCTTGGAGAACCAAAAATTTTTCTAAACCTCCTTCCAACGATTCTACTTTCAATCCCAAGGAAACTACTTTCAAACCCAAGGAAACTAAGCCATCTACTTCTAGGCCTAAATCTCCCACTAGAACATCTAATACTAAATGCTTTAAATGTTTGGGTTATGGCCATATTGCTTCAAATTGTCCTTCTAAACGAAGTATGTACATACATGAGGGCATTGTAGTTAGTGAGCATGATTCGGATTCTCCTAAGCATTCATTGCATTCTCATGCATCTAGTGAGGAAGAAAGTGAGAGTCCAATTGAAGGAGATTTGTTAGTTGTAAGAAGACTTCTTGGGCAAGTTTCATAACCTTTTGATGAAAGTCAAAGGGAAAATATTTTCCACACAAGATGTCTTATTCAAAACAACATTTGTTCTTTGATAGTGGATGGGGGTAGTTGTGCAAATGTTGCTAGTACAACAGTGGTAGAAAAACTTGCTTTACCTACCATCTCTCATACAAAGCCCTATAAATTACAATGGCTTAGTGAAGTAGGAGAAATAGTTGTCAATAAACAAGTCCTCATCCATTTCTCCATTGGAAAATACAAAGATGAGGTCTTATGTGATGTTGTGCCCATGGAAGCCACTCATGTTCTTTTGGGAAGGCCTTGGCAATTTGATAGAAAAGTTTTACATGATGGCTTTACCAACAAACTATCTTTTGAATTCCATGGTCACAAGGTTACTTTAAAATCTCTCTCTCCAAGAGAAGTCCATGAGGACCAAGTTATTATGAAGAAAAAGAGGGAGAGTGAAAAAGATAAAAAAGATAAGAGTTTTAAGCCTACACTCCTTGTGTCTAGGCATGAGATTCAAAGGGAAATAGTGGCTCATCATCCTCTTTTCTTAGCCATCCCTAGAACTCTTAAGTTAGAACCACTTGTTGATAGTTCTCATTGTTTGGAAAATTTGGTAGAAGAGTTTCAAGATGTGTTTCAAGATCCTCCAAAAGGACTTCCACCTTTGAGAGGGATTGAGCACCAAATTGATTTCATACCAGCCTCTTCTTTACCAAACCGTCCAGCATATAGAACCAATCCAAGTGAAACCAAGGAAATTTGCCAACAAGTTGAGGCTTTGATTGAAAAAGGGTGGGTTCAAGATAGCATCAGTCCTTGTGCTATGCCTATCATCTTAGTGCCTAAAAAGGATGGCACATGGCGAATGTGTTCGGATTGTAGGGCCATAAATAACATTACAATTAAGTATAGGCATCCCATACCTAGGCTTGATGATTTTTTGGATGAATTGCATGGTTCAAAAATCTTTTCAAAGATTGATCTTAAAAGCGGCTACAATCAAATTCGTATCAAATCGGGTGATGAATGGAAGACGGCTTTTAAGACCAACTTTGGTCTATATGAGTGGTTAGTTATGCCCTTTGGTTTAACTAATGCACCAAGTACCTTCATGCGCCTCATGCATCATGTTCTTAGACCATTCATTGGTAAGTTTGTTGTTGTTTACTTTGATGACATTCTCATTTATAGCTTATCTTTGGATGAACATAGGTTGCATGTTAGGCAAGTTTTAGAAACCCTTAGGAAGGAACATTTGTATGCTAATATTACTAAATGTATGTTTGCTCTTGATCATATAGAATTCCTAGGGTTTGTTGTGAGTTGTAAAGGGGTCCATGTGGACAAAACAAAGGTGATGGCCATTCAAAATTGGCCTACACCGAAATCTTTGAATGAGGTCCGAAGTTTTCATGCACTTGCTTCTTTCTATAGAAGATTTGTCCCAAACTTTGGTACCATTGTCGCACCACTCAATGACATAGTGAAAAAGGATGTGGTTTTTCAATGGGGAGAAGCACAACAAAAAGCTTTTGACACTTTGAAAGAAAAATTGACTAATGCTCCCATTTTGGCCCTTCCTAATTTCACTAAGACATTTGAGATTGAGTGTGATGCTTCTGGAATAGGTATTGGGGCTGTTCTCCTGCAAGAGGGCCACCCCATAGCCTATTTTAGTGAGAAATTGAAAGGAAGTCATCTCAATTATTCCACTTATGATAAAGAATTATATGCATTTGTTAGGGCTTTGTTCACTTGGCAACACTATCTTTTTCCCAAAGAGTTTGTGATACATAGTGATCATGAATCTCTTAAATATTTGAAAAGCCAAAACAAGCTTAACAAGCGGCATGCTAAGTGGGTGGAATTCATTGAGCAATTTCCTTATGTGATCAAACACAAGCAAGGCAAAGTAAACATTGTGGCGGATGCTCTTTCTAGAAGATATACTTTGCTAAATCTTTTAAGCTCTCAATATCTTGGTTTTGATCACATTAAGGAACTTTATCATGATGACCTTGATTTTTCTCTCATCTATCAAGAGTGTCTTAAGGGAGGACACAAAGATTTTTTTTATACAAGATGGCTTTCTTTTTAAAGGAAAACGTCTTTGTGTTCCTCAATGCTCTATTAGATTATCTCTTATTAGAGAAGCTCATGAGGGGGTTTTAATGGGACATTTTGGGGTTGCTAAAACTTTGAATGTGTTGCATGAACATTTCTTTTGGCCTCATATGCATAAACATGTTCATAGTTTGTGTTATAAGTGCATAGCTTGCCGCAAAGCTAAGTCTAAGATGCACCCCCATGGTCTATATACTCCTCTTCCTATCCCTCCAATGCCTTGGGTAGATATATCTATGGATTTCATCTTAGGCTTACCCAAAACATCAAAGGGAAAGGACTTCATTTTTGTGGTAGTGGATTGTTTTTCAAAGATGGCTCACTTTATTCCTTGCCACAAAGTGGATGATGCATGCCACATTGCAAACCTCTTCTTCCAAGAAGTGGTTCGCTTGCATGGGATCCCTAGATCTATAGTATCTGATAGAGATCCCAAGTTCTTGAGTCACTTTTGGAAGACCTTGTGGGGCAAGCTTGGGACTAAGCTTTTTGATCCGGTCGGTCATCGGTAGTCGATGACATCAGCAGCAGTTGACCACGTGGACCATTCACAGGGTAACACGTGGTAGAGGATAGCAGGCGAATCAGGGAGGCGATCACTCAGAATGATAATCGCCTGTCGCCTGTGATGATGAGTAATCGCCTATCGCCTTGAGGATGAGTAATCACTCATCGCCGGTGTGAATCAGTACTCGCCTAGTTACACATGATCGCCGTGTGTGAAGGTTAGGAGATCAGGTGGTCAGCAAGTTGCCGAAAGAGCACATCGCCGGGTGTTTGAGAAGACTTGGCAAGCACTTGTTGTATGGTCTAAGTACAGAGGATAAGTGGCATATCTGCCACCATGTGTAGTGTGAGCTGCGATGCCCAGTGTTAACCAGCTCGCCATGTTAAGGTTGCGCCCAGAGTAGCCTGTGTACTAAGCTACTCCCTGTGTGGATAACTTAGTCGCAGGGGCACAGTGGAAGTAACGTTTCAGCTGCAGATACTCCAGATGGTGACACGTGTATGACCAGATGTTATCCACGTGTCAAGAGGAATAACCGTCAGGAGAGAGAAAGACTCAGGTATATATACGAAACTCTTAACGAAATTGGAGGGGGTTTTTACAGATTCTTACAGCTTACACATTTGAGAGTTTACAGTTACACACGAGTCTCACAGAGAGATTCAGTGATAGTTTTGGTGTTCCTGTTGCCTGACTTGAGTGTCGGAGCTACAACGGCCGCCAGAGGCGCCGTCTGTGTGTTTTGCAGGCAGTGTTTGGAGTTCCGGTGGTGGTTCTTGGAGCGTTCTTGCAGAATAGAAAGCTAGACGAAGGAGTGACGAGGCAATCCTCCACGTTCGAGTCAAGTGGCAGGATCATTGGCGCCCACCGTGGGGCCCTTGTGAATTTTGTTCCCATCCACGTTGCAGTTTTTGAAGTTTCTTGAGGTTTCTTGAAGTTTTTTGGAGCTTCTTGATCATTTCGTCGAAGTGAAGTTACGTCGAAGTGTTGAGAAGATGAGAAGAAGAACCAGGCAAACCTCACCTGCGCCATCTGCTGAAGAATGAGCTGTTACCATGGCGCAGGCAATGGAGATGATGCGCGCGCTGCAAGATAGCATCGTGGAATTGAGAGCTGAGCAAGAGAAAATGCATGCAGAGTTGACTACATCGCAGAGAAGAAACGAAGAGTTGAGCCGTATGAATGAAGAGCTGCGTAGGGAATTGCAGGCGCAGAAGGAGCGCGCAGTTGAAGAGAGGACGTCGACGCCGCAATCGCCTCCTAGAGTATTCCCTATGCCTTTCTCCCCCGATATCTGAACACGGTGGTGCCTCCCAATCTGGTGGGACTGAAAGCGTCGTTCACGGGGGTGGAATGTAACATCCCGCCAAATTATTATACAAATGTATATAATGAAAATAAAGGTAATAAATAGATTGAAGTGAACAAAATATTATATATATGAAATGTAGTTTCTCCTCGCAGGGAGTTTAATACAAATTCGGTCAAATTTTCCAGAAACATAAACAAAATACAGTAAAAAAACAAAGCAGGCGATCTCCTATAGGAAGGGACCGATCTCCTATCGGACGAGGCCGATCTCCCATCGGAGGACCCAAAAACAGCCGATCTGCTACCAGAACAGAAATCCGGCGATCTCCTTCCGGCGACCACTCACTAAGGAGCTCTACTTCCTGGAAGATCATCTGCTCCCGTGTAAGTTATACACGATCATCACAGTTTTAAGAGAACAGCCACAGAACCAAAACACGCAGGGTAAGCTAGATATTTTAAAGAGAGTTTAAATAAGGATAATTAAAATAAAATCAAGGTAAACAATTTCAAGATATTCACGTAAAGTTATCAAGTTTCTCATACTCTTCACCTGATCGCCTAGAAATCACACATTTCGCAATACTTTCCAGAGTCATTCTATTTCACAACTGTATCAAGTGTCTATCAATTTCAAGTTCCTCATTTCACATGTCAGACCACCACTGACTCAGCACACAAGACACTTGACACTACTTCCGGAAGGCTCATGCATTGAACTTAGCATCCAGAGACCTGCACCTGTCATACTTCATTGCTGTAAAGTTCCCACAGCTGTGCACATAACCATAATCTCAATATCATCACTTTCACAGTATGACAGGGTTAATCCATATAACAGGCCGAGCTCGTTCCCTTTTGAACAACTCACCCATACGTATGAACCTCCTTCGACTCTCACCAACTGAATAACTTCCTCTATATGATTCCATTATCTCAGCAGAGTCAGGATCGCCTCATTCACAGGATACTCACAGATCAATACACTTCACAACCAAGTCTCAACACGGTATTTCCTTTCCTGAAAATACTATGTCTTGACCCACATTCACGACATTCCACACACCATACCACTCAAAGAATGATTTCAATCATAGCAACAGTCATTTCAAAGGTTCATATTTTCGAATATCACATGTATATCACATTTAAATCCAAAGCAGCTTCAAACAACATCAAAAACAGGGAGTTCGCAAACAACGCCAAAACCGGCGATCTGGTTCAAAAACAGGGTATTTCGAAGTCTGCATTTAAAACCGGCGACCACGTCGCCCAAACACATAGCACAGAGCATTTTACAAGGATGAAAACGAAAACCGGCGACCACGTCGCCCTCACTTTAGAAATAGCTAAACTATGGCTTGTATTGAAAATGAAGTCTAGCTTCCCTTACCTGGACTTGCGTAAAATACCGCGAGCTCAAAACCCACCGAGCCTGAAGGATGCCTTAGCTCTGTTTTCAGCACCTGGTCTGTAGAACTTGCAGAGAACCTCTTAGGTGCTCTAAGGGCAACGTCGCTTGTCGCACTAATGCTGGAGGTTGCCTGAGTCTCAACGCAAGGAAGGGAAGAAGGGAGGGAGGAAGTTTGCACTCACTCTAACACTCTTGAGTCTGTAACCCTCTTTGCCTTCCCGCAGTGGCTTTTGAATCCCAACTTACCTGTCCACGCATGCTGCTGCTGCCACCCCTTCTGCAGGAAAGTCTGAGAACCACTGCCCTGAACAGTACGACCACTGTTGTCTCTGGTGCATGCCAACCACTGCTCTGAACAGTACTACCACTGTTGTCGCTTGTGCATGCCAACCACTGCTCTGAACAGTACGACCGCGAGTGTCTCCTGCGCATGCCAACATTCTGATGTCACCACTCTAAACCCCCCTTTTTGTCTACGTGGCGCGTGTGCAGGACGTTTCATGCTGGGAGTCTGGGTCCCACTTTACTCTGTGTGAAACTCGACATCGCGCGATAACTTTCCACTGCTGACTCATCCTGGCGAACGACCGATGTCTCCTTCGCCCTGGAAGACGACCGATGTCTTCCTCTGGGAGACGACCGATGTCTTCCTCTGGGAGACGACCGATGTCTTCCCTGGCGACGCCCTCATAACTCTCGCGCCTTGGCCACGTCCACATGCCTCGCGCCCGCGCGATGCCCGCATGCCTCTCGCGCCCGCGCGATGCCTACATGCCTCGCGCCCTGGCAATGCCCGCATGCCTCTCGCGCCTTGGCCACGTCCACATGCCTCGCGCCCTGACAATGCCCGCATGCCTCGCGCCCGCGCGATGCCCGCATGCCTCGCGCCCTGGCGACGTCCACCTGGCGCTCATGTGTAGCAGGCGACCGGCGATCTCAGCCTTCTAAACTTAACTTTTCCTCCCTTTTTATTTTTAATAAAACATCCATAGAATTCTTTTAAAATATAACCCTTTTTATTCCAATTCAATTTTTTACAGGTCCTTACATGGAAGATCCAGAAGCACACCTGACAGCCTTCCACACTCAGATGATGCTGACTGGAGGTTCAGATGCTGTGTACTGCAAGATGTTCATGAGTACACTGAGCGGAGTGGCTATGGAGTGGTTCGTGAGCCTGCCAGAGGGCCACATCACTTCCTTCCATCAGTTTGCGAAGCTGTTCACGGAGCAGTACATCATTAACCGACCTGCGCCAGTGGTGTCCTACGACCTGTTTGACGTGCACCAGTATCAGGGGGAGCCGTTGAAGGACTACCTCAATCGCTTTGGGGCGCAGGTGGTGAGATTGCCCGTCAAGGATGAGGACATGCTGGTGCATGCGTTCAAGAGAGGTGTCCTCCCTGGTCCTTTCAGTGAATCGCTCATCAGGAGCCACCCTGCCACCTTCACCGAGATACGGCGACGCGTGGTGGCACACATAGTAGCAGAGACAGAGGTCTCTGAGAAGAGAGGAAGTGTTGCACCGTCGAAGCCACGTGGAGGTTAGGGGTATCAGCAGCAACAGGCGCGGGTGCATGAGATCAAGGAAGGGAGGAAGGAGCAGGGAAGGTCTCGCCCTTATGCACCCAGGAAGGACCAGACCAGGGGGCGTGCAAGCAACGCACCCCCCAGGTATGATTTCATGATAAGTTTGGTGGAGCTGATCGCCATCCCTGCTGTGGTAGCAAGACTCCATGTGCCAGAGAAAACCGATAGGGTACTTGGAGGGAGGAAGGATGAGTGGTGTGAATTCCATCAAGCTTATGGACATACACTCCGTACCTGCCTGGCGTTGGGGCGTCAGCTTGCTGAGTTGGTGAAGACAGGGTTCCTGAACGATTACCTGCAGAAGGCACAAGGTGATCGCGCTTCGGGGTCCCAGGCAGGCGACCAGCAGCATGAACTCCCTGTGTTTGGGGAGGTGAGGTGATGGAAGAGGCTACACTGGGGGGGCTCCCCGAGCTGGAGCAGAAGGCATGATCGCCCCACGTGTGTGCATCGCCAGGGCGGTCATCGCCGGATAAAGGAGACCCATCCAGAGTGGTTGAGACGTTGGAGAATGGAGCTTGTCGGCTGGAGACTCTGGATGGAGCAGCTATTCCCAGGATGTAGAACGCTACACGCTTGTTTCTTACTTTGGTTAAGCTGTAAAGTAGATGCGCTATCGCGCTGTACACACACTTAGTGTATTAAACAGTGGAGCAGATCAGGGGGCCCTCTTTTTAACGATGCCACCCAATAAAAGATTTTCAGTACATAAAGTGTGCAAGTAATTCCCAGCTCAAAGCTCTCCTTGCCCCAGGTGCAAGTACAGGTGATCGGTGGTCAGTTACCGAGTGGCCACCACCCACAGATCAGCCCCTAGATAAGCGCCTGGATGTAGAGCGCGATCAGCCATCAGTGCATGCAGACCGTGATCAGCCGTCGGTGCATGTAGAGAGTGAGTCTTGCTAACACGTGTTAAGCTGGGACCCAAGTTCCCAGCGAGAGCGTTAAGCATGCACCTCGCATGATTCCAGAAGAAGAGCTCCTCGCTGGTCGGGATGTGCGGAGAACGCGCGATGAGGCAATGCAGGCAGGGCGCGCCCGGTGTGTGCGCTTAGACAGCCACGCCTGGCGCTCCCCTGGGAGCGTGCACCCACGAGAAAGTCCTCCCTCGACTTTGTACAGTGAGGTGCAGGCGAGAGAAAGCCCTCTTCCTCTGCTTTATACAGCAAGGTTGAGGCAAGAGAAAGTCCTCTTCCTTTGCTTTTTACAGCAAGGTTGAGGCAACAGAGAAAGTCCTCACCTCTGCTTTATACAGCAAGGTTGAGGCAACAGAAAGTCCTCTTACTCTGCTTTATACAGCAAGGTTGGGGCAAGAGCGAAAGTCCTCTTCCTCCGCTTTTTACAGCAAGGTTGAGGCAACAGAGGAAGACCTCCTTGCCTTTGAGGAAGTGCAGGCAACAGAGGAAGTCCTCCTTGCCTTTGAGCAAGTGCAGGCGAGAAAGAGGAAGACCTCCTTGCCTTTGAGCAAGTGTAGGCAACAGAGGAAGTCCTCCTTGCCTTTGAGCAAGTGTAGGCACCAGAGGAAGTCCTCCTTGCCTTTGAGCAAGTGTAGGCAACAGAGGAAGTCCTCCTTGCCTTTGAGCACGTGCAGGCAACAGAGGAAGTCCTCCTTGCCTTTGAGCAAGTGCAGGCACCAGAGGAAGTCCTCCTTGCCTTTGAGCAAGTGGAGGCAACAGAGGAAGTCCTCCTTGCCTTTGAGCAAGTGCAGGAACCAGAGGAAGTCCTCCTTGCCTTTGAGCAAGTGCAGGCGAGAAAGAGGAAGACCTCCTTGCCTTTGAGCAAGTGTAGGCAACAGAGGAAGTCCTCCTTGCCTTTGAGCAAGTGCAGGCACCAGAGGAAGTCCTCCTTTCCTTTGAGCAAGTGCAGGCACCAGAGGAAGTCCTCCTTGCCTTTGAGCAAGTGTAGGCAACAGAGGAAGTCCTCCTTGCCTTTGAGCAAGTGCAGGCGAGAAAGAGGAAGTCCTCCTTGCCTTTGAGCAAGTGTAGGCAACAGAGGAAGACCTCCTTGCCTTTGAGCGAGTGCAGGCGAGAAAGAATAAAGTCCTCCCTCGACTTTGTACAGCGAGGTGCAGGCGAGTGAAAGTCCTCACCTCGACTTTGTACAGCGAGGCTGAGGCAAGAGAGAAAGTCCTTCTCCTCTGCTTTTCGCAGCAAGGTTGAGGCGAGAGAAAAGTCCTCTTCCTCTGCTTCTTACGCAAGGTTGAGGCAAGAGAACCAAGTCTGTTTCCTCTGCTTCTTACAGCAAGGTTGAGGCAAGAGAACCAAGTCCCTTCCCTGTGCTTTTTACAGCGAGGCTGAGGTGAGAGAAGCAAGACCTCACCCACGAGTTCTTACAGCGAGGTTGAGACAAGAGGGGTCACCGAGAAGCACTTCTCTTCCCCAAAACACAGGCATCATAGTTGGTGTTCAGGCCCTCTATGCACTCAGCGCTGGTGTGGCAGAGAAGTGTAGCGAAGCCAGAAGCGCGATGACTGATCGGTTGTGCACTAACATGCTAGTCGGTGGTCGGTGGTAGAAGCAAGTTCTGCTGCGTGAAGTCGAAGCGTTTAGGCCCCGTTAAGTCAGTCATCCAGCACGAAGTTATGTTGAAGGCAATGCTAAGGTAACAGTTAGCCGCGATCAAGTCAGAAGCCAAGTTTGAGGGGTTGCAGTGAGATCGCGTTAAAGCCTAAGCTAGTTAACAGTTAGTCACATGCAGAGAGTTAAAGAGAAGAAACGCAGCGAATCCTAGCGCGGTTGAGAAGAAGAAAACAGAAAAGGTTAATCTCTAGATGATCCAGAGGGATGCGCATGCTTTTGTTGAATGAGGGAAACGGTAGCGACACTCAGTGGGGGCTATTAATGCGTCCATGTGTCGAGAGATAAAGTATGGAAACCGTGACGCCGAGGAACAGATAGTAAAAGGTGAACCACGTCAGCTGGGTCCCACAGCATGGACCAGGGCCACGTGGAGTGGACCTCTCAGGCAGCTTGGATTAGCGAGTGATCGGTCATCGGCGTGCCTCCTTGGGGAGGGGTGATCAGTCATCAGTAGAAGAGGTGAAAAGGTTACCTTTGGATAATCAGAGAAGCGTCACAAAGGTTGGAGATTGAAGAAGTCGAAGGGTCTCACAGAGAGATGCTTTGAATGTTTGAAGGCAAAGAAGAAGGAATGAAAAAGTGTTAGTACCAGAGTGTGCGCTCCTGTAGACCGCCAGAAGACGATTTCTTAGTCTCTTCGCTGAGAACAAGTTCACAGCTCGAGACTGGGGGGCTTGTGATCCGGTCGGTCATCGGTAGTCGATGACATCAGCAACAGTTGACCACGTGGACCATTCACAGGGTAACACGTGGTAGAGGATAGCAGGCGAATCAGGGAGGCGATCACTCAGAATGGTAATCGCCTGTCGCCTGTGATGATGAGTAATCGCCTATCGCCTTGAGGATGAGTAATCGCCTATCACCTTGAGGATGAGTAATCGCTCATCGCCGGTGTGGATCAGTACTCGCCTAGATTACACATGATCGTCGTGTGTGAAGGTTAGGAGATCAGGTGGTCAGCAAGTCGCCGAAAGAGCATATCGCCGGGTGTTTGAGAAGACTTGGCAAGCACTTGTTGTATGGTCTAAGTACAGAGGATAAGTGGCATATCTGCCACCATGTGTAGTGTGAGCTGCGATGCCCAGTGTTAACCAGCTCGCCATGTTAAGGTTGCGCCCAGAGTAGCCTGTGTACTAAGCTACTCCTTGTGTGGATAACTTAGTCGCAGGGGCACAGTGGAAGTAACGTTTCAGCTGCAGATACTCCAGATGGTGACACGTGTATGACCAGATGTTATCCACGTGTCAAGAGGAATAACCGTCAGGAGAGAGAAAGACTCAAGTATATATACGAAACTCTTAACGAAATTGGAAGGGGTTTTTACAGATTCTTACAGCTTACACATTTGAGAGTTTACAGTTACACACGAGTCTCACAGAGAGATTCAATGATAGTTTTGGTGTTCCTGTTGCCTGACTTGAGCGTCGGAGCTACAACGGCCGCCAGAGGCGCCGTCTGTGTGTTTTGCAGGTAGCGTTTGGAGTTCCGGTGGTGGTTCTTGGAGCGTTTCTGCAGAACAGAAAGCTAGACGAAGGAGTGACGAGGCAATCCTCCACGTTCGAGTCAAGCGGCAGGATCACTTTTATTTTCTACAACTTGCCACCTACAAATTGATGGTCAAACCGAGGTAGTGAATAGAACTTTGGGACAACTATTGAGATGTTTTATTTCGGGGAATCCTAGAGTGTGGGAGAATTTAGTACCCCATGTTGAGTTTGCATATAATCGTGTAGTAAATTCTACCACTTCACATTCTCCTTTTGAGGTTGTCTATGGGTTTAATCCCCTAACACCTCTTGATCTTCTTCCTATTCCTCTTCTTGGAGATGTCTTATGCAAAGATGGGGATGAAAAGGCTTCTTTTGTGAAAACTTTGCATAAAGACATCAAGCAGAGAATTGAGAAGAAGGTTGGCAAGTATGCTGAACTTACCAATAAAAGGAGAAAAGCATTGTTGTTTGATAAGGGTGATTGGGTTTGGCTTCACTTGAGGAAGGATCGTTTTCCTACTCAAAGGAAGTCCAAACTAATGCCCCGAGGGGATGGACCTTTCCAAGTCCTCAAGAAGATTAATCACAATGCTTATGAGTTAGATATGCCTGATACATTCTTAGGTAGTCATACTTTTAATGTCAGCGATCTAACTCCTTTTTCTGTAGGTCTCCAGAATTCGTGGTCGAATTCTCTCCAACTCGGGGAGTATGATGGAGATCAAGCTCTAGTGGACATGGAGGCCAATCAACAAGATCAAGAAGAGGTAGAGGTGCAAATAGAGGACGCCCATGAAGATCAAAGCCCACCTCAAAGGCTTACAAGAAGCATGTTCAAAGCTTTAGGAGCTAGGGAACAATTATTCTCTCTTTTTGTAATTTCTTTGGTTAATGGTGCTTAGAGGGAAACATTAGAAACCTCTAGTGTTATAGCATCTTTTAATATTTTAGTTAGGAGTCTTAGGGGGGGTGTATTAGTAGATAGGTGTAGAAGTAAATAAGGAGGTGCCAAAGTAAGAGAAGGATCACACCTTTCTCATCCTTTGTGATTGGCGCCGATTCTAGAAACCTTTAGGGAGCAGATTTTTGATTTTGTGCAGCTTGCATTTCAGCACCTTAGGCTATAAATAGAGGTGCTCTCTTTGTATTTTGCAGATTGGAATTATATAGAAAAGAAACTATACTCAATTTTTTGAGTGAGCATTGGAGAACTTTTGAGCCTTCTTCTCTCGTCTTATCTTGAAGGATCCATGGTGTCCTCAAGTGGCGGCAGCACACTCATCTAGCAGCAACCATCCTTCTAGTGGTGTGATCTTCTCACCATACATCCATCTTCGTAAGTTTTCTTTTCTCTTTCCTTTTTTCCTTTTAGTTGATCATGTTTTGAGCTTGTGTTCTTGAGTTTTGGTTAGTTATTTCATGTTTTCCAGCAGCTGTTCTTCTTTTTCTCTATGTTTTGGTCGATTCAAATTCTGTTTCCAACTCTTTTGATCGGATCAATTGATAGTAAATGGAGCTTCCATGTCAGTTTGGTTTGTGGTGTAAGATTTGGTGAGTTCTTGAAATATAGAACATTGATCCTCTTCTATAAAAGTGCCTAACCTTTGCCAACTCAAGTTGATTCCATAGAATATCAAAGAATCATGCTATTGTGGCTAGTGGAATCACATCAAGAGCCAAGACAAGAGCATCCAAAACCAAACCAAGAGCATCTTGGGCAAGAAGAGGAGCGTCGAGGGCCATGGAAGGAGCGTCTAAGGCCATGGAAGGAGCGTCTAGGGCCATGGAAGGAGCATCTAGGGCAATGGGAAGAACATCTAGGACCATTTACTAGGTCCATGGCCAAAAGACTACATGAAGATGTTGACCTAGCTAAGGATGGGAGAGAAAGATATTTGTACATATTACATGAAGGCCCATCAAGAGTAGCTTAGTTTTAGTTGTGGTGTAAATAGCACAAACTTGATTCCATGAGGGTTTCACCTAGCTTTTGTTACATTTCTAGAAGCATTCCTAAAACTAGGGCCGACCATGAGTGATGTGTGTTGGCATTTGCATATCATTTTGAGTACATTTGCTTAGCATTAGGTTAGCCTTTATGGTCCTCCTTAGTCTATAAAAGGAGGAGCCAACCCATTGTATTTTCAAGATTAAATAGAGTATTGTTATGCTGCCAAAATTGTGTCATACACCACTGTTTGCCTAACACTTAGGTTTTAGTCTTCAATTCATCACTACCAAAGGGGCTGGCCAAACCTCCCCATTTCCTCACTCTTCATGCACCTTCAAGGCACCCATGCTTCCTAGGAAGGCCTTGCTTGTAAGGACCTAGAAACTTTAATTGGAATGAAAGTGTTATATTTAAATAATTTCAGAAGATGTTATTATTTAAAATACAAAGAGCTGGTAATAGAAGTTTCGTAGTAGTCGGACCTCGGAAGTCGCCCAAGGTCTGGGGTCAGCTGGTAGAGGTCGGTCGGCTGACCATTGTATTAACCAAGTAGTCAGGTGCGATGACTTTATCGTGTGGTAATCACGTGGGTGTGCTCGAGGAAGACATGTGGATCAAGAAGAGTAAAGGAAGAAAAGTGTAGCTTAGAATAGTTGGTATCAGAGAGTTGGTATGCGCAGAGACACACGTGGCCGTACTGTTCAAGGAAGTGTGCACGCAAGCTTTCCTGCAGAGTGGGTGGTGGCAGCGGCAATTGTGGACAAGTTGGTTTAGATTCAAAAACTCACTTCTGAGAGGAAAAGAACGTTGCAGTGGTTCAAGAGTGGCAGAGTGAGTTTACCTTCATCCTTCTCTTTTCTCTCCTTCGCGCTGCGATTCAGGCATCCTCAAGCACCAGTACGACGAGCGACGACTGCCCTTGGACACCTGGGAGGTTCTCTGCAAGTTCTCCAAACCGGACGCTAAAACAGAGTTAAGGCATCCTTGAATCTCATTGGGTTGGAGCTCTTAGTGAAGTTTACGCAAGTCCAGGTAAGGGAAGCTAGTATTTTCGTTTATAAAAACTTTAGGCGAGTAGGTTCTGAAGTGAGGGCGACGTGGTCGCCGGTTTCATATTCTTTTTCACGATGCTCTGTTTTTATGTGTGGGGCGACGTGATCGCCGGTTTTAAATGTTAATTTTGAACTCCCCTGTTTTAGTGTCGTTTGAAACTGTTTGAGATTGAAATGTGAAATGCATGTGATATTCGAAAATCTGAACCTCGGAATGATTGTTGCTGTGATTGGAATCGTTCATTTAAGTGTTATATGATGTGTTGAATGTTGTGAATGTGGGATCAAGACATAGTATTTTCAGGAAAGGAAATACCGTGTTGAGATTGGTTATGAGGTGTATTGATCAGTGAGTATCCTGTGAATGAGACGATCCTGACTCTACTGATATGATGGAGTCACATAGATGAAGTCATTCAGTTGGTGAGAGTCGAAGGAGGTCCATATGTATGGGTAAGCGTTTGAAAGATAATTGACTTGACCTGTTATATGGATTAACCCTGTCATACTGTGAGAGTGATGAGATTGAGATCGAGATTATGTTGATGCGCATGGCTGTGGGAACATTACAGCAATGAAGTATGACAGGTGCAGGTCTCTGGATGCTAAGTTCAACGCACGAGTCTTCCGGAAGTAGTGTCAAGTGTCTGTGTGTGATGAGTCAGTGGAAGTCTGACGTGAGAAATGAGAAACATTGAAATTGATAGACACTTGATGGAGTATGTGAATTGAACGACTCTTGAGGAAATTGTGAAATATGTGATTACTTGATGGTCATGTGAAGGGAATGAGAAAGTTGATGGTTTTTACGTGGGTGTCTTAAATTTGTTTTATCTTGATTTTAAAGTTTCATATCTAAATTCTCTTTAAAATATCTAGCTTACCCTGCATTTTTGTTTTGTGGATGTTTTCCTAAACCTGTGATGATCGTGTATAATTGACATGGGAGCAGATGATGTTTTAGGAAGTAGAGCTCCTCAGTGAGTAGTCGCCGGAAGGAGATCGCTTGTTTTCTGTTTCTGTTAGGAGATCGCCTATTTTCTGTTTCTGTCAGGAGATCGCCTGTTTTCTGTTTCTGATAGGAGATCGCCTGTTTTCTATTTTGTTGTATTTTGTTTAAGTTTTGGAAACTGACTGGATATGTATTAAACTCCCTGTGAGGAGAAATTTCATTACATATATATATTTATGTTCACTTCGATATTATTGTTTTACCTTTATTTTATTATATAAATATGAAAAGGTTTTGGCGGGATGTTACATTGCTCACCTCCTCCATAAGCTTTCGCATCCGTCATCACCAAGGAACTCCAAAATCCAAAGAAGAGCTCATAGGAATGCCATCACCTAGTCTCTGGGGCCACCTGTTCTAGGAGTGCCTTCACTGTTCACGTGCCATGCATGTAGCTTCACTGGGAAACCCTAATTCTGATGAGTACTCGACCCCTCAAGACTCTGCACCTAACTGTGCTTTCCCTACCACACGCATAAGCTCTTCGTGATTCAGGCCTCTCCTTATCTCTGGGCATGTTACTGATAACTGGTCCTCTTTCAGGAGTCACACCAGATGTTCTAGCTTTGTTGTTCAAAACACCCAAGACCGATGTCACCTCGTCACACTCTGTTGATGAGGACTCATCAACCTGCGGAGTGACGAGGACACATCAGTCCACTCTGGTGATCGACACGCTGATGACTAATCATCTTGCTAGTTCATACTACCTGCGGGGTCCATCCAACGTGGCTTTGGGCTACGCTGTGGGATCCAACTGATGTGGCCCACCATTACTAGCTGTTCTCGGTGCCCGAGGACTGGTTGGTACACAAGCCCCCCAGTCTCAAGCTGTTAACTTATTCAGCGAAGAGACTAAGTCATCGGCTCGGGCGACCTACGTGGCACTGAGCGAAAGGACATGAACAGTGTGCTGAAGGGACATCTCACCAACCCCCTCTTAATCTGCGGACACGTGTCTAGATAAACGGTTAGGGTGTTTTTAACGTTTGCGCTTCCTTGCCTACGTTAAACCCTTTCAAAACCCTGCGCCTCTACACTGTTTCATCACTTTTCACTCGAGCCTTCATACTTTCTAACTTCTCTTGCACGCTTCTGTCCTACTACAACCTCTACGCTCGCGACCCTTCAACTTTTCTTACACAAAGGTATGATCTTTACTTTCCCTTTCTGCCTTCACTTTATGACTCTGCTTCTCTTCACATACCTTAACTGCGCTGGGTCTGTTTACGATTTCTGCATTTAGGGTTTCTGTTCTTTTCTATGTTCGTTCTTCTTTTGAGTCTTTGTCGGCCATTGTTTTCGCCATCGCTTCTTCTAAGCCCTCTTTTCTTCTTCCTGCCTCTCATTCATTTTAGATTCGAGATCGATAGAACTAAAACCACCTCTAACCCTCCTCCAACCGTAGCCGTTGACTACAAAGCCCTGTACTCCTGGGCTTCTGAGGAGCTCCTTGCTGAGACCTCTAAACTCACGACCTGTGAAGACCTGAGAAAACAAAGGGACGATGAGAACGAGATCAAGGGGTGCGTCTTTGACAGGGAGACTGACGCGTATATCTCGGTGCGACCCTGCACAAAGGGTGAACCCGTATGCGTTGATGATCACTGCAATGACGGGGAACCCTTCTTCTTCTACGCCATCGTCTTCAAGCGAGTCAAAGCCCGTCTTCCCTTCACCAGGTTCGAGAGGGCTTTGCTCACAGAGCTGAACGTGGCGCCCGCCCAGCTGCACCCCAACAGGTGGGCCTTCATCAGGGCCTTCTCCATTCTCTACAACATAGATTATTCCTCTACTTCTTCGAGGCGAAGAGCCTTGGGAAAAGGCTTTGGGTAAGGCTTAATGGAGTGGCAAGGAGGGTTCTGCTTACCCTCTTCTCTCAATCTTACAAGGGCTTCAAGGGGAAGTTCTTCCGAGTCTACTGCAGTTCGTACGACTCCACCATGCTTGATGGGTTCCCATTGTATTGGGTGGAGAAGTTAAAGCTCAAGAAGCCCCACGGACTCGAGGAGCTGACGCCCTTTGACCGCAATGTGTGCCAACTCCTCTCCAGCTGGGGTGTGGTGTTTGATACCACCCAGCTGATTAGGCACGAATATGATGTTGAAACCCTCAGCGTCTATATCGGTACATTGCCTTTATCTCTCATCTGACAACACTTTTGTTTTATGCATGACTCTTCTCACCCTTTGCTTATTGTTCATTGCAGGTATGGTACTGGACTCTGAGAAGAAGAAGAGGCTAGCTGACCTGCTAAGTCGCCGCACAGCAGATGGCTCAGGCCCTGCTGGCCCTTCTTCACCTGTTGTGGTTGCTCTAGGTCCAACTTCTGATAAATCTAAAAGGGCAGCCGCAGTGGTGATCTATGAAGATGAAGACACCTGTTCTGGTCTCGTTTTCAAGAGAAAGAGGGTGGATGTTGCTGCAGAGACCTCTTCTGCAACAGAGGGGCAACCTCCTTCCTTTAGGGAGCACCCTCCCAGTGCTTCATCTCCCCCCGAGCCACTCTTGGCGCTCGAGGGTGGAAGGGAGAGTGCCCCTTCAACTAGCCAAGCACCTCCTGAACTGCCTCCTCTCCTCCAGCGGACTCTCGCTCAAATGCCTGGCCAAGCTGCGATGGAGGCCATGGACAGGAACTCTCTAGGGAACCTCATTAGTCACGGTCTTGGGGAGTTCCTTGCCGCCTCCAACTTCCTCCTGGTCAAGGGAAATGCTGAGGCAGAGCTGCTAGAAAAGGTTGCAAATCTGGAGAGAGAGCTAGAGCAAA
Organism: Phaseolus lunatus; assembly: GCA_013389735.1. Lineage (NCBI taxonomy): Eukaryota > Viridiplantae > Streptophyta > Magnoliopsida > Fabales > Fabaceae > Phaseolus > Phaseolus lunatus. The sequence goes on along the minus strand of CM023858.1, from coordinate 28,216,632 downwards.
AGAAAGACTTGGAGCTCCAACTTCAGCAAGCTGCCAAGTGCGAGACTGCCCTAAACCAGGAGCTGGGCAGTCTCCGCCAATCAGAGAAGGAGACCAAGAAGCTCCTCTTCTCCAAGGGGAAGGAGGCCCTGTAGCTTGAGGCCAAAATCCTCCCCCTCCGCAACAAGATCATCGAACTGGAAGAGCAGCTGGAGGGGGCTCAAACTAAGATGACCAAGCTGGAGGAAAAGGCTACAAGCCAAGAGGTTCAGTTGGGCAGAGTTGAGGAGGAACTTGCCCAACAAACCAAGTTGCTTAAGAAGACCGAGGTTGAGCTCACTGAAGATGCCGTCGACGCCTATGGGGAGGGGTTTGGCGATGCCCTTGCTTAGTTTGCCTGCGTGCACCCTGAGATGGACCTCTCGCCATACTCTGTATCAAAACAGGTAGTCGACGGGCAAATAGTGCCTAGATAAGTATTCTGAGCAGCTGTATCTCATAGCTGAACATCTTGTAACTAACTTCCAATATATTTAACACATTTATATACTTGTTTGACTTTACGCATCAATTTACTTGTATTGGTATCTCTATTGTTGTCTGGCTGTTTTGTCATACTTGGTTGAGTTCCCTCCTCAGCATAGAATCGACCCATAGGTAGCACGCTTGGCTCATAGAATCAACCCATAGGTAGCACGCTTAACTCTGCTAAGTCGTTATGAGCTCTGCTTTTCGCTAGGATAGGTGATCATACCATGGACAAGACTTCATAAGAACTTCTCTGACGAAAAGTACCTCACCTTTCTCGTCATCGCCCATATCTTTACCCCGTGAAGACTCCAACTCCGATCTGTATACACCTGACCCTTCCTTGCTCAAGGCAGAGGAGGAAGCTAATGAATTTCAATTGACCACCTATCGCCCTTAGGCGAGGGTGGATTGCACTGGTGAGCCCTCTGTTCGAATTGGGAGTTCTCACTTGACAAGGAGGTGTTCTATACGAACCTACTTTCCAACTGTCGAGACCTCTAACCCCATACGAAAGGTTCAAGCTGGCCTCTGATCGCTCATAGGCGAAGGAGGATTTCACTGGTACGTCCTTGGTGTTCTCACTCGGAAGGGGAGGCGTTCTCTATGAACCTTCCTTTCTCGCTTCCAAGGCTTCTAACCCAATCTGACAAGTCCTTACTAACCTCACATCGCCCAAAGGCAAAGGAGGATTTCCCTGAATGAACCTTTCTGTTCAAGTTGGGAGGTCTCACTCGAAGAGGAGGTGTTCCTTATGGACCTACCTTCCTACTCACGAGACCTCTAACCCCAACTGACAGGTTCGAACTGACCTCACATCGCTCATAGGCGAAGGAGGATTTAACTGGTGAACCTTTCTGTTCAAGTTGGGAGTTCTCACTCGAAGGGGAGGTGTTCTCTACGAACCTACCTTCCCACTTATGAGACCTCTAACCCCAAATGACAGGTTCGAACTGCATTGTACAAATACATTCAAAGATATATCTTTAATTGAAGATTTTATTGGGTCACCTCATTAAAAACACTTAAAAGGGAAAAAAGAGTGTCCCTTTACTGTGTACAATGTTACATAATTTTAACTAAAATAAAACTTCAGGTGAGTCGCATTCCATGTACGAGGAGTCAGACCATCTTCTAGAGTCTCAAGCCTATATGCTCCATTCCCCAGGGCCTCTATCACTCTAAAGGGACCAGTCCACTTAGGGGATAGCTTGTTCTCTATCTGGTAGGGAGATGCCTTCCGCATGACTAGGTCAGCCACCTGGAACTGCTGAGCTCTCAACTTGGAACTGTGCTTGAGCTCAACTCTCCTCTTCAAAGCTTCGGCTTTGATTCCTGCCTCTTCCCTAAGTTCATCCAAGAGATCTAAATTCACCTTCCTTTCCTCGTTGGATTCCTCAGCCACGAAGTTCTGGAAACGTGGTGAGCTCTCCTGGATCTCTACAGGAATCATGGCATCTGAACCGTACACCAAACTGAAAGGGGTCTCCTTGGTGGTGGACTGAGGAGTGGTATGATAGGCCCATACAATTCTAGGAACCTCCTCAGCCCAAATCCCCTTTGCCTTCTCCAGCCTTCTCTTCAGTCCTCTGAGTAGGACTCAGTTGGCCGACTCGACCTGCCCATTAGTTTGGGGATGCTCGACTGATGCAAACACCTACTTGATCCCCAACTCTGTACATAGCTTCCCCAACTATTGGCTTGCAAGCTGGGTGCCATTATCAGACACCAAACGCTTGGGTACACCAAAATGACACAATATATTCTTCCACATGAAGTGCTAGATCTTCTGGGCTGTGATTTGCGCTACTTGCTCAGCCTCGATCCACTTCGTGAAATATTCTATGGCAACTACAAGGTACTTCATCTGCCACACAGCCAAAGGAAAGGGCCCCAGGATGTCAATTCCCCAGGTGTGGAATGGCCAAGGGCTGTATATAGATCTGAGCTCCTCTGGAGGCGCCTTGTGCCAATCTGCATGTAACTGACATTGTTTGCACTGCTGCGCATACTTCGTGCAATCCTCCCTCATGTTTGGTGTAAGGACCTAGAAACTTTAATTGGAATAAAAGTGTTAGACTTAAATAATTTCAGAGGATGTTATTATTTAAAATACAAAGAGTTGGTAATTGAAGTTTCATAGTAGTCGGACCTCGGACATCGCCCAAGGTCTGGGGTCAGTTGGTAGAGGTCGGTCGGCTGACATGTGGATCAAGAAGAGTAAAGGAAGAAAAGTGTAGCTTAGAAGTCTACGAGATCGCCGTTGTTGAAGACGGAGGCGATCTCCGACTTCTCTGGCATATAATCGTCTGTCGCCTAGAGGAGACATGACCGCCAATCGCCTATGGTGTACGTGATCGACGGGAGTGCACGTAGTATGTGGTCAAGATGCTGGATTAACCATAGTGGGTTCCAAAAACCACGCGTATCAAGGTGTTGGTTAAGCCTTAGATACGTTGTGCATGCGAAGCTCTATGCTTGAGCATAAGAGATCGCCCTTAGTGTTGCATGCATGGGCGCAAGAGGAGTGGTGCTGATCTACTCTTGGAAATGTGAAGCTATCGACGTCACCAAGCCATGTGGAGGTGATACCTTGGACATAACTTAGTGGGATGAAGAACCTTCAGCAAGGTGTGACGATATGACATCGGTGAGCAGAGTAAGGCGATGTGTTCTCGTCACACACAAGGGCGATAAGAGATCACCAACAGGATGAGAGGAACATCGGTCATCAACCAGGATGGGAGACACATCGGTGGTCTGCCAGGGTGAGACATCGGTGGTCTGCCAAGTTGAGACATCGGTTGTCTGCCAGAGTGAGACATCGGTGGTCCCCCAGGGTGACACATCGGTTGTCTGCCAGGATGAGGAATCAGTCATCACCGGGATGAGGCACGTCAGTCATCGTCAGTATGAGAGACAGACGGTCATCGCCAGGATGAGGGACACATCGGTCGTTTTCCAGGGAGAGACATCAGTCGTCCTCCAGGATGAGGCCTCGGTGGATAGTCATCACGCGAGCGGTCATCGGTGGAAGGTTATCGCGCAATGTCGAGTTTCACACAGAAAAGGTGGGATCCAGGCTCTCAACATCAGACGTACTGCACACGCGACACGTAGACAAAAAGGGTGGTTCAGAATAGTGACATCAGAATGTTGGCCTGCGCAGAGGCACGCGTAGTCGTACAGTTCAGGGAAGCGTACACGCAAACTTCCCTGCAGAGTGGGTGGTGGCAGCGGCTTTTGTGGACAAGTTGGTTTAAGATTCAAAAACCCACTTCTGAGAGGAAAAGAATGTTGCAGTGGTTCAAGAGTGGGTTCACCTTCATCCTTCTCTTTTCTCTCCCTCGCGCTGCGATTCAGGCACCCTCAAGCACCAGTACGACGAGCGAAGACTACCATTAGAGCACCTGGGAGGTTCTCTGCAAGTTCTCCAGATCGGGACACTAAAACAGAGTGAAAGCATCTTTAAGCTTCGTTGGGTTTCGGAGTTCTTGGAGTTTTGCGCAAGTCTAGGTAAGGGAAGCTAGTACTCTACATTTATAAAAACGTTAGGCGAGTAAGTTCTGAAGTGAGGGCGACGTGGTCGCCGATTTTCATATTTCTTTTCACAATGCTCTGTTTTTATGTGTGGGGCGACGTGGTCGCCGGTTTTCAACTGTTATTGCATAATCCCCTGTTTTTGAACGAGATTGCCGGTTTTGGCGTTGTTTTTCGAACTCCCCTGTTTTTGGTGTTGTTTGAAACAGTTTGAGATTTAAATGTGATATTCGAAAATCTGAACTGTGGAATGAATGTTGCTGTGACTGAATCGTTCATTCAGTGTTGTATGATGTATTGATTGTTGTGAATGTGGGATCAAGGCATAGTATTTTCAGGAAAGAAAATACCGTGTAAGATCGTGTGTAATGTGTATTGACTAGGGGCTTGTCTAGAAGGAGATATCCTGACTCTGCTGATATAATGCAATCACATAGATGAAGTTATTCAGTTGTGGAGAGTCGAAGGAGGTTCATATGAATGGGTGAGTCGTGTGAAAAAGAACGAGCTCGGCCTGTTATATGAATTAACCCTGTCATACCGGGAGAGTGATGATATTGAGACTATGTATGCGCATGGCTGTGTGGATTTCACAGCGACCCTGTGTGGATTTCACAGTGGTGTGGTATGACAGGTGCAGATCTCTGAGCTGAGTCAACGCACGAGTCTTCCGGAAGTGGAGTCATGTGTCTATATCTTATGGGTCAGTGGAAAGTCTGACGTGTGAACCATGAATATTGAAAGTAGCGAATAGACACTTGACGAGTTTGTGGAATATGGGAACGTTGATGGTCGAAATTGATATGGATTATGAATGGTGTGAAGATTTATGTTTTCTATTGATTTAAAGTTTCATATTTAAAGTTTTTAAAACATCTAGCTTACCCTTTCATCTGGTATTGTGATTGTTTTCTTAAACCTGTGATGATCGTGTATTTTTGCACGGGAGCAGACGAGGTTGCAGGTAGTAGAGCTCCTCAGTGAGTGGTCGCCGGAAGGAGATCGCCCGATTCTATTTCCGTTAGGCGATCACCCTTTTCGGTTTTCTGATAGGAGATCGCCGTTCTCTGATAGGAGATCGCCTGTCTTTCTAGTTTACTGCAATTTTGTTTACGTTTTTGGAAATTGACCGAATTTGTATTAAACTCCCTGTGAGGAGAAACTTCATTTTATATATATAATTTTGTTCACTTCAATATATTCGTTTACCTTTATTTTCATTATATAAATATGAATAGTATTTTGGCGGGATGTTACATTTGGCCAGTAATATCCTGCTCGAATGGCCTTAGATGCCAAAGCGTGACCTCCTATGTGGCTCCCACATATTCCTTCATGGAGCTCTGCCATTATACGCACACACTGCTCACCATGCACACACACCAGGATGGGATGCGTAAGCCCGTGCCTGTATAACTCTCCATCAATGAGTGTATACTTAGTCGAGTTCTTCTTCACCTTCCTCGCCTTTGTTGGCTCTATGGGCAACATCCCATCAGCCAAGTAGTGCTTGTAGGGTATCATCCACATTTCCCCACTCTGCAACAAGCATACCTGTGGCGATGTCTCCTCCAGTGCCACATACGCGTTGACCCCTGGCTTCTTCAAAGTTTCCTGGGTCAACGACCGATGACTCCTCCTCCCACCGTCTGTCTTGCTGATCTGGTGGACTCCTACCAGGTTGTCAACCGTATAAGTGCGAGGTGCCCTTAGGGTATCCTAGATAACTGTCCTCTACCTGCCCCCCTTGCCCGAGCTTGCGAGTTTTGCCAACAAGTCAACTCGAGCATTCTAATCTCTGGGCACATGTACCAATTCAAAATCTGCAAAGGAACTCTTTAACACCTGGACATACTCTAGGTAGGAGGCCATCTGAGGATCTTTGGCCTGGTACTCTCCCGCCACCTGGTTTGTGACCAATAGGGAGTCACTCTTTGCCAGAAGACTCTATACTCCCATCTCCTTAGCCAACAGCACTCGAGCAATTAGAGCCTCATACTTAGCTTGGTTGTTGCTGCCCTTGAAGGCAAACTGTAACATCCCGCCAAAAACCTTTTCATATTTATATAATAAAATAAAGGTAAAACAATAATATCGAAGTGAACATAAATATATATATGTAATGAAATTTCTCCTCACAGGGAGTTTAATACATATCCAGTCAGTTTCGAAAACTTAAACAAAATACAGCAAAATAGAAAACAGGCGATCTCCTATCAGAAACAGAAAACAGGCGATCTCCTGACAGAAACAGAAAACAGGCGATCTCCTAACAGAAACAGAAAACAGGCGATCTCCTTCCGGCGACCACTCACTGAGGAGCTCTACTTCCTGCAACATCATCTGCTCCCGTGTAAATTATACACGATCATCACAGGTTTACGAAAACATCCACAAAACAAAAATGCAGGGTAAGCTGGATATTTTAAAGAGAATTTAGATATGAAACTTTAAAATCAAGATAAAACAAATTTAAGACACCCACGTAAAAACCATCAACTTTCTCATTCCCTTCACATGACCATCAAGTAATCACATATTTCACAATTTCCTCAAGAGTCGTTCAATTCACATACTCCATCAAGTGTCTATCAATTTCAATGTTTCTCATTTCTCACGTCAGACTTCCACTGACTCATCACACACAGACACTTGACACTACTTCCGGAAGACTCGTGCGTTGAACTTAGCATCCAGAGACCTGCACCTGTCATACTTCATTGCTGTAATGTTCCCACAGCCATGCGCATTAACATAATCTCGATCTCAATCTCATCACTCTCACAGTATGACAGGGTTAATCCATATAACAGGTCAAGTCAGTTATCTTTCAAACGACTTACCCATACATATGGACCTCCTTCGACTCTCACCAACTGAATGACTTCATCTATGTGACTCCATCATATCAGCAGAGTCAGGATCATCTCATTCACAGGATACTCACTGATCAATACACCTCATAACCAATCTCAACACGGTATTTCCTTTCCTGAAAATACTATGTCTTGATCCCACATTCACAACATTCAACACATCATATAACACTTAAATGAACGATTCCAATCACAGCAACAATCATTCCAAGGTTCAGATTTTCGTGTAAGGACCTAGAAACTTTAATTGGAATGAAAGTGTTATATTTAAATAATTTCAGAAGATGTTATTATTTAAAATATAAAGAGCTGGTAAATGAAGTTTCGTAGTAGTCAGACCTCGGACGTCGCCCAAGGTCTGGGGTCAGCTGGTAGAGGTCGGTCGGCTGACCATTGTATTAACCAAGTAGTCAGGTGCGATGACTTTATCGTGAAGACATGTGGATCAAGAAGAGTAAAGGAAGAAAAATGTAGCTTAGAAGTCCTCTACGAGATCGCCGTTATTGAAGACGGAGGCGATCTCCGACTTCTCTGGCATATAATCGCCTGTCGCCTAGAGGAGACATGACCGCCAATCGCCTATGGTGTACGTGATCGACGGGAGTGCACTTAGTATGTGGTCAAGATGCTGGATTAACCATAGTGGGTTCCAAAAACTACGCGTATCAAGGTGTGGGTTAAGCCTTAGATACGCTGGGCATGCGAAGCTCTATGCTTGAGCATAAGAAATCGTCCTTAGTGTTGCATGCATGGGTGCACGAGGAGTAGTGCTGATCTATTCTTGGAAATGTGAAGCTACCGACGTCACCAAGCCATGTGGAGGTGATACCTTGGACGTAACATAGTGGGATGAAGAACCTTCAGCAAGGTGTGACGATGTGACATCGGTGACCAGAGTAAGGCGATGTGTTCTCGTCACACACAAGGGCGATAAGAGATCGCCAACAGGATGAGAGGAACATCGGTCATCAACCAGGATGGGAGACACATCGGTGGTCCTTGTAAGGACCTGTAAAATTAAATTGGAATAAAAGGGTATATTTTAAATGAATTCTAAGTATGTTTTTCTTTAAAATAAAAAGGAAAGAAAGTGTAGCTTAGAAGACTATAAGATTTCCTTGTTAGTACAAAATCGTCGGTCGTCTACTACACATGATCGCCAAGGCGCGAGGCATGTGGACGTCGCCAGGGCGCGCGAGGCATGTGGACGTCGCCAGGACGCGCGAGGCATGTGGACGTCACCAGGGCGCGTGAGGCATGCGAGCAGCGCCGGGGCGCGAGAGGCATGCAAGCGTCGCCGGGGCGCGAGGCATGCGGGCAACGCTGGGGCGCGAGAGGCATGCGGGCGTCGTTGGGGCGCGAGGTATGAGGCATCGCCGGGTCGCGAGAGGCATGCGAGCGTTGCCAGGGATAGACATCGGTCGTCTCCCAGGGAGAGACATCGGTCGTCTTCCAGGGAGAGACATCGGTCGTTTGCCGGTATGAGACCTCAGTGGATAGTCATCGCGCGAGCGGTCATCGGTGGAAGGTTATCGCGCGATGGCGAGCTTCACACAGATAAAGTGGGACCCAAACTCCCAGCATGAAACGTCCTGCACGCGCGCCACGTAGACAAAAAGGGTGGTTCAGAGTGGTGACATCAGAATGTTAGCATGCGCAGGAGACACTCGCGGTCGTACTGTTCAGGGCAGTGGTTGGCATGCACCAGAGACAACAGTGGTCGTACTGTTCAGGGCACTGGTTGGCATGCACCAGAGACAACAGTGGTCGTACTGTTTAGTGAAAACGTACACTCAGGCTTTCCTGCAGAAGGGGTGGCAGCAGCAGCATACGTGGACAGGTAGGCTTGGATTCAAAAGCCACTACGGGAAGGCAAAGAGCGTTACAGTGACTCAAGAGTGAAAGAGTGAGTGCAACTCCCTTCCTCCCTTTTTCTCTCCTTTGCGTTGCGACTCAGGCAACCTCAAGCATCAGTGCGACGAGCGATGTTTGCCCTTAGAGCACCTGGGAGTTTCTCTGCAAGTTCTACAAACCAGGCGCTGAAAACAGAGCTAAGGCATCCTTTAAGCTCGGTGGATTTTGGAGCTCTTGGTGTTTTGCGCAAGTCTAGGTAAGGGAAGCTAGCCTTATTTCCAACGAAAATCCTTATATTCATGATTGAGATGATGGGGGCGACGTAGTCGTCGGTTTTTCAACTGTTATTGTACAATCCTCTATTTTTGAACGAGATTGCCGGTTTTGGCGTTGTTTTTCGAACTCCCCTGTTTTGTGTTGTTTTGAAGCTGTTTGAGATCTAAATGTGATATTCGAAAATATGAACCATGAAATGATTGTTGTTGTGATTAGAATTATTCATTTAAGTGTTATAGGATGTGTGGAATGTCGTGAATGTGGGATCAAGACATAGTATTTTCAGGAAAGGAAATACCGTGTTGAGATTTGGTTATGAAGTGTATTGATCTGTGAGTATCCTGTGAATGAGGCGATCCTGACACTGTTGAGATAATGGAATCACATCGAAGAAGTTATCCAGTTGGTGAGAGTCGAAGGAGGTTCATATGAATGGGTGAGTCGTGTGAAAAAGAACGAGCTCGGCCTATTCTATGAATTAACCCTGTCATACTGTGAGAGTGATGAAATGAGAACGAGTTTGTGTTGATGCGCATGGCTGTGGGAACATTACAGCCAATGAAGTATGACAGGTGCATGTCTCTGGATGCTAAGTTCAACGCACGAGTCTTCCGGAAGTAGTGTCAAGTGTCTTGTGTGATGAGTCAGTGGAAGTCTAACGTGAGAAATGAGGAACATTGAAATTGTTAGACACTTGATAAATGTTGTGATTTTAATGACCTTTGAGGAATCGTGCAATATGTGTTTAGTTGATGGTTTACGTGGGTATCTTGAATTTGTTTTATCTTGATTTTAAAGTTCATATCTAAACTCTTTTTCAAATGTCTAGCTTACCCTGTGGTGTTTCTTTGGTGTTGTGTTTGGCTCTTTCTTAAACCTGTGATGATCGTGTATAATTTACACGGGAGCAGATGATGTTGCAGGAAGCAGAGCTCCTCAGTGAGTGGTCGCCGGAAGGAGATCGCCTGTTTCTACTTCTGTTAGGCGATCCCCCTTTTGTTGTCTTCTGATAGGAGATCGCCCTCTTCTGATAGGAGATCGGCCTCTTCCGATAGGAGATCGCCTGCTCTGTTTTTTTTACTGTATTTTGTTTATGTTTCTGGAAAATTTGACCGAATTTGTATTAAACTCCCTGTGAGGAGAAACTACATTTCATATATATAATATTTTGTTCACTTCAATCTATTTGTTACCTTTATTTTCATTATATAAACATGAATAGTATTTTGGCGGGATGTTACAGTCCTCCAGGGTGAGACATCGGTTGTCTGCCAGGATGAGGAATCAGTCGTCCGTCAGGAAGAGGAATCAGTCATCACCGGGATGAGGCACATCAGTCATCGCCGGTATGAGAGACACGCGGGCATCGCCAGGCGGCAGAGACGCGGTCATCGCCAGGGCGAGAGACAGACGGTCATCGCCAAGATGAGGGACACATCGGTCGTCTCCCAGGGAGAGACATCGGTCGTCCGCCAGGATGAGACATCGGTTTTGGCGTTGTTTTTCGAACTCCCCTGTTTTTGTGTTGTTTGAAACTGTTTGAGATTTAAATGTGATATTCGAAAATATGAACCATGGAATGATTGTTGTTGTGACTGGAATCGTTCATTAAGTGTTGTATGATGTGTTGAATGTTGTGAATGTGGGATCAAGGCATAGTATTTTCAGGAAAGAAAATACCGTGTAAGATCGTGTGTAATGTGCATTGACTAGGGACTTGTCTAGAAGGAGATATCCTGACTCTGCTGATATAATGGAATCACATAGATGAAGTTATTCAATTGTGGAGAGTAGAAGGAGGTTCATATGTATGGGTAAGTTGTTTGAAAGATAACTGACTTGACCTGTTATATGAATTAACCCTGTCATACCGGGAGAGTGATGATATTGAGATTGTGTATGCGCATGGCTGTGTGGATTTCACAGCGACCCTGTGTGGATTTCACAGTGGTGTGGTATGACGGGTGCAGATCTCTGAGTCTGAGTCAACGCACGAGTCTTCCGGAAGTAGTGTCAAGTGTCTTGTGTGATGAGTCAGTGGAAGTCTGACGTGAGAAATGAGGAACATTGAAATTGATAGACACTTGATGAATTATGTGAATTGAAAGACTCTTGAGGAACTGTGAAATATGTGATTACTTGATGGTCATGTGAAGGGAATGAGAGAGTTGATGGTTTTTACGTGGGTGTCTTAAATTTGTTTTACCTTGATTTTAAAGTTTCATATCTAAATTCTCTTCCAAATATCTAGCTTACCCTGTGTTTTTGGTGTTGTGTTTGGCTTTTTCTTAAACCTGTGATGATCGTGTATAATTTACACGGGAGCAGATGATGTTGCAGGAAGTAGAGCTCCTCAGTGAGTGGTCGCCGGAAGGAGATCGCCTGTTTCTGTTTCTGTTAGGCGATCACCCTTTTTCTGTTTTCTGATAGGAGATCGCCTTTTTCTGATAGGAGATCGCCTATTTTTCTATTTTGCTGTATTTTGTTTAAGTTTCGGGAAAACTGACCGAATATGTATTAAACTCCCTGTGAGGGGAAATTTCATTATATATATATATACATATGTTCACTTCAATATTATTGTTTTATCTTTATTTCGTTTTATAATTATGAAAGGGATTTTGGCGGGATGTTACATTTCGAATATCACATTTCAATCTCAAAAAGTTTCAAACGACACTAAAACAAGGGAGTTCGAAATCAACATTAAAACCGGCGATCACGTCGCCCTACACATAAAAACAGAGCATTGTGAAAAGGAATATGAAAACCGGCGACCACGTCGCCCTCACTTCAGAACCTACTCGCCTAACGTTTTTATAAACGAAAATGCTAGCTTCCCTTACCTAGACTTGCGTAAACTTCACTAAGAGCTCCAACCCAACGAGATTCAAGGATGCCTTAACTCTGTTTTAGCGTCCGGTTTGGAGAACTTGCAGAGAACCTCCCACGTGTCCAAGGGCAGTCGTCGCTCGTCGTACTGGTGCTTGAGGATGCCTGAATCGCAGCGCGAAGGAGAGAAAAGAGAAGGATGAAGGTAAACTCACTCTGCCACTCTTGAACCACTGCAACGTTCTTTTCCTCTCAGAAGTGAGTTTTTTGAATCTAAACCAACTTGTCCACAATTGCCACTGCCACCACCCACTCTGCAGGAAAGTTTGCGTGCACACTTCCTTGAACAGTACGACCACGTGTGTCTCTGCGCATACCAACTCTCTGATGCCAACTATTCTGAAACACCCTTTTTGTCTACGTGTCGCGCGTGCAGGACGTCTCATGCTGGGAGCCTGGGTCCCAACTTATCTGTGTGAAACACGACATCGCGCGATAACCTTCCACCGATGACTCATCCTGGCGGACGACCGATGTCTCTCTCTGGAAGACGACCGATGTCTCTCTCTGGAAGACGACCAATGTCTACCCCTGGCGACGCCCGCATGTCTCTCGCCCTGGCGATGCCCGCATGCCTCGCGCCCTGGCGATGCCCGCATGTCTCGCGCCCTGGCGATGCCCGCATGTCTCGCGCCCTGGCGATGCCCGCATGTCTCGCGCCCTGGCGGTGCCCGCATGTCTCTCGCCCTGGCGAGGCCCTCATGTCTCTCGCCCAGGCGATACCTGACGACACATCGCCACGCTTTGCTGAAGGTTCTTCATCCCACTATGTTACATCCAAGGTATCATCTCCACATGACTTGGTGACGTCGGTAGCTTCACATTTCCAAGAGTAGATCAGCACTACTCCTCGTGCGCCCATGCATGCAACACTAAGGACGATTTCTTATGCTCAAGCATAGAGCTTCGCATGCACAGCGTATCTAAGACTTAACCCACACCTTGATACGCGTGGTTTTTGGAACCCACTATGGTTGATCCAGTATCTTGACCACATACTGAGTGCACTTTCGGCGATCATGTGCACCATAGGCGATTGGCGATCATGTGTCCTCTAGGCGACAGGCGATTATGTGCCAGAGAAGTGAGATCGCCTCCGTCTTCAACAACGGCGATCTCGTAGACTTCTAAGCTACACTTTTCTTCCTTTACTCTTCTTGATCCACATGTCTTCCTCGAGCACACCCACGTGATTACCTCACGATAAAGTCATCGCACCTGACTACTTGGTTAATACAATGGTCAGCCGACCGACCTCTACCAGCTGACCCCAGACCTTGGGCGACTTCCGAGGTCCGACTACTACGAAACTTCTATTACCAGCTCTTTGTATTTTAAATAATAACATCCTCTGAAATTATTTAAATATAACACTTTCATTCCAATTAAAGTTTCTAGGTCCTTACACAAACCATATAGCTTGCTTGATCAACAGCCCTTTCAGTCCTTCTAAGATCACCCCAGCCCCACTACCTTGCTGATTAGAAGACCCATCTACCGAGAGCACCCATTTGAAGTCAGGTCTTTCCTCCTGGGTTTCTGTCGAGGACATCTCGGCTACGAAGTCCACATAAACTTGGCCCTTGATTGGGCCTCTGGGCTCATACTGATGTGAATTCAAGAACATAAGATGAAAGGTTCTTGACATTCTCAGGAAACATCTTGAGTTGGTCATTAGAGAGGCACTTTTTCTTAGAATTGGATCAATGTTCTAAGTCAAGAACACACCAAAACTAATGCCAAAACACAAACTCATATGGAAGTTCCAATTATTGTCAAATTGAACCGATTAAAGAGAAATTAAAAGCAAGGAAACTGAATATAAGTGCTGGAAATTAAAGGCACCGAACCAAAACACAAGAACACAAGCTAAGACATGAAAATTAGAAGAGAAGGAAGAAAAGAGAAGAGAAAGCTCATGAAGATGGAGGTAGGGTTGGATGATAACGCCACTAAGAGGATGAAGGCTCCTAGATGAGTGTGCAAGCCGCCACTTGAGGTAACCATTGAACCTTCAAGATAAGACTAGTGAAGAAGATGCAAAGCTCTCCAATGCTCACTCAAAAATTGAGTAAAGTTTCTCTAATTCAAAATTCAAATCTGAGATATACAAGGGCAGCACCTTAATTTATAGTGTGAAGGTGCTGAAATGCAAGCTAAATGAATTTAAAAATTCCCCCCAAATTCAAATGAAAATGGCGCCTAAACAAGTCATGAGGAAGGTGTGACTTCTTCTTTCACTTTGGCACCTCCTATTTTAACTCCTAGACCTATTTACTAACGCACCCCCTCCTAATGCTCCTAATTAAAGACCTAAAGATGCTTTAACACAAGAGGTTTCTCATGTTTTCCTCTAAGCATCCTCACACAATGAAATTACAAAAAGGGAAGATAAACGTCCCCTTGCTCCTAAAGCTTTGAACATGCTTCTTGTTAGCCTTTGAGGTTGACTTTGATCTCCATGAACGTCCTCAACCTCTTTTTCTTCGTGATGATTGGCCTCCATGTCTTCTTGAGCTTGATCTCCATCACATACTGTATGTCGAACTCAGATAACTCCACTGCCCATCATACTATCCTCCCTACTACATCTGGTTTCTGTAAGACCTTCCTGATGGGCAGGTCTGTTATCACCACCACTGTAAAGCTCTGAAAGTAATGACGTAGCCTACGCGCTGAGAACACAGCGGCCAAGGCTGCCTTTTCAATGGCCTGGTACCTCACCTCGGGCCCTTGGAGCACCTTGCTAACAAAGTAGATAGGTTTTTGGGTTTGGTCCTGTTCCTGCACCAAGACTGAACTCACCGCCCTTTCGGTGACCACGAAGTATAAATGCAATGGGGTGCCGATCTGTGGTCTACACAGCACTGGTGGGCTGGACAGATACTGCTTCATCTTGAGGAATGCTTCTTCACACTCCTGGGTCCACAAGAACCTACTGTTCCTCCTCAAGCATTGGAAAAAAGGGTGACCCTTATCACCCCCGGCTGACACAAAAGTGGAAAGGGCAGCCATTCGACCTGTCAATTGTTGCACTTCCTTGACCGACGTCGGGCTCCTCATGGCTAAGATCGCCGCACATTTGTCTCGGTTGGCCTGAATCCCTCGTTCGGTGAGCAAGAAACCGAGGAACTTGCCTGCCTCTACCCCAAAGACACACTTTTCTGGATTCAACTTCAACCCATACTTAGCTATTGTAGTGAATAGCTCCTCCAAATCAACGACGTGCTGATCTTTCACCTAGGATGTCACCACCATATCATCCACGTAGGCCTGCACGTTGCGCCCTATCATGGGTGCAAGGACCTTGTCCATCAGCCTTTGGTAGGTGGCGCCCGCATTCTTCAGCCCAAATGGCATGACTGTGTAGCAGTAGCAGGACAGCTCGGTCATAAACGTTGTCTTGTTTTCATCCATTGGGTGCATCTTGATCTGGTTATACCCAGAAAAGGCGTCCAAGAAGCTGAGTAGCTTGCACCCCAAGGCATTATCTACCAGTGCATCAATACTCGGTAGAGGATAAGAATTCTTTGGGCACGCCTTATTGAGGTCAGTGAAGTCCACACACATCCGCCACTTCCCATTGGCCTTCTTCACCAACATCACATTCGCTAGCCACTCAGGGTATTGGATCTCCCGTATGTGACCAGCCTTAAGCAGCTTTTGTGTCTCTTCCCTGATCACCTACCTTCTTTCTTCATTGAACTTTTGCCTCCTCTGTCGGACAGGTCTGGCTTGGGGATTCAATGCAAGGAGATGAGATAAGAAGTCTGGATCAATACCTGGCATATCCGAGGCAGACCAAGCAAAAGTGTCCATATGTCGTTCTATGAATCCTGCTATTTGGTCTTGTGTCTCCTGGCGTATGGATTTACCAAGTTTGAACATCTTGCCTCCAATCTCCCTTTCTACCACCTCCTCCACTGCCTTCGATCGTCTCTCTCGGGCGACCTCTGCTCGTGTGACCCCGATGTCTCCTCGGGGCGGGTCAGTATCATCTTACTCTCCACCCGGTGGTTGGGTGGTCACCGTGCACACTCCCTTTCTCGTCTCTAGGCTATTCTCGTAGCACTTCTCAGCCTCCTTCTTATCTGACTTTATGGTGATCACCACTCCTTCCATTGAGGGCAACTTCATCTTCATGTGCCTCGTCGATGCTACGGCTCCCAGTCTGTTCAAGGCTAGCCTGCCCAACAACATGTTGTAGGCTGATGGGGCGTTGACAACCAGATACTTGATGTTCTCGGTGCGGGAGGCCACCCCATCAATAAAAGTGCTCCTCAGCTCTATATATCCTTGCACCTCAACCTGGTCACCTGCGAACCCATACAGGCAGCCAGTATAAGGCCTTAGCTGATCTGGGGACAGCTGCAACTTGTTAAAGGTTGACCAGAACATAACATCAGCTGAACTTCCTTGATCGATGAGGACCCGGTGCACCCTTCTCCCCACTGTAACAACTGATATCACCACTGGATCGTTGTCGTGAGGGACAACATCCAGGCGATCTACCCTTGTGAACGTGAGGTCGATGTCTGGGAAGTGGTCTTCCTCACATGCTTCCACTGCCATCACTGAACGCACATACTTCTTGCGCTGCGACAAGGTGCATCCTCCTCCCGAGAACCCACCTGAAATGGTATGGATCTCTCCATGTATGGGCACCTTGTAACATCCCGCCAATTGCATTGCATAATTATAAAATGAAGTAGAGATAAAATAATAATGTTGAAGTGAACATAATTATATATATATGTAATGAAGTTTTCTCCTCGTAGGGAGTTTAATACAAAATTTGCCGGTTTCCAAAAACGTAAACTAAATACAACAAAATACATAAAAACAGGCGATTTCCCAACAGGATAGGCGATCTCCCATCAGGAAAGGGCGATCTCCTATCAGAAAAGGGCGATCTCCTGTCAGACAACATAAAAAGGGTGATCGCCTAACAAAAATATATATGGGCGATCTCCTCCCGGCGACCACTCACTGAGGAGCTCTACCACCTGCAACCTCGTCTGCTCCCGTGCAAAATACACGATCATCACAGTTTAAGAGAAAACAACCACAGAGCAATACAAAAGAAAGGGGTAAGCTAGATGTTTTAAAAGCTTTTAAATCCATAGTAAACATAAAACTTCACACCATTCATGATCCATATCCATTACAACCATCAACATTTCCATATTCCACATACTCGTCAAGTGTCCATTTGCTACTTTCAGTATTCAAGATTCACACGTCAGACTTTCCACTGACTCACAATGCATAGTGTAAGGACCTGTAAAATTGAATTGGAATAAAAAGAGTTATATTTTAAAAGAATTCTATGTATGTTTTATTTAAAATAAAAAGGGAGAAAAAGTTAAGTTTAGAAGGCTATGAGATCGCCGGTCGCCTGCTACACATGAGCGCCAGGTGGACGTCGCCAGGGCGCGAGGCATGCAGGCATCGCGCGGGCGCGAGAGGCATGCGGGCATCGCGCGGGCGCGAGGCATGCGGGCATTGCCAGGGCGCAGGCGCGAGGCATGTGGACGTGGCCAAGGCGCGAGAGGCATGCGGGCATCGCCAGGGCGCGATGCATGTGGACGTGGCCAGGGCGCGAGAGTTATGAGGGCGTCGCCAGGGAAGACATCGGTCGTCTCCCAGAGGAAGACATCGGTCGTCTCCCAGAGGAAGACATCGGTCGTCTTCCAGGGCGAAGGAGACATCGGTCGTTCGCCAGGATGAGTCAGCAGTGGAAAGTTATCGCGCGACGTCGAGTTTCACACAGAGTAAAGTGGGACCCAAACTCCCAGCATGAAACGTCCTGCACACGCGCCACGTAGACAAAAAGGGTGGTTTAGAGTGGTGACATCAGAATGTTGGCATGCGCAGGAGACACTCGCGGTCGTACTGTTCAGAGCAGTGGTTGGCATGCACCAGAGACAACAGTGGTCGTACTGTTCAGGGCAGTGGTTCTCAGGCTTTCCTGCAGAAGGGGTGGCAGCAGCAGCATGCGTGGACAGGTAAGTTGGGATTCAAAAGCCACTGCGGGAAGGCAAAGAACGTTACAGACTCAAGAGTGTTAGAGTGAGTGCAAACTTCCTCCTTCCCTTCTTCCCTTCCTTGCGTTGAGACTCAGGCAACCTCCAGCATCAGTGCGACAAGCGACGTTGCCCTTAGAGCACCTAAGAGGTTCTCTGCAAGTTCTAAAGACCAGGCGCTGAAAACAGAGCTAAGGCATCCTTCAGACTCGGTGGGTTTTGAGCTCGCGGTATTTTACGCAAGTCCAGGTAAGGGAAGCTAGACTTCTTTTTCAATACAAGCCATAGTTTAGCTATTCCTGAAGTGAGGGCGACGTGGTCGCCGGTTTTCGTTTTCATCTTCGTGAATGCTCTGTTTCTATGTGTTTGGGCGACGTGGTCGCCGGTTTTATATACAGACTTCGAAATACCTTGTTTTGAACCAGATTGCCGGTTTTGGCGTTATTTGCGAACTCTCTGTTTTTGATGTTGCTTTGAAACTGTTGAGATTTAAATGAGATATTCGAAAATAAGAACCTTGGATTGAGTTTTTGCTGTGATTGAAATCATTCCTTTAAGTGTTATGTGATGTGTTGAATGTGGTGAATGTGGGATCGAGGCATAGTATTTTCAGGAAAGAAAATACCGTGTAAGATCGTGTAGGATGTGCATTGATCGGTGATGTCTATAATGAGATTATCCTGACTCTCCTGAGATAATGGATTCATATAGATGAGGTTATTCAGGCGTTGAGAGTCGAAGGAGGTTCATATGTATGGGTGAGTCGTGTGAAACAGAACGAGCTCGGCCTGTCATATGGATTAACCCTGTCATACTGTGAGAATGGTGAACTTGAGATCGAGAATGTGTTGATGCGCATAGCTGTGGGAACATTACAACAGCTTTGTATGACAGGTGCAGAATCTCTGAGTCTAGTCAATGCACGAGTCTTCCGGAAGTAGTGTCAAGTGTCTGGTGTGCTGAGTCAGTGGTAGTCTGACGTGAGAAATGGAAAACATTGAATTGATAGACACTTGGTGCATTATGTGAATAGAACGACTCTTGAAAATATTGTGACACATGTGATTTCTTGATGGCTGTGTGATATGAATGAGAAAGTCATGGACTCTTGCGAATGTTTAAAAAAGCTGATCTACGTAGGTTGTCCAGTTTAAAATTTAAAGTTTAAAAATATCTAGCTTACCCTTTGTATTGTTCTCTGGCTGTTTTTCTCTTAAAACTGTGATGATTGTGTATTTTACACGGGAGCAGATGATTTTCCAGGAAGTAGAGCTCCTTAGTGAGTGGTCGCCGGAAGGAGATCGCCTGATTTCTGTTCTGGTAGCAGATCGGCTGTTTTGGGTCCTCTGATAGGAGATCGGCCTCGTCCGATAGGAGATCGGTCTCTTCCGATAGGAGATCGCCTGCTTTGTTTTTTTTTCTGTATTTTGTTTATGTTTCTGGAAAATTTGACCGGATTTGTATTAAACTCCCTGTGAGGAGAAACTACATTTCATATATATAATATTTTGTTCACTTCAATCTATTTGTTACCTTTATTTTCATTATATACATTTGTATAGTATTTTGGCGGGATGTTACACATAGACACATGACACTACTTCTGGATTGACTCGTGCGTTGACTCAGGCTCAGAGATCTGCACCTGTCATACCATACCACTGTGAAATCCACACAGGGTCGCTGTGAAATCCACACAGCCATGCGCATATATAATCTCAATGTCATTAACTCTCCCGGTATGACAGGGTTAATTCATATAACAGGCCGAGCTCGTTCTTTTTCACACGACTCACCCATTCATATGAACCTCCTCCGACTCTCCACAACTGAATAACTTCATCTACGTGATTCCATTATATCAGCAGAGTCAGGATATCTCCTTCTAGACAAGCCCCTAGTCAATACACCTACACACGATCTTACACGGTATTTCCTTTCCTGAAAATACTATGCCTTGATCCCACATTCACAACATTCAAAACATCATACCACTCAAATGAATGATTCAAATCACAGCAACAATCATTTCAAAGGTTCAGACTTTCGAGTATTACATGCATTCCACCTTTAAATCTCAAACAGTTTCAAAGCAACACCAAAAACAGGGAGTTCGCAAACAACGCCAAAACTGGCGATCTGGTTCCAAAAACAAGGTATTTCGAAGTCTGTATTTAAAACCGGCGACCACGTCGCCCAAACACATAGAACAGAGCATTCACGAAGATGAAAACGAAACCGGCGACCACGTCGCCCTCACTTCAGAAACAGCTAATCTATGGCTTGTATTGAAAATGAAGGCTAGCTTCCCTTACCTGGACTTGCGCAAAACACCAGGAGCTCCGAAACCCAACGAAGCTTAAAGAATGCCTTGGCTCTGTTTTTGCGTTTGATTTGAAGGACTTGCAGAGAACCTCCCAGGTGCTCTAATGGTGGCCGTCGCTCGTCGTACTCTTGTGTGAAGGTGCCAGAATCGCAGTGCGAAGGAGAGAAAAGGAGAAGAAGGGAGGCAAACACACTCTTTCGCTCTTGAACCACTGCAACGTTCCTTTCTCTCAGAAGTGGGTTTTTGCATCTTAAACTAACTTGTCCACAAAAGCCGCTGCCACCACCCACTCTGCAGGGAAGTTTGCGTGTACGCTGCACTGAACAGTACGACTAAGCGTGCCTCTGCGCAGGCTAACACTCTGAGGTCACTATTCTGAACCACCCTTTTTGCCTACGTGGCGCGCGTGCAGGACGTTTCATGCTGGGAGTCTGGGTCCCACCTTCTCTGTGTGCAACTCGACATCGCGCGATAACCTTTCACCGATGACCACTGGCGCGAAGGTTATCCACCGATGACCACTCGCGCGAAGACTATCCACCGATGACCTCTTGCGCGAAGGCTCTCCACCGATGACCTCTCGCGCGAAGACTATCCACCGATGACCTCTCGCGCGAAGACTATCCACCGATGACCTCTTGCGCGAAGGCTCTCCACCGATGACCTCTCGCGCGAAGACTATCCACCGATGACCTCTCGCACGAAGACTATCCACCGATGACCTCTCGCGCGAAGACTATCCACCGATGACCTCTCGCGCGAAGGCTATCCACTGATGACCTCTCGCCCTGGCGATCACGTGTAGTCTAGGCGACTGGCGATTTTGTACTAACAAGGAAATCTTATAGTCTTCTAAGTTACACTTTCTTTCCTTTTTATTTTAAATAAAAACATACTTAGAATTCATTTAAAATATACCCTTTTATTCCAATTTAATTTTATAGGTCCTTACACACCTCGTGTCCCTGATCAGCCCTCGGTGCTACCACCACCTCTCCCCCCTGTGACTCCCTCAAGTAATCATTCAGGAAGCCACTTTTGACCAACTCATCTAGCTGATGGCCAAGGGCCAAGCAGTTTCGAATGGGATGGCCAAATCCTTGATGGAATTCACACCAGGCACTCTTGTTGGGCCCAATCTCTTATCTGTCTTTGGGGTCACCTTCAGCCTCTTTGTCACATTGGGAATGGCGATCAGCTCTTTGAGCTCCACCAGGAAGTTATGTCTGGGGGGCACATCCTCCTTAGCGCGTGCCCTAGCCTGAGGTTTCCTGGCCTCGTAGGGCTTCTGCTTTCCCTGGGTTCTTTTTTCTGTCGTCGCCTCATGTACCCGCAAGGGCTGAGGGCGATTACGTACTCATTGCTGCGAGGAGGCTGCTCTCTCCCGCTTCTCATTGAGTTCTCCTTCAGCGACAATGTAAGCAACAACACGACGCTTGATGTCACCAAAGGTCTTCGGGTGACTTCTAATAAGGGACTCACTGAAAGGTCCTGGCAATATACCCTTTCTGAAGGCGTGCACCACCATATCTTCATCTTTGGTATGCAACCTCACTACCATCGCCCCAAATCTGTTGAGGTAATCTTTAAGGGACTCCCTCTGATATTGCCTCACGTCAAAAAGGTCATAGGACACCGGTGGAGGGGCCCGGTTGACAATGTACTATTCTCTGAACAGCATGGAGAACTGCGCGAAAGACGTGATATGTCCCTCAGGCAGCCTAGCGAACCATTCCAGCGTTGTCCCTGTCAACGTGGTCATGAAGAGCTTGCAATGCACCATATTAGACCCTCCTGACAGCATCATCTACGTGTGAAATGCTGTGAGATGCGTTTCAGGGTCCTCTACCCCGGTGAACACGGTCTT
Organism: Phaseolus lunatus; assembly: GCA_013389735.1. Classification (NCBI taxonomy): domain Eukaryota; kingdom Viridiplantae; phylum Streptophyta; class Magnoliopsida; order Fabales; family Fabaceae; genus Phaseolus; species Phaseolus lunatus. Next base: position 28,194,468 of record CM023858.1, on the reverse strand, counting down.
AGGGCCCACGAAGGTGGCTGGTACCACCGTGTCCATGATTGCTTGGGAGAAGGGCATGGGGAAAGCCCTTGGCGGCGTTGGTGGAGCCCGATCGTCCACCATGCGATCCCCTGCTTGCTGCAAATTACGCAGGTTCACACGCAATTCTTCATTTGCCCTGTGTAATTCCTCGTTCCTGGCCTGTGATAGGGCTAGGTCCATCTGCATTTGCGCCTGATCTGCCCTTGACTCCGCCACCGTCTCCTGGAGGGTGTGCATCGTTTCCATGAGTTGTTGCATGGTAACGCTCTCAGCCCCATTTGGTGGGACAGACCCTTGCTTGGTATTCCTCATCTCTGTGGTTTCTTCTCTTTCTCTCGTGTATGGGAACTTGTTTTACTCCGGGCCCCACGGTGGGCGCCAAATGTTCTTGCCCGTTGACTCTCCTGTCGGTTGACTCTACGGCAGTCACACGCCTCCTTCCCTCACCTTGAATTATGCTTTGCTGTCTCGAAACAACCTGCACCTGCAAGATAGAAAGGGGCACCCTAGAAGCCGTTTGCACTCCGACGCTCAAGTCAAAACTGGGCAAGCACACCAAGTGTATTGAGTATTTGTGTTTAGGTTAAGAAACTGCATACCTTTGTGAAGTGTTTTACTACCCTTTATATAGTCTAGGGTTTCCTCTGCACCGCTACCCATATTTAGGGTTTGTAGGAATACCCTTGCGCCGCTATCACCCAGACTTAGGGTAATCTAGCACGTAAGGTTTCCTTAACTGGAGTGCAAACTCTAACAGGGTGACCACCTGGGTGCCTCCTCGTGCACCTAGTCTTTGGGGCCACCTGTTCTGGGAGTGCCTTCACTATTCACGTGCCATGCATGTAGCTTCACTGGGAAACCCTAATTCTGATGAGTACTCGACCCCTCAGGACTCTGCACCTAACTGTGCTTTCCCTACCACACGCATAAGCTCTTCATGATTCAGGCCTCTCCTTATCTCTGGGAATGTTACTGATAACTGGTCCTCTTTCAGGACCCACACCCGATGTTCTAGCTCTGTTGTTCAAAACATCCAAGACCGATGTCACCTCGTCACACTCTGTCGCTGAGGACTCATTAACGTGCGGAGTGACGAGGACACATCAATCCACTTTGGTGATCGACACGCTGATGACTAATCATCATGCTAGTTCATACTACCTGCGGGGTCCATCCCACGTGGCTTTGGGCTACGCTGTGGGACCTAACTGATGTGGCCCACCATTACTAGCTGTTCTCGGTGTCCGAGGACTAGTCGGTACAGGTAATGAAAAAGAAAAGGAAGAATAACACCTTGGAGGTTCAGTTTGTAGTCCGGCACGGGTCAACATGATCAGTTTTTTGCAGTGTAAGGTGATATATTGTGACACGGTGTATCTGTTATTTCATTATCATTTTCATTTTCTCTTTTGTTTTTCACTTTTATTTGGTCCTCATGAAATTCTTTAGGAGAGAGGGGTTTTAAGATAACTTTGTGCCCTTGGAAGTTAAAAGACATCTTGTTGGTCTGGCCATCATGTAGAACTTGTCTATAATATTGCCAAGGCCTTCCCAAAAGAATATGTGTTGCTTCCATTGGCACAGCATCACATAAAACCACATCTTGATACTTTGCGATAGCAAAACTAATGAGGACTTGTTTATTAAACACGAGTTCTCCTTTGGCACTAAGCCATTGAAGTTTATAGGGCTTTGTATGAGAGATAGTGGGTAATCCAAACTTCTCCACTACTCTTGTACTTGCCACATTAGCACTGTTCTTGTTGGTTGACTCTACGACAATCTTGTGCCTCCTTCCTTATCCTTAGGCAATGCTTCACTGGATCGAAACAACCTACACCTGCAAAGACAGAAGGGGCACCCTAGAGGCCGTTTGCACTCCGACGCTCAAGTCAATACTGGGGCCGTATAGTATCTCAGTTTAGGTCTAAAATCTGCGTACCTTTGTGAAGTGTTTTACTACCATTTATATAGTTTAAAAACTGCGTGAAGCACATCTCCAAAAGACTACAACCACATAAGTCATTTCTATTCATCTTCCAAAATACTCATTTCTGTTCTACTTGTTTGTTTGCAATTTCAATCAGTTCAATCTCTTCCTTATGATGTCCTCTTTCTTTTGCTGTATTTGTTTCTCATTTTAATCGTTCAAACATGTTATATCTTGTTGTATTTGGTTCGGTTTCCATTGTTACCCATTTCTATTTTGATTTCTTGAATTTCCATTAGTAGGTTGTGTTCTTGTTGTGTTTTTATTGATAGTTTCAATTCTTGTAGTGTTCTTGTCTCAAATCTTATGTTATTGTGTTGTTCTTGTGTTATTTTTGAGTTTATGTTGCTGTTCTTAAGATTACCCATTCGAATTCCGACCCATGTGCATCATGAAATTCACCTATTCATGTGTTTTTCTCTTGGACCTTTAGAAATGAACCTTCACATCTACTTAGCACTTGCTAAGTTAATGTCCAGTGGGGATTTTCTCTAGGTGACTCAACCTAACTGCTCTAAGAATCTTGATCCAATTCGTAATAAAGTGTTACAAATCAAATGAATATAAAATCAACTCACATCATGTGGTATCATGAGCTATGGTGTGTTTTTGTGTTTTGAGTTGAAGTAGCACTCTAATTTTGAGCAATTTTTTTCCAGCACCTATAATTTCGTGTATTCTGTTTTTCCAGCACCTTATATTCATACTTTTGTTTGGTTTGAATATGTTTTAGTTGTGCCTTTTGATTGATCTTCCCTTTTGCTTTGAGTTTTATGTTCATAGTGTTCTAGGTGTCCTAATCTTGCCTATACTTGCTTGCTTTTGATTTTGAAAGTTTGTGTTTCTCTTGAATTTGTTTTAGTACTTGTGATTAGAGGTTTCAAACATTTGATTTCAAGTTTTCAATTGTCTTGAATCCTTCATAAAAATTTTTGTGCAAATTGATTGATGTTTCAACTTCAATATGATGCATATTATGGTTCTTTCACTAAATAAGTTCCATTTGGTATAAAAAATAAATGCCGAAACAGAGACAAAACAGAACATCCTCTGTTTTAAAACATCAAAAACAGTTTGGTACTTGTATCTATTCATTCTTTTGCACATTAATTTCCATACAAAAGTTGGATTCATAGTGATTGGCAAATTGTTGTCTACATTGTGGAACTCTTGATCCATTTACTTTGACAAGTTTTTGAGTATTACTTTCTTTCTTGATTATAAAGTTTAGTGAGTATTCTTTGAGTCTTATTTTGTGCCTTTTCTTGCTTGTCTTCTATTCTTTAAGTTTTGTCATAAATCTTGTATTCCTTTTGCTATACCTTTCTTGTTTTTGTTCATTTTCTTGCTTGTCTTTTATTTTTCTTCAAGTTTTGTGGTGGTTATTTTTGGGTGAGTGGTTGAGTGCTTTGGCATCTTTCACTTGAGGTTACTCCATTCCACAAGAGAAGCTTGGTTGAGGAAAGTATAATTTCTTGGAGTGATTTGAGTGCCTTTTATTTTCCCAAAACCACAACACTATTTCAATTGTTTTCTAACCTTGTTTTCTTTAATTGTTTGTTCATTGTGTTTGATGTCTTGTTTTTAAAATGGCTAATTTTTCAAGTGGTGAATCTTCCAAACCATATTCTCAACAAAAAGCTTTCATTCTTGGTGAACTAAAGGAAGCTAAAAGGTCACTTGCACAAAAATATGAAGCTATAAGACAATTGGAAGAAAGAATGCAAAGGCTTGAAGTAAATCATGATAAGTCCAACCATTCTCCACATGGAAGGTGCCATTCACATAGAGGTTCTTCAAGAAGCTCTTCCAATTCATTTGGCCATGATGAAGAAACCGATTGGAGAAGACACCAACACCATCATTATCATAGAGAAAGGAGGCACCATGAAGCAAAGCCTTATACGCCTTTTGTAAAATTACCCAGCTTTAGTGGTGAAGGTGATCCAAATGTATATTTGGGGTGGGAAGCAAAGGTTGAATAAATTTTTCATGTACATGAGGTCCAAGAAGACCAAAGGGTTAAACTAGCTTCTTTAGAATTTTTAGACTATGCCATGCAATGGTGGCATAAAACTCTTATGGACATTGGGCTAAACAAGAGTGCTCCCGTGGTTTCTTGGAACAATTTGAAAGAATGTATGCGCGCTAGATTTGTTCCACCACACTTTAGGAAAGACCTATTGTTGAAGCTCCAAAGGCTTCACTAAGGCACCCTAAGTGTGGATGCTTATTTCAAGGAATTAGAAACACTTATGCTTAAAGTAGATATGCATGAAAGTGAGGAAGCTAAAATGGCTAGATTTGTAAGTGGTCTTAGAAGGGATATTCAAGATGTTGTAGAACTTTATGAGTACTCTTCTTTAGAAAATTTGGTTCACCTTGCCATCAAGGTTGAAACTCAACTTGCAAATAAACTTGCTTTCAAAAATACTCATAATGATGGCTATTACAACAACTCTTGGAAAAATAAAAACAAATCTTTTTCAAAGTTTCCTTCTAAAGATTCATCTTTCAAACCTAAGGATTCAAAGCCTTCCACTTCTAATAATAAATCACCAACCAAATCGTCTAGTAAGAAATGTTTTAAATGTTTGGGATATGGTCACATAGCTTCTAATTACCCTTCTAAAAGAAATATGATGATGCATGATGGAGTAGTAGTTAGTGAGCATGATTCGGCTTCTTCTAAACATTCCACACCGCCTAAATCATCAAGTGAGTATGAGAGTGAGAGTCCACTTGAAGGTGACTTGTTAGTAGTGAGATGAATGTTTGGTCAAGTTTTAAAACCTTTTGATGAAAGCTAAAGAGAAAATATTTTCCATACAAGATGTCTCTTTAATAACAAGTTATGTTCTTTGATTGTGGATGGTGGTAGCTGCACTAATGTGGCTAGCACAAGAGTGGTAGATAAGCTTGGATTGTCTACTATCTCTCATGCAAAGCCCTATAAATTACAATGGTTAAGTGAGGTAGATGAAATCATTGTTAACAAACAAGTCCTCATTGCATTCTCTATTGGTAAATATAAAGATGAGGTCTTGTGTGATGTTGTACCTATACAAGCTACACATGTTCTTTTGGGTAGGCCATGGCAATATGATAGAAAAGCTTTTCAAGATGGCTTTACCAACAAACTTTCTTTTGACTTTTGTTCTTGCCGGTTGACTCACTTGCCGGTTAACTCTAACGACGTTCACACGCCCTCTTATCTCCGCCTGGGTTTGTGCCTTTCTTGGATTAAAACACCTGTACCTGCAAAGACAAAGGGGGCGCCCTAGAGGCCGTTAGCACTCCGACGCTCAAGTCAATCTTGTAACATCCCGCCAAAATACTATTCATGTTTATATAATGAAAATAAAGGTAACAAATAGATTGAGGTGAACAAAATTATATATATGAAATGTAGTTTCTCCTCACAGGGAGTTTAATACAAATTCGGTCACTTTTCCAGAAAACATAAACAAAATACAGTAAAGAAAAACAAAGCAGGCGATCTCCTATCAGAAGAGGGCGATCGCCTATTAGAAGAGGGCGATCTCCTATCAGAAGACAGCAAAAGGGTGATCGCCTAACAGAAGTAGAGACAGGCGATCTCCTTCCGGCGACCACTCACTGAGGAGTTCTGCTTCCTGCAACATCATCTGCTCCCGTGTAAATTATACACGATCATCACAGGTTTAAGAAAGAGCCAAACACAACACCAAAAGAAACACCACAGGGTAAGCTAGACGTTTGAAAAAGAGTTTAGATATTATACTTTAAAAATCAAGATGAACAAATTAAAGATACCCACGTAAACCATCAACTAAACACATATTGCACGATTCCTCAAAGGTCGTTAAAATCACAAAATTCATCAAGTGTCTATCAATTCAATGTTTCTCATTCTCACGTCAGACTTCCACTGACTCATCACACAAGACACTTGACCCTACTTCCGGAAGACTCGTGCGTTGAACTTAGCATCCAGAGACATGCACCTGTCATACTAACCCACTGTGAAATCACACACATTCACAGGGGCGCCGTGAAATCACACACATTCACAAGCGTATAAATGAATCTCAATATCATCACTATCCTAGCATGACAGGGTTAATTCATATAACAGGCCGAGCTCGTTCTTTTTCACACGACTCACCCATTTATATGAACCTCCTTCGACTCTCACCAACTGAATAACTTCCTCTATGTGATTCCATTATCTCAGCAGAGTCAGGATTGCCTCATTCACAGGATACTTACAGATCAATACACTTCATAACCAAATCTCAACATGGTATTTCCTTTCCTGAAAATACTATGTCTTGATCCCACATTCACGACATTCCACACATCATACCACTCAAATGAATGATTCAAATCACAGCAACAGTCATTTCATGGTTCATATTTTCGAATATCACATTTAGATCTCAAACAGCTTCAAAAACAACACAAAACAAGGGAGTTCGAAAAACAACGCCAAAACCGGCGATCTCGTTCAAAAACAGAGGATTGTACAATAACAGTTGAAAAACCGGCGACCACGTCGCCCCCATCATCTCAATCATGAATATAAGGATTTTCGTTGGAAATAAGGCTAGCTTCCCTTACCTGGACTTGCGCAAACACCAAGAGCTCCAAAATCCACCGAGCTTAAAGGATGCCTTAGCTCTGTTTTCAGCGTTTGGTTTGTAGAACTTGCAGAGGACCTCCCAGGTGCTCTAAGGGCAGTCGCCGCACGTTGCACTGGTGCTGGAGGTTGCCTGAGTCGCAGCGCGAAGGAGAGAAAAGAGAGGGATGAAGGTGCAGACACTCTTTCACTCTTGAGCCACTGTAACCTTCTTTGCCTTCCCGCAGTGGGCTTTTGAATCCAAGCCTACCTGTCCACGTATGCTGCTGCTGCCACCCCTTCTGCAGGAAACCCTGACAACCACTGCCCTGAACAGTACGACCACTGTTGTCTCTTGTGCATGCCAACCTCTGCCCTGAACAGTACGACCACTGTTGTCTCTTGTGCATGCCAACCACTGCCCTGAACAGTACGACCGCGAGTGTCTCTTGCGCATGCCAACATTCTGATGTCACTATTTTGAACCACCCTTTTTGTCTACGTGGCGCGCGTGCAGGACGTTTCATGCTGGGAGCCTGGGTCCCACTTTATCTGTGTGAAGCTCGACATCGCGCGATAACCTTCCACCGATGACCGCTCGCGCGATGACTATCCACTGAGGTCTCATACTGGCAAACGACCGATGTCTCTCCCTGGAAGACGACCGATGTCTCTCCCTGGGAGACGACCGATGTCTATACCTGGCGATGCCCGCATGCCTCTCGCGACCCGGCGATGCCTGCATGCCTCGCGCCCCGACGACGCCCGCATGCCTTTCGCGCCCCAGCATTGCCCGCATGCCTCGCGCCCCGGCGTTGCCCGCATCCTCGCGCGCCCTGGTGACGTCCACATGCCTCGCGCCCTGGCGATGCCCGCATGCCTCTCGCGCCCTGGCGACGTCTACATGCCTCGCGCCCTGGCGATCATGTGTAGTAGACGACCGGCGATTAAGTACTAACTAGGCGATCTCATAGTCTTCTAAGCTACACTTTCCTTCCTTTTTATTTTAAATAAAGACATACTTAGAATTCATTTAAAATATATATCTTTTTATTCCAATTCAATTTTACAGGTCCTTACATTCTCCCCAACAAGAAAAATTTTCGTCCCCGAAAATTGAATTACAAGGAAAAGAGGTATGGGTAGGCTTCTCTCATGGGTTCTTCTAACTCCCAAGTTGAATCACCCGATCTCTCATCCCACACCACTTTCACCATGCTGATGGTCTTGCCTCTGAGCTGTTTACTTTGCCTATCGTCAATCCTGACTGGTTTCGCTTCAAAGGACAAGTCATCCCTGATCTGCACATCGTCCACTTCCAGCACGTGACTAGGGTCTGCCATGTACTTCCTCAGCTGTGATACGTGAAAGACATTATGCAGATTTGCTAATTGGGGAGGTAGGGCGATTTCATAAGCCACTAAACCGATCCTCCTTACGATCTGATATGGCCCGACTAACTTAGGAGGCAGCTCCTTCGATCTGATAGCTCGTCCTACACCCTTGGTCGGTGTCACTTTCATAAATGCATGATCTCTAACTACAACTCCAAAGGTCTTCTCCTCATTGTCAACATCATCACTGCCTCTACAAGAGTTATTATCCTTGTCCTCATGAGCGACATAGAGTGGCTCCCTCAAAGTTATTCTCTTCATATTTTCCAGATCCACAAGGGTTTCCCAACCAAACGATTCTTGCTCACCTTCTTAGCAACTTCAACTTTGGGGATGGATGATGATTCACTTTCTAAGGTAGAGCAATCCGGCGAAGATCCATCTACTACCGTCATTAGCTGCAGTCACAACACCTTCCCGCCACTCATCATACCACCAGGCATACACTGTTGATTCAAACTCAAGGGGGCGACCTGAATGGTGTTCAGGAGAGCATGGCTTGACTGTTAAGCGGTCTGAACATCGCATACCCAAATTAATCAGTGGTTGCCACTCTAAACGAAGAGACCCATTCCTCTAGTTTCTGCGGTCCCTCTTTATCAAGCAACTCATCGTTGTGGACCTCCAGCAGCCTTGGAGACACACTCCAGGTTTTTCATCTAAATCAGCATTCTGCAACGCCACCATCACGCCAGAGTACCCCTATACTAGCACCGACTTGGAAGAACAGATACAGCTGACAATGCAGCATTGTTTCTAAAATCAGAAACGAAACGCTGACCACCACAACTGCCCATCTAAAGGATTAGCTGCAAATCCCATCCCATTAGAAACACAAGGCACGGAAAGTTCTGCTCCCACCTCCAACTTTCCAAACAATGACTTTTTGGAACTAACCATCATCTTCACCCTCCTCGCACACCTTACGTACATCTCTCCACCACCACGATTGATATTTCAAATGAGCTCGGCTTCTCCCAAGTTCCGAGTCATATTTGGATACAAGAATATCTTTCCATTTCCCTTTCTCATCACTCCTCATCCACCATTTCCATTTCGCCAGAAGAGCAAAGTTAAAATTTCTGGTATCTCTTAAATTCTCCATCTGCTGGTATGCAAATTCTACCATTAATGTAACATCCAATTCATCTCCTACATACTCAACATAAACTAGTGTCCAAATTTCGAATCACATACAGCTTTCAAATCCAAATCAATTAAACAACATCCATCCCACGTGAGACTTTCTCTCTCATCCAAGCAATTTCTCCGCCTGTTGCTTTTCAACAATTTTCTTTGCCTAACTGTAACTTTAAACACAATTAAGATATTTCATCTTTCCTCTTTCCCAAAATCATTGATACATCTCAAGATGATATAATCATCTTGTAAACTTATCCTCTACCAAATCTCAAATTTCCATTTTAAGCCTTGTGTCCAGCTAGAGCCATCTTATGTTGTGTTACTGACACTAACACCTTCCAAGCTCCAGATCAAAGAAAATTCCTACTTTCATCTTGGAACTTAACTCCAGTACTTCCCATGGATACACATGCTTAAGTCTTTAAACCCTCAACATTCTGCTTACATACTCTCCATAACTTATATGTAGCTGAAACTAAACCTTGGTACACTAAATCTAACTTACACTTCCTTCTCTAATTCCATCAACTCAGCTGGAGCCGTTGACACTGGTCCAGCTCCAGGTACCAAAACAATAGAGAGTTCCACCTCTCTCTTAGGAGGTAACCCAGGTACTTCTTCTAGAAATACATCCATGAAATCTTTCACCAAGGTATCTTGCTTACGTCCTCTTCATTCTTCACTCCCAACCGAGCTAGGATCATGAAGCACCTCGCCCCTTCTTCCAACACCGACCACCCTCGCTGAGTAGGTATCACGTCTGCCTCTTGGAGGTCTGGAAACGCTATCTTCTGACTACCGCAATCCATGAGAACGTGATTGGCAGCTAGCCAATCCATTCCCAGGATAACATCCAGGTCCTGAAGAGGTAGGCAGATCAAGTTCACTTTGAATCTGCGTCCCTCTACTATCACTGGACATTCGGGGCAAACTGTAGAGGTCAACACCTGTCCTGACGCAGGTGTAGAGACCAACAGTTCAAACGGTCACTCCTTCACTAGAAGGCCCAACTCGGCTACACACAGGCTTGACACAAAAGAGTGTGTCGCTCCAGAATCAAACAAAATTCTAACGCATCTACCAGCTATAGAGTAAACACCTTGTGCTAAGTTACCTGGCTGAGATGCTTCAGCTCCTGACATAGCAAACTCTCTCCCTGCTGTCTGCGGCCTACGGTCTTCATTCCTAAACTGCCGAGAACCACCAGGTTGAGTCACCCTATTCTTGTTAGGACACTTTCTAGCAATATGTCCCATCTTTTGGCATTTGAAGCATCCTTTCTCTGAATTCCCCTTAGGGCACACCTTGACGTTAAGTGACCCACCACAACGGAAACATCTTGGTTTCCATGGTCGTTGCTGCTGAAACTGGGGCGGAACTGCTCCTACCCGATGTGGTGGAGGTCTCGCATAAGGCTTGCTTTGTGGGTGCTGCACCTTGGCCTTCCCACTGGAGGGACCCCCTGGGTGTGATCTGATTACTCTGGAATCACTCCTCTCCAGGGTCTCCACCACCTTTGCCTTCTCTACTAAGGCACGAAACTCCCTGATCCACGGATCTGCTTGATCAGGGGTAGCATTCCCACTGAACTTGGGTGGGTTGTGCCTCATGAATTCGGTCAGTCCCATCTGTTCCTGAGGCTGACCGACGTGGGAAGCTGTTTCAGCCGACCGAGCCGTTTCCCAATGATGCATTACAGCCTGATGAATCTGAGCCATCACCGTATTCTGTCGTTGGATAGCACTTGCCATCATCTCTATAGCCTTGGCAATCTGGCCCATTTCCGAAGAAGGTTGGGGAAGGGTAGGAGGTTTACTTGCCATCTTTCTTCGTTTCGGATTTTGAAACTATGGGTTTCTATATTCCCTACAACTACAAGAATGAGATCGATTAAAAATCAATTCATTCAGGAGGTAACATCTAGACCTTACAAAACAGTTGAGCAGATCAGGGGGCACTCTTTTCCCTAAGGAGGGTTTTTAACGAGGCCACCCAATAAAAAAGATTTCAGTATATCAAGTGTGCAAGTGTTTCCCAGTTTAAATTCTCCTTGCCCCATGTGCAAGTGAAGGTGATCGGTTGGAGCCTGCTCGCTGTAACATCCCGCCAAATTCTTTTCATATTTATAAAATGAAATAAAGGTAAAATAATAATATCGAAGTGAACATATGTATATATATATGTATAATGAGATTTCTCCTCACAGGGAGTTTAATACATATCCAGTCAGTTTTCTAAACTTAAACGAAATACAGCAAAATAGAAAAACAGGCGATCTCCTAACAGAAAACAGGCGATCTCCTATCAGAAACAAAAAAACAGGCCATCGCCTAACAGAAACAGAAACAGGCGATCTCCTTCCGGCGACCACTCACTGAGGAGCTCTACTTCCTGCAACATCATCTGCTCCCATGTAAATTATACACGATCATCACAGGTTTAAGAAAACATCCACAAAACAAAAACGAAGGATAAGCTAGATATTTTAAAGAGAATTTGGATATGAAACTTTAAAATCAAGATAAAACAATTTTAAAACACTCACGTAAAATCCATCAATTTTCCCATTCATTTCACACACTTCATGTAACATCCCGCCAAATTCTTTTCATATTTATATAATAAAATAAAGGTAAACAAATATATTGAAGTGAACATAATTATATATATGTAATGAAGTTTCTCCTCACAGGGAGTTTAATACATAATCGGTCAATTTCCAAAACTTAAACAAAATACAGCAAAAAGACAAACAGGCGATCTCCTATCAGAAAAAGGGCGATCTCCTATCAGACAACAGAAAAAGGGTGATCGCCTAACAGAAGCAGAAACAGGCGATCTCCTTCCGGCGACCACTCACTGAGGAGCTCTACTTCCTGCAACATCATCTGCTCCCGTGTACATCATACACGATCATCACAGTTTTAAGAAAAGCAGCCACAGAACCAAACACAGGGTAAGCTAGATATTTGAAAGAGAGTTTAGATATGAACTTTAAAATCAAGATAAAACAATTTTAAGATACCCACGTAAAACTATCAACTTTCTCATTCCCTTCACATGACCATCAAGTAATCACAGATTTCACAATTTCCTCAAGAGTCGTTCAATTCACATAATTCAATCAAGTGTCTATCAATTCAATGGTTCTCATTTCTCACGTCAGACTTCCAGTGACTTATCACACAAGACACTTGACACTACTTCCGGAAGACTCGTGCGTTGAACTTAGCATCCAGAGACCTGCACCTGTCATACTTCAATGCTGTAATGTTTCCACAGCCATGCGCATCAACACAATCTCGATCTCAATTTCATCACTCTCACAGTATGACAGGGTTAATCCATATAACAGGTCAAGTCAATTATCTTTCAAACGACTTACCCATACATATGGACCTCCTTCGACTCTCACCAACTGAATGACTTCATCTATGTGACTCCATCATATCAGCAGAGTCAGGATTGTCTCATTCACAGGATACTCACTGATCAATACACCTCATAACCAATCTCAACACGGTATTTCCTTTCCTGAAAATACTATGTCTTGATCCCACATTCACAACATTCAAGACATCATATAACACTTAAATGAACGATTCCAATCACAGCAAAACATCATTCCAAGGTTCAAATTTTCGAATATCACATTTAAATCTCAAACAGTTTCAAACAACACCAAAAACAGGGGAGTTCGAAAAACAACGCCTAAACCGGCGATCTCTTCCAAAAATAGGGGATTATGCAATAACAGTTGAAAACCGGCGACCACGTCGCCCCATCATCTCAATCATCTAATATAAGGTTTTCGTTGGAAATAAGGCTAGCTTCCCTTACCTGGACTAGCGCAAAACTCCAAGAGCTCCGAAACCCAACAAAGCTTAAAGATGCTTTCACTCTGTTTTAGTGTCTCGGTCTGGAGAACTTGCAGAGAACCGCCCAAGTGTCCAAGGGCAGTCGTCGCTCGTCGTACTGGTGCTTGAGGTTGCCTGAATCGCAGCGCGAAGGAGAGAAAAGAGAGGGATGAAGATGCACTCACTCTTTCACTCTTGAGCCACTGTAACGTTCTTTGCCTCCCCGCAGTGGGTTTTTGAATCCAAGCCTACTTGTCCACGCATGCTGCTGCCACCACCCCCTCTGCAGGAAAGCCTGAGTGTACGTTTCACTGAACAGTACGGCCACGGTTGTCTCTTGCGCATGCCAACCACTTCCCTGAACAGTACGACCGCGAGTGTCTCTTGCGCATGCCAACTTTCTGATGTCACTATTCTGAACCACCCTTTTTGTCTACGTGGCGCGCGTGTAGTACGTTTCATGCTGGGAGTCTGGGTCCCACTTTATCTGTGTGAAGCTCGACATCGCGCGACAACTTTCCACCGCTGACTCATCCTGGCAAACGACCGATGTCTCGTCCTGGAAGACGACCGATGTCTCTCTCTGGGAGACGACCGATGTCTATCCCTGGCGACGCCCGCATGTCTCTCGCGCCCTGGCGACGTCCACATGCCTCACGCCCTGGTGATGTCCGCATGTCTCTCGCGCCCTGGCGACGTCCACATGCCTCGCGCCCTGGCGACGTCCACATGCCTCGCGCCCTGGCGACGTCCACATGCCTCGCGCCCTGGCGACGTCCACATGCCTCGCACCCTGGCGATGTCCGCATGTCTAGCGCCCTGGCGATCATGTGTAGTAGGCGACCAGCGATTATGTACTAACCAGGCAATCTTATAGTCTTCTAAGCTACACTTTCCTTCCTTTTTATTTTAAATAAAAACATACTTAGAATTCATTTAAAATATATTCCTTTTTATTCCAATTTAATTTTACAGGTCCTTACACTTCACAATTTCATCAAGTGTTATTTGTTTCACATAAACCATCAAGTGTCTATCAATTTCAATGTTTCTCTTTCTCACGTTAGACTTCCACTAACTCACCACACATAGGCACATACCACACCACCGTAAAGTCCACACAGGACAGCTGATGTAGCCTAGCTTGAGTGCCTTCTTCCATGAGCTGGAAAACACAATTGAAGGTGGCGGAAGCTATGGTTGAAGATGTGCAAGGAGCTCCTAGGAGTTGTGGTTTCCTTGAAGGTGAAGTGTTAGGTGTGGAGAGTGAGTGGTGAGGCCATCTCACTTGGAAAAGATGAAGAATGAAGACTAAGGTGTCTATCCTAGAGGTAGGAGACAAGAGTGATAATTGGCACAAAGTTGGCAGCAATTTCACTCAAATTAATCTTTTTCTTTACATGAGCCAAGCACCTCATTATATAGGAGAGAGGGCTGGACATTTTGGAGCCAAAATTTGAAAATTCAAAATAAAACTCTCCAATGAGAAGGTGCCATGTGGAGTCATGCTTTCCATGTTTTAGCTCACACCTTCCATGCTAAATCCTCTCCACTCCTAGGCTGCCATGTGGACGTCCATGTGCTCCATGCCAAGGTGATTTTCATCCTCCAATATACCCTAGACGTTTTAGGGTTACATTGGGCTCAAAGAAGCCCAATTGTTACCCTAACTAGTCACTTTTAGCCCTAACTAGTCATATTTTACTATTGGCCCAAATACAAGCCCAAAAACCTATGCTACTTGGTCCAAATATTTGGTCCAATTATTTTATGCTACTAGGCCCAATACATGGCCCATGAAATTCTAAACAACTTTATACAATTTATTTAAGCTAAAGCTTGGCCCAAAAATAATGTTGACTAGTCAGCAGGAACTCAGTCTTCTTGTGTTCTTCTGACCAAAGCTTTAGTTTATGTTTTGATGACTTGGAGGTCTTCTTGGATATATTTGTACATTCCTTCACCCTAGAGTTCTCCTCTTGATTGGGCCTACAAAAAGAAACAAAAACCCAATTAGACCCATATTTACAAGTAAATCCCAAAATAACCTCTAGGTCTTTATCCTCCTTATTATGTGGTTGTGTGTGGCTGGAGGCTCTGCCATCAACAGCTCATGAAGTCCACACAGGACAGCTACTGAAGTCCACACAGGACAGCTCGTGAAGTCCACACAGGACAGCTAATGAAGTCCACACAGGACAGCTCGTGAAGTCCACACAGGACAGCTAATGAAGTCCACACAGGACAGCTCGTGAAGTCCACACAGGACAGATACTGAAGTCCACACAGGACAGCTAAAGAAGTCCACACAGGACAGCTAAAGATCATCAATTCACGCAATGCACCATACAACACTTAAATGAACGATTCCAACCACAGCAACAATCGTATCAAGATTCAGATTTTCCAATATCACATGCATTTCACATATCAATCTCAAACAAGTTCAAAGCGACACTAAAACAGGGGATTTCGAAAACAACATTAAAACCGGCGATCACGTCGCCCCACACATAAAAATAGAGCATCGTGAAAAAGAATATGAAACCGGTGACCACGTCGCCCTCACTTCAGAACCTACTCGCCTAAAGTTTTATAAATGAAAATGCTAGCTTCCCTTACCTGGACTAGCGTAAACTTCACTAAGAGCTCCAACCCAACGAGATTCAAGGATGCCTTAACTCTGTTTTAGCGCTTTGAGCAGAAAACTTGCAGAGCACAACGTCAGGAATCCAGGGTAGTCGCCGATCTTCAACTGGTTCGCTAGGACGTCTGAACGCTGGGAGAAGGAGAGGAAAGAAATAGGGAACCAAGGCTAACTCACTCAATCACTCTCAAACCACAGCCACGTTCACTACCTCTCAGGAGTGAGTTTTTAAAACTAAGCCAACTTGCCCAGAAATGCTGCTGCCCCCTGCCCACTCTGCAGGAAAGCTTACGTACACACTTCCTTGAACAGTATGACCACGTGGGTTTCTGCGCATACCAACTCTCTGATGCTAACTATTCTGAAACACCCTTTTTGTCTACGTGTCGCGCGTGCAGGACGTCTCATGCTGGGAGCCTGGGTTCCACCTTATCTGTGTGAAACATGATGTCGCGCGATAACCTTCTACCGATGACTCATCCTGGAGGACAACCGATGTCTCTCTCTGGAAGACGACCGATGTCTCTCTCTGGAAGACGACTGATGTCTCTCCCTGGCGATGACCGCGTGTCTCTCGCCCTGGCGATCCCGCATGTCTCTCGCCCTGGCGATGACCGCATGCCTCTCGCCCCGGCGATGACTGATTACACATCGCCACGCCTTGCTGGAGGTTCTTCATCCCACTATGTTACGTCCAAGGTATCACCTCCACATGGCTTGGTGACGTCGGTAGCTTCACATTTCCAAGAATAGATCAGCAATACTCCTCCTGCGCCCATGCATGCAACACTAAGGACGATTTCTTATGCTCAAGCATAGAGCTTCGCATGCATAGCGTATCTGAGGCTTAACCCACACCTTGATACGCGTGGTTTTTGGAACCCACTATAGTTGATCCAGCACCTTGACCACATACTAAGTGCACTTTCGGCGATCATGTACACCATAGGCGATTGGCAATCATGTGCCAGAGAAGTCGGAGATCGCCTCCGTCTTCAACAACGGCGATCTCGTAGACTTCTAAGCTTCGCTTTTCTTCCTTTACTCTTCTTGATCCCCATGTCTTCCTCGAGCACACCCACGTGATTACCTCACGATAAAGTCATCGCACCTGACTACTTGGTTAATACAATGGTCAGCCGACCGACCTCTACCCGCTGACCCCAGACCTTGGGCGACGTCCGAGGTCCGACTACTACGAAAATTCTATTACCAGCTCTTTGTATTTTAAATAATAACATCTTCTGAAATTATTTAAATATAACACTTTCATTCCAATTAAAGTTTCTAGGTCCTTACACTCGCCCCAGGCGCGAGTACGGACAACCGACCTAGGTCCTCCTCACCCCAGGCGTGAGTGCAGGCAACTAAGGTTTGAAAAGCCAGGGGTACTAGTAAAACCAAGAGAGGGAAAGGGAGGATTTCGAGAAACATCCTTACCCACTTGGCGTATACCAATATTGGCGTAGTAAAGCCCTTAATTAAGGCTCTTCTCACCCCGGGACTGAGAAAGGGATAGAATAACCCGATTCGCATGAGGTTGATGACCTTGAGGCAGGAAAGAGGGGCTATCGAGAAACACTCTTCCTCCCCAAAACAAGGTGTCATGGACGGCGATCGGCGTTCAGAGCCTAAGGTCGATGGCCTTGGGGTAAGCAAGAGGGGCATCAAGAAACACTCTTCTTCCCCAAAATAAGGCATCATCTTTAGTGTTCAGAAGTGAGAAAGGGATAGAACAAGGCGATCACCGGGCAGGCAAGAGGGGTCATCGAGAAACACTCTTCCTCCCCAAAGTAAAGCCTGAAGCGCGATGACTGATGAGTGGTGAACTAACATGCTAGTCGGTGGTCGGTGGTAGAAGCAAGTTCTGGTGTGAGAAGCTGAAGCATTTAGGCCCCGTTCAGTCAGTCATCCAACATGAAGTTATGCATAAAAACTGTTAAAGACAATGCTAAGGTAACAGTTAGTCGCGATCAAGTTAGAAACCAAGTTTGAAGGGTTACAGTGAGATCGCGCTAAAGCCTGAGCTAGTTAACAGTTAGTCACATGCAGAGAATTAAAGATGGGAGAGACAAGCAACTGAAGCAAATAGATTTCATTCACATTGAAGTCAATACAGAGAGCCTTTACAGCTAAAAGGTTTATACACAAGTTATGTAGCAGAAGAAGAAATTACACAAAAGAAGAAGTTGCAAGGGAAGAAGCTCAAGGAGGAGGAATGAGCTTGCCATCGACCACTAAATGGCGGAGACTGAATTGGGTAAGGTCCAAGTCTGGTAGGACACAGTGAATCTGCTCCAAGGCCATCTGAGCCCATCTATCAAAGCCTCAGCACCAGAAGAAGAGGCAACGAGGCGTGTCGTTTCCTTTACACGAGCCATTGCGAAAAGCTGCAATGGAGGAAAGGAAGGAGCAAGATCAGATGAATGAAAATAGAGCGAGAAAGCAAGAAAGAAGGTTCAGGTGAAGAACTGGAAGAAGGAGAAGCAGAAAGTGAGAGAGAAGTACAGTGAACCCTAGCGCGGGTTGAGAGGAAGAAAACAGAGACTAAGTATGCTAAAGAAGGTGATGGAGCAGTGCGAATGCACGCGCCTCTTCTGTCATAACGTTAAAGAGCAGGCGTGTGAGCAGCACGTGGTACTGTTGCTGCTGCTTCCCCTAACCTCCGTGCGGCTTCGATAGTGCAGTACTGCTTCTCTTCTCAGAGACCTCTGTCTCTGCTACTATATGCGCCACCACGCGTCACCGAATCTCAGCGAAGGTGGCAGGGTGGCTCCTGATGAGTGATTCACTGAAAGGACCAGGCAGTACGCCTTTCTTGAATGCATGCACCAGCATGTTCTCGTCCTTGCTGGGCAATCTCACCACCTGCGCACCAAAACGGTTGAGGTAGTCCTTCAGCGACTCCCCCTGGTACTGGCGCACGTCGAACAGATCGTAGGATACCACCAGTGGCACTTTGTTGACGATATACTGCTCTGTGAATAGCTTCGAAAACTGATGGAAGGAGGTGATGTGGCCCTCTAGCAGGCTCACGAACCACTCCATAGCTATTCCGCTCAGTGTACTCATAAACATTTTGCAGTACACAGCGTCTGAGCCTCCAGACAGCATCATCTGAGTGTGGAATGTAAGGATCTAGATAATTATTTGGAATAGAAGAAGTATAATTTTAATGAATTATGAATATGTTATTACTTAAAACGAAAAGAGCTTGTAATGGAAATTTCATGGTGGTCAGACCTCGGATGTCGCCCAAGGTCTGAGGGCGGCGTGGTAGAGGTCGGTCGGTGGACCATAGTGGGTTCCAGAAATCACATGTAGGGAGGTGTGATTTGAACCTTAGGAGCGCCATGCATGCAGAATAACTACGGGACTTTACGCTTGGACATAAGGGCTTTATCTTAGTGTTGCATGCTTAGGCATGTAAGGATTGAGTACTGAGCTGCGCTCGGGCAGGAGAAGCTACCGACGTCACCGAGCCATGTGGGGGTGATAACACAGGCGTGGAGTAGTGGTAGGACGAGCCCTCAATAGGGTGGGACGATGTGGCATCAGTCGACAGAAGCAAGACGATGTGTCCTCGCCACATCAAGGACGATGAGAGATCGCCAGGGCGAGAGACACGCGGGGATCGCCAGGGCGAGAGACACGCGGGGATCGCCAGGGTGAGAGACACGCGGGCATCGCCAGGGCGAGAGACAGACGGTCATTTCCAGGGCGAGAGACACGCGGGGATCGCCAGGGCGAGAGACACGCGGGCATCGCCAGGGCGAGAGACAGACGGTCATCGCCAGGATGAGGGACGCATCGGTCGACTTCTAGGGGGAGACATCGGTCGTCTTCCAAGGAGAGACATCGGTCGTCTTCCAGGGAGAGACATCGGTCATTTTCCAGGGAGAGACATCGGTCGTCTTCCAGGGAGAGACATCGTTCGTCCGCCAGGATGAGACATCGGTGGATGGTCATCGCGTGAGGTCATGTTCCACATAGATGAGGTGGGGCCCAGGCTCCCAGCATGAGCGTGTTGCATGCGCGACACGTAGTCAGTGAGAGTGCTTCAGAACAGTGGCTCCAGAGAGTTGGTATGGAAGGTGACCCAGAGTTGGTGTGCACAGAGACCCACGTGGCCATACTGTTAGAGGAAACCCACACGCAAGGTTGCTCAGAGAGTGGGTAATGGCAGTAAAGGCTAAAGAGCCGTTCGACCTTAAGAGCTGAGGGAATCAGCTCATTTAGTTCCCTTTTCTCCTTTCTCCTCCACTCGAAGACGCAGCTATCCTCACGTACCAGTGCTACGATCGGCGACTGCCATTGTCCTTCTGGGAAGTCTTTGCAAGTTCTCCCGTCAGGACGCTAGAATAGAGTTAGGACATCTTTAAGCTTCGGTGGGTTTTGGAGCTCTTAGTGATTTTGCGCAAGTTCAGGTAAGGGAAGCTAGCATTTTCGTTTATAAAAACTTTAGGCGAGTAGGTTCTGAAGTGAGGGCGACGTGGTCGCTGGTTTCATATTCTATTTCACAATGCTCTGATTTTATGTGTGGGGCGACGTGATAGCCGGTTGTAATGCAAATTTAGAAATCCCCTGTTTTAGTGTCGTTTTGAAATTATTTGAGATTGAAAGGTGAAATGCATATGATATTCGAAAATCTGAACTTTGGTATGATTGTTTCTGTGATTGGAATTGTTTAAGAAAAGATTCAAAATATTATATGATGGAATTGTGCTTTTACGTGTGGTATGATGTACTGGATGAATGGGAAAGAGTTATCAAAGCATAGTATTTTCAGGAAAGAAAATATCGTGTGGAGATTCTATGAGGGCGTATTGATCTGTGAGTATCCTGTGAATGAGGCGATCCTGACTCTACTGATATGATGGAATCACATAGATGAAGTCATTCAGTTGGTGAGAGTCGAAGGAGGTCCATATGTATGGGTAAGTCGTTTGAAAGATAAGTGACTTGACCTGTTATATGGATTAACCCTGTCATACTGAGAGAGTGATGATATTGAGATTGAGATCGAGATTATGTTTATGCGCATAGCTGTGGGAACTTTACAGCAATGTAATATGACAGGTGCAGGTCTCTGGATGCTAAGTTCAACGCACGAGTCTTCCGGAAGTAGAGTTATGTGTCTATGTGTTATAAGTCAGTGGAAAGTCTGACATGTGAACCATGAGTATTGAATGTATTGAATAGACACTTGACGAGTTTGTGGAATATGGGGATATTGATGGTTGAAATTGATATAGATTATGAATGGTGTGAAGATTTATGCTTTCTATTGATATAAAGTTTCATATTTAATGTTTTTAAAAATATCTAGCTTACCCTTTGTTTTGTATCGTGGTTGTTTTTCTTAAACCTGTGATGATCATGTATATTTGCACGGGAGCAGATGAGGTTGCAGGTGGTAGAGCTCCTCAGTGAGCATTTCTGGAGGAGGAGATCACCGGTTTTTGAATGCTGTTGTTTTGGTTTATTTTGAAAACTCCTGTATGGAGATGTATTAAAACTTCCTCAAAAAGGGATATTATTTTGAGGCACGTTTGTATTAATGGATGAATTATATTATGTATATATCTATGTTAAATTTTTGATATTATTGTGTCACCTTTATTTTATTATATAAAAATGAACAATATTTTGAGGGGCGTTACATTAATGGTATCAGAGCAGTTCGTCCTTAGGATGACCTGAGGAGAGTGGGTTGATTGTGTTTCTTCTGCTATTGGAGTCTTAATCAAAGCTATAGTGAAAGGTTTTCAAATGTTTTCTGATTGAAATCTTGTTTGTGCTTTAGTAGATATAAGCTCTAAATGAAAAATTTTAGTATTAAGAGTGAAAGGATCTTGATAAAGTAGTGAGGGTGCACACTCATAACTGAATCGAGATGTTCTCAATCTTAATTCTAAAAGTTTGATGTTGAGCATATATCCACTTCTGGTGTGTTTTATCCCAATTATTAAGTGTGGTGATATTTGATTGATAGTTTTGTACCCATGACTGTTCGGTGTTATGTTTTCTATTTTGAGCATTATGATTCTGTTGATGAACTCAAATTCTAAATGACTTTGAGATGCTGACCTTTGTAAGGTCTAGATGTTACCTCCTAAATGAATTGATTTCTTATCGATCTCATTCTTATAGTTGTAGGGAATATAGAAACCAATAGTTTCAAAATCTGAAACGAAGAAAGATGGCTCGTAGACCTCTTACCCCTCCCTAACCTTCTTCGGAAATGAGCTAGATTGCCAAGGCTATTGAGATGATGGCAACTGCCATCCAACAACAGAATGCAGCAATGGCTCAGAATCATCAAGCTGCAATGCACCATTGGGAAACTGCTCGGTCGGCTGAAACAACTTCCCACGTCGGTCAGCCTCAGGAACAGATGGGACTGACCGAGTTCATGAGGCACAACCCACCCAAGTTCAGTGGGAATGCTACCCCTGATCAAGCAGATCAGTGGGTCAGGGAGTTGGAGAAAATCTTTAGGGCGACCTCCTGCCCTGAAGAGAAGAAATTGGTGTTCGCCACCTATCTGCTATCTGGAGAAGCCGAGTTCTGGTGGATGGGAGCTCAGCAGATGATGGAAGCCAAAGCTAATGTTTTAGACTGGGAAAGTTTCCGAGAGAGGTTCCTAGAGAAATATTTTCCAGATAGTGCAAGGTTTGCGAAGGAAGCGGAATTTCTCAGGTTGGAGCAAGGGGAGATGTCCGTGAACGCTTATGCTGCTAGGTTTGAATACCTAGCCAGATTTTATACCCAAGCTACCTCTGAGGCTTGGAGGTGTAGGAAGTTTGAAGAAGGT
This sequence comes from Phaseolus lunatus, assembly GCA_013389735.1. NCBI lineage: Eukaryota > Viridiplantae > Streptophyta > Magnoliopsida > Fabales > Fabaceae > Phaseolus > Phaseolus lunatus. The sequence continues at coordinate 28,171,999 of CM023858.1, read as the reverse complement.
TTAAAGCATGAGCTGAAGAAGACCATAGCACCCATGTGCATCAGGGAGTTTCATGCCTTAGTAGAGAAGGCAAAGATGGTGGAAACCTTGGAAAGGGGTAATTCTCGGGTGATCAGATCACACCCAGGGGGTTCTTCCAGTGGGAAGGCCAAGGTGCAGCACCCACAAAGCAAGCCTTATGCGAGACCTCCACCACATCAGGCAGGAGCAGTTCCGCCCCAGTTTCAGCAACAACAAACATGGAAACCCAGATGTTTCACATGCCAAAAGATGGGGCACATTTCTAGAGATTGTCCTAGCAGAAATAGGATGACTCAATCCGTTGGTTCTCAGCAGTTGAGGAATGGAGGCAGTAGACCTCAAGCAGCAGGGAGAGTGTTTGCCATGACAGGAGCAGAGGCGTCTCAGTCAGGTAACCTAGTGCAAGGTGTTTGTTTTATAGCTGGTAGAGGTGTAAAAGCCTTGTTTGATTCTGGAGCGACACACTCCTTTGTGTCAAGCCTGTGTGTAGCCGAGTTGGGCCTTCTAGTGAAGGAGTTACCGTTTGAACTGTTGGTCTCTACACCTGCGTCAGGACAGGTGTTGACCTCTACAGTTTGCTCTGAATGTCCAGTGATAGTAGAGGGACGCAGGTTCAAAGTAAACTTGATCTGCCTACCTCTTTAGGACCTGGATGTTATCCTGGGAATGGATTGGCTATCTGCCAATCACGTTCTCATAGACTGCGGTAGTCAGAAAATAGCGTTTCTAGACCTCCAATAGTCAGATGTGATATCTGCTCAACATGGGTGGTCGGAGTTGGAAAAAGGGGCGAGGTGCTTCGTGATCCTAGCTCGGTTGGAAGTGAAGAATGAAGAGGACGTAAGCAGGATACATGTGGTGAAAGATTTCATGGATGTATTTCCTGAAGAAATACCTGGATTACCTCCTAAGAGAAAAGTGGAATTCTCTATTGATTTGGTACCTGGAGCTGGACCAGTGTCAATGGCACCTTACAGGATAGCTCCAGCCGAGTTGGTAGAATTAAAGAAGCAAGTGGAAGAGTTGTTGGAGAAACAATTCATCAGACCCAGTGTATCTCCATGGGGGGCTCTAGTGCTTCTAGTTAAGAAAAAGGATGGAGGGTCTTGGCTGTGCATAGATTACAGGCAGTTGAACAAGTTGACCATCAAGAACAAGTATCCTCTACCTAGAATTGATGATTTGATGGATCAATTACATGGGGCCTCGGTGTTCTAAAAGATTGATCTGAGATCGGGGTACCACCAAATTTTGGTAAAAGCTGAAGATGTTCAAAAGACAGCATTTAGGTCTCGTTATGGGCACTATGAGTATGTGGTGATGCCGTTTGGAGTAACAAATGCTCCAGCTCTGTTCATGGATTTCATGAATAGAATTTTTCGTCCTTTCTTGGATAAGTTTGTGGTAGTCTTCATAGACGACATACTCATTTATTCAAGGACCGAGGAAGAACATGAAGAACATCTGAAGACAGTATTGGAGATTCTGAGGGAGAAGCAATTATATGCCAAGTTCTCTAAGTGTGAGTTTTGGTTGAAGGAAGTCAACTTCTTGGGACATGTAATATCTGCCCAGGGGATCTCGGTGGATCTAGCCAAAGTGGAGGCAGTGCTTCAGTGGGAACGTCCTAAGACAGTTACTGAGATAAGGAGTTTTGTGGGTTTAGCAGGCTACTATCAGAGGTTCATTGAAGATTTTTCCAAGATAGTAGCTCCTTTGACTCAGTTAACTCGCAAAGATCAACCTTTTGCTTGGACTGAAAAGTGTGAGCAGAGTTTCATGGGGCTGAAGAAGAGGTTGACTAGCGCCCCAGTGTTAGTGATCCCGGATGTGGGAAATCCTTTTGATGTTTACTGTGATGCTTCACATCAAGGTTTGGGATGTGTGTTGATGCAAGAGAAAAGAGTGGTTTCATATGCTTCAAGGCAACTCAAAGTTCACGAGAGGAACTATCCTACCCATGACTTAGAGTTGGCGGCTGTGGTGTTTGCCTTGAAGATTTGGAGGCATTATTTGTATGGAGCTCGGTTTCAGGTGTTTAGTGACCATAAAAGCCTGAAATATCTGTTTGATCAGAAGGAGTTAAATATGAGACAAAGAAGATGGATGGAGTTCCTAAAAGATTATGACTTCCAACTGATATATCATCCAGGGAAGGCCAATGTAGTGGCAGATGCCTTGAGTAGGAAATCAATACAAGTATCAACCATGATGATTGAAGAGCAGAAATTGATTGAGCAGTTTAGAGATTTAAACTTTGGAGTGGAATTTCATGTTAATCATATTAGTTGTAGTAAGTTAACTATAACTAATGATTTCATTGGAATGATAAAGGATAAGCAATTAGAGGATCCTAGCCTGAAGCGTATTGTAGAATTACTAGGCACCGATCAGGCTAAAGGCTTTGCGATGGGCGATGATGGAACCTTGAGATTTAATGGCAGAATTTGCATACCTGCAAATGAAGAGTTGAAGAAGATGATCCTAGAAGAAGGCCACAAGAGTTACCTTAGTCTGAACCCAGGTATGAATAAGATGTACCAGGATTTAAAAGAGTCATTTTGGTGGTCGGGCATGAAGAAGGAGATAGCTCAGTATGTTGCTACCTACTTGACATGTCAGAAGGCGAAGGTAGAACATCAAAGGCCTGGCGGTTTGTTGCAGCAATTGGATATCCCTGAATGGAAATGGGACAGCATCGCCATGGATTTTGTTACCCATTTGCCCAGATCGGTAAGGGGTCATGATGCAATCTGGGTCATCATTGATCGGCTGACGAAGAGTGCTCACTTTCTTCCAGTGAATATGAGGATGCCTATGGCCAAGTTGGCACAGCTATACATCAGAGAAATTGTGAGGTTGCATGGAGTGCCTTCCAGCATTGTTTCAGATAGAGATCCCAGGTTCACTTCACGGTTTTGGTAGACCTTACAAGATATCTTAGGAACTAAGTTGAGAATGAGCTCGGCATATCATCCTCAAACAGATGGACAGTCAGAGAGAACGATCCAGTCCTTGGAAGATCTGCTGAGGACGTGTGTCTTGGATCAATTGGGAAGTTGGGATGAGGTGTTGCCGCTGGTGGAGTTTACTTATAATAACAGTTACCACGCCAGTATTAGGATGGCACCATATGAAGCCCTGTATGGGAGGAAATGCAGAACTCCCTTATGTTGGTACCAAGAGGGCGAAGCAGTCTTGGTTGGGCCAGAGTTGATTCAGTAGACAACCGAGAAGGTGAAACAGATACAAGGCAGAATGAAAGCTTCTCAAAGCCGGTAGAAATCCTATGCAGATCAGAGGAGAAGACCTTTGGAGTTTGCTGCTCGGGATCATGTGTTTATGAGAGTGACGTCAACCAAGGGTGTAGGACGAGCTATCAGATCAAGGAAGCTGTCTCCTAAGTTTGTTGGACCATATAAGATCTTAAGGAAGATAGGTCCTGTAGCTTATAAGATTGCTCTACCTCCCCAATTAGCAAATCTGCATAATGTCTTTCACGTGTCACAGCTAAGGAAGTATCTTGCAGACCCTAGTCACGTGTTGGAAATGGACAATGTGCAGATCAGGGATGACTTGTCGTTTGAATCAAAACCAGTCAGGATTGACGATCAGCAGAGTAAGCAGCTCAGAGGCAAGACCATCAACATGGTAAAGGTGGTGTGGGATGACAGATCGGGTGATTCAACTTGGGAATTAGAAGAAACCATGAGAGAAGCCTATCCCTACCTCTTTTCCTTGTAATTCAATTTTCGGGGACGAAAATTTTTCTTGTTGGGGAGATTGTAACGATCTAGATAATTATTTGGAATAGAAGAAGTATAATTTTAATGAATTCTAAATATGTTATTACTTAAAACGAAAAGAGCTTGTAATGGAAATTTCATGGTGGTCAGACCTCGGATGTCGCCCAAGGTCTGAGGGCGGTGTGGTAGAGGTCGGTCGGTGGACCATAGTGGGTTCTAGAAATCACATGTAGGGAGGTGTGATTTGAACCTTAGGAGTGTCATGCATGCAGAATAACTATGGGACTTTACGCTTGGACATAAGGGATTTACCTTAGTGTTGCATGCTTAGGCACGTAAGGATTGAGTACTGAGCTGCCCTCGGGCTGGAGAAGCTACTGACGTCACCGAGCCATGTGGGGGTGATAACACAGGCGTGGAGTAGTGGTAGGACGAGCCCTCAACAGGGTGTGACGATGTGGCATCAGTCGGCAGAAGCAAGGCGATGTGTCCTCGCCACATCAACGACGATGAGAGATCGCCAGGGCGAGAGACACGCGGGCATCGCCAGGGCGAGAGACAGACGGTCATCGCCAAGATGAGGGACGCATCGGTCGACTTCTAGGGGGAGACATCGGTCGTCTTCCAGGGAGAGAAATCGGTCGTCTTCCAGGGAGAGACATCAGTCGTCTTCCAGGGAGAGACATCGGTCGTTTTCCAGGGAGAGACATCGGTCGTCTTCCAGGGAGAGACATCGTTCGTCCGCCAGGATGAGACATCGGTGGATGGTCATCACGCGAGGTCGTGTTCCACACAGATGAGGTGGGGCCCAGGCTCCTAGCATGAGCGTCTTGCATGCGCGACACGTAGTCAGTGAGAGTGCTTCAGAACAGTGGCTCTAGAGAGTTGGTATGGAAGGTGACCCAGAGTTGGTGTGCACAGAGACCTACGTGGCCATACTGTTAGAGGAAACCCGCACGCAAGGTTGCTCAGAGAGTGGGTAATGGCAGTGAAGGCTAAAGAGTCGTTCGACCTTAAGAGCTGAGGGAATCAGCTCATTTAGTTCCCCTTTCTCCTTTCTCCTCCACTCGAAGACGCAGCTATCCTCACGTACCAGTGCTACGATTGGCGACTGCCATTGTCCTTCTGGGAAGTCTCTACAAGTTCTCCCGTCAGGACGCTAGAACAGAGTTACGACATCTTTAAGCTTCGGTGGGTTTTGGAGCTCTTAGTGATTTTGCGCAAGTTCAGGTAAGGGAAGCTAGCATTTTCGTTTATAAAATTTTTAGGCGAGTAGGTTCTGAAGTGAGGGCGACGTGGTCGCCGGTTTCATATTCTATTTCACGATGCTCTAATTTTATGTATGGGGCGACGTGATCGCCGGTTTTAATGCAAATTTAGAAATCCCCTGTTTTAGTGTCGTTTTGAAATTGTTTGAGATTGAAAGGTGAAATGCATATGATATTCAAAAATCTGAACTTTGGTATGATTGTTTCTGTGATTGGAATTGTTTAAGAAAAGATTCAAAATATTATATGATGGAATTGTGCTTTTACGTGTGGTATGATGTACTGGATGAATGGGAAAGAGTGATCAAAGCATAGTATTTTCAGGAAAGAAAATACCGTGTGGAGATTCTATGAGGGTGTATTGATCTGTGAGTATCCTGTGAATGAGGCGATCCTGACTCTGCTGATATGATGGAATCACATAGATGAAGTCATTCAGTTGGTGAGAGTCGAAGGAGGTCCATATGTATGGGTAAGTCGTTTGAAAGATAACTGACTTGACCTGTTATATGGATTAACCCTGTCATACTGAGAGAGTGATGATATTGAGATTGAGATCGAGATTATGTTTATGCGCATAGCTGTGGGAACTTTACAGCAATGTAGTATGACAGGTGTAGGTCTCTGGATGCTAAGTTCAACGCACGAGTCTTCCGGAAGTAGAGTCACCTGTCTATGTGTTATGAGTCAGTGGAAAGTCTGACATGTGAACCATGAGTATTGAATGTATTGAATAGACACTTGACGAGTTTGTGGAATATGGGGATATTGATGGTTGAAATTGATATAGATTATGAATGGTGTGAAGATTTATGCTTTCTATTGATATAAAGTTTCATATTTAAAGTTTTTAAAAATATCTAGCTTACCCTTTGTTTTGTATCGTGGTTGTTTTTCTTAAACCTGTGATGATCGTGTATATTTGCACGGGAGAAGATGAGGTTGCAGGTGGTAGAGCTCCTCAATGAGCATTTCTGGAGGAGGAGATCGCCGGTTTCTGAATGTTGTTGTTTTGTTTTATTTTGAAAACTCCTGTATGGAGATGTATTAAAACTTCCTCAAAAAGGGATATTATTTTGAGGCACGTTTGTATTAATGGATGAATTATATTATGTATATATCTATGTTAAATTTTTGATATTATTGTGTCACCTTTATTTTATTATATAAAAATGAACAATATTTTGAGGGGCGTTACATGGAAGGTCGTCAGATGTGCTTCTGGATGTTCCACCCCCGTGAACGACGCCTTCACTCCCACCAGGTTGGGAGGCACCACTGTATTCATGATCTCGGGGGAGAAAGGCATAGGAAATGCTCTAGGAGGCGATGGCGGCATCGACGTCCTATCTTCGACTGCGCGTTCCTTCTGCGCCTGCAATTCCCTACGCAATTCCTCGTTTATACGGTTCAACTCTTCATTTCTGCTCTGCAATGCAGTCAGCTTTGCATGCGCATGCATCTTCTCCTGCTCAAATGCGGTAGGTTGGGGTCGAGTTGGGGCAGAGGGTGGCGATGGTGCAGGCCTTGGGGGCTGGGCACCAGAAGAAGAGGCAACGAGGCATGCCGTTTGCTTTACACGAGCCATTGACAAAATCTGCAATGGAGGAAAGGAAGGAGCAAGATCAGATGAATGAAAGAAGAGGGAAATGATGAATGGTTCGGTGAAAAACAGAGGGAGAAAGCAAGAAGGAAGGTTCAGGTGAAGAAGAGGAAGAAGGGAGAAGCAGAGAGTGAGAGAGAAGTACAGTGAACCCTAGCACGGGTTGAGAAGAAGAAAACAGAGAAGATGAATGAACAGTGATGAAAAACATGCACGCAAACAGAGAAGATGAATGAACAGTGATGTAAAACATGAATACAAACGGTAGAAATGCTCTAAATGCACCAAGGGAGAAGAAAAGACGAACCTTTAGATGATCGGAGAAGGGTTGAAGGTCGAAAGATCAAGGAGAATGCGTGCGAAGAAAAGACGAACCTTTAGATGATCAGAGAAGGGTTGAAGGTCGAAATATCAAGGAGAATGCAAATGCGCGCGCCTCTTTTGAATGAAGGAAGCGTTAGCGACACTCAGTGTGGGCCATTGATGCGTCCACGTGTCGAGAGATAAAGTGTGGAAGTCATAACGTTAAAGAGCAGACGCGTGAGCAGCATGTGGCGTGGCCCCACCTGCCACATGGACCGAGGGCGCGACCACTTAGTCTCTTCGCTGAGAACGAGTTCACAACTCGAGACTGGGGGGCTTGTGATCCGGTCGGTCATCGGTAGTTGATGATGTCAGCAACAGATGACCACGTGGGCCATTCACATGGTGACACGTGTAATAAGATAGCAGGTGAATCCAGGAGGAGATCACTCAGAACGGTGATCGGTGATCAATTACTAAGTGACCCCCACCCGCAGATCAGTGCCTAGATGAGCGCCTGGAGGTAGAGTGCGAGAAGTAATGAAGCACCGATCAGTCATCGGTGCATGGTCATCGGGGTTTCTTGCTACACGTAGTTAAACTTGGACCTAGGCTCCCAGCAAGAGCGTTACGCGTGCACCTCGCATGATTCCAAACCAGAAGAAGAAGAGTTGCTCACCAGTAGGGTCGTGCATGAGGATGGTATAAAAGAGCTAGTAAACTGGTCGGTGATCAGTGACTCTCTTAACCCATTACGTGCATGGCACTGTGCGGTGAGATCATGCATGCAAGATGCAGCACCTGGTGAGTGTGTTTAGACCAGCCACACCTGGTGCTCTCCTAGGAGCATGCAACTCACTCAGAGGGAAGAAACGCCCTAAGTTACTCCGCAAGGGAATAACATAGGCGCACAGAGAAAAGCGCAAAGGCCCTTCAGGTGTGACACGCGTACGATTAGATGTAAGTTGCATGCCTCCACGTGTCACCATCTGAGAGAGAGGTGCGGCCCAGGTATAAAAGCACTCCACATCATGTACGGTACACAGTTTTTACACAGTTTTTATAGATATTACACACATTTCTGAGTCATTGTGAGCACGTTTTACACACGTTGCACAGTGATAACAGAATTCAGTTGTAGAGAGAGAGTGGATCTGAGAGGACACACGAGTCTCACAGATAGATTCAGAGAGAATTTTTGGTGGTCCTGTTACCTGACTTGAGCGTCAGAGTGCAAACGGCCGCTAGAGGCGTCATCTGTGTTGTTTTGCAGGCATCGTTTGGAGTTCCAAAGAAGGTTCTTGGAGCGTTCTTGTAGAACACGCGGTTGCAGAAGGCTAGACGAAGGAGTGACGAGGCATATCCTTCACATTCGAGTCAGCGGCAGGATCATCACTCATAAACTGTTTCTTGCCCTAAGATTGACTTAAGCGTCGGAGTGCAAATGGCCTCTAGGGCGCCCCCTTTGTCTTTGCAGGTACAGGTGTTTCGATCCAAGAAAGGCACAAACCCAGGCAGAGATAAGAGGGCGTGTGAATGTCGTTAGAGTCAATTGGCAAGCGAGTCAACCGATAAGAACATTTGGCGCCCACCGTGGGGCACGATAAAATGAGGTCCCACTACCAATCACAGTGTGAAGAGTCATCTAGTAGGATGAGGGGCACAAGGCAAGGATCTGTTCAACCAATTGGCAGAGAAAATGTCACCATGCAACAGATCATGGAGACTATGTGCGCTCTTCAGGAGGTGGTGACGGTGTCAAGGGCGGATCAGGAGCGAATCTAGGTGGATCTGGCAGCATCACAAGCAAGAAATGAAGAACTGCGCAGAACCAATGAGGAACTGCGCAGGAACCTGCAGCAAGCAGGAGAGCGAGCGGTGGAGGAGCGAACACCGTCCATAACACCCAGGGCACTTCCCATGCCATTCTCCCAGGCAATTATGGATACTGTGATCCCAACGACCTTCGTGGGTCCGAAAGCCACCTTCACAAGCGTGGAAGATCCAGAAGCCCATCTCACAGCCTTCCATACCCAGATGATGCTCTCAGGAGGCTCTAATGTTGTGCATTGCAAGCTTTTCATGAGCACGCTAATAGGCACGACGTTGGATTGGTTCGTCAGTTTACTTGATGGGCACATAACGTCATTCGAACAGTTTTCAACGCTATTCAGGGTGCAATACATAGTCAATCGGGCTCCCCCTCGCATCTTTTACGATCTTTTTTATGTAAGATAGTACCAGGGAGAGTCCTTAAGGGCTGAAGGCCCTTTGCTTGTGTTGCGCCCAAATGCACTATTCACACCACACGCATGAGTTCCTTGTGACTCAAGCTTCCCCGTAACTCTGGGCATTTCACTGATAATTGGTGTCTTTCTTGGGGTCCACCTTTCGTGGCCCAGTTTAGCTATTTGAAGCACCAATGCCCGACGTCACATCGGCCTCACTTTGTTGCCGAGTACACGTCGGCATACCCTGGTTGTAAGGACCTGTAAAATTGAATTGGAATGAAAGTGGTATATTTAAATAATTCCAGAAGATGTTATTATTTAAAATACAAAGAGTTGGTAAATGAAGTTTCGTAGTAGTCGGACCTCGGACGTCGCCCATGATCTGGGATAAGCTAGTAAAGGTCGGTCGAATGACATGTGGACCAAGAAGAGTAAAGGAGGAAAAGTGTAACTAAGAAGTCTTCTGCAAGATCGTCGTTAGTGAAGACGGAGACGATCTCCGACTCCTCTGGCACATAATCGCCTGTCGCCTAGAGGAGACATGAGCACCAATCGCCTAGAGTGTACGTGATCGGCGGGAATGTACGTAGTATGTGGTCAAGATACTGGATCAACCAGAGTGGGTTCCAACAACCACGCGTATCAAGGTGTGGGTTAAGCCTTAGATACGCTGTGCATGCGAAGCGCTACGCTTGAGCAAAAGAGATCACCCTTAGTGTTGCATGCATGGGAGCACGAGGAGTGGGGCTGATCTACTCTTGGAAATGTGAAGCTACCGACGTCACCGAGTCATGTGGAGATGATACCTTGGACGTAACATAGTAGAATGAAGAACCTTCAGAAAGGCGCGGCGATGTGTCGTCGGGCATCGCCAGGTGAGAGGCATGCGGGCATCGCCAGGGCGCGTGGGGCATGCGGGCATCACCAGGGCGCGAGGCATGCGGGGTTAGTCTTCGCGCGAGAGATCATCGGTGGATTGTCTTCGCGCGAGAGATCATCGGTGGATTGTCTTCGCGCGAGAGGTCATCGGTGGATTGTCTTTGCGCGAGAGGTCATCGGTGGATTGTCTTCGCGCGAGAGGTCATCGGTGGAGAGTCTTCGTGCGAGAGGTCATCGGTGGAGAGTCTTCGCGCGAGAGGTCATCGGTGGATAGTCTTCGCGCGAGAGGCCTCAGTGGATAGCCTTCGCGCGAGAGGACATCGGTGGATAGCCTTCGCGCGAGAGGTCATCGGTGGAAGGTTATCGCGCGATGTCGAGCTTCACACAGAGAAAGTGGGACCCAGACTCCCAGCATGAAACGTCCTGCACGCGCGCCACGTAGACAAAAAGGGTGGTTCAGAATAGTGACATCAGAATGTTGGCATGCGCAAGAGACAACAGCGGTCGTACTGTTCAGGGCAGTGGTTGGCATGCAGAAGAGACAACAGTGGTCGTACTGTTCAGGGCAGTGGTTGGCATGCGCAAGAGACAAACATGGTCGTACTGTTCAGAGAAACGTACACTCGGACTTCTCTGCAGAGTGGGTGTGGCAGATGCTTTTGGTGGATAAGTTGGTTTAAGATGCAGAGACCCACTGCTGAGAGAAAAAAAACGTTGCAGCATTCAAAGAGAGAAAGAGTGAGTTACCTCCCTTCTCCTCCAGATATCTCCTTCGCGCTGCGATTCTAGCATCTTCACACAAGAGTACGACGAGAGGTAGCACCATTAGAGCACCTGGGAGGTTCTCTGCAAGTCCTTCAACCAGACGCAAAAACAGAGCCAAGGCGTTGTTCAAGCTTCGTTGGGTTTCGGAGCTCCTGGTGTTTTGCGCAAGTCCAGGTAAGGGAAGCTAGACTTCATTTTAAATACAAGCCATAGTTTAGTTATTTCTGAAGTGAGGGCGACGTGGTCGCCGGTTTCGTTTTCATCTTCGTAAATGCTCTGTTCTATGTGTTTGGGCGACGTGGTCGCCGGTTTTATATACAGTCTTCGAAATACCTTGTTTTTGAACTAGATCGCCGGTTTTGGCGTTGTTTGCGAACTCTCTGTTTTTGGTGTTGCTTTGAAAACTGTTAGAGATTCAAATGACATATTCGAAAACATGAACCTTTGAAATGACTATTGCGGTGATTGAATCATCTAGTTGAGAGTGGTATGATGTGTTGAATGTTGTGAATGTGGGATCGAGGCATAGTATTTTCAGGAAAGAAAATACCGTGTAAGATCGTGTAGGATGTGCATTGACCGGTGATTCGTCATGATATCCTGACTCTCCTGAGATAATGAATTCATATAGATGAAGTTATTCAGGCGTTGAGAGTCGAAGGAGGTTCATACGTATGGGTGAGTTGTTTGAAAGAGAACGAGCTCGACCTGTGGTGTGGATTAACCCTGTCATGCTTGGATGGTGATGATATTGAGATTCATTATACGCTTGTGAATGTGTGTGATTTCACGGCAACCCTGTGAATGTGTGTGATTTCACAGTAGGCAGTATGACAGGTGCAGATCTATGAGTCTAGTCAATGCACGAGTCTTCCGGAAGTAGTGTCAAGGGTCTTGTGTGCTGGGTCAGTGGTAGTCTGACGTGTGGAATGAGGAACTTGGAATTTATAGACACTTGATGCTGTTTGTGAAATAGAACGACTCTGGGAAATATTGTGAAATGTGTGGTTTCTGGGCGATCAGGTGGAGGGTATGAGCAACTCTAAGTTTTACATGGATATCTTGAAAAATGTTTTTACCTTGATTTTAATGTTCTTATTTAAACTCTCTTTAAAATATCTAGCTTACCCTGCGTGTTTTGGTCCTGTGGCTGTGCTCTTAAAACTGTGATGATCGTGTAATTGTTACACGGGAGCAGATGATCTTCCAGGATGTAGAGCTCCTTAGTGAGTGGTCGCCGAGGAAGAGATCGCCGGTTTTCTACCTCTTGGTGGTGATCGCCGGATTTATGTCCTGCTGCAGATCGCCTGTTTTGGGCCTTCTGTTACCAGATCGCCGGTTCATGTATGGAGATCGCCGGTCTTGTTGTATTTGGTTGAATTTCGTTTTAAATTTTGAAAACATTTGACCTGGTTATGTATTTAACTCCCTAAGAGGAGCAACTTCATTTCTTATATATATAATATCATGTACTCTTCAATATTATTTGTTTACCTTTATTTTCATTATACATGTATGTATGGTTTTATTTTGCGGGATGTTACACTGGTGATCGATCTCCGACCACTAATCGGCACACTGGCCAATGCCGCTTGTGGGACACTGTTTCATGCCGTTTGTGGGACAACCCAACTTACGTGGCCCACCACTGGTAGCGGTCGTCGATGTCCAAGGACTAGTCGGTACAACTTCGATGGGCACAAGGTCATATTAAAGTCTCTCTCTCCAAAAGAAGTCTATGAGGACCAAGTTACAATGAAGAAAAATAGACAGCATGAAAATGAAAAAAAAGTTTCCAAGAAAAATATTCTTATTTCTAGTGAAGAGGTCAACAAGGTAAAAGTTTCTCAAAATCCAATTTTTTTAGCTATGCCTAGGTCTCTTGAATGTGAAACAGCTAAGGTTAGTCCAACATGTTTGGATAATTTGATTAAGGAATTCCAAGATGTGTTTCATGACCCTCTTAAAGGCTTACCACCTCTAAGAGGCATTAAACACCAAATTGATTTTATACCCGGGGCTTCCTTACCAAATCATCCTGCTTATAGGATCAACCCAACCGAAACAAAAGAAATCCAACAACAAGTTGAGGAATTACTTGCTAAAGGGTCGGTGAAAGATAGTATGAGCCCATGTGCTATGCCTGTGATACTTGTCCCTAAAAAGGATGGGTCATGGAGGATGTGTACGGATTGTAGGGCCATAAACAACATTACCATCAAATATAGGCATCCTATTCCTAGGCTAGATGACTTGTTGGATGAATTGTATGGGTTTAAAATATTTATCAAAATTGATCTCAAAAGCGGATATAATCAAATTCGGATAAAATAAGGAGATGAATGGAAAACTGCTTTTAAGACTAAATTTGGTTTATATTAGTGGTTAGTTATGCCATTTGGTTTGACTAATGCTCCTAGTACCTTCATGCGACTCATGCATCATGTTTTAAGAGCATTCATTGGCATGTTTGTTGTAGTTTATTTTGATGATATCCTCACATATAGCTTATCTTTAGAACAACATGAGTTGCATGTTAGGGGAGTTCTTGAAACCCTTAGGAAGGAAAATTTGTATGCTAACATTGCTAAATGTATGTTTAGGCTTAATCATATAGAACTCCTAAGGTTTGTTGTAAGTTATTGATCCGGTCGGTCATCAGTAGCCGATGACGTCAGCAGCAATTGACCGCGTGGACCATTCACAGAGCAACACGTGGTAGAGGATAGCAGGCGAATCAGGGAGGCAATCACTCAGAATGGTAATCGCCTATCGCCTGTGATGTGGGGTAATCGCCTATCGGCTTGAGGATGAGTAATCGCCTATCGGCTTGAGGATGAGTAATCGCCTATCGCCTTGAGGTGAGTAATCGCCTATCGGCTTGAGGATGAGTAATCGCTCATCGCCGGTATGGATCAATAATCGCCCAGATTGCACATGATCGCCGTGTGTTAAGGTTGGGAGATCAGGTGGTCAGCAAGTCACCGAAAGAGCACATCGCCGGGTGTTTGAGAAGACTTGGCAAGCAGTTGTTGTATGGTCTAAGTATAGAGGATAAGTGGCATATCTGCCACCATGTGTAGTGTGAGCTGCAATGCCCAGGGTTAACCAGCTCGCCATGTTAAGGTTGCGCCCAGAGTAGCCTGCGTACTAAGCTACTCCCTGTGTGGATAACTTAGTCGCAGGGGCACAGTGGAAGTAACGTTTCAGCTGCAGATACTCCAGATGGTGACACGTGTACTACCAGATGTTATCCACGTGTCAAGAGGAATAACTGTTAGGAGAGAGAAAGACTCAGGTATATATACAAACTCTTAACGAAATTGAGGAGAGGTTTTTTCACAGATTCTCAGAACTTACACATTTGAGAGTTTCAGTTTCACACGGGTCTCACAGAGAGATTCAGTTATAGTGTTCATGTTCTTGTTGCCTGACTTGAGCGTCGAAGCTACAACGACCGCTAGAGGCGCCGTCTGTGTGTTTTGCAGGCAGCGTTTGGAGTTCCGGCGGTGGTTCTTGGAGCGTTCTTGCAGGACAGAGGGCTAGACGAAGGAGTGACGAGGAAATCCTCCACGTTCGAGTCAAGCGGCAGGAACATTAGGCGCCCACCGTGGGGCCTGTGTAAATCTGGTTCCTATCCACGTTGCAGTTTCTTGAGGTTTCTTGAGGTTTCTTGGAGCTCCTTGATCATCTCGTCGAAGTGAAGTTACGTCGAAGTGCAGAGGAGATGAGTAGAAGAACCAGGCAAACCTCACTTGCGTCATCTGCTGAAGAAGGAGCCGTTACCATGGCGCAGGTAGTGGAGATGATGCGCGCGCTGCAAGATAGCGTCGCGGAATCGAGAGTTGAGCAAGAGAGGATGCGTGCAGAGCTGACTGCATCGCAGAGAAGAAACGAAGAGTTGAACCGTATGAATGAAGAGCTGCGTAGGGAATTGCAGGCGCGGAAGGAGCGCGCAGCTGAAGAGAGGACGTCGACACCATCGTCGCCTCCGAGAGCATTCCCTATGCCTTTCTCCCTCGAAATCATGAACACGGTGGTGCCTCCCAATCTGGTGGGACTGAAAGCGTCGTTCACGGGGGCGGAAGATCCAGAAGCACACCTGACAGCCTTCCACACTCAGATGATGCTGACTGGAGGTTCAGATGCTGTGTACTGCAAGATGTTCATGAGCACGCTGAGCGGAGTGGCTATGGAGTGGTTCGTGAGCCTGCCAGAGGGCCACGTCACTTCCTTCCATCAGTTCGCGAAGCTGTTCACGGAGCAGTACATCATTAACCGACCTGCGCCAGTAGTGTCCTACGACCTGTTTGACGTGCGCCAGTATCAGGGGAGCCGTTGAGGGACTACCTCAATCGCTTTGGGGCGCAGGTGGTGAGATTCCCAGCAAGGACGAGGACATGCTGGTGCATGCGTTCAAGAGAGGTGTCCTCCCTGGTCCTTTCAGTGAATCGCTCATCAGGAGCCACCCTGCCACCTTCACCGAGATACGGCGACGTGCGGTGGCACACATAGTAGCAGAGACAGAGGTCTCTGAGAAGAGAGGAAGTGCTGCACCGTCGAAGCCACGTGGAGGTCAGGGGAATCGGCAGCAACAGGCGCGGGTGCATGAGATCAAGGAAGGGAGGAAGGAGCAGAGAAGGTCTCGCCCTTATGCACCAAGAAAGGACCAGACCAGGGGGCGTGCAAGCAACGCACCCCCCAGGTATGATTTCATGATAAGTTTGGCGGAGCTGATCGCCATCCCTGCTGTGGCAGCAAGACTCCACGTGCCAGAGAAAATCGACAGGGTACTTGGAGGGAGGAAGGATGAGTGGTGTGAATTCCATCAAGCTTATGGACATACACTCCGTAACTGCCTGGCGTTGGGGCGTCAGCTTGCTGAGTTGGTGGAGACAGGGTTCCTGACCGATTACCTGCAGAAGACACAAGGTGATCGCGCTTCGGGGTTCCAGGAAGGCGACCAGCAGCATGAATTCCCTGTGTTTGGGGAGGTGTGGTGATGGAAGAGGCTACACTGGGGGGGCTCCCAGAGCTGAAGCGGAAGGCATGATCGCCCCACGTGTGTGCATCGCCAGGGCGGTCATCGCCGGTTAAAAGAGACCCCATCCAGAGTGGTTGAGACGTTGGAGAATGGAGCTTGTCGGCTGGCGACTCTGGACGTAACGACTATTCCCAGAACCCAGGACGCTACACGCTTCTTTCTTGCTTTCGTTAAGTTGTAAAGTAGATGCGCTATCGCGCTGTACACACACTTAGTGTATTAAACAGTTGAGCAGATCAGGGGCACTCTTTTTAACGATGCCACCGAATAAAAGATTTTCAGTACATAAAGTGTGCGAGTGTTCCCAGTTTAAAGTTCTCCTTGCCCCAGGTGCAAGACCAGGTGATCGGTGGTGAGTTACCAAGTGGCCACCACCCGCAGATCAGCCCCTAGATAAGCGCTGGGATGTAGAGCGCGATCAGCCATCAGTGCATGCAGACCGCGATCAGCCGTCGGTGCATGTAGAGAGTGAGTACTCGGTCGGTGCACGGTCATCGGGGTCTTGCTAACACGTGTTAAGCTGGGACCCAAGCTCCCAGCGAGAGCGTTAAGCATGCACCTCGTATGATTCCAGAAGAAGAGGTCCTCGCCGGTCGGGACGTCGGTGAACGCGCGATGAGGCAATGCAGGCAGGGCGCGCCCAGTGAGTACGCTTAGACAGCCACGCCTGGCGCCCCCCTGGGAGCGTGCACCCACGAGAAAGTCCTCACCTCTGCTTTATACAGCAAGGTTGAGGCGAGAGAAAGTCCTCTTCCTTTGCTTTTTACAGCAAGGTTGAGGCAACAGAAAAAGTCCTCACCTTTGCTTTTTACAGCAAGGTTGAGGCAACAGAGAAAGTCCTCACCTCTGCTTTTCACAGCAAGGTTGAGGCGAGAGAAAGTCCTCTTCCTCTGCTTTTTACAGCAAGGTTGAGGCAACAGAGAAAGTCCTCACCTCTGCTTTATACAGTAAGGTTCAGGCGAGAGAAAGTCCTCTTCCTCTGCTTTATACAGCAAGGTTGAGGCCAGAGAAAGTCATCTTCCTCTGCTTTATACAGCAAGGTTGAGGCAAGAGAAAGTCCTCTTCCTCTGCTTTATACAGCAAGGTTGAGGCCAGAGGAAGTCCTCCTTGCCTTTGAGCAAGTGTAGGCAACAGAGGAAGACCTTTTTGCCTTTGAGCAAGTGCAGGCACCAGAGGAAGCCCTCCTTGCCTTTGAGCAAGTGCAGGCAACAGAGGAAGTCCTCCTTGCCTTTGAGCAAGTGCAGGCAATAGAGGAAGTCCTCCTTGCCTTTGAGCAAGTGCAGGCACCAGAGGAAGTCCTCCTTGCCTTTGAGCAAGTGCAGGCACCAGAGGAAGACCTCCTTGCCTTTGAGCAAGTGCAGGCACCAGAGGAAGACCTCCTTGCCTTTGAGCAAGTGCAGGCAACAGAGGAAGTCCTCCTTGCCTTTGAGCAAGTGCAGGCACCAGAGGAAGTCCTCTTTGCCTTTGAGTAAGTGCAGGCGAGAACAAAGGAAGTCCTCCTTGCCTTTGAGCAAGTGCAGGCACCAGAGGAAGTCCTCCTTGCCTTTGAGCAAGTGCAGGCACCAGAGGAAGTCCTCCTTGCCCTTGAGCAAGTGCAGGCGAGAATAGAGGAAGTCCTCCTTGCCTTTGAGCAAGTGTAGGCAACAGAGGAAGACCTCCTTGCCTTTGAGCGAGTGCAGGCGAGAAAGAAGAAAGTCCTCCCTCGACTTTGTACAGCGAGGTGCAGGCGAGTGAAGGTCCTCACCTCGACTTTGTACAGCGAGGCTGAGGCAAGAGAGAAAGTCCTCTCCCTTTGCTTCTTACAGCAAGGTTGAGGCGAGAGAACCAAGTCCTCACCTCGACTTTGTACAGCGAGGCTGAGGCATGAGGAAAAGTCCTCTTCCCTTTGCTTTTTACAGCAAGGTTGAGGCAAGAGAACCAAGTCCCTTCCCTCTGCTTTTTACAGCGACGCTGAGGTGAGAGAAGTAAGACCTCACCCACGACTTCTTACAGCAAGGTTGGGACAAGAGGGGTCATCGAGAAGCACTTTTCTTCCCCAAAACACAGGCGTCATAGTTGGTGTTCAGACCCTCTATGCACTCAGCGCTGGTGTGGCAGAGAAGTGCAGCGAAGCCAGAAGCGCGATGACTGATCGGTGGTTCACTAACATGCTAGTCGGTGGTCGGTGGTAGAAGCAAGTTCTGCTGCGTGAAGCTGAAGCATTTAGGCCCGTTAAGTCAGTCATCCAGCACAAAGTTATGTTAAAGGCAATGCTAAGGCAACAGTTAGCCGCGATCAAGTCAGAGGCCAAGTTTGAGGGGTTGCAGGTAGATCGCGCTAAAGCCTAAGCTAGTTACCAGTTAGTCACATGCAGAGAGTTAAAGAGAAGAAACGCAGCGAACCCTAGCGCGTTTGAGAAGAAGAAAACAGGGAAGGTGAATCTCTAGATGATCCAGAGAGATGCTTTGAAAGTTTGAAGGCGAAGAAGAAGGAATGAAACAGTGTTAGTACCAGAGTGTGCGCTCCTGAAGACCGCCGGAAGACGATTTCTTAGTCTCTTCGCTGAGAACAAGTTCACAGCTCGAGACTGGGGGGCTTGTGATCTGGTCGGTCATCGGTAGCCGATGACGTCAGCAGCAATTGACCGCGTGGACCATTCACAGAGCAACACGTGGTAGAGGATAGCAGGCGAATCAGAGAGGCGATCACTCAGAATGGTAATCGCCTATCGCCTATGATGTGGGGTAATCGCCTATCGACTTGAGGATGAGTAATCACCTATCGGCTTGAGGATGAGTAATCGCCTATCGCCTTGAGGTGAGTAATCGCCTATCGGCTTGAGGATGAGTAATCGCTCATCGCCGGTATGGATCAGTAATCGCCCAGATTGCACATGATCGCCGTGTGTTAAGGTTGGGAGATCAGGTGGTCAGCAAGTCGCCGAAAGAGCACATCACCGGGTGTTTGAGAAAACTTAGCAAGCAGTTGTTGTATGGTCTAAGTACAGAGGATAAGTGGCATATCTGCCACCATGTGTAGTGTGAGCTGCAATGCCTAGGGTTAACCAGCTCGCCATGTTAAGGTTGCGCCCAGAGTAGCCTGCGTACTAAGCTACTCCCTGTGTGGATAACTTAGTCGCAGGGGCACAGTGGAAGTAACGTTTCAGCTGCAGATACTCCAGATGGTGACACATGTACGACCAGATGTTATCCACGTGTCAAGAGGAATAACCGTCAGTAGAGAGAAAGACTCATGTATATATACAAACTCTTAACAAAATTGAGGAAAGGTTTTTTCACAGATTCTCAGAACTTACACATTTGAGAGTTTCAGTTTCACACGGGTCTCACAGAGAGATTCAGTTATAGTTTTGGTGTTCCTGTTGCCTGACTTGAGCGTCAGAGCTACAACGGCCGCTAGAGGCGCCGTCTGTGTGTGTTGCAGGCAGCGTTTGGAGTTCCGGCGGTGGTTCTTGGAGCATTCCTGCAGAACAGAGGGCTAGACGAAGGAGTGACGAGGCAATCCTCCACGTTCGAGTCAAGCGGCAGGAACAGTTATAAAGGGGTGCATGTAGATCAATCAAAGGTTGTAGCTATTCAACATTGGCCAACACCCACAAATGTGAATGAAGTATGAAGCTTTCATGGCCTTGCTTCTTTCTATAGAAGGTTTGTGAAAGACTTTAGTACAATTGCCACACCACTCAATGCTATAGTAAAGAAGGATGTGGTTTTTAAGTGGGGAGAAGAGCAACAAAAAGCTTTTGAAACTTTGAAACAAAAATTGACTAAAGCTCCCATCTTAGCCCTTCCTAACTTTGCTAAAACATTTGAGATTGAATGTGATGCTTCTAATATAGGCATTGGGGTTGTTCTCCTTCAAGAGGGCCACCCCATAGCTTATTTTAGTGAGAAATTGAAAGGAAGTCATCTCAACTATTCCACTTATAATAAAGAGTTATATGCACTTGTAGAGCTTTGCACAATTGACAACACTATCTTTTTCCTAAAGAATTTGTGATACATAGTGATCATGAATCTCTTAAATATTTGAAAGGCCAAATCAAGCTTAATAAGAGGCATGCTAAATGGGTGGAATTCATTGAACAATTTCCTTATGTGATCATACACAAACAAGGTAAAATAAATGTGGTTGCCGATGCACTTTCAAGGAGATATACCTTGTTAAATCTTTTAGATGTTCAATTTCTTGGATTTGATCACATAAAGGAACTTTATCATGATGACTTGATTTTTCTATCATCTATCAAGAGTGTTCTAAGGTGGACACAAAGATTTTTTATCCAAGATGGATTTCTTTTTAAAGGCAAAAGACTTTGTGTTCCACATGGTTCTATTAGACAATCTCTTGTTAGAGAAGCACATGAAGGTGGCTTAATGGGGCATTTTGGGGTAGCCAAAAACATTAGATACATTGCATGAGCATTTCTTTCTATATGTAGCTTTTGTGATAAATGTATAGCATGTAGAAAGGCTAAATCTAAAGTGCAGCCCCATGGCTTGTATACACCTCTTCCAATTCCTACAATGCCTTGGGTAGATATTTCCATGGATTTTATCTTAGGTCTTCCCAAAACATCAAAAGCAATGGATTCTATCTTTGTGGTTGTGGATAGATTTTCTAAAATGGCTCATTTTATACCATGCCACAAAGTGGATGATGCTTGTTATATTGCAAATCTCTTCTTTAAGGAAGTTGTTAGATTACATGGCATTCCTAGAAGCATTGTTTCTGATAGAGACTCTAAGTTCTTAAGCCACTTTTGGAGGACCTTATGGGGCAAACTTGGCACAAAACTCTTGTTTTCTACTACTTGCCACCCCAAACTGATGATCAAACGGAGGTGGTTAATAGAACTTTGGGTCAAATACTAAGATGCTTTATTTCTGGGAATCCAAGGGTATGGGAGAATTTACTACCTCACATTGAGTTTTCTTATAATAGAGTAGTAAATTCTACCACATCCCACTCTCCTTTTGAGGTTGTTTATGGATTCAATCCTTTAACACCTCTGGATCTTCTTCCAAGTCCTATACTTGATGATGTCTTATGCAAGGATGGATTTGAAAAAGCTTCTTTTATAAAATAATTGCATAATCACATTAAGCTACAAATTGAGAACAAAGTTGGCAAGTATGCTAACAATGCCAACAAAAGGAGAAAGACATTAATCTTTGAACCTGGTGATTGGGTTTGGCTCCATTTGAGAAAGGATAGATTCCCAACTCAAAGAAAGTCAAAGCTTATGCCTCGTGGACATGGTCCTTTTCAGGTCATCAAGCGGATTAATGATAATGCCTATGAGTTAGATATGCCTGATACTTTTCTTGGTAGTCATACTTTTAATATCACTGATCTAACTCCCTTTTTTACAGGTCTTCAAAATTCATGGACGAATTATTTCCAACCCAGGGAGCATGATGGAGATCAAATAGAAGAGGAAGATGAGGCCCAAGCCCAAGAAGCTCAAGGAGAAAATAGCTCAACATCCTTCAAGCCTCAAAGGATTACAAGGAGCAAGGCTAAAGTTTTAGGTAAAAAGCATCAAATGTTATCACCTTCTGTAATTACCCTTGAATAAACATTTGTAAATATTTGTAAATAATATAGAGCCTTAGGAGAAATGCCAAAAGAGGAAAACCAAAAGAAACCTGTCCTTGTAAGGCATTAGTAGGCACTTTTTAGAAGAAAAGAGTGGAAGAAGTGACTCTTCCTACTCCTTCTCACATAGGTGCTAGAAGGAGCTAGAAAAGTGTCTCTTCCCACTCACTCTCCCTTGTAAACACAATCGGTCCTCCTTGTTATAAATAGGGGTCCTTGGTTTTTAATAAGACAAGTTGAAAATTGAAGTAAAGAAATTATCTTGAGTTGTTGTGAGAGAGAGTTGTGAGACTAGTGTTGATCAAGGTTGATCATGAGCTTTGAAGAATCCAAATCCTATGTTTTTGATGATGGCTGGTGTTGCTGCTGTGTATGGGTGGGAACAGGGGTAGAATATGTGTAATCCACACCTTGTTTGAATCCAAAACAAGTTTGGTTTAAAAGCCTTTTTAAAAGAGTTTGTTTTTCAACTAAGTGAAAAACAACCTATTGTTTTATTGAAACAACCATTTGTTCTTTGGTGAAAAGGTTTTGAAAAAGGCTGAAAAGCTTTGGCTTTGTTGACTAAGTTGTCAAAGCCAAAACAATTGGTTGTCCCGATAAAACAACCGGTTGTTTGTTTTGAAAATCTTAACAGCTTCTTGGTTTTGAATTGAATCTTTTATTAAATGTTTTTAACTAATTGCACTCCTATTTTAAATGCTCTTTGACCACTCAGTTGGTCTATATAAAGTTAGTTAGACACTCCTAAAGTGTAAGAAACAGTTTTGAGAAATCAAAGTGAGATTTGACTAAGTGCTTTCAAGATTCAATCAAGCTTTTGGATTTCCATGTGTGTGGAATACGACTGGGTTGTAATTCTGATCTTGAAGCTTTATAACTCCCAGGTGTATCCTGTTCTCTCTTCCTTGATTATTGTATTTCTTTTTGAAGGTTGAAAGTGTAGATTCAGAGGGGTTCTGAATTCTGTGTGGTGAATTGCCAAAGGTAGTGTGTTTCTTAAGGGGTTCAAGATCACGACTTTGGTGTGTGGTGTGTGTAATCTGTGATTGATTGCATAGTGGAACCCAGTGGTTTTCTAGGAACTGGATGTAGCCCTTGTGATTAGGGTGAACCAGTATAAAACTGTTGTGTGCATTTCTTTCATCCTTAACTCTTTAAATTGCTGTTTTAAGTTGGTTTTAATATCTGCTGATATAAACAACTGATTGTTTAACAAAATTAATCGATTGTTTTTCTGTATTTGCCTTAAAATAGTTTTGATTGAAAAACCTTGGTCCCAATGGACTAATGCAGAGAATAAAAAGGCCAAGTTTGATTGCATTGCTAAGAATATTACAACATTTGCTTTGAATTCAGATGAATTTTTCAGGGTCTCACAGTGTGCATCGGCTAAGGAGATGTGGAACACTCTAGAGGTTACTCATGAAGAAGAAACTCTCAGTCTGCTGTCCAAGAGGTTCAGCAAATTCTTGAAGAAGAAAAGGAACAAAGACTCCAACCAAGAAAGGTATGGAAACAAGAAAACTAATGATTTCAATTCTAACAATTATACCTACTATGGTTGTGGAGAATAGGGTCATATAAAAGCAAATTGTCCAAACAAAGAGGGCAAAGAGAAGAAGTCAACTAAGAAGGAAAAGAGAGCAAAGTCCAAGAAAGCCTACATTGCATGGGATGAAAATGAAATATCATCATCAAGCTCCTCATCAAGTGATGATGAAGAAGCAAATCTGTGTTTGATGGTAGATAGAGAAGATGATGAAAGCAGTGTAAGTTCTAGTGCTTCCTTAAATGATGAAAATTATAGCCAATTACTTCAAACTTTTAAAGAAACTCATGAGGAAGCCAATCGATTGGCTCTCTTGAACAACCGGTTGAAAGGGTTGAACAACTGGCTGGAGAAAAGAGTCAAGGCTCTGGAAGAAGAATTGGAAAATTCTAAAACTGTGTTTTGAAAAACCTAATCTGTGTTGCAAAAACTCTTCTTGCTTGTGTGATTCAAAAACTTGTGAAAATTGTGAAAACCTTGAAAAGAAGGTCCAATATCTTGTAAAAACTGTGGACAAGCTTTCAAAAGGCAAATCCAACTTTGAAACTGTTTTATCTTCTCAAAAATGTGTTTTTGGAAAGTCTGGATTGGGTTTTAATCCACAAAGCAAGAAAAGTGGAATTTCAAAGCCTTTCTCTAAAGTGCCAGAAAAACAACCGATTGAAAACACGAAACAACCGGTTGTTACATGCTTTTACTGCATGAAGAGAGGCCATTTAGTTAGATTCTGTAAAATCAGGAAATATGTTGTGCCTAAAGGAAAAATGAGATGGATTCCTAAAAATTCCTAAGGTTTCAAGTGACAAATGTGATGCAAAAGGACCCACATTTGTAAAGGGACCAAATCTAGCTACTTGAATCTGTTTTGCAGGAATGCTAAGCAGGCAGGGACCCTAGAATCATTAAATCAAGCTTCTGAAAGAAAAAGTCTTGAAAGAAGGATTCTTGATCAATGGATTATGACTCTTTAAAAAAGGGCTCTAAGATAAAAAGGATAAGACCTTTTATGTTTCTGTATTTCAATTCCTTTTTCAGTGTTAATATTCTATTATGTATGATTCAAATAAAGCAAATTCAGTTTTGGTTCAACTCTGCATGATATCTCTGTTCTTAAAAGTCATTAGTTGCTGTTACAGAAAAACAACCGATTGTTTCTCCTCTGACAGCACTGCATAAAATTGATTTAATTGATTTTTGTCTTTATCAGTCGCAGATTCTATTTTTTGAAGAAAGTGAGTCAAAAGAAAGTCTTTGAACAGTTTGTTATGGTTCAAGAGAAGGTTGCTTCTTGTCATAAAAGGAATATATTCCAAAATCTTGGAAATTCAAGTGCCTTAATGACTAGTCAAATCAATATGAACCAACCATGTGCTTCTTGTTAAGGGCTAACGTGTCACTGTGATATCTTGAACCAGTCTTCTCTACTTGGAAATTGAAGCCCACAACGTGAAAAGGGTTAAAGTAGGGTTCTTTGATGCTATAAAACCCTATGCAGCTATTTTTCTCTAGAAAAACAATCAATTGGATCATCTCTTGCTGTATCTCTTAAAAATTCATCTCCTTTTCTCTGTTTCTGGTTTTTGCTCTTTGCCACCATGGAAAGCACTCCTCCATCACCAAAAAGAGGCAAACTCAGGGTTGTAAGAAGAGGAGGAAGACTCGAAGGCTGGTTTGCGAGAGATAATGAACAGATTCAAATGTATCGAGATGAAACAAGTAGAAAACTTTTAAACACTCCAAAGGTTGTCTCCTTTAGCTGGTTGAAAAGTTAGAAGTTGGATGATGTTGGAGTCTACTCAAGGAACAGCTGCTGAAAAGATTACTTGAAATGTCTGGAAAAATCTATCCAGACCTTATAAGGGTATTCTACACAAATCTAAGGTTTGTTGACAACAATCTTGTCTCCTATGTCAAAGGAGTAGACATAGTGATAAATGATGAAGTGTGGGCTGCTGTTACTGGGTTGAAATATGCTGGACTCAAAATCAACAAAGGAAACATCAGTGTGGTGGATGACTTCAACAAAATACAGTTTTACAGAAACTGTTTGAAGAATCCACAAGAAAGGGTGAAGAATTTTTCAGTAGGAGGTTTAAAGCTTAATGAAAGGCTTTTCGCTCTCATAGTTACTTGGATTCTCACACCAAGGGGGAGCAACCATTCTGTCCTTACAGAGGAAGATCTTGTGTATATCTTCTGCATCACAAACAAGATAAAGGTTAATTGGATTCATATTAACAAAGAGCACATGCAGAAATCCATGAGGTTAAGTGACTACCACTACCCTTATGCTATTCTTGTTTCTAAATTTCTGGCATATTTTGAAGTTGATCTTGAGGAAGAAACTGCTGAATTGGTGAAATCAACAAATGAAGTGAATAATGGTTCACTAAGCAAAATGGGTTTTACCAAGATAAATGGAAGGTGGATAAGCAAAGGTGGAGAACAAGGTGAATCTTCAAGTGGTATGCAAATTGATCAAGAGGATGATGACCAAGCTGCTGCTGAAAGTGCTGGAATAAGTGCTGGACATCAAGGAGATAGAATTCTCTCCATGTCACCCTTTGAGAGATTCATAGTTAATAGGCTGGACAGCTTTGGTGAAAGTCAAAGGAATCTCCAAGACTTGTGTGCTACAAACTTTCAGGATATTGGTCAAAGATTCCAAAACATGGATTCACGTTTCCTAAATCTTGATGAGCAAATTGAAGCAATACAGAATCAACTGTTTGAACTGCAATATGGAAAGGAAGATAAAAGCCATGGTTCTTTGTTTAATCTTGCTTTAGTTTGAACAATATTTTCTTTTTCTGCTCTTAATTCTGTTTTACATCTCTCTGATTCTATTTGTGAAGACAAATAGGGGGAGAATGGTTTATGTGTTGTCTTTAAAACTGCTCTGCACTCTGATTTGGTTTTATATTTTCTGTTGCATCTGCTGTTTTAAGGATTACTTGTACTAGATTTTGGATGTTTTATTTCTGCTCATATGTTTGTGTAGAAATCTGGTTTTTAATGCTTTATAACCTACTGCTTTAGATACTGGTTTTGCATAAGTTTGTTTTGCAGGTACTGGTACAGATTCAAACAAGACTAACACAGGCAACCAGGGATTTGTCTTCATCAAATAGGGGGAGATTTTTTATCAAGGTTCATCATGAGCTTTGTGTTGAAGTTGAAGGAAGATTCTTCCCAACCTTGGCTTAAAGTGTGTTTGATGAAGAAAATTGCTTTGGAGCTTTATAGGTTGTAATAAGTCTTAAGTGAATTTTGTTTTTAGGCTTAGGATGTTATAAAGTTGTAAAGACCTGTAAAATTAAATTGGAATAAAAAGGAATATATTTTAAATGAATTCTAAGTATGTTTTTATTTAAAATAAAAAGGAAGGAAAGTGTAGTTTAGAAGACTATGAGATCGCCTGGTTAGTACATGATCGCCAGTTGCCTAGATTACACGTGATCGCCAGTCGCCTATGGTGCACATGATCACCGAAAGTGCACTCAGTATGTGGTCAGGATACTGGATCAACCAGAGTGGGTTCCACAAAAACACACGTATCAAGGTGTGGGTTAAGCCTTAGATACGCTGTGCATGCGAAGCTCTATGCTTGAGCATAAGAGATCGTCCTTAGTGTTGCATGCATGGGCGCACGAGGAGTAGTGCTGATCTACTCTTGGAAATGTGAAGCTACCGACGTCACCAAGTCAGGTGGAGATGATGCCTTGGACGTAACATAGTGGGATGGAGAACCTTCAGCAAGGCGTGGCGATGTGTCATCGGGCATCGCCGGGCGCGAGGCATGCGGGCATCGCCAGGGCGCGAGGCATGCATGTATCGCCGGGCGCGAGGCATGTGGGCATCGCCAGGTGCGAGGCATGCGGGCATCGCCAGGGCGTGAGACATCGGTCGTCTCCCAGGGAGAGACATCGGTCGTCTGCCAGGATGAGGCATCGGTGGTTAGTCATCGCGCGAGCGGTCATCGGTGGAAGGTTATCGTGCGATGTCGAGTTTCACACAGATAAGGTGGGACCCAGGCTCTCAGCATCAGACGTACTGCACGCGCGACACGTAGACAAAAAGGGTGGTTCAGAATAGTGACCTCAGAGTGTTGGCCTGCGCAGAGGCACTCGTAGTCGTACTGTTCAGGGAAGCGTACACGCAAACTTCCCTGCAGAGTGGGTGGTGGCAGCGGCTTTTGTGGACAAGTTGGTTTAAGATTCAAAAACCCACTTCTGAGAGGCAAAGAACGTTGCAGTGGTTCAAGAGTGAAAGAGTGAGTTTACCTTCATTCTTCTCCTTTTCTCTCCTTCGCGCTGCGATTCAGGCATCCTCAAGCACCAGTGCGACGAGCGACGACTGCCCTTGGAGCACCTGGGAGGTTCTCTGCAAGTTCTACAAACCAGACGCTAAAATAGAGCTAAGGCATCCTTTAAGCTCGGTGGGTTTTGGAGCTCTTGGTGTTTTGCGCAAGTTCAGGTAAGGGAAGCTAGCCTTATTTCCAACGAAAACCTTATATTAGATGATTGAGATGATGGGGCGACGTGGTCGCCGGTTTTCAACTGTTACTGCATAATCCCCTGTTTTTGAACGAGATCGCCGGTTTTGGCGTTGTCTTTCGAACTCCCCTATTTTTGGTGTTGTTTGAAACTGTTTGAGATTTAAATGTGATATTCGAAAATCTGAGCCTTGGCATGAGTTTTGCTGTGACTGGAATCGTTCATTAAGTGTTGTATGACGTGTTGAATGTTGTGAATGTGGGATCAAGGCATAGTATTTTCAAGAAAGAAAATACCGTGTAAGATCGTGTGTAATGTGTATTGACTAGGGGCTTGTCTAGAAGGAGATATCCTGACTCTGCTGATATAATGGAATCACATAGATGAAGTTATTCAGTTGTGGAGAGTCGAAGGAGGTTCATATGTATGGGTGAGTTGTTTGAAAGAGAACGAGCTTGACCTGTTATATGAATTAACCCTGTCATACCGGGAGAGTGATGATATTGAGATTATGTATGCGCATGGCCGTGTGGATTTCACAGCGACCCTGTGTGGATTTCACAGTGGTGTGGTATGACAGGTGCAGATCTCTGAGCCTGAGTCAACGCACGAGTCTTCCGGAAGTAGAGTCATGTGTCTATATGTTATGAGTCAGTGGAAAGTCTGACGTGTGAACCATGAATATTGAAAGTAGCGAATAGACACTTGACGAGTTTGTGGAATATGGGGATGTTGATGGTTGAAATTGATATGGATTATGAATGGTGTGAAGATTTATGTTTTCTATTGATTTAAAGTTCATATTTAAAGTTTTTAAAAACATATAGCTTACCCTTTTATCTGGTATTGTGATTGCTTTTCTTAAACCTGTGATGATCGTGTATTTTTGCACGGGAGCAGACGAGGTTGCAGGTAGTAGAGCTCCTCAGTGAGTGGTCACCGGAAGGAGATCGCCTGTTTCTATTTCTGTTAGGCGATCACCCTTTTTATGTTGTCTGATAGGAGATCGCCCTTTTCTGATGGGAGATCGCCCTTTTTCTGATACGAGATCGACTGTTTGTCTTTTTGCTGTAATTTTGTTTACGTTTTTGGAAAATTTGACCGATTATGTATTAAACTCCCTCTGAGGAGAAACTTCATTACATATATATAATTATGTTCACTTCAATATATTTGTTTACCTTTATTTTTATTATATAAATATGAAAAGAATTTGGCGGGATGTTACAAAAGTTGCCTTCGGTCATTGGGGAAGTAATGAGGAACCAATCGGTCATCGGTCATTGGGGAAGTAATGAGGAACCAATCGGTCATCGGTCATTGGGGAAGTAATGTGACACAATCGGTCATCGGTCATTGGGGAAGTAATGTGGTACGATCGGTCATCGGTCATTGGGGAAGTAATGTGGCACGATCGGTCATCGGTCATCGGGATAATCTGTTCCAGTTGCCAAAGCAAGCTTAGATCAAGCACTTAAAGTAATTAAAAGCTTTTTTTTGATATTCTGTTAGGGCACCAAAGGGAAGTCAATTCAGTTATTTCAGTTAACTGAGTTGGGAGCCTTTCAGAAAATAAATCTGTTAAGATGTGCACAGAATCCGTTGTTTCCCAAACTGTTTTCAACTGGTTTTTGAAAAACGGTTAGAATCTGATTTCTTTAAAAGGCAAAGGTCTCTCTCTCTTAAAAAATATACACTGAGCAATCACGTTTCAATCAGTTTCTGAGTGAGAAGAAGAATTCAAACACTTTTGTGAAAGGTTTTCAAAAGGAATTTCAAGTGTGCTTGTTCTAGGAAAACCTTGTGCTTTGTGAAGGTGCTGGTGCAGTTTTTGCAGCAAATTGAACTACTGGTTTGAGTTCTTGCATCTTCTTTTCAGGTGTAATTTTTCCTTTCTCATTTGTTGTAAAGGTGCAAGTGTTAGTCACTCCTTGATAGGGTTTCTTGGAGTGCAAGGTGTGCTGAAATAGGTGTTTTTCAGCCTTGTATGTGAGTGTTCTTGTAGGTTTCAAGAACTAATGTATATGCTGTAATTGTTGTATGTGTTTAGTGGATTTCACCTTGGTGTAAGGTGAACTGGATGTAGCTCTTGATGAGTGAACCAGTATAAAAACTTGTGTGCAATCTTCTTTCCTTCCTTGCACTTATTTCTGGAATTTGAATTGATAACTGTCCAAAATAAATCTGTTCATGTGAAATTGAATCTGTTAATTCTGGGTTTAATAAGAACTGTTCTTCTCTTGGTTGAAACCTTCTTGCAAATATCTGAACAAGTGTGTTATGCTGTTCCTTTTAATTGAGTAAAATCTTGTTTGATTAAGTTCTGATTGTACGAAGGTGATTTGAAAAAATAAATCTGTTTTGCTTAAAATCAATTTGTTTTTAAGTTCTGTTTGTACAAAGGTAATTTGAAAAATAAATCTGTTTTGTTTGAAATCAATCTGTTCTTTTAATCTCTGTTAAACAGAAGTCAGTTCCTGTTGCAAAAATTTTAAAAGATCAATTCACCCCTCCCCTCTTGATCTTCAGACACTGCTTATTTCTAACACTTTGAAGAATCCAAATCCCATATGTTTGATGATGGCTGGTGTTGTTGCTGTGTATGGGTGGGAACAGGGGTAGAATATGTGTAATCCACACCTTGTTTGAATCAAAAACAAGTTTGGTTTAAAAACCATTTTAAAAGAGTTTGTTTTTCAACTAAGTGAAAAACAACTTGTTGTTTTGTCGAAACAATCGGTTGTTCTTTGGTGAAAAGGTTTTGGAAAAGGCCGAAAAGCTTTGGCTTTATTGACTAAGCTGTCAAAGCCAAAACAATCGGTTGTCCTGATAAAACAACCGGTTGTTTGTTTTGAAAATCTTAACAACTTCTTGGTTTTAAATTGAATCTTTTATTAAATGTTTCTAACTAATTGCATTCCTGTTTTAAATGCTCTTTGATCACTCAGTTTGTCTATATAAAGTTATTTAGACACTCCTAAAGTGTAAGAAACAGTTTTGAGAAATCAAAGGGAGATTTGACTAAGTGCTTTCAAGATTCAATCAAGCTTTTGGATTTTCATGTGTGTGGAATAGGACTGGGTTGTAATTCTGATCTTGAAGCTTTGTAACTCCCAGGTGTATCCTGTTATCTCTTCCTTGATTACTGTATTTCTGTTTGAAGGTTGTAAGTGAAAATTCAGAGGGGTTCTGAATTATGTGTGGTGAATTGCCAAAGGTAGTGTGTTTCTTGAGTGGTTCAAGATCGCTACTTTGGTGTGTGGTGTGTGTAATCTGTGATTGATTGCATAGTGGAACCCAGTGATTTTCTGGGAACTGGATGTAGCCCTTGTGATTAGGGTGAACCAGTATAAAACTGTTGTGTGCATTTCTTTCATCCTTAACTCTTTAAATTGCTGTTTTAAGTTGGTTTTAATATCTGCTGATATAAACAACCGATTGTTTCGCAGAAACAACCAATTGTTTTTCTGTATTTGCCTTAAAACATTTTGAGTTCTTGGCTAACTTGATTCCTTGATCTGTTATTCTGCACTAAGATTCATTATACCTTCAATATTTGCGAAAATCTTTATAAACAATTCACCCCCCCTCTTGTTTAAGGCCATATATTCTAACAACTAGTTCTCTTCCTCTTCCTTCCATGTCTTATCTTGTGAGCTTTGGAGACTCTCAAGTGGCGGCACCTCCCACTCATCTTGGAAGAACCACCCTCCAAGTGGTGTGAAGCACATCTCCAAAAGACTACAACCACATAACTCATTTCTATTCATCTTCTGAAATACCCATTTTTGTTCTACTTGTTTGTTTGCAATTTCAATTGGTTCAATCTCTTCCTTATGATGTCCCCTTTCTTTTACTGTATTTGTTTCTCATTTTAATCAGTTTAAACATGTTATATCTTGCTGTATTTGGTTCGATTTCCATTGTTACCCATTTCTATGTTGAGTTCTTGAATTTCCATTAGTAGGTTGTGTTCTTGTTGTGTTTCTATTGATAGTTTCAATTCTTGTAGTGTTCTTGTCTCAAATCTTATGTTCTTGTGTTGTTCTTGTGTTCTTTTTGAGTTTATGTTGCTGTTCTTAAGATTACCCATTCGAATTCCAACCCATGTGCATCATGAAATTCACCTATTCATGTGTTTTTCTCTTAGACCTTTAGAAATGAACCTTCGCATCTACTTAGCACTTGGTAAGTTAATGTCCAGTGGGGATTTTCTCTAGGTGACTCACCCTAATTGGTCTAAGAATCTTGATCCTTAAGAAAGTGTTACAAATCAAATGAATATAAAATCAACTTACATCAGGAACTGATGTGAGTATAAGTTAATTTTAGGATTGTTCATTTTAAGAGGTGACACTTTACTTAGATTTGAGATTTTACAACTTTTAATGGTGAAACCTAAGTAAGATTCCCACTGAGCACAAATTTAACCAAGTGGTTAAGTAAGTGTGAAGGTTCACTTCACAAGACAAAAGGAAAACACATGATATGGTGAACATGATGATGGTGCAAAAATTGAAGAATATGAAAGGAAAAAAATTAAAGAGATGGGCGAATGGAAGTGAGGAGGACTTAAAAGAGAATACACCTACTGACCAGGCCCAACCTCAGAGAAGGCAGACTAGGAGCATGACACCAGACCAAGGGCCAAGTCTGGATGCTCCAACCATTGCCTCAACTCCAACTTTACCATAGAGGATTAAAAGAAGCAGAGCACAGGCTTTGGGTGCTGAGCATCAGTTGTTTTCCTTATTTGTAATTTTAGTAAAATAGGTTTCTTTAAGCATTAGGGTGGGGGGTGCTATCAAATAGGTGACTTTAGCAATAGAAGGTGGGGTGTACTATCAAATGTTGCATTTTTGACCTATCTTCTAGAACTTTAGGTTGATAGGTGCGACATTGACCTTGGTCAATACCCTAGCCACAACACTTTAGGTAATTCCCTCCCTACCCCTTAACCTTGCTCACCAAGGCTCCTAAACCTATAAATAAGGAGGCCTACCTCATGTATTTCCAAGTTGAAAATTAAGTAAAGAAACTCTGCATAATTTTTGTGTGAGCATTTAAATGAGTGAGTCTCCTCCAATTTGGTCTTATCTTGTGAGTGATGATGCTATTAAGTGGCGGCCTCCTCCCACTTATCTTGTTGGTTCCACCCCATCAAGTGGCGTGATACACCATTGCTCCATCATCCATAAGTTCTTCTTTCATCATCTCTTCCATTTCTCCATTCCATTTTCATGTCTTTATCTTCCTTGTCTTATAAGTGTGTTTCGATTTTGGAAACTCTTTCTTGAGTAAGAATCATCATTTGGAATGAGGGAAGTTGTGCGAATGTGGCCAGCACATGAGTGGTAGAACACCTTGGGTTACCTACCATCTCTCATGCAAATCCCTATAAGCTTCAGTGGTTAAGTGAAGTGGGGGAGATCATAGTTAATAAACAAGTCCTCATAGCCTTTTCTATTGGTAAATATAAGGATGAGGTCTTGTGTGATATAGTACCTATGAAAGCTAAACACATTCCTTTAGGTAGGCCATGGCAATATGATAGGAAAACTTTACATGATGGCCTTACCAACAAAATCTCTTTTAACTTCCATGGGCATAAGATCACACTAAAATCTCTCTCACCAAAAGAAGTCCATGAGGACCAAGTGAAAATGAAAGAAAAGAGAGAAAAAGAAAAAGAAGAAAAGAGTGCCAAAAGAAGCCTTATCATCTCAGCTAACGAGGTCAAAAAGGTAATGCTTGCCCAAAAGTCTATCTATATAGCTTTTCCTAGGACCCTTAAGAGTGAGTTGGCCAAAGATAGTCCTTTATGTGTGGAAAATTTGGTAAAGGAATTTGAAGATGTGTTTCAAGATCCCCCTAAAAGATTACCACCTCTAAGGGGAATTGAACACCAAATAGATTTCATTCCCGGAGCTTCTTTACCAAATCGACCAGCATATAGGACCAATCCAACCGAGGCCAAAGAGATTCAACAACTAGTAGAGGCTTTAATAGCTAAGGGGTGGGTTCAAGATAGCATGACTCCTTGTGCTATGCCTGTGATTCTTGTCCCTAAAAAGGATGGGAGTTGGAGGATGTGTACGAATTGCTACGCTATAAACAACGTAACCATCAAATATAGGCATCCCATTCCTAGATTAGATGACTTGTTGGATGAGTTACATGGGTCCCAAGTATTCACCAAAATTGATCTTAAGAGCAGTTATAACCAAATCCGGATTAAATCGGTAGATGAATGGAAAACCGCCTTTAAGACCAAATTTGGTTTATATGAGTGGTTAGTCATGCCCTTTGGCTTAACTAATGCTCCAAGCACCTTCATGCGACTTATGCACCATGTTTTAAGACCTTTCATTGGCAAGTTTGTAGTGGTTTACTTTGATGATATTCTCATCTACAACTTGTCTTTAGAGGAACATAAACAACATGTTAGGCAGGTTATAGAAATCCTTAGGAAGGAAAAATTGTATGCTAATCCTGAAAAATGTGTATTTGCAATAGACCACATAGACTTCTTAGGGTTTGTGGTGAGTTCACAAGGGATGCATGTGGATGAAGCAAAGGTTGCAGCAATTAAACATTGGCCTACACCCACCAATGTTAGTGAGGTATGAAGCTTTCATGGCCTTGCTAGTTTTTATAGGAGGTGATCAAGGTCGGTCATCGGTAGTCGATGACGTCAGCAGCAGTTGACCACGTGGACCATTCACAGGGTGACACGTGGTAGAGGATAGCAGGTGAATCAAGGAGGAGATCACTCAGAACGGTGATCGGTAGTCGGTTGCTAAAGGACCACCACCCGCAGATCAGTGTCAGGTGAGCGCCTGGAGGCAAAGCGCGATGAGAGCCTGGAAGCAGAGGGCGAGAAGTAAAGAAGCATTGATCAGTCATCGGGGTTTTCCAGTTAACAAACAGTTAAGCTGGGACCCAGGCTCCCAGCGAGAGCGTTACGTGTAAGGACCTATAAATTATTTGGAATAGAAGTGATAGATTTTAAATAATTTCTGGGTATGTTATTATTTAAAATAAAAAGGACATAAAAATAGAAAATACCATAGTGGTCAGACCTCGGACGTCGCCCAAGGTTTGGGGTCAGTTGGTAGAGGTCAGTCGGTTGACCAGTGTACTAACCAAGTAGTCAGGTGCGATGACTTCATCGTGAGGTAATCACGTAGGCGTGCTTGAAGGGGGGGAGGCACGTGAATCAAGAAGGGTAAGAGAAAGGAAGGTGTAGCTTAGAAGTCAAGGAGATCGCCATTTTTGAAGAAGGCGGCGACCTCCGACTTCCCCCGTATGAAATCGCCAATCGCCTATGGTGTACATGATCGCCGAAAAGAGCACATCGCCATGTATTCGAGAAGACTTGGTAAGCACTTAGTATGTGGTCTAAATACAGAAGATGAGTGATATAGAAGATAGGTGGCATGTCTGCCACCATGAGTTGTGTGAACCGTGATAACACAGACTTAGAGGAATGGGAGGATGAACCTTCAGCAAGGTGTGACGATGTGACATCGGTGACCAGAGTGGGGCGATGTGTCCTCGTCACACACAAGGGCGATAAGAGATCGCCAACAGGATGAGAGGAACATCGGTCATCAACCAGGATGGGAGACACATCGGTTGTCTGCCAGGGTGAGACATCGGTGGTCTGCCAGGTGTAAGGACCCGTAAAATTAAATTGGAATAAAAGGAATATATTTTAAATGAATTCTAAGTATGTTTTTATTTAAAATAAAAAGGAAGGAAAGTGTAGCTTAGAAGACTATGAGATCGCCTGGTTAGTACATAATCGCCTGTCGCCTAGATTACACATGATCGCCAATCGCCTATGGTGCACATGATCGCCGGAAGTGCACCTAGTATGTGGTCAGGATACTGGATCAACCAGAGTGGGTTCCAACAACCACGCGTATCAAGGTGTGGGTTAAGCCTTAGATACGCTGTGCATGCGAAGCTCTATGCTTGAGCATAAGAAATCGTCCTTAGTGTTGCATGCATGGGCGCACGAGGAGTAGTGTTGATCTACTCTTGGAAATGTGAAGCTACCAACGTCACCAAGTCATGTGGAGATGATACCTTGGACGTAACATAGTGGGATGAAGAACCTTCAGCAAGGCGTGGCGATGTGTCGTCGGGCATCGCCAGGGTGCGAGGCATGCGGGCATCGCCGGGCGCGAGGCATGCGGGCATCGCCAGGGCGCGAGGCATGCAGGCATCGCCAGGGCGCGAGGCATTGCGGGCATCGCCAGGGCGCGAGGCATGCGGTTATTGCCAGGGCGATACGTCGGTCGTCTCCCAGGGAGAGACATCGGTCGTCCGCCAGGATGAGACATCGGTGGATAGTCATCGCGCGAGCGGTCATCGGTGGAAGGTTATCGCGCGATGTCGAGTTTCACATAGATAAGGTGGGACCCAGGCTCCCAGCATGAAACGTCTTGCACGCGCGACACGTAGACAAAAAGGGTGGTTCAGAATAGTGACATCAGAGTGTTGGCATGCGCAGAGGCACGCGTGGTCGTACTGTTCAGGGAAGCGTGCACGCAAGCTTCCCTGCAGAGTGGGTGGTGGCAGCGACTTTTGTGGACAAGTTGGTTTAGATTCAAAAACTCAGTTCTGAAAGGGAGAACGTTGCTGTGGTTCAAGAGTGACAGAGTGAGTTCACCTTCATCCTTCTCTTTTCTCTCCTTCGCGCTGCGATTCAGACATCCTCAAGCACCAGTGCGACGAGCGACGACTGCCCTTTGATACCTGGGGAGTTCTCTGCGAGTTTTCCGTCAGGACGCTAGAACAGAGTTAAGGCATCCTTAAGCTTCGGCGGGTTTTGGAGCTCTTGGTGTTTTGCACTAGTCCAGGTAAGGGAACCTAGCATTTTCGTTTATAAAAACGTTAGGCGAGTAGGTTCTGAAGTGAGGGCGACGTGGTCGCCGGTATTCATATGCTTTTCACGATACTCTGTTTTTATGTGTGGGGCGACGTGATCGCCGGTTTTAATGCTGTTTTCGAAATCCCCTGTTTTAGTGTCGTTTGAAACTGTTTGAGATTGAAATGTGATATTCGAAAATCTGAACCTTGGAATGAGTTTTGCTGTGATTGGAATCGTTCATTTAAGTGTTATATGATGTGTTGAATGTTGTGAATGTGGGATCAAGACATAGTATTTTCAGGAAAGGAAATACCGTGTTGAGATTGGTTATGAGGTGTATTGATTAGTGAGTATCCTGTGAATGAGACGATCTTGACTCTGCTGATATGATGGAGTCACATAGATGAAGTCATTCAGTTGGTGAGAGTCGAAGGAGGTCCATATGTATGGGTAAGTCGTTTGAAAGATAACTGACTTGACCTGTTATATGGATTAACCCTGTCATACTGTGAGAGTGATGAGATTGAGATCGAGATTGTGTTGATGCGCATGGCTGTGGGAACATTACAGCAATGAAGTATGACAGGTGCAGGTCTCTGGATGCTAAGTTCAACGCACGAGTCTTCCGAAAGTAGTGTCAAGTGTCTTATGTGATGAGTCAGTGGAAGTCTGACGTGAGAAATGAGAAACATTGAATTGATAGACACTTGATGGAATTATGTGAATTGAACGACTCTTGAGGAAATTGTGAAATATGTGATTACTTGATGGTCATGTGATGGGAATGAGAAAGTTGATGGTTTTTACGTGGGTGTCTTAAATTTGTTTTATCTTGATTTTAAAGTTTTATGTCTAAATTCTCTTTAAAAATATCTAGCTTACCCTGCGTTCTTGTTTTGTGGATGTTTTCTTAAACCTGTGATGATCGTGTATGATTTTACACGGGAGCAAATGATGTTGCAGGAAGTAGAGCTCCTCAGTGAGTGGTCGCCGGAAGGAGATCGCTTGTTTCTGTTTCTGTTAGGCGATCACCTGTTTTCTGTTTCTGATAGGAGATCGCCTGTTTTCTGTTAGGAGATCGCCTGTTTTTTTTTTATTTTGCTATATTTTGTTTAAGTTTTGGAAAAACTGACTGGTTATGTATTAAACTCCCTGTGAGGAGAAATTTCATTACATATATATATTTATGTTCACTTCGATATTATGGTTTTACCTTTATTTCATTATATAAATATGAAAAGCATTTTGGCGGGATGTTGGTTTAGATTCAAAACTCACTCCTGAGAGGCAGTGGACGTTGCTGTGGTTCGAGAGTGAGTGAGTGAGTTAGCTTTGGTTCCCTGTTTCTTTCCTCTCCTTCTCCCTGCGTTCAGACGTCCTAGCGAACCAGTTGAAGATCGGTGACTGCCCCTGGATTCCTGACGTTGTGCCTGTAAGGACCTAGAAACTTTAATTGAAATGAAAGTGTTATATTTAAATAATTTCAGAAGATCTTATTATTTAAAAATACAAAGAGCTGGTAAATGAAGTTTCGTAGTAGTCGGACCTCGGACGTCGCCTAAGGTCTGGGGTCAGCTGGTAGAGGTCGGTCGGCTGACCATTGTATTAACCAAGTAGTCAGGTGCGATGACTTTATCGTGAGGTAATCACATGGGTGTGCTCGAGGAAGACATGTGGATCAAGAAGAGTAAAGGAAGAAAAGTGAAGCTTAGAAATCTACGAGATCGCCGTTGTTGAAGACGGAGGCGATCTCCGACTTCTCTGGCACATAATCGCCTGTCGCCTAGAAGAGACATGATCGCCAATCGCCTATGGTGTACGTCATCGACGGGAGTGCACGTAGTATGTGGTCAAGATGCTGGATTAACCATAGTGGGTTCCAAAAACCCCGCGTATCAAGGTGTGGGTTAAGCCTTAGATACGCTGGGCATGCGAAGCTCTATGCTTGAGCATAAGAAATCGTCCTTAGTGTTGCATGCATGGGCACACGAGGAGTAGTGCTGATCTATTCTTGGAAATGTGAAGCTACCGACGTCACCAAGCCATGTGGAGGTGATACCTTGGACGTAACATAGTGGGATGAAGAACCTTCAGCAAGGTGTGATGATGTGACATCGGTGACCAGAGTAAGGCGATGTGTTCTCGTCACACACAAGGGCGATAAGAGATCGCCAACAGGATGAGAGGAACATCGGTCATCAACCAGGATGGGAGACACATCGGTGGTCTGCTAGGGTGAGACATTGATGGTCCTCTAGGGTGAGACATCGGTTGTCTGCCAGGATGAGGAATCGGTCGTCCGTCAGGAAGAGGAATCAGTCATCACCGGGATGAGGCACATCAGTCATCACCGGTATGAGCGACACGCGGGCATCGCCAGGCGGCAGAGATAGACGGTCATCGCCAGGATGAGGGACACATCGGTCGTCTTCCAGGGAGAGACATCGGTCGTCCTCCAGAATGAGACATCGGTGGATAGTCATCGCGCGAGCGGTCATCGGTGGAAGGTTATCGCGCGATGTCGAGTTTCACACAGATAAGGTGGGACCCAGGCTCCCAGCATGAGATGTCCTACACGCGCGACACGTAGACAAAAAGGGTGGTTCAGAATAGTGACATCAGAGAGATGCGTAGAGTCACGCGTGGTCGTACTGTTCAGGGAAGCGTGCACGCAAGCTCCCCTGCAGAGTGGGTGGTGGCAGCGGCATTTGTGGACAAGTTGGTTTAGATTCAAAAACTCACTTCTGAGGGGAGAGAACGTTGTTGTGCTTCAAGAGTGACAGAGTGAGTTTACCTTTATCCTCCTCTTTTCTCTCCTTCGCACTGCGATTCAGGTATCCTCAAGCACCAGTACGACGAGCGACGACTGCCATTGGTCACCTGGGGAGTTCTCTGCGAGTTTTCCGTCAGTACGCTAGAACAGAGTTAAGGCATCTTTAAGCTTCGGTGGGCTTTGGAGCTCTTGGTGTTTTGCGCAAGTCCAGGTAAGGGAAGTTAGCATTTTCGTTTATGAAAACGTTAGGTGAGTAGGTTCTGAAGTGAGGGCGAAGTGGTCGCCGGTTTTCATATGCTTTTCACGTTACTCTGTTTTTATGTGTGGGGAGACGTGATCGCCGGTTTTAAATGTTGATTTTGAAATCCCCTGTTTTAGTGTCGTTTGAAACTGTTTGAGATTGAAATGTGATATTCGAAAATTTGAACCGTGGAATGATTGTTGCTGTGATTGGAATCGTTCATTTAAGTGTTATATGATGTGTTGAATGTTGTGAATGTGGGATCAAGACATAGTATTTTCAGGAAAGGAAATACCGTGTTGAGATTGGTTATGAGGTGTATTGATCAGTGAGTATCCTGTGAATGAGACGATCTTGACTCTGCTGATATGATGGAGTCACATAGATGAAGTCATTCAGTTGGTGAGAGTCGAAGGAGGTCCATATGTATGGGTAAGTCGTTTGAAAGATAACTGACTTGACCTGTTATATGGATTAACCCTGTCATACTGTGAGAGTGATGAGATTGAGATCGAGATTATGTTGATGCGCATGGCTGTGGGAACATTACAGCAATGAAGTATGACAGGTGCAGGTCTCTGGATGCTAAGTTCAACGCACGAGTCTTCCGGAAGTAGTGTCAAGTGTCTTGTGTGATGAGTCAGTGGAAGTCTGACGTGAGAAAGGAGAAACATTTGAATTGATAGACACTTGATGAATTATGTGAATTGAACGACTCTTGAGGAATTGTGAAATATGTGATTACTTGATGGTCATGTGAAGGGAATGAGAAAGTTGATGGTTTTACGTGGGTGTCTTAAATTTGTTTTATCTTGATTTTAAAGTTCATATCTAAATTCTCTTTCAAATATCTAGCTTACCCTGTGTTTTTGGTGTTGTATTTGGCTTTTTCTTAAACCTATGATGATCGTGTATATTTTACACGGGAGCAGATAATGTTGCAGGAAGTAGAGCTCCTCAGTGAGTGGTCGCCGGAAGGAGATCGCCTGTTTCTGTTTCTGTTAGGCGATCACCCCTTTTTCTGTTTTCTGATAGGAGATCGCCTTTTTCTGTTAGGAGATCGCCTGTTTTTCTATTTTGCTGTATTTTGTTTAAGTTTTGGAAAACTGACCGGTATGTATTAAACTCCCTGTGACGAGAAATTTCATTATATATATATATACATATGTGCACTTCAATATTATTGTTTTACCTTTATTTTCATTTTATAATTATGAAAGGGATTTGGCGGGATGTTACAGTGCCCTGCAAGTTTTCTGCTCAAGGCCCTAAAATAGAGTAAGTCGTTTTGCTCTGTTCTTTGAGTCGAGTCTGAATTTGAGAGGGTCGTCTCTGCATAGGTTGTGCATACAACTCTTTTAACTTCAGAAATTGTCTCTGTTAACGCAGAAAATGAGTAATCTCGTTAGATTTGTGATCGGGACTCTATGGTGCAGGTTAAGGCATCCTTGAGTTCTCGGTGGGTTTGGAACTCTTAGTGAGATCGACTCAAGTCCAGGTAAGGGAAGCTAGCTTTATTTTCAAAAAAACCTTAAGCTAGAAGATTTTGATGTTGGGGCAACGTGGTCGCCGGTTTTAATGTTGATTTCGAACTCCCCTGTTTTAGTGTCGTTTGAAACTGTTTGAGATTGAAATGTGAAATGCATGTGATATTCGAAAATCTGAACCTTGGAATGATTGTTGCTGTGATTGGAATCGTTCATTTAAGTGTTATATGATGTGTTGAATGTTGTGAATGTGGAATCAAGGCATAGTATTCTTAGGAAAGAAAATACCGTGTAAGATTTTGTAGAATGTGCATTGATCGGTGATTTCTATAATGAGATATCCTGACTCTCCTGATATAATGGAATCATATAGATGATGTTATTCAGGCGTTGAGAGTCGATGGAGGTTCATATGTATGGGTAAGTGGTTTGAAAGATAACTACTTGACCTGTTGTATGGATTATCCCTGTCATACTAGGAGAGTGATGAGATTGAGATTGAGATTATGTTTATGCGCATAGCTGTGGGAACTTTACAGCAATGTAGTATGACAGGTGCAGATCTCTGAGTCTAGTCAATGCACGAGTCTTCCGGAAGTAGTGTCAAGTGTCTATGGGTGATGAGTCAGTGGAAGTCTAACGTGAGAAAGAGAAATATTGAAATTGTTGATAGACACTTGATGGTTGTGAGATATGAATGAGAAAGTGATGGATTTATGTGGATGTTTAGAAGCTGGTTATGTTGATTTTAAAGTTTCATATTTAAAGTTAGTTTTTAAAAATATCTAGCTTACCCCTTTTGTTTTGTTTTGTGGTTGTTTTCTTTAAAACTGTGATGATCGTGTAATTACACGGGAGCAGATGATGTTGCAGGTAGTAGAGCTCCTTAGTGAGCGTGTTGGAGGAAGGGACAGATTTAGTTTAATGTTTTCCTTCATGTATTTTGGAACATTTGATGGAGATGTATTAAAACCCCTATAAGAGGGATGTTTTCTTTTGAGACACAATGTCTGGGATGAATGTATTTTATTATATATACATATGTTAAATTTGATATCTCTTATTTTAATGTATTTCATATTATATACGTATGAGTGGAAAATGAGGGGCGTTACATTACGCAAGAAGCACAGATCAGTAATCGCCTATCGCCGCGTGTGAAGATCAGTAATCGCCTATCGTCGTGTGTGAAGATCCGTAATCGCCTATTGCCGCGTGTGAAGATCAGTAATCGCCTATCACCGTGTGTGAAGACCAGTAATCGCCTAGATTGCACATGATCGCCGTATGTGAAGATTAGGAGATCGGGTGGTCACCAAGTCGCCGAAAGGAGCACATCGCCGGGTATTTGAGAAGACTTGTGTGAGTCGTGATACCTAGTGGTAACCAGCTCTTCATGTTAAGGTTGCGCCCAGAGTAGCCTGTGCACTATGCTACTCCCTGTGTGGATAACTTAGTCGCAGGAGCAAAGTGGAAGTAACGTTTCAGCTGCAGGTACTCCAGATGGTGACACGTGTATGACCAGATGTTATCCACGTGTCAAGAGGAATAACCGTCAGGAGAGAGAAAGACCTAGGTATATATACAAAATTCTTAACGGAATTAGAGGAGATTCATTTTTGGTTGTGATTCAATTGTACACGGTTCTGAGTTTCTTTAAGATTCTTTGTTGATTCAATCACTGACTTGAGCGTCGGAGCGCAACCGGCCGCAGAGGCGCCATACTGTTCTTTCAGGTTTCTTGGAGGATTTTCAGGTGAAGGTCATTGGTGCAATTGGCGTGAAGCTGGTGAGGACGAGGTTCTAGGAGGAGAAGTTGAAGGATGTTATGTTTAAATGGGGCCAATAACAAGAAAAAGCTTTTGAAACTTTGAAAGACAAGTTGACTAAGGCACCCATTTTATCACTCCCTTTCTTTTGCCTCACATGCACAAATCCGTACATAGCTTCTGTGACAAGTGCATAGCATGTAGGAAGGCTAAGTCTAAAGTGCAACCCCATGGTTTATATATCCCTCTTCCCATCCCTAATATGCCTTGGGTAGATATTTCCATGGATTTCATTCTAGGTCTTCCCAAGACATCTAAGGGCACGGATTCTATTTTTGTGGTTGTGGATAGATTTTCTAAAATGGCTCATTTTATTCCCTGCCACAAAGTAGATGATGCTACTCGTATTGCAAATATCTTTTTTAAGGAAGTAGTTAGATTGCATGGGCTCCCTTAAAATATCGTATCTGACAGGGATTCTAAGTTCTTAAGTCACTTCTGGAGGACTTTGTGGGGAAAACATGGAACTAAACTCTTGTTTTCTACTACTTTCCATCCCTAGATTGATGGTTAAACAAAAGTGGTGAATAGGACTTTGGGTCAAATGTTAAGATGCTTTATTTCAGGGAACCCAAGGGTGTGGGAAAACTTCATACCTCATATTGAGTTTGCCTATAACCGGGTAGTTAATTCTAGTACTTCCCACACCCATTTTGAGGTTGTGTATGGGTTTAATCCCCTCATACCCCTTGACCTCCTTCCTATTCCTGTGCTAGATGAGGTGTTGTGCAAGGACGGTTTTCAAAACCTTCTTTTGTAAAGGACTTGCACAACCACATTAAGTTTCAAATAGAAAGGAAGGTAGTCAAGTATGTTGAATATGCCAATAAGGGGCGTAAGGCTTTGATCTTTGAACCCAGGGACTAGGTTTGGCTTCACTTGAGGAAGGATAGATTTCCTACTCAACGGAGGTCCAAACTTCTTCCACGTGGTGATGGCCCTTTTCAGGTCATCAAAACGATCAATGATAATGCCTATGAGTTGGATCTTCCTGATACATATTTAGGTAGTAATTCTTTCAATATTAGTGGTCTAACTCCTTTCTCTACAGGTCTTCCAAATTCATGGACAAATTCCCTCCCACCTGGGGAGCATGATGAGGACCTAGAAGAGAATACACCTACTAACCAGGACCAACCTCAGAGGAGGCAGACTACAAGTATGACACAAGACTAAGGGCCAAGTCAGGATGCTCCAACCATTTCCTCAGCTCCCACTTTACCACAGAGGATTACAAGAAGTAGACCACAGGCTTTGGGTGCTGAGCATCAGTTGTTTTCCTTATTTGTAATTTTAGTAAAATAGGTGTCTTTAAGCATTAGAGGTGGGTGTGTGCTATCAAATAGGTGCCTTTAGCAATAGAAGGGGGTTGTACTATCAAATGTTGCATTTTTGACCTATCTTCTAGAACTTTAGGTTGATAGGTGCGACATTGACCTTGGTCAATACCCTAGCCGCACCACTTTAGGTAATTCCCTCCCTACCCCTTAAGCTTGCTCACCAAGGCTCCTAAACCTATAAATAAGGAGGCCTACCTCATGTATTTCCAAGTTGAAAATTAAGTAAAGAAACTCTGCAAAATTTTTGTGTGAGATTTGAATGAGTGAGTCTCCTCCAATTTGGTCTTATCTTGTGAGTGATGATCCTCTCAAGTGGCGGCCTCCTCCCACTTATCTTGGTGGTTCCACCTCATCAAGTGGCATGATACACCATTGCTCCATCATCCATAAGTTCTTCT
Source organism: Phaseolus lunatus (assembly GCA_013389735.1). Taxonomy (NCBI): domain Eukaryota; kingdom Viridiplantae; phylum Streptophyta; class Magnoliopsida; order Fabales; family Fabaceae; genus Phaseolus; species Phaseolus lunatus. The sequence goes on along the minus strand of CM023858.1, from coordinate 28,127,541 downwards.
TTCATCATCTCTTCCATTTCTCCATTCCATTTTCATGTTTTTATCTTCCATGTCTTACAATCGTGTTTCAATTTTGGAGACTCTTTCTTGAGTAAGGATTATCATTTGGTATGGCTTGTACACCATTGATGCATTCCTTTTCTCCTCTCTAAGTTTCAGCTTGCATCCATCTTCACCTTATTCATGTCTTTTCTCTTTTACCTTATGGAAATGAACCTTCACATCTACTTAACCACTTGGTTAAGTTAATATCCAGTGGGAATTTTCCTTAGGTTATTACCTTAATTGTCTAAAAATCCTATTCTAAGAAAAGTGTCACCATAAAATGATCAATCATAAAATCAACTCACATCAGGAAGACAAAAGGAAAGCAAGAACATGAACTTTAAGAAAATATAAGACATAAACGGAAATGGAAACAAGATGAAGGAGAGGAAGCTTATGGTGATGGCAATGGAAGAAACACGCCACTTGGAGTATGGAGGTCCTCTAAGATAAGTGAAAGATGGCCACCACTTGAAGAGCTCACACTCTCACAAGATAAGACCTAAGCTAACAAGCTCACAATTCTCACACAAATTGTGTAGAGTTTCTTTACTATTCAATTTCAACATGAAAAATACAATGGATAGGCCTCCTATTTATGGGTGAATAGCAAAACAAGTAAGATGGGTAGTGTTCTTGCCGGTAGACCCGCCTGTCGGTTGACTCACGACACTCACACACCTCCTTCCTCACGTTGATATGTGCTTGGTTCTTTCGAAGCAATCTGCACCTGCAAAAGAGAAAGGGGGCGCCCTAGAGGCCGTTTGCACTCCGATGCTCAAGTCAGTGTAGGGCAAGGAACACCAAGTGTATTGAGTTTCTCTGTGTTTAGGTCTAGAAACTGCGTACCTTTGTGAAGTATTTTACTATTCCTTATATAGTCTAGAGTTTACAGCACCGCTAACCCTAATTAGGGTTCACTGCGCTACTAGCCATATTTAGGGTTTACTGGAATACCCTTGCACCGCTATCACCCAATCTTAGGGTAATCTAGCACATAAGGTTTCCTTCTCTGGAGTGCAAACTCTCACAGGGTGACCACCTGGGTGCCTCCTTGTGCACCTAGTCTCTGGGGCCACCTGTTCTGGGAGTGCCTTCACTGTTTACGTGCCATGCATGTAGCTTCACTGGGAAAACCCTAACTCTGGTGAGTACTCGTCCCCTCAGGACTATACACCCAACTGTGCTCTCCCTGCTACCCGCATAGGCACTTCGTGATCCAGGCCTCTCCTTACCTCTGGGCATGTTTACTGATAACTGGTCTTCCCCCAAGGCCGATGTCACCTCGTCTCCACCCAAGGCCGATGTCACCTCGCCATACTCTGTTGCCGAGGACTCCTCGACCTGCTGAGTGACGATGACACCTCAGCCCATCCTGGTGGTCTGACGACTACTCACCCTTCCCTGCGGGAAAATGCTGATGACTAACCACCCTTCTCTCAGGGGACACACCGATGACTGATCACCCTACTCTAAGGGGAATACTCTGAGGGGAATGACTGATCACCCTTCTCTAAGGGAACACACCAATGACTGATCACCCTTTAATCCAAGCTACCTGCGAGGTCCACTCCACGTGGCTTTGGCCCATGCTGTGGGACCCAGCTGACGCGGTTCGCCCTTTACTACCTGTTCTCGGTGTCTGAGGACTGGTCGGTACACAAGCCCCCCAGTCTCAAGCTGTTAACTTGTTTCAGCGAAGAGACTAAGTCATTGGCCCGGGCGACCTACGTGGCTCTGCGCGATGGACATAAGTAGCGTGTTGAAGGGACATCCCACCGCCTTGTCATCGCCCACATCTCTTACCCTCTGAGGACTTCATTGGTGAGCTCTCTGCTCGAATTGAAGACTTCTTTCTTGACAAAGAGGTGTTAATCACCCTTCTTGTAACATCCCGCCAAAAACTATTTATATTTATATAATGAAAATAAAGGTAAACAAATAATGTTGAAGAGAACATAATTATATATATAAGTAATGAAGTTGCTCCTCACAGGGAGTTTAATACATAACCAGTCAAATGTTTTTTCAAAACTTAACGAAATCAATCAAATACAACGAAAACGGCGATCTCCATACATAAACCGGCGATCTCCTAACAGAAGACCCCAAAACAGGCGATCTGCTATCAGGACATAAATCCGGCGATCACCACCAAGAGATAGAAACAGGCGATCTCTTCCCCGGCGACCACTCACTAAGGAACTCTACTTCCTGGAAGATCATCTGCTCCCGTGTAAAAATTACACGATCATCACAGTTTTAAGAGAAAAACAGCCATAGAGCAGAACACGCAGGGTAAGCTATATATTTTAAAGAGAGTTTAAATATGAACATAAAAATCAGAATAAAACAAATTCAAGATACCCACGTAAAACTATAGAGTTTCTCATTCCCTTCACCTGATCGCCAAGAAATCACACATTTCACAATATTTTCAAGAGTCGTTCTATTTCACATAATGCATCAAGTGTCTATCAATTCAAAGTTCCTCATTTCTTACGTCAGACTTCCACTGATTTAACACACATAGACACACACCACACCACTGTAAAGTCCACACAGGACAGCAAGTAAAGTCCACACAGGACAGCAAGGAAAGTCCACACAGGACAGCAAGCAAAGTCCACACAGGACAACAAGGAAAGTCCACACAGGACAGCAAGGAAAGTCCACATAGGACAGCAAGCAAAGTCCACACAGGACAACAAGGAAAGTCCACACAGGACAGCAAGCAAAGTCCACACAGGACAACAAGGAAAGTCCACACAGGACAGCAAGGAAAGTCCACACAGGACAGCAAGCAAAGTCCACACAGGACAACAAGGAAAGTCCACACAGGACAGCAAGCAAAGTCCACACAGGACAACAAGGAAAGTCCACACAGGACAGCAAGGAAAGTCCACACAGGACAGCAAGGAAAGTCCACAAAGGACAGTAAAAGATCATCAATTCACCCAATACACCATGCAACACTTAAATGAACGATCTCTACCACAGCAACAAACGTATCCAGGTTCAGATCTTTCCAATAACACATGTATTTCACATATCAACCTCGAACAAGTGCAGAGCGACACTAAAATAGGGGATTTTAGAAGACAACATTTAAAACCGACGATTACGTCGCCCTACACGTAAAAACAGAGCATTCACGAAGATGAAAACGAAACCGGCGACCACGTCGCCCTCACTTCAGAAATAGCTAATCTGCGGCTTTTATTGAAGATAAAGCTAGCTTCCCTTACCTGGACTTGCGCAAAACACCAAGAGCTCCGAAACCCAACGAAGCTTAAAGAATGCCTTGGCTCTGTTTTAGTGTCTGGTTTGTAGAACTTGCAGAGAATCTTCCAGGTGCTCTAATGGTAGTCGTCGCTCGTCGTAATTGTGCTTGAGGTTGCCTGAATCGCAGCGCGAAGGAGAGAAAAGAGAGGGATGAAGATGCACTCACTCTTTCACTCTTGAGCCACTGTAACCTCCTTTGCCTTCCCGCAGTGGGCTTTTGAATCCAAGCCTACCTGTCCACGCATGCTGCTGCTGCCACCCCTTCTGCAGGAAAGCCTGAGTGTACGTTCTCACTGAACAGTACGGCCACGATTGTCTCTTGTGCCTGCCAACCACTGCCCTGAACAGTACGACCACTGTTGTCTCTTGTGCATGCCAACCACTGCCCTGAACAGCACGACCACTGTTGTCTCTTGTGCATGCCAACATTCTGATGTCACTATTCTGAACCACCCTTTTTGTCCACGTGGCGCACGTGCAGGACGCGTCATGCTGGGAGTCTGGGTCCCACTTTATCTGTGTGAAACTCGACATCGCACGATAACCTTCCACCGATGACCGCTCGCGCGATGACTATCCACTGAGGTCTCAAACTGGCAAACGACCGATGTCTCTCCCTGGAAGACGACCGATGTATCTCCCTGGGAGACGACCGATGTCTCTCCATGGGAGACGACCGATGTCTCCCCCTGGCGACGCCCGCATGCCTCTCGCGACCCGGCGATGCCTGCATGCCTCGCGCCCCGGCGTTGCCCGCATGCCTCGCGCGCCCTGGTGACGTCCACATGCCTCGCGCCCCGGCGTTGCCCGCATACCTCGCGCGCCCTGGTGACGTCCACATGCCTCGCGCCCTGGCGATCATGTGTAGTAGGCGACCGGCGATCATGTGCTAACTAGGCGATCTCATAGTCTTCTAAACTACACTTTCCTTCCTTTTTATTTTAAATAGAAACATACTTAGAATTTATTTAAAATAAATCCCTTTTTATTCCAATTCAATTTTACAGGTCCTTACATTCTCCCCAACAAGAAAAATTTTCGTCCTCGAAAATTGAATTACAAGGAAAAGAGGTATGGATAGGCTTCTCTCATGGGTTCTTCTAACTCCCAAGTTGAATCACCCGATCTCTCATCCCACACCACTTTCACTTGCCTCTGAGCTGTTTACTTTGCCGATCGTCAATCCTGACTGGTTTCGCTTCAAAGGACAAGTCATCCCTGATCTGCACATCGTCCACTTCCAGCACGTGACTAGGGTCTGCCATGTACTTCCTCAGCTGTGATACGTGAAAGACATTATGCAGATTTGCTAATTGGAGAGGTAAGGCGATTTCATAAGTCACTAGACCGATCTCCTTAAGATCTGATATGGCCCGACTAACTTAGGAGGCAGTTCCTTCGATCTGATAGCTCGTCCTACACCCTTGGTCGGTGTTGTAAGGACCTGTAAAAATTGAATTGGAATGAAAGTGGTATATTTAAATAATTCCAGAAGATGTTATTATTTAAAATACAAAGAGCTGGTAAATGAAGTTTCGTAGTAGTCGGACCTCGGACGTCGCCCAAGATCTGGGGTCGGCTGGTAGAGGTCGGTCGGATGACGTGTGGATCAAGAAGAGTAAAGGAAGAAAAGTGTAGTTTAGTAGTACATGATCGCCGGTCGCCTGCTACACATGAGCGCCAGGGCGCGAGAGGCATGCGGGCATCGCCAGGGCGCGAGGCATGTGGACGTGGCCAGGGCGCGAGAGGCATGCGGGCATCGCCAGGGCGCGAGGCATGCGGGCGTTGCCAGGGCGCGAAAGGCATGCGGGCATCGCCAGGGCGCGAGGCATGAGGGCGTCGCCAGGGATAGACATCGGTCGTCTCCCAAGAGAGTCATCGGTCGTCTTCCAGGGCGAGGGATACATCGGTCGTCTTCCAGGGCGAGGGAGACATCGGTCGTTCGCCAGGATGAGTCAGCGGTGGAATGTTATCGCGCGACGTCGAGTTTCACACAGAGTAAAGTGGGACCCAGACTCCCAGCATGAAACGTCCTGAACGCGCGCCACGTAGACAAGAAGGGTGGTTCAGAATAGTGACATCAGAAAGTTGGCATGCGCAAAAGACACTCGCGGTCGTACTGTTCAGAGCAGTGGTTGGCATGCACAAGCGACAACAGTGGTCGTACTGTTCAGAGCAGTGGTTGGCATGCACAAGCGACAACAGTGGTCGTACTGTTCAGGGCAGTGGTTCTCAGGCTTTCCTGCAGAAGGGGTGTCAGCAGCAGCATACGTGGACAGGTAAGCTGGGATTCAAAAGCCACTGCGGGAAGGCAAAGAGCATTACAGACGCAAGAGTGTTAGAGTGAGTGCAAACTTCCTCCCTCCCTTTTTCTCTCCTTTGCGCTGCAACTCAGGCAAACTCCAGCACCTGTGCGACGAGCGACGACAGCCCTTAGAGCACCTTAGAGGTTCTCTGCAAGTTCCACAGACCAGGCGCTGAAAACAGAGCTAAGGCATCCTTCAGGCTCGGTGGGTTTTGAGCTCGCGGTATTTTACGCAAGTCCAGGTAAGGGAAGCTAGCCTTTATTTTCAATACAAGCCATAGATTAGCTGTTTCTGAAGTGAGGGCGACGTGGTCGCCGGTTTCGTTTTCATCTTCGTGAATGCTCTGTTTTTATGTGTTTTGGGCGACGTGGTCGCCGGTTTTATATACAGACTTCGAAATACCTTGTTTTTGAACCAGATCGCCGGTTTTGGCGTTGTTTGCGAACTCTCTGTTTTTGGTGTTGCTTTGAAAACTGTTTGAGATTTAAATGAGATATTCGAAAATAAGAACCTTGGATTGAGTTTTGCTGTGATTGAAATTGTTCCTTTAAGTGCTATGTGATGTGTTGAATGTGGTGAATGTGGGATCGAGGCATAGTATTTTCAGGAAAGAAAATACCGTGTAAGATCGTGTAGGATGTGCATTGATCGGTGATTCCTAATGAGATATCCTGACTCTGCTGAGATAATGGAATCCCATAGAGGAAGTTACTCAGTTGTGGAGAGTCGAAGGAGGTTCATAGGAATGGGTGAGTCGTGTGAAACAGAACGAGCTCGGCCTGTTCCATGGATTAACCCTGTCATACTGTGAGAATGATGAACTTGAGATCGAGATTGTGTTGATGCGCATAGCTGGGGAAACATTACAGCTGTTTAGTATGACAGGTGCAGATCTTTGAGTCTAATCAATGCACGAGTCTTCCGGAAGTAGTGTCAAGTGTCTTGTGTGTTGAGTCAGTGGAAGTCTGATGTGGGAAATGAGAAACATTGAATTGATAGACACTTGGTGCATTATGTGAATAGAACGACTCTTGAAAATATTGTGAAACATGTGATTTCTTGATGGCTGTGTGATATGAGTGAGAAAGTGATGGACTCTTGTGAATGTTTAAAAAGGCTGATCTGCGTTGGTTGTCCAGTTTAAAATTTAAAGTTTAAAAATATCTAGCTTACCCTTTGTATTGTTCTCTGGCTGTTTTCTCTTAAAACTGTGATGATCGTGTATTTTACACGGGAGCAGATGGTTTTCCAGGATGTAGAGCTCCTTAGTGAGTGGTCGCCGGAAGGAGATCGCCTGATTTCTGTTCTGGTAGCAGATCGGCTGTTTTGGGTCCTCTGATAGGAGATCGGCCTCGTCCGATAGGAGATCGGTCCCTTCCGATAGGAGATCGCCTGCTTTGTTTTTTTTTACTGTATTTTGTTTATGTTTCTGGAAAAATTTGACCGAATTTGTATTAAACTCCCTGTGAGGAGAAACTACATTTCATATATATAATATTTTGTTCACTTCAATCTATTTGTTACCTTTATTTTCATTATATACATTTGTATAGTATTTTGGCGGGATGTTACAGGTGTCACTTTCATAAATGCATGATCTCCAACTACAACTCCAAAGGTCTTCTCCTCATTGTCAACATCATCACTGCCTCTACCAGAGTTATTATCCTTGTCCTCATGAGCGACATAGAGTGGCTCCCTCAAAGTTATTCTCTTCATATTTTCCAGATCCACAAGGGTTTCCCAACCAAACGATTCCTTCTCACCTTCTTAGCAACTTCAACTTTGGGGATGGATGATGATTCACTTTCTAAGGTAGAGCAATCCGGCGAAGATCCATCTACTACCGACATTAGCTGCAGTCACAACACCTTCCCGCCACTCATCATACCACCAGGCGTACACTGCTAATTCAACTCAAGAGGGCGACCTGAATGGTGTTCAGGAGAGTATGGCTTGACTGTTAAGCGGTCTGAATATCGCATACCCAAATTAATCAGTGGTTGCCACTCTAAACGAAGAGACCCATTCCTCTAGTTTCTGCGGTCCCTCTTTATCAAGCAACTCATCGTTCTGGACCTCCAGCAGCCTTGGAGACACACTCCAGGTTTTTCATCTAAATCAGCATTCTGCAACGCCACCATCACGCCAGAGTACCCCGATACTAGCACCGACTTGGAAGAACAGATACAGCTGACAATGCAGCATTGTTTCTAAAATCAGAAACGAAACGCTGACCACCACAACTGCCCATCTAAAGGATTAGCTGCAAATCCCATCCCATTAGAAACACAAGGCACGAAAAGTTCTGCTCCCACCTCCAACTTTCTGCAATTTACTAACATTGCTAGAAGAACTCAACATCATCATAACACGGCTTACCCTTATTCTATCCATAGCCATTACCTCCTTCCCTTCTACGTTCACAGGCAGAACTGCATCCTCATTTGCCAAGTTCAGGAGGCTTACGGCTTCGGAAGCCTTTTATCTCAACCCACCATTTCCATAATCATCTTTCAAATCACGATCAACAAAACAGCATCCATTCTGCGTGAAGCTTAAGCTAGAACCATCTCATGCTGTTTCATCGACATGAACATCTTCTAAGCTTCAAAAAAAAAAAAAAAATTCATTCTTTCATTCTTGGAACTTAACTTTGGTACTTCCCATGGATACACATGCTTAAGCTTTAAACCCCCCAGCATCCTGCTTATTTACTCTCCATGACTTATACGTAGCTGAAACTAAACCTTGGTACAACCAAAACTAACTTACACTTGCTTCTTCAATTCCATCTACTCAGCTGGAGCCATTATGTAGGGAGCCATGGACACTGGTCCAGCTCCAGGTACCAAAACAATAGAGGATTCCATCTCTCTCTTAGGAGGTAGTCCAGGCATTTCTTCTGGAACTACATCCATGGAACCCTTCACCACATGCATACAGCCCATATCTTCATCACTTTTCACTTCCCTCTTGAGTTAGGATCACAAGGTACGGCGCCCCTTTCTATCCACCCCGACCATACACACTGAGCAGATATCATATCTGACTCTCGGGGGCCTGGAAACACCACGTTCTGCCTACTGCAATCAGTGAGAACGTGATTGGCAGATAGCCAATCCATTCCTAGGATAACATCTAGATCCTGAAAAGGTAGGCAGATCAAATTCACCTTGAACCTGCGTCCCTCTACTATCACTGGACATTCAGAGCGAACTGGGGAGGTCAAAACCTGTCCTGATGCAGGTGTAGAGACCAACCGTTCAAACGGCAGCTCCTCCACTAGAAGGCCCAGTTCGGTTGCACACCGATTTGACACAAAAGAGTGTGTCGCTCCAGAAACAAACAAAACTCCAAAGTATCTACCAGCTATAAACAAACCCCTTGTACTAGGTTACCTGACTGAGACGCCTCCGCTCCAGACCTGGCAAACACTCTCCCTACTGCCTGAGGTCTGCTGCCTTCGTTCCTCAACTGCTGGGAACCACTGGGTTGAGTCGCCCTATTCCCGTTAGGACATTCTCTAGCAAGGTGTCCCGTCTTTCGGCAGATGTAGCATCTTCTCTCTGAATTTCTCTTGGGGCACACATTGGATGTGTGTGGCCCACCACAATGGGAACATCTGAGTTTCCATGGCTGTTGCTGCTGAAACTGGGGCGGTGCTGCTTCTGCCCCATGCTGTGGAGGTCTCGCATAAGGCTTATTCTGCTGTTGTTACACCTTGGCCTTCTCACTGGAAGAACCCCCTGGGTGTGACCTGATCACCCGAGAGTCGCTCTTCTCCAGTGTCTCCACCATCATCGCCTTCTCCACTAAGGCGTGAAATTCTCTTATGCACATAGGTGCTATGGCCCTTTTCAGCTCATGCTTCAGTCCTTCTTCAAATTTCCTACACCTCCAAGCCTCAGAGGTCGCCTGGGTATAGAATCGGGCGAGATACTCAAACTGAGCAGCATAAGCATTCACTGACATCTCCCCCTGCTCCAATCTGAGGAATTCTGCTTCCCTAGCAAATCTTGCACTATCTGGGAAGTATTTTTCCAGAAATCTCACCCTGAAACTCTCCCAGTCTAACACTTCAGCTCTAGCTTCCATCATCTGCCGAGCTCCCATCCACCAGAACTCGGCTTCTCCAGATAGCAGATAGGTAGCGAATACCAATTTCCTCCCTTCAGGGCAGGAGGTCGCCCTAAAGATTTTCTCCAACTCTCTGACCCACTGATCTGCTTGATCAGGGGTAGCATTCCCACTGAACTTGGGTGGGTTGTGCCTCATGAACTCGGTCAGTCCCATCTGATTCTGGGGCTGACCGATGTGGGAAGCGGTTTCAGCCGACCGAGCAGTTTCCCAATGGTGCATTGCAGCCTGATGATTCTGAGCCATTGCTGCATTCTGTTGTTGGATGGCAGTTGCCATCATCTCAATAGCCTTGGCAATTTGGCTCATTTCCGAAGAAGGTTGGGGAGGGGTAGGAGGTCTACGTGCCATCTCTCTTCGTTTCAGATTTTGAAACTATAGGTTTTCTATATTCCCTACAACTACAAGAATGAGATCGATGAGAAATCAATTCATTCAGGAGGTAACATCTAGACCTTACAAAGGTCGGCATCTCAAAGTCATTAAGAACTTGAGCTCATCAACAGAATCGTGATACTTGTAATCTCTAGTAAAACACCAGAACAGCTACTGGTATACAACCATCAATCCAAACAACCACTTTCAATCAATTACAAAACACTCAATAAAACGAAATAAATCACACCAGAATTCAATGTATGCTAAACATCAAACCTTTGGAATTAAGATTGAGAATCATCTCGATCCAGTTATGAGTGTGCACCCTCACTACTTTATCAAGATCCTCTCATTCTTAATACTAAGATTTTCAGTTAGGGCATACATTCACTAAGGCACACACAAAATTTCAATACCAAAAACGTTTTGAAAACCTTTCACTATAGTTGTTATTTAAAACTCAAATAGATTTTATGAGCAGAAGAAACACAATGGATCCACAGCCCTCAGGTCATCCTAAGGACGAACTGCTCTGATACCATTAATGTAACATCCCGCCAAAAACTATTTATATTTATATAATGAAAATAAAGGTAAACAAATAATGTTGAAGAGAACATAATTATATATATAAGTAATGAAGTTGCTCCTCACAGGGAGTTTAATACATAACCAGTCAAATGTTTTTTCAAAACTTAACGAAATCAATCAAATACAACGAAAACGGCGATCTCCATACATAAACCGACGATCTCCTAACAGAAGACCCCAAAACAGGCGATCTGCTATCAGGACATAAATCCGGCGATCACCACCAAGAGATAGAAACAGGCGATCTCTTCCCCGGCGACCACTCACTAAGGAACTCTACTTCCTGGAAGATCATCTGCTCCCGTGTAAAAATTACACGATCATCACAGTTTTAAGAGAAAAACAGCCATAGAGCAGAACACGCAGGGTAAGCTATATATTTTAAAGAGAGTTTAAATATGAACATAAAAATCAGAATAAAACAAATTCAAGATACCCACGTAAAACTATAGAGTTTCTCATTCCCTTCACCTAATCGCCAAGAAATCACACATTTCACAATATTTTCAAGAGTCGTTCTATTTCACATAATGCATCAAGTGTCTATCAATTCAAAGTTCCTCATTTCTTACGTCAGACTTCCACTGATTTAACACACATAGAAACACACCACCACTGTAAAGTCCACACAGGACAGCAAGTAAAGTCCACACAGGACAGCAAGGAAAGTCCACACAGGACAGCAAGCAAAGTCCACACAGGACAACAAGGAAAGTCCACACAGGACAGCAAGCAAAGTCCATACAGGACACCAAGGAAAGTCCACACAGGACAGCAAGCAAAGTCCACATAGGACAACAAGGAAAGTCCACACAGGACAGCAAGGAAAGTCCACACAGGACAGCAAGGAAAGTCCACACAGGACAGTAAAAGATTATCAATTCACCCAATACACCATGCAACACTTAAATGAACGATCTCTACCACAGCAACAAACGTATCCAGGTTCAGATCTTTCCAATAACACATGTATTTCACATATCAACCTCGAACAAGTGCAAAGCGACACTAAAACAGGGGATTTTAGAAGACAACATTTAAAACCGACGATTACGTCGCCCTACACGTAAAAACAGAGCATTCACGAAGATGAAAATGAAACCGGCGACCACGTCGCCCTCACTTCAGAAACAGCTAATCTACGGCTTTTATTGAAGATAAAGCTAGCTTCCCTTACCTGGACTTGCGCAAAACACCAAGAGCTCCGAAACCCAACGAAGCTTAAAGAATGCCTTGGCTCTGTTTTAGTGTCTGGTTTGTAGAACTTGCAGAGAATCTTCCAGGTGCTCTAATGGTAGTCGTCGCTCGTCGTAATGGTGCTTGAGGTTGCCTGAATCGCAGCGCGAAGTGTAACATCCCGCAAAATAAAAACCATACATACATGTATAATGAAAATAAAGGTAAACAAATAATATTGAAGAGTACATGATATTATATATATAAGAAATGAAGTTGCTCCTCTTAGGGAGTTAAATACATGACCAGGTCAAATGTTTTCAAAATTTAAAACGAAATTCAACCAAATACAACAAGACCGGCGATCTCCATTCATGAACCGACGATCTGTAACAGAAGGCCCAAAACAGCCGATCTGCTATCAGGACAGAAAAACAGGCGATCACCCGATGGAGGCATAAACCGGCGATCACCCGATAGAGACGGAAATAGGCGATCTCCTTCCGGCGACCACTCACTGAGGAGCTCTACTCCCTGGAAGATCATCTGCTCCCGTGTAAAATACACGATCATCACAGTTTTTAAGAGAAAACAGCCACAGAGCAATACAAAATAAAGGGTAAGCTAGATATTTTTAAAGAGAATTTAGATATGAAATTTTAAAATCAAGATAAAACAAATTTCAGATACCCACGTAAGACTATCAATTTCTCATTCATATCACACAGCCATCAAGAAATCACATATTTCCCAATTTCCTCAAGAGTCGTTCAGTTCACATAATTCCATCAAGTGTCTATCAATTTTCAATGTTTCTCATTTCTCACGTCAGACTTCCACTGACTCACCATACAAGACACTTGACACTACTTCCGGAAGACTCATGCATTGAACTTAGCATCCAGAGACCTGCACCTGTCATACCACACCACTGTGAAATCCACACAGGGTCGCTGTGAATCCACACAGCATGCGCATATATCATCTCAATGTTACCATAGTTCTCCTGGTATGACAGGGTTAATCCATATGACAGGCCGAGCTCGTTCTTTTTCACACGACTCACCCATTCATATGAACCTCCTTCGACTCTCACCAACTGAGTAACTTCCTCTATATGATTTCATTACCTCAGCAGAGTCAGGATCGCCTCATTCACAGGATACTCACAGATCAATACACTTCACAACCAATTCTCAACACGGTATTTCCTTTCCTGAAAATACTATGTCTTGATCCACAATCACGACATTCCACACATCACTCAAAGAATGATTTCAACCACAGCAACAGTCATTTCAAAGGTTCATATTCTCGAATATCACATGTATTTAACATTTAAATCTCAAACAGCTTCAAACAATATCCAAAAATAGGGAAGTTCGAAATCCGTATTTAAAACCGGCGACCACGTCGCCCAACCACATAGAACAGAGCATTGCGAAAAGAAACAGGAAACTGGCGACCACGTCGCCCTCACTTCAGAAACAGCTAATCTATGGCTTGTATTAAAAATGAAGGCTAGCTTCCCTTACCTGGACTTGCGCAACCACCAGGAGCTTCGAAATCCAACGAAGCTTGCAGAATACCTTGGCTCTGTTTTTGCGTCTGGTTTTGAAGGAGTTGCAGAGAACTTTCCCAGGGCTCCAATGGTGTTGCTTCTCGTCGTACTCTTGCGTGGAGATGCTGAAATCGCAACGCGGAGGAGGGAACTCACTCTTTCTCTCTTCGACTACAACAATGTCTTCCTTTTCCCTCAGCAGTGGATTTCTGTGACTTAAACCAACTTATCCCTCCAAAAGCAGCTGCCACCACCTACTCTGCAGGGAAGTTTGCGTGCACGCTTCCCTGAACAGTACTACTAAGCGTGCCTCTGCGCAGGCTACGCTCTGAGGTCACTATTCTGAACCACTCTTTTGTCTACGTGGCGCGCGTGCAGAACACCTCTTGCTGGGAGTCTGGGGCCCACGTTCTCTAGGTGTAACTCAACGTCGCGCGATGACCTTTCGCCGATGACTACCAGCTCGAAGAGAAACCACTGATGACCTCTCGCGCGAAGACGATCCACCGATGACCTCGCGCGAAGACTACCACCGATGACCTCGCGCGAAGACTACTACCGATGACCTCGCGCGAAGACAACCACCGATGACCTCTTCCTGGCGAACGACCGATGTCTTCCTCTGGGAGACAACCGATGTCTTCCCTGGCGACGCCCTCATAACTCTCGCGCCTTGGCCACGTCCACATGCATCGCGCCCTGGCAATGCCCGCGTGCCTCGCGCCCGCGCGATGCCCGCGTGCCTCGCGCCCGCGCGATGCCTGCATGCCTCTCGCGCCCGCGCGATGCCTGCATGCCTCTCACGCCCGCGCGATGCCTGCATGCCTCTCACGCCCGCGCGATGCCTGCATGCCTCTCGCGCCCTGCATGCAACACTAAGGGTGATCTCTTTTGCTCAAGCGTAGAGCTTCGCATGCACAGCGTATCTAAGGCTTAACCCACACCTTGATACGCGTGGTTGTTGGAACCCACTCTGGTTGATTCAGTATCTTGACCACATACTACGTGCATTCCCGCCGATCACGTACACTCTAGGCGGTTGGCGCTCATGTCTCCTCTAGGCGACAGGCGATTATGTGCCAGAGGAGTCGGAGATCGCCTCCGTCTTCACTAACGGCGATCTCGTAGGAGACTTCTTAGCTACACATTTCCTCCTTTACTCTTCTTGATCTACATGTCAGCCGACCGACCTCTACCAGCTGACCCCAGATCTTGGGCGACGTCCGAGGCCCGACTACTACGAAACTTCATTTACCAGCTCTTTGTATTTTAAATAATAACATCTTCTGAAATTATTTAAATATACTACTTTTATTCCAATTCAATTTTACAGGTCCTTACACGAAGGAGAGAAAAGAGAGGGATGAAGATGCACTCACTCTTTCACTCTTGAGCCACTGTAACCTCCTTTGCCTTCTCGTAGTGGGCTTTTGAATCCAAGCCTACCTGTCCACGCATGCTGCTGCTGCCACCTGTAACATCCCGCCAAAATAATACATACATCCATGTATAATTGAAATTAAGTGTAACCAAATAATATTGAAGAGTGCAAAATAAAATGTATATATATATATATCAGAAATGAAGTTACTCCCCTTAGGGAGTTTAATACATAACCAAATCAATTGTTTGCAAGATTTTACGAAAATAATAAAAGAAATGCAGTAAGACAGGCGGTCTCAAAAGAAAACGGCGATCTCCAACTTTAAAACGGCGATCTCTAACAGAAGACCCCAAAACGGGCGATCTTCTATCAGGACACGAAAACCGGCGATCACCCGATGGAGGCATAAACCGGCGATCACCCGGTAGAGACGGAGATAGGCGATCTCCTTCCGGCGACCACTCACTGAGGAGCTCTACTCCCTGGAAGATCATCTGCTCCCGTGTAAAAGACACGATCATCACAGTTTTTAATAGAAAACAGCCACAGAGCAATACAAAATAAAGGGTAAGCTAGATATCTTTAAATAGAGTTTAAATCATGAACATGACAATCAAAGTAAACCAAGTTCCAAATTATCCATGTAAAACGTAGAACTACAATTAGCATTCAGCTGGTCGCCCAAAATCACAAATTCACTACATTTCCCATAGTCATTCCATTTCACAATACAGCATCAAGTGTCTATCAATATTCAAGTTTCTCATTTCCCTTGTCAGACTTTCCACTGACTCACAACACAAGACACTTGACACTACTTCCGGATTGACTCGTGCGTTGAACTTAGTATCCAGAGACATGCACCTGTCATACTGCCCACTGTGGAATCTCACACATCCACAGGGTCGCCGTGAAATCTCACACATTCACAAGCATACGATGAATCTCAACACATCACCATACAGCATGACAAGGTTAATTCGTATAACAGTCGAGCCCATTCTTTTTCAAACTACTCGCCCATTCATGCGAACCTCCTTCGACTCTCACCAACTGAATAACTTCATCTACGTGATTCCATTATCTCAGCAGAGTCAGGATCGTCTCATTAACAGGTTACTCACTGATCAATGCACTTTCCTAACCAATCTCAACACGGTATTTCCTTTCCTGAAAATACTATGCCTCGATCCCACATCCAAACACATCATACCATTCAAGTAAATGATTCAAATCACATCAACAAACATTTCAAAGCTTCAGATCTTCGAATATCTCATGTAAATCTCAAGTAGTTTCAAAACAACATCAAAAACAGAGATTTCGCAAAACAGCGCCAAAACCGGCGATCTAGTTCAAAAACATGGTATTTCAAAGGCTATGTTTAAAACCGGCGACCACGTCGCCCAAACACATAACACAAAGCATTTCATGAAGACGAAAGCGAAAACGGCGACCACGTCGCCCACACTTCAGAAAAAGCTACACTATGGCTTGTATGGAAAAGAGGTCTAGCTTCCCTTACCTGGACTTGCGCAAACACCAGGAGTTCCGAAATCCAACGAAGCTTGAAGAACGCCTTGACTCTGTTCTTGTGTCTGGTTTTGAAGAGCTTGTAGAGAACCACCCAAGTGCTCCAATGGTGGCTGTCGCTCGTCGTATTCCCGCGTGAAGGTGTACTAGAATCGCAGTGCGAAGGAGAGAATGGAGGAGAAGGGAGATAAACGCACCCTTTAGCTCTGGAACCACAGCAACGTTTCTTTCCTTCTCCCTCAGAAATGGGTTTTTGCATCTTAAGCTGACTTCTCCACAAAAACCGCTGCCACCACCCACTCTGCAGGGAGTTTGCGTGTACGCTTCGCTGAACAGTACACCTAAGCGTGCCTCTGCGCAGGCTAACACTCTGAGGTCACTATTCTGAACCACTCTTTTGTCTACGTGGCGCGCATGCAGAACGTCTCATGCTGGATGTCTGGGTCCCACGTTCTCTGTGTATATCTTAACGTAGCGCGATGACCTTTTCACCGATGACCACAGGCGCGAAGACTATCCACCGATGACCTCTCGCGCGAAGGCTAACAACCGATGACCTCTCGCGCGAAGGCTAACAACCGATGACCTCTCGCGCGAAGGCTAACAACCGATGACCTCTCGCGCGAAGGCTAACAACCGATGACCTCTCGCCCTGATGATGCCCGCATGCCCCTCGCGCCCAGGCGATCCTGCATGCCTTGCGCCCTGGCGATGCTCGATGACACATCGCCACGCCTTCCTTGAGGTCCTTCATTCCACTATGTTACGTCTAAGGTATCTTCTCCACATGACTCGGTGACGTCGGTGGCTTCATATTTCCAAGAGTTGATTAGCACAAGTCCTCGTGCGCCCAAGCGTGTAACGTTAAGGATGATTCTCTTATGCTCAAGTATAGAGCTTCGCCTGCCCAGCGTATCCAAGGTTTAACCCATACCTTGATACGCGTGGCTTTTGGGACGTACCAGGGTTGATCCAACATTTTGGCTACACACTAAGTGTAGTTTCGGCGATTAGGTGTACTCTAGGCGACAGGCTACTAGGTACACACAGGCGATAGGCGTTCAAGCATAAGCTAGGCGATAGGCGTTCAAGCATAAGCTAGGCGATAGGCGTTCAAGCATAAGCTAGGCGATAGGCGTTCAAGTGCCAGAGAAGTTGGAGATCGCCTACCCGCTTAATAACGGCGATCTCGTAGGCTTCTCAGCTATACATTCCTTCCTTTATATTTAAATAAACACGTGCTTCGAATTTATTTATAATATAACACTTTTATTCCAATATAAACTTCTAGGTTCTTACAATCTCCCCAACAAGAAAAATTTTCGTCCTCGAAAATTGGGTTACAAGGAAGGAGGTAAGGATATGCTTCTCTCATGGTTTCTTCAAATTCCCATGGTGAATCACCCGATCTTCACGTTGTCCACTCCCAACACGTGAGTAGGGTCTGCAAGGGACTTCCTTAGCTATGATACGTGGAATACATTATGTAGACTTGCTAATTGGGGAGGTGGGGCGATCTCATAAGCCACCAGACTTATCCTCCTTAAGATCCGATATGGCCCAACAAACTTAGGGGACAGCTTCTTTGATCTGATCGCCTACCCTACACCCTTGGCTGGTGTCCCCCTTCATAAAGACATGACCCCAGCAGCAACCTCCAAAGGTCTTCTCCTCTGCTCTGCCTAGGACATTTGCTGACCTTAAGAAACTTTTATTCTGTCCTGTATCAGATTCACCCTCTCGGTGATCTATTGAACCAACTCTTCCTACCTCAATACTTCATCAAAATCCATTTTACATCCCTGTACATGGGATATGCTGCCCCATAGAGTGCCAACTCCAGCATTCACACTCTACTCCCAACCTTGAAGACTTTATTGAACAAGTCTAGAACTAGGTCCTTAACGTAACCAGGACTAGCCCCTTTAGAGAAAGCGGGCAAGATCCCTTCATTGGGAGGAAAGGGGACAGCTGTCCACAACTCATGCCACCCCCTAGCGAACTCAAACTAGGGTCCGAAGTGTCCTTCTAGGAATCAACTCCTGCATCTTGATCAAATCATTCACCGACTTCTCAACTGCTGATCAAATTCCCACGCTCCCAAAAGGGACACTTTTTATTCATTACTCCGCTGCATAATTCTGTACCTTACAAAGACAAGGTTTCTGTTGCTGTTACCTTCCAAATTATTATTATGACCCCTTTTGCCAACTCGACTTCCTGTTCCCATTACGACCTTCTTCTTCAATGTATACGTTGGATGCATTGACGTCGGTTTCAGGTGCCTATCCAGAAGGCATACGAGAACGAACGCACCTCTGCCTCCAGAATCTCTTTCCTAAGGATAACTCTATTCTCCTTCTGTCCCAGATACCACAGGCTATTTCCACTCACAATCCCTTCCACACCCATCATTCTGAAATTTACTACATCTCTGGAAAGACTCAACATCATCATAACACGGCCTACCCTCATTCTTATCCACAGCCATATCCTCCTTCCCTTCTACATTCACAGGTCGATCTACATCTTATTTGCCAAAAACTTCGGAGGCTTACATTTTCGGAAGCCTTTTATCTCAACCCACCATTTCCATAATCCTCTTTCAAATCCCGGTCAGCCAAACAGCATCCATTCTGCGTGAAGCCTAAGCTAGAACCATCTCATGCTGTTTCATTGACATGAGCATCTTCTACGCTTCAAAAGAAAATTCCTTCCTTGGAATTTAACTCTGGTACTTCCCATGGTTACACATGCTTAAGCTTTAAACCCCCAGCCTCTTGCTTATTTACTCTCCATGACTTATACGTAACTGGGACTAAACCTTGGTACTACCAAATCTAACTCACACTTGTTCCTTTCATTCCATCTACTACCACTGGGCATTCAGAGCAACCTAGGGAGGTCAAAACCTGTTTTTGAAGCAGGTGCAGAGGCCAATCGTTCAAACGACAGCTCCTCCACTATATGGCCCAAGCTCGGTTGCACACCGATTTGACACAAAAGAGTGTGTCTCTCCAGAATCAAACAAAACTATAACGTATCTACCAGCTATAGAGCAACATTCTGTACTAAGTTACCTGACTGAGATGCCTCCGCTCCAGCCATGGCAAGCACTCTCCCTGCTGCCTGAGGTCGTCTGCCTCCATTCCTCAACTGCTGGGAACTAACGGGTTGAGTCATCCTTTTTCTATTAGGACAATCTCTAGAAATGTGCCCCATCTCTTGACATGTGAAACACCCTTTCTCTGAGTTCCTCTTGGGGCACACCTTGACGTTATGTAACCCACCACAACGGAAACATCTTGGTTTCCCTGGTTGTTGCTGCTGAAACTGGGGCGGAATTGCTCCTGTCCGAGGTGGTGGAGGTATCGCATAAGGTTTGCTTCGTGGGTGCTGTACCTTGGCCTTCCCACTGGAGGGACCCCCTGGTTGTGATCTGATTACTCTGGAACCACTCCTCTCCAGGGTCTCCACTACCCTTGCCTTCCTCACTAGGGCATGTAACTCCCTGGTCCACGGATCTGCTTGATCAGGGGTAGCACTCCCACTGAGCATGGGTGGGTTGTGCCTCATGAACTCGGTCATCCCTACCTGCTCCCGAGGCTGATTGACCTGGGAAGCTGTTGCAGCCGATCCAGCAGTTTCCAAATGATTCATTACAGCCTGATGAATCTGGGCCATTACCGTATTCTGCTGTTGGATGGCAGTCGCCATCATCTCGATAGCCTTGGCAATCTGGCTCATCTCCGAAGAAGGTTGGGGAGGGGTAGAAGGTCTACGTGCCATCTCCTTCGTTTTCAGATTTTGAACTATAATATTCCTATATTCCCTACAACTACAAGAATGAGATCGATAAGAAATCAATTCATTCAAGGGGGGTAACAGCTAGACCTTACAAAGGTTAGCATCTCAAAATCATTAAGAATTTGAGCTCATCAACAGAATCACAAGACTTATAATCCCAAACAAAACACCAGAATAGTTACTGGTGTGCAAACATCAATCCAAACTACCACTTCAGTCAAAATCAAGAACACTCAAAAATCACACCAGAATTCAATGTAGGCTAAATATCAAACCTTTGGAATTAAGATTAAGAATTATCTTGATCCAGTTATGAGTGTGCACCCTCATTCCTTTATCAGGATCTTCTCATTCTTGATACCAAGATTTTCAATTTGAGCATACATTCACTAAAGCACAGAAACACACACAAACTTTTCAATACAAAACGTTTGAAAACCTTTCACTATAGTTGTTATTTAAAAACTCAAATAACTTTTATGAGCAGAAGAAACACAATGGATCCACAGCCCTCAGGTCATCCTAAGGACGAACTGCTCTGATACCATTAATGTAACATCCCGCCAAAATAATACATACATCCATGTATAATTGAAATTAAGTGTAACCAAATAATATTGAAGAGTGCAAAATAAAATGTATATATATATATCAGAAATGAAGTTACTCCCCTTAGGGAGTTTAATACATAACCAAATCAATTGTTTGCAAGATTTTACGAAAATAATAAAAGAAATGCAGTAAGACAGGCGGTCTCAAAAGAAAACGGCGATCTCCAACTTTAAAACGGCGATCTCTAACAGAAGACCCCAAAACGGGCGATCTTCTATCAGGACACGAAAACCGGCGATCACCCGATGGAGGCATAAACCGGCGATCACCCGGTAGAGACGGAGATAGGCGATCTCCTTCCGGCGACCACTCACTGAGGAGCTCTACTCCCTGGAAGATCATCTGCTCCCGTGTAAAAGACACGATCATCACAGTTTTTAATAGAAAACAGCTACAGAGCAATACAAAATAAAGGGTAAGCTAGATATCTTTAAATAGAGTTTAAATCATGAACATGACAATCAAAGTAAACCAAGTTCCAAATTATCCATGTAAAACGTAGAACTACAATTAGCATTCAGCTGGTCGCCCAAAATCACAAATTCACTACATTTCCCATAGTCATTCCATTTCACAATACAGCATCAAGTGTCTATCAATATTCAAGTTTCTCATTTCCCTTGTCAGACTTTCCACTGACTCACAACACAAGACACTTGACACTACTTCCGGATTGACTCGTGCGTTGAACTTAGTATCCAGAGACATGCACCTGTCATACTGCCCACTGTGGAATCTCACACATCCACAGGGTCGCCGTGAAATCTCACACATTCACAAGCATACGATGAATCTCAACACATCACCATACAGCATGACAAGGTTAATTCGTATAACAGTCGAGCCCATTCTTTTTCAAACTACTCGCCCATTCATGCGAACCTCCTTCGACTCTCACCAACTGAATAACTTCATCTACGTGATTCCATTATCTCAGCAGAGTCAGGATCGTCTCATTAACAGGTTACTCACTGATCAATGCACTTTCCTAACCAATCTCAACACGGTATTTCCTTTCCTGAAAATACTATGCCTCGATCCCACATCCAAACACATCATACCATTCAAGTAAATGATTCAAATCACATCAACAAACATTTCAAAGCTTCAGATCTTCGAATATCTCATGTAAATCTCAAGTAGTTTCAAAACAACATCAAAAACAGAGATTTCGCAAAACAGCGCCAAAACCGGCGATCTAGTTCAAAAACATGGTATTTCAAAGGCTATGTTTAAAACCGGCGACCACGTCGCCCAAACACATAACACAAAGCATTTCATGAAGACGAAAGCGAAAACGGCGACCACGTCGCCCACACTTCAGAAAAAGCTACACTATGGCTTGTATGGAAAAGAGGTCTAGCTTCCCTTACCTGGACTTGCGCAAACACCAGGAGTTCCGAAATCCAACGAAGCTTGAAGAACGCCTTGACTCTGTTCTTGTGTCTGGTTTTGAAGAGCTTGTAGAGAACCACCCAAGTGCTCCAATGGTGGCTGTCGCTCGTCGTATTCCCGCGTGAAGGTGTACTAGAATCGCAGTGCGAAGGAGAGAATGGAGGAGAAGGGAGATAAACGCACCCTTTAGCTCTGGAACCACAGCAACGTTTCTTTCCTTCTCCCTCAGAAATGGGTTTTTGCATCTTAAGCTGACTTCTCCACAAAAAACCGCTGCCACCACCCACTCTGCAGGGAGTTTGCGTGTACGCTTCGCTGAACAGTACACCTAAGCGTGCCTCTGCGCAGGCTAACACTCTGAGGTCACTATTCTGAACCACTCTTTTGTCTACGTGGCGCGCATGCAGAACGTCTCATGCTGGATGTCTAGGTCCCACGTTCTCTGTGTATATCTTAACGTAGCGCGATGACCTTTTCACCGATGACCACAGGCGCGAAGACTATCCACCGATGACCTCTCGCGCGAAGGCTAACAACCGATGACCTCTCGCGCGAAGGCTAACAACCGATGACCTCTCGCGCGAAGGCTAACAACCGATGACCTCTCGCGCGAAGGCTAACAACCGATGACCTCTCGCCCTGATGATGCCCGCATGCCCCTCGCGCCCAGGCGATCCTGCATGCCTTGCGCCCTGGCGATGCTCGATGACACATCGCCACGCCTTCCTTGAGGTCCTTCATTCCACTATGTTACGTCTAAGGTATCTTCTCCACATGACTCGGTGACGTCGGTGGCTTCATATTTCCAAGAGTTGATTAGCACAAGTCCTCGTGCGCCCAAGCGTGTAACGTTAAGGATGATTCTCTTATGCTCAAGTATAGAGCTTCGCCTGCCCAGCGTATCCAAGGTTTAACCCATACCTTGATACGCGTGGCTTTTGGGACGTACCAGGGTTGATCCAACATTTTGGCTACACACTAAGTGTAGTTTCGGCGATTAGGTGTACTCTAGGCGACAGGCTACTAGGTACACACAGGCGATAGGCGTTCAAGCATAAGCTAGGCGATAGGCGTTCAAGCATAAGCTAGGCGATAGGCGTTCAAGTGCCAGAGAAGTTGGAGATCGCCTACCCGCTTAATAACGGCGATCTCGTAGGCTTCTCAGCTATACATTCCTTCCTTTATATTTAAATAAACACGTGCTTCGAATTTATTTATAATATAACACTTTTATTCCAATATAAACTTCTAGGTTCTTACACCACCCCTTCTGCAGGAAAGCCTGAGTGTACGTTCTCACTGAACAGTACGGCCACGGTTGTCTCTTGTGCTTGCCAACCACTGCCCTGAACAGTACGACCACTGTTGTCTCTTGTGCATGCCAACCACTGCCCTGAACAGCACGACCACTGTTGTCTCTTGTGCATGCCAACATTCTGATGTCACTATTCTGAACCACCCTTTTTGTCCACGTGGCGCGCGTGCAGGACGCGTCATGCTGGGAGTCTGGGTCCCACTTTATCTGTGTGAAACTCGACATCGCGCGATAACCTTCCACCGATGACCGCTCGCGCGATGACTATCCACTGAGGTCTCAAACTGGCAAACGACCGATGTCTCTCCCTGGAAGACGACCGATGTATCTCCCTGGGAGACGACCGATGTCTCTCCATGGGAGACGACCGATGTCTCCCCCTGGCGACGCCCGCATGCCTCTCGCGACCCGGCGATGCCTGCATGCCTCGCGCCCCGGCGTTGCCCGCATGCCTCGCGCGCCCTGGTGACGTCCACATGCCTCGCGCCCTGGCGATCATGTGTAGTGGGCGACCAGCGATCATGTGCTAACTAGGCGATCTCATAGTCTTCTAAACTACACTTTCCTTCCTTTTTATTTTAAATAGAAACATACTTAGAATTTATTTAAAATAAATCCCTTTTTATTCCAATTCAATTTTACAGGTCCTTACACTTCTCCCCGATGACCTTGCACCGATGACTGATCGGTGCTTCATTACTTATCGCGCTCTGCTGTCAGGCGTTCATTTAGGCACTGATCTACTGGTGGTGGTCACTTTAGCAACTGACCACCGATCACCGTTCTGAGTGATCTCCCCTCTGATTCACCTGCTATCTTCTACAACGTGTCACCCTGTGAATGGTCCACGTGGTCATCTGCTGCTGACGTCATCGACTAGCTGACCGACCGGATCACAAGCCCCCCAGTCTCGAGCTGTGAACTCGTTCTCAGCGAAGAGACTAAGTGGTCGATGGCAAGATCATTCGTCCTCCTTGAGCTTCTCCCTTTGCAACTTCTTCTTTTCTGTGTAACATAACTTGTATAAACCTTTTAGCTGTAAAGGCTCACTGCATTGACTTCAATATGAATGAAATCTTTGCTCCAGCTGCATGTCCCTTTCTGTTCTTAACTCTCTGCATGTGACTCAGCATTGTCTTTAACAGCTTTTATGCATAACTTCATGCTGGACGACTGACTTGACGGGCATAAATGCTTTGGCTTCTCGCAGCGGGAACTTGCTTCTACCACTGACCACCGACTAGCATGTTGGTGCACCACCGATCAGTCATCGCGCTTCAGGCTCTGCTTTACTTCTCTGTTACTCCAGCGCTAAGCACATAGAGGGCCTGAACACCAAAGATGATGCTTGTGTTTTGGGGAAGAAAAGTGCTTCTCGATGACCTTTCTTGCCTCAGCCTCGCTGTAAGAAGTCGAAGTGAGGTCTTTCTCCTCTCGCCTCAGCCTCGCTGTACAAAGTCGAGGTGAGGTCTTTCTGCTCTCGCCTCAGCCTCGCTGTACAAAGTCGAGGTGAGGTCTTTCTGCTCTCGCCTCAGCCTCGCTGTACAAAGTCGAGGGTGAGGTCTTTCTTCTCGCCTCAGCCTCGCTGTAAAAAGTCAAGGGTGAGGTCTTTCTTCTCGCCTCAGCCTCGCTGTAAAAAGTCGAGGGTGAGGTCTTTCTTATCTCGCCCCAGCCTCGCTGTACAAAGTCGAGGTGAGGTCTTCTCTCGCCTCAGCCTCGCTGTACAAAGTCGAGGGTGATGACTTTCTTCTCTGGTGAACCTTGCTGTTCACGTTGGGTGTTCTCACTCGAAGGGGAGGTGTTCTCGACGAACCTACCTTCCCGCTTACGAGACCTCTAACCCCAAGTGACAGGTTCAATCTTGCCTCGCATCGCTCACAGGCGAGGGAGGACTTAACTGGTGAACCTGGCTGTTCACGTTGGGCGTTCTCACTCGAAGGGGAGGTGTTATTGACGAACCTACCTTCCCGCTTGCGAGACCTCTAACCCCTAAGTGACAGGTTCTATCTTGCCTCGCATGGCTCACAGGCGAGGGAGGACTTAACTGACCTCACATCGCTCATAGGCGAGGAGGATTTATCTGACCTCACATCGCTCACAGGTGAGGAGGATTTATCTGGGCGAACCCTTCTGTCCACGTTGGAAGTTCTCACTCGAAATGGAGGTGTTCTCTACGAACCTACCTCTCCACTCACGAGACCTCTAACTCCAAGTGATAGATTCTAACTAACCTCACATCGCTCACAGACGAGGAGGATTCCTCTGGGCGAACCCTTCTTTCACATGGAAGTTCTCACTCGAAGTGGAGGTGTTCTTCTACGAACCTACCTCTCCACTCATGAGACCTCTAACTCCAAGTAACAGGTTCTATCTCGCCTCAGCCTCGCTGTAAGAGTCAAGGGAAGAGGACTTTTCTCTCGCCTCAACCTTGCTGTAAGAAGCAGAGGAAAAGGACTTATCTCTTGCCTCAACCTTGTTGTAAGAAGCAGAGGAAAAGGACTTATCTCTTGCCTCAACCTTGCTGTAAGAAGCAGAGGAAGAGGACTTTTCTCTCGCCTCAACCTTGCTGTAAGAAGCAGAGGAAGAGGACTTTTCCTCTCGCCTCAACCTTGCTGTAAGAAGCAGAGGAAGAGGACTTTTCCTCTCGCCTCAACCTTGCTGTAAGAAGCAGAGGAAAAGGACTTTTCTCCAATGTTCTCTGAGTGGGTGCATGCTCCCAGGAGAGCACCTGGCGTGGCTGGTCTGAGCGCACTCGCCAGGCGCATCCTGCCTGCATGGCCTCATCACACTGTTTCATGCACGTTCCCACCGGCGAGGAGCTCTTCTTCTGGAATCATCCGAGGTGCATGCGTAACGCTCTCGCTGGGAGCTTGGGTCCCAGCTTAACACGCGTTGGCGAGACCCTGATGACCATGCGCCGATGAGTGATCGTGCTTTGTACGTGGCGGCGACAGATAGCGTCCTCATGCGGTGATGTCTGATCATGCTTGCACGGGGCGATGACTGATCGTGCGATGAATAACCACAGATGACTTCTCGCACTCTGCTCCCAGGTGCTTGTCTAGGCGCTGATATGTAGGAGGTGGTCACTTGGTACTGACCACTTATCACCTGCACTTGCGCTTGGGGCAAGGGGAACTTTAAACTGGAAAACACACACTTTATGTACTAAAGTCTTTTTTATTGGGTGGCCTCGTTAAAAACCCTCCTTAGGGAAAAGAGTGCCCCCTGGTGTATTCAACTGTTTACAGTGTATAGCGCGAGAACGCATCTACTTTACATCTTAACTGGGTGTAAATATGCTGGGTCTCCTTTCATTGGCGATGACCGACCTCACGAGTAGTGATCATGCCCTCTGCTTCAGCTTCCCCCGAGCTACCTGGGAGCCCCCCTAGCGTAGCTCCCTCCATCACCTGATTTCCCCGTGCACAGGGATCTCATGCTGCTGGTCTCCTGCCTGGGACCCCGAAGCGCGATCACCTTGCGGCTCCCTCAGGTAATCGGTTAGGAAACCTGTTTTCACCAACTTAGCAAGTTGATGCCCCAGCGCCAGGCAGGTGTAGAGTGTGTGTCCATAAGCCTGATGGAATTCACACCAGTCATCCTTCCTACTTCCAAGCACCTTGCCAGTTTTCTCTGGTACTCGGAGTCTTGCAGCTATAGCGGGAATTGCAATCAGCTCCGCCAACTCTATCATGAAATCATACCTGGGGTGTGTATTGTTCTCCCTTGCACGCCCCCTGGCCTGATCCTTCCTGGGTGTGTAGGGGCGAGACCTGGCTTGCGCTTTCTTCCCTTCTCTGGCCTCATGCACCCATGCGTGTCGCTGCTGCTTTCCCTGTCCTTCGCGCGGCTTGGGCGGTGCAGCACTGCCTTTCTTCTCAGAGACCTGCGTCTCTGCTACAATATGCGCCACCGCGCGTCGCCGAATCTCAGCAAAGGTGGCAGGGTGGTCTCTGATGAGCGATTCACTGAAAAGACCAGGCAGCACACCTTTCTTGAATGCATGTACCAGCATGTCCTCGTCCTTGCTGGGCAACCTCACTACCCACGCACCAAAACGGTTGAGGTAGTCCTTCAACGACTCCCCCTGGTACTGGCGCACGTCGAACAGGTCGTAGGACACCATCGGTGGCGCTCTGTTGACGATGTACTGCTCTGTGAACAGCTTCGAAAACTGCTGGAAGGAGGTGACGTGGCCCTCTGGCAGGCTCACGAACCACTCCATAGCTACTCCACTCAGCGTACTCATAAACACCTTGCAGTACACAGCGTTTGAGCCTCCAGACAACATCATCTGGGTGTGGAAGGCTATCAGATGGGCTTCTGAATCTTCCTTCCCCGTGAACGATGCCTTCACTCCCACCAGGTTGGGAGACACCACTGTGTTCATGATCTCAGGGGAGAAAGGCATAGGGAAGGCCCTTGGGGGCGTCAGTGGAGCCTGATCCTCTCCCACACGACCCCCAGCTTGCTGCATGTGGTGCAGACTCGAGCGCATCTCCTCATTTGCCTTGCGCAACTCCTCATTCCTGGCCTGAGAGGCGACCAGGTCCTCCTGCATCCGCGCCTGATGCGCCCTGGACTCTACCACCGTCTCTTGGAGGGCGCGCATCGTTTCCATGATTTGTTGCATGGTAACGCCGTCGGCTCCATTCGGCGGAACAGATCCATGTCTGGTATTCCTTATTCTCTGCGATTTCTGCTCTCGTTCTTGTGTATGGGACCTTCGTTTTACTCCGGCCCCACGGTGGGCGCCAAATGTTCTTGCCGGTAGACCCGCCTGTCGGTTGACTCACGACACTCACACACCTCCTTCCTCACGTTGATATGTGCTTGGTTCTTTCGAAGCAATCTGCACCTGCAAAAGAGAAAGGGGGCGCCCTAGAGGCCGTTTGCACTCCGACGCTCAAGTCAGTGTAGGGCAAGGAACACCAAGTGTATTGAGTTTCTCTGTGTTTAGGTCTAGAAACTGCGTACCTTTGTGAAGTATTTTACTGTCCCTTATATAGTCTAGGGTTTACTGCGCCGCAAGCCCTAATTAGGGTTTACTGCGCTGCTAGCCATATTTAGGGTTTACTGGAACACCCTTGCGCCGCTATCACCCAATCTTAGGGTAATCTAGCACATAAGGTTTCCTTCTCTGGAGTGCAAACTCTCACAGGGTGACCACCTGGGTGCCTCCTTGTGCACCTAGTCTCTGGGGCCACCTGTTCTGGGAGTGCCTTCACTGTTTACGTGCCATGCATGTAGCTTCACTGGGAAAACCCTAGCTCTGGTGAGTACTCGTCCCCTCAGGACTCTACACCCAACTGTGCTCTCCCTGCTACCCACATAGGCACTTCGTGATCCAGGCCTCTCCCTAACTCTAGGTATTCAATTGGTCTTCCCCCAAGGCCGATGTCACCTCGTCTTCACCCAAGGCCGATGTCACCTCGCCATACTCTGAGTGGCGATGACACCTCAGCCCATCCTGGTGGTCTGACGACTACTCACCCTTCCCTGTGGGGACGCGCTGATGACTAATCACCCTTGTCTGTGGGAACATGCTGATGACTAACCACCCTTCTCTCAGGGGACACACCGATGACTGATCACCCTACTCTGAGGGGAATACTCTGAGGGGAATGACTGATCACCCTTCTCTAAGGGAACACACCGATGACTGATCACCCTTTAATCCAAGCTGCCTGCGAGGTCCACTCCACGTGGCTTTGGCCCATGCTGTGGGACCCAGCTGACACGGTTCGCCCTTTACTACCTGTTCTCGGTGTCCGAGGACTGGTCGGTACAGAAATGATTGGAAAAGAACTTGTATGAAACTAATACACAAGTATGAAATCAAATATGAAAATATAAAATGCATCAAAGCTCAAATTTCATAAATATAAATTGCACTCAAAACTAAATCAAGCAACCAAATCAACAATAATAGGCACCACTTAGAATTTATGATATTGTAGGATGAACATGACTTTGACAAAACTTGTATGTATTCAAAAAAAAAGTAAAAATGACTTAACCACAAACACTTTGAACCGATTAAAACATCAATAAGACTCAAATAAACCAAAAACAAAACAACCAACACAAAAAATACTCAATGGAACCTAAAAATAGTTTGGAAGCTCAAGAACAATTTGAACTAAATAATAAAACCGTACAAAATTTTAAAACAGTAACACCAACTAAAAACAAAATAAAAACAGCAAGACAATGAAGAATAGCATATGACAACATGGAAATGAAGAAGACTCAAAAAATAAAATGAAGAGAACACTTATCTTTTGAAGAACCTAACCTCTAGATACCAAATGATAGGTTGTTCTTTGTAAGGACCTAGAAACTTTAATTGGAATAAAAGTGTTAGACTTAAATAATTTCAGAGGATGTTATTATTTAAAATACAAAGAGTTGGAAATTGAAGTTTCGTAGTAGTCGGACCTCGGACGTCGCCCAAGGTCTGGGGTCAGTTGGTAGAAGTCGGTCGGCGGACATGTGAATCAAGAAGTGTAAAGGAAGAAAAGTGTAGCTTAGAAGTCTACGAGATCGCCGTTGTTGAAGAAGGAGGCGATCTCCGACTTCTCTGGGACATAATCGCCTATCCCCTAGAGGAGACATGACCGCCAATCGCCTATGGTGTACGAGATCGACGGGAGTGCACGTAGTATGTGGTCAAGATGCTGGATTAACCATAGTGGGTTCCAAAAACCACGCGTATCAAGGTGTGGGTTAAGCCTTAGATACGCTGTGCATGCGAAGCTCTATGCTTGAGCATAAGAGATCTCCCTTAGTGTTGCATGCATGGGTGCAAGAGGAGTGGTGCTGATCTACTCTTGGAAATGTGAAGCTACCGACGTCACCAAGCCATGTGGAGGTGATACCTTGGACGTAACATAGTGGGATGAAGAACCTTCAGCAAGGTGTGACGATATGACATCGGTGAGCAGAGTAAGGCGATGTGTTCTCAAGGGCGATAAGAGATCGCCAACAGGATGAGAGGAACATCGGTCATCAACCAGGTTGAGACATCGGTTGTCTGCCAGGGTGAGACATCGGTGGTCCTCCAGGGTGACACATCGGTTGTCTGCCAGGATGAGGAATCAGTCATCACCGGGATGAGGCACGTCAGTCATCGCCGGTATGAGAGACAGACGGTCATTGCCAGGATGAGGGACACATCGGTCGTTTTCCAGGGAGAGACATCGGTCGTCCTCCAGGATGAGGCCTCGGTGGATAGTCATCGCGCGAGCGGTCATCGGTGGGAGGTTATCGCGCGATGTCGAGTTTCACACAGATAAGGTGGGACCCAGGCTCTCAACATCACACGTCCTGCACGCGCGCCACGTGGACAAAAAGGGGTGGTTCAGAATAGTGACATCAGAAAGTTAGCATGCGCAAGAGACACTCGCGGTCGTACTGTTCAGGGAAGTGGTTGGCATGCACAAGAGACAACCGTGGCCGTACTGTTCAGTGAAACGTACACTCTGGCTTTCTTGCAGAGGGGGTGGAGGCAGCAGCATGCGTGGACAAGTAGGCTTGGATTCAAAAACCCACTGCGAGGAGGCAAAGAACGTTGCTGTGGTTCAAGAGTGACAGAGTGAGTGAGTGAGTTACCTTCATCCTTCTCTTTTCTCTCCTTCGCGCTGCGATTCAGGCATCCTCAAGCACCAGTGCGACGAGCGACGACTGCCCTTGGAGCACCTGGGAGGTTCTCTGCAAGTTCTACGAACCAGACGCTAAAACAGAGTGAAAGCATCGTTAAGCTTCGTTGGGTTTCGGAGCTCTTGGAGTTTTGCGCTAGTCTAGGTAAGGGAAGCTAGCTTTATTTTCAATAAAAACCGTAGATTTGCTGTTTCTGAAGTGAGGGCGACGTGGTCGCCTGTTTCATATTCTTTTTCGTGATGTTCTGTTCTATGTGTTTGGGCGACGTGGTCGCCGGTTTTAAACCCCTTTTTCATGATGTTCTGTTCTTATGTGTTTGGGCGACGTGATCGCTGGTTTTAAATACAGATTTCGAAATCCCCTGTTTTGGACGTGATCGCCGGTTTTGGCGTTGTTTTTCGAACTCCCCTGTTTAATGTCGCTTTGAACTTGTAGAGATTGAAATGAAAAATGTATATGCTATTCGAAAACCTGATCGGTGGTATGCTTGTTACTGTGATTGGGATTGTTTGAGAAAAGATTCAAAATGTTATATGATGGTATTGTGCTTTTACGTGTTGAATGATGCATTGGATGAATGTGAAAGAGTGATCAAAGCATAGTATTTTCAGGAAAGGAAATACCGTGTTGAGATTTGGTTATGAAGTGTATTGATCTGTGAGTATCCTGTGAATGAGGCGATCCTGACTCTGCTGAGATAATGGAATCACATAGAGGAAGTTATTCAGTTGGTGAGAGTCGAAGGAGGTTCATATGAATGGGTGAGTCGTGTGAAAAAGAACGAGCTCGGCCTGTTATATGGATTAACCCTGTCATACTGTGAGAGTGATGAAATTGAGATCGAGATTGTGTTGATGCGCATGGCTGTGGAAACATTACAGCAAATGTAGTATGACAGGTGCATGTCTCTGGATGCTAAGTTCAACGCACGACTCTTCCGGAAGTAGTGTCAAGTGTCTTGTGTGATGAGTCAGTGGAAGTCTGACGTGAGAAATGAGAACCATTGAATTGATAGACACTTGATTGAATTATGTGAATTGAACGACTCTTGAGGAAATTGTGAAATCTGTGATTACTTGATGGCTGTGTGATATGAATGAGAAAGTGATGGACTTTTGTGAATGTTTAAAAAGGCTGATCTATGTTGGTTGTCCAGTTCATAATTTAAAGTTTAAAAATATCTAGCTTACCCTTTGTATTGTTATGTGGCTGTATTTTACACGGGAGCAGATGATCTTCCAGGGAGTAGATCTCCTTAGTGAGTGGTCGCCGGGAGGAGATCGCCTGTTTCTGTCTCTACGTGGTGATCGCCTGTTTTCTGTTCTGATAGCAGATCGGCTGTTTTGGGTCTTCTGATAGGAAATCGCCTGTTTGTCCTTTTCATGCTGTATTTGGTTTTCATTTCGAAACAATTGATGGAATGTATTAAAACCCTATAAGAGGGACGTCTCTTTTTGAATACGATGTACGGGATTATGTATTTTCAATATCTAATACATATGTTGATTTTATAAATTTAATATCTACGCTTTATTCTATTATATAAATAGGAAAAGGTTTTGGAGGGATGTTACATTCTTCATGACCAATGGTTTTTTCCTTGGAGAAAGGAAGTGAAAAGGTGGCGAAAGCTATGAATGATATGGGTCAAGGATGGCTCGTATAAAGCTATGGGTTCCTTGTAGGTGCATGAGAAGTATGGAAAGTGATTGGTTGGGCCAAATCACTTTGAGAAAGGTGAAGGTGAAGATCAAAGTGCCTAACCTATAGAGACTAGACTAGGAGTATGATACAAACTAAGACAATAAGAAGATGACCAAGGATGCACACTATGAAAGGTCATCTTAACATTCAAGTGAAGACCTCACTAGAGGGAGAAATGGACAAAAACCAGAGCATCTCAAGTTCTTCCTTCTTGTCTTCTTAAGAATAAAACAAGTTGTAAAAAATTTGGGCTCACTTTGGGGGTCCAAATAGCAAATATAGGCTAGAATAATGTGCCTTTAGCATAATAGAGGGGGTAGTTATCATTTTAGCTTGTTCCTAGCCCTTTAGGAGGGCATTTTGACCTAGTTTCTAGAAGGATAAGCCTAGGATGCGGGATTGACTTAGTCAAACCCTAAGGCTGCCCATTTTTTCCCTTTTACCATCCTACCTGTACCGACCAGTCCTCGAACACCGAGAACAGGTAGTAAAGGGCGAACCGCGTCAGCTGGGTCCCACAGCATGGGCCAAAGCCACGTGGAGTGGACCTCGCAGGCAGCTTGGATTAAAGGGCGATCAGTCATCGGTGTGTTCCCTTAGAGAAGGGTGATCAGTCATTCCCCTCAGAGTATTCCCCTCAGAGTAGGGTAATCATCGGTGTGTCCCCTGAGAGAAGGGTGGTTAGTCATCAGCATGTTCCCACAGACAAGGGTGATTAGTCATCAGCGCGTCCCCACAGGGAAGGGTGAGTAGTCGTCAGACCACCAGGATGGGCTGAGGTGTCATCGCCACTCAGAGTATGGCGAGGTGACATCGGCCTTGGGTGAAGACGAGGTGACATCGGCCTTGGGGGAAGACCAATTGAATACCCAGAGTTAGGGAGAGGCCTGGATCACGAAGTGCCTATGCGGGTAGCAGGGAGAGCACAGTTGGGTGTAGAGTCCTGAGGGGACGAGTACTCACCAGAGCTAGGGTTTTCCCAGTGAAGCTACATGCATGGCACGTAAACAGTGAAGGCACTCCCAGAATAGGTGGCCCCAGAGACTAGGTGCACAAGGAGGCACCCAGGTGGTCACCCTGTGAGAGTTTGAACTCCAGAGAAGGAAAACTTATGTGCTAGATTACCCTAAGATTGGGTGATAGCGGCGCAAGGGTATTCCAGTAAACCCTAAATATGGCTAGCAGCGCAGTAAACCCTAATTAGGGCTTGCGGCGCAGTAAACCCTAGACTATATAAGGGACAGTAAAATACTTCACAAAGGTACGCAGTTTCTAGACCTAAACACAGAGACACTCAATACACTTGGTGTTCCTTGCCCTACACTGACTTGAGCGTCGGAGTGCAAACGGCCTCTAGGGCGCCCCCTTTCTCTTTTGCAGGTGCAGATTGCTTCGAAAGAACCAAGCACATATCAACGTGAGGAAGGAGGTGTGTGAGTGTCGTGAGTCAACCGACAAGCGGGTCTACCGGCAAGAACAGGTAGTAAAGGGCGAACCACGTTAGCTGGGTCCCAAAGCATGGGCCAAAGCTACGTGGAGTGGACCCCGCAGGCAGCTTGGATTAGAGGGTGATCAGTCATCGGTGTGTCCCCTGAGAGAAGGGTGATCAGTCATCGGTGTGTCCCCTCGGAGAAGGGTGATTAGTCATCAGCATGTTCCCAGAGAGAAGGGTGATTAGTCATCAGCATGTTCCCACAGAGAAGGGTGATTAGTCATCAGCGTGACGATCACCAGGAAGGGCTGATGTGTCCTCGTCACTCCGCAGGGTGATCAGTCCCCGGCAACAGAGTGTGACGAGGTGACATCGGTCTTGGGTGATTTGAACAGCGTAACCAGAACAGCTAAGATTGGTTCCCAGAGTGGGCCAACAACCAGTTAAATACCCAGAGGTAGGGAGAGGCCTGAATCACGAAGAGCCTATGCGGGTAGCAGGGAGAGCACAGTTAGGTGCAGAGTCCTGAGGGGTCGAGTACTCATCAGAACTAGGGTTTCCCAGTGAAGCTACATGCATGGCACGTGAACAGTGAAGGCACTCCTAGAACAGGTGGCCTCAGAGATTAGGTGCACAAGGAGGCATCCAGGTTGTCACCCTGTTAAAGTTTGCACTCCAGAGAAGGAAACCTTATGTGCTAGATTACCCTAAGATTGGGTGATAGCGGCGCAAGGGTATTCCAGTAAACCCTGAATATGGCTAGCAGCGCAGTGAACCCTAATTAGGGCTAGCGGCGCAGTAAACCCTAGACTATATAAGGGACAGTCAAATACTTCACAAAGGTACGCAGTTTCTAGACCTAAACACAGAGAAACTCAATACTCTTGGTGTTTCTTGCCCCATCTTGACTTGAGCGTCGGAGTGCAAACGACCTCTAGGGCGCCCCCTTTCTCTTTTGCAGGTGCAGATTGTTTCACAAGAATCAAGCACATATCAACGTGAGGAAGGAGGCGTGTGAGCGTCGTGGAGTCAACTGACAGGCGAGTCAACCGGCAAGAACAATTTCCATTGTGTCTTTGAAGTTTCATTGCTGTTTTTTAATTCCAATTTAGAATTTTCTCTTTTTAGACGGTTATTGTGCTGGCTGGAATCGTTCCTAGAAATGAGGGGTCATATAGAGCTATGGGTTCCTTGTAGGTGCATGAGAAGTATGGAGAGTGATTGGTTGGGCCAAATCACTTGGATGCGGGATTGACTTAGTCAAACCCTAAGGCTGCCCATTTTTTCCCTTTTTCCATCCTACCTCTCTTGCTTGTTTTACAAGGCTCCTTCATCTTATAGGAGTCCTACCCATTGTATTTTTCAAGTTGAAATTGAAGTAAAGTTACTTTGCACAAATATTGTGTGAACTTGAGTGAGTGTTATCTCCTCTTCCTTGGTCTTATCTTGATGAGAATGGAGCTCTCAAGTGGTGACCTAGCACTTATCTTGGTTGTTTTCACACACTAACTGGAGTGATCATCTCCACCACCTCCATAAGTTTTCTCATTCCATTTCCTTCCATTTTCCAATCCATTTATGTTCTTGTCTCTTTTACTCTCATTTGTTGCTCTTGGTTTTGGGCTCATTATTATGAGTTTGGTTCATCATTTGGTTGGCCTTGATCACCATTATTATGAGATGCTAAATGACCCTTACTGTAAGGACCTAGAAACTTTAATTGGAATAAAAGTGTTATATTTAAATAATTTCAGAAAAATGTTATTATTTAAAATACAAAGAGTTGGTAAATGAAGTTTCGTAGTAGCAGACATCGGACGTCGCCCATGATCTGGGGTAAGCTAGTAGAGGTCGGTCGGCTGACATGTGGATCAATGTAAGGACCTGTACTTTTGGATTGGAATAAAAGGGTATATTTTAAACTCAAATAAATTTCCTGAGCAAAAGAAACACAATGGATCCACAGCCCTCAGGTCATCCTAAGGACGAACTGCTCTGATACCATTAATGTAACATCCCGCCAAATTACTATTCATGTTTATATAATGAAAATAAAGGTAACCAATAGATTGAAGTGAACAAAATTTTATATAAATAAATAAGTTTCTCCTCACAGGGAGTTTAATACATAACCGATCAATTTTTCCAAAACATAAACAAAATACAGCCAAATAAAATGAAAACCGGCGATCTCCCTACATAGACCGGCGATCTCCTACCAGAGGACCCAAAACAGCCGATCTGCTACCAGAATAGAAATCAGGCGATCTCCTTCCGGCGACCACTCACTAAGGAGCTCTACTTCCTGGAAAATCATCTGCTCCCGTGTAAAATACACGATCATCACAGTTTTAAGAGAAAACAGCCAGAGAACAATACAAAGGGTAAGCTAGATATATTTATTTTTAACTTTAAATTATAAACTGGACAACCAACATAGATCCGCCTTTTTAAACATTCACAAGAGTCCATCACTTTCTCTTTCATATCACACAACCATCAAGTGCCTATCAACAAATTTCTCAACATTACTCACGTCAGACTTCCACTGACTAATCACACATAGACACTTGACACTACTTCCGGATTGACTCGTGCGTTGACTCAGGCCCAGAGATCTGCACGTGTCATACCATACCACTGTGAAATCCACACAGGGTCGCTGTGAAATCCACACAGCCATGCGCATATAATCTCAATGTCATTAACTCTCCCGGTATGACAGGGTTAATTCATAGAACAGGCCGAGCTCGTTCTTTTTCACACTACTCACCCATTCATATGAACCTCCTCCGACTCTCCACAACTGAATAACTTCATCTACGTGATTCCATTATATCAGTAGAGTCAGGATATCTCCTTCTAGACAAGCCCCTAGTCAATACACCTACACACGATCTTACACGGTATTTCCTTTCCTGAAAATACTATGCCTTGATCCCACATTCACAACATTCAAAACATCATACCACTTAAATGAATGATTCAAATCACAGCAACAATCATTTCAAGGGTTCAGATTTTCGAATATCACATGTATATTGTATTTAAATCCCAAACAGCTTCAAACAACATCAAAACAGGGGAGTTCGAAATCCGTATTTAAAACCGGCGATCACGTCGCCCAACCACATAGAACAGAGCATTGCGAAAAGAAATAGAAAACCGGCGACCACGTCGCCCTCACTTCAGAAACAGCTAATCTATGGCTTGTATTGAAAATGAAGGCTAGCTTCCCTTACCTGGACTTACGCAAACACCAAGATCTCCAAAAATCCACCGAGCTTAAAGGATGCCTTAGCTCTGTTTTCAGCGCCTGGTTCGTAGAACTTGCAGAGAACCTCTTAGGTACTCTAAGGGCAAACGTCGCTTGTCGCACTGATGCTTGAGGTTGCCTGAGTCACAACGCAAAGGAGAGAAGAAGGGAGGGAGGAAGTTTGCACTCACTCTAACACTCTTGAGTTTGTAACGCTCTTTGCCTTCCCGCAGTGGCTTTTGAATCCCAGCTTACCTGCCCACGTATGCTGCTGCTGCCACCCCTTCTGCAGGAAAGCCTGAGAACCACTGCCCTGAACAGTACGACCACTGTTGTCGCTTGTGCATGCCAACCACTGCTCTGAACAGTACGACCACTGTTGTCGCTTGTGCATGCCAACCACTGCTCTGAACAGTACGACCGCTGGTGTCTCCTGCGCATGCCAACATTCTGATGTCACCACTCTGAACCACCCTTTTTGTCTACGTGGCGCGTGTGTAGGACGTTTCATGCTGGGAGTCTGGGTCCCACTTTATCTGTGTGAAGCTCGTCATCGCGCGACAACTTTCCACCGCTGACTCATCCTGGAGAACGACCGATGTCTCCCTCGCCCTGGAAGACGACCGATGTCTCCCTCTGGGAGACGACCGATGTCTATCCCTGGCGACGCTCTCATGTGTAGCAGGCGACCGGCGATCATGTACTACTATGCGATCTCATAGAGTTCCAAACTACACTTTCCTTCCTTTTTATTTTAAATAAACACATACTTAGAATTCATTTAAAATATACCCTTTTATTCCAATCCAAAAGTACAGGTCCTTACATTTTTCAAACGTTTAGGGTTACGTTTTTGTATTGAGATTTTGTGTGTGCTTTGGTGAATATATGCTCTAACTGAAAATCTTAGTATTAAGAATGAGAAGGTCTTGATAAAGTAGTGAGGGTGCACACTCATAACTGGATCGAGATGATTCTCAATCTTAATTCCAAAGGTTTGATGTTTATCATACCTTGAATTCTGGTGTGATTTACTTCATTTTCTTGAGTGTTTTCGTATTGATTGAAAGTGGTTGTTTGGATTGATGATTGTATACCAGTAGCTGTTCTGGTGTTTTGCTTAAGTTTATAAGCTCTATGATTCTATTGATGAGCTCAAATTCTTAATGACTTTGAGATGCTGACCTTTGTAAGGTCAAGATGTTACCTCCTGAATGAATTGATTTCTTATCGATCTCATTCTTGTAGTTGTAGGGAATATAGAAACCTGTAGTTTCAAATCTGAAACGAAGAGAGATGGCACGTAGACCTTCTACCCCTCCCCAACCTTCTTCGGAGATGAGCCAGATTGCTAAGGCTATCGAGATGATGGCAACTGCCATCCAGCAACAGAATGCAGCGATGGCTCAGAACCATCAAGCTACAATGCACCACTGGGAAACTACTCGGTCGGCTGAAACAAATTCTCACGCCAGTCAGCCTCAAGAACGGATGGGACTGACTGAGTTCATGAGGCACAACCCACCCAAGTTTAGTGGGAATGCTACCCCTGATCAGGCAGATCAGTGGGTCAGAGAGTTGGAGAAAATCTTTAGGGCGACCTCCTGCCCTGAAGAGAAGAAATTGGTGTTCGCCACCTTTTTGCTATCTGGGGAAGCTGAGTTCTGGTGGATGGGAGCTCAGCAGATGATGGAGGCCCGAGAGGATGTGTTGGACTGGGAAAGCTTCAGGGTGAGGTTCCTGGAAAAATACTTCCCAGACAGCGCAAGGTTTGCGAGGGAAGCTGAGTTCCTAAGGTTAGAGCAGGGGGATATGTCTGTGAACGCCTATGCTGCTCGGTTCGAGTACCTCGCCCGATTCTACACCCAGGCGACCTCTGAGGCTTGGAGGTGTAGGAAGTTTGAAGAGGGACTGAAGCATGGGCTGAAAAGGACCATAGCCCCGATGTGCATCAGGGAATTTCACGCCTTGGTAGAGAAGGCGAAGATGGTGGAGACCCTGGAAAAGGGTGATTCTCGGGTGATCAGGTCACACCCAGGGAGTTATTCCAGTGGGAAGGCTAAGGTGCAGCACCCACAAAGCAAGCCTTATACGAGACCTCCACCACGTCGGTCGGAAGCAACGCCATCCCAGTTTCAGCAGCAACAACCTTGGAAACTCAAGTGTTTCCATATGGTGGACCACAAGCGTCAAACGCGTGCCCCAAGAAGGCTTCTGAGAGAAGGTGTTTTGTCTGCCAAAGGACGGGGCACGTTGCTAGAGATTGCCCAAGCAGGAATGGTGCGACTCAACCCAGCGGTTCTCAGCAGTTGAGGAACGAAGGCGGCAGACCTCAGGCAACAGGGAGAGTGTTCGCCATGTCAGGAGCAGAAGCGTCTCAGTCAGGTAACCTCGTGCAAGGTGTAAGGACCTGTAAAATTGAATTGGAATGAAAGTGGTATATTTAAATAATTCCAGAAGATGTTATTATTTAAAATACAAAGAGCTGGTAAATGAAGTTTCGTAGTAGTCGGACCTCGGACGTCGCCCAAGATCTCAGGTCAGCTGGTAGAGGTCGGTCGGATGACGTGTGGATCAAGAAGAGTAAAGGAAGAAAAGTGTAGTTTAGTAGTACATGATCGCCGGTCGCCTGCTACACATGAGCGCCAGGGCGCGAGAGGCGTGCGGGCATCGCCAGGGCGCGAGGCATGTGGACGTGGCCAGGGCGCGAGAGGCATGCGGGCATCGCCAGGGCGCGAGGCATGTGGACGTGGCCAGGGCGCGAGAGGCATGCGGGCATCGCCAGGGCGCGAGGCATGTGGACGTGGCCAGGGCGCGAGAGGCATGCGGGCATCGCCAGGGCGCGAGGCATGCGGGCGTTGCCAGGGCGCGAGAGGTATGCGGGCATCACCAGGGCGCGAGGCATGAGGGCGTCGTCAGGGATAGACATCGGTCGTCTCCCAAGAGAGTCATCGGTCGTCTTCCAGGGCGAGGGAGACATCGGTCGTTCGCCAGGATGAGTCAGCGGTGGAAAGTTATCGCGCGACGTCGAGTTTCACACAGAGTAAAGTGGGACCCAGACTCCCAGCATGAAATGTCCTGCACGCGCGTCACGTAGACAAAAAGGGTGGTTCAGAATAGTGACATCAGAAAGTTGGCATGCACAAGCGACAACAGTGGTCGTACTGTTCAGAGCAGTGGTTGGCATGCACAAGCGACAACAGTGGTCGTACTGTTCAGAGCAGTGGTTCTCAGGCTTTCCTGCAGAAGGGGTGGCAGCAGCAGCATACGTGGACAGGTAAGCTGGGATTCAAAAGCCACTGCGGGAAGGCAAAGAGCATTACAGACGCAAGAGTGTTAGAGTGAGTGCAAACTTCCTCCCTCCCTTCTTCTCTCCTTTGCGCTGCAACTCAGGCAACCTCCAGCACCTGTGCGACGAGCGACGACAGCCCTTGGAGCACCTGGGAGTTTCTCTGCAAGTTCTACCAACCAGGCGCTGAAAACAGAGCTAAGGCATCCTTCAAGCTCGGTGGGTTTGAGCTCTCGGTGTTTTGCGCAAGTCCAGGTAAGGGAAGCTAGCCTTCATTTTCAATACAAGCCATAGATTAGCTGTTTCTGGAGTAAGGGCAACGTGGTCGCCGGTTTCGTTTTCATCTTCGTGAATGCTCTGTTCTATGTGTTTGGGCGACGTGGTCGCCGGTTTTGTATACAGACTTCGAAATACCCTGTTTTTGAACCAGATCGCCGGTTTTGGCGTTGTTTGCGAACTCCCTGTTTTTGATGTTGTTTGAAGCTGCTTTGGATTTAAATGTGATATACATGTGATATTCGAAAATATGAACCTTTGAAATGACTGTTGCTATGATTGAAATCATTCTTTGAGTGGTATGGTGTGTGGAATGTCGTGAATGTGGGTCAAGACATAGTATTTTCAGGAAAGGAAATACCGTGTTGAGATTTGGTTGTGAAGTGTATTGATCTGTAAGTATCCTGTGAATGGGGCGATCCTGACTCTGCTGAGATAATGGAATCACATAGAGGAAGTTACTCAGTTGGTGAGAGTCGAAGGAGGTTCATATGAATGGGTGAGTCGTGTGAAACAGAACGAGCTCGGCCTGTCTTATGGATTTACCCTGTCATACTGTGAGAGTGATGAATTGAGACCGAGATTGTGTTGATGCGCATGGCTGTGGAATCATTATAGCCAATGAAGTATGACAGGTGCATGTCCCTGGATGCTAGGTTCAACGCACGAGTCTTCCGGAAGTGGAGTCAAGTGTCTTGTGTGATGAGTCAGTGAAGTCTGACGTGAGAAATGAGAAACTTTGAATTGATAGACACTTGATATATGTTGTGATTTTAATGACCTTCGAGGAATCGTGAAATATGTGTTTAGTTGATGGTTTACGTAGATATCTTGAATTTGTTTTACCTTGATTTTAAAGTTCATATCTAACTCTTTTTAAATGTCTAGCTTACCCTGTGTTTTCTTGGTGTTGTGTTCGGCCTTTTCTTAAACCTGTAATGATCGTGTATAATTTACACGGGAGCAGATGATGTTGCAGGAAGTAGAGCTCCTTAGTGAATTGTCGTTGGAAGGAGATCGCCTGTTTTCAATTTCCGTTGGGCGATCACCCCTTTTGCTGCTTTCTGATAGGAGATCGCCTATATGATAGGAGATCGCCCTTGTAAATAGGAGATCGCCCTTCTAATAGGAGATCGCCCTTCTGTCAGGAGATCGCCTATCTTTCTATTGTATTGTAATTTGTTTATGTTTTAATGGAAAAATGATCGTATTTGTATTAAACTCCCTGGGAGGAGAAACTTTATTTACATATATATAATTTTATTCACTTCAATCTATTTGTTACTTTAATTTTCATTATATAAATATGAATAGTATTTTGGCGGGATGTTACATTAATGGTATCAGAGCAGTTCGTCCTTAGGATGACCTGAGGGCTGTGGATCCATTGTGTTTCTTCTGCTCATGAAAGTTATTTGAGTTTAAAATAACAACTATAGTGAAAGGTTTTCAAACGTTTTTGTATTGAAATTTTGGGTGTGCTTTGGT
Organism: Phaseolus lunatus; assembly: GCA_013389735.1. Lineage (NCBI taxonomy): Eukaryota > Viridiplantae > Streptophyta > Magnoliopsida > Fabales > Fabaceae > Phaseolus > Phaseolus lunatus. Next base: position 28,084,903 of record CM023858.1, on the reverse strand, counting down.
GAATATATGTTCTAACTGAAAATCTTAGTATTAAGAATGAGAAGGTCTTGATAAAGTAGTGAGGGTGCACACTCATAACTGGATCGAGATGAGTCTCAATCTTAATTCCAAAGGTTTGATGTTTAGCATATATTGAATTCTGGTGTGAGCTATTTCATTTTCTTGAGTGTCTTTGTAATGATTGAAAATGGTTGATTGGATTGATGACTGCATACCAGCAGTTGTTCTGGTATTATGCTTGATGTTATAAGTATTATGATTCTGTTGATGAGCTCAAATTCTTAATGACTTTGAGATGCTGACCTTTGTAAGGTCTAGATGTTACCTCCTGAATGAATTGATTTTTAATCGATCTCATTCTTGTAGTTGTAGGGAATATAGAAACCCATAGTTTCAAAATCTGAAAACGAGGAAAGATGGCGCGTAAACCTCCTACCCCTCCCCGACCTTCTTCAGAGATGGGTCAGATCGCCAGGGCCATGGAGATGATGGCAACTGCCATCCAACAGCAGAATACGGTAATGGCCCAGATTCATCAGGCTGTAATGAATCATTTGGAAACTGCTGGATCGGCTGCAACAGCTTCCCATGTCAATCAGCCTCGGGAGCAGGTGGGGATGACCGAGTTCATGAGGCACAACCCAACCCAGTTCCGTGGGAACGTTTCTCCGAACCAACCAGATCAGTGGATCAGGGAGTTCCATGCCTTAGTGGAGAAGGCAAAGAGGGTGGAGACCCTGGAGAGGGGTGGTTCCGGAGTAATCAGATCACAACCAGGGGGTCCCTCCAGTGGGAAGGCCAAGGTGCAGCACCCACAAAGCAAGCCTTATTCGAGACCCCCACAGCATAGGGCAGAAGCAGCACCGCCCCAGTTTCAGCAGCAACAACCCTGGAAACTTAAATGTTTCCACTGTGGTGGACCACACACAGCCAATGTGTGCCCCAAGAGAGATTCAGAGAGAAGATGTTTTGCCTGTCAAAAGACGGGACACGTTGCTAGAGATTGTCCTACCCAGAATAGGATGACTCAACCCAGTGGATCCCAACAGTTGAGGAATGGAGGCAGTCGACCTCAGGCAGCAGGGAGAGTGTTTGCCATGCCTGGAGCGGAGGCATCTCAGTCAGGTAACTTAGTACAGAGTGTTGCTCTATAGCTGGTAGATACGTTAGAGTTTTGTTTGATTCCGGAGCGACACACTCTTTTGTGTCAAGCTTGTGTGTAGCCGAGTTGGGCCTTCTAGTGAAGGAATTACCGTTTGAACTGTTGGTCTCTACATCTGTATCAGGACAGGTGTTGACCTCTACAGTTTGCCCTGAATGTCCAGTGATGGTAGAGGGACGCAGATTCAAAGTAAACTTGATCTGCCTACCTCTTCAGGATCTGGATGTTATCCTGGGAATGGATTGGCTAGCTGCCAATCACGTTCTCGTAGTTTGCGGTAATCAGAAGTTAGCGTTTCCAGATCTCCAAGAGCCAGATGGCGAGGTGCTTCGTGATGCTAGCTCGGTTGGAAGTGAAAAATGAAGAGGACGTAAGCAAGATACCTTGGTGAAAGATTTCATGGATGTATTTCCAGAAGAGATACCTGGATTACCTCCTAAGAGAGAGGTGGAACTCTCTATTGTTTTGGTACCTGGAGCTGGGCCGGTGGCAATGGCTCCAGCTGAGTTGATGGAATTAAAGAAGGAAGTGTAAGTTAGATTTAGTGTACCAAGGTTTAGTTTCAGCTACATATAAGTTATGGAGAGTATATAAGCAGAATGTTGAGGGTTTAAAGACTTAAGCATGTGTATCCATAGGAAGTACCGGGGTTAAGTTCCAAAAATGAAAGAATGAATTTTCTTTTATTTGAAGCTTGGGAGATGTTTATGTCGATGAAACAGCATGAGATGACTCTAGCTTAACCACAAGCTTAAAAGGAAAGAGGAGATATTGTATTTATGTCTAAAGTTCAATTAGACAGAGAAATTTGCTGAAAAATACCAAGTAGAGAAGTTACTGGGAGAAGAGAGAAAGCTTCACGCAGAATGGATGCTATTTTGTGGATCGTGATTTGGAAGATGAGTATGGAAATGGTGGATGAGGAGTGATGAGAAAGGGAAATGGAAAGATATTCTTGTATCCAAATATGACTCGGAACTTGGGGGAAGCCGAGCTCATTCGAAATATCAATCGTGGTGGTGGAGAGATGTACGTAAGGTGTGCGAGGAGGGTGAAGATGATGGTTAGTTCCAAAAAGTCATTGTTTGGAAAGTTGGAGGCGGAGGGGATGTGAGATTTCAGGAGGATGCGTGGGCCACTAACTTTAACTTTAAAGCAACGTGGCTGGTCTATGTGCTTCAAGTAGATAAGTGTTCTACTTGTTCGACATAAGGATTTGAGGTCCCACCTTGAGAACTTTTATCTTATACGTATGTCATCCAAGTAGAATCAGGTGTGGAAGGGAATGTGGGTGGCAATAGTATGTGGTATCTTGGAGAAGAGGAATAGAGTTGTCCTTAAGCAAGAAATTCTGGATGCAGAGGAAATTTTCCAATCGGCTCCACTACTTACATGGTTGTGGTTGAGATATATAGTGCGTTCGTTCTTGTATGCCTTTTCAGATAGGCACCTGAACCCAAATCAATGCATCCAATGTATACATTGAACAAGGAGGAAATGATGGGAACAGGGAGCCGAGTTGGCAAAAGAAGTCATAATGATGATTTAGAAAGTAACAGCAACAAGAACTTTGTTTTCATAAGGTGCAGAATTATGTAGCATAGTGGTGAACCAAAGGTGTTCCTTTAGGGAGCGTGAGAATTAGATCAGCAGTTGGGAAGTCGATGGATGGTTTTGATCAAGATGCGGAAGTTGATTCCTAGAAGGAGATTTCGGATCCTAGTTTGATTTGGCGGGGGGACATGAGCAGTAGTCAGCTGTCCTCTTTCCTTCCGATGAAGGGATCTTGCTCACTTTTTCTCTACAGGGGGCTAGTCCTGGTTCTGTTAAGGGCTTAGTTCTGGACTTGCTCGACCAAGTCTTCAGGGTTGGAAGTAGAGTGTGAGTACTGGAGTTGGCGCTCAATGGAGCAGCATACTCCATATGCAGGGATGGAGAATGGAATTTAATGAAGTATTGGAGTAGTAAGAGTTGGTTCAACAGACAACCAAGAAGGTGAAACTGATGCAAGGCAGAATGAAAGCTTCTCAAAGTCGACAGATGTCCTATGCAGATCAGAGGAGAAGACCTTTGGAGTTTGCTGTTGGAGATCATGCATTTATGAAAGTGACACCGACCAAGGGAGTAGGACGAGCTATCAGATCTTAAGGAGGATCGGTCTAGTGGCTTATGAGATCGCCCTACCTCCCCATTTAGCGAATCTGCACAATGTCTTTCACGTGTCACAATCCTAGTCACGTGTTAGAAGTAGGCGATGTGCAGATCAGGGATGACTTGTTGTTGGGAGCGAAACCAGTCAGGATTGACGTTCAGCAGAGTAGGCAGCTCAGAGGCAAGACCATCAATATGGTGAAAGTGGTGTGGGATGAGAGATCGGGTGATACAACTTGGGAATTAGAAGGAACCATGAGAGAAGCCTATCCCTACCTCTTTTCCTTGTGATTCAATTTTCGAGGACGAAAATTTTTCTTGTTGGGGAGAATGTAAGGACCTGTAAAATTGAATTGGAATGAAAGTGGTATATTTAAATAATTCCAGAAGATGTTATTATTTAAAATACAAAGAGCTGGTAAATGAAGTTTCGTAGTAGTCGGACCTCGGACGTCGCCCAAGATCTCGGGTCGGCTGGTAGAGGTCGGTCGGATGACGTGTGGATCAAGAAGAGTAAAGGAAGAAAAGTGTAGTTTAGTAGTACATGATCGCCGGTCGCCTGCTACACATGAGCGCCAGGGCGCGAGAGGCGTGCGGGCATCGCCAGGGCGCGAGGCATGTGGACGTGGCCAGGGCGCGAGAGGCATGCGGGCATCGCCAGGGCGCGAGGCATGTGGACGTGGCCAGGGCGCGAGAGGCATGCGGGCATCGCCAGGGCGCGAGGCATGCGGGCGTTGCCAGGGCGCGAGAGGTATGCGGGCATCACCAGGGCGCGAGGCATGAGGGCGTCGTCAGGGATAGACATCGGTCGTCTCCCAAGAGAGTCATCGGTCGTCTTCCAGGGCGAGGGAGACATCGGTCGTTCGCCAGGATGAGTCAGCGGTGGAAAGTTATCGCGCGACGTCGAGTTTCACACAGAGTAAAGTGGGACCCAGACTCTCAGCATGAAATGTCCTGCACGCGCGCCACGTAGACAAAAAAGGGTGGTTCAGAATAGTGACATCAGAAAGTTGGCATGCACAAGCGACAACAGTGGTCGTACTGTTCAGAGCAGTGGTTGGCATGCACAAGCGACACCAGTGGTCGTACTGTTCAGAGCAGTGGTTCTCAGGCTTTCCTGCAGAAGGGGTGGCAGCAGCAGCATACGTGGACAGGTAAGCTGGGATTCAAAAGCCACTGCGGGAAGGCAAAGAGCATTACAGACGCAAGAGTGTTAGAGTGAGTGCAAACTTCCTCCCTCCCTTCTTCTCTCCTTTGCGCTGCAACTCAGGCAACCTCCAGCACCTGTGCGACGAGCGACGACAGCCCTTGGAGCACCTGGGAGTTTCTCTGCAAGTTCTACCAACCAGGCGCTGAAAACAGAGCTAAGGCATCCTTCAAGCTCGGTGGGTTTGAGCTCTCGGTGTTTTGCGCAAGTCCAGGTAAGGGAAGCTAGCCTTCATTTTCAATACAAGCCATAGATTAGCTGTTTCTGGAGTAAGGGCAACGTGGTCGCCGGTTTCGTTTTCATCTTCGTGAATGCTCTGTTCTATGTGTTTGGGCGACGTGGTCGCCGGTTTTGTATACAGACTTCGAAATACCCTGTTTTTGAACCAGATCGCCGGTTTTGGCGTTGTTTGCGAACTCCCTGTTTTTGATGTTGTTTGAAGCTGCTTTGGATTTAAATGTGATATACATGTGATATTCGAAAATATGAACCTTTGAAATGACTGTTGCTATGATTGAAATCATTCTTTGAGTGGTATGGTGTGTGGAATGTCGTGAATGTGGGTCAAGACATAGTATTTTCAGGAAAGGAAATACCGTGTTGAGATTTGGTTGTGAAGTGTATTGATCTGTAAGTATCCTGTGAATGGGGCGATCCTGACTCTGCTGAGATAATGGAATCACATAGAGGAAGTTACTCAGTTGGTGAGAGTCGAAGGAGGTTCATATGAATGGGTGAGTCGTGTGAAACAGAACGAGCTCGGCCTGTCTTATGGATTTACCCTGTCATACTGTGAGAGTGATGAATTGAGACCGAGATTGTGTTGATGCGCATGGCTGTGGAATCATTATAGCCAATGAAGTATGACAGGTGCATGTCCCTGGATGCTAGGTTCAACGCACGAGTCTTCCGGAAGTGGAGTCAAGTGTCTTGTGTGATGAGTCAGTGAAGTCTGACGTGAGAAATGAGAAACTTTGAATTGATAGACACTTGATATATGTTGTGATTTTAATGACCTTCGAGGAATCGTGAAATATGTGTTTAGTTGATGGTTTACGTAGATATCTTGAATTTGTTTTACCTTGATTTTAAAGTTCATATCTAACTCTTTTTAAATGTCTAGCTTACCCTGTGTTTTCTTGGTGTTGTGTTCGGCCTTTTCTTAAACCTGTAATGATCGTGTATAATTTACACGGGAGCAGATGATGTTGCAGGAAGTAGAGCTCCTTAGTGAATTGTCGCTGGAAGGAGATCGCCTGTTTTCAATTTCCGTTGGGCGATCACCCCTTTTGCTGCTTTCTGATAGGAGATCGCCTATATGATAGGAGATCGCCCTTGTAAATAGGAGATCGCCCTTCTAATAGGAGATCGCCCTTCTGTCAGGAGATCGCCTATCTTTCTATTGTATTGTAATTTGTTTATGTTTTAATGGAAAAGTGATCGTATTTGTATTAAACTCCCTGGGAGGAGAAACTTTATTTACATACATATAATTTTATTCACTTCAATCTATTTGTTATTTTAATTTTCATTATATAAATATGAATAGTATTTTGGCGGGATGTTACACAAGGTGCTTGTTTTATAGCTGGTAGAGGTGTAAAAGCCTTGTTTGATTCTGGAGCGACACACTCCTTTGTGTCAAGCCTGTGTGTAGCCGAGTTGGGCCTTCTAGTGAAGGAGTTGCCTTTCGAACTGTTGGTCTCTACACCTGCGTCAGGACAGGTGTTGACCTCTACAGTTTGCCCTGAATGTCCAGTTATAGTAGAGGGACGCAGATTCAAAGTGAACTTGATCTGCCTACCTCTTCAAGACCTGGATGTTATCCTGGGGATGGATTGGCTAACTGCCAATCACGTTCTCATAGACTGCGGTAACCAGAAGATAGCGTTTCCAGACCTTCAAGAGCCAGAGGTGATATCAGCTCAGCAAGGGCGGTCGGTGTTGGAAGAAGGGGCGAGGTGCTTCATGATCCTAGCTCGGTTGGAGGTGAAGAATGAAGGGGACGTAAGCAGGATACATGTGGTGAAAGAATTCATGGATGTATTTCCAGAAGAAGTACCTGGGTTACCCCCTAAGAGAGAAGTGGAATTCTCCATTGATTTGGTACCTGGAGCTGGACCAGTGTCAATGGCACCTTACAGGATGGCACCAGCCGAGTTGGTGGAATTAAAGAAGCAAGTGGAAGAATTGTTGGAGAAACAATTCATCAGACCCAGTGTATCTCCATGGGGGGCTCCAGTGCTCCTAGTTAAGAAGAAGGATGGAGGGTCTCGGCTGTGTATAGATTACAGGCAGTTGAACAAGTTGACCATCAAGAACAAGTACCCCCTACCTAGGATTGATGATTTGATGGATCAAATACATGGGGCCTCGGTGTTCTCCAAGATTGACCTGAGATCGGGGTACCACCAAATTTTGGTAAAAGCTGAAGATGTTCAAAAGACAGCTTTTAGGTCTCGATATGGGCATTATGAGTATGTGGTGATGCCGTTTGGAGTCACAAATGCTCCAGCTCTGTTCATGGACTACATGAATAGGATTTTTCGCCCTTTCTTGGATAAGTTTGTGGTAGTCTTCATAGACGACATACTCATTTATTCAAGGACCGAGGAAGAACATGAAGACCATCTAAGGACAGTATTGGAGATTCTGAGAGAGAAGCAACTCTATGCCAAGTTCTCTAAGTGTGAGTTCTGGCTGAGGGAAGTCAACTTCTTAGGACACGTGATATCTGCCCAGGGGATCTCGGTGGATCCAGCCAAAGTGGAGGCAGTGCTTCAGTGGGAACGTCCTAAGACAGTGACTGAAATAAGGAGTTTTGTGGGCCTAGCTGGCTACTATCGGCGGTTTATTGAGGACTTTTCCAAGGTAGTGGCTCCTTTAACACAGCTGACCCGCAAGGATCAACCTTTTGCTTGGACCGACCGATGTGAGCAGAGCTTCAAGGAACTAAAGGAAAGGTTGACTAGTGCTCCAGTGCTGGTGATCCCAGAGGTAGGAAGACCTTTTGAGGTCTACTGTGATGCTTCACATCAGGGTCTGGGATGTGTTTTAATGCAAGAGAAAAGAGTGGTTGCATATGCTTCAAGGCAACTCAAGGTTCATGAGAGAAACTACCCTACGCATGATTTGGAGTTGGCGGCTGTGGTATTTGCCTTGAAGATCTGGAGGCACTACTTATATGGGGCTCGGTTCCAGGTGTTCAGTGACCATAAGAGCCTGAAATACCTGTTCGATCAGAAGGAACTAAACATGAGACAAAGAAGGTGGATGGAGTTTCTAAAGGACTACGATTTTCAACTCATGTATCATCCAGGGAAGGCCAATGTAGTGGCAGATGCCTTGAGTAGAAAATCAGTACAAGTAGCCACCATGATGATGGAAGAGCAGAAACTGATCGAGCAATTCAGAGATTTAAACCTTGGGGTAGAGTTCCATGTAAATCACATTAGTTGTAGTAAGCTGGCTATAACTAATGACTTCCTTGGAATGATAAAGGACAAGCAGTTGGAGGACCCTAGTCTGAAGCGTACTGTGGAGTCACTAGGGACCGACCAGGCTAAAGGCTTTGTGATGGGCAATGATGGGATCTTGAGATTTGAGGGCAGGATTTGCATACCTGCAAATGAAGAGTTGAAGAAGATGGTCCTAGAGGAAGGTCACAAGAGTCGCCTTAGCCTACATCCAGGCATGACCAAGATGTACCATGACTTGAAGGAGTCATTTTGGTGGTCAGGCATGAAGAGAGACATCGCCCAGTATGTTACTACCTGTTTGACGTGTCAGAAGGCAAAGGTAGAACATCAAAGGCCTGGCGGGTTGTTACAGCTATTGGATATCCCTGAGTGGAAATGGGACAGCATTGCCATGGATTTTGTCACCCATTTACCCAGATCGGTAAAGGGCCATGATGCAATCTGGGTCATCACTGATCGGCTAACGAAGAGTGCTCACTTTCTCCCAGTGAACATGAGGATGCCTATGACCAAGTTGGCATAGTTGTACATCAAAGAGATAGTAAGGTTGCATGGAGTGCCTTCCAACATCGTTTCAGATAGAGATCCCAGGTTCACTTCACGGTTTTGGCAGACCTTACAAAATTGCTTGGGAACTAAGTTGAGGATGAGCTCTGCATATCATCCCCAAACAGATGGTCAGTCTGAGAGAACGATCCAGTCCTTGGAAGATCTGCTGAGGACGTGTGTCTTGGATCAATTGGGGAATTGGGACGAGGTGTTGCCACTGGTGGAGTTTACCTATAATAACAGTTATCACGCTAGTATTGGGATGGCACCATATGAAGCCCTGTATGGGAGGAAATGCAGAACTCCCTTATGTTGGTACCAGGAGGGCGAAGCAGTCTTGGTTGGGCCAGAGTTGATTCAGCAGACGATTGAGAAGGTGCAACAGATACAAAGCAGAATGAAGGCTTCTCAAAGTAGGCAGAAGTCATATGCGGACCAGAGGAGAAAGCCTTTGGAGTTTGCTGCTGGAGACCATGTGTTCATGAAAGTGACACCAACCAAGGGTGTAGGACGGGCGATCAGACCAAAGAAGTTGTCCCCTAAGTTCATGGGACCATATCAGATCTTAAGGAGGATTGGCCCAGTAGCTTATGAGATCGCCCTGCCTCCCCATTTAGCGAACCTGCACAATGTCTTTCACGTATCACAGCTGAGGAAGTACATGGCAGACCCTAGTCATGTGCTGGAAGTGGACGATGTGCAGATCAGGGATGACTTGTCCTTTGAAGCAAAACCAGTCAGGATTGATGATCGGCAAAGTAAATAGCTCAGAGGCAAGACCATCGACATGGTGAAAGTGGTGTGGGATGAGCGACCGGGTAATTCAACTTGGGAGTTAGAAGAACCCATGAGAGAAGCCTATCCATACCTCTTTTCCTTGTAATTCAATTTTCGAAGACGAAAATTTTTCTTGTTGGGGAGAATGTAAGGACCTGTACTTTTGGATTGGAATAAAAGGGTATATTTTAAATGAATTCTAAGTATGTGTTTATTTAAAATAAAAAGGAAGGAAAGTGTAGTTTGGAACTCTATGAGATCGCATAGTAGTACATGATCGCCGGTCGCCTGCTACACATGAGCGCCAGGGCGCGAGGCATGCAGGCATCGCGCGGGCGCGAGGCATGTGGACGTCGCCAGGGCGCGAGGTATGCAGGCATCGCGCGGGCGAGAGGCATGCGGGCATCGCCAGGGCGCGAGGCATGCGGGCATTGCCAGGACGCGAGAGGCATGCGGGCATCGCCAGGGCGCGAGGCATGCGGGCATTGCCAGGGCGCGAGAGGCATGCGGGCATCGCCAGGGCGCGAGGCATGCGGGCATTGCCAGGGCGCGAGAGGCATGCGGGCATTGCCAGGGCGCGAGGCATGAGAGCGTCGCCAGGGATAGACATCGGTCGTCTCCCAGAGGGAGACATCGGTCGTCTTCCAGGGCGAGGGAGACATCGGTCGTTCTCCAGGATGAGTCAGCGGTGGAAAGTTGTCGCGCGATGAAGAGCTTGACACAGATAAAGTGGGACCCAGACTCCTAGCATGAAACGTCCTGCACACGCGCCACATAGACAAAAAGGGTGGTTCAGAGTGGTGACATCAGAATGTTGGCATGCGCAGGAGACACCAGCGGTCGTACTGTTCAGAGCAGTGGTTGGCATGCACAAGCGACAACAGTGGTCGTACTGTTCAGAGCAGTGGTTGGCATGCACAAGCGACAACAGTGGTCATACTGTTCAGGGCAGTGGTTCTCAGGCTTTCCTGCAGAAGGGGTGGCAGCAGCAGCATACGTGGGCAGGTAAGCTGGGATTCAAAAGCCACTGCGGGAAGGCAAAGAGCGTTACAAACTCAAGAGTGTTAGAGTGAGTGCAAACTTCCTCCCTCCCTTCTTCTCTCCTTTGCGTTGTGACTCAGGCAACCTCAAGCATCAGTGCGACAAGCGACGTTTGCCCTTAGAGTACCTAAGAGGTTCTCTGCAAGTTCTACGAACCAGGCGCTGAAAACAGAGCTAAGGCATCCTTTAAGCTCGGTGGATTTTTGGAGATCTTGGTGTTTGCGCAAGTCCAGGTAAGGGAAGCTAGCCTTCATTTTCAATACAAGCCATAGATTAGCTGTTTCTGAAGTGAGGGCGACGTGGTCGCCGGTTTTCTGTTTCTTTTCGCAATGCTCTGTTCTATGTGGTTGGGCGACGTGATCGCCGGTTTTAAATACGGATTTCGAACTCCCCTGTTTTGATGTTGTTTGAAGCTGTTTGGGATTTAAATACAATATACATGTGATATTCGAAAATCTGAACCCTTGAAATGATTGTTGTTGTGATTTGAATCATTCATTTGAGTGGTATGATGTTTTGAATGTTATGAATGTGGGATCAAGGCATAGTATTTTCAGGAAAGGAAATACCGTGTAAGATCGTGTGTAGGTGTATTGACTAGGGGCTTGTCTAGAAGGAGATATCCTGACTCTACTGATATAATGGAATCACATAGATGAAGTTATTCAGTTGTGGAGAGTCGGAGGAGGTTCATATGAATGGGCGAGTAGTGTGAAAAAGAACGAGCTCGGCCTGTTCTATGAATTAACCCTGTCATACCGGGAGAGTTAATGACATTGAGATTATATGCGCATGGCTGTGTGGATTTCACAGCGACCCTGTGTGGATTTCACAGTGGTATGGTATGACAGGTGCAGATCTCTGGGCCTGAGTCAACGCACGAGTCAATCCGGAAGTAGTATCAAGTGTCTATGTGTGATTAGTCAGTGGAAGTCTGACGTGAGTAATGTTGAGAAATTTGTTGATAGGCACTTGATGGTTGTGTGATATGAATGAGAAAGTGATGGACTCTTGTGAATGTTTAAAAAGGCAGATCTACGTTGGTTGTCCAGTTTATAATTTAAAGTTAAAAATAAATATATCTAGCTTACCCTTTGTATTGTTCTCTGGCTGTTTTCTCTTAAAACTGTGATGATCGTGTATTTTACACGGGAGCAGATGATTTTCCAGGAAGTAGAGCTCCTTAGTGAGTGGTCGCCGGAAGGAGATCGCCTGATTTCTGTTCTGGTAGCAGATCGGCTGTTTTGGGTCCTCTGGTAGGAGATTGCCGGTCTATGTAGGGAGATCGCCGGTTTTCATTTTATTTGGCTGTATTTTGTTTATGTTTTGGAAAAATTGACCGGTTATGTATTAAACTCCCTGTGAGGAGAAACTTATTTATTTATATAAAATTTTGTTCACTTCAATCTATTTGTTACCTTTATTTTCATTATATAAACATGAATAGTAATTTGGCGGGATGTTACAATCAAGAAGAGTAAAGGAGGAAAAATGTAGCTAAGAAGTCTTCTACAAGATCGCCGTTAGTGAAGACGGAGGCGATCTCCGACTCCTCTAGCACATAATCGCCTGTCGCCTAGAGGAGACATGAGCGCCAATCGCCTAGAGTGTACGTGATCAACGGGAATGCACGTAGTATGTGGTCAAGATACTGGATCAACCAGAGTGGGCTCCAACAACCACGCGTATCAAGGTATGGGTTAAGCCTTAGATACGCTGTGCGTGCGAAGCTCTATGCTTGAGCAAAAGAGATCACCCTTAGTGTTGCATGCATGGGCGCACGAGGAGTGGTCCTGATCTACTCTTGGAAATGTGAAGCTACTGACGTCACCGAGTCATGTGGAGATGATACCTTGGACGTAACATAGTGGAATGAAGAACCTTCAGGAAGGCGTGGCGATGTGTCGTCGGGCATCGCCAGGGCGCAAGGCATGCGGGCATTGTAACATCCCACCAAATACATTTCATATTTATATAATATAAATGAAGATAAACAAGTATTTTGAAATAAACATAATCATATATATATATAATAGAGTTTCTCCTCATCGGGAGTTTAATACACAAACTGTGAATCTTTCCAAAAAAAAACTTAACCAAAAATACAACAAAAGACAAATCGGGCGATATGCTAAAAAAAAAGGGCGATCTCCTAGTCAATCAGGTGATCTCCTATCAGCCAGGCGATCTCCTATCAGACCGGCGATCTCCTATCAGACCGGCGATCTCACTTTCCTGCAACGTCATCTGCTCCCGTGTAAATCATACACGATCATCACAAGTTTTAAGAAGAACATCCACAAACGAAAACGCAGGGTACGCTAGACAGTTTTAAAAGAGAATTTAGATATGAACTTTAAAATCAAGATAAATTAATTTAAGGCACCCACGTAAAAACATCAGCTTTCTCATTCTTCCCACATACCATCAAGTACAAACCCACATTTCACAATTCCTCAAGAGTAGTTCATATCACACAGTGCAGCAAGTGTCTATCCACATACAGTGTTCCTCATTTCTCACGTCAGGTTTTCCACTGACTCACAATACATAGACACAAGACACTAATTCCGGAGTACTCGTGCATTGATTAGACTCAGAGATCTGCACCTGTCATATTGCCCACTGTGGAATCTCACACATCCACAGGGTCGCCGTGAAATCTCTCACATTCATCAGCGTATAATGAATCTCACACATCACCATACAGCATGACAGGGTTAATCCACGCAAAACAGGTCGGTTTGTTCTCTTTCAAACAACCCACCCATACAGGTGAACCTCCTTCGACTCTCAACAACTGAGTAACTTCCTCTACGTGAATCCATTACCTCAGCAGAGTCAGGATATCTCGTTCTTAATCACCGATCAATGCACCTACCACAAGATCTTACACGGTATTTTCTTTCCTGAAAATACTATGCCTCGATCCCACATTCACAGCATTCAAAGACATCATACCACTCAAGTAAACGATGCAATCACAGCAATAGCCATTTCAAAGGATTCATATTTTCGAATATCTCATGTAAATCTCAAGCAGTTCTCAAAACAACATCAAACACAAGAAGTTCGCAAAACAGCGCCAAAACCGGCGATCTAGTTCAAAATATGGTATTTCGAAGGCTGTATATTAAAACAGGCGACCACGTCGCCCAAGCACACAACACAGAGCATTTCACGAAGACGAAAGCGAAAACGGCGACCACGTCGCCCACACTTCAGAAATGGTTCAACTATGGCTCGTAGTAAAGATGAAGGCTAGCTTCCCTTACCTGGACTTGCGCAAACACCAGGAGTTCCGAAATCCACAAGCTTCGAGGATGCCTTAAGCTCTTGCAGAGAATTCCCCAGGTGCTCTAAGGGCAAACGTCGAACTGGTGCTTGAGGATGCCTGGAAAACGCAGCGCGAAGGGGAGAAAGGAGAAAGGAGGAGGATGAAGATAGTCTCGCTCTTTCACTCTTGGGTCACTTGTAACGCTCTTTGCCTCCTCTCAGTGGGTTTTGATCCCAACCATACTTGTCCTCGTATACTGCTGCCCTCCCCTTTTTCTGCAAAAGCCTGGGCGTACGTTCCTCTGAACAGTACGACCCCGGTTGTCTTTTGTGCATGCAAACCACTGCTCTGAACAGTACTGCCACTGTTTGTCGCTTGTGCATGCCAGCCACTGCTCTGAACAGTACGACCGTGAGTGTCTCCCGCGCATGCCAACATTCTGATGTCACTATTCTGAACCACCCTTTTCGTCTACGTGGCGCGCGTGCAGAACGTCTCATGCTGGATGTCTGGGTCCCACGTTCTCTGTGTATAACTTAACGTAGCGCGATGACCTTTCGCGCGAAGACTCTCGACCGATGACCTCTCGCGCGAAGACTCTCGACCGATGACCTCTCGCGCGAAGACTCTCGACCGATGACCTCTCGCGCGAAGACTCTCGACCGATGACCTCTCGCGCGAAGACTCTCGACCGATGACCTCTTCCTGGCGAACGACCGATGTCTTCCTCTGGGAGACAACCGATGTCTTCCCTGGCGACGCCCTCATAACTCTCGCGCCTTGGCCACGTCCACATGCATCGCGCCCTGGCAATGCCCGCGTGCCTCGCGTCCGCGAAATGCCTGCATGCCTCTCACGCCCGCGCGATGCCTGCATGCCTCTCGCGCCCGCGCGATGCCTGCATGCCTCTCGCGTCCGCGCGATGCCTGCATGCCTCTCGCGCCCGCGCGATGCCTGCATGCCTCTCGCGTCCGCGCGATGCCTGCATGCCTCTCGCGCCCGCGCGATGACTGCATGCCTCTCGCGTCCGCGCGATGCCTGCATGCCTCTCGCGCCCGCGCGATGTCCACCTGGCGCTCATGTGCAGCAGGCGACCGGCGACCTCGTAGCCTTCTAAACTTAACTTTTTCCTCCCTTTCTATTCTAAATAAAAACATACTTAGAATTTATTTAAAATATAACTCTTTTATTCCAATAAATTTTTCAGGTCCTTACATTCTCCCCAACAAGAAAAATTTTCGTCCTCGAAAATTGGATTACAGGGAAAAGAGGTATGGATAAGCCTCCCTCATGGGTTCTTCTAACTCCCAAGTAGAATCCCCCGATTTCTCATCCCACACCACTTTCACCATGTCGATGGTCTTGCCTCTGAGCTGTTTACATTGCCGATCGTCAATCCTGACTGGTTTTGCTTCAAAGGACAAGTCATCCCTAATCTGCACGTCGTCTACATCCAGCACATGACTAGGGTCTGCCATGTACTTCCTCAGCTGTGACACGTGAAACACATTGTGCAGATTCGCCAGATGGGGAGGTAGGGCGATCTCATACGCCACTGGGCCAATCCTTCTTAAGATCTGATATGGTCCCACGAACTTAGGGGACAACTTCTTTGACCTGATCGCCCGCCCTACACCCTTGGTTGGTGTCACTTTCATGAACACGTGATCTCCAGCAGCAAACTCCAAAGGCTTTCTCCTCTGATCTGCATAGGACTTCTGCCTACTCTGAGAGGCTTTCATTCTGCTTTGTATCTGCTTCACCTTCTCGGTCGTCTGCTGAATCAACTCTGGCCCAACCAAGACTGCCTCGCCCTCCTGGTACCAACATAAGGGAGTTCTGCATTTCCTCCCATACAGGGCTTCATATGGTGCCATCCCAATGCTGGCGTGGTAGCTATTGTTATAGGTAAACTCCACTAGTGGCAACACCTCCTCCCAACCTCCCAATTGATCCAAAACGCATGCCCTCAGCAGATCTTCCAAAGATTGGATCGTCCTTTCTGACTGACCATCTGTTTGGGGATGATATGCAGAGCTCATCCTCAACTTGGTTCCCAAACACTCTTGCAAAGTCTGCCAAAACCGTGAAGTGAACCTGGGATCCCTATCTGAAATGATGCTGGAAGGCACTCCATGCAACCTCACAATCTCCTTGATGTACAGCTGTGCCAACTTGGCCATGGGCATCTTCATATTTACTGGGAGGAAGTGGGCACTCTTTGTCAGCCGATCTACTATGACCCAGATTGCATCATGCCCCTTCGCTGATCTGGATAAATGGGTGACAAAATCCATGGCAATGCTGTCCCATTTCCACTCAGGGATATCCAATGGCTGTAACAACCCGCCAGGTCTCTGATGCTCTACTTTTGCCTTTTGACACGTTAAGCAGGTAGTGACATACTGGGTGATGTCTTTCTTCATGCCCGCCCACCAAAATGACTCCTTCAAGTCATGATACATCTTATTCATACCTGGGTGTAGGCTAAGGCGACTCTTGTGACCTTCATCTAGGATCATCTTCTTCAACTCATCATTTGCAGGTATGCAAATTCTGCCATTAAACTTCAAGATCCCATCTTCGCCCATCTCAAATTCTCTCGCCTGGTCAGTCCCCAGTGACTCTACAGCATGCTTCAGGCTCGGGTCCTCCAATTGCTTATCCTTCAACATCCCCAGGAAGTCATTAGTTATAGTCAGCTTACTACAACTAATGTGATTCACGTGGAACTCCACCCCAAGGTTTAAGTCCCTGAACTGCTCGATCAGTTTCTGCTCTTCCATCATCATGGTGGCGACTTGGATTGATTTTCTACTCAACGCATCTGCCACTACATTGGCCTTCCCTGGGTGATACATGAGTTGAAAATCGTAGTCCTTTAGGAACTCCATCCATCTTCTCTGCCTCATGTTTAGTTCCTTCTGATCAAACAGGTATTTCAGGCTCTTATGGTCACTGAATACCTGGAACCGAGCTCCGTAAAGATAATGCCTCCAGATCTTCAAGGCAAACACTACCGCTGCCAACTCCAGATCATGAGTAGGGTAGTTTCTCTCATGCACCTTGAGTTGCCTTGAAGCATATGCAACCACTCTCTTCTCTTGCATCAAGACGCATCCCAAACCTTGATGTGAGGCATCACAGAAGACATCAAAAGGTCTTCCTACTTCTGGAATCACCAGCACTGGAGCACTGGTCAGCCTCTCCTTTAGTTCCTTGAAGCTCTGCTCACATCGGTCGGTCCAAGCAAAGGGTTGGTCCTTGCGGGTCAGTTGTGTTAAAGGAGCCACTACTTTGGAAAAATCCTCAATAAACCTCCGATAGTAGCCCGCCAACCCCACAAAGCTCCTTATCTCAGTCACTGTCTTAGGATGTTCCCATTGCAGCACTGCCTCTACCTTGGCTGGATCTACCGAGATCCCCTGGGCAGATATCACGTGTCCTAAGAAGTTGACTTCCCTTAGCCAGAACTCAC
Source organism: Phaseolus lunatus (assembly GCA_013389735.1). Lineage (NCBI taxonomy): Eukaryota > Viridiplantae > Streptophyta > Magnoliopsida > Fabales > Fabaceae > Phaseolus > Phaseolus lunatus. The sequence continues at coordinate 28,067,782 of CM023858.1, read as the reverse complement.
ACTTAGAGAACTTGGCATAGAGCTGCTTCTCCCTCAGTATTTCCAATACTGTCCTCAGGTGTTCCTCATGCTCTTCCTCGGTCCTTGAATAAATGAGGATGTCATCTATGAAGACCACTACAAACTTATCCAAGAAAGGGCGAAAGATCCTATTCATGTAGTCCATGAATAGAGCTGGAGCATTGGTGACTCCAAATGGCATCACTACATACTCGTAGTGCCCATATCTAGACCTAAAAGCTGTCTTCTGAACATCTTCAGCTTTTACCAAGATTTGGTGATACCCCGATCTCAGGTCAATCTTGGAGAACACCGAGGCCCCATGAATCTGGTCCATCAAATCGTCAATCCGAGGTAGGGGGTACTTGTTCTTGATGGTCAATTTGTTCAATTGCCTGTAGTCTATACACAACCGAGACCCTCCATCCTTCTTCTTGACTAGGAGCACTGGAGCTCCCCACGGAGATACACTGGGTCTGATGAATTGTTTCTCCAGCAGCTCTTCCAACTGCTTCTTTAACTCTACTAACTCGGCTGGTGCCATCCTGTAAGGTGCCATTGATATTGGTCCAGCTCCAGGTACCAAGTCAATAGAGAATTCCAATTCTCTCTTAGGGGGTAACCCAGGCACCTCTTCTGGAAATACATCCGTGAAATCCCTCACCACGTGTATTCTGCTTACGTCCCCTTCATTCCTCACTTCCAACCGAGCTAGCATTACGAAGCACCTCGCCCCTTCTTCCAACTCTGATCGCCCTCTTTGAACTGGCCACACCTCTGATTCTTGGGGGTCTGGAAATGCTACCTTCTGCCTACCACAGTCTATGAGAACATGATTGGCAGCTAGCCAATCCATTCCCAGGATAACATCCAGGTCCTGAAGAGGTAGGCAGATCAAGTTCACTTTGAATCTACGTCCCTCTACTATCACTGGACATTCAGGGCAAACTGTGGAGGTCAACACCTGTCCTGACGCAGGTGTAGAGACCAACAGTTCGAAGGGTAACTCTCTCACCATAAGGCCCAACTCGGCTACACACATGCTTGACACAAAGGAGTGTGTCGCTCCAGAATCAAACAAAGTTTTTACACCTCTACCAGCTATAAAGCAAACATTCTGCACAAGGTTACCTGATTGGGACGCCTCAGCTCCTGACATGGCAAACACCCTCCCGGTTGCCTGAGGTCTGTTGCCTTCGTTCCTCATCTGCTGGGAACCACCGGGTTGAGTCATTCTGTGCTGAGTAGGACAATACTTGGCAACGTGCCCCGTCTTCTGGCAGGTAAAGCATCTCCTCTCTGAGTCTTTCTTGGGGCACACATTGGCTGTGTGTGGCCCACCGCAATGGAAACATTGAAATTTCCTGGTTTGTTGCTGATGAGACTGGGGTGGTGCTGCTCTCGCCCTATGCTGTGGAGGCCTCGCGTAGGGCTTAAACTGCTGTTGCTGTACCCTTGCCTTCCCATTGGAGGAATCGCCTGGGTGGGACCTGCTCACCCGAGACTCACCCTTCTCTAGAGTCTCCACCATTTTCGCCTTCTCCACTAAGGCATGAAATTCTCTAATGCACATCGGGGCTATGGTCCTCTTCAGCCCATGCTTCAGTCCTTCTTCGAATTTCCTACACCTCCAAGCCTCAGAGGTGGCTTGGGTATAAAACCTGGCGAGGTACTCGAACCGAGCAGCATAGGCATTCACAGACATTTCCCCCTGCTCCAACCTCAGGAACTCAGCTTCCTTCGCAAATCTTGCGCTGTCTGGGAAGTACTTCTCCAAGAACCTCACTCTGAAGCTTTCCCAATCCATCACTTCCTCTCGGGCCTCCATCATCTGTTGAGTTCCCATCCACCAGAACTCAGCTTCCCCAGACAGGAGGTATGTGGCAAACACCAGCTTCTTGTCTTCAGGGCAGGAAGTCGCCCTGAATATCTTCTCTAACCCCCTGACCCACTGATCTGCTTGATCAGGGGTAACGTTCCCACTGAACTTAGGTGGGTTGTGCCTGAGGAACTCAGTCAGTCCCATATGCTCCTGAGGCTGACCGACGTCGGGGTTTGTTGCGGCCGATCTGGCGGTCTCCCACTGTTGCATTGTAGCTTGGTGATTTTGAGACATCGCCGCATTCTGCTGCTGGATGGCACTTGCCATCATCTCGATGGCCTTGGCGATCTGACCCATTTCAGAAGAAGGTTGGGGAGGGGTAGAGGGTCTACGTGCCATCTCTCTTGTTTCGGATCTTGAAACTATGAGTTTTCTATATTCCCTACAACTACAGGAATGAGATTGATAAGAAATCAATTCATTCAGGAGGTAATAACTAGACCTTACAAAGGTCAGCATCTCAAAGTCATCAAGAATTTGAGCTTAACAACATACTCGTAATACTTAGAATCTCAAGCAAGGTATTAGAACAGCTACTGATATCATCACCATCAGTTCAAACAACCATTTTCAGTCAATTGCAGAAACACTCAATAAGCTAAACTAGATCACACCAGCATTCAATGTATACTAAACATCAAATCTTTGGAATTAAGATTGAGAATCATCTCGATCCAGTTATGAGTGTGCACCCTCATTACTTCATCAAGATCTTCTCACCCTTAATACTAAGATTTTCAGCTAGAGTATACGTCCACTAAAGCACAGAAGCACACACAAACTTTTCAATACAAAACGTTTGAAAACCTTTCACTATAGTTGTTATTTAAAAACTCAAATAACTTTTATGAGCAGAAGAAACACAATGGATCCACAGCCCTCAGGTCATCCTAAGGACGAACTGCTCTGATACCATTAATGTAACATCCCACCAAATACATTTCATATTTATATAATATAAATGAAGATAAACAAGTATTTTGAAATAAACATAATCATATATATATATAATAGAGTTTCTCCTCATCGGGAGTTTAATACACAAACTGTGAATCTTTCCAAAAAAAAACTTAACCAAAAATACAACAAAAGACAAATCGGGCGATATGCTAAAAAAAAAAGGGCGATCTCCTAGTCAATCAGGTGATCTCCTATCAGCCAGGCGATCTCCTATCAGACCGGCGATCTCCTATCAGACCGGCGATCTCACTTTCCTGCAACGTCATCTGCTCCCGTGTAAATCATACACGATCATCACAAGTTTTAAGAAGAACATCCACAAACGAAAACGCAGGGTACGCTAGACAGTTTTAAAAGAGAATTTAGATATGAACTTTAAAATCAAGATAAATTAATTTAAGGCACCCACGTAAAAACATCAGCTTTCTCATTCTTCCCACATACCATCAAGTACAAACCCACATTTCACAATTCCTCAAGAGTAGTTCATATCACACAGTGCAGCAAGTGTCTATCCACATACAGTGTTCCTCATTTCTCACGTCAGGTTTTCCACTGACTCACAATACATAGACACAAGACACTAATTCCGGAGTACTCGTGCATTGATTAGACTCAGAGATCTGCACCTGTCATATTGCCCACTGTGGAATCTCACACATCCACAGGGTCGCCGTGAAATCTCTCACATTCATCAGCGTATAATGAATCTCACACATCACCATACAGCATGACAGGGTTAATCCACGCAAAACAGGTCGGTTTGTTCTCTTTCAAACAACCCACCCATACAGGTGAACCTCCTTCGACTCTCAACAACTGAGTAACTTCCTCTACGTGAATCCATTACCTCAGCAGAGTCAGGATATCTCGTTCTTAATCACCGATCAATGCACCTACCACAAGATCTTACACGGTATTTTCTTTCCTGAAAATACTATGCCTCGATCCCACATTCACAGCATTCAAAGACATCATACCACTCAAGTAAACGATGCAATCACAGCAATAGCCATTTCAAAGGATTCATATTTTCGAATATCTCATGTAAATCTCAAGCAGTTCTCAAAACAACATCAAACACAAGGAGTTCGCAAAACAGCGCCAAAACCGGCGATCTAGTTCAAAATATGGTATTTCGAAGGCTGTATATTAAAACAGGCGACCACGTCGCCCAAGCACACAACACAGAGCATTTCACGAAGACGAAAGCGAAAACGGCGACCACGTCGCCCACACTTCAGAAATGGTTCAACTATGGCTCGTAGTAAAGATGAAGGCTAGCTTCCCTTACCTGGACTTGCGCAAACACCAGGAGTTCCGAAATCCACAAGCTTCGAGGATGCCTTAAGCTCTTGCAGAGAATTCCCCAGGTGCTCTAAGGGCAAACGTCGAACTGGTGCTTGAGGATGCCTGGAAAACGCAGCGCGAAGGGGAGAAAGGAGAAAGGAGGAGGATGAAGATAGTCTCGCTCTTTCACTCTTGGGTCACTTGTAACGCTCTTTGCCTCCTCTCAGTGGGTTTTGATCCCAACCATACCTGTCCTCGTATACTGCTGCCCTCCCCTTTTTCTGCAAAAGCCTGGGCGTACGTTCCTCTGAACAGTACGACCCCGGTTGTCTTTTGTGCATGCAAACCACTGCTCTGAACAGTACTGCCACTGTTTGTCGCTTGTGCATGCCAGCCACTGCTCTGAACAGTACGACCGTGAGTGTCTCCCGCGCATGCCAACATTCTGATGTCACTATTCTGAACCACCCTTTTCGTCTACGTGGCGCGCGTGCAGAACGTCTCATGCTGGATGTCTGGGTCCCACGTTCTCTGTGTATAACTTAACGTAGCGCGATGACCTTTCGCGCGAAGACTCTCGACCGATGACCTCTCGCGCGAAGACTCTCGACCGATGACCTCTCGCGCGAAGACTCTCGACCGATGACCTCTCGCGCGAAGACTCTCGACCGATGACCTCTCGCGCGAAGACTCTCGACCGATGACCTCTTCCTGGCGAACGACCGATGTCTTCCTCTGGGAGACAACCGATGTCTTCCCTGGCGACGCCCTCATAACTCTCGCGCCTTGGCCACGTCCACATGCATCGCGCCCTGGCAATGCCCGCGTGCCTCGCGTCCGCGAAATGCCTGCATGCCTCTCACGCCCGCGCGATGCCTGCATGCCTCTCGCGCCCGCGCGATGCCTGCATGCCTCTCGCGTCCGCGCGATGCCTGCATGCCTCTCGCGCCCGCGCGATGACTGCATGCCTCTCGCGTCCGCGCGATGCCTGCATGCCTCTCGCGCCCGCGCGATGTCCACCTGGCGCTCATGTGCAGCAGGCGACCGGCGACCTCGTAGCCTTCTAAACTTAACTTTTTCCTCCCTTTCTATTCTAAATAAAAACATACTTAGAATTTATTTAAAATATAACTCTTTTATTCCAATAAATTTTTCAGGTCCTTACAGGCATCGCCAGGGCGCGAGGCATGCGGGCATCGCCAGGGTGAGAGGCATGCGGGCATCGCCAGGGCGCGAGGCATGCGGGCATCGCCAGGGCGCGAGGCATGCGGGCATCGCCAGGGCGCTAGGCATACGGGCATCGCCAGGGCGCGAGACATCGGTCGTCCGCTAGGATGAGTCATCGGTGGAGAGTCATCGCGCGAGATGTCATCGGTGGATAGTCATCGCGCGAGAGGTCATCGGTGAAGAGTCATCGCGCGAGAGGTCATCGGTAGATAGTCATCGCGCGAGCGGTCATCGGTGGAAGATTATCGCGTGATGTCGAGTTACACACAGATAAAGTGGGACCCAGACTTCCAGCATGAAACGTCCTGCACGCGCGCTGTAAGGACCTGTAAAATTAAATTGGAATAAAAGAGTATATTTTAAATGAATTCTAAGTATGTTTTTATTTAAAATAAAAAGGAAGGAAAGTGTAGCTTAGAAGACTATAAGATTTCCTGGTTAGTACATAATCGCCGGTCGCCGATCACACATGATCGCCAGGGCGCGAGGCATGCAGGCGTCGCCAGGGCGCGAGAGGCATGCAGGCATCGCCAGGGCGCGAGAGGCATGCAGGCATCGCCAGGGCGCGAGAGGCATGCAGGCATCGCCAGGGCGCGAGGCATGTGGACGTCGCCAGGGCGCGAGAGGCATACAGGCGTCGCCAGGGCGCGAGAGGCATGCAGGCATCACCAAGGCGCGAGAGGCATGCGGGCGTCTCCAGGGATAGACATCGGTCGTCTCCCAGAGAGAGAGACATCGGTCTTCTCCCAGAGAGAGAGACATCGATCGTCTCCCAGAGAGAGAGACATCGGTCGTCTTCCAGGGAGAGACATCGGTCGTCCGCCAGTATGAGACATCAGTGGATAGTCATCGCGCGAGCGGTCATCGGTGGAAGGTTATCGTGGGATGTCGAGTTTCACACAGATGAGGTGGGACCCAGGCTCTCAACAGGAGACGTATTGCACGTGCGACACATAGACAAAAAGGGTGGTTCAGAATAGTGACCTCAGAGTGTTAGCCTGCGCAGAAGCACGCGTAGTCGTACTATTCAGGGAAACGTACACGCAAACTTCCCTGCAGAGTGGGTGGTGGCAGCGGCTGTTGGGGGCAAGTTTGGTTTAAGATACAAAAACCCACTTCTGAGAGGAAAAAAGAACGTTTTTAGTGGTTCAAGAGTAAAAGAGTGAGCTCACCTTCATCCTTCTCTTTTCTCTCCTTCGCGCTGCGTTTCAGGCAACTTCAAGCACCAGTGCGACGAGCGACGACTGCCCTTGGACACTTGGGAGGTTCTCTGCAAGTTCTCCAGACCGAGGCGCAAAAACAGAGCTAAGGCACCTTTAAGCTTCGGTGGGTTTTGGAGCTCTTAGTGTTTTTCGCAAGTCCAGGTAAGGGAAGCTAGCTTTATTTTCAATAAAAGTCGTAGATTTGCTGTTTCTGAAGTGAGGGCGACGTGGTTGCCAGTTTCATATTCTTTTTCGTGATACTCTGTTCTATGTGTTTGGGCAACGTGGTCGCCGGTTTTAAACCCCTTTTTCATGATGTTCTGTCCTTATGTGTTTGGGCGACGTGATCGCCGGTTTTAAATACAGATTTCGAACTCCCCTATTTTTGGTGTTGATAGAAACTGTTTGAGATTTAAATGTGATATTCGAAAATCTGAACCTTGGCATGAGTTTTTCTGTGACTGGATTCGTTCATTAAGTGTTGTATGACGTGTTGAATGTTGTGAATGTGGGATCAAGGAATAGTATTTTCAGGAAAGGAAATATCGTGTAAGATCGTGTAGGATGTGCATTGATCGGTGATTTCTATAATGAGATATCCTGACTCTGCTGAGATAATGGAATCACATAGAGGAAGTTATTCAGTTGGTGAGAGTTGAAGGAGGTTCATATGAATGGGTGAGTCGTGTGAAAAAGAACGAGCTTGGCCTGTTATATGGATTAACCCTGTCATACTGTGAGAGTGATGAAATTGAGATCGAGATTGTGTTGATGCGCATAGCTGTGGAAACATTACAGCAGTTTAGTATGACAGGTACAGATCTCTGAGTCTAGTCAATGCACGAGTCTTCCGGAAGTAGTGTCAAGTGTCTTGTGTGATGAGTCAGTGGAAGTCTGACGTGAGAAATGAGAAACATTGAATTGATAGACACTTGCTGCACTATGTGAAATAGAACGACTCTTGAGAATATTGTGAAATATATGTTTAGTTGATGGTTTACGTGGGTATCTTGAATTGGTTTTATCTTGATTTTAAAGTTCATATCTAAATTCTCTTTCAAATATCTAGCTTACCCTGTGTTTTTGGTGTTGTGTTTGGCTTTTCTTAAACCTGTGATGATCGTGTATAATTTACACGGGAGCAGATGATGTTGCAGGAAGTAGAGCTCCTCTGTGAGTGGTCGCCGGAAGGAGATCGCCTGTTCCTTTTTTTGTTAGGCGATCACCCTTCTTCTGTTTTCTGATAGGAGATCGCCGTTCTCTGATAGGAGATCGCCTTTTGCTGTTAGGAGATCGCCCGTCTTTCTATTTTAATGTAATTTTGTTTACGTTTTTGGAAAATTGACCGAATTTGTATTAAACTCCCTGTGAGGAGAAACCTCATTACATATATATAATTTTATTCACTTCAATCTATTTGTTACCTTTATTTTCATTATATAAATATGAATAGTATTTTGGCGGGATGTTACATTAATGGTATCAGAGCAGTTCGTCCTTAGGATGACCTGAGGGCTGTGGATCCATTGTGTTTCTTCTGCTCATAAAGTTCATTTGAGTTTTAAATAACAACTATAGTGAAAGGTTTTCAAACGTTTTTGTATTGAAATTTTTGTGTGTGCTTTGGTGAATATATGCCCTAACTGAAAACCTTAGTATTAAGAATGAGAGGGTCTTGATAAAGTGGTGAGGGTGCACACTCATAACTGGATCGAGATAATCCTCAATCTTAATTCCAAAGGTTTGATGTTTAGCATACATTGAATTCTGGTGTGATTTACGTCATTTATGGAGTGTTTTTGTAATTGACTGAAAGTGGTTGTTTGGATTGATGGTGGTATACCAGTAGCTGTTCTGGTATTTTGCTTGAGATTATAAGTATTATGATTCTGTTGATGAGCTCAAATTCTTGATGACTTTGAGATGCTGACCTTTGTAAGGTTTAGATGTTACCTCCTGAATGAATTGATTTCTTATCGATCTCATTCTTGTAGCTGTAGGGAATATAGAAACCCATAGTTTCAAAATCTGAAACGAAGAAGATGGCACGTAGACCTCCTACCCTTCCCCAACCTTCTTCAGAGATGAGCCAGATTGCCAAGGCTATCGAGATGATGGCAACTGCCATCCAACAACAGAATGCGGCGATGGCTCAGAACCATCAAGCTACAATGCACCACTGGGAAACTGCTCGGTCTGCTGAAACAAATTCCCACGTCGGTCAGCCTCAGGAACAGATGGGACTGACCGAGTTCATGAGGCACAACCCACCCAAGTTCAGTGGGAATGCTACCCCTGATCAGGCAGATCAGTGGGTCAGGGAGTTGGAGAAAATCTTTAGGGCGACCTCCTGCCCTGAAGAGAAGAAATTATTGTTCGCCACCTATCTGCTATCTGGGGAAGCCGAGTTCTGGTGGATGGGAGCTCAGCAGATGATGGAGGCCCGAGAGGATGTGTTGGATTGGGAGAGCTTCAGGGTGAGGTTCCTGGAGAAATACTTCCCAGACAGCGCAAGATTTGCGAGGGAAGCTGAGTTCCTAAATTTGGAGCAGGGGGATATGTCTGTGAACGCCTATGCTGCTCGGTTTGAGTACCTCGCCAGATTCTATACCCAGGCGACCTCCGTGGCCTGGAGGTGTAGGAAGTTCGAAGAGGGACTGAAGCACGGGTTGAAGAGGACCATAGCCCCGATGTGCATAAGGGAATTTCACGCCTTAGTAGAGAAGGCGAAGATGGTGGAGACCCTGGAAAAGGGTGATTCTCGGGTGATCAGGTCACACCCAGGGGGTTCTTTCAGTGGGAAGGCTAAGGTGCGGCACCCACAAAGCAAGCCATATGCGAGACCTCCACCACATCGGGCGGGAACAACGCCATCCCAATTTCAGCAGCAACAGCCTTGGAAGCCCAAGTGTTTCCATTGTGGTGGACCACACACGCCCAATACGTGCCCCAAGAAGGCTTCGGAGAGAAGGTGTTTTTCCTGCCAAAGGACGGGACACGTTGCCAGAGAATGCCCTAACAGGAATGGGGTGACTCAACCCAGTGGTTCTCAGCAGTTGAGGAACGAAGGCAGCAGACCTCAGGCAACAGGGAGAGTGTTTGCCATGTCAGGAGCAGAAGCATCTCAGTCAGGTAACCTCGTGCAAGGTGTTTGTTTTATAGCTGGTAGAGGTGTAAAAGCTTTGTTTGATTTTGGAGCGACACACTCCTTTGTGTCAAGCCTGTGTGTAGCCGAGTTGGGCCTTCTAGTGAAGGAGTTACCTTTCGAACTGATGGTCTCTACACCTGCGTCAGGACAGGTGTTGACCTCTACAGTTTGCCCCGAATGTCCAGTGATAGTAGAGGGACGCAGATTCAAAGTGAACTTGATCTGCCTACCTCTTCAGGACCTGGATGTTATCCTGGGAATGGATTGGCTAGCTGCCAATCACGTTCTCATAGACTGTGGTAGTCAGATGATAACGTTTCCAGACCTTCAAGGGTCAGAAGTGATATCAGCTCAGCACGGGTGGTCGGAATTGGAAAAAGGGGCGAGGTGCTTCGTGATGCTAGCTCGGTTGGAAGTGAAGAATGAAGGGGACGTAAGCAGAATACATGTGGTGAAAGACTTCACGGATGTATTTCCAGAAGAGGTACCTGGGTTACCCCCTAAGAGAGAAGTGGAATTCTCCATTGATTTGGTACCTGGAGCTGGACCAGTGTCAATGGCACCTTACAGGATGGCACCAGCCGAGTTGGTAGAATTAAAGAAGCAAGTGGAAGAATTGTTAGAGAAACAATTCATCAGACCCAGTGTATCTCCATGGGGGGCTCCAGTGCTCCTAGTTAAGAAGAAGGATGGAGGGTCTCGGCTGTGTATAGATTACAGGCAGTTGAACAAGTTGACCATCAAGAACAAGTACCCCCTACCTAGGATTGATGATTTGATGGATCAAATACATGGGGCCTCGGTGTTCTCCAAGATTGACCTGAGATCGGGGTACCACCAAATTTTGGTAAAAGCTGAAGATGTTCAAAAGACAGCTTTTAGGTCTCGGTATGGGCACTATGAGTATGTGGTGATGCCGTTTGGAGTCACAAATGCTCCAGCTCTGTTCATGGACTACATGAATAGGATTTTTCGCCCTTTCTTGGATAAGTTTGTGGTAGTCTTCATAGACGACATACTCATCTATTCAAGGACCGAGGAAGAGCATGAAGAACATCTGAAGACAGTATTGGAGATCCTGAGGGAGAAGCCACTCTATGCCAAGTTCTCTAAGTGTGAGTTCTGGCTGAAGGAAGTCAACTTCTTAGGACACGTGATATCTGCCCAGGGGATCTCGGTGGATCCAGCCAAAGTGGAGGCAGTGCTTCACTGGGAACGTCCTAAGACAGTTACTGAGATAAGGAGCTTTGTGGGTTTGGCGGGCTACTATCGGAGGTTTATTGAGGACTTTTCCAAGGTAGTGGCTCCTTTAACACAGCTTACCCGTAAGGACCAACCTTTTGCTTGGACCAACCGATGTGAGCAGAGCTTCATGGAACTAAAGGAGAGGTTGACTAGTGCTCCAGTGTTGGTGATCCCAGAGGTAGGAAGACCTTTTGATGTCTACTGTGATGCTTCACATCAGCGTTTGGGATGGGTCTTGATGCAAGAGAAAAGAGTGGCTGCATATGCTTCAAGGCAACTCAAGGTTCATGAGAGAAACTACCCTACTCATGATTTGGAGTTGGTGGCTGTGGTGTTTGCCTTGAAGGTCTGGAGACACTATTTATATGGAGCTCGGTTCCAGGTGTTCAGTGACCATAAGAGTCTGAAATACCTATTCGATCAGAAGGAACTAAACATGAGACAAAGAAGGTGGATGGTGTAAGGACCTGAAAAATTAAATTTGAATAAAAGGATATATTTTAAATGAATTCTAAGTATGTTTTTATTTAAAATAAAAAAGGAAGGAAAGTGTAGTTTAGAAGATTATAAGATTTCCTTGTTAGTACATAATCGCCGGTCGCCTAGACTACACGTCATCGTCAGGGCGCGAGGCATGCAGACGTCGCCAGGGCGCGATGCATGCGGGCATCATCAGGGCGCGAGGCATGCGGGCATCTTCCAGGGGGAGACATCGGTCGTCCGCCAGGATGAGGCATCGGTGGATTGCCTTCGCGCGAGAGGTCATCGGTGGATTGTCTTCGCGCGAGAAGTCATCGGTGGATTGTCTTCGCGCGAGAGGTCATCGGTGGATTGTCTTCGCGCGAGAGGTCATCGGTGGATAGTCTTCGCGCGAGAGGTTATCGGTGGATAGTCTTCGCGTGAGAGGCCATCGGCGAAAGGTTATCGCGCGATGTCAAGTTGCACACAGAGAAGGTGGGACCCAGACTCCCAGCATGGAACGTCCTGCACGTACGCCACGTAGACAAAAAGGATGATTCAGAATAGTGACATCCGAATGTTGGCATGCGCAGGAGACACTCGCGGTCGTACTGTTCAGGAAGTGGTTGGCATGCGCAAGAGACAAACGTGGTCGTACTGTTCAGAGAAACGTACACTCAGACTTCTCTGCAGAGTGGGTGGTGGCAGCTGCTTTTGTGGACAAGCTGGTTTAAGATGCAAAAACCCACTTCTGAGAGGAGGGAACGTTGCAGTTGTTCAAGAGCGAAAGAGTGAGTTTACCTCCCTTCTCCTCCATTCTCCCCTTCGCACTGCGATTCTGGCACCTTCAAACAAGAGTACGACGAGCGACGGCCACCATTAGAGCACCTGGGAGGTTCTCTGCAAGTCCTTCAAACCAGACGCAAAAACAGAGCCAAGGCATTCTTTAAGCTTCGTTGGGTTTCGGAGCTCCTGGTGTTTTGCGCAAGTCCAGGTAAGGGAAGCTAGCCTTCATTTTCAATACAAGCCATAGATTAGTTGTTTCTGAAGTGAGGGCGACGTGGTCGCCGGTTTCGTTTTCATCTTCGTGAATGCTCTGTTCTATGTGTTTGGGCGACGTGGTCGCCGGTTTTAAATACAGACTTCGAAATACCTTGTTCTTGAACCAGATCGCCGATTTTTGGCGTTGTTTTTCGAACTCCCCTGTTTTTGGTGTTGCTTTGAAACTGTTTGAAATTTAAATGCAATATTCGAAAATACGAAGCTTGGAGTAAGTTCTGCTGTGATTGAAATCATTCATTTAAGTGTTGTATGATGCGTTGAATGTTGTGGATGTGGGATCAAGGCATAGTATTTTCAGGAAAGAAAATACCGTGTAAGATCGTGTAGGATGTGCATTGATTGGTGATGTCTATAATGAGATTATCCTGACTCTCCTGAGATAATGGATTCATATAGATGAAGTTATTCAGGCGTTGAGAGTCGAAGGAGGTTCATATGTATGGGTGAGTCGTGTGGAAAAGAACGAGCTCGGCCTTTTATATGGATTAACCCTGTCATACTGTGAGAATGGTGAACTTGAGATCGAGAATGTGTTGATGCGCATAGCTGTGGAAACATTACAGCAGTTTAGTATGACAGGTGCAGATCTCTGAGTCTAGTCAATGCACGAGTCTTCCGGAAGTAGTGTCAAGTGTCTTGTGTTCTGAGTCAGTGGTAGTCTGACGTGAGAAATGAGGAACATTGAATTGATAGACACTTGATGCATTTTGTGAAATAGAATGACTCTTGAAAATATTGTGAAATGTATGATTTCTTGGCGATCAGGTGAAGGGAATGAGAAACTCTATAGTTTTACGTGGGTATCTTGAATTTGTTTTATCTTGATTTTAATGTTCATATTTAAACTCTCTTTAAAATATCTAGCTTACCCTGCGTGTTTTGGTTTTGTGGCTGTTTTCTTAAAACTGTGATGATCGTGTATAATTTACACGGGAGCAGATGATCTTCCAGGAAGTAGAGCTCCTTAGTGAGTGGTCGCCGGGGAAGAGATCGCCTGTTTCTATCTCTTTGTGGTGATCGCCTGTTTTCTGCCCTGATAGCAGATCGCCTGTTTTGGGGCTTCTGTTAGGAGATCGCCGGTTTATGTATGGAGACCGCCGGTTTCGATGTATTTAACTGTATTTTGTTAAGTTTTGAGAAAATTTGACCAGTTATGTATTAAACTCCCTGTGAGGAGCAACTTCATTACTTATATATAATTATGTTCACTTAAATATTATTGTTTTACCTTTAATTCATTTTATATTTATGAAAAGGAATTTGGCGGGATGTTACAGATGGAGTTTCTGAAGGACTACGATTTTCAACTCATGTATCATCCAGGGAAGGCCAATGTAGTGGCAGATGCTTTGAGTAGAAAATCAATACAAGTAGCCACCATGATGATGGAAGAGCAGAAACTGATCGAGCAGTTCAGAGACTTAAACCTTGGTGTAGAATTTCACGTAAATCACATTAGTTGTAGTAAGCTGGCTATAACTAATGACTTCCTTGGAATGATAAAGGACAAGCAGTTGGAGGACCCTAGTCTGAAGCGTACTGTGGAGTCACTAGGGACCGACCAGGCTAGAGACTTTGTGATGGGCGATGATGGGATCTTGAGATTTAATGGCAGAATTTGCATACCTGCAAATGCAGAGTTGAAGAAGATGATCCTAGAGGAAGGTCACAAGAGTCGTCTTAGCCTACATCCAGGTATGAACAAGATGTACCATGACTTGAAGGAGTCATTTTGGTGGTCGGGCATGAAGAGAGACATCGCCTAGTATGTTACTACCTGTTTGACGTGTCAGAAGGCAAAGGTAGAGCATCAGAGACCTGGCGGGTTGTTACAGCAACTGGATATCTCTAAGTGGAAGTGGGACAACATCGCCATGGATTTTGTTACCCATTTACCCAGATCGGTAAAGGGTCACGATGCAATCTGGGTCATCATTGATAGGTTGACGAAGAGTGCCCACTTTCTACCAGTGAATATGAAGATGCCTATGGCCAAGCTGGCACAGTTATACATCAAAGAAATAGTAAGGTTGCATGGAGTGCCTTCCAGCATCGTTTCAGATAGAGATCCCAGGTTCACTTCACGGTTTTGGCAGACTTTACAAGATTTCTTGGGGACTAAGTTGAGAATGAGCTCGGCATATCATCCTCAAACAGATGGTCAGTCAGAGAGAACGATCCAGTCCTTGGAAGATCTGCTGAGGACGTGTGTCTTGGATCAATTGGGAGGTTGGGATGAGGTGTTGCCACTAGTGGAGTTTACCTATAATAATAGTTATCACGCTAGCATTGGGATAGCGCCATACGAAGCCTTGTATGGAAGGAAATGCAGAACTCCATTGTGCTGGTACCAGGAGGGCGAAACAGTATTGGTTGGACCAGAGTTGATTCAGCAGACGACCGAGAAGGTGAAACAAATACAAGGCAGAATGAGAGCTTCTCAAAGTAGGCAGAAATCCTATGCAGATTAGAGGAGAAAGCCTTTGGAGTTTGCTGCTGGAGACCATGTATTCATGAGAGTGACACCAACCAAGGGTGTAGGACGGGCGATCAGATCGAAGAAGTTGTCCCTTCAGTTCGTGGGACCATATCAGATCTTAAGGAGGATTGGTCCAGTGGCTTACGAGATCGCCCTACCTCCCCATTTAGCGAATCTGCACAACGTCTTTCACGTATCACAGCTGAGAAAGTACATGGCAGACCCTAGTCATGTGCTGGAAGTGGACGATGTGCAGATCAGGGATGACTTGTCCTTTGAAGCGAAACCAGTCAGGATTGACGATCGGCAAAGTAAACAGCTCAGAGGCAAGACCATCAACATGGTGAAAGTGGTGTGGGATGAGAGATCGGGTGATTCAACTTGGGAGTTAGAAGAACCCATGAGAGAAGCCTATCCATACCTCTTTTCCTTGTAATTCAATTTTCGAGGACGAAAATTTTGCTTGTTGGGGAGAATGTAAGGACCTGTAAAATTAAATTGGAATAAAAGAGTATATTTTAAATGAATTCTAAGTATGTTTTTATTTAAAATAAAAAGGAAGGAAAATGTAGCTTAGAAGACTATAAGATTTCCTGGTTAGTACATAATCGCCGGTCGCCGACCACACATGATCGCCAGGGCGCGAGGCATGCAGGCGTCGCCAGGGCGCGAGAGGCATGCAGGCATCGCCAGGGCGCGAGAGGCATGCAGGCATCGCCAGGGCGCGAGAGGCATGCAGGCATCGCCAGGGCGCGAGGCATGTGGACGTCGCCAGGGCGCGAGAGGCATACAGGCGTCGCCAGGGCGCGAGAGGCATGCAGGCATCACCAGGGCGCGAGAGGCATGCGGGCGTCGCCAGGGATAGACATCGGTCGTCTCCCAGAGAGAGAGACATCGGTCTTCTCCCAGAGAGAGAGACATCGATCGTCTCCCAGAGAGAGAGACATCGGTCGTCTTCCAGGGAGAGACATCGGTCGTCCGCCAGTATGAGACATCAGTGGATAGTCATCGCGCGAGCGGTCATCGGTGGAAGGTTATCGCACGATGTCGAGTTTCACACAGATGAGGTGGGACCCAGGCTCTCAACAGGAGACATACTGCACGCGCAACACGTAGACAAAAAGGGTGGTTCAGAATAGTGACCTCAGAGTGTTAGCCTGCGCAGAAGCACGCGTAGTCGTACTGTTCAGGGAAACGTACACGCAAACTTCCCTGCAGAGTGGGTGGTGGCAGCGGCTGTTGGGGGCAAGTTTGGTTTAAGATACAAAAACCCACTTCTGAGAGGAAAAAAGAACGTTTTCAGTGGTTCAAGAGTAAAAGAGTGAGCTCACCTTCATCCTTCTCTTTTCTCTCCTTCACGCTGTGTTTCAGGCAACTTCAACCACCAGTGCGACGAGCGACGACTGCCCTTGGACACTTGGGAGGTTCTCTGCAAGTTCTCCAGACCGAGATGCAAAAACAGAGCTAAGGCACCTTTAAGCTTCGGTGGGTTTTGGAGCTCTTAGTGTTTTTCGCAAGTCCAGGTAAGGGAAGCTAGCTTTATTTTCAATAAAAGCCGTAGATTTGCTGTTTCTGAAGTGAGGGCGACGTGGTCGCCGGTTTCATATTCTTTTTCGTGATACTCTGTTCTATGTGTTTGGGCAACGTGGTCGCCGGTTTTAAACCCCTTTTTCATGATGTTCTGTCCTTATGTGTTTCGGCGACGTGATCGCCGGTTTTAAATACAGATTTCGAACTCCCCTATTTTTGGTGTTGATAGAAACTGTTTGAGATTTAAATGTGATATTCGAAAATCTGAACCTTGGCATGAGTTTTTCTGTGACTGGAATCGTTCATTAAGTGTTGTATGACGTGTTGAATGTTGTGAATGTGGGATCAAAGCATAGTATTTTCAGGAAAGGAAATACCGTGTAAGATCGTGTAGGATGTGCATTGATCGGTGATTTCTATAATGAGATATCCTGACTCTGCTGAGATAATGGAATCACATAGAGGAAGTTATTCAGTTGGTGAGAGTCGAAGGAGGTTCATATGAATGGGTGAGTCGTGTGAAAAAGAACGAGCTCGGCCTGTTATATGGATTAACCCTGTCATACTGTGAGAGTGATGAAATTGAGATCGAGATTGTGTTGATGCGCATAGCTGTGGAAACATTACAGCAGTTTAGTATGACAGGTGCAGATCTCTGAGTCTAGTCAATGCACGAGTCTTCCGGAAGTAGTGTCAAGTGTCTTGTGTGCTGAGTCAGTGGAAGTCTGACGTGAGAAATGAGAAACATTGAATTGATAGACACTTGCTGCACTATGTGAAATAGAACGACTCTTGAGAATATTGTGAAATATATGTTTAGTTGATGGTTTACGTGGGTATCTTGAATTGGTTTTATCTTGATTTTAAAGTTCATATCTAAATTCTCTTTCAAATATCTAGCTTACCCTGTGTTTTTGGTGTTGTGTTTGGCTTTTCTTAAACCTGTGATGATCGTGTATAATTTACACGGGAGCAGATGATGTTGCAGGAAGTAGAGCTCCTCTGTGAGTGGTCGCCGGAAGGAGATCACCTGTTCCTTTTTTTGTTAGGCGATCACCCTTCTTCTGTTTTCTGATAGGAGATCGCCGTTCTCTGATAGGAGATCGCCCGTCTTTCTATTTTAATGTAATTTTGTTTACGTTTTTGGAAAATTGACCGAATTTGTATTAAACTCCCTGTGAGGAGAAACCTCATTACATATATATAATTTTATTCACTTCAATCTATTTGTTACCTTTATTTTCATTATATAAATATGAATAGTATTTTGGCGGGATGTTACACGCGCCACGTAGACAAAAAGAGTGGTTCAGAATAGTGACATCAGAAAGCTGGCATGCGCAAGAGACACTCGCGGTCGTACTGTTCAAGGAAGTGTTGGCATGCGCAAGAGACAACCGTGGTCGTACTGTTCAGTGAAAGGTACACTCAGACTTTCCTGTAGAGGGGGTGGTGGCAGCAGCATGCGTGGACAAGTAGGCTTGGATTCAAAAACCCACTGCGGAGAGGCAAAGAAAGTTACAGTAGCTCAAGAGTGAAAGAGTGAGTGCATCTCCATCCCTCTCTTTTCTCTCCTTCGCGCTGCGATTCAGGCATCCTCAAGCACCAGTGCAACGAGCGACGACTGCCCTTGGAGCACCTGGGAGGTTCTCTGCAAGTTCTACAAGCCAGACGAAAAAACAGAGCCAAGGCATTCTTCAAGCTTCGTTGGGTTTCGGAGCTCTTGGTGTTTTGCGCAAGTCCAGGTAAGGGAAGCTAGCTTTATTTTCAATAAAAGCCGTAGATTAGCTGTTTCTGAAGTGAGGGCGACGTGGTCGCCGGTTTCATTTTCATCTTCGTGATGCTCTGTTCTATGTGTTTGGGCGACGTGGTTGCCGGTTTTAAATACAGATTTCGAAATCCCCTGTTTTTGGACAAGATCGCCGGTTTTGGCGTTGTTTTGCGAACTCCCCTGTTTTTGGTGTTATTTTGAAAACTGTTTGAGATTTAGATGTGATATTCGAAAATATGAACCTTGGAATGAGTTTTGCTGTGATTGAAATCATTCATTTAAGTGTTATATGATGTGTTGAATGTTGTGAATGTGAGATCAAGGCATAGTATTTTGTAGGAAAGAAAATACCGTGTAAGATCGTGTAGGAAGTGCATTGATCGGTGATTCGTTATTGTAAGGACCTAGAAACTTTAATAGCAATAAAAGTGTTATATTTAAATAATTTCAGAAAAATGTTATTATTTAAAATACAAAGAGTTGGTAAATGAAGTTTCGTAGTAGCAGACATCGGACGTCGCCCATGATCTGGGGTAAGCTAGTAGAGGTCGGTCGGATGACATGTGGACCAAGAAGAGTAAAGGAGGAAAAGTGTAACTAAGAAGTCTTCTGCAAGATCGTCGTTAGTGAAGACGGAGGCGATCTCCGACTCCTCTGGCACATAGTCGCCTGTCGTCTAGAGGAGACATGAGCGCCAATCGCCTAGAGTGTACGTGATCGGCGGAAATGCACGTAGTATGTGGTCAAGATACTGGATCAACCAGAGTGGGTTCCAACAACCACGCGTATCAAGGTGTGGGTTAAGCCTTAGATGCGCTGTGCATGCGAAGCTCTACGCTTGAGCAAAAGAGATCACCCTTAGTGTTGCATGCATGGGAGCACGAGGAGTGGTGCTGATCTACTCTTGGAAATGTGAAACTACCGACGTCACCGAGTCATGTGGAGATGATACCTTGGACGTAACATAGTAGAATGAAGAACCTTCAGAAAGGCGCGGCGATGTGTCGTCGGGCATCGCCAGGGCGCGAGGGGCATGCGGGCATCGCCAGGGCGCGAGGGGCATGCGGGCATCACCAGGGCGCGAGGCATGCGGGGTTAGTCTTCGCGCGAGAGATCATCGGTGGAGAGTCTTCGCGCGAGAGGTCATCGATGGATTGTCTTCGCGCGAGAGGTCATGGGTGGAGAGTCTTCGCGCGAGAGGTCATCGGTGGAGAGTCTTCGCGCGAGAGGTCATCGGTGGAGAGTCTTCGCGCGAGAGGTCATCGGTGGATAGTCTTCGCGCGAGATGTCATCGGTGGATAGTCTTCGCGCGAGAGGCCTCAGTGGATAGCCTTCGCGCGAGAGGACATCGGTGGATAGCCTTCGCGCGAGAGGTCATCGGTGGAAGGTTATCGCGTTATGTCGAGCTTCACACAGAGAAAGTGGGACCCAGACTCCCAGCATGAAACGTCCTGCACGCGCGCCACGTAGACAAAAAGGGTGGTTCAGAATAGTGACATCAGAATGTTGGCATGCGCAAGAGACAACAGCGGTCGTACTGTTCAGGGCAGTGGTTGGCATGCAGAAGAGACAACAGTGGTCGTACTGTTCAGGGCAGTGGTTGGCATGCGCAAGAGACAAACATGGTCGTACTGTTCAGAGAAACGTACACTCAGACTTCTCTGCAGAGTGGGTGGTGGCAGCTGCTGTAACATCCCGCCAAAATAAAACCATACATTCATGTTTAATGAAAATAAAGGTACACAAAAATCTTGAAGAGAACAACATTACATATATATATATAATAAACGGGGTTGCCCTTTTAGGGAATTAAATACATAATTCAGTCAAGAGTTTTGCAAAAACTTTAACGAAAATCAATTGATTACAAAGAAAACGGCGATCTCCAACATAAACCGGCGATCTCAAAACAGAAGACCTCAAATCAGGCGATCTTCTATCAGGACACAAATCCGGCGATCACCACCGAGAGGTGGAAATGGGCGATCTCTTCCCTCGGCGACCACCCATTAGGGAGCTCTTCTTCCTGGAAGATCATCTGCTCCCGTGTAAAGATTACACGATCATCACAGTTTTAAAAGAACAGCCACAGAACCAAAACACGCAGGGTAAGCTATATAATTTAAAGGAAGTTTAAATCATGAACATGACAATCAAAGTAAAACAAGTTTCAAAATATCCATGTAAAACGTAGAGTTGCTCATATCATTCACCTGATCGCCCAAAATCACACATTTCACAACATTCACCCATAGTCATTCCATTTCACAATACTGCATCAAGTGTCTATAAAAATTCAAATTTCTCATTTCACCTGTCAGACTTTCCACTGACTCACCACACAAGACACTTGACACTACTTCCGGATTGACTCGTGCGTTGATTAGACTCAGAGATCTGCACCTGTCATACCACACCACTGTGAAATCCACACAGGGTCGCTGTGAATCCACACAGCATGCGCATATATCATCTCAATGTCAATAGTTCTCCTGGTATGACAGGGTTAATCCATAGGACAGGCGGAGCTCGTTCTTTTTCACACGAGACGCCCATCATATAGACCTCCTTCGACTCTCAACAACTGAGTAACTTCCTCTACGTGATTCCATTACCTCAGCAGAGTCAGGATATCCCCTTAGGAATCACCGATCAATGCACCTACTACAAGATCTTACACGGTATTTTCTTTCCTGAAAATACTATGCCTCGATCCCACATTCACAGCATTCAAAAACATCATACCACTCGAGTAATTGATTCAAGTCACAACAACGAATCATTTCAAGGTTCAGATCTTCGAATATTTCATTTAAATCTCTAGTAGTTTCAAAACAACACCCAAAAACAGAGAGTTCACAAACAACGCCAAAACCGGCGATCTAGTTCAAAAACAGGGTGTTTCGAAGACTGTATATAAAACCGGCGACCACGTCGCCCAAGCACACAAACAGAGCATTTTACGCAGATGAAAACAAAAATGGCGACCACGTCGCCCTCACTTCAGAGATAGCTACACTATGGCTTGTATGGAAAAAGAGGTCTAGCTTCCCTTACCTGGACTTGCGCAACCACCAGGAGCTTCGAAATCCAACAGAGCTTGAAGAATGCCTTGGCTCTATTCTTGAGTCTGGTTTTGAAGGAGTTGCAGAGAACTTTCCCAGGTGCTCCAATGGTGTTGCTTCTCGTCGTACTCTTGTGTGGAGATGCTGAAATCGCAACGCGGAGGAGGTAACTGGAGGAGAAGGGAGGGAACTCACTCTTTCTCTCGTCGAATACAACAATGTTTTCTTTTCTCTCAGCAGTGGATTTTTTGTAACTTAAACCAACTTATCCTTCCAAAAGCAGCTGCCACCACCTACTCTGCAGGGAAGTTTGCGTGCACGCTTCCCTGAACAGTACTACTAAGCGTGCCTCTGCGCAGGCTACGCTCTGAGGTCACTATTCTGAACCACTCTTTTGTCTACGTGGCGCGCGTGCAGAACATCTCTTGCTGGGAGTCTGGGGCCCACGTTCTCTGGGTGTAACTCAACGTCGCGCGATGACCTTTCGCCGATGACTACCAGCTCGAAGAGAAACCACTGATGACCTCTTGCGCGAAGACGATCCACCGATGACCTCGCGCGAAGACAACTACCGATGACCTCGCGCGAAGACAACCACCGATGACCTCGCGCGAAGACTACCACCGATGACATCTTCCTGGCGAACGACCGATGTCTCCCCCCCTGATGATGCCCGCATGCATCGTGCCCTGGCGACGCCTGCATGCCTCGCGCCCAGGCGATGACGTGTAGTCTAGGCGACCGGCGATTATGTTTAAACCAGGAACCCTTATAGTTTTTCTAGACTACACTTTCCTTCCTTTTTAACTTAAATAAAAACATACTTAGAATTTATTTAAAACATACTCTTTCATTCCAATAAATTTTTCAGGTCCTTACAGCTGCTTTTATGGATAAGTTGGTTTAAGATGCAGAGACCCACTGCTGAGAGAAAGAAAACGTTGCAGCATTCAAAGAGAGAAAGAGTGAGTTACCTCCCTTCTCCTCCAGATATCTCCTTCGCGCTGCGATTCTAGCATCTTCACACAAGAGTACGACGAGAGGCAGCACCATTAGAGCACCTGGGAGGTTCTCTGCAAGTCCTTCAACCAGACGCAAAAACAGAGCCAAGGCGTTGTTCAAGCTTCGTTGGGTTTCGGAGCTCCTGGTGTTTTGCGCAAGTCCAGGTAAGGGATGCTAGACTTCATTTTCAATACAAGCCATAGTTTAGCTATTTCTGAAGTGAGGGCGACGTGGTCGCTGGTTTTCGTTTTCATCTTCGTGAATGCTCTGTTTCTATGTGTTTGGGCGACGTGGTCGCCGGTTTTATATACAGACTTCGAAATACCTTGTTTTGAACCAGATCGCCGGTTTTGGCGTTATTTGCGAACTCTCTGTTTTTGGTGTTGCTTTGAAACTGTTGAGATTTAAATGAGATATTCGAAAATAAGAACCTTGGATTGAGTTTTGCTGTGATTGAAATCATTCCTTTAAGTGTTATGTGATGTGTTGGATGTGGTGAATGTGGGATCGAGGCATAGTATTTTCAGGAAAGAAAATACCGTGTAAGATCGTGTAGGATGTGCATTGATCGGTGATGTCTATAATGAGATTATCCTGACTCTCCTGAGATAATGGATTCATATAGATGAGGTTATTCAGGCGTTGAGAGTCGAAGGAGGTTCATATGTATGGGTGAGTCGTGTGAAACAGAACGAGCTCGGCCTGTCATATGGATTAACCCTGTCATACTGTAAGAATGGTGAACTTGAGATCGAGAATGTGTTGATGCGCATAGCTGTGGAAACATTACAACAGCTTTGTATGACAGGTGCAGAATCTCTGAGTCTAGTCAATGCACGAGTCTTCCGGAAGTAGTGTCAAGTGTCTTGTGTGCTGAGTCAGTGGAAGTCTGATGTGGGAAATGAGAAACATTGAATTGATAGACACTTGGTACATTATGTGAAATAGAACGACTCTTGAAAATATTGTGAATTGTGTGATTTCTGGGCGATCAGGTGAAGGGTATTGAGAAAATCTATAGCTTTACGTGAATATCTTGAAAATTGCTTACCCTGATTTTAATGTTTATATATAAACTCTCTTTAAAATATCTAGCTTACCCTGCGTGTCTTGCTCGTTGGCTGTTTTTCTCTTTAAACTGTGATGATCGTGTATAATTTACACGGGAGCAGATGATCTTCCAGGAAGTAGGGCTCCTTAGTGAGTGATCACCGGGGAGGAGATCGCCTGTTTCTATCTCTTGGTGGTGATCGCCGGATTTATGTCCTGATAGCAGATCGCCTGTTTAGGGGTCTTCTGTTAGGAGATCGCCGGTTTATGTATGGAGACCGCCGTTTTCGTGTATTTGATTGATTTTGTTAAGTTTTTGAGAGAATTTGACCAGTTATGTATTAAACTCCCTGTGAGGAGCAACTTCATTACTTATATATAATTATGTCCACTTTAATATTATTTGTTTACCTTTATTTTTATTATATACATATGCATAGTATTTTGGCGGGATGTTACAGTTATGATATCCTGACTCTCCTGATATAATGGAATCATATAGATGAAGTTATTCGGGCGTTGAGAGTCGAAGGAGGTTCATACGTATGGGTGAGTTGTTTGAAAGAGAACGAGCTCGACCTGTTGTGTGGATTAACCCTGTCATGCTAGGATAGTGATGATATTGAGATTCATTTATACGCTTGTGAATGTGTGTGATTTCACGGCGACCCTGTGAATGTGTGTGATTTCACAGTGGGCAGTATGACAGGTGCAAATCTATGAGTCTAGTCAATGCATGAGTCTTCCGGAAGTAGTGTCAAGTGTCTTGTGTGATGAGTCAGTGCAAGTCTGACGTGAGAAATGAGAAACATTGAATTGATAGACACTTGGTGCATTATGTGAATAGAACGACTCTTGAAAATATTGTGAAATGTGTGATTTCTTGGCGATCAGGTGAAGGGAATGAGAAAATCTATAGTTTTACGTGGGTATCTTGAATTTGTTTTATCTTGATTTTAAAGTTCCTATCTAAACTCTCTTTAAAATATCTAGCTTACCCTGCGTGTTTTGGTTCTGTGGCTGTTTTCTTAAAACTGTGATGATCGTGTATAATTTACACGGGAACAGATGATCTTCCAGGAAGTAGAGCTCCTTAGTGAGTGGTCGCCGGGGAAGAGATCGCCTGTTTCTGTCTCTTTGTGGTGATCGCCTGAATTCTATCCTAATAGCAGATCGGCTGTTTTGGGCCTTCTGATAGGAGATCGCCGGTTTATGTATGGAGACCGTCGGTTTCAATGTATTTGACTGTATTTTGTTTAAGTTTTAAACAAAAATTTGACCGGTTATGTATTAAACTCCCTGTGAGGAGCAACTACATTTTATATAAATACGTATGTTCACTTAAATATTATTGTCTTACCTTTAATTCATTTTATATTTATGAAAAGTAATTTGGCGGGATGTTACACTTACCAAAACATTTAAAACACTGAATTTCTCTAGTTTGAGTGTGTGAGATGTGCTCATATTTTGATAGGTTTTGGGAAGGTTCTAGAGATGTTTCTTTTATATGCTCTTCCCCTCTTTGGAACTCACCCTTGTGATAAGGTACAAAGTGTGAACTTTGTTTTTGACTTGATTCTTTTTTCAAAATTTGTTTTTCAACTTTAATTCAAAGTTGAATCAAGTATTTAAATCTCTAAAAGGTAAAGTTCAACTTTGTTTCTTATCTCAAGTTTGAGACCACTTAAAAATCTTGATGTGGTGGTATTATTTTTTTTCCTAATCCCTGCCCTTATCATATATAACACCACCTTTTGCCAATATTCTTCTACACTCAAATTTTTTTGATGAAGTCTTTGGAGCTTGTCCATTAACTTCCTATTGTAGTATGAGGAAATATGTCGACATCTCAAGGCTCATTCCAATATGTAATGGGAGGGTCTTTGTAGAGATGTCTCTCTCTTTTTAGGGCAGTCCACCAATTCATTGCATTACCTTGAAAACTTAAGGTGGCTAGTGTAAGGACCTAGAAACTTTAATAGGAATAAAAGTGTTATATTTAAATAATTTCAGAAAAATGTTATTATTTAAAATACAAAGAGTTGGTAAATGAAGTTTCGTAGTAGCAGACATCGGACGTCGCCCATGATCTGGGGTAAGCTAGTAGAGGTCGGTCGGATGACATGTGGACCAAGAAGAGTAAAGGAGGAAAAAGTGTAACTAAGAAGTCTTCTGCAAGATCGTCATTAGTGAAGACGGAGGCGATCTCCGACTCCTCTGGCACATAATCGCCTGTCGCCTAGAGGAGACATGAGCGCCAATCGCCTAGAGTGTACGTGATCGGCGGGAATGCACGTAGTATGTGGTCAAGATACTGGATCAACCAGAGTGGGTTCCAACAACCACACGTATCAAGGTGTGGGTTAAGCCTTAGATACGCTGTGCATGCGAAGCTCTACGCTTGAGCAAAAGAGATCACCCTTAGTGTTGCATGAATGGGAGCACGAGGAGTGGTGCTGATCTACTCTTGGAAATGTGAAGCTACCGACGTCACCGAGTCATGTGGAGATGATACCTTGGACGTAACATAGTAGAATGAAGAACCTTCAGGAAGGCGTGGCGATGTGTCGTCGGACATCGCCAGGTGAGAGGCATGCAGGCATCGCCAGGGCGCGAGGGGCATGCGGGCATCACCAGGGCGCGAAGCATGCGGGGTGAGTCTTCGCGCGAGAGGTCATCGGTGGAGAGTCTTCGCGCGAGAGGTCATCGGTGGATAGTCTTCGCGCGAGATGTCATCGGTGGATAGCCTTCGCGCGAGAGGTCATCGGTGGATAGCCTTCGCGCGAGAGGTCATCGGTGGATAGTCTTCGCGCCAGCGGTCATCGGTGGAAGGTTATCGCGCGATGTCGAGCTTCACACAGAGAAAGTGGGACCCAGACTCTCAGCATGAAACGTCCTGCACGCGCGCCACGTAGACAAAAAAGGGTGGTTCAGAATAGTGACATCAGAATGTTGGCATGCGCAAGAGACACTCGCGGTCGTACTGTTCAGGGCAGTGGTTGGCATGCAGAAGAGACAACAGTGGTCGTACTGTTCAGAGAAACGTACACTCAGACTTCTCTGCAGAGTGGGTGGTGGCAGCTGCTTTTGTGGACAAGCTGGTTTAAGATGCAAAAACCCACTTCTGAGAGAGGGGAACGTTGCAGTTGTTCAAGAGCGAAAGAGTGAGTTTACCTCCCTTCTCCTCCATTCTCTCCTTCGCGCTGCGATTCTGGCACCTTCACACAAGAGTACGACGAGCGACGGCCACCATTAGAGCACCTGGGAGGTTCTCTGCAAGTCCTTCAAACCAGACGCAAAAACAGAGCCAATGCATTCTTTAAGCTTTGTTGGGTTTCGGAGCTCCTGGTGTTTTGCGCAAGTCCAGGTAAGGGAAGCTAGCCTTCATTTTCAATACAAGCCATAGATTAGCTGTTTCTGAAGTGAGGGCGACGTGGTCGCCGGTTTCGTTTTCATCTTCGTGAATGCTCTGTTCTATGTGTTTGGGCGACGTGGTCGCCGGTTTTAAATACAAACTTCGAAATACCTTGTTTTTGAACCAGATCGCCGGTTTTGGCTCTGTTTTACGAACTCCCCGTTTTTGGTGTTGTTTTGAAACTGTTTGAGATGTAAATGTGATATTCGAAAACATGAACCTTGGAGTGAGTTTTGCTGTGATTGAAATCATTCATTTAAGTGTGGCATGATGTGTTGAATGTTGTGAATGTGAGATCAAGGCATAGTATTTTCAGGAAAGAAAATACCGTGTAAGATCGTGTAGGATGTGCATTGACCGGTGATTCGTTATGATATCCTGACTCTCCTGATATAATGGAATCATATAGATGAAGTTATTCGGGCGTTGAGAGTCGAAGGAGGTTCATACGTATGGGTGAGTTGTTCAAAAGGGAACGAGCTCGACCTGTTGTGTGGATTAACCCTGTCATGCTTGGATGGTGATGATATTGAGATTCATTATACGCTTGTGAATGTGTGTGATTTCACGGCGACCCTGTGAATGTGTGTGATTTCACAGTGGGCAGTATGACAGGTGCAAATACACGAGTCTAGTCAAAGCATGAGTCTTCCGGAAGTAGTGTCAAGTGTCTTGTGTGCTGAGTCAGTGTAGTCTGACGTGTGAAATGAGGAACTTTGAAATTTGATAGACACTTGATGCATGATGTGAAATAGAACGACTCTTGAAAAGCTTGTGAAATGTGTGATTCCTTGGCGATCAGGTGAAGGGAATGAGCAACTCTATAGTTTTACGTGGATATCTTGAAATTGTTTTATCTTGATTTTGATGTTCTTATTTAAACTCTCTTTAAAATATCTAGCTTACCCTGCGTGTTTTGGTTCTGTGGCTGTTTTCTCAAAACTGTGATGATCGTGTATGATTTACACGGGAGCAGATGATCTTCCAGGAAGTAGAGCTCCTTAGTGAGTGGTCGCCGGGGAAGAGATCGCCTGGTTCTATCTCTTGGTGGTGATCGCCGGATTTATGTCCTGATAGCAGATCGCCTGTTTTGGGGTCTTCTGTTAGGAGATCGCCGGTTTATGTATGGAGACCGCAGTTTTCGTTGTATTTGATTGATTTCGTTAAGTTTTGAAAAACATTTGACTGGTTATGTATTAAACTCCCTGTGAGGAGCAACTTCATTACTTATATATAATTATGTTCTCTTCAACATTATTTGTTTACCTTTATTTTCATTATAAATATGAATAGTTTTTGGCGGGATGTTACAGCTAGGGGTACTTTTCTTTCCTCACTCACATGGTAGCAAGCAAAAAGTTGTTCTATCTTCATTTCCCAATCTAAATATATTTCAACATTTTCTTTCCAATAGAAATGAGGCAAATCTACCCTAGTCTCCTTTGGGTTTTTCCTTATTTCCCTTCTAACTCTCCTAGGTTGAGGTTGATGGTATTCATTTATTCTAAGACTCTCTTTGTCATAAGAATCACTCAACCTAGAGCTACATGCATGTGAATTTATTTTTCTCTTTTTGATGTATTCATCCTTTTTCTTTAACCATTTTCAACTCTTCCTCCAATAGAGCAAGATGAGCGACCCTTTTTTTTTATCTTCTAAGATTTGGGCCTCATGTTGCAATTGTCTATGTGAAAGTGATTGAAAGTCTTGAGCTAATTGTTTCAAAAGAGATTTAATAGAATTTCTATCATTTTCACTTGAACTAGGAGAATGAGAAGACATGTTTAAAGTTATGTGTTAAAAGCAATTTACCACAAGAAAGATAGGTGGAGTAATGTAGGAAGATTCCTAGGAAAGGGAGGTGGATCACTTGGATCACTTAAGTACCAAACCTTTCCTAGCCAGATTCTATCCTTCAAGACTTTCGCAAACCCTTCTCTAAGTAATTCACTTAGAGCACAATCAAGAACAAAAACACAATTTTATGCAAGAAAACAAGAATGCAAAAACAATTAAACACAATTGAAATTACTTCTAACTAGAAAGCTTTGCAAACTAGTCCAAATCCTGATAGTGAGGCTTCTTGGCACTTAGAACTTCAAAGACACACTCACTATCTAATTGTGCCATTAACCCACTAATTGTTCAAGGTTTTACAAGATACAACTCAAAGAAAATACAATGAAAATTGAATCAACAAATTTTTGAAGCACCAAAAGTTTTAAGCCCTAATCTATGCACTCCTTTTCTTTGTATCTCCTTTGTGTATATTTTTATGCTAGCTTGCTGCCGTTCCCTTGTTATACCTCTTTAGGATATTCAAATTTGAGTATTCAAATCTGCACCTCTTGAGTGATATGGTTTTTACCAAAAATTTCAGCTCCAATACTCACCAAGGCACTTTTTGAATTACTTCCACCAAGAAAGAGGTCAAACAAATTTTAAAGCAACAAAAGCTCAATTTAAAATTAGACCACAACAAATGAATTGATATATGACAAGACTTGAAAGAGTATTTAATGCAAATGACAAGTGTATTGGACCAGAGCGCGTAGAGCTCAGTGCTCGGTGGTCAGACATCAGCGTCTGCGTTGAACAGGTCAGCTCGGCTATTAGGTCAAGTTGGCGGGTCACGTGATTAGGCCAGGTATGTGCTTATTAACTCTCATTCATACATTTAAGGTAATCATTCGCGTATAAGACTTGGTAGGTCATCGAAACATATGTTAAAGGGCCTAAGGGTGCATTTAGTGCATTTGGGTATAGTATTAGTAAAACCTTCTCTATAAGCCTAAGCCAATGAGCATTAGGGCTTGATAGAATGGTTTGCATGCATAATACCTAAGAGCATATGCATGATACGCATGGGCACGTTTGCTTGCATGGAACAGATTGGACCCTGGGAGCTAGTACATGAGTTGATACCCAAGCGATTATTCTGTTAAGATTTTATACACTCCAAGGAGATAAGATTCTATGTAGTTGAGGCACTAAGATTGTGCCCACTATAGCAGGATTTTCTCCCATTGAATATGCAATTGAATATACTCTCACTCAAGATAAGATTCTCGTGAGGGGAGGTTGTTACAAGAGGTAACCTAGTGCTAGCCTATTAAAGGGACTTGAGTTCCCAGGTGAAGGTATGCTATTTTTAAGCTTGAAACTAGATACATCTTGTTTCTTATAAGCCTTGTACTGACTTGATCGTCGGAGTGCAATAAGCAGGTAGGGCGCCCTCTATCTCAATAGAGCCAAATCCAGACGACTAAGGGAAATGCAGATTCTAGTAGAGGCAGACGGGGTCAGAGCTCGCCTTAAGAGTCAATCAACGACCAGGTCAATCAGCAAGAACATTTGGCGCCCACCGTGGGGCCCGATAAAACTAGGTCCCATCCACAGTTGTGATCAAAGCTACTAGGAGATATGAGGAA
Source organism: Phaseolus lunatus (assembly GCA_013389735.1). Lineage (NCBI taxonomy): Eukaryota > Viridiplantae > Streptophyta > Magnoliopsida > Fabales > Fabaceae > Phaseolus > Phaseolus lunatus. Next base: position 28,037,561 of record CM023858.1, on the reverse strand, counting down.
TACAAGGCATGGTCTCGCAGGATTTGAAGGAGGTGACAACCTCATCATACAACAACTTATGGACACTATCACTGCTCTCCAAGAGACAGTGGCGACATCCAGGACTGATCAGGAGAGGCTCTTGGCTGAGGTTCGAGCTAAGCAGGCTCTCAGGCAAGACCAAATCAGGGTCGAGCTGGTTGCTTTGTGAGCAACCAATGATGAGTTACGCAGGTCCAATGAGGAATTGCATAGAGATCTACAACATTTGGGAGAACACACCGTAGGGGAACAGAGCCCACCCGTCCAAGTTAGGGCTTGTCCCATGCTATTTTCACAGGTGATCATGGGTGCTATTATACCAAAAAGTTTCATGACACCCAAGATTACTTTCACAGGTACAGAAGACCCAAAGGCCCATCTCACGGCCTTCCATGCCCAGATGATGATCTCAGGAGGAACATACGCCATGCACTGTAAGCTATTCATGGGAACGTTCACAGGCACGACGTTGCTTTGGTTCATTGGCCTTCCAGATGGTCATATAACCTCGTTCGATCAATTCTTTGCATTATTCAGGGAACAATACATAGACTAGTGCCAAATGAGTAAAAGAATGTTGTTTATTTAAGGCGATTTGTGTTCACATGCATTGATAAAAAACGCGGTGGCATTTTTTAAATTATTTTGATTGGCGCTTGGTTTACAAATGTGGCTATTCAAATAGCCGCATTTGTAAATCAAGCGCCTTGATTCACAAATGCGGTTTTAAATTTTAGCCACATTTGTAAATAGTTATAGTTTTTTACCCTAAATTTTGAAGCGCGCCACACTTTCTTACTTCTCCTCTTGCCTTTCATTTGCATTGTTCTTGCGCTCGCGAATGCTGTTGGAGTTCATCTTCCTTTGCATCTTCACTAATTTGGGCCATTGTATGTTCTCTTGAATCGTTTCTTCCTCTGCATCTTCACTACGTATAATATTTTTACGTTTTCATTATATTTGTTTATTTTCCTTGCATTGGTGGTCGAAGGTATTGTTCTTTTGGCTTCGTTGCTCCGTCACTGCTCCATCGCTACTCTGCCACCGCTTCTGCTGCTGCCACTGTTGCTAGCGCTCCCCTGCCACTCTTTACCACCAACGTTCATTCACACACAAGGTTGGTGTAGTTTTTTAAATTTTTTGAATTTTTCTTTAATATTTTGAATTTATTTTTTTATGTAGTATAATTTGTATATTTTAAATTTTATATTATTTAGTATTTATTAAATTTTGAATTTTTTTTAATATCTGAAGCATATACAAGTGCGGCTACAAGAAATAGCCACACTTGTAAATAGTATTTATAAATGCGGCTATAGCCGCATTTGTATCTCTTTGATTTACAAGTGCGTGCTGATCAAATGCGACTATTGTAGTGGCCAGACCTCGTACGTCGACCACTGAGCGAGAGGTCGGCAAGGGAGAGGTCGATATGATGGGACCCATAGAGGGGCCCACAGAATCACACATGTAAGAATATAAATCAGGTTCGAGGATGTGTCACGCAGGCAGGATTTCTAGGTGACGTAAGACTTTGGCATAAAGGATCTATCCTTATGAGAAAGAAACAACATAAAAGGTACGTGCGTATTAATTTAAGATAGAAGATTCGACCGTGTGGTGCTAGGGTTACAGTGTATGTACTAGCGCCCATGCTTGAGTCAATCACTCTAGAAAAGGAAGGTTGCCTCGAGAGTTGCACTCGAAGAATGGAAGGCTGCCGCAGGACACGCATGGAGATTATATGATGGAGTCCCAGAAAGGTAACCCTAGATTCGCTAAGAGGCAGCGCAGGGACGCAAGGATAGGCACGGCAGGAACCCTAGAAGGGCTATAAAATAGGTAGCAAAGCGTTCCCAAGGGTACGCAGCATTTGAGACTAGAACTCTTTGCTATACATTGGTGTTTCTTGTCTTAATCTTGACTTGAGCGTCGGAGTGCAAACGGCCGCTAGGGCACCCATCTTTCTTTCTTTACAGGTTCAGTTGTTCTAATCAAGGGAGAGAAAGAGAAGGTGCAAGAGATCGCGGAAGTCAACTGACGAAAGAGTCAACCGGCAGGAACATTTGGCGCCCACTGTGGGGCCTGTTAAAACTAGGTCCCATCCACAGTAGCAACCAATAGAATCGATCAACATGAGGAGCACGAGGCAAGGTGGTTCAGGAAGAGATGAGGGTGATCATACGACCACCATTCAGGAGCTCATGGAGACCATCCGCAATCTCTAGCAAGCGTTTGCTGCATCCCACGCTGACCAGGCCCTTAGGCAGGATCAATTTTGGGCAGACTTGAACGCTTAATTGGCAGCTAATGAGGAGTTACGTAGGGCGAACCAAGAATTGAGAAGGGGGATAGGAGAGCGGGCTGCGGCTAAGCAAGGAGCCACACCCCCAGTCAGGGCCCGTCCGATGCCCTTCTCACGAGAAATCATGGAGACAGTGATACCTACGTCTTTCGTGATCCCAAAAATTACCTTCACAGGTGTGGAAGACCCAGAAACCCACATAACGGCCTTCCACACCCAGATGATGATCTCGGGGGGCACAGACGCCATGCACTATAAGTTCTTCATGGGTACTTTTGTAGGAACGGCATTGAACTGGTTCGTGGGGCTCCCAGACGGGCACATCACATCCTTTGAGCAGTTTTTGAAGTTGTTCAAAAAACAATTCATTGTCAATCGAGCACGGACCCCGGTGGCTTTCAACCTCTTTGATGTGAAGTAATTCCAGGAGGAGCCGCTGAAAGACTTCCTCAACCGGTTTGGAGCATTGGTGGTAAAATTGTAGACCAAAGATGAGGCCATGATTGTGCATGCCTTTGAAAGAGGGATTCTCCCAGGACCTTTTAGTGACGCTCTGATACGGTGTCCAGCAAGGACGTTCGATGAGATTAAGTGCAAGGCGGTCGCTGACATCACGGCAGAAGAACGTGTAGTAGAGAAGCGTGCGAGGATTGATCTGACAAAACCTCGCACGGCGGGACCTGCTCAACCCCCAAGGGTCCACACCACCACCGTTGATAAGAAGGCGAGGACTGCACCTTACGAGTCTACGAGGCCCAAGCCCACCAGGCACAACTTCAGAGTCGGGCTCAAGGAACTTGTTCTTGTCGGTTGACTCATTTATCAGTTGACTCCACGACACTCACACACCTTCTTCCTCACATTGTATTGTGCTTGGTTCTTTCGAAGCAATCTGCACCTACAAAAGAGAAAGGGGGTGCCCTAGAGGCCGTTTGCACTCTGACGCTCAAGTCAAGATTGGGCAAGATACACCAAGTCTTTTTCACTATCTTTAAGGTTTGTAATTGCGTACCTTTGTGAGGTATTTTACTGTCCCTTATATAATCTAGGGTTTACTGCGCCGCTAGCCCTAATTAGGGTTCGCAACGCTGCTAGCCATATTCAGGGTTTCCTAGAATACCTTTGTGCTGCTATTACCTAGTCTTAGAGTAATCTAGCACATAATGTTTCCTTATTTGGAGAGCAAACTCTAATAGAATGATCACCTGGGTGCCTTCTCGTGCACCTTATCTCTGGGGCCACTTGTTCTGGGAGTGCCTTCACTGTTCACGTGCCATGCATGTAACTTCACTTGGAAACCCTAGTTCTGATGAGTACTTGACCCCTCAGGACTCTACACCTAACTGTGCTTTCCCTACCACACACATAAGCTCTTTGTGATTCAGGCCTCTCCTTACCTCTGGGTATTTCCTTCTCATTGGTTCACTCTAGGAACCAATCTTAGCTGTTCTGGTTATGTTGTTCAAATCACCCACGACCGATGTCACCTCGTCACACTCTGTTGCCGAGGACTCCTCAACCTGCGGAGTGACGAAGACACATCAGCCTATTCTAGTGATCATCACGCTGACGACTAATCACCCTTTCCTGTGGGGATACACTGATGACTAATCACCCTACTAGACCTTACCACTTGTGGGGTCCATCCCACGTGGCTTTGGTCCATACTGTGGGACCCAGCTGATATGGCTCACCCCATACTAGCTGTTCTCGGTGTCTGAGGACTGGTCGATATAGAACTCATAACGCTCCCAGAGGTTGCAGGCAGGTTAAAGGCTCCCCCAAAGTCTGATAAGCAGCTGGGCCCCCGCAAAAACTAGTGGTGTGATTTCCACCAGGGACACGGTCACACCTTGGGCAATTTCCTCGCCTTGGGGTATCAGCTGGATGATTTGGTAAGAAACAGTTTTTTGACACCTTACCTGCAGGAATCACAGGGAGATATGGTGGCAGCAGCCCCGATAGGGGACCAAGGGCACGAAGCAGCCATTCATGGGGAAATCAACACCATCGCTAGAGGATTCTCAGGAGGAGGATGCACTGCCTCCTAGAGAAGAAGGTATGCTAGAGAGATCATGACGGTGGAAGAAGTAGAGGTTGATCAGTTCCCAGAGCCCGACCTGACCTTCACAAGGGCGGATCGTCTGGACATGGTACCCCACGACAATGACCCGATTGTGATCTCTGTGGTCACTATCGGCAGAAGGGTCCACCGCGTCCTTCTGGACTAGAGGAGCTCCGCAAATGTGATGTTCTGGTCCACCTTCCAAAAGCTACAGCTGTCTCCTGATCAGCTGAGGCCATACGACGACTGCCTATACGGGTTCGCAGGAGACCAGGTCGAGGTCAGGGGGCACATTGAATTAAGGACAACGTTCACGGATGGTCAGAGATCTCGCACTGTGGACATCAAGTACGTCGTGGTCAATAAATTACTATACAAATGTATATAATGAAAATAAAGGTAACAAATAGATTGAAGTGAACAAAATATTATATATATGAAATGTAGTTTCTCCTCACAGGGAGTTTAATACAAATTCGGTCAAATTTTCCAGAAACATAAACAAAATACAGTAAAAAAAAACAAAGCAGGCGATCTCCTATCGGAAGAGACCGATCTCCTATCGGACGAGGCCGATCTCCTATCAGAGGACCCAAAACAGTCGATCTGCTACCAGAACAGAAATCAGGCGATCTCCTTCCGGCGACCACTCACTAAGGAGCTCTACTTCCTGGAAAATCATCTGCTCCCGTGTAAAATACACGATCATCACAGTTTTAAGAGAAAACAGCCAGAGAACAATACAAAGGGTAAGCTAGATATTTTTAAACTTTAAATTCTAAACTGGACAACCTACATAGATCAGCCTTTTTAAACATTCGCAAGAGTCCATGACTTTCTCATTCATATCACACAGCCATCAAGAACTCACATGTTTCACAATATTTTCAAGAGTCGTTCTATTCACATAATGCACCAAGTGTCTATCAATTCAATGTTTCTCATTTCCCACATCAGACTTCCACTGACTCAACACACAAGACACTTGACACTACTTCCGGAAGACTCGTGCATTGATTAGACTCAAAGATCTGCACCTGTCATACTAAACAGCTGTAATGTTTCCCCAGCTATGCGCATCAACACAATCTCGATCTCAAGTTCATCATTCTCACAGTATGACAGGGTTAATCCATGGAACAGGCCGAGCTCGTTCTGTTTCACACGACTCACCCATTCCTATGAACCTCCTTCGACTCTCCACAACTGAGTAACTTCCTCTATGGGATTCCATTATCTCAGCAGAGTCAGGATATCTCATTAGGAATCACCGATCAATGCACATCCTACACGATCTTACACGGTATTTTCTTTCCTGAAAATACTATGCCTCGATCCCACATTCACCACATTCAACACATCACATAGCACTTAAAGGAACAATTTCAATCACAGCAAAACTCAATCCAAGGTTCTTATTTTCGAATATCTCATTTAAATCTCAAACAGTTTTCAAAGCAACACCAAAAGCAGAGAGTTCGCAAACAACGCCAAAACCGGCGATCTGGTTCAAAAACAAGGTATTTCGAAGTCTGTATATAAAACCGGCGACCACGTCGCCCAAAACACATAGAAACAGAGCATTCACGAAGATGAAAACGAAACCGGCGACCACGTCGCCCTCACTTCAGAAACAGCTAATCTATGGCTTGTATTGAAAATGAAGGCTAGCTTCCCTTACCTGGACTTGCGTAAAATACCGCGAGCTCAAAACCCACCGAGCCTGAAGGATGCCTTAGCTCTGTTTTCAGCGCCTGGTCTGTAGAACTTGCAGAGAACCTCTTAGGTGCTCTAAGGGCAACGTCGCTTGTCGCACTGATGCTGGAGGTTGCCTGAGTCTCAACGCAAGGAAGGGAAGAAGGGAGGGAGGAAGTTTGCACTCACTCTAACACTCTTGAGTCTGTAACGTTCTTTGCCTTCCCGCAGTGGCTTTTGAATCCCAACTTACCTGTCCACGCATGCTGCTGCTGCCACCCCTTCTGCAGGAAAGCCTGAGAACCACTGCCCTGAACAGTACGACCACTGTTGTCTCTGGTGCATGCCAACCACTGCTCTGAACAGTACTACCGCTGTTATCGCTTGTGCATGCCAACCACTGCTCTGAACAGTACGACCGCGAGTGTCTCTTGCGCATGCCAACTTTCTGATGTCACTATTCTGAACCACCCTTTTTGTCTACGTGGCGCGCGTGCAGGACATTTCATGCTGGGAGTCTGGGTCCCACTTTACTCTGTGTGAAACTCGACGTCGCGCGATAACTTTCCACCGCTGACTCATCCTAGCGAACGACCGATGTCTCCCTCGCCCTGGAAGACGACCGATGTCTCCCTCGCCCTGGAAGACGACCGATGTCTCCCTTGCCCTGGAAGACGACCGATGTATCTCTCGCCCTGGAAGACGACCGATGACTCTCTTAGGAGACGACCGATGTCTATCCCTGGCGACGCCCTCATGCCTCGCGCCCTGGCGATGCCCGCATGCCTCTCGCGCCCTGGCAACGCCCGCATGCCTCGCGCCCTGGCGATGCCCGCATGCCTCTCGCGCCCTGGCCACGTCCACATGCCTCGCGCCCTGGCGCTCACGTGTAGCAGGCGACCGGCGATCATGTACTACTAAACTACACTTTTTTTTCCTTTACTCTTCTTGATCCACACGTCATCCGACCTCTACCAGCTGACCCGAGATCTTGGGCGACGTCCGAGGTCCGACTACTACGAAACTTCATTTACCAGCTCTTTGTATTTTAAATAATAACATCTTCTGGAATTATTTAAATATACCACTTTCATTCCAATTCAATTTTACAGGTCCTTACATCATCCCTGACAGAAGACCAGAGCTCGCGGGAGAGGTGCTGAAATGGGTGATCGAGGGTAAGACCTTCAAGCTTGGCAAAGCTTTGAGCCAGGAGGATCAGGACCAGATAGTAGTTGTTCTGTCACGACACCTGAGCTCCTTTGTATGGTCTGCAGCCGACATGCCAGGGATTGATCCCGACTTCCTATGTCACCACCTAACTTTGGACCCCCAGATCCGCCCAGTGCGCCAGAGACGTCGGAAGTTTAACGAAGAAAGATGGCAGGTCATCAGAGAGGAGACCTAGAAACTACTGAAGGCAGGCCACATCAAGGAAATTCAGTACCCTGAGTGGCTGGCCAATGTGGTACTAGTAAAGAAGGCAAGTGGCAAGTGGAGAATGTGTGTGGATTTCACGGACCTCAACAAAGCTTGTCCCAAGGACTCGTACCCACTACCCAGTATCGACTCCTTGGTCGACAATGTGTCAGGCTGTAAGCTACTCAGCTTTCTGGATGCCTTCTCGGGGTACAACCAGATACGGATGCACCCCCGCGACAAGGAGAAAACAGCATTCATGATAGAACTGTCGAGCTACTGCTACAAGGTAATGCCCTTTGGACTGAAGAACGCAGGGGCAACGTACCAGAGGTTAATGGACCGCATACTCGCCCCAATGTTAGATCGAAACATCCAGGCTACGTAGATGACATGGTGGTTACAACTAGGGAGAGAAGTCAACATGTGACCAATTTGGAGGAACTCTTCCGCACCATCTCCAGGTATAATTTAAAGTTGAATCCTGAGAAATGCGTGTTCGGGGTGGAGGCAGGAAAGTTTCTAGGCTTCTTACTTATAGAGCGAGGGATAGAGGCCAATCTAGAGAAATGCGCAGCCATCATGGCAATGAGGAGCCCAATCATAGTCAAGGAAGTCCAACAACTGACAGGTCGAATGGTTGCCCTCTCACGCTTCGTCTCTGCAGGAGGGGAAAAAGGGTATCCTTACTTCCAATGCCTAAAGCGAAACAACAGATTCTCGTGGACCAGCGAATGCGAGGAGGCTTTCCTTAAGTTAAAGGAGTACCTAGCTAGCCCTCCGGTGCTGTGTAAATCGGTGTCAGGCATCCCACTTCGCGTCTACTTCGCAATCACAGATCGAGCAATTAGCTCGGTCCTTGTTCAGGATCAGGAGCAGGTACAAAGGCCTATCTATTTTGTTAGCAAGGTCCTTCAGGGGCCTGAGGTACTGTACCAGGCCATCGAAAAGGCGGCCCTAGCAGTAGTACTCTCATCAAGAAGGCTGCGCCATTACTTCCACAGTTTTACTATCATAGTAATTACAAACCTCCCCATCCGCAAGGTCCTGCAAAAACCAGATGTAGTAGGATGCATGGTTCACTAGGCAGTAGAGCTGTCCGAGTTTAAGATTCAATACGAACCCAGGGGCCCCATCAAGGGTCAGGTCTACGCTGACTTTGTAGCCGAGCTCACCTCGGCAACTCCACCCCGGAGTGAGGTAGGGTTTAAATGGGTCCTTTGGGTTGACTGTTCATCCAAGCTGCAGGGCAGCAGTGCTGGGGTCATACTCAAAGGTCCAGATGGAGTCTTGATAGAACAGGCTCTGCGTTTTGCCTTCAAAGCCAGCAATAACCAGGCGAAGTATGAAGCCCTGATAGCGGGGATGTTGTTAGCAAAGGAAATGGGTGTGGGGCGCCTACTGGCAAAAAGCGACTCGCTCTTGGTCACAGGACAGGTCACTAGACAGTATCAAGCCAAGGATCCACAACTGGCTGCTTATCTCAGCTACGTACAGTTATTGAAAGGCATATTTCTAGAGTTCGAGCTGCTACATGTACCACGGGAGCAAAATGCCAGAGCTGACTTGTTAGCAAAACTCGCCAGCTCAGGCAAGGGGAGCAGACAGAGGACTGTAATACAGGAAACCTTAAGAGCACCTCAAATAGCTGCGGGAGAGCCCACAGATGTGCAAATGGTAAACGTTGTGCAGGAAGGAGGAAGGACTCATAGGTCACTGACTCAAGAAACGTTGAAAGCACCTCGAATAAGTTCTTATGGCCTGCCAGTAGAACTATCGTCACAGGTTTGCTTGGTGGAAGAAGGAGAGACTTGGATGACGCCTTATCAACGTTATCTAGCAGACGAGACGCTTCTGTTAGACCCGGCGGAAGCAAGAGTTGTGAAGAAGAATGCACCCCGCTACACGTTGATTGACGGAAACCTATTCAGACATGGCTATTCCCATCCTCTTTTGATATGCGTGAGTGGGGCACAGTGCACTCGCATAATAGTAGAACTTCATGAAGGAATGTGTGGAAGCCACATTGGGGGCCGAGCCCTAGCAGTCAAGGCAATCCGTGCAGGGTGCTATTGGCCCATAATGAGAGAAGACTGCATAAGGTACGCACAGAGGTTTAAGAAGTGTCAAGAGCATGCAGACTGGCATCGCGCGCCCCCAGAGGAGCTGAGATCCCTCCATAGCCCGTGGCCTTTCCACACGTAGGGGATCAACATCCTGGGACCTTTCCCATTCGCAATCAGACAGATGAAATATCTGGTGGCGGCCATATAATACCTTACCAAATGGATCGAAGCTGAACCAGTAGCACGGATTACAGCGCACAAGGTCCAGCATTTTGTATGGAAGAATATAGTGTGTCGTTTTGGAATCCTGAGGCGTCTAGTATCTGATAATGGTACCCAGTTTGCGAGTTAGCAATTTGGAAAGTTGTGCTCGGAGCTCGACATCAAGCAGGTGTTCGCATTAGTCGAGCAGCCCCAGACAAATGGATAGGTCGAGTCGGCGAACAGGGTCCTGCTCAGAGGCCTGAAGAGGAGGCTTGAGAAAGCTAAAGGGACTTGGGTAGAGGAGGTCTCCAGGATTGTGTGGGCATATCACACCACCCCTCAGTCCACCACTAAAGAGACGCCCTTCAGCCTGGTATACGGGTCAGATGCCATGATCCCGGTAGAGATACAGGAAAGCTCACCTCGATTTCAAAATTTTGTGGCGGAAAAATCAAACGAAGAAAGAAGGGTCAATCTAGATCTACTAGACGAAGTCAGGGAGGAGGCTAGCGTTAAAGAGAAGAGTAGAACGCCAATACAGGTTGAAGTTGAGGCCTCGGCAGTTCCAACTCTCCGATCTGGTAATGCGAAAGGCCCACTCCTACCAGCTGGAAAAAAAACTATCACCCAAGTGGCAGGCCCGTTTCGAGTAACGGAGGCCCTGGGAAATGGGGCATACAGGTTGGAAACGTTAGAAGGCAGTGTGATTTCACGAACATGGAATGGAGCCAACCTCAAGTTTTATTTCAGTTAGCAAAGTTGTATTTGAACACAATTGTATCATTCAGTTAAGGGGACACTCTTTTTCCCTACCGGGTTTTTAACGAGGTCACCCAATAAAAGAAAGAAAAAGAATTAAAAAGGATATATTTGTGTTAAACAGTTAAATGAACCTCTTCTACTTTGTTAAAGAAAGGAGAAGAATAGTATGGTTCGCAGTGAAAGTCCTCTCCCTCTGGTAGCAAGGATGAGGCAAGTTAGAGACCTCGTCCTCGACTTTTTACAGCGAGGTCGAGGGAAGTTAAATGAACCTCTTCTACCTTGTTAAAGAAAGGAAAAGAATAGTATGGTTTGCAGTGAAAGTCCTCTCCCTCTGGTAGCAAGGATGAGGCAAGTTAGAGACCTCGTCCTCGACTTTTTACAGCAAGGTCAAGGGAAGTTAAAGGAACCTTTTCTACCTTGATAAAGAAAGGAGAAGAATAGTATGGTTCGCAACAATCCTTTCCTTGATTTCTGCAGGGTCAAAATAGGAGGAATTTTCCAGCTCACACAGCAGGAAATAAGACAAGAAAGAGGTCTTCCTTGGCTTACCAGTCGAGGTTGACAGAGAGAGAGGTCTTCCTTAGCTTACCAGCCGAGGTCGACAAAGAAAGAGGTCTTCCTTGGCTTACCAATCGAGGTTGACAGAGAAAGAGGTCTTCCTTGGTTTACCAGTCGAGGTCGACAGAGAAAGAGGTCCTCCTTGGCTTACCAGTCGAGGTCGACAGAAAGATTATTATCAAAGAAAACATGTATAGATGAAGAAACCAAAGTGGCAAGAACAGAAAGTGAGAAAGGTGCTAAGAACACCCTGAGTTAAGATATTTAGCCATACACAAAAACATAAAGTTAGCAAAAGAAGGTGAAGGTACGGAAGAATGAATTCATTAAGTTAAAAAGTGAAAATAATTACAAAGAGGCTGTTTGAGCAAAGCAAAGGAAAGGGAAAGGGAGGGCTCAAGGGTCAATAGGAGCATCCACCAGCTGCCCATCTCGAATAACTTTGTTTAAGCCGGTTTGGGAGAGGTCCACCCCCGAATGCGCGCAGGCAACCTGGGCCATGGCATCACCAAACCCAACGCTGTAGGCTTCAGCTACCTCATTGTTAAGCTTCTCTCTGGACTTCTGGTAGAGCTCCTCCCTTCGGGCCATCTCCGCCTTCAGTTCAGCGGCCTCCTCCTTCACCCTTACCAGCTCAACCTCTTGCTGGGCCAGGTTGTCATCACGCCGTGCCAGTTCTTCTTTTAGATCAATGATGGTTTCCTCTTGGCGACTCGCCTCACCCTTCAGGTCCTCCACGACCATGCGAAAGTCGTTGCACTTTGTGTGGGCTCGCAGGGCCTCCTGAGACTTAGAAAATAGGAGGTCCCTGACCTCTTTGTCTGACTTTCGCAAGTCAGGCAGCTCGAGGGTGAGGCTCGTGATGCGACGTTCCGCCCCCACAGCAGCTATTGCCCAGAGCTCGGCTTCCTGGTGTGCCTTCATCATCTTTGTAAAAAGAAGGTTGGCACTACCAAGAGCTTTGCCAAAGCCCTGGGCCACCTGGTCCATCAGCGGCCCTACCTCCAAGCTCTCCACCTCTTCGATCTCTTGGGAGGACTTCAAGGTGCGCTGCAAAAATGGCGCCAAGGAGGTAGGGGGGCTCAGCTGCCCTTCAACTGGGACGCTTTCTCCCTGGTCCATGGCAACGCGGGGGGAGGAAGAAACGCCTAGGGCGGCCCGTGGACCCTCTCCCTCTGAGCCAGATGAGGGAACTGCCATGGCATCGTGTGTGCGCCTTCGTTTGAATACCAGACCAGAGCAGGTCCCCTCGTCGTCTGAAGGAGCAGCCTCAGCAGCTGCGGTTTGAGGAGGGGTGGTGGTCTCTGCGGCGGCCGCGGCAGGCAGGGGTGCAGCGTCAAGGGCCGGGTCATCAATTGAAGGAGGGGCTTCCTCCTGGACAGATTGGGACGGGCCAGCGTCGCTCTTCTTTTTCAGGGCACGCGCGGCCCATTGTCTTTTTCGCTCAGCCTCGATAGTCATCTCTACAACAAACACAAAACCAAGACAATGAGTGCAAGCACTATAACAAAAGGAACAACACCAAATAAAATAGTTAAGAGAGAATGAGGAATGGCAGAGAAGATGGCCTAAGGCCCTACCTATGCACCCCCTGCAAGCTCTTAGGTAGGTACTCGTGTTGGATGAGCTTGGCGGTGTTGAACACTGCCTCGAGGCTAGACAGGAATTCCCACACCTCCCTATCTTGTGGGTGCAAGTCTGTTAGGGCCCTGGGTTTGGCCATATTGGGCTTCTCCACCCAGTAGAGCGGGAACCCGTCAAGGAGGGTAGGGTCAGACAGTGGATCTTCAGGAACTTGCCCTTGAATCCCTTGTAGGATTGCTGGAAGAGGGTCAGGAAGGCTCTCCCAGCAACCCCGTTTATGCTGACGCAGAGGTTCTTCCCAGGGCTCTTGGCTTCAAAAAAGTATAAGAAGGAATCTACTGAGGGAAGCCGCCCAAAGTAGTTGCAGAGGATGGCGAAGGCGCGCACGAAGGCCCAACCATTTGGGTGAAGCTGGGCTGGGGCCACATTCATCTCTTTCAGCAGCGCCCTTTCAAAGCCACTAAGGGGTAAGCGAAGGCATACCCTCTTGAAGACAGTGGAGTAAATAAAGCAGAAGGGGGCCTCTTGCCCGGAGGACTTGTCATGTTTATCGTGGTCTTTCCCGAAGACGCAATTAGCGTGGCTGCTCTTGCTTCGCACCTCAGCCATCCTATAGGTGATGATGGACTTGGAGGAGGTGAAGTCAGAGGATTCCTTGAGAAGCCCTTCAGGGGCCCAGGGATACAGGAGTTGATAGTAGTCTGAGTAAAGCCCTAGAACTACTTGATGGGCAGGAGATTGGGGGAGGTCCAATTCAGACCCCGTGTGAGAGGAGGAAGGCTGGTCCATTTCGAAGGATAAAACACAAGGGAATATAACAAAAAGAAGGAGAAACTCAGAAAGAGGGAAAGGGTATGGCGTTCCAGGAAACGCGACAGAACAGTAAGGAAGGGTAAAAGCGAAACGAAAACGAGAATCTAACAGGCATTCCCAGATAGTTATAGGCAAACAAAAGGTGTCGTAATAACAAAACGAAGATAGAGGAGGTCGAAAGAACGTACCTTTGGCTAATGAAAGGGTGAAAGGTTGAAGTTTGAGATGAGTGGTAGGCGCTCGAAGGACAGTTCACAGAAGAGAGACTTTGAAATGAGAAAATGAGAGGGAATGAAACAGTAGGGAGCGTAGAAAGCAAGGAAGTAACGTATAAAGAGAACATAAAGCGTCAAGCCATCCTAGCCGTTAAAGATTGCCACGTGTACACTCCAGGGAAAATGCGCAAAGGTGTCACTTCTCGGTACGACCCGTGTCAAATCACTCAGGAGTAACAAGGACGTGTGGGCCCATGATGCAAAGGTCGACCGGGCGAGTTGTAAGGCTCTTCGCTGGAACAAGTCCCAGCTCGAGCCTGGGGGGCTTGTGTAGTGGCCAAACCTCGGACGTCGGCCAGTGAGTGAGAGGTCGGCAAGGGAGAGGTCGATATGATGGGACCCATAGAGGGGCCCACAGAATCACACGTGTAAGAATATAAATCAGGTTCGAGGATGTGTCACGCAGGCAGGATTTCTAGGTGACGTAAGACTTTGGCATAAAGGATTTGTCCTTATGAGAAAGAAACAACATAAAAGGCACGTGCGTATTAATTTAAGATAGAAGATTCGGCCGTGCGGCGCTAGGGTTACAGTGTATGTCCTAGCGCCCATGCTTGAGTCAATCACTCCAGAAAAGGAAGGTTGCCACGAGAGTTGCACTCCAAGAATGGAAGGCTGCCACAGGACACGCATGGAGATTATATGATGGAGTCCTAGAAAGGTAACCCTAGATTCACTAAGAGGCAGTGCAGGGATGCAAGGATAGGCGCGGCAGGAACCCTAGAAGGGCTATAAAACAGGTAGCAAAGCGTTCCCAAAGGTACACAGCATTTGAGACTAGAACTCTTTTCTATACATTGGTGTTTCTTGTCTTAATCTTGACTTGAGCGTCGGAGTGCAAACGGCCGCTAGGGCGCCCATCTTTCTTTCTTTGCAGGTTCAGCTGTTCTAATCAAGGGAGAGAAAGAGAAGGTGCAAGTGATCGCGAAAGTCAGCTGACGAAAGAGTCAACCGGCAGGAACAGCTATATAGCCACATTTATAAATTTAAAAAAGCCGCACTTGTTCTGTGTTTTTGCACCAATGATTGTCAATCAAGCACCACCCCCTGTCCCTTTCAACCTCTTTGGGGTGAAGCAGAAGCAGGGAGAACCCTTGAAGGACTTCTTGAACAGGTTTGGCGCATTTGTGGTAAGGCTCCACACCCAGGATGAGGCTTTGATGGTTCATGCTTTTGAGCAAGGGGTCATGTCAAGGCCGTTCAACGATTCCTTGATAAGGAATCGAGCAAAGACCTTTGGCGAGATCAAGCGGCCAGCTATTGCCCACATCATCGCTGAAGAAGCTGTGACGATGCAATGTGGGAACATGAAAGCTGGGCAGGCCAAGCCCTACGGTAACAGTCACACCCAACCCATGAGGGTGCACAAAGCTGCGACAGAGAAGAAGTCGTCGTCACGACGTACACCTTATGAGTCGAAAAGGCAAAAGTTTAGATGAAAGACAAAGGATGACCTGCCTTTTCGACCTAAGTTCAAAGTGTCCTACAACAAATTGCTTGCCATGCCAGGTATGGCAGATAAGCTGGGTTTCCCCCCAAGTTTGGGGCCAAGTAAAAATACCTGGTGCAATTTCCACAAGGCCTTTGGGCATAACGTGGAGAATTATATAGTTCTTGGTTACTAGTTGGCGGGACTGGTGAAGGATGGCCTCCTCAAGAATATTTGGAGGGAGGTCAGGAGAGATCAAAGGATGAGACGCCAATGGAGGAACAAAAGCACGAGGTGCCTATCCATGGCGAGATCAACACCATCTCTGAAGGGTTCTCTGGGGATGGTTGCACCGCCTCCCAACGAAAGAGGTATGTGAGGGAGGTGATGACCGTAGAGGCTCGAGGGTCAGATCAACCAGCTGAGCCCGACCTCTGCTTCACCCAGGCTGACCTGAGGGACGTGGTCCAACATGATAATGATCTGGTGGTAATCTCGGTTGTCACCGCGGGGAGAAAGGTGCACCGAGTTCTCGTCGACCAAGGAAGCTCGGCCGACGTGATGTTCTGGTCGATGTTCAACAAACTATAGTTGTTTCCAAATCAGCTGAGACTGTACGACAGTTGTCTGTATGGTTTCGTAGGAGACCAGGAAGAGGTGAGGGGGCATGTGAAGCTGAGGACGACTTTCACGGATGGCACCTCATCTCGTACCATCAACATCAGGTACTTGGTTGTTAATGCTGCTTCAGCTTACAACATCCTTTTGGGCAAACTTGCCCTGAACAGGTTAGGTGTTGTGGCCTCATCAAGGCACATGAAGATGAAATTACTCTCTCTATAGGGAGGGGTGATCCTTATCAAGTCTGATAAGAAGGCGGCAAGGAAGTGTTACGAAAATAGCTTGAAAAATAAGAGAGGGATATGTGTAGTCACCGCCTAACCTCAAGAAGTTGAAGAAGCCACTCGTGGAGAGATCGCCATTGATAGGCAACTTGAACCTGCTGGTGAGGTTCAGGAAAGTGAGATTGGAGGGAAAAAGTTCAAGCTTGGCAAATCTCTGCGTCAAGAGATGCAAGAGAAGATTGCCGAGGTGATATCACGACATTTAAATGCCTTTGCATGGTCTGCTTCAGACATGACTGGCATTGACCCCGACTTTCTGTGTCATCGACTCACGATGGATCCAAAGGTCAGGCCTATAATATAGAGGCGAAGAAAGTTCAACGAAAAGAGACGCCTAGTTGTTAAGCAGGAAACTCAGAAGTTGTTGAGCGTTGGCCACATAAGGGAAATCCAATACCCTGAGTGATGGAAGAGGGCCAAGCACAACCTCACAAGAGCCAAGACAAGGGCATCCGAAGCCACACCAAGAGCGTCTAGGGCAAGAAGAGGAGTGATGTGATTCCACTAGCCACAATAACATGACTCTTTGATATTCTATGGAATCAACTTGAGTTGGCAAAGATTAGGCACTTTTATAGAAGAGGATCAATGTTCTATATTTCAAGAACTCACCAAATCTTGCACCAAAAACCAAACTCACATGGAAGCTCCATTTACTATCAATTGAACTGATGAAAAAGCTGGAAAACAATTTTGAACCGAACAAGAAAGAAGGAAAACAGAAAATGAACCGTTCAAAATCAAAGAAAAGGAAGAATAGTTGCTGGAAAACTGAAAACAGAACTAAAAACTCAAGAAAACCAACTCAAAACATGAACAACTAAAGAGAAAAAAGGAAGGAGAATAGAAAACTTATGAAAATGGATGTAGATTGGTATGAACACGCCACTAGAAGTGATGGATGCTCCTAGATGAGTGTGCTGCCGCCACTTGAGGACACCATGGATCCTTCAAGATAAGACTAGAGAAGAAGGCTCAAAGCTCTCCAATGTTCTCTTAAAATTTGAGTAGAGTTTCTTTACTATCAATTTCAATCTCTATTTTACAAGAGCCCACACATTTATTTATAGTGTAAGGGTGCTGAAAAATAGGTGGGAAAATTCAAAAGAAACTTTTTTGAAATTCCCACCAAAACAAGTCACATGGGAGGTGTGACCTTTTTCTACTATGACACCTCCTAAAAACTACACTTACACCTACTCTCCTAAGTCACATGTACAATGTGATTTTATTTTACATATTCACACTCCTATATTTAATATCCACACCTCCTAGAACTTATACAAGAGAAATACAAATGATGCTCTTTTATTTAATGCTTGGCCTTGCTTCTCATGGGTTGGACTTGGGCTTCTTGGGCTTGGGCTTTGGGCTTGGGCCTCCTCTTTTAAAAAGACTAATAAGAAAAACTTTAAATGTTTTGGTGGATGGCCTCTTCCTCCATTAGTGAAATCCTCTCTTCCTTGATATGCATCATACTCCCCGAGTTGGAGAGAATTCGCCCACGAATTCTGAATCCCTGCATATGACAAATTCAGTTTACTATCGAAATTAATAGATGAAAAAGAAAAAGGCAAACATGACTTAGATTTTGAAAGTAGTGGGAGTTCGAAAAAGAAGTCCTATAGACAGACCAAGTTGGAAAAATTTGTTTGGGAATGATGATATTTTTTGGAAAAAATCCGCTTAAATGGTGAAAACCATTAGGAGGTATGAAAAAATCATCCCTAACATTTTTTAACCAAGATGGTGGTGAAGTAAGAACCTTTGGTAATGAAAAAGATAAGGAAGGAAAACACCTTGGAGGGGAAAGGATAAGTCGCTTGTCACTTTGGCCTTCTTTGTTTTTATCTTTTGCACCTTTGGTAGGTGGTTGAGTTAGGTCTTGATTTACCTTGTTTATCATGAAAGTTCATTTTTGTGGACAATGAAGAGCTATGTGCCCAAAACCTAAACATTGAAAACATTTGGTGCGTGAAGTTTTGGTAGGTGACTTAGGGGTAGAAGGATTTGAAGTAGAAACCTTTTTTGGCAAAGTGGTTTGTTTGGAAAAATTGGAAGGAGAAATTTGAGGAGAAATTTTGTTTGCATCCTTCCTTGAAGATTTGTAGAAACCATCATCATTAGCATGTTTGAAAGTTGGTTTCAAATATGAATCTATTTTGATGGCTCAGTGAACCACTTTCTTTAAAGAAGAGTACTCATCTAGGTCTACCAAATCTCTAATATGTCTTCTTAAACCACTTACAAACCATTTTATCTTTGACTCTTCTTTAGCATGCATATTCATTTTAGTCAAAGTTGTTTCAAAATCTTTAAAGTATTCATCTACCGTCCTATGTCCTTGATGAAGCCTTTGGAACTTCAACAAGTGTTCCTTCCTAGAAGGAGGAACAAACCTTGCGCGCATATACTTTTTCAAAGTGTTCCAAGAGTCCACGGGAGGTCTCTTGCGATACATAGTGTCCATTACAATACTATGCCACCATTTCATGGCATAATCACAAAACTCTAAGGTAGCTAGCTTATACTTATGTTCATCTTTGATCTCATGGAGCTCAAAAATCTTCTCACACTTAGCCTCCCAATCTAGATAACGTTAGGATCACTATCCCCATTGAAGCTTGGAATCTTGACCAAAGGAAGCCTAGCTTTTGCCTCACGGTAGTAGCCATTGTCACGGTGATCTCTCCCTCTATGCTCTTGAGGTTGATATCCATGAAATGTAGGATTAGACCTACTTCTTCTTTGATCCGCTTCACGGCCATGCTCATTGGAAGAGCCCCTAGATGAAGGTCTATGGGAATGGCGCTCTCCATGGTGAGAATGAGATGGTCTAGCTTGTTGCATGTCCATCCTTTGCAATCTTTCCTCCAACCGTCTAATATGGCGTTGAGCTTCTTTTAATTCACCACGAAGAAACTTTAGAAGGTGAATTTTGCTTGCAAGATTCATCACTAGAATATGGAGCCATTTGATCAAAGAAAACAGCAAACCAAAAAACAGCAAACAAAGTTAAGAAATCAAGGTTAGCAAATAAATTGTAGAAAAAAATGGCAAAGTGAAGTGTCACTTAAATCACTCCAAGGAAAGAATACTCCCTTTACCAAGCTGCTCTTGAGGCTTTGAGTAACCTCAAATGAAAGATGTCAAAGCAAGAGCACACAATCTCAAAGCTAATCACCACAAAACCAAGGAACAATAAAGACAAACAAGAAAAGGTGTAAAGAAGGAAAGGCAATGCAAAAAGAATACAAGAGTTATGACAAACACAAAGAATAGAGAACAAAAGACAAGCAAGAAAATAAGGAGCTCAATGAAAAAAGAAGGCACATCAAAAGAGACCTAGAGAAGAGTACAAGAGTAGATTAAGAAAACAAAAAACCGAACTACTGGAAAATATTTTGTGCAAACTGTGCTATGATTACAGAGTGAACTGTAATAATTGGAAGCGAACTGGAATGTGAAAATTTACCACAGAAACTTCAATGTCTCAACTCAATAATGGCACTGGAATGAGGGAAAAACAGTAAGCCAATTGAGAGAAATAAATTTTTCAAAATTTCTGCCCAATTACCGTCTTTTTTTCGGCAGGAATGTACACTTTTCGTATTTTATTTATCATATTTTGTGTACTTGGAATTTTTGAGTAATTTTTTTTGCTATGCTTTTGTAACACTTTGAATAATGTAAATATAAATTTTCACAAATTTCCAGTGAGCCAATTAATTGCAGTAAATTGAAAACAGTAGCACGGTTGTAAGAAAACAGAGTATCCTATTTAGGAATGACAAACAGTATGAAGAACTAGCAAAGACATAATGGAAATTGTGTAAAGGAAATTGTATAGGTCTAGAATACAAGCATGAACTCAAATCTAAAAATGAAAATGCACAAAGGATCAAGCAATAAACTCAAAAACAGAATCTAAACCAAAGCAAGAAACAATCAAAGCAATAAAAGTACTACTAGAAGTAATGACAATTATGGAATAACATGACTTAAGACAAAACTTGACATGATTACAAAATTAAAAGACATATCACAAGATATAACAAGTGAAAGGAAGCTTAAGGTCAGCTCTAGGAAGGAGAATGCCATTCCAAAAGAGCAACCATACTCATATGAATTGATGGCCTTCACATTTGAGCTCTCCTTGGATGTTGAAGATGGTGCGGAAGCAATGGTTGAAATGAGCAAGACCCTCCCAGGAGTGATGGTGATCTTGAAGGTGCATGAAGTGTATGAAAATGAGAGAGGTTTGGTCAGCTCTCTTTGGTGGTGAAGGAGTGAAGATTAAAACCATAAATCAAGAGATTTAGGCAAGGGAGTAAGTATGGCACAAATTTGGCAGCATAACTTTACTCAAATTAATCTTGAAAATACATGAGGTAGGCCTCCTTATTTATAGATTTAGGAGCCTTGGTGAGCAAGCTTAAAGGGTAGGGATGGAAATACAAAAAGTGGGGGCTGCCTAGGGTATTGACTTTAGTCAAACCACACCAGCATCCTAATATTCTAGAAGATAGGTCAAAAAAAAAATAAAACATTTGATAGTACACCCCTCCTTCTTTTGCTAAAGGCACCTATTTGCTAGCACACCCCTCCTTCTATTGCTAAGGGCACCTTTTTGATAGACCCCTAAGTGAGCAAGTTTTGCTTTCTACACTACCCTAATCTACTAAGCTACCCCTAATGGGCCTCCAAGTAGCATGTACAAGGTCTTCTCCCTCCCATCCGTGGCTTGACTCATTTGGGCGTGAATGTGCTTGGCCATGGACCTTGTGAGAGGTCCTAGACGGTCTAGGCTCCCTCCTAGACGCTCCTCATGTAGCTCCCCCTTGTCTTGTGCTAGACGCTCTCCTTGTGTATCTAGACGGTCTAGTCTTGGCCTTTGGCTTTCATGGTGGGGTGAGCTTGGCCTCTCTTCATCATCCCCTCCCCCTTGGAAAGGATTTATCCTCAAATCCAAGTCGTCATTGGTACCTACAAATGGAGATAGGTCAATTACATTAAATGTGTCATGCACTCCATATTCAAGAGGTAGGTCCAACTTGTATCCATTGTTGTTGACTCTCTTGAGGACTTGAAAGGGTCTATCTTTTTTGGGCACCGACAAGACAGGTACAGCACAAGGGCTTAGGCTCTTTTGAACCCAACCCTTCTCCAACAAGTCTTGAACTTGTGACTCTATCTCCTTGGTCTCCTCGGGGTTAGTTCTATAGGCGGGCCTATTTGGTAGGCTTGCCCCCGGAATCAAGTAAATTTGGTGTGCTATACCTCTAATGGGAGGGAGTCCATTGGGTCCCTCATTAGAGAATACATCATCAAATTCACTTAAAAGTTTTTCTACTTTAGGAGGTAGACTCATAAGTTCACTACTTGTGGCAGTGCATGCAAGTGTTCCTTTACAAAAGACAAGGCTTGGTTGTTCAACAAGAAGCAAATTTTCCAAGATGTTTTCAAAAGGCTTCTCTTGTTGAGCAACCTTGGGGGAAGGAACACTCTTCTCCCCCTCCTTCCTATCCCTAAGGACTTTTTCCTTTTCAAGCTCTCTTTTCTTTTTCTTTTCCTCATCCCTCTTTTCTTTCATTTGTATTTGGTCTTTCACCACTTGGGAATGTGGTAAAGGACTAAGTATAAACTTTTTATGCTTATGGGTGAAGGAAATCTCATTAGTAAGACCATCATGCAAGGTTTTTTTATCAAATTGCCATGGTCTTCCTAAGAGTATATGGCAAGCTTCCATAGGCACTACATCACATAAAACCTTGTCTTTGTAGTTCCCTATGGAAAACTTGATTTCCACTTGCTTATCTACACTTAGTTCCCCATTCTCATTTATCCATTGCAACTTGTATGGCTTAGGATGAGGAACTACTTGTAGATTGAGCTTTTCAATCATTCTAGAGCTACAACAATTGCAGCTTGATCCACTATCCACAATGAGAGAACTTATATTTTCTAAAACTTTATATCTTGTGTGAAAGATGTTCTCTCTTTGTGTCTCCATGGATGCACTAGGATGATTGTTGAGGGTTCTCCTAATCATTAGCAATTCTCCCTCTAATGGATCTACTCTCTCATCCTCTTCCCCTTCCTCCCTTTCACTTGGCTCATCCTCACCACTAGTGTACTCATCTACACCTTTCAAAAACAAAGTCCTTTGGTTTGGGCATTGTGCTTGCACATGCCCTCTTCCATAGCACTTAAAGCACTTAACGTCCCTAGCTCGGATGGGTGGGGTGGAGGCATCTTTGGCTAAGGGTTTGGTAGTTTCCCTAGGTTTTTCTTTTGATGTACTACCCTCCCTTCTATATTCTCTCTTGGGATAGGAGTTAGAGTAGGATCCAACCTTTAGACTTGAAGTTTTGCGTAAATTTTGTTGCTCAACTTTAATGAAAAGTTGGACCAAGTCATTCAAGTCTTGGTATGGAAGGAGTTCTACTCTATCCCTTATCTCAAGTGAGAGGCCACTAAGGAACCTAGCTATGGTGATATGCTCCTCTTCTCTAATGGAGGCTCTCATCATGTAGAGCTCCATTTTTTGTCTATACTCCTCAACACTCATATTGTTTTGCCGGAGTCTTTGGAGCTTGTCCATCAACTCCCTATGGTAGTATGAGGGTATGTGGCGACGTCTTAGGGCTCCCCTAAGGTCGTTCCAATATTCAATTGGAGGTTCCCTATGAAGACGTCTTTCTCTTTCGAGAGAGGTCCACCAATACATGGCGTTCCCTTGGAAGCTAAGGGTGGCTAGAGGTACCTTGCGTTCTTCACTCACCCTATGGCAAACAAAGAGTTGCTCTACTTTCATCTCCCAATCTAGGTAGGTTTCTACACTCTCCTTACCATGGAAATGAGGTAGGTCTACTCTAACCTCCCTTGGACCCTCTTGCTCCCTTTGCCTATTTCTTCTAGGGGGTGGTTGGTAGTAGTCATACATTCTAAGGCTTCCCTCCCCTAGAGACTCTTGGACTTATGAATGAGATGCATGAGTTTGAGATTTTTTTGATTTTTTTGACTTTTCTTCTTGGGCTTTAGTCAACTCATTAATTTTAGACTCATTCTCCAATTGTCTAAAAGAAATCATTTGCATGGCTTGTGAAGCTTCTTCCAAAAGAGTTTTCATAGATTTTAATTCATTTTCAATAGACTTTGGCGAATGAGAAGAAGAAGACATGACTAAAGCTTTGTGTGTAGAAGTATTTTACCTTGAGAAAATTTAGGAAAGTAAAAAAAGGTAGTCTTCCAGGTAAGGGAGGTGAGTCTCAAAGGACTACTTAAATACCAAGCCTTGCCGTAGCCAAAGACTATCCCTCAATGTCTTCACACAAAGCTTTCTCTTAGTAAACCACTTAAAACACAATCAAGTTGAAGAAATCCTTTTTTATGCCAGAAAACAATGCAAACTAGCTAATTAACCAAGCAAAGAATTAACAAACTTAAACAAGGCAAGACAATTAGCAAACGTAATTAATTAAGCAAGGAAAACAATTAAAAACAATTAACACATGCTAAACCAATTAAAGTCTACATTAGTCGGCCCTAGGTGAGGCTTCTTGGACACTTGGAGCCCTTGAAGACACACTCACCATCTAATCACGTAATTAAAGAAGTAATTAACAAGGTTAAGTTGCAAAGAAGATTAAGAAAACCCCCTTTTGTTGATCCTTGTTTTGCTATTGGCACTCCCTTGGTTGTCTTTTTCTTTGTTGGGCCCTCCAAGTGTTAGTGGTGGTTTTGGGTAATATTTGTTTGCTGCCCTTGCTTTGGCTCCTCTTAGAATTAGGAAATTAATTCTTCAATCCAGCACCTATCACACAAGCTAGACCTCACTCAAGTTAAATTTCTACTCAAATAGGCACCAATTGAAAAACAATTCCCGCACCAAATTTAGAGGCCAAAGGATTAAAGCAAGAAACAAATTAATTAGAAAAACAGTACCACCAAATGGAGTTAAAATTTGTGACAACTAGAAAGAGTTCCAAAGAAATATAAAACAAGCAAATAAAGGTACTCAAAGAAAGGTAGGCACACAAAGTGAATCCTAAGAATAGCACTAGAATAGATTTAAAAAAAACAAAAACAGCACCACTGAAAATCTGTTGTGGCTAGAAAACGTGACTTTCCCCACTTTATACTGAGCTGTCCTTTAAAGATTTGCCTCTGAAAATTGATATGCAAATATTTCAAGATCTCAACAAAATTCTGGGACAGATTTCACCCAAAACGCATGAGCCATTGTTTTTTAATGAATTTTGCAAAATCAGTGTTCAGTTATGCCAGCTGGAGCGCCCAAATTTGCACACTGTTTTTAAAATATTTTTCATTTTTTTCTATTTCTTTTTTTGACCTGATTCTTTTTTTGTCTTTTCAATAACACCTCAATCTTGCATATTCCAGAGAATCAAAATTTTTCTATGTGGAAAAATAATTTTTCTAAGCAAAAATAGCCAGCACAGATTGATGCAAAACAGGGGATTCTGGGTAAAATGGAAAAAACAGTAAGATATACCAAAAGACACAAAGGAAAAGATGTGAATGAATTTGTGTAGAACTAAAACACAAATATGAACTCAACCTAAAAATAAAAAGGCACCAAAAGCTCAAAAACCCAGCAGATTCAAATCAAACTTTTAGACCCAAAATCAAGAAACAAATAAGCCAAACAAAGTACTACTTATGATTTTATGACATTTTGGAGAAACATGACTTAGACAACATATATAGATTCAAAAATTAAAGACTCAAAGAGCATAAAATGAACCAAAATAAAAATTGCAATAAAGACTCAAAACCTAAAAGAAAAACAACAACACAAAGGTGTATGGAATCCTACCAAAAAAATGCACAAAGATTGCTCAAGAACAATTGAACAAGATGCACCAATTGGAATTTCCAAACAGCACACCAATTCAAATTAAAAAATTAAAAAACAGCAAGACAAGTATGGAAAACAAAGATGAACAACAAGGATTAAAGAAGAACTCAAAATTAAAAAGGACCAAGAACTACTCATCTTTGAAGAACCCCATGCTCATGATACCAAATGATGGCCTTCACATGTTGAGCTCTCCTTGGATGTTGAAGATGGTGCGGAAGCAATGGTTGAAATGAGCAAGACCCTCCTAAGAGTGATGGTGATCTTGAAGGTGCATGAAGTGTATGAAAATGAGAGAGGTTTGGCCAGCTCTCTTTGGTGGTGAAGGAGTGAAGATTAAAACCATAAATCAAGAGATTTAGGCAAGGGAGTAAGTATGGCATAAATTTGGCAGCATAACTTTACTCAAATTAATCTTGAAAATACATGAGGTAGGCCTCCTTATTTATAGATTTAGGAGCCTTGGTGAGCAAGCTTAAAGGGTAGGGATGGAAATACAAAAAGTGGGGGCTGCCTAGGGTATTGACTTTAGTCAAACCACACCATCATCCTAATATTCTAGAAGATAGGTCAAAAAAAAAAAAAAAAAACATTTGATAGTACACCCCTCCTTCTTTTGCTAAAGGCACCTATTTGCTAGCACACCCCTCCTTCTATTGCTAAGGGCACCTTTTTGATAGCACACCCCTAAGTGAGCAAGTTTTGCTTTCTACACTACACTAATCTACTAAGCTACCCCTAATGGGCCTCCAAGTAGCATGTACAAGGTCTTCTCCCTCCCATCCGTGGCTTGACTCATTTGGGCGTCAATGTGCTTGGCCATGGACCTTGTGAGAGGTCCTAGACGGTCTAGGCTCCCTCCTAGACGCTCCTCATGTAGCTCCCCCTTGTCTTGTGCTAGACGCTCTCCATGTGGTTCTAGACGGTCTAGTCTTGGCCTTTGGCTTTCATGGTGGGGTGAGCTTGGCCTCTCTCCATCATGAATAATGAGTGCCATAAACCTTTTCACAAACACTTGGTGTAACAAAAGAAAAACAGCAAGAAAACTCAAAGTAAGCCTAAAACAGAAACATAAATTGCAAGAAAATTAAAAGAGCTCTTGAAATAAAGTGCACACAACTCAACAATTAAACAAGAATGAACCTAAGACTCATGATACCACATGATGTGATTCCACTAGTCACAATAACATGATTCTTTGATATTCTATGGAATCAACCTGAGTTGGCAAAGATTAGGCACTTTTATAGAAGAGCATCAATGTTCTATATTTCAAGAACTCACCAAATCTTGCACCAAAAACCAAACTCACATGGAAGCTCCATTTACTATCAATTGAACCGATTAAAAAGCTGGAAAACAATTTTGAACCGAACAAGAAAGAAGGAAAACAGAAAATGAACCATTCAAAATCAAAGAAAAGGAAGAATAGTTGCTGGAAAACTGAAAACAGAACCAAAAACTCAAGAAAACCAACTCAAAACATGAACAACTAAAGAGGAAAAAGGAAGGAGAATAGAAAACTTATGAAAATGGATGTAGATTGGTATGAACACGCCACTAGAAGTGATGGATGCTTCTAGATGAGTGTGTTGCCGCCACTTGAGGACACCATGGATCCTTCAAGATAAGACTAGAGAAGAAGGCTCAAAGCTCTCCAATGTTCTCTCAAAATTTGAGTAGAGTTTCTTTACTATCAATTTCAATCTCTATTTTACAAAAGCCCACACTTTTATTTATAGTGTGAGGGTGCTGAAAAATAGGTGGGAAAATTCAAAAGAAACTTTTTTGAAATTCCCACCAAAACAAGTTGATCCCGCCGCGGACTCGAGCGTGGGGAAAGTGCCTCGTCACTCCTTCGTCTAGCCTTCTAACTGTTGCGCGTTCTGCAAGGACGCTCCAGGAACCTTCGCCGGAACTCCAAATGATCCCTGCAAAACACACAGACGGCGCCTCTAGCGGCCGTTGTAGCTCCGACGCTCAAGTCAGGCAACGGGAACACCAAAACTCTCTCTCGGATCTATCTATGTGAGACTCGTGTGTGTCCTCAGTCCTCTTTGATTCGAAAACTGAGTGTTCTTGGTTCGTGTTGTGTATTGTGTGGCAAAAAAATGCGTACCTGGTTCAGCGTTCTTCTTCCTCATATAATCCCGCGTCGCCCCCTACTGGCTACCTCTAGGGCCACTTGATTACTCTGCACCGCCGTTATCCACCCCCCAGGGCTACCTTGCGTGCAGGCCTTCCTCACTTGAGTGCAAAGTCTGACAGGGAAGGCCGCGTGGGTACCTCTGTACCCCTCAATTTCTGTGCCCATCTGCCCTACCTAATCTCTGGGAACACCTTCACGGTCCACGTGGCATGCATGCAACCTCACTGGGAGACTCTAACCTTGATGGGTTCTTGTCCCAGCAGGATTCTGCACCTAACTGCGTCTTCCCATCTTCATGCATGGTCGTCTCGCGACTAAGGCCATTCCCTGCCTCTGGGCGCTTTACTGATCACTGGTCGCGTTGTTCACATCGCCGCAGCCGATGTCACCTCGACACATACCGATGACCGAGGTATCTCTCATCCTGGCCGATGACCAATGGCGCTTCTTTACGTTGTCGTGCTCTCCTTATGAAATCATGCGAGGTCCTTGGGTAACGTTCTCGCCCGGAGCCTGGGTCCCAGTTTAACTCGTGTTGGCAAGGAACCCCCGACGACTGATCGCTCTGCATGCACCGATGACTGATCGGTGCTTCATCACTTCTCGCGCTCTGCTTCCAGGCGCTCATGCAGGAACTGATCTGCTGGTGGTGGTCACTTGGTAACTGACCACTGATCGCCGTTCTTGAACGATCTCCACCTTGGTTCATCTACTATCTCATGCCACGCGTCACTCTGTGACTGGCCCACGTGGTCATCTGCTGCTGACGTCATCGACTACCGATGACCGACCGGATCACAAGTCACATGGGAGGTGTGACCTTTTTCTACTATGACACCTCCTAAAAACTACACTTACACCTACTCTCCTAAGTCACATGTACAATGTGACTTTATTTTACATATTCATATTCCTATATTTAATATCCACACCTCTTACAACTTATACAAAAGAAATACAAATGATGCTCTTTTATTTAATGCTTGGCCTTGCTTCTCATGGGTTGGACTTGGGCTTCTTGGGCTTGGCCTTTTTGGGCTTGGGCTTTGGGCTTGGGCTTTGGGCTTGGGCTTTGGGCTTGGGCCTCCTCTTTTAAAAAGACTAATAAGAAAAACTTTAAATGTTTTGGTGGATGGCCTCTTCCTCCATTAGTGAAATCCTCTCTTCCTTGATATCCATCAAGGAGTGTTTAGGGCAATGGGAGGAGAGTTTAGGACCATTTACTAGGTCCATGGCCAAGAGACTACATGAAGACATTGAACTAGCTACGGATGGGAGAGAGAGATATTTGTACATGTTACATGAAGGCCCATCAAGAGTAGCTTAGTTTTAGTTGTGGTGTAAATAACACAAACTTGATTCCATGAGGGTTTTGTTACGTTTCTAGAAGCTTTCCTAGCACTAGGGCCAGCCATGTGTGGTGTGTCCCATGTGATGACATTTGCATTTCATTTTGAGTACATTTTCTTAGCATTAGGTTAACCTTTATGGTCCTCCTTATCTTATAAAAGGGCGAGCCAACCTACTGTATTTTTAAGATTGAATAGAGTATTGTTATGCTGCCCAAATTGTGCCATACACTACTCTTTGCCTAACTCTTAGGTTTTAATCTTCACTCCATCACTACCCAAGGGGCTGGCCGAACCTCCCTTTTTCCCCACTCTTCATGCACCTTCAAGGCACTCATGCTTCCTAGGAAGGCCTTGCTCATCTCCTCAACAAGCTTCCGCAAAGATCATCACCAAAGATTCCAAAACGCAAAGAAGAGCTCATAGGAATGTCATCATTTGGTATCTAGAGCTATGGTTCTTCAAAGATGAGTATCTCTTTGCAATTTTCTTTTTGAGTTCTTCTTTTCTCCAATTTTTTCATCTTTATTCCAAGTTGTCTTGCTGTTTTTTGTGTTTTGATATGATTTGAATGCTTGTTTATTCATTTCAATCGGTGGATTTTGTTCAAAATTGTGCTTGAACATCTATTTTCAATTTTGTGTAGGATTCTTGATATCATTGTGTTGCTGTTTTTATTTTTAGGTATTTGAGTCTTGCTTGAAATTTCATTTGGGTCATATGATGTTCTTGAGTCTTTTCATTTTATGAATCCATAAGTATTGTCTAAGTCATGTGTTTCCATATTTGTCATCAAATCCTAGTAGTACTCTTCTTGATTTGTTTGTTTCTTGTTTTTGGTTTGAATGTTTGATCTGAAATCTGTTTTGTGTTGATCCTTTGGTGCATTTTTAATTTTAGTTTGAGTTCTTATTTGTGTGTTAGATCGACACAAATTCCATCATATTAACTCCATTGTGTTTTTGTTGGTATATCATTCTGTTTTTTATTCCAGTTTTCAGAACCCCCTGTTTTCACATTTCTGTGCTAACTGTTTTGTTTTATGAAAATTACATACATCATCAAAAAAATTCATAGCCTCTGGATTTCACTAATTTGAGGTGTTAGAAAAAGGGACAAAAAAAAGAACCATCTGGAAAAAAAAAAAGAAAAAGAGAGTAAATATTACAAAAAAGTGTGCAATCCTGATGTTCCAGCTGACAATTTTGAGCACTGATTTTAAAAAATTTACCAAAATTAATTGGTACATGCGTTTGGAGTGAAACCAACGCCAAAAGTTTGTTAAGATCTTGTTCTGATTGTGTCTCAATTTTCAGAAGCAAATACAAAAGGGTCAGCTCAGCATAAATCTTTAAAAGTTACGCATTCTGGACCACAACAATTTTTTTCAGTGGTGTTGTTTTTAGTTTTTAAATCAAATCTAGTGCTATTCCTAGGTTCCTTTTGTGTGCCATCCATTATTTGAGTGCCTTTTATTTGCTTGTCTAATTTTATTTGAACTCTTTCTAGTTGTGTCACATTTAATTCCATTTGTGTGGTACTGTTTTTTTCAAATTAAATTGTTTCTTGCTTTCTTTCTTTGGCCTCTAAGCTTGTTGGTGGATTAAATATCAATTGGTACTTGTTGAGTGGGAAATTGACTTGAGGGGAGTCTAGCTTGCTTAATAGGTTCTGGATTGAAGATTTTATTGACCTAATTCCAAGAGGAACAAAAGCAAGGGGCAACAACAAACACCATACTACAAATACACCACACACTTTGGAAGGCCCAACAAGTAGAAAAGCAACAAAAGGGGTGCAACTAAAAGAACAACAAAGGGAGTTCCATTTAATTTCTTTGCATTCTTGCTTGTGTTAATTACTTGTTAATCACGCAATTAGTCAGTGAGTGTGTCTTCAAGGGCTCCAAGTGTCCAAGAAGCTTCACCAAGGGCCGTCTAGCTTAAATTGTTTTTGTTAATTGCTTTAATTGAACCAATTTGCTTTGTTTCACTTCGTTAATTTCTTGTTTAATCTTGTTTAAGGCTTTGATAATTTGCTTTGTTTGCTAGATATCTTGCATTGTTTTCTTGCATTAAAAACTTGATTTCTTCATCCTCATTGTGTTCTAAGTGTTTTACCTAAAGAAGGACTTGTGTAAAGGTTTTGGAGGGATAGTTTTTGGCTAAGGCAAGACTTGGTATTTAAGTAGTCCATTGTGACTCACCTCTCTTACCTGGAAAGCTACCTTCATTAACTGTCCTCTTCTTTCTTAAAAGTAAAACATTTATATACACAAAGTTCTAGTCATGTCTACTCACTCTTCCAAGTCTATTAAAAGTGATGTAAATTCCATAAAATCTCTTTTGAAACAACTCTCCAAGGATGTACAACTCATTTCATATAGACAATTGGAAAATGAGTCTAAAGTCAATGAATTGACTAGAGCAAAGGAAGAAAAATCTCAAAATTAAAAAAAAACACATACCCATGCATCTCAATCACAAATCCAAGAGTCTCTAGGGGAGGGAAGCCTTAGAATCCATGATTACTACCAACCACCTCCTAGGAGAAATAGGAGAAGAGAGGAAGAAGCCCCAAGGGAAGTAAGGGTAGACCTACCCCATTTCTATGGTAAGGAAAACATAGAGGTGTACCTAGATTGGGAGATGAAAGTAGGGCAACCCTTTGCTTGCCATAGGGTGAGTGAAGAGAGGAAGGTACCCTTAGCAACCCTTAGTTTCCAAGGCAATGCAATGTGTTGGTGGACCTCTCTAGAGAGAGATAGACGTCTTCATAGGGAGCCTCCCATAGAGTATTGGAATGACCTTAAGGGAGCCCTAAGACGTCGCCACATACCTTCCTACTACCACAGGGAGCTAATGAACAAGCTCCAAAGGCTCCAACAAAAGAACATGAGTGTGGAAGAGTATAGGCAAAAAATGGAGCTATACATGATGAGAGCCTCTATTAGAGAGGAAGATGTCACCACCATATCTAGATTTTTAAGTGGGCTCAACCTTGAGATAAGGGATAGAGTAAAACTTCTTCCCTACCAAGACTTGAATGACTTGGTTCAACTTTGCATTAAAGTTGAACAACAAAATTTGCGCAAAACTTTAAGTCAAAAGGTGGGATCCTACTCTAACTCCTATCCCAAGAGAGAATATAGAAGGGAGGGTAGTACATCTAGAGAAAAACCAAAGGAAACTACCAAGCCCTTAGCAAAAGATACCTCCACCCCACCCATTCGAACTAGGGACATCAAGTGTTTTAAGTATTTTGGAAGAGGGCATGTGCAAGCACAATGTCCAAACCAAAGGACCTTGTTTTTAAAAGGTAAGGATGAGTACACTAGTGGTGAGGATGAGCCTAGTGTAGAAGGAGAGGAAGGGGGAGAGGATGAGAGGGTAAGCCCAATAGAGGAAGAATTGCTAATGATTAGGAGAACCCTCAACAATCATCCTAGTGCATCCATGGAAACACAAAGAGAGAACATCTTTCATACAAGATGTAATGTTTTAGAAAATATATGCTCTCTCATTGTAGATAGTGGATCAAGCTGCAATTGTTGTAGCTCTAGGATGATTGAAAAGCTCAATCTACAAGTAGT
The DNA here is from genome assembly GCA_013389735.1 of Phaseolus lunatus. NCBI lineage: Eukaryota > Viridiplantae > Streptophyta > Magnoliopsida > Fabales > Fabaceae > Phaseolus > Phaseolus lunatus. The sequence goes on along the minus strand of CM023858.1, from coordinate 28,005,486 downwards.
TCCTCATCCTAAGCCATACAAGTTGCAATGGATCAATGAGAATGGGGAACTTAGTGTAGATAAGCAAGTGGAAATCAAGTTCTCCATAGGTAACTACAAAGATAAAGTTTTATATGATGTAGTACCTATGGAAACTTGCCATATCTTGTTAGGAAGACCATGGCAATTGATCCTGCCGCTTGACTCGAACGTGGAGGATTGCCTCGTCACTCCTTCCCCTAGCCTTCTGTTCTGCAAGAAAGCTCCAAGAACCACCACTGGAACTCCAAACGCTGCCTGCAAAACACACAGACGGGGCCTCTGGCTGCCGTTGTAGCTCCAACGCTCAAGTCAGGCAACAGGAACACCAAAACTATATCTGAATCTCTCTGTGAGACTCGTGTGTAACTGTAAACTCTCAAATGTGTAAGCTGTAAGAATCTGTAAAAAAACTCCCCTCAATTTCGTTAAGAGTTTCGTATATATACCTGAGTCTTTCTCTCTCCTGACGGTTATTCCTCTTGACACGTGGATAACATCTGGTCATACACGTGTCACCATCTAGAGTATCTGTAGCTGAAACGTTACTTCCACTGTGCCCCTGCGACTAAGTTATCCACACAGGGAGTAGCTTAGTACACAGGCTACTCTGGGCGCAACCTTAACATGGCGAGTTGGTTAACACTGGGCATCGCAGCTCACACTACACATGGTGGCAGATATGCCACTTATCCTCTGTACTTAGACCATACAACAAGTGCTTGCCAAGTCTTCTCAAACACCCGGTGATGACCGCCCTGGCGATGTGCTCTTTCGGCGACTTGCTGACCACCTGATCTCCTAACCTTAACACACGACGATCATGTGCAAACTAGGCGATTACTGATCCAGACCGGCGATGAGCGATTACTCATCCTCAAGGCGATAGGCGATTACTCATCCTCAAGGCGATAGGCGATTACTCATCCTCAAGGCGATAGGCGATTACTCATCATCACAGGCGACAGGCGATTACCATTCTGAGTGATCGCCTCCCTGATTCGCCTGCTATCCTCTACCACGTGTTACCCTATGAATGGTCCACGTGGTCAACTGCTGCTGATGTCATCGACTATCGATGACCGACCGGATCAACAATTTGATAAGAAAACCTTGCATGATGGTCTAACTAATGAGATTTCCTTCACCCATAGGCATAAAAAGTTTGTACATAGTCCTTTACCACATTCCCAAGTGGTGAAAGACCAAATACAAATGAAAGAAAAGAGGGATGAGGAAAATAAAAAAAAAGAGATAGAAAAAGAGAGAGTCCTTAGGGATAGAAAGGCGTGGGAGAAGAGTGTTCCTTCCCACAAGGTTGCTTAACAAGAAAAGCCTTTGAAAAATATTTTGGAAAATTTGCTTCTTGTTGAACAACCAAGCCTTATCTTTGGTAAGGGAACACTTGCATGCACTGCCACAAGTAATGAACCCATGAGTCTACCTCCTCAAGTGGAAAATCTTTTGAGTGAATTTGATGATGTATTCTCTAATGAGGGACCCAATGGACTCCCTCCCATTAGAGGTATAGAACATCAAATTGACCTAATTCCGGGGGCAAGCCTACCAAATAGGTCTGCTTATAGAACCAACCCTGAGGAAACTAAGGAGATAGAGTCACAAGTTCAAGACTTGTTGGAGAACGGTTGGGTTCAAAAGAGCCTAAGCCCTTGTGTTGTACCTGTCTTGTTGGTGCCAAAAAAAGATGGAAAATGGCATATGTGTTATGATTGTAGAGCAATCAACAACATCACCATCAAGTATAGGCATCCAATCCCAAGGCTTGATGACATGCTTGATGAATTACATGGGTCAACCATATTTTCCAAAATTGACCTTAAAAGTGGGTATCACCAAATTCGAATCAAAGAGGGTGATGAGTGGAAAACCGCTTTTAAGACCATGTTTGGATTATATGAGTGGTTGGTGATGCCATTTGGCCTCACTAATGCCCCTAGTACATTAATGAGGCTCATGAATCATACCTTAAGGGATTGTATAGGTAAATACATAGTAGTTTACTTTGATGATATCCAAGTGTATAGCAAAACCCTAGAAGACCATCTAAGTCACCTTAGAGAAGTTCTTCTAGTGCTTAGTGTTCTTGCCGGTTGACTCTCCTGTCGGTTCACTCTACGACACTCACACGCCTCCTTCCTCACCTTGATAAATGCTTGGTTCTTTCGAAGCAATCTGCACCTGCAAAAGAGAAAGGGGCGCCCTAGAGGCCGTTTGCACTCCGAAACTCAAGTCAAGATGGGGCAAAAAACACCAAGTGTATTGAGTCTCTCTGTGTTTAGGTCTAGAAACTGCGTACCTTTGTGAAGTATTTTACTGTCCCTTATATAGTCTAGGGTTTACTGCGCCGCTAGCCCTAATTAGGGTTCACTGCGCTGCTAGCCATATTCAGGGTTTACTGGAATACCCTTGCGTTGCTATCACCCAGTCTTAGGGTAGTCTAGCACATAAGGTTTCCTTTTCTGGAGTGCAAACACTACAGGGTGACCACCTGGATGCCTCCTCGTGCACCTAGTCTCTGGGGCCACCTGTTCTGGGAGTGCCCTTACTGTTCACGTGCCATGCATGTAGCCTTTACTGGGAAACCCTAGTTCTGATGAGTACTCGGCCCCTCAGGACTCTGTATGTAATTGTGCTTTTCCCGCCACACGCATGAGCTCTTCGTGATTCAGGCCTCTCCCTATCTCTGGGTATTTAACTGGTCATTGTCCTACTCTGGGAACCAATCTTAGTTGTTCTGGTTGTGTTGTTCAAATCACCCAAGACCGATGTCACCTCGTCACACTCTATTGTCGAGGACTGATCAACTTGCAGAGTGATGAGGACTCATCAGTCCCTTCTGGTAATCACCCTTCTCTTGGGGAACACGCTGATGACTAATCACCCTTTAATCCAAACTGCCTACGGGGTCAATTCCACGTGGCTTTGGCCCATGCTGTGGGACCCAGCTGACGTGGTTCACCCTTTACTATCTGTTCTCGGTGTCCGAGGACTGGTCGGTACACAAGCCCCCCATTCTCAAGCTGTTAACTTGTTTCAGCGAAGAGACTAAGTCATCGGCTTGGGCAACCTACATGGCTCTGCGCGTAAGGACATGAATAGTGCACTGATGGGACATCTCACCAACCCCCTCTTATCTGTAGACACGTGGCCGCATCAACGGTCGAGGTGTTTTTAACGTTTGCGCTTCTTTGCCTACGTTAAACCCCTTCAAAACCCCGCGCCACTTCACTGTTCCATCACTTTGCATTCTCAACTTCTGCGAACTCTATCTTTTAGTGCACGCTTAATTCTGCTAGGTCATTGTGAGCTTTGCCTTTCACTAGGACAGGTGATCATACCATGAACAAGACTTCACAGGAACTTCTCAGCTGAAAAGTACCCCATCGACCTCGTCATCCTCCACACCTTTTAGCTTTGTGAGGACTCCAGTGACGATCTGCATGCACCTGACAAGATAACAAACATCATATGTCCACTCATCGCCCTTCGGGAAAGGTGGGCCTCACCGGTGAACCCTCTGCTCGACTTGGGATTTCTTCCCCGACAAGGAGGCGTTCTATGCGAACTTACTCTCCACTGTTGGGACTTCTAACCTCATCCGAAAGGCTCGATCTGACCTCTGATCGCTCATAGGCAAAAGAGGATTTAACTGGGTGAACCCTTCTGTTCAGGTTGGGAGTTCTCACACGAAGGGGTGGTGTTCTCTACAAACCTACCTTCCCGCTTACGAGACCTCTAACCCCAAGTGACAGGTTCGAACTGACCTAACATCGCTCCTAAGCGAGGGAGGATTTAACTGGGTGAACCCTTCTGTTCACGTTGGGAGTTCTCACTCGAAGGGGTGGTGTTCTCTACGAACCTACCTTCCCGCTTACGAGACCTCTAACCCCAAGTGACAGGTTCGAACTGACCTCACATCGCTCATAGGCGAGGGAGGATTTAACTGGGTGAACCCTTCTGTTCACGTTGGGAGTTCTCACTCGAAGGAGAGGTGTTCTCTATGAACCTACCTTCCCGCTTACGAGACCTCTAACCCCAAGTGACAGGTTCGAACTGACCTCACATCACTCATAGGCGAGGCAGGATTTAACTGGGTGAACCCTTCTGATCCTGCCTCTGACTCGAGTGTGGAGGATATGCCTCGTCACTCCTTCGTGTAGCCTTCTACAGCCGCGTGTTCTACAAGAATGCTCCAAGAACCCTCTGTGGAACTCCAAATTATGCCTTACATGACGTGGAGTGCTTTTATATCTGGGCCGCGCCTCTCTCTCAAATGGTGACACGTGGAGGCATGCAACTTACATCTAACCGTACACGTGTCACGCCTAAAGGGCATTTGCGCTTTCCTCTATGCGCCTAAGTTATTCCCTCGCGAAGTAACTTAGCGCGTTTCTTGCCTCTGAGTGAGTCGCATGCTCCCAGGAGAGCACCAAGGGTGACTGGTCTAAACACACTCACCAGGCGCTGAATCCTGCATACATGGTCTCACCGCACAGTGCCATGCACGTAGTGGGTTAAGAGAGTCACTGATCACTAACCAGCTTACTAGCTCTCTTATACCATCCTCATGCACAACCCTACTGGCGAGCAACTCTTCTTCTTCTGGTTTGGAATCATACGAGGTGCATGCGTAACGCTCTCGCTGGGAGCCTGGGTCCCAGTTTAACTGCATGTAGCAAGAAACCCCGATTACCATGCACCGATGAATGATCTGTGCTTCATTCATGTGTAACGCTCTCGCTGGGAGCCAGGGTCCGGGTTTAACTGCGTGTAGCAAGAAACCCCGATGACTAATCTGTGCTTCATTCATGCGTAACGCTCTCGCTGGGAGCCTGGGTCCCGGTTTAACTGCGTGTAGCAAGAAACCCTGATGACCATGCACCGATGACTGATCTGTGCTTCATTACTTCTCGCGCTCTGCTTCTAGGCGCTCATCTAGGGACCGATCTGCGGGTGGTAGTCACTTAGCAACTGACCACCGATCACCGTTCTCAGTGATGTCCTCCCTGATTCTGCTGCTAACTTATCCCACGTGTCACCCTGTGAATGGTCCACGTGGTCATCTGCTGCTGACGTCATCGACTACCGATGACCGACCGGATCACCTTCTGTTCACATTGGGAGTTCTCAGTCGAAGGGGAGGTGTTCTCTACGAACCTGCTGTCCCGCTTCTCATTAAGCTCTCCCTCGACGACTATGTAAGCAACTGCACGTCGTTTTATGTCACCGAAGGTCTTGGGGCGATTGCAGATCAAGGACTCGCTGAAAGGCCCTGGCAATACGCCTTTCCTGAAGGCATGCACCACCATATCTTCATCCTTGGTGTGCAACCTCACCACCATTGCCCCAAACCTGTTGAGGTAATCTCTAAGGGACTCCCTCTGATGCTGCCTTACATCGAAAAGGTCATAAGACACTGGTGGAAGGGCCCTATTGACGAGATACTGTTCCCTGAACAGCGTGGAGAATTGCGCGAAGGACGTGATATGTCCCTCGGGCAAACTCACGAACCATTCCAACGCCGTTCCTGTCAATGTGGCCATGAAGAGCTTGCAGTGCACTGCGTCAGACCCTCCTGACAGCATCATCTGCGTATAGAAAGCAGTGAGATGTGTTTCAGGGTCTTCTTTCTCGGTGAACACGATTTTAGGCCCCACGAAGGTGGCTGGGACCACCGTGTCCATGATCGCTTGGGAGAAAGGCATGGGAAAGGCCCTTGGGGGCGTTGGTGGAGCCCGATCATCTCCCCCGCGGTCTCCAGCTTGCTACATGTGTTGCAGATTCAAGCGTAGCTCCTCGTTCGCTCTGTGCAACTCCTCATTCCTGGCCTGTGAGGCGGCCAGGTCCTCTTGCATACGCGCCTGATGCGCTCTGGACTCTGCCACCGTCTCTTGAAGAGCGCGCATCGTTTCCATGAGTTGTTGCATGGTAACGCTTTCACCCCGATTTGGTGGAACGGATACGTGTCTAGTATTCCTCATCCTCTATGGTTTCTACTCTTACTCTCGTGTATGGGACCCTGTTTTACTCCAGCCCCACGGTGGGCGCCAAATGTTCTTGCCGGTTGACTCTCCTGTCGGTTGACTCTACGACACTCACATGCCTCCTGCCAAATGTTCTTACCGGTTGACTCTCCTGTCGGTTCACTCTACGACACTCACACGCCTCCTTCCTCACCTTGATAAATGCTTGGTTCTTTCAAAGCAATCTACACCTGCAAAAGAGAAAGGGGCACCCTAGAGGCCGTTTGCACTCTGACACTCAAGTCAAGATGGGGCAAAATGTAACGCCCCTCAAAATATTGGTCATTTTCATATGATAAAATAAAGGTGAAACAATAATATCAAAATTTAACATAGATATATACATAATATAATTCATCCATTAATACAAATGTGCCTCAAAATAATATCCCTTTTCGAGGAAGTTTTAATACATCTCCATACAGAAGTTTTCAAAATAAAACAAAAACCACAGCATTCAAAACCGGCGATCTCCTCCTTCAGAAAGTGCTCACTGAGGAGCTCTACTACCTGCAACCTCATCTGCTCCCGTGCAAATATACACGATCATCACAGGTTTAAGAAAAACAACCACGATACAAAACAAAGGGTAAGCTAGATATTTTTAAAAACTTTAAATATGAAACTTTATATCAATAGAAAGCATAAATCTTCACACCATTCATAATCTATATCAATTTCAACCATCAACATCCCCATATTCCACAAACTCGTCAAGTGTCTATTCAATACATTCAATACTCATGGTTCACATGTCAGACTTTCCACTGACTCATAACACATAGACACATGACTCTACTTCCGGAAGACTCGTGCGTTGAACTTAGCATCCAAAGACCTGCACCTGTCATACCACACCACTGTGAAATCCACACAGGGTCGCTGTGAAATCCACACAGCCATGCGCATAAACATAATCTCAATATCATCACTCTCCCGGTATGACAGGGTTAATTCATATAACAGGTCAAGTTAGTTATCTTTCAAACAACTTACCCATACATATGAACCTCCTTCGACTCTCAACAACTGAATAACTTCATCTATGTGATTCCATTATATCAGCAGAGTCAGGATCGTCTCATTCACAGGATACTCACTAATCAATACACTCTAATACCAATCTCAACACGGTATTTCCTTTCCTAAAAATACTATGTCTTGATCACAATTTTACATTCATCCAGTACATCATACCACACGTAAAAGCACAATTCCATCATATAATATTTTGAATCTTTTCTTAAACAATCCCAATCACAGAAACAATCATACCAAAGTTCAGATTTTCCAATATCATATGCATTTCAATCTCAAACAAGTTTAAAGCGACACTAAAACAGGGGAGTTCGAAATCAACATTAAAACCGGCGATCACGTCGCCCCACACATAAAAACAGAGCATCGTGAAAATAGAATATGAAACCGGCGACCACGTCGCCCTCACTTCAGAACCTACTCGCCTAAAGTTTTCATAAACGAAAATGCTAGCTTCCCTTACCTGAACTTGCACAAAATCACCAAGAGCTCCAAAACCCACCGAAGCTCAAAGATGCCTCAACCTGCACCACAGAGTCCCAATCACAAAACTAACGAGATTACCCATTTTCTGCGTTAACAGAGATGATTTCTGAAGTTAAAAGAGTCGTATGCACAACCTATGCAGAGATGACCCTCTCAAATTCAGACTCGACTCAAAGAACAGAGCAAAACGACTTACTCTATTTTAGGGCTTTGAGCAGAAAACTTGCAGAGCACAACGTTAGGAATCCAGGGTAGTCGCCGATCTTCAACTGGTTCGCTAGGACGTATGAATGCAGGGAGAAGGAGAAGAAGAAACAGGGAGCTAAAACCAACTCACTCAGTTTCTCTCTACTCAAGCAGCGTTCGAACCCTGCCTATCCAAACTGAAGTTTGAACTTAAGCCATCCTTCCCAGGCATGCCGTTGCCACCACCCACTCTGCAGGAAAGCTTGCGTGCACACTTCCTTGAACAGTATGACCACGTGGGTCTCTGCGCACCAACTCTGGGTCACTTTCCATACCAACTCTCTGATGCTAACTATTCTGAAACACCCTTTTTGTCTACGTGTCGCGCATGCAGAACGTTCATGCTGGGAGCCTGGGTCCCACCTTATCTGTGTGAAACACGACATCGCGCGATAACCTTCCACCGATGACTGCTCGCGCGATGACTATCCACCGATGTCTCATCCTGGCGGACGAACGATGTCTCTCCCTGGAAGACGACCGATGTCTCTCCCTGGAAGACGACCGATGTCTCTCGCCCTGGCGATCCCCGCGTGTCTCTCGCCCTGGCGATGCGCGCATGTCTCTCGCCCTGGCGATGCCCGCGTGTCTCTCGTCCTGGCGATGCCTGCATGTCTCTCGCCCTGGCGATCCCCGCGTGTCTCCCGCCCTGGCGATGCCCACATGTCTCTCGCCCTGGCGATCCCCGCGTGTCTCTCGCCCTGGCGATGCCCGCATGTCTCTCGCCCTGGCGATGCCCGCGTGTCTCTCGCCCTGGCGATGCCCGCATGCCTCTCATCCCGGCGATGACTTATGACACATCGCCACGCCTTGCTGAAGGTTCTTCATCCCACTATGTTACATCCAAGGTATCACCTCCACATGGCTTGGTGACGTCGGTAGCTTCACATTTCCAAGAATAGATCAGCATTACTCCTCGTGCGCCCATGCATGCAACACTAAGGACGATTTCTTATGCTCAAGCATAGAGCTTCGCATGCACAGCGTATCTAAGGCTTAACCCACACCTTGATACGCGTGGTTTTTGGAACCCACTATGGTTGATCCAACATCTTGACCACATACTAAGTGCACTCCCGTCGATCAAGTACACCATAGGCGATTGGCGATCATGTGTACTCTAGGTGACAGGCGATTATGTCCCAGAGAAGTCGGAGATCGCCTCCGTCTTCAACAACGGCGATTTCGTAGACTTCTAAGCTACACTTTTCTTCCTTTACTCTTCTTGATCCACATGTCTTCCTCGAGCACACCCACGTGATTACCTCACGATAAAGTCATCACACCTGACTACTTGGTTAATACAATGGTCAGCCGAGCAACCTCTACCAGCTGACCCCAGACCTTGGGCGACGTCCGAGGTCCGACTACTACGAAACTTCTATTACCAGCTCTTTGTATTTTAAATAATAACATCTTCTAAAATTATTTAAATATAACACTTTTATTCCAATTAAGGTTTCTAGGTCCTTACACAAAAAACACCAAGTGTATTGAGTCTCTCTGTGTTTAGGTATAGAAACTGCGTACCTTTGTGAAGTATTTTACTGTCCCTTATATAGTCTAGGGTTTACTGCGCCGCTAGCCCTAATTAGGGTTCACTGCGCTGCTAGCCATATTCAGGGTTTACTGGAATACCCTTGCGCCGCTATCACCCAGTCTTAGGGTAGTCTAGCACATAAGGTTTCCTTTTCTGGAGTGCAAACACTACAGGGTGACCACCTGGATGCCTCCTCGTGCACCTAGTCTCTGGGGCCACCTGTTCTGGGAGTGCCTTTACTGTTCACGTGCCATGCATGTAGCCTTTACTGGGAAACCCTAGTTCTGATGAGTACTCGACCCCTCAGGACTCTGCACGTAATTGTGCTTTTCCCGCCACATGCATGAGCTCTTCGTGATTCAGGCCTCTCCCTATCTCTGGGTATTTAACTGGTCATTGTCCTACTCTGGGAACCAATCTTAGCTGTTCTGGTTGTGTTTTTCAAATCACCCAAGACCGATGTCACCTCGTCACACTCTATTGCCGAGGACTGATCAACCTGCGGAGTGACGAGGACTCATCAGTCCCTTCTGGTAATCACCCTTCTCTGTGGAGACACGCTGATGACTAATCACCCTTCTCTATGGGGACACGCTGATGACTAATCACCATTTAATCCAAACTGCCTACGGGGTCCATTCCACGTGGCTTTGGCCCATGCTGTGGGACCCAGCTGACGTGGTTCACCCTTTACTATCTGTTCTCGGTGTCCGAGGACTGGTCGGTACACAAGCCCCCCATTCTCAAGCTGTTAACTTGTTTCAAGGAAGAGACTAAGTCATCGGCTCGGGCAACCTACATGGCTCTGCGCGAAAGGACATGAATAGTGCACTGATGGGACATCTCACCAACCCCCTCTTATCCGTAGACACGTGGTCGCATCAACGGTCGAGGTGTTTTTAACGTTTGCGCTTCTTTGCCTACGTTAAACCCTTTCAAAACCCCGCGCCACTTCACTGTTCCATCACTTTGCATTCTCAACTTCTGCGAACTCTATCTTCTAGTGCACGCTTAATTCTGCTAGGTCATTGTGAGCTTTGCCTTTCACTAGGACAGGTAATCACCTTTCTCTGTGGGGACACGCTGATGACTAATCACCCTTCTCAGTGGGGACACGTTGATGACTAATCACCCTTTAATCCAAACTGCCTGCGGGGTCCATTCCACGTGGCTTTGGCCCATGCTGTGGGACCCAGCTGACGTTGTTCACCCTTTACTATCTGTTCTCGGTGTCCGAGGACTGGTCGGTACACTTAGGAAAAATAGTTTGTTTGCCAATAGGGATAAGTGTACTTTTTGTGTAGATAGCATAGTTTTCTTGGGGTTCATAGTTAACCAAAGGGGGGTGCATGTTGACCCCAAGAAAATCCAAGCCATCAAAGAGTGGCACACTCCTCAAAATGTAAGTCAAATAAGAAGTTTTCATGGGCTAGCTAGCTTCTATAGAAGGTTTGTACCCAATTTTTCAAGCTTAGCTTCCCCTCTCAATGAACTTGTTAAAAAAGATGTTGCATTTTGTTGGAGTGAAAAGAATGAGCAAGCCTTTCAAAGGCTAAAAGCTCAACTCACCCATGCACCCATTCTAGCTCTTCCAAATTTTTCTAAAACTTTTGAGATAGAATGTGATGCATCGGGCATGGGCATAGGTGCGGTATTGTTACAAGGTGGTAACCCGATTGCATATTTTAGTGAAAAGCTTCATGGTGCCACCCTTAACTACCCCACTTATGATAAAGAGCTCTATGCACTTGTCAGGGCCTTAAAGACTTGGCAACATTATCTTATTTCCAAAGAATTTGTTATCCACAGTGATCATGAGTCCCTAAAGTACTTAAAAGGCCAACACAAGCTCAACAAAAGACATGCTAAGTGGATGGAGTTTCTTGAGCAATTCCCTTATGTAATCAAATACAAGAAAGGAAGCACAAACATAGTGGTCGATGCTCTCTCAAGGAGGCATTTGCTCTTTTCAAATTTAGGTGCCCAAATTCTTGGATTTGATCACATAAAAGAGCTTTATCAAGAAGGTCAAGAATTTTCATCCATCTATGCTAAGTGTAGACATAGAGCACAAAGAGGTTACTTGTGGCCGAGGGATATCTTTTTATGGAAGGAAAACTTTGAATTCCCCAAGGCACACATAGGAAGCTCCTTGTAAAGGAATCACATGAGGGGGGTCTCATGGGAGACTTTGGAGTTGATAAGACTCTAGATCTTTTAAAAGAAAAATTTTACTGGCCACACATGAGAAAGGATGTCCAAAGGCATTGCTCTAGATGCATATCATGTTTAAAAGCAAAGTCTAGAGCAATGCCTCATGGACTCTACACCCCCTTGCCGATTGCAAATGCTCCTTGGGAAGACATTAGCATGGACTTCATTTTAGGACTCCCTAGGACTGCAAGAGGCCATGACTCTGTCTTTATGGTAGTGGAGCGTTTTAGCAAAATGTCCCATTTTATTCCATGCCACAAGGTAGATGATGCTCAAAATATTTCTAGGCTCTTCTTTAGAGAAGTGGTGAGACTCCATGGTATACCTAGAAGTATAGTATCCGATAGAGATCCCAAGTTTATAAGCCAGTTTTGGAAAACTCTTTGGGGCAAACTTGGAACAAGACTACAATTTTCAACTTCTTGTCATCCTGAAACGGATGGCCAAACCGAAGTAGTCAATATATCTCTTGGAACTATGCTTAGGGCTATCATGAAGGGGAACCACAAGTCTTGGGATGAGTATCTTGCCCACATTGAGTTTTCTTACAATAGAGTAGTCCATAAGACTACTAATGCTTCTCCTTTTGAAGTTGTGTATGGGTTTAATCCTCTCACACCTATGGATTTGTTGCCTCTTCCTAACCCACAAGAATTTGTGCATAAGGAAGGAGTAATCAAAGCCGACTTTGTTAAGAAAATTCATGAGAAGATTAAAACCCAAATACAACAACAAAATGAAAAGTATGCAAGATACAACAATAAGGGAAAGAAAGAAATAATTTTTGAGGAAGGAGACTTAGTTTGGCTTCACCTTCGAAAAGATATATTTCCAACTAAAAGGAAGTCCAAACTAAGTCCCCGAGGTGATGGACACTTTCAAGTCTTCAAGAGAGTCAACAACAATGCTTACAAATTGGACCTACCTCTTGAATATGGAGTGCATGATACTTTCAATGTAATTGACTTATCTCCATTTGTAGGTACCAATGAAGACAAGGACGACTTGGATTTGAGGACAAATCCTTTCCAAGGGGGAGGGGATTGTAACATCCCGCCAAATTCTTCTCATATTTATATAATAAAAAAATAAAGGTAAACAAATATATTGAAGTGAACATAATTACATATATGTAATGAAGTTTCTCCTCACAGGGAGTTTAATACATAATCGGTCAGTTTTCCAAAAACTTAAACAAAATACAGTAAAATAGAAAGACAAGCGATCTCCTAACAGCAAAAAGGCGATCTCCTATCAGAAAACGACGATCTCCTATCAGAAAACAGAAAAAGGGTGATCGCCCAACAGAAATAGAAACAGGCGATCTCCTTCCGGCGACCACTCACTGAGGAACTCTACTTCTTGCAACGTCATCTGCTCCCGTGTAAATTATACACGATCATCACAGTTTTAAGAAAAAGCCAAACACAACACCAAATACACAGGGTAAGCTAGATATTTGAAAGAGAGTTTAGATATGAACTTTAAAATCAAGATAAAACAATTTTAAGACACCCACGTAAAAACCATCAACTTTCTCATTCTCTTCACATGACCATCAAGTAATCACATATTACACAATTCCTCAAGAGTCGTTCAATTCACATAATTCATCAAGTGTCTATCAATTTCAATGTTTCTCATTTCTCACGTCAGACTTCCACTGACTCATCACACAAGACACTTGACACTACTTCCGGAAGACTCGTGCGTTGAACTTAGCATCCAGAGACATGCACCTGTCATACTGCACCACTGTGAAATCACACACATTCACAGGGTCGCTGTGAAATCACACACATTCACAAGCGTATAAATGAATCTCAATATCATCACTATCCTAGCATGACAGGGTTAATCCATACAACGGGTCAAGCTCGTTCTCTTTCAAACAACTCACCCATACGTATGAACCTCCATCGACTCTCAACGCCTGAATAACTTCATCTATATGATTCCATTATATCAGGAGAGTCAGGATCGTCTCATTCACAGGATACTCACTGATCAATACACCTCATAACCAATCTCAACACGGTATTTCCTTTCCTGAAAATACTATGTCTTGATCCCACATTTACAACATTCAACACATCATATAACACTTAAATGAATGATTCCAATCACAACAACAATCATTCCATGGTTCAGATTTTCGAATATCACATGCATTTCACATTTAAAACTCAAACAATTTCAAACAACACAAAAACAGGGGAGTTCGAAAAACAATGCCAAAACCGGCGATGTCGTCCAAAAACAGGGGATTAGGCAATAACAGTTGAAAACCGGCGACCACGTCGCCCCATCATCTCAATCATCTAAAATAAGGTTTTCGTTGGAAATAAGACTAGCTTCCCTTACCTGGACTTGCGCAAAACACCAAGAGCTCCAAAACCCACCGAGCTTAAAGGTGCCTTAGCTCTGTTTTAGTGTCTGGTTTGGAGAACTTGCAGAGAACCTCCCAGGTGCTCTAAGGGCAGTCGTCGCTCGTCGCACTGGTGCTTGAGGATGCCTGAATCGCAGCGCGAAGGAGAGAAAAGAGAAGGATGAAGGTAAACTCACTCTTGAACCACTGCAATGTTCTTTGCCTCTCAGAAGTGGGTTTTTGAATCTTAAACCAACTTGTCCACAAAAGCCGCTGCCACCACCCACTCTGCAGGGAAGTTTGCGTGTACGCTTCCCTGAACAGTACGACTACGCGTGCCTCTGCGCAGGCCAACACTCTGATGTCACTATTCTGAACCACCCTTTTTTTGTCTACGTGTCGCGCGTGCAGGACATTTCATGCTGAGAGCCTGGGTCCCACCTTATCTGTGTGAAACTCGACATCGCGCGATAACCTTCCACTGATGACCTCTCGCGTGGTGACTATCCACCGATGTCTCATCCTGGCGGACGACCGATGTCTCTCCCTGGGAGACGACCGACGTCCCGCCCTGGCGATGACCACATGCCTCGCGCCTAGCGATGCCCACAATGCCTCGCGACCGGCGATAACCGCATGCCTCGCACCCTGGCGATGCCTGCATGTCTCTCATACCGGCGATGACTGATGTGCCTCATCCCAGTGATGACTGATTCCTCTTCCTGACGGACGACTGATTCCTCATCCTGGCAGACAACCGATGTCTCTCCCTGGAGGACCACCGATGTGTCTCCCATCCTGGTTGATGACCGATGTTGCTCTCATCCTGTTGGCGATCTCTTATCGCCCTTGTCTGTGACGAGAGCACATCGCCTTACTCTGGTCACCGATGTCACATCGTCACACCTTGTTAAAGGTTCTTCATCCTACTATGTTACGTCTAAGGTATCATCTCCACATGACTTGGTGACGTCGGTAGCTTCACATTTCCAAGAATAGACCAGGACTACTCCTCGTGCGCCCATGCATGCAATTTTAAGGATGATTTCTTATGCTCAAGCATAGAGCTTTGCATGCCCAGCGTATCTAAGGCTTAACCCACACCTTGATACGCGTGGCCTTTGGAACCCACTATGGTTAATCCAGCATCTTGACCACATACTACGTGCACTCCCGTCGATCACGTACACCATAGGCGATTGGCGATCATGTATACCATAGGCGATTATGTGCCAGAGAGGTCGGAGATCGCCTCCGTCTTCAATAACGGCAATCTCGTAGAAGACTTCTTAGCTGCACTTTTCTTCCTTTACTCTTCTTGATCCACATGTCTTCCTCGAGCACATCCACGTGATTACCTCACGATAAAGTCATCGCACCTGACTACTTGGTTAATACAATGGTCAGCCGACCGACCTCTACCATCTGACCCCAGACCTTGGGCGACGTCCGATGTCCGACTACTACGAAACTTCATTTACCAGTTCTTTGTATTTTAAATAATAACATCTTCTGAAATTATTTAAATATAACACTTTCATTCCAATTAAAGTTTCTAGGTCCTTACATTCTCCCCAACAAGAAAAATTTTCGTCCTCGAAAATTGAATTACAAGGAAAAGAGGTAGGGATAGGCTTCTCTCATGGTTCCTTCTAATTCCCAAGTTGTATCACCCGATCTGTCATCCCACACCACCTTCACCATGTTGATGGTCTTGCCTCTGAGCTGCTTACTCTGCTGAACGTCAATCCTGACTGGTTTCGCTCCAAACAACAAGTCATCCCTGATCTGCACATCGTCTACTTCCAACACGTGACTAGGGTCTGCAAGATACTTCCTTAGCTGTGACACGTGAAAGACATTATGCAGATCTGCTAATTGGGGAGGTAGGGTGATTTCATAAGCCACTGGACCGATCCTCCTTAAGATATGATATGGCCCGACGAACTTAGGAGACAGCTCCTTTGATCTGATAACTCGTCCTACACCCTTGGTCGGTGTCACTTTCATAAATGCATGATCTCCAACTACAACTCCAACGGTCTTCTCCTCATCGTCAACATCATCATTGCCTCTACAAGAGTTATTATCCTTGTGTTCATTTAAGGCCAGAAGTGTTTTCACAGCCTTGTCAGCTTCGTCCTCATAGCCACCACTAGAGTTGTTACCCTTGTCTTCAGGAGCGACATAGAGTGGCTCCCTCAAAGTTATTCCCTTCATATTTTCCAAATCAACAGGGGTTTTCCCAACCAAACGATTCTTGCTCACCTTCTTAGCAACTTCAACTTTGGGGATGGATGATGATTCACTTTCTAAGGCAGAGCCATCTGACGAAGATCCCTCTACTACTAACATTAGCTGCAGTTACAACACCTTCCCACCACCCATCATACCACCAGGCATACACTGCTGATTCAAACTCAAGAGGGCGACCTGAATGGCGTTCAGGAGAGCATGGCTTGACTGTTAAGCGGTCTGAACATCGCATCCCCAATTAATCAGTAGCTGTCCCTCTAGATGAAGAGACCCATTCCTCTAGTTTTTGTGGTCCCTCTTTATCAAGCAACTCATCGTACTGGACCTTCAGCAGCATTGGAGACACACTCCAGATTTTTCATCTAAACCAGCATTCTCTAACGCCACTATCTTGCCAAAGTACCTCTATTCTAGCACCGTTTCTTGTCGAAACGACCTTGTAGCAGCAAAAGACTGAAATAGAATGGCTTCTTTTCTTCAGGCGCCCATCTGGTTCATCTTTTCTTTGATTACTAATAGCAGATTATGAAAAACCCACCTCTTAAGCAACTGGTTGGGATTTCGGAGCTGCTCACTCAGGAATTCCAATGGATACATCCATATTAGCATTGCATGGGATCTCAGGGTGCTCAATATTCAATACACAGATCATAAGTCCCTCACTGTGTTCAGGGTGAGGACTTGTTGCTACGGCTGACGATGCAGCATTGTTTCTAAGATCAGAAACGAAACGCTGACCACCACAACTGCCCATTTAAAGGATTAGCTGCAAATCCCATCCCATTAGAAACACAAGGCACGGAAAGTTCTGCTTCCACATCCAACTTTCTGCAATTTACTAACATTGCTAGAAGAACTCAACACCATCATAACACGGCTTACCCTTATCCTACCCACAGCCATTACCTCCTTCCCTTCTACGTTCACAGACAGAGCTGCATCCTCATTTGCCAAGTTCAGGAGCCTTTAACTTCAACCCACCATTCCCACACTCATCTTTCAAATCCCGATCAACAAAACAACCCCCATTCTGCGTGAAACCTTCTCTCTTAGGAGGTAGTCCAGGTATTCCTTCTGGAAATACATCCATGAAATCTTTCACCACATGTATCCTGCTTACGTCCTCTTCATTCTTCACTTCCAACCGAGCTAGGATCACGAAGCACCTCGCCCCTTTTTCCCAACTCCGACCACCCATGCTGAGTAGATATCACATCTGACTCTTGGAGGTCTGGAAACGCTAATTTTCTGCCTACCGCAATCTATGAGAATGTGATTGGCAGATAGACAATCCATTCCTAGGATAACATCCAGATCCTGAAGAGGTAGGCAGATCAAACTTACTTTGAACCTGCGTCCCTCTACCATCACTGGACATTCAGAGCAAACTATGGAGGTCGCAACCTGTCCTGATGCAGGTGTAGAGACCAACAGTTCAAACGGTAGCTCCTTCACTAGAAGGCCCAACTCGGCTACACACAGGCTTGACACAAAAGAGTGTGTCGCTCCGGAATCAAACAAAATTCTAACGCATCTACCAGCTATAGAGTAAACACTTTGTACTAAGTTACCTGACTGAGATGCCTCAGCTCTCGACATAGCAAACACTCTCCCTGCTATCTGCGGCCTACGGTTTTCATTCCTAAGCTGCCGAGAACCACCGGGTTGAGTCATCCTATTCTTGTTAGGACACTCTCTAGCAATATGTCCCATCTTTTGGCATTTGAAGCACCCTTTCTCTGAATTCCCCTTGGAGCACACCTTGACGTTATGTGACCCACCACAACGGAAACATCTTGGTTTCCATGGTTGTTGCTGCTGAAACTGGGGCGGAACTGCTCCTGCCCGATGTGGTGGAGGTCTCGCATAAGGCTTGCTTTGTGGGTGCTGCACCTTGGCCTTCCCGCTGGAGGGACCCCCTGGGTGTGATCTGATTACCCTGGAATCACTCCTCTCCAGGGTCTCCACCACCTTTGCCTTCTCTACTAAGGCATGAAACTCCCTGATCCACGGATCTGCTTGATCAGGGGTAGCATTCCCACTGAACTTGGGTGGGTTGTGCCTCATGAACTCGGTCAGTCCCATCTGTTCCTGAGGCTGACCGACGTGGGAAGCTGTTTCAGCCGACCGAGCAGTTTCCCAATGATGCATTACAGCCTGATGAATCTGAGCCATTACCGTATTCTGTTGTTGGATAGCACTTGCCATCATCTCTATAGCCTTGGCAATCTAGCCCATTTCCGAAGAAGGTTGGGGAGGGGTAGGAGGTTTACGTGCCATCTTTCTTCGTTTCAGATTTTGAAACTATAGGATTTCTATATTCCCTACAACTACAAGAATGAGATCGATAAGAAATCAATTCATTCAGGAGGTAACATCTAGACCTTACAAAGGTCAGCATCTCAAAGTCATTAAGAATTTGAGCTCATCAACAGAATCATAATACTTATAACCTCAAGCAAAACACCAGAACAGCTACTGGTATACAACCATCAATCCAAACAACCACTTTCAATCAATTACAAAAACACTCAATAAAATGAAATAAATCATACCAGAATTTAAGGTATGCTAAACATCAAACCTTTGGAATTAAGATTGAGAATCATCTCGATCCAGTTATGAGTGTGCACCCTCACTACTTTATCAAGATCCTCTCATTCTTAATACTAAGATTTTCAGTTAGGGCATATATTCACTAAAGCACACACAAAATCTCAATACAAAAACGTTTGAAAACCTTTCACTATAGTTGTTATTTAAAACTCAAATAACTTTTGTGAGTAGAAGAAACACAACAGATCCACAGCCCTCAGGTCATCCTAAGGACGAACTGCTCTGATACCATTAATGTAACATCCCGCCAAATTCTTCTCATATTTATATAATAAAAAAATAAAGGTAAACAAATATATTGAAGTGAACATAATTACATATATGTAATGAAGTTTCTCCTCACAGGGAGTTTAATACATAATCGGTCAGTTTTCCAAAAACTTAAACAAAATACAGTAAAATAGAAAGACAGGCGATCTCCTAACAGCAAAAAGGCGATCTCCTATCAGAAAACGACGATCTCCTATCAGAAAACAGAAAAAGGGTGATCGCCCAACAGAAATAGAAACAGGCCTTCCGGCGACCACTCACTGAGGAACTCTACTTCCTGCAACGTCATCTGCTCCCGTGTAAATTATACACGATCATCACAGTTTTAAGAAAAAGCCAAACACAACACCAAATACACAGGGTAAGCTAGATATTTGAAAGAGAGTTTAGATATGAACTTTAAAATCAAGATAAAACAATTTTAAGACACCCACGTAAAAACCATCAACTTTCTCATTCTCTTCACATGACCATCAAGTAATCACATATTACACAATTCCTCAAGAGTCGTTCAATTCACATAATTCATCAAGTGTCTATCAATTTCAATGTTTCTCATTTCTCACGTCAGACTTCCACTGACTCATCACACAAGACACTTGACACTACTTCCGGAAGACTCGTGCGTTGAACTTAGCATCCAGAGACATGCACCTGTCATACTGCACCACTGTGAAATCACACACATTCACAGGGTCGCTGTGAAATCACACACATTCACAAGCGTATAAATGAATCTCAATATCATCACTATCCTAGCATGACAGGGTTAATCCATACAACGGGTCAAGCTCGTTCTCTTTCAAACAACTCACCCATACGTATGAACCTCCATCGACTCTCAACGCCTGAATAACTTCATCTATATGATTCCATTATATCAGGAGAGTCAGGATCGTCTCATTCACAGGATACTCACTGATCAATACACCTCATAACCAATCTCAACACGGTATTTCCTTTCCTGAAAATACTATGTCTTGATCCCACATTCACAACATTCAACACAGCATATAACACTTAAATGAATGATTCCAATCACAACAACAATCATTCCATGGTTCAGATTTTCGAATATCACATGCATTTCACATTTAAAACTCAAACAATTTCAAACAACACAAAAACAGGGGAGTTCGAAAAACAACGCCAAAACCGGCGATCTCGTCCAAAAACAGGGGATTAGGCAATAACAGTTGAAAACCGGCGACCACGTCGCCCCATCATCTCAATCATCTAAAAGAAGGTTTTCGTTGGAAATAAGACTAGCTTCCCTTACCTGGACTTGCGCAAAACACCAAGAGCTCCAAAACCCACCAAGCTTAAAGGTGCCTTAGCTCTGTTTTAGCGTCTGGTTTGGAGAACTTGCAGAGAACCTCCCAGGTGCTCTAAGGGCAGTCGTCGCTCGTCGCACTGGTGCTTGAGGATGCCTGATTCGCAGCGCGAAGGAGAGAAAAGAGAAGGATGAAGGTAAACTCACTCTTGAACCACTGCAATGTTCTTTGCCTCTCAGAAGTGGGTTTTTGAATCTTAAACCAACTTGTCCACAAAAGCCGCTGCCACCACCCACTCTACAGGGAAGTTTGCGTGTACGCTTCCCTGAACAGTACGACTACGCGTGCCTCTGCGCAGGCCAACACTCTGATGTCACTATTCTGAACCACCCTTTTTTTGTCTACGTGTCGCGCGTGCAGGACGTTTCATGCTGAGAGCCTGGGTCCCACCTTATCTGTGTGAAACTCGACATCGCGCGATAACCTTCCACCGATGACCTCTCGCGCGGTGACTATCCACCGATGTCTCATCCTGGCAGACGACCGATGTCTCTCCCTGGGAGACGACCGACGTCCCGCCCTGGCGATGACCACATGCCTCGCGCCTGGCGATGCCCGCAATGCCTCACGCCTGGCGATGCCCGCAATGCCTCGCGCCCGGCGATGACCGCATGCCTCACGCCCTGGCGATGCCTGCATGTCTCTCATACCGGCGATGACTGATGTGCCTCATCCCGGTGATGACTGATTCCTCTTCCTGACGGTTGACTGATTCCTCATCCTGGCAGACAACCGATGTCTCTCCCTGGAGGACCACCGATGTGTCTCCCATCCTGGTTGATGACCGATGTTGCTCTCATCCTGTTGGCGATCTCTTATCGCCCTTGTCTGTGACGAGAGCACATCGCCTTACTCTGGTCACCAATGTCACATCGTCACACCTTGTTGAAGGTTCTTCATCCTACTATGTTACGTCTAAG
The DNA here is from genome assembly GCA_013389735.1 of Phaseolus lunatus. Lineage (NCBI taxonomy): Eukaryota > Viridiplantae > Streptophyta > Magnoliopsida > Fabales > Fabaceae > Phaseolus > Phaseolus lunatus. The sequence continues at coordinate 27,984,136 of CM023858.1, read as the reverse complement.
GTATCATCTCCACATGACTTGGTGACGTCAGTAGCGTCACATTTCCAAGAGTAGACCAGCACTACTCCTCGTGCGCTCATGCATGCAACACTAAGGATGATTTCTTATGCTCAAGCATAGAGCTTCGCATGCCCAGCGTATCTAAGGCTTAACCCACACCTTGATACGCGTGGCCTTTGGAACCCACTATGGTTAATCCAGCATCTTGACCACATACTACGTGCACTCCCGTCGATCACGTACACCATAGGCGATTGGCGATCATGTATACCATAGGCGATTATGTGCCAGAGAGGTCGGAGATCGCCTCCGTCTTCAATAACGGCGATCTCGTAGAAGACTTCTTAGCTGTACTTTTCTTCCTTTACTCTTCTTGATCCACATGTCTTCCTCGAGCACATCCACGTGATTACCTCACGATAAAATCATCGCACCTGACTACTTGGTTAATACAATGGTCAGCCGACCAACCTCTACCATCTGACCCCAGACCTTGGGCGACGTCCGATGTCCGACTACTACGAAACTTCATTTACCAATTCTTTGTATTTTAAATAATAACATCTTCTGAAATTATTTAAATATAACACTTTCATTCCAATTAAAGTTTCTAGGTCCTTACAGGGATGATGGAAGAGGGCCAAGCACAACCTCAGAAGAGCCAAGACAAGGGCATCCAAAGCCACACCAAGAGCGTCTAGGGCAAGAAGAGGAGCATCTAGGGCCATGGGAGGAGCGTCTAGGACCATTTACTAGGTCCATGGCTAAGAGACTACATGAAGACTAGGGCCAACCATGTGTGGTGTGTCCCATGTGATGACATTTGCATTTCATTTTGAGTACATTTGCTTAGCATTAGGTTAACCTTTATGGTCCTCCTTAGCTTATAAAAGGGGGAGCCAACCTATTGTATTTTTAAGATTGAATAAAGTATTGTTATGCTGCTGAAATTGTGCCATACACTACTCTTTGCCTAACTCTTAGGTTTTAATCTTCACTCCATCACTACCCAAGGGGCTGGCCGAACCTCCCTTTTTCCCCATTCTTCATGCACCTTCAAGGCACCCATGCTTCCTAGGAAGGCCTGACTCATCTCCTCCACAAGCTTCCGCAAAGATCATCACCAAGGATTCCAAAACGCAAAGAAGAGCTCATAGGAATGTCATCATTGAGTTGTTGGCAAATGTAGTATTAGTGAAGAAGGCCAACGGGAAATGGAGAATGAGTGTTGATTTCACGGATCTGAACAAGGCTTGTCCTAAAGATTCATATCCGCTGCCTAGCATTGATACCTTGGTAGATAGTGCATCAGGCTATGACCTTCTCAGCTTTTTGGATGCGGTCTTGAGGTACAACCAAATCCACATGCATCCCCGAGATGAGAGCAAGACTGCCTTCATGACAGAGCTCTCCAGTAATTGTTATAAGGTGATTGCTTTTGGGCTGAAGAATGTTGGCACAACCTATTAGAGCTGGATGGATAGGATCCTTGCCCCCATGATAGGATGAAATGTGCAAGCATATGTGGACGACATGGTCATCAGCTCAAAGAAGAGAGATCAGCTTGTTGCTGATTTAGAAGAGTTATTCACCATAATAGTTAAATACAACTTAAAGCTGAACCCTAAAAAGTGCGTGTTTGGAGTGGAAGCAGAAAAGTTCTTGGGGTTTCTCCTCACAGATCGGGGGATAGAAGCAAACCCTGAGAAGTGTGCAAAAATCATTGCAATGAGAAGCCCTCTCCCGTGAAGGAGGTGCAACAGTTGACTGGGCGAATGGCCACCCTCTCCCGGTTCTTATCAGCTGGGGGAGACAGGGGTTACCCTTATTTTCAATGCTTGAAGAGGAATAATCGTTTTGTGTGGACTAACGAGTGTGAAAAGGCGTTTCTAAAGTTGAAGGAGTACTTGGCTAGCCCACTTGTTCTCAGCAAGCCGCTACCAGGTACTCCCCTTCGTCTCTATTTCGCAGTTACAGATAGAGAGATTAGCCCTGTCATAATGTAGGAGCAGGAGCACATCCAAAGGCCCATATACTTCGTTAGTAAGGTGCTGCAAGGCCAGAGGTACACTATCTGGCCAGTGAGAAGGCGGCCTTAGCAGTGGTGTTCGCAGCTTGGAGGCTCCGCCACTATTTCCAGAGCTTCACAGTGATAGTTGTAACATCCCGCCAAAATACTATACAAATGTATATAATGAAAATAAAGGTAACAAATAGATTGAAGTGAACAAAATATTATATATATGAAATGTAGTTTCTCCTCACAGGGAGTTTAATACAAATTCGGTCAAATTTTTCCAGAAACATAAACAAAATACAGTAAAAAAAAAACAAAGCAGGCGATCTCCTATCGGAAGGGACCGATCTCCTATCGGACGAGGCCGATCTCCTATCAGAGGACCCAAAACAGCCGATCTGCTACCAGAACAGAAATCAGGCGATCTCCTTCCGGCGACCACTCACTAAGGAGCTCTACATCCTGGAAAACCATCTGCTCCCGTGTAAAATACACGATCATCACAGTTTTAAGAGAAAACAGCCAGAGAACAATACAAAGGGTAAGCTAGATATTTTTAAACTTTAAATTTTAAACTGGACAACCAACGCAGATCAGCCTTTTTAAACATTCACAAGAGTCCATCACTTTCTCACTCATATCACACAGCCATCAAGAAATCACATGTTTCACAATATTTTCAAGAGTCGTTCTATTCACATAATGCACCAAGTGTCTATCAATTCAATGTTTCTCATTTCCCACATCAGACTTCCACTGACTCAACACACAAGACACTTGACACTACTTCCGGAAGACTCGTGCATTGATTAGACTCAAAGATCTGCACCTGTCATCCTAAACAACTGTAATGTTTCCCCAGCTATGCGCATCAACACAATCTCGATCTCAAGTTCATCATTCTCACAGTATGACAGGGTTAATCCATGGAACAGGCCGAGCTCGTTCTGTTTCACACGACTCACCCATTCCTATGAACCTCCTTCGACTCTCCACAACTGAGTAACTTCCTCTATGGGATTCCATTATCTCAGCAGAGTCAGGATATCTCATTAGGAATCACCGATCAATGCACATCCTACACGATCTTACACGGTATTTTCTTTCCTAAAAATACTATGCCTCGATCCCACATTCACCACATTCAACACATCACATAGCACTTAAAGGAACAATTTCAATCACAGCAAAACTCAATCCAAGGTTCTTATTTTTGAATATCTCATTTAAATCTCAAACAGTTTTCAAAGCAACACCAAAAACAGAGAGTTCGCAAACAACGCTAAAACCGGCGATCTGGTTCAAAAACAAGGTATTTCGAAGTCTGTATATAAAACCGGCGACCACGTCGCCCAAAACACATAAAAACAGAGCATTCACGAAGATGAAAACGAAACCGGCGACCACGTCGCCCTCACTTCAGAAACAGCTAATCTATGGCTTGTATTGAAAATAAAGGCTAGCTTCCCTTACCTGGACTTGCGTAAAATACCGCGAGCTCAAAACCCACCGAGCCTGAAGGATGCCTTAGCTCTGTTTTCAGCGCCTAGTCTGTGGAACTTGCAGAGAACCTCTAAGGTGCTCTAAGGGCTGTCGTCGCTCGTCGCATAGGTGCTGGAGTTTGCCTGAGTTGCAGCGCAAAGGAGAGAAAAAGGGAGGGAGGAAGTTTGCACTCACTCTAACACTCTTGCGTCTGTAATGCTCTTTGCCTTCCCGCAGTGGCTTTTGAATCCCAGCTTACCTGTCCACGTATGCTGCTGCTGACACCCCTTCTGCAGGAAAGCCTGAGAACCACTGCCCTGAACAGTACGACCACTGTTGTCGCTTGTGCATGCCAACCACTGCTCTGAACAGTACGACCACTGTTGTCGCTTGTGCATGCCAACCACTGCTCTGAATAGTACGACCGCGAGTGTCTCTTGCGCATGCCAACTTTCTGATGTCACTATTCTGAACCACCCTTCTTGTCTACGTGGCGCGCGTTCAGGACGTTTCATGCTGGGAGTCTGGGTCCCACTTTACTCTGTGTGAAACTCGACGTCGCGCGATAACATTCCACCGCTGACTCATCCTGGCGAACGACCGATGTCTCCCTCGCCCTGGAAGACGACCGATGTATCCCTCGCCCTGGAAGACGACAGATGACTCTCTTGGGAGATGACCGATGTCTATCCCTGGCGACGCCCTCATGCCTCGCGCCCTGGCGATGCCCGCATGCCTCTTGTGCCCTAGCAACGTCCGCATGCCTCGCGCCCTGGCGATGCCCGCATGCCTCTCGCGCTCTGGCCACGTCCACATGCCTCGCGCCCTGGCGATGCCCGCATGCCTCTCGCGCCCTGGCGCTCATGTGTAGCAGGCGACCGGCGATCATGTACTACTAAACTACACTTTTCTTCCTTTACTCTTCTTGATCCACACGTCATCCGACCGACCTCTACCAGCCGACCCCAGATCTTGGGCGACGTCCGAGGTCCGACTACTACGAAACTTCATTTACCAGCTCTTTGTATTTTAAATAATAACATCTTCTGGAATTATTTAAATATACCACTTTCATTCCAATTCAATTTTACAGGTCCTTACATTCTTCCCAACAAGAAAAATTTTCGTCCTCGAAAATTGAATCACAAGGAAAAGAGGTAGGGATAGGCTTCTCTCATGGTTCCTTCTAATTCCCAAGTTGTATCACCCGATCTCTCATCCCACACCACTTTCACCATATTGATGGTCTTGCCTCTGAGCTGCCTACTCCGCTGAACGTCAATCCTGACTGGTTTCGCTCCCAACAACAAGTCATCCCTGATCTGCACATCGTCTACTCCTAACACGTGACTAGGGTTGTGACACGTGAAAGACATTGTGCAGATTCGCTAAATGGGGAGGTAGGGCGATCTCATAAGCCACTAGACCGATCCTCCTTAAGATCTGATAGCTCGTCCTACACCCTTGGTCGGTGTCACTTCCATAAATGCATGATCTCCAACAGCAAACTCCAAAGGTCTTCTCCTCTGATCTGCATAGGACATCTGTCGACTTTGAGAAGCTTTCATTCTGCCTTGCATCAGTTTCACCTTCTTGGTTGTCTGTTGAACCAACTCTTACTACTCCAATACTTCATTAAATTCCATTCTCCATCCCTGCATATGGAGTATGCTGCTCCATTGAGCGCCAACTCCAGTACTCACACTCTACTTCCAACCCTGAAGACTTGGTCGAGCAAGTCCAGAACTAAGCCCTTAACAGAACCAGGACTAGCCCCCTGTAGAGAAAAAGTGAGCAAGATCCCTTCATCGGAAGGAAAGAGGACAGCTGACTACTGCACATGTCCCCCAGCCAATTCAAACTAGGATCCGAAATCTCCTTCTAGGAATCAACTTCCGCATCTTGATCAAAACCATCCATCGACTTCCCAACTGCTGATCTAATTCTCACGCTCCCTAAAGGAACACCTTTGGTTCACCACTATGCTACATAATTCTGCACCTTATAAAACAAAGTTCTTGTTGCTGTTACTTTCTAAATCATCATTATGACTTCTTTTGCCAACTCGGCTCCCTGTCCCCATCATTTCCTCCTTGTTCAATGTATACATTGGATGCATTGATTTGGGTTCAGGTGCCTATCTGAAAAGGCATACAAGAACGAACGCACTATATATCTCAACCACAACCATGTAAGTAGTGGAGCCGATTGGAAAATTTCCTCTGCATCCAGGATTTCTTGCTTAAGGACAACTCTATTCCTCTTCTCCAAGATACCACATACTATTGCCACCCACATTTCCTTCCACACCTGATTCTACTTGGATGACATACGTATAAGATAAAAGTTCTCAAGGTGGGACCTCAAATCCTTATGTCGAACAAGTAGAACACTTATCCACTTGAAGCACATAGACCAGCCACGTTGCTTTAAAGTTAAAGTTAGTGGCCCACGCATCCTCCTGAAATCTCACATCCCCTCCGCCTCCAACTTTCCAAACAATGACTTTTTGGAACTAACCATCATCTTCACCCTCCTCACACACCTTACGTACATCTCTCCACCACCACGATTGATATTTCGAATGAGCTCGGCTTCCCCCAAGTTCCAAGTCATATTTGGATACAAGAATGTCTTTCCATTTCCCTTTCTCATCACTCCTCATCCACCATTTCCATACTCATCCTCCAAATCACGATCCACAAAATATCATCCATTCTGCGTGAAGCTTTCTCTCTTCTCCCAGTAACTTCTCTACTTGGTATTTTTCAGCAAATTTCTCTGTCTAATTGAACTTTAGACATAAATACAATATCTCCTCTTTCCCTTTAAGCTTGTTGTTAATCTAGAGTCATCTCATGCTGTTTCATCGACATAAACATCTCCCAAGCTTCAAATAAAAGAAAATTCATTCTTTCATTCTTGGAACTTAACCCCGGTACTTCCCATGGATACACATGCTTAAGTCCTTAAACCCTCAACATTCAGCTTATATACTCTCCATAACTTATATGTAGCTGAAACTAAACCTTGGTACAACTAAATCTAACTTACACTTGCTTCTTTAATTCCATCTACCCAGCTGGAACCATGATGTAGGGAGCCATGGACGCTGGTCCAGCTCTGGGTACCAAAACAATAGAGAATTCCATCTCTCTCTTAGGAGGTAGTCCAGGTATTCCTTCTGGGACTACATCCATGAAATCCTTCACCACATGTATACAGCCCATAACTTCATCACTCTTCGCTTCCCCCCCTTGAGCTAGGATCACAAGGTACGGCGCCCCTTCTAACAACCCCGACCATACACACTGAGCAGATATCATATCTGACTCTCGGAGGCTCGGAAACACCACGTTCTGCCTACTGAAATCTATGAGAATGTGATTGGCAGATAGCCAATCCATCCCCAGGATAACATCCAGATCCTGAAGAGGTAGGCAGATCAAATTTACTTTGAATCTGCGTCCCTCTACTATCACTGGACATTCGGGGCAAACTGTAGAGGTCAACACCTGTCCTGACGCAGGTGTAGGGACCCACAGTTCAAACGATAACTCCTTCACTAGAAGGCCCAACTCGGCTACACACAGGCTTGACACAAAGGAGTGTGTCGCTCCAGAATCAAACAAAATTCTAACGTATCTACCAGCTATAAACAAGCACCTTGTACTAGGTTACCTGACTGAGATACTTCCGCTCCAGACAGGGCAGACACTCTCCCTGCTGCCTGAGGTCTGCTGCCTTCGTTCCTCAACTGCTGGGAAACACTGGGTTGAGTCGCACTATACCCGTTAGGACACTCTCTAGCAAGGTGTCCCATCTTTCGGCAGATGTAGCATTTTCTCCCTGAATTCCTCTTGGGGCACCCGTTGACGTTACGTGGCCCATCACAACGGAAACATCTTGGTTTCCATGGTTGTTGCTGCTGAAACTGGGGCGGAACTGCTCCTGCCCGATGTGGTAGAGGTCTCGCATAAGGCTTGCTTTGTGGGTGCTGCACCTTGGCCTTCCCACTGGAGGGACCCCCTGGGTGTGATCTGATTACTCTGGAATCACTCCTCTCCCGGGTCTCCACCACCTTTGCCTTCTCTACTAAGGCACGAAACTCCTTGATCCACGGATCTGCTTGATCAGGGGTAGCATTCCCACGGAACTTAGGTGGGTTGTGCCTCATGAATTCGGTCAGTCCCATCAGTTCCTGAGGCTGACCGACGTGGTAAGCTGTTTCAGTCGACCGAGTCGTTTCCCAATGATGCATTACAGCCTGACGAATCTGAGCCATTACCGTATTCTGTTGTTGGATAGCACTCGCCATCATCTCTATAGCCTTGGCAATCTGGCCCATTTCTGAAGAAGGTTGGGGAGGGGTAGGAGGTTTACTTGCCATCACTCTTCGTTTCAGATTGTGAAACTATGGGTTTCTATATTCCCTACAACTACAAGAATGAAATCGATAAGAAATCAATTCATTCAAGGGGTAACAGCTAGACCTTACAAAGGTCAGCCCCTCAAAGTCATTTAGAATTTGAGTTCATCAACAGGATTATAATGCTTATAACATCAAGCATAACACCAGAACAACTACTGGTATGCAGTCATCAATCCAATCAACCATTTTCAATCAATTACAAAGACACTCAAGAGAATGAAATAGCTCACACCAGAATTCAATATATGTTAAACATCAAACCTTTGGAATTAAGATTGAGACTCATCTCGATCCAGTTATGAGTGTGCACCCTCACTACTTTATCAAGACCTTCTCATTCTTAATACTAAGATTTTCAGTTAGAGCATATATTCACCAAAGCACACACAAAATTTCAATACAAAAACGTTTGAAAACCTTTCACTATAGTTGTTATTTTAAACTCAAATAAATTTCATGGGCAGAAGAAACACAATGGATCCACAGCCCTCAGGTCATCCTAAGGACGAACTGCTCTGATACCATTAATGTAACATCCCGCCAAAATACTATACAAATGTATATAATGAAAATAAAGGTAACAAATAGATTGAAGTGAACAAAATATTATATATATGAAATGTAGTTTCTCCTCACAGGGAGTTTAATACAAATTCGGTCAAATTTTTCCAGAAACATAAACAAAATACAGTAAAAAAAAACAAAGCAGGCGATCTCCTATCGGAAGGGACCGATCTCCTATCGGACGAGGCCGATCTCCTATCAGAGGACCCAAAACAGCCGATCTGCTACCAGAACAGAAATCAGGCGATCTCTTTCCGGCGACCACTCACTAAGGAGCTCTACATCCTGGAAAACCATCTGCTCCCGTGTAAAATACACGATCATCACAGTTTTAAGAGAAAACAGCCAGAGAACAATACAAAGGGTAAGCTAGATATTTTTAAACTTTAAATTTTAAACTGGACAACCAACGCAGATCAGCCTTTTTAAAAATTCACAAGAGTCCATCACTTTCTCACTCATATCACACAGCCATCAAGAAATCACATGTTTCACAATATTTTCAAGAGTCGTTCTATTCACATAATGCACCAAGTGTCTATCAATTCAATGTTTCTCATTTCCCACATCAGACTTCCACTGACTCAACACACAAGACACTTGACACTACTTCCGGAAGACTCGTGCATTGATTAGACTCAAAGATCTGCACCTGTCATACTAAACAGCTTTAATGTTTCCCCAGCTATGCGCATCAACACAATCTCGATCTCAAGTTCATCATTCTCACAGTATGACAGGGTTAATCCATGGAACAGGCCGAGCTCGTTCTGTTTCACATGACTCACCCATTCCTATGAACCTCCTTCGACTCTCCACAACTGAGTAACTTCCTCTATGGGATTCCATTATCTCAGCAGAGTCAGGATATCTCATTAGGAATCACCGATCAATGCACATCCTACACGATCTTACACGGTATTTTCTTTCCTGAAAATACTATGCCTCGATCCCACATTCACCACATTCAACACATCACATAGCACTTAAAGGAACAATTTCAATCACAGCAAAACTCAATCCAAGGTTCTTATTTTCGAATATCTCATTTAAATCTCAAACAGTTTTCAAAGCAACACCAAAAACAGAGAGTTCGCAAACAACGCCAAAACCGGCGATCTGGTTCAAAAACAAGGTATTTCGAAGTCTGTATATAAAACCGGCGACCACGTCGCCCAAAACACATAAAAACAGAGCATTCACGAAGATGAAAACGAAACCGGCGACCACGTCGCCCTCACTTCAGAAACAGCTAATCTATGGCTTGTATTGAAAATAAAGGCTAGCTTCCCTTACCTGGACTTGCGTAAAATACCGCGAGCTCAAAACCCACCGAGCCTGAAGGATGCCTTAGCTCTGTTTTCAGCGCCTGGTCTGTGGAACTTGCAGAGAACCTCTAAGGTGCTCTAAGGGCTGTCGTCGCTCGTCGCACAGGTGCTGGAGTTTGCCTGAGTTGCAGCGCAAAGGAGAGAAAAAGGGAGGGAGGAAGTTTGCACTCACTCTAACACTCTTGCGTCTGTAATGCTCTTTGTCTTCCCGCAGTGGCTTTTGAATCCCAGCTTACCTGTCCACGTATGCTGCTGCTGACACCCCTTCTGCAGGAAAGCCTGAGAACCACTGCCCTGAACAGTACGACCACTGTTGTCGCTTGTGCATGCCAACCACTGCTCTGAACAGTACGACCACTGTTGTCGCTTGTGCATGCCAACCACTGCTCTGAACAGTACGACCGCGAGTGTCTCTTGCGCATGCCAACTTTCTGATGTCACTATTCTGAACCACCCTTCTTGTCTACGTGGCGCGCGTTCAGGACGTTTCATGCTGGGAGTCTGGGTCCCACTTTACTTTGTGTGAAACTCGACGTCGCGCGATAACATTCCACCGCTGACTCATCCTGGCGAACGACCGATGTCTCCCTCGCCCTGGAAGACGACCGATGTATCCCTCGCCCTGGAAGACGACCGATGACTCTCTTGGGAGACGACCGATGTCTATCCCTGGCGATGCCCGCATGCCTCTCGCGCCCTGGCGCTCATGTGTAGCAGGCGACCGGCGATCATGTACTACTAAACTACACTTTTCTTCCTTTACTCTTCTTGATCCACACGTCATCCGACCGACCTCTACCAGCCGACCCCAGATCTTGGGCGACGTCCGAGGTCCGACTACTACGAAACTTCATTTACCAGCTCTTTGTATTTTAAATAATAACATCTTCTGGAATTATTTAAATATACCACTTTCATTCCAATTCAATTTTACAGGTCCTTACAATAGTTATGACTGACTTGCTAATTCATAAAGTCTTGCAGAAGCCCGATATGGCGAGTAGGATGGTGCAATAGGAAGTCGAGCTGTCCGAGTTCAACGTACAGTATGAGCCTAAAGGCCCTATCAAAGGGCAGGTTTATGCTGATTTCGTGGTAAAGCTCTCCTTGGAGGCTACCCAACCAGACAATGGAGATTTCCAGTGGATTCTCTCTATTGATGGGTCCTCCAACCAGCAGGGCAGCGGAGTTGGTATCATCTTGGAAGGACCAAATGGGTTGTTGATCGAGCAGGCCCTAAGATTTGCCTTCACAGCCAATAATAACCAGGCAGAGTATGAAGAATTAGTAGCTGGAATGTTGTTGGCTAAAGAGATGGGCGGTCAAAGTCTATTGGTAAAAAGTGACTCATTGTTGGTAACTGGACAAGTTACGGGGAGATACCAGGCCAAAGATCCCCAGATGGCCTCGTATTTAAAGTACGTTATGCTCTTGAAGAAGACTTTTTTTATGTTTGAGTTGGTACATGTCCCAAGGGAACAGAATGCTCGAGCAGACCTATTGGCCAAGCTCGCCAGCTCAGGTAAGGGAGGTCGCCAGAGGTCAGTTATTCAAGAGACTCTGAAGGCGCCCAGAACCGCCGTAGCTTATGCAGGAGAGGTCCAACAGGTGGGTACTTTGGAGGTCGGGGGAAGAGGGCACCGCTCATTGACCCAAGAAACAGTGAAGGTACTCAGGGTGAGGTTCTACAGTTTGTCAGAAGAGGAATCACCTCATGTTTGCCTAGTCAACGTGAGTGAAACTTGAATGACACCTTATAGACGTTACCATGTTGATGGCATCCTTCCAGTGGAGCCTGTAGAAGCTAAAGTCATCAAGAAGAATGCAGGCAGATACACCCTATAGATGGGAAGCTATTTAGGCATGGCTACACGCGTCCTATCTTGACCTGTGTAAGTGGAGAACAGTGCATGCGTATCATGGCGGAGCTCCATGAAGGTATCTGTAGGAGCCAGGTCGGGGGACGAGCTCTCTCATTGAAAACTGTTCGAGCCAAGTATTATTTGCCGACTATGAGGGAGGACTGCACGAAATATGCACAGCGGTGCGCACAATGCCAAAAGCACGCTGATTGGCATCATGCACCTCTAGAATGTTGATCAAGGTTGATCATGAGCTTTGAAGAATCTAAATCCTATGTGTTTGATGATGACTGGTGTTGCTGATGTGTATGGGTGGGAACAGGGGTAGAATATGTGTAATCCACACCTTGTTTGAATCCAAAACAAGTTTGGTTTGAAAGCCTTTTTTAAAAGAGTTTGTTTTTCAACTAAGTGAAAAACAACCTGTTGTTTTGTCGAAACAACTGGTTGTTCTTTGGTGAAAAGGTTTTGGAAAAGACTGAAAAGCTTTGCCTTTGTTGACTAAGCTGTCAAAGCCAAAACAATCGGTTGTCCTGATAAAAAAACCGATTGTCCCGATAAAACAACTGGTTTTTTGTTTTGAAAATCTTAACAGCTTCTTGATTTTAAATTGAATCTTTTATTAAATGTATCCAACTAATTGTGCTTCTATTTTAAATGCTCTTTGACCACTTAGTTGGTCTATATAAAGTTAGTTAAACACTCCTAAAGTGTAAGACACAGTTTTGAGAAATCAAAGTGAGATTTTACTAAGTGCTTTCAAGATTCAATCAAGCTTTTGGATTTTCATGTGTGTGGAATAGGAGTGGGTTGTAATTCTGATCTTGAAGCTTTGTAACTCCCAGGTGTATCCTATTCTCTCTTCCTTGATTACTGTATTTCTGTTTGAAGGTTGTAAGTGCAGATTCAGAGGGGTTCTGAATTCTGTATGGTGAATTGCCAAAGGTAGTTTGTTTCTTGAGGGGTTCAAGATCACTACTTTAGTGTGTGGTGTGTGTAATCTGTGATTGATTGCATAATGGAACCCAGTGGTTTTCTGGGAACTGGATGTAGCCCTTGTGATTAGGGTGAACCAGTATAAAACTGTTGTGTGCATTTCTTTCATCCTTAACTCTTTAAATTGTTGTTTTAAGTTGGTTTTAACATCTGCTGATATAAACAACCGATTGTTTTTCTATATTTGCCTTAAAACAGTTTGAGTTCTTGGCTAACTTGAATCCTTGATCTGTTATTCTGCACTAAGATTTATTATACCTTCAATATTTGTGAAAATCTTTTATAAACAATTCACCCCCCTTTTGTTTAAGGCCATATATTCTAACAATAGGCATCAAGAGCTATGTTCTTGAAAGTCATTCAAGTTTTTGATCCTAAAATCCTTTTTCTATGGCTGAAAGACTACCTTTTGGGGAGGGTGCCTCAATCAATAGACCACCTTTGTTTTGTGGTTTGAACTATCAATTTTGGAAGATAAGGATGAAAATTTTTGTGGAATCTCTAGATAGAGGGATTTGGGATGCAATTGAGAATGGTCCTATTATTCCCAAATTTGAAAAGGAAAATGTTTTGATTGAAAAACCTTGGTCCCAATGGACTGATGCAGAGAATAAAAAGGCTAAGTTTGATTGCATTGCCAAGAATATTATAACATCTGCTTTGAATTCGGATGAATTTTTTAGGGTCTCACAATGTGCATCGGCTAAGGAGATGTGGGACACTCTAGAGGTTACTCATGAAGGAACAAATGATGTAAAGAGGGCAAGGAAGCATGCCTTAATCCAAGAACATGAAATGTTTAGAATGATCAAGGGTGAATTAATTACTGAAGTTCAAAAGAGATTCACTCACATTATGAATCACCTCATTAGCCTTGGCAAAATCTTTGAAAGAGAAGAGTTGAATATCAAAATCCTCAAATGCTTGGACAGAAATTGGCAACCAAAAGTGATAGCTATTTCAGAATCCAAGGACTTGACTACACTAACCACTGCATCTTTGTTTGGAAAGATAAGAGAACATGAGTTAGAAATGGATAGACTCAATGTTCAAGAAAGTGAAGACAAGAAAGTAAGGACCATAGCCTTGAAAGCTTCCAAGCACAAGAATAAGCAAGAATCAAGTGATGAGAGTGAATAAACTCTCAGTTTGCTGTCCAAGAGGTTCAGCAAATTCTTGAAGAAGAAAAGGAACAAAGACTCCAACCAAGAAAGGTATGGATGTAACATCCCGCCAATTTCATTGCATAATTATAAAATGAAGTAGAGATAAAATAATAATGTTGAAGTGAACATAATTATATATATATGTAATGAAGTTTTCTCCTCGTAGGGAGTTTAACACATAATCTGCCGGTTTCCAAAAACGTAAACTAAATACAACAAAATAAATAAAAACAGGCGATTCCCCAACAGGATAGGCGATCTCCCATCAGGAAAGGGCGATCTCCTATCAGAAAAGGGCGATCTCCTATCAGACAACATAAAAAGGGTGATCGCCTAACAGAAATATATATGGGCGATCTCCTCCCGGCGACCACTCACTGAGGAGCTCTACCACCTGCAACCTCGTCTGCTCCCGTGCAAAAATACACAATCATCACAGTTTAAGAGAAAACAGCCACAGAGCAATACAAAAGAAAGGGATAAGCTAGATGTTTTAAAAGCTTTTAAATCAATAGTAAACATAAAGCTTCACACCATTCATGATCCATATCAATTACAACCATCAACATTGCCATATTCCACATACTCGTCAAGTGTCCATTTGCTACTTTCAGTATTCAAGATTCACACGTCAGACTTTCCACTGACTCACATTGCCTAGACACATGACTCTACTTCCGGATTGACTCGTGCGTTGACTCAGGCTCAGAGATCTGCACCTGTCATACCATACCACTGTGAAATCCACACAGGGTCGCTGTGAAATCCACACAGCCATGCGCATATATAATCTCAATGTCATTAACTCTCCCGGTATGACAGGGTTAATTCATATAACAGGCCGAGCTCGTTCTTTTTCACACTACTCGCCCATTCATATGAACCTCCTCCGACTCTCCACAACTGAATAACTTCATCTACGTGATTCCATTATATCAGCAGAGTCAGGATATCTCCTTCTAGACAAGCCCCTAGTCAATACACCTACACACGATCTTACACGGTATTTCCTTTCCTGAAAATACTATGCCTTGATCCCACATTCACAACATTCAAAACATCATACCACTCAAATGAATGATTCAAATCACAGCAACAATCATTTCAAAGGTTCAGATTTTCGAGTATCACATGCATTCCACCTTTAAATCTCAAACAGCTTCTAACAACACAAAAACAGGGGAGTTCGAAATCTGTATTTAAAACCGGCGATCCCGTCGCCCAAACACATAACAACAGAACATCCTGAAAAAGGGGTTTAAAACCGGCGACCACATCGCCCTCACTTCAGAAACAGCTAATCTATGGCTTGTATTGAAAATGAAGGCTAGCTTCCCTTACCTGGACTTGCGCAAAACACCAAGAACTCCAAAACCCAACGAAGCTTAAAAGATGCTTTCACTCTGTTTTTGCGTCTGGTTTGTAGGACTTGCAGAGAACTTCCCAGGTGCTCTAATGGTAGCCGTCGCTCGTCGTACTTTTGGGTGAAGGTGCCTGAATCGCAGTGCGAAGGAGAGAAAAGGAAAAGAAGAGAGGTAAACACACTCTTTCGCTCTTGAACCACTGCAACGTTTTTCCTTCTCTCAGAAGTGGGTTTTTTGCATCTTAAACTAACTTGTCCACAAAAGCCGCTGCCACCACCCACTCTGCAGGGAAGTTTGCGTGTACGCTGCACTGAACAGTACGACTAAGCGTGCCTTTGCGCAGGCTAACACTCTGAGGTCACTATTCTGAACCACCCTTTTTGTCTACGTGGCGCGCGTGCAGGACGTTTCATGCTGGGAGTCTGGGTCCCACCTTCTCTGTGTGCAATTCGACATCGCGCGATAACCTTTCACCGATGACCACTGGCGCGAAGACTATCTGTAACATCCCGCCAAAATACTATACAAATGTATATAATGAAAATAAAGGTAACAAATAGATTCTATGAACAAAATATTATATATATGAAATGTAGTTTCTCCTCACAGGGAGTTTAATACAAATTCGGTCAAATTTTTCCAGAAACATAAACAAAATGCAGTAAAAAAAACGAAGCAGGCGATCTCCTATCGGAAGAGACCGATCTCCTATCGAACGAGGCCGATCTCCCATCGGAGGACCCAAAACAGCCGATCTGCTTCCGGCGACCACTCCCTAAGGAGCTCTACTTCCTGGAAGATCATCTGCTCCCGTGTAAGTTATACACGATCATCACAGTTTTAAGAGAACAGCCACAGAACCAAAACACGCAGGGTAAGCTAGATATTTTAAAGAGAGTCTAAATAAGGATAATTAAAATAAAATCAAGGTAAACAATTTCAAGATATTCACGTAAAGCTATAGATTTTCCCAATATCCTTCACCTGATCACCCAGAAATCACACATTTCACAATATTCTCAAGAGTCATTCTATTTCACAAAACTGCATCAAGTGTCTATCAATTCAAGTTCCTCATTTCACATGTCAGACCACCACTGACCCAGCACACAAGACACTTGACCTACTTCCGGAAGACTCGTGCATTGACTAGACTCAGAGATTCTGCACCTGTCATACAAGCTGTTGTAATGTTTCCACAGCTATGCGCATCAACACATTCTCGATCTCAAGTTCACCATTCTCACAGTATGACAGGGTTAATCCATATGACAGGCCGAGCTCGTTCTGTTTCACACGACTCACCCATACATATGAACCTCCTTCGACTCTCAACGCCTGAATAACCTCATCTATATGAATCCATTATCTCAGGAGAGTCAGGATAATCCCATTATAGACATCACCGATCAATGCACATCCTACACGATCTTACACGGTATTTTCTTTCCTGAAAATACTATGCCTCGATCCACATTCACCACATCCAACACATCATATAACACTTAAAGGAATGATTTCAATCACAGCAAAACTCAATCCAAGGTTCTTATTTTCGAATATCTCATTTAAATCTCAACAGTTTCAAAGCAACACCAAAAACAGAGAGTTTCGCAAACAACGCCAAAACCGGCGACCTGGTTCAAAAACAGGGTATTTCGAAGTCTGTATTTAAAAACCGGCGACCACGTCGCCCAAACACATGGAACAGAGCATTCACGCAGATGAAAACGAAACCGGCGACCACGTCGCCCTCATTTCAGAAATAACTAAACTATCGTTTGTAATGAAAATGAAGTCTAGCTTCCCTTACCTGGACTTGCGCAAACACCTAGAGTTCCGAAACCCAACAAAGCTTGAAGAACGCCTTGGCTCTGTTTTTGCGTCTGGTTGAAGGACTTGCAGAGGACTGCCCAGGTGCTCTAATGGTGGCTGTCGCTCGTCGTACTCTCGTGTGAAGGTGCTAGAATCGCAGCGCGAAGGAGGCAACTGGAGGAGAAGGGAGGTAACTCACTCTTTCTCTCTTTGAAGGCTGCAACGTTTTCTTTCTCTCAGCAGTGGGTCTTCTGCATCTTAAACCAACTTATCCACCAAAAGCAGCTGCCACCACCCACTCTGCAGAGAAGTCTGAGAACCACTGCTCTGAACAGTACTGCCACTGTTGTCGCTTGTGCATGCCAGCCACTGCTCTGAACAGTACGACCGCGAGTGTCTCCTGCGCATGCCAACATTCTGATGTCACCACTCTGAATCATCCTTCTTGTCTACGTGGCGCGCGTGCAGGACGTTTCATGCTGAGAGTCTGGGTCCCACTTTATCTGTGTGAGGCTCGCCATCGCGACAACTTTCCAATGCTGACTCATCCTAGCGAACGACCGATGTCTCCTTCGCCCTAGAAGACGACCGATGTCTTCCTCTGGGAGACGACCGATGTCTTCCTCTGGGAGACGACCGATGTCTTCCCTGGCGACGCCCTCATAACTCTCGCGCCTTGGCCACGTCCACATGCTTCGCGCCCTGGCAATGCCCGCATGCCTCGCTCCCGCGCGATGCCTGCATGCCTCTCGCGCCCGCGCGATGCCTGCATGCCTCTCGCGCCCGCGCGATGCCTGCATGCCTCTCGCGCCCGCGCGATGCCTGCATGCCTCTCGCGCCCGCGCGACGTCCACCTGGCGCTCATGTGTAGCAGGCGACCGGCGATCTCATAGCCTTCTAAACTTAACTTTTTCCTCCCTTTCTATTCTAAATAAGACATACATAGAATTCTTTTAAAATATAACCCTTTTTATTCCAATTCAATTTTACAGGTCCTTACATTCTCCCCAACAAGAAAAATTTTCGTCCTCGAAAATTGAATTACAAGGAAAAGAGATATGGATAGGCTTCTCTCATGGGTTCTTCCAACTCCCAAGTTGAGTCACCCGATCGCTCATCCCACACCACTTTCACCATGTTAATGGTCTTGCCTCTGAGCTGTTTACTTTGACGATCTTCAATCCTGACTGGTTTCGCTTCAAAGGATAAGTCATCCCTGATCTGCACGTTGTCCACTTCCAGCACATGACTAGGGTCTGCCATGTACTTCCTCAGCTGTGAAACGTGAAAGACATTGTGCAGATTCGCTAAATGGGGAGGCAGGGCGATCTCATAAGCTACTGGGCCAATCCTCCTTAAGATCTGATATGGTCCCACGAACTTAGGGGACAACTTCCTTGGCCTGATCGCTCTTCCTACACCCTTGGTTGGTGTCACTTTCATGAACACGTGGTCTCCAGCAGTAAACTCCAAAGGCTTTCTCCTCTGATCTGCATAGGACTTCTGCCTACTCTGAGAAGCTTTCATTCTGCTTTGTATCTGTTTCACCTTCTCGGTCGTTCGCTGAATCAACTCTGGCCCAACCAAGACTGCCTCGCCCTCCTGGTACCAACATAAGGGAGTCCTACATTTCCTCCCATACAGGGCTTCATATGGTGCTATCCCTATGCTGGCGTGATAACTGTTATTATATGTAAACTCCACTAGTGGCAACACCTCGTCCCAATTCCCCAATTGATCCAAGACACACGTCCTCAGCAGGTCTTCCAAGGACTAGATCGTTCTCTCTGACTGACCATCTGTTTGGGGATGATATGCAGAGCTCATCCTCAACTTAGTTCCCAAGCATTCTTGCAAGGTCTGCCAAAACCGTGAAGTGAACCTGGGATCCCTATCTGAAACAATGCTGGAAGGCACTCCATGCAGCCTCACTATTTCCTGGATGTACAACTGTGCCAACTTGGCCATGGGCATCCTCATATTCACTGGGAGAAAATGAGCACTCTTCGTCAGCCGATCAGTGATGACCCAGATTGCATCATGGCCCTTGACCGATCTGGGTAAATGGGTGACAAAATCCATGCCAATGCTGTCCCATTTCCACTCAGGGATATCCAATGGTTGTAACAACCCACCAGGCCTTTGATGTTCCACCTTTGCCTTCTGACACGTCAAACAGGTAGCAACATACTGGGCGATGTCTCTCTTCATGCCTGACCACCAAAATGACTCCTTCAAGTCATGGTACATCTTGGTCATGCCTGGATGGAGGTTAAGGCGACTCTTATGACCTTCATCTAGGATCATCTTCTTCAATTCTCCATCTGCAGGGATGCAAATCCTACCATTAAATCTCAAGATCCCATCATCGCCCATCACAAAGTCTCTAGCCTGGTCGGTCCCTAGTGACTCCACAGTACGCTTCAGACTAGGGTCCTCTAACTGCTTATCCCTTAACATCCCAAGGAAATCATTAGTTATAGTCAGCTTACTACAACTAATGTGATTCACGTGGAACTCTACCCCAAGGTTTAAATCTCTGAATTGCTCGATCAGTTTCTGCTCTTCCATCATCATGGTGGCTACTTGTACTGATTTTCTACTCAAGGCATCTGCCACTACATTGGCCTTCCCCGGATGATACATGAGTTGAAAATCGTAGTCCTTAAGAAACTCCATCCACCTTCTTTGTCTCATGTTTAGTTCCTTCTGATCGAACAGATATTTCAGGCTCTTATGGTCACTGAACACCTGGAACCGAGCTCCATATAAATAGTGCCTCCAGATCTTCAAGGCAAATACCACAGCCGCCAACTCCAAATCATGCGTGGGGTAGTTCCTCTCATGAACCTTGAGTTGCCTTGAAGCATATGCAACCACTCTTTTCTCTTGCATCAAAACACATCCCAAGCCCTGATGTGAAGCGTCACAGAAGACGTCAAAAGGTCTTCCCACCTCGGGGATCACCAGCACTGGAGCACTAGTCAGCCTTTCCTTTAGTTCCTTGAAGCTCTGCTCACATCGGTCGGTCCAAGCAAAAGGTTGATCCTTGCGGGTCAGCTGTGTTAAGGGAGCCACTACCTTGGAAAAGTCCTCAATAAACCTCCGATAGTAGCCCGCCAACCCCACAAAGCTCCTTATCTCGGTGACTGTTCTTGGACGTTCCCACTGCAGCACTGCCTCTACCTTGGCTGGATCCACCGAGATCCCCTGGGCAGATATCACATGTCCTAAGAAGTTGACTTCCCTCAGCCAGAACTCACACTTCGAGAACTTGGCATAGAGCTGCTTCTCCCTCAGTATCTCCAATACTGTCCTCAGGTGTTCTTCATGCTCTTCCTCGGTCCTTGAGTAAATGAGTATGTCGTCTATGAAGACCACCACAAACTTATCCAAGAAAGGGCGAAAAATCCTATTCATGTAGTCCATGAACAGGGCTGGAGCATTTGTGACCCCAAAGGGCATCACCACATACTCATAATGCCCATACCGAGACCTAAAAGCTGTCTTTTGCACGTCATCAGCTTTAACCAAAATTTGGTGGTACCCCGATCTCAGGTCAATCTTGGAGAACACCGAGGCTCCATGTATTTGATCCATCAAATCATCAATCCTAGGCAGGGGGTACTTGTTCTTGATGGTCAACTTGTTCAACTGCCTGTAATCTATACACAGCCGAGACCCTCCATCCTTCTTCTTGACTAGAAGCACTGGAGCTCCCCATGGAGATACACTGGGTCTGATGAATTGCTTCTCCAGCAACTCTTCCACTTGCTTCTTCAACTCCACTAACTCGGCTGGTGCCATCCTGTAAGGTGCCATTGACACTGGTCCAGCTCCAGGTACCAAGTCAATAGAGAATTCCACTTCTCTCTTAGGGGGTAACCCAGGTACTTCTTCTGGGAATACATCCGTGAAATCTTTCACCACGGGTATTCTGCTTACGTCCCCTTTATTCTCCACCTCCGACCGAGCGAGTATCACGAAGCACCTCGCCCCTTCTTCCAACTCTGACTGCCCTTGCTGAGCAGAAATTACATCTGATCCTTGGAGGTCTGGAAACGCAATCTTCTGACTACCGCAGTCAATGAGAACGTGATTGGCAGCTAACCAATCCATTCCCAGGATAACATCTAGGTCCTGAAGAGGTAGGCAGATCAAGTTCACCTTGAATCTGCGTCCCTCTACAATCACTGGACATTCGGGGCACACTGTAGAGGTCGACACCTGTCCTGATGCAGGTGTAGAGACCAACAGTTCGTAGGGTAACTCCTTCACTAGAAGGCCCAACTCGGCTACACACAGGCTTGACACAAAGGAGTGTGTCGCTCCAGAATCAAACAAAGCTTTTACACCCCTATCAGCTATAAAACATATACCCTGCACGAGGTTACCTGACTGAGATGCTTCTGCTCCAGACATGGCAAACACTCTCCCTGTCGCCTGAGGTCTGCTGCCTTCGTTTCTCCTCTGCTGGGAGCCACTGGGTTGGGTCGCCCCATTCCTGCTAGGGCATTCTCTAGCAACGTGCCCTGTCTTTTGGCAGGTAAAACACCTTCTCTCTGAAGGCTGCTTGGGGCACACGTTGGGCGTGTGTGGTCCACCACAATGGAAACACTTGGGTTTCCAAGGTTGCCGCTGCTGAAACTGGGATGACGTTGTTCCCACCCGATGTGGTGGAGGCCTCGTATAGGGCTTGCTTTGTGAGTGCTGCACCTTAGCCTTCCCACTGGAAGAACTCCCTGGGTGTGACCTCATCACCCGAGAATCACCCTTTTCCAGGGTCTCAACCATCTTCGCCTTCTCTACCAAGGCGTGAAATTCCCTGATGCACATCGGGGCTATGGTCCTCTTCAGCCCATGCTTCAGTCCCTCTTCAAACTTCCTACACCTCCAGGCCTCAGAGGTCGCCTGGGTATAGAACCGGGCGAGGTACTCAAAACGAGCAGCATAGGCGTTCACTGACATATCCCCCTGCTCCAGCTTCAGGAACTCAGCTTCCCTCGCAAACTTGGCGCTGTCAGGGAAGTATTTCTCCAAGAACTTCACCCTGAAGCTCTCCCAATCCAAAACATCCCCTCGGGCATCCATCATCTGCTGAGCTCCCATCCACCAGAACTCAGCTTCTCCTGATAGCAGATAAGTGGCGAACAACAATTTCTTCTCTTCAGGGCAGGAGGTCGCCCTAAAGATTTTCTCCAGCTCTCTGACCCACTGATCTGCCTGATCAGGGGTAGCATTCCCACTAAACTTGGGTGGGTTGTGCCTCATGAACTCGGTCAGTCCCATCTGTTCTTGAGGCTGACCGCCGTGGGAGTTTGTCTCAGCCGACCGAGCAGTTTCCCAGTGGTGCATTGTAGCTTGATGGTTCTGAGCCATCGCTGCATTCTGCTGCTGGATGGCAGTTGCCATCATCTCGATAGCCTTAGCAATCTGGCTCATCTCTGAAGAAGATTGGGGAGGGGTAGAAGGTCTACGTGCCATCTCTCTTCGTTTCAGAGTTGATACTACAGGTTTCTATATTCCCTACAACTACAAGAATCAGATCGATAAGAAATCAATTCATTCAGGAGGTAACATATAGACCTTACAAAGGTCAGCATCTCAAAATCATTAAGAAATTGAGCTCATCAACAGAATCATAATGCTTATAACATCAAGCATAACACCAGTACAACTACTGGTATGCAGTCATCATTCCAATCAACCATTTTCAATCAATTACAAAGACACCCAAGAGAATGAGATAGCTCACACCAGAATTCAATATATGCTAAACATCAAACCTTTAGAATTAAGATTGAGACTCATCTCGATCCAGTTATGAGTGTGCACCCTCACTACTTTATCAAGACCTTCTCATTCTTAATACTAAGATTTTCAGTTAGAACATATATTCACCAAAGCACACACAAAATTTCAATACAAAAACGTTTGAAAACCTTTCACTATAGTTGTTATTTTAAACTCAAATAACTTTCATGAGCAGAAGAAACACAATGGATCCACAGCCCTCAGGTCATCCTAAGGACGAACTGCTCTGATACCATTAATGTAACATCCCGCCAAAATACTATACAAATGTATATAATGAAAATAAAGGTAACAAATAGATTCTATGAACAAAATATTATATATATGAAATGTAGTTTCTCCTCACAGGGAGTTTAATACAAATTCGGTCAAATTTTTCCAGAAACATAAACAAAATGCAGTAAAAAAAACGAAGCAGGCGATCTCCTATCGGAAGAGACCGATCTCCTATCGAACGAGGCCGATCTCCCATCGGAGGACCCAAAACAGCCGATCTGCTTCCGACGACCACTCCCTAAGGAGCTCTACTTCCTGGAAGATCATCTGCTCCCGTGTAAGTTATACACGATCATCACAGTTTTAAGAGAACAGCCACAGAACCAAAACACGCAGGGTAAGCTAGATATTTTAAAGAGAGTCTAAATAAGGATAATTAAAATAAAATCAAGGTAAACAATTTCAAGATATTCACGTAAAGCTATAGATTTTCCCAATATCCTTCACCTGATCACCCAGAAATCACACATTTCACAATATTCTCAAGAGTCATTCTATTTCACAAAACTGCATCAAGTGTCTATCAATTCAAGTTCCTCATTTCACATGTCAGACCACCACTGACCCAGCACACAAGACACTTGACCTACTTCCGGAAGACTCGTGCATTGACTAGACTCAGAGATTCTGCACCTGTCATACAAGCTGTTGTAATGTTTCCACAGCTATGCGCATCAACACATTCTCGATCTCAAGTTCACCATTCTCACAGTATGACAGGGTTAATCCATATGACAGGCCGAGCTCGTTCTGTTTCACACGACTCACCCATACATATGAACCTCCTTCGACTCTCAACGCCTGAATAACCTCATCTATATGAATCCATTATCTCAGGAGAGTCAGGATAATCCCATTATAGACATCACCGATCAATGCACATCCTACACGATCTTACACGGTATTTTCTTTCCTGAAAATACTATGCCTCGATCCACATTCACCACATCCAACACATCACATAACACTTAAAGGAATGATTTCAATCACAGCAAAACTCAATCCAAGGTTCTTATTTTCGAATATCTCATTTAAATCTCAACAGTTTCAAAGCAACACCAAAAACAGAGAGTTTCGCAAACAACGCCAAAACCGGCGACCTGGTTCAAAAACAGGGTATTTCGAAGTCTGTATTTAAAAACCGGCGACCACGTCGCCCAAACACATGGAACAGAGCATTCACGCAGATGAAAACGAAACCGGCGACCACGTCGCCCTCATTTCAGAAATAACTAAACTATCGTTTGTAATGAAAATGAAGTCTAGCTTCCCTTACCTGGACTTGCGCAAACACCTAGAGTTCCGAAACCCAACAAAGCTTGAAGAACGCCTTGGCTCTGTTTTTGCGTCTGGTTGAAGGACTTGCAGAGGACTGCCCAGGTGCTCTAATGGTGGCTGTCGCTCGTCGTACTCTCGTGTGAAGGTGCTAGAATCGCAGCGCGAAGGAGGCAACTGGAGGAGAAGGGAGGTAACTCACTCTTTCTCTCTTTGAAGGCTGCAACGTTTTCTTTCTCTCAGCAGTGGGTCTTCTGCATCTTAAACCAACTTATCCACCAAAAGCAGCTGCCACCACCCACTCTGCAGAGAAGTCTGAGAACCACTGCTCTGAACAGTACTGCCACTGTTGTCGCTTGTGCATGCCAGCCACTGCTCTGAACAGTACGACCGCGAGTGTCTCCTGCGCATGCCAACATTCTGATGTCACCACTCTGAATCATCCTTCTTGTCTACGTGGCGCGCGTGCAGGACGTTTCATGCTGAGAGTCTGGGTCCCATTTTATCTGTGTGAGGCTCGCCATCGCGACAACTTTCCAATGCTGACTCATCCTAGCGAACGACCGATGTCTCCTTCGCCCTAGAAGACGACCGATGTCTTCCTCTGGGAGACGACCGATGTCTTCCTCTGGGAGACGACCGATGTCTTCCCTGGCGACGCCCTCATAACTCTCGCGCCTTGGCCACGTCCACATGCTTCGCGCCCTGGCAATGCCCGCATGCCTCGCGCCCGCGCGATGCCTGCATGCCTCTCGCGCCCGCGCGATGCCTGCATGCCTCTCGCGCCCGCGCGATGCCTGCATGCCTATCGCGCCCGCGCGATGCCTGCATGCGTCTCGCGCCCGCGCGATGCCTGCATGCCTCTCGCGCCCGCGCGACGTCCACCTGGCGCTCATGTGTAGCAGGCGACTGGCGATCTCATAGCCTTCTAAACTTAACTTTTTCCTCCCTTTCTATTCTAAATAAGACATACATAGAATTCTTTTAAAATATAACCCTTTTTATTCCAATTCAATTTTACAGGTCCTTACACTATCCACTGATGACCTCTCGCACGAAGGCTATCCACCGATGACCTCTCGCGCGAAGACTATCCACCGATGACCTCTCGCGCGAAGACTATCCACTGATGACCTCTCGCGCGAAGACTATCCCCGCATGCCTCGCGCCCTGGCGATGCCCGCATGCCTCGCGCCCTGGTGATGCCCGCATGCCTCGCGCCCTGGCGATGCCCGCATGCGTCGCGCCCTGGCGATGCCCGCATGCCTCGCGCCCTGGTGATGCCCGCATGCCTCGCGCCCTGGCGATGCCCGCATGCCTCGCGCTCTGATGATGCCCGCATGCCTCGCGCCCTGGCGATGCCCGCATGCCTCGCGCCCTGGCGATGCCCGCATGCCTCGCGCCCTGGCGATCACGTGTAGTCTAGGCGACCGGCGATTTTGTACTAACAAGGAAATCTTATAGTCTTCTAAACTACACTTTCCTTCCTTTTTATTTTAAATAAAAACATACTTAGAATTCATTTAAAATATACCCTTTTATTCCAATTTAATTTTTTACAGGTCCTTACAATGGAAACAAGAAAACTAATGATTTCAATTCTAATAATTATACTTGCTATGGTTGTGGAGAACAGGGTCATATAAAAGCAGATTGTCCAAACAAAGAGGGCAAAGAGAAGAAGTCAACTAAGAAGGAAAAGAGAGGAAAGTCCAAGAAGGCCTACATTGCATGGGATGGAAATGAAATATCATCATCAAGCTCCTCATCAAATGATGATGAAGAAGCAAATCTGTGTTTGATGCCAGATAGTGTAAGTTCTAGTGCTTCCTTAAATGCTGAAAATTATAGCTAATTACTTCAAGATTTTAAAGAAACTCATGAGGAAGCCAACTGATTGGCTCTCTTGAACAACCGGTTGAAAGGGTTGAACAACTGGCTGGAGAAAAGAGTCAAGGCTCTGGAAGAAGAATTGGAAAATGCTAAAACTGTTTTTGAAAAACCTGATCTGTGTTGCAAAAACTCTTCTTGCTTGTTTGATTCCAAAACATGTGAAAATTATGAAAACCTTGAAAAGAAGGTCCAATATCTTGTAAAAACTGTGGACAAGCTTTCATAAGGTAAATCCAACTTTGAAACTGTTTTATCTTCTCAAAAATGTGCTTTTGAAAAGTCTAGATTGGTTTTTAATCCACAAAGCAAGAAAAGTGGAATTTCAAAGCCTTTCTCTAAAGTGCCAGAAAAAACAACCGATTGAAAACACGAAACACCAGTTGTTACATGCTTTTACTGCATGAAGAGAGGCCATTTAGTTAGATTATGTAAAATCAGGAAATATGCTGTGCCTAAAGGAAAAATGAGATGGATTCCCAAAATTCCTAAGGTTTCAAGTGACAAATATGATGCAAAAGGATCCACTTTTGTAAGGAGACCAAATCTAGCTACTTGAATCTGTTTTGCAGGAATGCTAAGAAGGAAGGGGCCCTAGAATCATCAAATCAAGCTTCTGAAAGAAAAAGTATTCTTCAAAGAAGGATTCTTGATCAATGGATTATGACTCTTTAAAAAAGGGCTCTAAGATAAAAAGGATAAGACGTTTTATGTTTTTGTATTTCAATTCCTTTTTCAGTGTTAATATTCTATTATGTATGATTTAAATAAAGCAAATTCCATTTTGGTTCAACTCTGCATGACATCTCTGTTCTTAAAAGTCATTAGTTGCTGTTACAGAAAAACAACCGATTGTTTTCTCGAAACAACCGATTGTTTTCTCGAAACAACCGATTGTTTCTCCTCTGACAGCACTGCATAAAATTGATTTAATTGATTTTTGTCTTTATCAGTTGCAGATTCTATTTTTCGAAGAAAGTGAGTCAAAAGAAAGTCTTTGAACAGTCTGTTATGGTTCAGGAGAAGGTTGTTTCTTGTCATAAAAGGAATATATTCCAAAATCTTGGATATTTAAGTGCCTTTATGACTAGTCAAATCAATATGAACCAACCATGTGCTTCTTGTTAAGGGCTTACATGTCATTATGATATCTTGGACCAGTCTTCTCTACTTGGAAATTGAAGCCCACAACGTGAAAAAGGTTAAAGTAGGGTTCTTTGATGCTATAAAACCCTATGCAGCTGTTTTTCTCTAGAAAAACAATCAATTGCCTCATCTCTTGCTGTATCTCTTAAAAATTCATCTCCTTCTCTCTGTTTTTGGTTTTTGCTCTTTGCCACTGATCCGGTCGGTCATCGGTAGTCGATGACGTCAGCAGCAGATGACCACGTGGACCATTCACAAGGTGACACGTGGAATGAGATAGCAGGTGAATCAGGGAGGAGATCACTCAGAATGGTGATCGGTGGTCAGTTGCTAAGTGACCACCACCCGCAGATCAGTGCCTAGATGAGCGCTTGGAAGTAGAGCGTGAGAAGTAAAGAAGCACTGATCAGTCATCGGGGTTTCTTGCTAACACGTAGTTAAGTTGGGACCCAGGCTTCCAGCGAGAGCGTTACGCAAGAAGCACTGATCAATCATCGAGGTTTCTTGTTAACACGCAGTTAAGCTGGGACCCAGGCTCCTTGCGAGAGCGTTACGCAAGCAGCACTGATCAGTCATCGGGGTTTCTTGCTAACACGCAGTTAAGCTGGGACCCAGGCTCCCAGCGAGAGCGTTACGCAAGAAGCACTGATCCATCATCGGTGCATGGTCATGGGGTTTCTTGCTAAAACGCAGTTAAGATGGGACCTAGGCTCCCAGCGAGAGCGTTACGTAAGAAGCACTGATCCGTCATCGGGGTTTCTTGCTAACACGCAGTTAAGCTGGGACCCAGGCTCCCAGCGAGAGTGTTACGCATGCACCTCGCATGATTCCGAACTAGAAGAAGAAGAGTTGCTCGCGCAGTAGGGTCGTGCATGAGGATGGTACAAGAGAGCTAGTAAGCTGGTCAGTGATCAGTGACTCTTTTAACTCAGTACATGCATGGCACTGTGCAGTGAGATCATGCATGCAGGATGTGTAACATCCCGCCAAATTACTTTGAAAATAAATATAAAACGAAAATAAAGGTGACAAATAGATTGAAGTGAGCAAATTCTTTATATAAAATGAATAAGTTTCTCCTCGCAGGGAGTTTAATACAAACGATCACTTCTCCATTAAAAACGTAAACGAAATACAATACAAAAGACCGATAGGCGATCTCCTGGCAAAAAGGGCGATCTCCTATAAGAAGGGCGATCTCCTATAAGAAGGGCGATCTCCTTTCCCAAAGGCGATCTCCTATTATAAAGCAGCAAGAGGGGCGATCACCCAACAGAAAAGAAAACAGGCGATCTCCTTCCAGCGACAATTTTCTAAAGAGCTCTACTTCCTGCAACATCATCTGCTCCCGTGTAAATTACACACGATCATTACAGGTTTAAGAAAAGGCCACAATACAACAGAAAAACACAGGGTAAGCTAGACATTTAAAAGGAGTTAGATAGGAAACTTAAAAATCATAAAGATAAAACAAATCAAAATCACCCACGTAACAACTATCAGTTCCTCGTTCCCTTCATATGACCACCAAGAAATCATACAGTTCACAATATTTTCCAGAGTCATTCATTTTCACGTAAAGCATCAAGTGTCTAACAAATTTCAATGTTCCTCATTCACACGTCAGACTTCTACTGACTCATCACACAAGACACTTGACACTACTTCCGGATTTACTTGTGCGTTGACTCAGGCCCAGAGATTTGCACCTGTCATACCATACCCCTGTGAAATCCACACAGGGTCGCTGTGAATCCACACAGCTATGCGCATAAAGTCTCAATGTCATTAACTCTCCCGGTATGACAAGGTTAATTCATATAACAGGCCGAGCTCGTTCCCTTTTGAACAACTCACCCATACATATGAACCTCCTTCGACTCTCCACAACTGAATAACTTCATCTACGTGATTCCATTATATCAGCAGAGTCAGGATATCTCCTTCTAGACAAGCCCCAGGTCAATACACATTTCATACGATCTTACACGGTATTTTCTTTCCTGAAAATACTATGCTTTGATCTCACATTCACAGCATTCAAGACATTCATTCCACTCAAATAAATGATTCAATCACAGCAACAATCATTTCAAAGGTTCAGATTTTCGAATATCACATTTAAGCCTCAAACAGTTTCAAAGCAACACCAAAAACAGGGAGTTCGTAAAACAGCGCCGAAACCGGCGACCTGGTTCAAAACGGGGTATTTTCGAAGTCTATACATAAAACCGGCGACCACGTCGCCCTTACTTCAGAAATAGCTAAACTATGGCTTGTATTGAAAATAAAGTCTAGCTTCCCTTACCTGGACTTGTGCAAACACCTAGAGTTCCGAAACCCAACAAAACTTGAAGAACGCCTTGGCTCTGTTTTTGCGTCTGGTTGAAGGACTTGCAGAGAACTGCCCAGGTGCTCTAATGGTGGCTGTCGCTCGTCGTACTCTCGTGTGAAGGTGCTAGGATCGCAGCGCGAAGGAGGCAACTGGAGGAGAAGGGAGGTAACTCACTCTTTCTCTCTTTGAAGGCTGCGACGTTTCTTGTTTCTCTCAGCAGTGGGTCTCTGCATCTTAAACCAACTCACCCATCAAAAGCAGCTGCCACACCCACTCTGCAGAGAAGTCTGAGAACCACTGCCCTGAACAGTACGACCACCGTTGTCTCTGGTGCATGCCAACCACTGCTCTGAACAGTACTGCCACTGTTGTCGCTTGTGCATGCCAGCCACTACTCTGAACAGTACGACCGCGAGTGTCTCCTGCGCATGCCAACATTCTGATGTCACCACTCTGAATCATCCTTTTTGCCTACGTGGCGCGCGTGCAGGACGTCTCATGCTGAGAGTCTGGGTCCCACTTTATCTGTGTGAGGCTCGCCATCGCGACAACTTTCCAATGCTGACTCATCCTGGCGAACGACCGATGTCTCCTTCGCCCTGGAAGACGACCGATGTCTTCCTCTGGGAGACGACCGATGTCTTCCTCTGGGAGACGACCGATGTCTTCCCTGGCGACGCCCTCATAACTCTCGCGCCTTGGCCACGTCCACATGCCTCGCGCCCTGGCAATGCCCGCATGCCTCTCGTGCCCGCGCGATGCCCGCATGCCTCGCGCCCGCGCGATGCCTGCATACCTCGCGCCCTGGCGACGTCTTCGCGCCCTGGCGACGTCTTCGCGCCCTGGCGACGTCTTCGCGCCCTGGCGACGTCCTCGCGCCCTGGCGACGTCCTCGCGCCCTGGCGACGTCCTCGCGCCCTGGAGATCTCATACCCTTCTAAACTTAACTTTTCTTCCTTTTTATTTTAAGTAAAACATACACGGAATTCCTTTAAAATATAACCCCTTTTTATTCCAATACAATTTTCTGGGTCCTTACAGGATGCAGCACCTGGCGAGTGTGTCTAGACCAGCCACCCCTGGTGCTCTCCTGGGAGCATGCGACTCACTCAGAGAGAAGAAACGCGCTAAGTTACTCCGCAAGAGGATAACTTAGGCGCACAGAGAAAAGCGCAAGGCCCTTCAGGTGTGACACGTGTACGGTTAGATGCAAGTTGCATGCCTCCATGTGTCACAATCTGAGAGAGAGGCGCGACCTAGGTATAAAGGCACTCCATGTCATGTAAGGTACACAGTTTTACACACGTTTTACAGTTTTTACAGTTTTACAGAGTTACACACATTTCTGAGTCATTATGAGCACGTTTTACATACGTTGCACAGTGATAACAGAATTCAGTGATAGAGAGAGAAAGTGGATCTGAGAGCACACACGAGTCTCATAGAGAGATTCAGAGAGAGTTTTTGGTGGTCCTGTTGCCTGACTTGAGCGTCGGAGTGCACACGGCCGCTAGAGGCGCCGTCTGTGTTGTTTTGCAGGCATCGTTGGGAGTTCCAGAGAGGGTTCTTGGAGCGTTCTTGCAGAACACGCGGTTGCAGAGGGCTAGACGAAGGAGTGACGAGGCACATACTCCACGTTCAAGTCCGCGGCAGGATCATTTGGCGCCCACCGTGGGCTCGTGTGAATCTTCTTCACATCCACATCGCAGTTCTTGAAGTTTCTTGAAGTTTCTTGAAGTTTTCGTCGAAGGTTTTGCTGAAAAGATGAGTAGAAGAACCAGACAAACCACGCCTGCGCCATCTGGTGAAGAAGGAGCTGTTACCATGGCGCAGGTCATGGAGATGATGCGCGCGCTGCTGGATAATGTCGCGGCATCGAGAGTGGAGCAGGAGAAGATGCGTGCAGAGCTGACAGCATCGTAGAGCAGAAATGAAGAGTTGAACCGTATAAACGAAGAATTGCGTAGGGAACTGCAGTCGCAGAATGAGCTCGCAGTCGAAGATAGGACGTCGATGCCGCCATCGCCTCCTAGAGCATTCCCTATTCCTTTCTCCCCCGAGATCATGAACACAGTGGTGCCTCCCAACCTGGTGGGAGTGAAGGAGTCGTTCACGGGGGTGAAAGATCTAGAAGCACATCTGACAGCCTTCCACACTCAGATGATGCTGTCTGGAGGCTCGGACGCTGTGTACTACAAAATGTTTATGAGTACACTGAGCGGAATAGCTATGGAGTGGTTCGTGAGCCTGCCAGAGGGCCACATCACCTCCTTCCATCAGTTTTCGAAGCTGTTCACGGAGCAGTATATCGTCAACAGAGCGCCATCAGTGGTGTCCTATGATCTGTTCGACGTACGTTAGTACCAGGGGGAGTCGCTGAAGGACTACCTCAACCGTTTTGGTGCGCAGGTGGTGAGATTGCCCAGCAAGGACGAGAACATGCTGGTGCATGCATTCAAGAAAGGCGTACTGCCTGGTCCTTTTAGTGAATCGCTCATCAGGAGCCACCCTGCCACCTTCGCTGAGATTCGGCGATGCGCGGTGGCGCACATAGTAGCAAAGACAAAGGTCTCTGAGAAGAGAGGCAGTGCTGCACCGTCGATGCCGCGCGGAGGTCAGGGGAAGCAGCAGCAACAGGCACAGGTGCACGAGGCCAAGGAAGGGAAGAAGACGCAGGGAAGGTCTCGTCCCTATGCACCCAGGAAGGACCAGGCCAGGGGGCGTAAAAGGGAGAACAACGCACCCCCCAGGTATGATTTCATGGTAGAGTTGGCGGAGCTGATCGCCATCCCTGACTTCGAGTACCAGAGAAAACTGACAAGGTACTTGGAAAGAAGAAGGATGAGTGGTGTGAATTCCATCAGGCTTATGGACACACACTCCACGCCTGCCTGGCGTTGGGGCATCAACTCGCTGAATTAGTGAAGACAGGATTCCTGGTCGATTGTAAGGACCTGTAAAATTAAAGTGGAATAAAAGAGATATATTTTAAATGAATTCTAAGTATGTCTTTATTTAAAATGAAAAGGAAGGAAAGTGTAGTTTGGAAGACTATGAGATCGCCTAGTAGTACATGATCGCCGGTCGCCTGCTACGCATGAGCACCAGGGCGCGAGGCATGCAGGCATCGCGCGGGCGCGAGGCATGTGGACGTTGCCAGGGCGCGAGAGGCATGCGGGCATCGCCAGGGGGAGACATCGGTCGTTCGCCAGCGAGAGGTCATCGGTGGATTGTCTTCGCGCGAGGGGTCATCGGTGGATTGTCTTCGCGTGAGAGGTCATCGGTGGATAGTCTTCGCGCGAGGGGTCATCGGTGGATTGCCTTCGCACGAGAGGTCATCGGTGGATAGCCTTCGCGGGAGAGGTCATCGGTGGATAGACTTCGCGCCTGTGGTCATCGGTGAAAGGTCATCGCGCGACGTCGAGTTACACACAGAGAAGGTGGGACCCAGACTTCCAGCATGGAACGTCCTGCACGCGCGCCACGTAGACAAAAAGAGTGGATCAGAATAGTGACCTCAGAGTGTTAGCCTGCGCAGAGGCACGCTCAGTAGTACTGTTCAGGGAGTGGTTGGCCTGCGCAAGAGACAACTGTAGTCGTACTGTTCAGGGAAACGTACACTCAGACTTCTCTGCAGAGTGGGTGTGGCAGCTGCTTTTGGTGGATAAGTTGGTTTAAGATGCAGAGACCCACTGCTGAGAGAAAAAAACGTTGCAGCACTCAAAGAGAGAAAGAGTGAGTTACCTCCCTTCTCCTCCAGATATCTCCTTCGCGCTGCGATTCTAGCATCTTCACACAAGAGTACGACGAGAGGCAGCACCATTAGAGCACCTGGGAGGTTCTCTGCAAGTCCTTCAACCAGACGCAAAAACAGAGCCAAGGAGTTGTTCAAGCTTCGTTGGGTTTTGAGCTCTCGGTGTTTTGCGCAAGTCCAGGTAAGGGAAGCTAGACTTCATTTTCAATACAAGCCATAGTTTAGCTATTTCTGAAGTGAAGGCGACGTGGTCGCCGGTTTTCGTTTTCATCCTTGTAAAATGCTCTGTGCTATGTGTTTGGGCGACGTGGTCGCCGGTTTTAAATGCAGACTTCGAAATACCCTGTTTTTGAACTAGATCACCGGTTTTGGCGTTGTTTACGAACTCCCTGTTTTTGATGTTGCTTTGAAACGGTATGAGATTTAAATGAGATATTCGAAAATAAGAACCTTGGAGTGAGCTTTTGCTGTGATTGAAATCTTTCCTTTAAGTGTTATGAGATGTGTTGCATGATGTGAATGTGGGATCAAGGCATAGTATTTTCAGGAAAGAAAATACCGTGTAAGATCGTGTAGGATGTGCATTGATCGGTGATGTCTATAATGAGATTATCCTGACTCTCCTGAGATAATGGATTCATATAGATGAGGTTATTCAGGCGTTGAGAGTCGAAGGAGGTTCATATGAATGGGTGACTCGTGTGAAAAAGAACGAGCTCGGCCTGTTATATGGATTAACCCTGTCATACTGTGAGAATGGTGAACTTGAGATTGAGATTGTGTTGATGCGCATAGCTGGTAAACATTACAGCTGTTTAGTATGACAGGTGCAGAATCTCTGAGTCTAGTCAATGCACGAGTCTTCCGGAAGTAGTGTCAAGTGTCTTGTGTGCTGGGTCAGTGGTGGTCTGACATGTGAAATGAGGAACTTGAAATTTATAGACACTTGATGCAGTTTTGTGAAATAGAATGACTCTCGAGAATATTGTGAAATGTGTGATTTCTGGGCGATCAGGTGAAGGGTATTGAGAAAATCTATAGCTTTACGTGAATATCTTGAAAATTGCTTACCCTGATTTTAATGTTCTTATTTAAACTCTCTTTAAAATATCTAGCTTACCCTGCGTGTTTTGTGTAAGGACCTGAAAAATTTATTGGAATAAAAGAGTTATATTTTAAATAAATTCTAAGTATGTTTTTATTTAGAATAGAAAGGGAGGAAAAAGTTAAGTTTAGAAGGCTACGAGGTCGCCGGTCGCCTGCTACACATGAGCGCCAGGTGGACATCGCGCGGGCGCGAGAGGCATGCAGGCATCGCGCGGACGCGAGAGGCATGCAGGCATCGCGCGGGCGCGAGAGGCATGCAGGCATCGCGCGGGCGTGAGAGGCATGCAGGCATCTCGCGGGCGTGAGAGGCATGCAGGCATCGCGCGGGCGCGAGGGGCATGCGGGCATCGCGCGGACGCGAGGCAAGCGGGCATTGCCAGGGCGCGATGCATGTGGACGTGGCCAAGGCGCGAGAGTTATGAGGGCGTCGCCAGGGAAGACATCGGTTGTCTCCCAGAGGAAGACATCGGTCGTTCGCCAGGAAGAGGTCATCGGTGGTAGTCTTCGCGCGAGGTCATCGGTGGTAGTCTTCGCGCGAGGTCATCGGTGGTAGTCTTCGCGCGAGGTCATCGGTGGTAGTCTTCGCGCGAGAGGTCATCAGTGGTTTCTCTTCGAGCTGGTAGTCATCGGCGAAAGGTCATCGCGCGACGTTGAGTTACACCCAGAGAACGTGGGCCCCAGACTCCCAGCAAGAGACGTTCTGCACGCGCGCCACGTAGACGAAAAAGTGGTTCAGAATAGTGACATCAGAATGTTGGCATGCGCGGGAGACACTCACGGTCGTACTGTTCAGAGCAGCGGCTGGCATGCACAAGCGACAAACAGTGGCAGTACTGTTCAGAGCAGTGGTTGGCATGCACCAGAGACAACAGTGGTAGTACTGTTCAGGGCAGTGGTTCTCAGACTTCTCTGCAGAGTGGGTGGTGGCAGCTGCTTTTGGAGGGATAAGTTGGTTTAAGTTACAGAAATCCACTGCTGAGAGAAAAGGAAGACATTGTTGTAGTTGAAGAGAGAAAGAGTGAGTTCCCTCCTCTCCATTTCTCTCCTTCACACTGCGATTCTAGTACACCTTCACGCGGGAATACGACGAGCGACAGCCACCATTGGAGCACTTGGGTGGTTCTCTGCAAGCTCTTCAAAA
Source organism: Phaseolus lunatus (assembly GCA_013389735.1). NCBI lineage: Eukaryota > Viridiplantae > Streptophyta > Magnoliopsida > Fabales > Fabaceae > Phaseolus > Phaseolus lunatus. The sequence continues at coordinate 27,948,372 of CM023858.1, read as the reverse complement.
CCAGACACAAGAACAGAGTCAAAGCGTTCTTCAAGCTTCGTTGGATTTCGAAACTCCTGGTGTTTGCGCAAGTCCAGGTAAGGGAAGCTAGACCTCTTTTCCATACGAGCCATAGTTTAGCTATCTTCTGAAGTGAGGGCGACGTGGTCGCCATTTTCGTTTTCATCTGCGTAAAATGCTCTGTATGTGTGCTTGGGCGACGAGGTCGCCGGTTTTATATACAATCTTCGACACACTCTGTTTTTGAACTAGATCGCCGGTTTTGGCGCTGTTTTACGAACTCCTCTGTTTTTGATACTGTTTTGAAATTACTTGAGATTTACATGAGGTATTCGAAGATCTGAAGCTTTGAAATGGTTGTTGATGTGATTTGAATGATTTATTTAAATGGTATGATGTGTTGGATGTGGTGAGTGTGAGGTCGAGGCATAGTATTTTCAGGAAAGAAAATACCGTGTAAGATCTTGTGGTAGGTGCATTGATCGGTGATTAAGAACGAGATATCCTGACTCTGCTGAGGTAATGGACTCACGTAGAGGAAGTTACTCAGTTGTTGAGAGTCGAAGGAGGTTCACCTGTATGGGTGGGTTGTTTGAAAGAGAACAAACCGACCTGTTTTGCGTGGATTAACCCTGTCATGCTGTATGGTGATGTGTGAGATTCATTATACGCTGATGAATGTGAGAGATTTCACGGCGACCCTGTGGATGTGTGAGATTCCACAGTGGGCAATATGGCAGGTGCAGATCTCTGAGTCTAATCAATGCACGAGTATTCCGGAATTAGTGTCTTGTGTCTATGTATTGTGAGTCAGTGGAAAACCTGACGTGAGAAATGAGGAACACTGTATGTGGATAGACACTTGCTACACTGTGTGATATGAACTACTCTTGGGGAATTGTGAAATGTGGGTTTTTACTTGATGGTATGTGGGAAGAATGAGAAAGCTGATGTTTTTACGTGGGTGCCTTAAATTAATTTATCTTGATTTTAAAGTTCATATCTAAATTCTCTTTTAAAACTGTCTAGCTTACCCTGCGTTTTCGTTTGTGGATGTTCTTCTTAAAACTTGTGATGATCGTGTATGATTTACACGGGAGCAGATGACGTTGCAGGAAAGTGAGATCGCCGGTCTGATAGGAGATCGCCTGGCTGATAGGAGATCACCTGATTGACTAGGAGATCGCCCTTTTGTTAGCATATCGCCCGATTTGTCTTTTGTTGTATTTTTGGTTAAGTTTTTTTGGAAAGATTCACAGTTTGTGTATTAAACTCCCGATGAGGAGAAACTCCATTATATATATATAATTATGTTTATTTCAAAATACTTGTTTATCTTCATTTATATTATATAAATATGAAATGTATTTGGTGGGATGTTACATTAATGGTATCAGAGCAGTTCGTCCTTAGGATGACCTGAGGGCTGTGGATCCATTGTGTTTCTTCTGCTCAGAAAAGTTATTTGAGTTTTTAAATAACAACTATAGTGAAAGGTTTTCAAACGTTTTGTATTGAAAAGTTTGTGTGTGCTTCTGTGCTTTAGTGGACGTATACTCTAGCTGAAAATCTTAGTATTAAGGGTGAGAAGATCTTGATGAAGTAATGAGGGTGCACACTCATAACTGGATCGAGATGATTCTCAATCTTAATTCCAAAGATTTGATGTTTAGTATACATTGAATGCTGGTGTGATCTAGTTTAGCTTATTGAGTGTTTCTGCAATTGACTGAAAATGGTTGTTTGAACTGATGGTGATGATATCAGTAGCTGTTCTAATACCTTGCTTGAGATTCTAAGTATTACGAGTATGTTGTTAAGCTCAAATTCTTGATGACTTTGAGATGCTGACCTTTGTAAGGTCTAGTTATTACCTCCTGAATGAATTGATTTCTTATCAATCTCATTCCTGTAGTTGTAGGGAATATAGAAAACTCATAGTTTCAAGATCCGAAACAAGAGAGATGGCACGTAGACCCTCTACCCCTCCCCAACCTTCTTCTGAAATGGGTCAGATCGCCAAGGCCATCGAGATGATGGCAAGTGCCATCCAGCAGCAGAATGCGGCGATGTCTCAAAATCACCAAGCTACAATGCAACAGTGGGAGACCGCCAGATCGGCCGCAACAAACCCCGACGTCGGTCAGCCTCAGGAGCATATGGGACTGACTGAGTTCCTCAGGCACAACCCACCTAAGTTCAGTGGGAACGTTACCCCTGATCAAGCAGATCAGTGGGTCAGGGGGTTAGAGAAGATATTCAGGGCGACTTCCTGCCCTGAAGACAAGAAGCTGGTGTTTGCCACATACCTCCTGTCTGGGGAAGCTGAGTTCTGGTGGATGGGAACTCAACAGATGATGGAGGCCCGAGAGGAAGTGATGGATTGGGAAAGCTTCAGAGTGAGGTTCTTGGAGAAGTACTTCCCAGACAGCGCAAGATTTGCGAAGGAAGCTGAGTTCCTGAGGTTGGAGCAGGGGGAAATGTCTGTGAATGCCTATGCTGCTCGGTTCGAGTACCTCGCCAGGTTTTATACCCAAGCCACCTCTGAGGCTTGGAGGTGTAGGAAATTCGAAGAAGGACTGAAGCATGGGCTGAAGAGGACCATAGCCCCGATGTGCATTAGAGAATTTCATGCCTTAGTGGAGAAGGCGAAAATGGTGGAGACTCTAGATGTAACATCCCACCAAATACATTTCATATTTATATAATATAAATGAAGATAAACAAGTATTTTGAAATAAACATAATCATATATATATAATGGAGTTTCTCCTCATCGGGAGTTTAATACACAAACTGTGAATCTTTCCAAAAAAAACTTAACCAAAAATACAACAAAAGACAAATCGGGCGATATGCAAAAAAAAGGGCGATCTCCTAGTCAATCAGGTGATCTCCTATCAGACCGGCGATCTCCTATCAGACCGGCGATCTCACTTTCCTGCAACGTCATCTGCTCCCGTGTAAATCATACACGATCATCACAAGTTTTAAGAAGAACATCCACAAACGAAAACGCAGGGTAAGCTAGACAGTTTTAAAAGAGAATTTAGATATGAACTTTAAAATCAAGATAAATTAATTTAAGGCACCCACGTAAAAACATCAGCTTTCTCATTCTTCCCACATACCATCAAGTAAAAACCCACATTTCACAAGTCCTCAAGAGTAGTTCATATCACGCAGTGCAGCAAGTGTCTATCCACATACAGTGTTCCTCATTTCTCACGTCAGGTTTTCCACTGACTCACAATACATAGACACAAGACACTAATTCCGGAATACTCGTGCATTGATTAGACTCAGAGATCTGCACCTGCCATATTGCCCACTGTGGAATCTCTCACATCCACAGGGTCGCCGTGAAATCTCTCACATTCATCAGCGTATAATGAATCTCACACATCACCATACAGCATGACAGGGTTAATCCACGCGAAACAGGTCGGTTTGTTCTCTTTCAAACAACCCACCCATACAGGTGAACCTCCTTCGACTCTCAACAACTGAGTAACTTCCTCTACGTGAGTCCATTACCTCAGCAGAGTCAGGATATCTCGTTCTTAATCACCGATCAATGCACCTACTACAAGATCTTACACGGTATTTTCTTTCCTGAAAATACTATGCCTCGACCTCACACTCACCACATCCAACACATCATACCATTCAAATAAATCATTCAAATCACATCAACAACCATTTCAAAGCTTCAGATCTTCGAATACCTCATGTAAATCTCAAGTAGTTTCAAAACAGTATCAAAAACAGAGGAGTTCGTAAAACAGCGCCAAAACCGGCGATCTAGTTCAAAAACAGAGTGTTTCGAAGATTGTATATAAAACCGGCGACCTCGTCGCCCAAGCACACAAACAGAGCATTTTACGCAGATGAAAACGAAAATGGCGACCACGTCGCCCTCATTTCAGAAGATAGCTAAACTATGGCTCGTATGGAAAAGAGGTCTAGCTTCCCTTACCTGGACTTGCGCAAACACCAGGAGTTCCGAAATCCAACGAAGCTTGAAGAACGCTTTGACTCTGTTCTTGTGTCTGGTTTTGAAGAGCTTGCAGAGAACCACCCAAGTGCTCCAAGGGCAAACGTCGAACTGGTGCTTGAGGATGCCTGGAAAACGCAGCGCGAAGGGGAGAAAGGAGGAGGATGGAGATAGTCTCGCTCTTTCACTCTTGGGTCACTTGTAACGCTCTTTGCCTCCTCTCAGTGGGTTTTGATCCCAACCATACCTGTCCTCGTATACTGCTGCCCTCCCCTTTTTCTGCAAAAGCCTGGGCGTACGTTCCTCTGAACAGTACGACCCCGGTTGTCTTTTGTGCATGCAAACCACTGCTCTGAACAGTACTACCACTGTTGTCTCTGGTGCATGCCAACCACTGCTCTGAACAGTACTGCCACTGTTTGTCGCTTGTGCATGCCAGCCACTGCTCTGAACAGTACGACCGTGAGTGTCTCCCGCGCATGCCAACATTCTGATGTCACTATTCTGAACCACCCTTTTCGTCTACGTGGCGCGCGTGCAGAACGTCTCATGCTGGATGTCTGGGTCCCACGTTCTCTGTGTATAACTTAACGTAGCGCGATGACCTTTCGCCGATGACTACCAGCTCGAAGAGAAACCTCTGATGACCTCTCGCGCGAAGACGATCCACCGATGACCTCGCGCGAAGACTACCACCGATGACCTCGCGCGAAGACTACCACCGATGACCTCGCGCGAAGACTACCACCGATGACCTCGCGCGAAGACTACCACCGATGACCTCTCGCGCGAAGACTCTCGACCGATGACCTCTCGCGCGAAGACTCTCGACCGATGACCTCTCGCGCGAAGACTCTCGACCGATGACCTCTCGCGCGAAGACTCTCGACCGATGACCTCTCGCGCGAAGACTCTCGACCGATGACCTCTCGCGCGAAGACTCTCGACCGATGTCTTCCTCTGGCGACGCCCTCATAACTCTCGCGCCTTGGCCACGTCCACATGCATCGCGCCCTGGCAATGCCCGCGTGCCTCGCGTCCGCGCGATGCCCGCATGCCCCTCGCGTCCGCGCGATGCCTGCATGCCTCTCGCGCCCGCGCGATGTCCACCTGGCGCTCATGTGTAGCAGACGACCGGCGACCTCGTAGCCTTCTAAACTTAACTTTTTCCTCCCTTTCTATTCTAAATAAAAACATACTTAGAATTTATTTAAAATATAACTCTTTTATTCCAATAAATTTTTCAGGTCCTTACATTCTCCCCAACAAGAAAATTTTTCGTCCTCGAAAATTGGATTACAAGGAAAAGAGGTATGGATAAGCCTCCCTCATGGGTTCTTCTAACTCCCAAGTAGAATCCCCCGATTTCTCATCCCACACCACTTTCACCATGTCGATGGTCTTACCTCTGAGCTGTTTACATTGCCGATCGTCAATCTTGACTGGTTTTGCTTCAAAGGACAAGTCATCCCTAATCTGCACGTCGTCTACATCCAGCACATGACTAGGGTCTGCCATGTACTTCCTCAGCTGTGACACGTGAAACACATTGTGCAGATTCGCCAGATGGGGAGGTAGGGCGATCTCATACGCCACTGGGCCAATCCTTCTTAAGATCTGATATGGTCCCACGAACTTAGTGGACAACTTCTTCGACCTGATCGCCCGCCCTACACCCTTGGTTGGTGTCACTTTCATGAACACGTGATCTCCAGCAGCAAACTCCAAAGGCTTTCTCCTCTGATCTGCATAGGACTTCTGCCTACTCTGAGAGGCTTTCATTCTGCTTTGTATCTGCTTCACCTTCTCGGTCGTCTGCTGAATCAACTCTGGCCCAACCAAGACTGCCTCGCCCTCCTGGTACCAACATAAGGGAGTTCTGCATTTCCTCCCATACAGGGCTTCATATGGTGCCATCCCAATGCTGGCGTGGTAGCTATTGTTATAGGTAAACTCCACTAGTGGCAACACCTCCTCCCAACCTCCCAATTGATCCAAAACGCATGCCCTCAGCAGATCTTCCAAAGATTGGATCGTCCTCTCTGACTGACCATCTGTTTGGGGATGATATGCAGAGCTCATCCTCAACTTGGTTCCCAAACACTCTTGCAAGGTCTGCCAAAACCGTGAAGTGAACCTGGGATCCCTATCTGAAATGATGCTGGAAGGCACTCCATGCAACCTCACAATCTCCTTGATGTACAGCTGTGCCAACTTGGCCATGGGCATCTTCATATTTACTGGGAGGAAGTGGGCACTCTTCGTCAGCCTATCAATGATGACCCAGATTGCATCATGACCCTTTACCGATCTGGGTAAATGGGTGACAAAATCCATGGCAATGCTGTCCCACTTCCACTCGGGGATATCCAGTTGCTGCAACAGTCCGCCAGGTTTTTGATGCTCCACCTTCGCCTTTTGACACGTTAAGCAGGTTGCCACGTACTGGGCGACGTCCCTCTTCATGCCTGACCACCAAAATGACTCCTTCAAGTCATGGTACATCTTGTTCATGCCTGGGTGGAGGTTAAGGCGACTCTTATGACCTTCCTCTAGGATCATCTTCTTCAACTCATCATTTGCGGGTATGCAAATCCTGCCATCAAACCTCAAGATCCCATCATCGCCCATCTCAAAGCCTCTCACCTGATCTGTTCCTAGCGACTCCATAGTGCGCTTCAGGCTAGGGTCCTCCAATTGCTTATCCTTCAACATCCCCAGGAAGTCATTAGTTATAGTCAGCTTACTACAACTAATGTGATTCACGTGGAACTCCACCCCAAGGTTTAAGTCCCTGAACTGCTCGATCAGTTTCTGCTCTTCCATCATCATGGTGGCGACTTGTATAGACTTCCTACTCAAGGCATCTGCCACTACATTGGCCTTCCCTGGGTGATACATGAGTTGAAAATCGTAGTCCTTTAGGAATTCCATCCACCTTCTTTGCCTCATGTTTAGTTCCTTCTGATCAAACAGGTATTTCAGGCTCTTATGGTCACTGAATACCTGGAACCGAGCTCCGTAAAGATAATGCCTCCAGATCTTCAAGGCAAACACTACCGCTGCCAACTCCAGATCATGAGTAGGGTAGTTTCTCTCATGCACCTTGAGTTGCCTTGAAGCATATGCAACCACCCTCTTCTCTTGCATCAAGACGCATCCCAAGCCTTGATGTGAGGCATCACAGAAGACATCAAAAGGTCTTCCTACTTCTGGAATCACCAGCACTGGAGCACTGGTCAGCCTCTCCTTTAGTTCCTTGAAGCTCTGCTCACATCGGTCGGTCCAAGCAAAGGGTTGGTCCTTGCGGGTCAGTTGTGTTAAAGGAGCCACAACTTTGGAAAAATCCTCAATGAACCTCCGATAGTAGCCCGCCAACCCCACAAAGCTCCTTATCTCAGTCACTGTCTTAGGACGTTCCCATTGCAGCACTGCCTCTACCTTGGCTGGATCTACCGAGATCCCCTGGGCAGATATCACGTGTCCTAAGAAGTTGACTTCCCTTAGCCAGAACTCACACTTAGAGAACTTGGCATAGAGCTGCTTCTCCCTCAGTATTTCCAATACTGTCCTCAGGTGTTCCTCATGCTCTTCCTCGGTCCTTGAATAAATGAGGATGTCATCTATGAAGACCACCACAAACTTGCCCAAGAAAGGGCGAAAAATCCTATTCATGTAGTCCATGAATAGAGCTGGAGCATTGGTGACTCCAAATGGCATCACTACATACTCGTAGTGCCCATATCTAGACCTAAAAGCTGTCTTCTGAACATCTTCAGCTTTTACCAAGATTTGGTGATACCCCGATCTCAGGTCGATCTTGGAGAACACCGAGGCCCCATGAATCTGGTCCATCAAATCGTCAATCCGAGGTAGGGGGTACTTGTTCTTGATGGTCAATTTGTTCAATTGCCTGTAGTCTATACACAACCGAGACCCTCCATCCTTCTTCTTGACTAGGAGCACTGGAGCTCCCCACGGAGATACACTGGGTCTGATGAATTGTTTCTCCAGCAGCTCTTCCAACTGCTTCTTTAACTCTACTAACTCGGCTGGTGCCATCCTGTAAGGTGCCATTGACACTGGTCCAGCTCCAGGTACCAAGTCAATAGAGAATTCCAATTCTCTCTTAGGGGGTAACCCAGGCACCTCTTCTGGAAATACATCCGTGAAATCCCTCACCACGTGTATTCTGCTTACGTCCCCTTCATTCCTCACTTCCAACCGAGCTAGCATCACGAAGCACCTCGCCCCTTCCTCCAACTCTGATCGCCCTCTTTGAACTGGCCACACCTCTGATTCTTGGGGGTCTGGAAATGCTACCTTCTCTGCCTACCACAGTCTATGAGAACATGATTGGCAGCTAGCCAATCCATTCCCAGGATAACATCCAGGTCCTGAAGAGGTAGGCAGATCAAGTTCACTTTGAATCTACGTCCCTCTACTATCACTGGACATTCAGGCAAACTGTGGAGGTCAACACCTGTCCTGACGCAGGTGTAGAGACCAACAGTTCGAAGGGTAACTCTCTCACCACAAGGCCCAACTCGGCTACACACATGCTTGACACAAAGGAGTGTGTCGCTCCAGAATCAAACAAAGTTTTTACACCTCTACCAGCTATAAAGCAAACATTCTGCACAAGGTTACCTGATTGGGACGCCTCAGCTCCTGACATGGCAAACCACCCTCCCGGTTGCCTGAGGTCTGTTGCCTTCGTTCCTCATCTGCTGGGAACCACTGGGTTGAGTCATTCTGTGCTGAGTAGGACAATACTTGGCAACGTGCCCCGTCTTCTGGCAGGTAAAGCATCTCCTCTCTGAGTCTTTCTTGGGGCACACATTGGCTGTGTGTGGCCCACCGCAATGGAAACATTGAAATTTCCTATTTGTTGCTGATGAGACTGGGGTGGTGCTGCTCTCGCCCTATGCTGTGGAGGCCTCGCGTAGGGCTTAAACTGCTGTTGCTGTACCCTTGCCTTCCCATTGGAGGGACCGCCTGGGTGGACCTGCTCACCCGAGACTCACCCTTCTCTAGAGTCTCCACCATTTTCGCCTTCTCCACTAAGGCATGAAATTCTCTAATGCACATCGGGCTATGGTCCTCTTCAGCCCATGCTTCAGTCCTTCTTCGAATTTCCTACACCTCCAAGCCTCAGAGGTGGCTTGGGTATAAAACCTGGCGAGGTACTCGAACCGAGCAGCATAGGCATTCACAGACATATCCCCCTGCTCCAACCTCAGGAACTCAGCTTCCTTCGCAAATCTTGCGCTGTCTGGGAAGTACTTCTCCAAGAACCTCACTCTGAAGCTTTCCCAATCCATCACTTCCTCTCGGGCCTCCATCATCTGTTGAGTTCCCATCCACCAGAACTCAGCTTCCCCAGACAGGAGGTATGTGGCAAACACCAGCTTCTTGTCTTCAGGGCAGGAAGTCGCCCTGAATATCTTCTCTAACCCCCTGACCCACTGATCTGCTTGATCAGGGGTAACGTTCCCACTGAACTTAGGTGGGTTGTGCCTGAGGAACTCAGTCAGTCCCATATGCTCCTGAGGCTGACCGACGTCGGGGTTTGTTGCGGCCGATCTGGCGGTCTCCCACTGTTGCATTGTAGCTTGGTGATTTTGAGACATCGCCGCATTCTGCTGCTGGATGGCACTTGCCATCATCTCGATGGCCTTGGCGATCTGACCCATTTCAGAAGAAGGTTGGGGTGGGGTAGAGGGTCTACGTGCCATCTCTCTTGTTTCGGATCTTGAAGCTATGAGTTTCCTATATTCCCTACAACTACAGGAATGAGATTGATAAGAAATCAATTCATTCAGGAGGTAATAACTAGACCTTACAAAGGTCAGCATCTCAAAGTCATCAAGAATTTGAGCTTAACAACATACTCGTAATACTTAGAATCTCAAGCAAGGTATTAGAACAGCTACTGGTATCGTCACCATCAGTTCAAACAACCATTTTCAGTCAATTGCAGAAACACTCAATAAGCTAAACTAGATCACACCAGCATTCAATGTATACTAAACATCAAATCTTTGGAATTAAGATTGAGAATCATCTCGGTCCAGTTATGAGTGTGCACCCTCATTACTTCATCAAGATCTTCTCACCCTTAATACTAAGATTTTCAGCTAGAGTATACGTTCACTAAAGCACAGAAGCACACACACAACCTTTTCAATACAAAACGTTTGAAAACCTTTCACTATAGTTGTTATTTAAAAACTCAAATAACTTTTATGAGCAGAAGAAACACAATGGATCCACAGCCCTCAGGTCATCCTAAGGACGAACTGCTCTGATACCATTAATGTAACATCCCACCAAATACATTTCATATTTATATAATATAAATGAAGATAAACAAGTATTTTGAAATAAACATAATCATATATATATAATGGAGTTTCTCCTCATCGGGAGTTTAATACACAAACTGTGAATCTTTCCAAAAAAAACTTAACCAAAAATACAACAAAAGACAAATCGGGCGATATGCAAAAAAAAGGGCGATCTCCTAGTCAATCAGGTGATCTCCTATCAGACCGGCGATCTCCTATCAGACCGGCGATCTCACTTTCCTGCAACGTCATCTGCTCCCGTGTAAATCATACACGATCATCACAAGTTTTAAGAAGAACATCCACAAACGAAAACGCAGGGTAAGCTAGACAGTTTTAAAAGAGAATTTAGATATGAACTTTAAAATCAAGATAAATTAATTTAAGGCACCCACGTAAAAAACATCAGCTTTCTCATTCTTCCCACATACCATCAAGTAAAAACCCACATTTCACAATCCTCAAGAGTAGTTCATATCACACAGTGCAGCAAGTGTCTATCCACATACAGTGTTCCTCATTTCTCACGTCAGGTTTTCCACTGACTCACATACATAAGACACAAGACACTAATTCCGGAATACTCGTGCATTGATTAGACTCAGAGATCTGCACCTGCCATATTGCCCACTGTGGAATCTCTCACATCCACAGGGTCGCCGTGAAATCTCTCACATTCATCAGCGTATAATGAATCTCACACATCACCATACAGCATGACAGGGTTAATCCACGCGAAACAGGTCGTTTGTTCTCTTTCAACAACCCACCCATACAGGTGAACCTCCTTCGACTCTCAAACTGAGTAACTTCCTCTACGTGAGTCCATTACCTCAGCAGAGTCAGGAATATCTCGTTCTTAATCACCGATCAATGCACCTACTACAAGATCTTACACGGTATTTTCTTTCCTGAAAATACTATGCCTCGACCTCACACTCACCACATCCAACACATCATACCATTCAATAAATCATTCAAATCACATCAACAACCATTTCAAAGCTTCAGATCTTCGAATACCTCATGTAAATCTCAAGTTTTTCAAACAGTATCAAAACAGAGGAGTTCGTAAAACAGCGCCAAAACGGCGATCTAGTTCAAAAACAGAGTGTTTTCGAAGATTGTATATAAAACCCGGCGACCTCGTCGCCCAAGCACACAAACAGATCATTTTACGCAGATGAAAACGAAAATGGCGACCACGTCGCCCTCATTTCAGAAGATAGCTAAACTATGGCTCGTATGGAAAAGAGGTCTAGCTTCCCTTACCTGGACTTGCGCAAACACCAGGAGTTCCGAAATCCAACGAAGCTTGAAGAACGCTTTGACTCTGTTCTTGTGTCTGGTTTTGAAGAGCTTGCAGAGAACCACCCAGTGCTCCAAGGGCAAACGTCGAACTGGTGCTTGAGGATGCCGGGAAAAAACGAAGCGCGAAGGGGAGAAAGGAGGAGGATGGAGATAGTCTCGCTCTTTCACTCTT